>JALIRH010000009.1:17353121-18805232 GCA_023055505.1 Callipepla californica brunnescens | reverse complement strand
TAAGATATAAAAACTACAGTATCACTGGAAAGAACCATAGCACTTAAGCACCCATTCACCTACTCCCTTTTCATTTCTTTTTCTTGTTCAGTTGCAAAAGAAGTGCCTGGATACAAGCAAATACGTAGGATTAAAAAGCTGACAGGATGATTAGAAATCACTGACTACAAGCATCAATGTGTTATGCTAAATTTCTTTACTGGAATACACTAAAATGACATCACAATCATAAACTGTGTTTTATGTTTTAACTTACTTGATAATTCCCTTCTGCTGAATAGAGCCATAAAACTAATTTCTACAGAAACTTCTGATACTACTTTCTCTTTTTAAAAATGTTAGAGATGGCTCATAAAGAGCCAGCATCCCCCTGCATGTCTGGAAGGAGCTACTGCAGAAAACCTATTTCCTATGCCTTTTTTTTTTTTAATTGTGTGTTTTAACCATAGGAGACTTCAGAGTCTTGATATGTGCTTGAAAGATTAATTCCTTCAAAACTATTATGGGTGCTCCAATGACTCAAAAACAGAATGTTGAGCACTCTGGACAAAAGAAAAAAAAAATGTTCTTTTAAGATCAGTTGAAAATTGCACATATGAAACTCCCATGCTCATAACAGAAACTAAGCCAACTCTGAGGAAAGTAAGATTAAAGACAATAAAAAAATAGCTTCAGCAGAAGTAAAAAATAATTTATGTACCACATAATGTATAACAAAAGCTGAAGGCATTATCATCATTTTCCTATAAGATATATTTAGGAGATATTATTTGAAATCCAATTACTGGTATTAAAAGGTAACATAACAGCTGCAGTACAATGCATTTTCATTATTTAAAAAAACTGATCAGCAAACAAAGAGTAGGTACCTGCATTACTCTGTAAGAAATATTAGTAATCACTTAAAAAAAACAACAAAAAAAACCAAACCCCAAAACCATTCATTTGGTTCAAAGATAAAGAGCAAGTGTTGCATGCTATAGAAATAAAAACATATATGCTCGCAGATTGTTCTTCAACATGGACTCCAAAAAGCGAATGGAATATTTAAGGAAAATGAATTACAAGCATCCAAATGGCTAGAAATACATAGTACTGACGACAATCTTCCTTTTTCCTCATTTCTACGTGTTATAAAGGCATTTAAGAAAACCAACATATTCATTAATAGTCTTCGACATTTGCAGTTTCAGATCACTTTCCCATGTCTTGTGTTATTACTACCTAAATATTTATCTTCATTGTCATTACCATGAAGTAAGTAGTATTTTAAAGGAAGCTGGATTATATTCAAAAAGTAAAATGTTTTTACTTCTGCAAAGATCTAACACATGCAATATTCAGAAGACCTGTTTGCCCATGTGACCCACTTTCCATCCCTCCAAGAAGAGCTAAGATGCAAATCTTTTTCAATTTCTGAAAAGACTCTAACATGCAAGTCAGAGATACTGTGCTTTATTGAAGATTGTGTGCATGCATCAAGCATCAATACTCCAGCACTATGAAAAAAACAAGTCATTAGCAGAAAAAGAATTTGTAGTACTACTGTTAAACATGCATCACCTTTGACTGCAGCAACAATATCAGCATTGCTAAAACTCAAAGAAACTATCTTCTTAGGTACAAAGCCATTTGCAGATTTCTGTACTTCTCTAGGAAGAGAAAGCAAAAATCTACGGTGATAAATTTTGTTGCTTTCAAACTTAGGAATAAATTTGCACTTTGCAGTGTTACAAACTCTAATATTTTCACCACTGTATTCTGCTTCCTCAAGGATAACCGCTCTTGCCCACATGACAATCTAAGTCCAAGTTGATGGATTTAATGAATTAGCACTTGACAGTAGCAATATCTATTCAGTTTCACAGGATTATAATTATCAAGATATAATGTATTCTTTATTAATAATAAACAGTGTTTACTATACATGCCAAGACTGTATACTGTTTTGTTTTGTTGTTGTTGTTTTGTATTTTTGCACTATTTTATTCATAGCAATTAATTGAAAAGTTGCAAATATGTATTGAACTCTCAGATATTTTTGAAGATAATATGTAAATAATGTGCAACTTCAAATCTGGGCACTTGAATAAACAGTAAACACAAATCTCTGAAAAAAATTAGATGAGCACAATAAATAGTTGCATGACATGCACACATTCTGTAGACCTTTCCTGTTTTAATAATCTAAAGGTTTTTCTACTTAGCCAAGAAAACTGTCATAATGCAAACTTCAAAACAAACTTCTACTCTGTTTTAAATGGCGGCTGAAACAGTAAGAAGACAATCAGCAACATAAAACAGAAAGTCAACGCAAATAATGAAACACTCAGTAATCCAAAGCAGTATAAAGACAAGCCTACACTGCAGACTCAACTTAGCTAGAGTGAAACACATTCACATCAACATTTCCATTACTAACATCACAGGCAATTCTGCATTAGAAGTTTAGTATGGCTGTAGTAGGCCCACACACAACCCAGAAGGTATTAAAACTTGAATCATCTTTTATCTGCTCTGAGATGAAGCCATCCCCAGAGATAAAGTATAAAACTGAAGACATTCAGAGTTGTTCGTAATCTGCTGGTGAAACTGATTATCTGATCACAGAATGGGCTTGCATTGGATGGGACCTTAAAGCCAATCTACTGCCAACTCCCCACCACAGACAAGGTTGCCATCCACTAGATCAACCTGCCCTGTGACTATCCAACCTGTCCTTGAACATCCCCAGGGATGGGGCATTCACAACTCCTGTGGGGAACCTGTTCTAGCACCTCTTTACTCTCTGAATGAGTAACTTCCCCATAAAGGCCATTCTCCCTTATCCTATCACTTCCTGAAAAAGTAGTTTTCCCTCTTGTTTATAATCTGCCCTACTAGAAAGCCGCAAATGAAGCCTCCCAGGAGCATAAACAAGGCCAGCTGACTCCATCTTTCCTTATAGCAAAGGTGCTCCAGCACCTCTAAGCATCTTCATGGTCATCCTCTGGACTTGCACCAATACCTCCATGTCTTTCCTGCGCTGGGAACCCCAGAGCTGGACACAATACTCCAGATGGGACCTCACAGGAGCAGAGTAGAGGAGGACAATCACTTCCCTTGCCCTGCTGCTCAACCCTCTAGATAGCAGTCCAGGATACTGCTGGCCTTCTGGGCTATGAGTGCATGCTGTCTCATGTCCAGCTTTTTGTCCAACAGAACCCCTCAGTCCTTCTCCACAGGGCTGCTCTCAAGGAGTTCTTCTCCCAGTCTATATACATGACTGGAATCGCCTCAACCCAAGCACTACACCCCGCATTTAGCCTTGTTGAATCTTGTTACATTTTCATGGGCCCATTTTTCAAACCTGTCCTGGTGCCTTTGAATTATATCAGCTGCACTGCACAGCTTAGTGTGATCAGCAGACTTACTAGGGGTACACCTGATCCTACAAACCACGTCACTCATAAAGATGTTGAAGGCACTGGTACCAAGACTGTCCCCTGGGGAACACCACTCATCACCTGCATATACAGACACTGACCACAACTCTATGGTTGCAACCATCCAACCAACTCACTATCTACCAAATAGTCCAGCCTTCAAATCCACTTCTCTCCAATTTAGAGATAAGGATGTAGTGTGAGACAATGTCAAAGGCCTTGCACAAGTCTAAGCAGACAACACCAGTTGCCCTTCCTTTGGCCACTGATGCCATCACTTCACTACAGAAGACCACCACATCAGACCAGCATCATTTAATCTTGGTAAAGCTTTGCTGGCTGACTCAGTTTGCATTTGTCTTAACACAGTTTCCAGAAGGATCTATTCCATGATCTTCCCAAGCACTGAGGTGAGGCTCACCGGCCTGCAGTTTCCTGGGTCTTCCTCTCTCCCTGTCTCTAAAACAGGAGTGACATTTCCCTTTTCCAGTCACCCAGGATTATGCCTGACAGCTATGACTATTCCAATATGATGAAGAGTGGCTTGGAAACTACACCAGCTAGTTTCTTCAGGACACTCAGATGCATGTCATAGGGGCCCATAGCCTTGTACACATTCAGAAACCAGGACAAATTTTTATCTGCACATCCTCGTAATTGAACTATCTGTTTCTCAAAACCTGTAGAATGTTAGGCAAGTTATCACAGGAAAGCAACAACAACAGTTCACCGTTCTTTCCTATAGAAGAACAACTACAGAATCATATTTCTACTCCAACTTCAATCGCTCAGAGTGTTAGCAAAACCAACAGAGAAAAAAACTTGTGGTCTCATGTCACCAGATTTCTGACCATTTATCTACACCTGAAAGTCAAAATAGCAAATTTAATTCTATAAAGTGTACTAGCAAAGTATTCAGTTTGGAAGAAGATTTGTTTTTAATGTACTCTTGCAGCACGGAAAAATTGAATATATGAAATTTAACTATAGATTTCTAACTGTTAAAGCAAAATTAAAACTTTTCTTTAGGAAATATCTGGATTTTAGAGAACTTACCATCTCTGTACAGATTTTAGTTTACACAAAAGTTCTGAGGCAGTTTTGAAGAGAAACTATGTGGCAAGTAAGATTTCAAAAACAATAGGGTTATTTTTCAGGTGTTAACTGCATCTCAGAAAACATAACATATCCACTATTTTAAGACATAAGTAAGAATGGAAATTCTCAAATGCTAACATGGTCAAAATACAGGAAATATACGCAGCAATACAGGAAAAAAGTATACTCCAAAAGTATTCAAACTGCTATGCTATTTCTGATCTTTACTGTGAAAGAAGAAATAGATCATATTTTTCATACAAAGTAATTCTGAACAGAAGACAGGCCTATTTATTTGTTTCCTTTGTTTAGTTTATGTCTGAAGGATCCTAAAAAACAAACAAACAAAAAAAAAGGAACCTAAAAAAAAATCCATAGAGATTGTATTTAATTGGAATAAAATATCTTGTGAAGCTGACTGCATGCTCAGACCAACTTAAACAAGGGAGAGCAAGCAAAATCACATGACAACTTTATTGGCCAGTTATGTACATATTACTATTATCTCTTAACACTGGTTTCAAATTTGCAGATTAACAACCCCATTCAGATTGAAAAGCCACAGAATTAACGAAATCAGGGAGTAAGGGCCATACGCAGGATGTGTATGACTAGAGGATTTTGTATTGTCAACTTATTAGAATTCTTAGCACCAAAAATTCTTGGTTTTTGATCTCCACTTGAGAGTGAAAGACTGTCATGAAAATCTAAAAAACTGCTCTAGTTATGCACAACTCTGTATCAAGTCTAAATTATGTGCTACAGTCACTTCTCATTGTTCACTGCAGCATTCATTGCTGAAAAGATTTTCAGTAAAGTTACAAAAACATAGCCGATTTTAACCTGACTCATCTGCTTCACAGAGAAAGAATTAATGACCAAAACCTCAATTTCCTACCATGTAGAATTACAATAGACCTCTGGAAGCCCATGTTCAAAACAAGGCTGGCTTAGGTCAACCTGCTTACAGCACTATTTATTCAGGTGTTCAATAACTCCCAAGATTCCACAGCCCTAATAGGACCTTTGCCTAATGTTTGATCGTTTCTACAAAATTATTCTTTCATTCAGTTTTCAATTTCAGCTCCTTGTCTCTTCCAGCAACAGTTTCATTAATTCTGTAATCAGTCAGTCAGCATTCACTTGTAAGAAAAATATGCAGTGGATAGGATAGTAGTAATTTTCAGAATATGCTGCTATGTAAAGACAAATATATTAATTTTAAAACAAGAATAACAACATTAACACACCTCAGCATAGAGCTGTCCACCTAAGACACTTAAAACTGTCAACAAAAGTCAGCTATACCTTCTAATTATGCAATTCTGATTTGGCAAATATACTTAACAAAATGCCACAGAGAAAACTATGATCAAATCTAAAGTGACAGCTACTCTGTGAGCCCTTTTCCAAATGTCTGAAAATATGTATTTAAACATCCAAAGCATGTTTCTTCAAATGCATGTTTATGAGAAATTTGTATATGTAATATAATGGCAATAACACTACATACAAGTTATAGATATTACAGGGTATATTATACATAAACTCATGTATATTCAGATATGATGTAAGAAGCCACCATAGTTCAAGGAAATTTACTTTTATGAAGTCTTCCTTTTTTTTTGTTTTCTTTTTATGTTAGACATCTGTGTGATAAGCTGGACTATGAGCAACTGAGTCAGAAAGCAGAAATCTGTACAAAACCAACTACAAAATTCATTGTGGATAGTTTTCTGAAATTAAACCTGAAGAGTTTAAAACCAAAGTGTTCTCAACATACCAGAACTGAATAGCAACAAGGTACCTTTTCTCTGTAATGTTTAGAATGAACACTCAGAAATCCACATGCATAATAATGCTTATATTCATGAAGCAAAACAAGCAGCTCTCTAATAAAGATATGAAACACTTCTGATCATTCCAAACCATGGAAAAAAATACGTATTTAAGACTTATTTCAAAGGAAGTACAGTAAGAGTACTACAGCACTTGGAATTTTATTTGTAAAAAGGCCCAATTGAACTGCTGCTGTGATTACAGAACATGGCTTTAAATTTTGATGTCATGGCTTGCAAACAGAAGTTTTTCTGTCTTTCTATATATGCAAAAATAAAAATCACACATAGCAAACTGCATGTAGAGGCCTAGTACTGAATCTATTATCTTGCCTGAAGACTTGGTAGGACTATGAGTACTGAAGGTAGTAAGGGATTTCGAAAACCCCACGCATTCCATGGAGAACACTACTACCTGATGTGGGCTAGGCATTGGGAAGTGCCTACCTGCCAAAAAGAGAAAACACACTGTGTTTGTAAAATGGGAATATATTATCATTAGGACAGAACTGGAAAGCTTTAAAATGAATATTAAAAACTAGGTTTAAATTGAATTGAAAGTTTTCCATTTCAGACAAATTTAACCCCCTCATATTACAGCAGTTATACTAACTGAAAACTAACGTGATTAAATATCACATCTGCTTTTCTGCTTCCTACTCTCTTTTACAGAACATCTATTAAGAATTCCAGATTATTTTAATTTGTAGATTTAATCACTGTTGAACAGAGAATATGAAATTAGTCTCAAGCTTTCAGCAGTGAAAACATTTTCCAAAAAAATAAAAAATGAATAAATGCAGCTCTCCCACTCCCCCACCTACTCGTCCAAAAAAAAGACATACCAGTTTTTGTCTTTAATTGCTGCTGTCCTCTGATAGGTGTGTGAGCTCCTCCTCCAAAGACTGCAGACCACATTTTGTTGTTAAGTGGATGAGCCATAATTCTGTACAACTCACTGCTAGAATGTGTTGCTAGGCCATGGATGAACAGACTCAGATAGACCGCAGTTAGAATTTCACAAAGTAAGACAGTGAGACCTGGCTGGGCTTCCTCACCAGCAGAATTCAAGAGCTGTACTAGAGCTGTTATTCCTGTTGAAAAAAAAAAAAAAGAAAAAAAAATGTTGCATGTTTGCACGATCAAAATTCCATTTCAAAGGAAACTGAAAAGTCCAGAAGACAGTGACATCCTAATTCTATATCCTAATATTCAAACACAAAGAATTCCTGAAGTTCTCAGAAAGGCTTATGTAATGTTTCTTTAAAGATTTCATACAGGAAAACAAAACACATGATTTGAAAATGTATGCCTTGGTTATGCTATTTTACTATTGTAAAATGAAGCTCATACAGATTAATTATATGTAGCTTATACTTTCTGAAATGAGACCAGCGTAGCTTCATCCTAGCAAGGGCTAAATAGGTTTCAGAGCTGCAGCAGAACGTAGTTTGTTAAAAAATTATCATTTTCCACAGTTTTGAGTTATCTCAATAGCCAGACCTAAGCTACAATCATTCTGAAATGGAGCACAAATCTAAGCTTGAAAACAGCTTGAAAGAGTAAGAAAGCAGAATAGTGAGACTGAAACACTGCCTGCAGCAGAGCAAGTAGAGCCTCTGCGCTACAATGCTTCTTGATACTTTCAGTTTATTGACTCTTCAATAAGAGACTCAGTTAGCAATTTTGATTAAGAGAAAGCAGTATTGGACAAGTCATGAAACAACTGTAATCACTCGCTTTTATGAGTATTTTGTTACAAATACTACTAGAAAGTCTAGATCATACATACACGCTCTTACAATGCATCCCTACAATTTTTAATAAGAGGATAGAAACAAAACAACTGTACATACCTGGCCACTGAGCTGGTGATGTATTGGGAGTCACTGTTTCTTCCAATGTCGATCGTAGAGAATGGCGCTGAGTTAACAGCACTGTCTGATAAACTGTTCCAGTAAACTGATTTGCTTGAAACGAGCTGTAAAGCAGAATGTCACATAAAAAACAAAAACAAAACATACAAACAAAACACCTGTCTGGTTTAAATTTAATCAAGATATAGCCCTTACTGAACACAGACAGATGTCAGTACTTCCTCCTGGTGCCCTGTGCATTGTACAATCAGTGTAGCAAAAGAATCTTTTCACTAAAAAGTGTTTTGCAAAGACCTTACCTGTAGCTGTGGCCATCACAAAGACACTGGTAGATACAAGCAGAAAGTGATGCTGCTAAGTTATGCATTACGTATATCTGGAAGACAAAGTTTCATGGAATGTATCACACTCACGATGAACTGTGAATAGTATCACTGTATTTGTATAATGCATACAGGTTTGCAACAGGGATACTCATGTAGAAGATGCAAGCACTGATGGCAAAAATCACCGGCAAAGGCCCCTTCTATTCAAAATTCATTTCAGCTAAGTCAATTCACATTGCATTGAAAGGGATGGGAAGCACTCACAAACCCAAACTAACCAAAATCAAAGCTCAGTTATAACTGCACTGCCTTCTGTTAAGAAATGGAACCATCTTAAATCACTGAACGAGTGACTACACCCTAAGACAGCATGTTGACTCTGAACTAAAGATGTTGTGCTTCATAAAGAAGACCGTACTGCAACTTAGTTGTTGAACACTTTCTGTACAATTCTCTGACACACAATTTACTTGGTATCATACTGAACATTTTTTTTTCTCATAATTGATATATATTTCATGTATTTTTAGACACACGTATGTTTGTTTTTATAAATACTTATTTATCTTTATTCTCTGAAATCAGACACAGATTAGGAATTGAGCAATCAATCCCCTGGCATTCTCTATTAAACCACAGTAGAACATAACACATACAAAATGGCAGGAAAGATTTAACCTAAAGTTTTAAATCTTAATTCCAGTCTCAGTCTAAATACAACAGGAAATATTACAGAAAATTAAAAATAAATAAATAACATTTTACTGTGAAAAATAAATACTGGCTGACAGAAATGTTTCTTTGCTACACTTCACCAATTTTTATACTTCGAAATTTAATTCTACTTAGGTGTAGACTGAAGATGGTTTATAATTAAAATTACAGAAGTTATGATTGCATTGTAATGAAGCCAACAGTGACACTGGTGGTGTTTTCCATAACACAAATTATCTTGGACAAATATCTGAAGTACATGGGCCTCTCTTTTAGCCCAAAATCTGTATTACAGGATAAAATATTTAGTTTTGTTACATATCAGGAAAGTACATCACACTGTCAGAAAAACATTCATGCATGACTTTGGCAAACTGGTCAATGACAACAACAAATCCAAACTTCTGTAAAAAACAACAACAACAACAACAACAACAACAAAAATAGAACCACACCTTGTTATTCTGAGTTTCTGGATGAGGCGGTGAATCAAGGTTTATTATGGCATGTAATATATCATGAGTTAAGTTACCAAGATGTAACAGTGGATTAGCCACCACTGTTTTGGCACTAGCGGTGCAAGCAAATAGGAGAGGTACGGAGCTTTGCTCTACAAGAGAGCTGGATGGTATCTGTATTGATTGTTCCTAAAAACAAGCAAGAAACATTTAAACAAACAAAGCGATAGTACAAGTTCCTAAAAAGTAATAACAATAAAAAAGAAACATCTACCTTACAGAATGCAAAGTGTTACATTTCTAACAAAATTATATATATACTATAATAGGAAAATTTGAATAAGAATACAAAATGTTCAAAAACCTACAACCAACCCTTAGCAGAGAACTCACAAATCAAACTCCCCCACATACCTGCTGAGATTCCTGCAACAGCAGAATTAACTCCATTCTGACAGATGCCAAACCACCACCATGAGAGCCATGGAGAACACAGTAACTAAGGAACATTCGTAGGAGAGACTGGTATTTTAGAAGCCACTGACGTCTCTTCTGAAAGTTTCCTTTCTGTAGTGTGTTTTTTTGATGGTTAGTTACGTCTACAGTAGTTCCATGTAATCCAACATCCTCTGGCACCATGCTAATTCCAGACTGCATTTCATCTACTTCAACACTATAATCACAGGTCTTTTGAAGAGCTATCACTTCTCTTTCAAGCCACTGATAAAGCTGGTACCTCAATTTCCCACCATCTACCTCACAACCAGTGGACAATGTACGAAGCTCAACCGTAAGAATTTTCAGGCATGCTCTAAACTTCATCTGTGCTGAAATTATATCTTCTGATGGGCTTAGAATGTCTTTCTCATCAACTACACTGAAAGATTCTGTGTAGCTAGAACTTGTTTCATAAGATTTTTCATTTTTCTTCAGAGGTTTTAGTTCTTTCATTACCAGGGAAGAATCTTTATTCTCATCACTTTCATCACCGTCTAACTGTATCTTCAAGCTTTCATCTTGGAATACTATATTTGGTTGGCTCCAGTCAAATGAAAGAGTTGAACTTGAATGTTTTCCTGATGAACAGTCTGAAGATGACCCCAGATCGTTCAAAGTTGTCTGTAACCAATCAACACTGGAAGATTCGTCTTTTATTTCCAACTCTTTAATGGGAGAAGATGGTGAGAAATCTTTACTAGTATCCATTAAGCTGGAGGATCTACAGAATGGCTTTGACCTCTTGACAACTTTAGGCATCTTTGATAAAACTTCTAAGGCCAACATAGGGCAACCAGCTTTTAAATGAGCATATGCAGTGGTGAAGAAAAGTCGTCTTTCATCTAGGTTGATTTTGTCAGCTAATCCACTTTCTGCTGTTAGGCACACATGTGTGGAAGAGGCATCGGAAGAGCCAAAGTGACGCCTCAGCAGGAGAGGATGCGTTCTTAAGTAGTTGTAGAAGTTAAACACTGCAGGATTACAGCTTGCCGAGCCATCTCCTACATCTGAAAAGACATTGCATAATAAGTAAAAAACTACAGTTCAGTACAAAATAACACATCTGAAAAAGTTCCTAGTTCAACAGAAGACTATTAGGTCTTAATATTCATTCTATTGTTGACTTCATTGAAGTCATTTTTCATCATCATCATTTAAATACTTGAGAAGGTAAGGAAGAAATCTAATCACCATTAAGACAGAAAACAGAACAACAGTGCATATAAGAAGTGCGATTTAAAAAAAAAAAAAAAAGCCATTTCTTTTCATTGGAATTAGGCTTGTTCTCCTGCAGTTAAAGGAGACCACATTCCTGTTGACAGCTTAAATTTTTAAAGTTTCCAGTGCTAAAGATGTTCCAGCTTCCTAAGAAATCTTTAACCTGGGGGAAAAAACATCCCTTAATAAATTCTGAACTAGTGTTTTTAATTCTGTGTACTTCCCAACAAAATTCAACTTACATGAGAACCAAGGAATCTGTAGCACTCATATATTGGTATCAATTCATTCATAATTGATTTATTGTATGCAGAACTAAGCCTCTAAAGATTTAATTTTCATGTTCAAAATCACAACAAGCTTGTACAATTCAGTTACCAACTTAACACATTAAGAAAAGATTTTAGGAAAACACTGAAATATCGGGAGCAATCAGTACAGGGCAATTCACAGCTTTTTTTTTGTCTGGATTAACTGAGACACACACCTGCTTCTGCTATGAGGAGTTATCACTAAAAACAACAGATAACAGGAACAGGTGTAAGAAAGACCACCTATTAAGATAGCAATGCAAAATATGACATGAAAGAATCTAAACTGATTAAACAAGTATTAGTAGAATTTAAAAATAATTTGACAGAGAATCCTGTGACCAAGATCTAAACAACCGAACAATGTATCACTCATCTCTCAAAATCACCTCGAAGTATTTTGCTGCTATTGAAATCAGTTTATAAATTAATTTCCATAGCTCTGGGGATTGAGCCTTCATTTGTTAAATTTCCCTCATTAGCTCAAATATAAACCAGCTATTATTTTAACTGACTTGAAACATCTAACTTCAGGAATACTAATCTCAGGAATAATGGGCCCAAACTTTTCCAGTTAACATACTTACAGAAGCCTTTCCTGTCCTTCTTTGTGCCACCTGCCAAGTCCCATTACTGTTGGGCTTTGGCCTTCCTGACTCCATCCCTACAGAGCTTAGCAGCATCCCTATGCTCCTCCCAGGTTACATATCCTTTCTTCCATAACTTGTGCCTTTTCTTCTAGCTCTCCAGTTTGACTAGCAGGACTCAGGTCAGCCACACTGGTTTCCTGCCTTCCTTTCCTAACTTCCAATGTTTGGGGATGGACAGCACTGTGCCCTAAGGAAATCTTTATTAAAAATCTGCCAACCATGCTCTGCTCCCTTGTCCTTGAGGTCAGATTCCCAGTGTCTCTCTGCCTCAGGGAATTCCCTCTCTCCCTGCAGAGCTGGAAGCTGGCTTTCCTAAAATGAAGCTTCCTGATTTTATTCTTTACGCGTCCAATATCTCTCAAGAGTGTGAACTCCACCACTGCATGATCACTAGAGCATAGGCAGCCTCCAACCCTGATGTCTGTTAAGTTTATTTCCACTAGTGAGCAACAGCTGCCAGCGCTGCATCACCCCTAGTGGGGCTGTCTATTATGTGGCTCAATAAGTTATCCTTGATATGTTCCTGGAGCCTCCTGGACTGCATACAGCTCATTATGCCAGGCGGTGAGTAATTGGATGCAGCACCCAGTCAAGTTCAGGCTGTACCCTAAGAAAATACTCATTAAATGAATAAATAGTTAAAACCAGCCTAATAGTCAATATACTCATTCTTACCTCCTTCATCTTCAACAGAATATTTAATCAAAGTGTCAAGAGCCTTGCTATAGTCTTCCAAAATCCAGTAACCCATACTTCGCAGAAAAGGATCACTGTACACGTTTCCTGCACTCTCCTTTCCAGAAAACACATTTCCCAAAATTCTCTTTTGTATTACAGATTTATAAGTACTTGATATTTCAAATTCTGACTCATAGAGCCTTGAAATTACAAGAGCCAACTGAATGTCATTCAGTTTTTCAAGACAGACCTAAAAGAAAATAAATACAGTTATAAGACCAAATGCCTTAATTTCTTCTTTGGTTAAAATGATTGTAAACAGAAATTTATGTCAGATTGAAATAAATATGTTTATCAATTCCAAAAATAAAGCAGAAACTACGAATTAATTTGGAACCTTGCAATGGAAATCTATGTTGTATTCGTATGTGGCAGAACAGAGAATCTGAAACTGAGTTAACGGCAGATAGCCCTTTTAGTATTATTACAGAGGAATCAACCATGGGACCTCTTCATTATTAGTAGCGTAACAACTAAGATGTACAGAAAAGATTTTTAAGTCATTAATGTATTGGTGGGGGGGGGTGAGAGTAAAAGAGCAAACAAACTGAAATCTTTAGTAGTCATACTAACTAAAATCGCAATGTGTCCAACGTATCCTCACACTCAATTCATTGGTAAGTTTAGAAACAACGTAACAAAGAAGTTGATTATTTCATTACCTCCACTGCATCTTTTAAGTGTCCTGCCAACAAGAAAAATGCTGCAGAATGTTCAAAACGCTGTTTGCCAAGCAAAGAGAAAGCATTTTTTAATGCTGCTTTACGCCATCTGTCCTCAGCAAAGTTGTTTCCAAAAAATTGTGTCATTTTGGTGTCTTTTTGGGATCTGCATATTGAATATAATTCATAAAAATATTGTATGTTATTAGATGTGTTTTTGCTCTTGATTTTGTGAGATGTCAGTACAGTTCATAATACCAAGTGCACAGAAGGCTTAGGTATTGTAAATTAAAAAAAAAAAAAAGAAAATAAAAATTAAGGTAAGATCTTCAATAGCAGGTGACATCACAAGATAATTTTTAAGAAGTTCACAAAGTTGAATGTTGTTATGAAATGTCAGTTTGAAAGACACACTAAATTCAGTTCTTTGAACTTCTGCCAAAATTACCATTGAAATCACTTCTCCTAAGGATACTATTGCCATTCCAAACACAACACAGGCAGTCCTCTATAGACCAATGTGAATTAAGAAATGAATGAAACTAGAGTACATCTGAGACTAAAACTTGAATCATCCAGCATTAGAAATTACTACATTACTAGAGTAAATACAAGAATCTCAATAATTACCCATCCGATTCACTAATTTATTTAGAAATTGATTCTAAGCTTTCAGGGGTAATATTTGAGCTTCTTTTTTCTATTTGAGTTCTTTTTCAGAACTGTATTCAACATTTCTTTCCCAAATTATGTCAGATATTAAGAAGACCTTGGTATCACCTACCTATACAAACCCCATATCACAGCCTTCTTTTTCATTGCAAGGTAAAAAATGGCTGCATCAAGCGGATCATTGTTTCGTTGAAAGGCTGCTTTGGCTACCTGTAAAGACAATTCAACAGGGGAGAAAAAAAAAAAAAAGCACACAAGAATTTATGAGAAACTTAGACTGGATTCCTGTTGCTTCTATAACCTGTGATTCACTGAGCTAAGATGTTCTCTAACAAAATCCCTCTTCTCACTCTGGGTCTAAAGAATGAGTGCAGCTACCACTGTTTCAACCCACTGTTTTATTACAGAACCTTTCAGATTGGAAAAGCCCTTCAAGATCACTAAGTCCAATTACTGACCTGACCTACCCAGTCCCATAACTTATCCATGTCCTTCACTGACATGTCCAGACACTGCTTCAATACCTCCAGGGAAGCAGACTCCAGGACTTCCCTGGGCAGCTCATTCTAATGCTTGACCACACACTGTAAGTAAATTCTTCATGATAACCAATATAAGCCTCCTCTGGCACAACTTGGGACTGTTTCCATGTGTTCTATCACTTGCCATCTGAGAAAAGATACTAACAAACTCCTCACTGCAATCTCATTTCAGGTAATTGAAGAGTGATAAAGACTCCTCTGAGCCCCCTTTTCTTCACAATGAAATACTGTCCAGATCACTGACAAAAAATTTAAGCAAAACTTATCCTAAAACTGAGGTCTAGGAAATGTCACAGGTAACATGCCACCTATCAGACTGAATTCCATTCACTATGGCTCTTTGAGCCCAGTCGGCCAGCTATTTCTTCACCCAGTGAACTGTACACCTATCCAAGCCACATCAGACAGTTTCTCCAGAAGAATACTTTCAGAGACTGGGTCAAAAATTTTACTAAAATCCAACTAGACAGCATCCACAGCTTTCCCCTCACTAGTAAGTGAGTCCTCTTGTAGTAAGAGATCAAGTTAGTCAGGAAGGACCAGCCCTTCATAAACCCAGGAAGATTGTGACTATTCATTTGATTCTCCTTTATAATGCCATTTACAACAACCTTCCCAGGCACCAAGATCTGACTGACAAACCTGTAGATCCCTGGATCTTCCTTCCAACCCTTCTGACATATTAGTCACAGTTACTAACTTCCAATAAAATTGAAAGCCAAGTGTGCTGGAAAACTGGCAAACACTTTCCCCATCTCCTTCAGTACCCTTGGATGAATCCCAATCTGGTCTCACTGTAGTGAACAGTCAAACGATTAAACAGGTCACTTAAGAGATTCTATCTGGATTATAGGAGCTTCATCCCACACCCCATCATCATCTTCCAACTCAGGAGGATGGGTACCTTGAGAGAAAACAGCCTTACAAATAAAGGCCGAGGCAAAAGAAGTAGGAAGTACCTCATCCTCATCTTTCATCACATTTCACATCATATCACACAAAGAACAGAGAACGCTCCTTTTACTGATGAGTTATCTATAAAAACTTATTTTATTTTAGTCTTTTACTGCACTATCCAAATTGAATTCTAGTAGGCTTTGGCCTTTCTCATTTTCTCACTGCACAACTTCATGAGAGCTCTGTAGTTCTTATGAGTTGTCTGTCCCTTCTTCCAGAACTCATAAATTCTCTTTTTCTTCCTGAGTTCCTAAGAATCTCTGTTCAGACAGACTGAGAGCTCGACTTTATCCACAGCCAGCTTTACTTCTGGTACATTGGGACAGCCTGCTCATTCACCTCAAAGATTTAATTCTTCTAAGAAGGTCCAAGCTTTTCAAAACAGACTCCCATGGGCCTCTGTCAACCAGGCCTTCAAACAGGAGATCTACTGCAGATTTACAATTCTGCTAACCACCTTCCATACTTCAGCAAAGATCAGAAACTGTAATTTCATGAACACTATGCTCAAGTGAGACTCAAGCCATCATACCGCCCCCATGTCATCAAATCACAGAATGACCTGGGTTGGAAGGGGCATTAATGACTACCTAGTTACAACTCCCTTGCCGTAGGCAGGGATGCTTTTCACTACATCAGGTTGCTCAAAGCCCCATTCAACTCACTCTCGAAAATGTCCAGAAATGGGGTATTCACAACTTCCCCGGACAATCTGTTCCAGAGCCTCATTACCCCAATAGAAATAATTTCTTCCTAATATCTAATCTAAATGCATCCTCTTTTAGTTTAAAAGGCATTACCATTTGTCATATCACTACAATCCTGATAAAAAAAAACCTCTCCCCACCTTTCTTGTAGGCCCTGTTTAAGTACTAGATGGCCGTTGTTAGGTTTCCCTGTAGCCTTCTCTTCACTAAGGCTTGCAATCTCAACTCTCTCAGCCCATCTTCATGTGAGAGATGCTCCAACCTTCTGAGCACCTGGACCTTCCTGGACCTCCTTTAATAAATCCTTTAATAAATCCTATCTCTCCTGAATAGCCTATATCATCTGTGACTGCTCTCTAGGTATGTGAACTTGATCCACCACAACTCAATATCTCTTCTTTCTTCATCTAGAACTGGAAAACCATTAGCTAAAAGCATTTTTATTAGATCAAATGGGAAGGCCTACACTTGTAATCAGTTCCTGAAATTATAATAAAATTAACATATTAGTTACTCTGGTAATCAAAAGATAGATGGAGACTAGAAGAAGAGGCTGGTACCCATCACAATAGGAGAAGATTGCTTTTGAAAGCTGAAAAGGAAAACGGGCAAGTGTCAGTAAGAGTACCAAGACCCAGGTAAAGTGACCTTAAATGTAGGCCCAGGAAACTTCAATTTTTAATTACTCTTTTTTAAATACAAGGCAAGTAATCCTCATGAAATGATGATTAATTGCTGAAGACCAAACAGTAGAAGTAGAGACATGCATTTTACCACTCTGTGCCTTGTAGTCAAATTATCTTGAGCATGTCATTTTCTAGCCCAACATTTTTGGCTCTTCCAAGAGCTTAAAACAAGTGATAGTGAGGTTAGGAACTGCCACATCTGTGACAATGAAAATACACAGTTATTACAGAGAAGGCTTTGTTGACATGGAAATATACCAATTTGTAAGACAGAAGTAAGGTAGCATAGCTGGCTTGAAGTCTGATAGGTTTTTAACGGTAACATTCTACCATAACTTGTTTCCTAACACATGGAAAGGCCTTTGCTATAGAAAAACAATTATAAGCTCCACCTGAATACTGAGCATCTATTATTGTACTGTAACAAACAAAACAAGAAGTTAAATACAAAATTGGACATTCGTACAACAAACCATTCATTGAAAATACAGCATGTAATATTCAGAAAACCTGGACATATTTAAAATTTCAAACTACGTACACAGAAGGTAAATACCAGATGACAGTTATCTGAAAAGAAGTTTTACAATTTTGTTTCAGAGCACTATCTTTACCTTTTCTATGCATTTCCGCAGGCTATGGATATTTCGAACCCACCATCCTATACCCATAGCTCTGAGTTCTGACCATGTTGGATCCCCTTTCTGCATTGCAGGGAGCATGCTCAGTAGTTCTTCTTCCGCTACTGAATGAAATGCCCAGGCAAAATGACTGGTAGATAAGCCTAGATATTCACAATTAAAAAAATAATAATAATTAAATAATTGCAAGGAGGTAGAGGGGTTAAGAGAGATGGAAAACACAAATTGCTTATTTTGAACTTCAGAGCAAAATACTAATGTCATAGTAGAAATTTAAGAATATTTTAAGCACTGCATACTAAACGTTTAAAAATCACAGATAGATAAAAGCAATTTTTTCCACTTTCAAACAGCTTAGATAGTTTGCAAAGAACAGTTACTCTCTAAAGCACAAAATATAATTTGTGGCATGAAGATAAGCTATAAAACAAAGTGCAACATGTTGATCAACTTTTCTGTGTTTTCATTACATTTACTTAGATCGGAAAATATGGAGCTAAAGATTATCACACTAGAAGACAGACTTGACAGCAGGAGCATGCAAGAACACTGGAAGACAAAAGCCATGACATGAGGTAGACAGCAACAACATGGAACAACATAGTGCTACAGCTTGTTCTTTTGGGCAAATAAAAACGAAACTACAAAATTGTTATAGTTGTTCTTTTTTTTCCTTTTTTTTTTTTTTTTAATAACAGTATTACCTCATTCATTCTGCATCAACGTAATACAAAACCACAAGTACTATACTGACTAACATTCTCTTCAGTTAAGAACACATCAGTTACCTTGGTGAAGCAGTTGAGCTCGATGTACAGGAGGAAGCGAAGTTGTTAGAAACGTGTGAAGTCGAACAGCTAATAAAAACTTTAAACCACACTCATCAAGAGTTTCTCCACCTGCAATTAAATATGTTGGTAAGCACTTCAGTGAAACTAATAAAAATATTCACTGGGTATCCTAAGGGAAGAAATATTTTATAATTTTACACATACTGTTGCTTTAAATTTAAAAACAGAATAGCTTAATTCTTCCCTTTAATACAAGAGGAAAAATCTCACATCTACAAAGTCATTAATCTCACACCTCCGAAGTCATCACTTGTTCAACTTAAAGCAAGAAATAACAAAAGATTTTATCAAATCAAACAAAATTATTTCTTGATTTCCCTGTGTAGCAGAACAAATACAGGTGGTTAACAAAGCTGCCTCTTCAAAAGGGAAGAAGAAATAATTACAGTACACGGACCATTGAAAAAATACTGGCATTAACAGTCAGATTTTATGAAAGTCAGAAAATTACACTAAACTGTAAACACAGTGATGATACAGCAAATCATAGAGGATACGCTTCAACAGAGAACTACAGAATGCTTTGATAAGCCCCAAAAATATTCAAAATATAACAGGAAAGTTGCAGAAAGGGTTGTGAAACAGTAATACATAAAATTCAGAAGAGACAGCTTACCCTGACTCTTGTCTCTGCTTTCTCCAATGTCAGTGCTGGTAGTAGCAATAGTATCTGCCAAGGCCATCAGTGACATCTGTTCCATTCTAGTCAGACCTGGCAAGCTTGAATGAAGTAAGTGACGAGAAAGAACTTGGGCATGCTCTGGTCCAAAGTAAGTTGGGCTAAATTGTGAAAGATCAATTACTTTTGGTTTTGCACTGTCTTCCTCTGCATCAAATGTTACAAGTTCATCTGTACTTATAACAGAAGTTTGAAAGAGATCTTCATAATTGTCCTTGGGCATATCTTTTTGACTATTTTGACTATGAGACTTTTCTGAACAGGAATGAGAGGAATCATCATCTGCAGCAAGCAGAGCATACAATGGTAATGGTGGAACAGAGTCTATTTCAATATAGTCTGTAGTCTCCGTTTTGCTGAATGTTTTGGGATCCCGTGAAGTACTCCCACTAGCGCTGATGGTCAGAGATCTAAGTCTCCTATCATGATTAGGTTCAGATTCATTTATAGCAACAACTTCTCCAGCAATGCACTTCACTAGATGGGACAGAATGGCTTTTGTTCTACGTACTTTACCAAGATCCATGAGTTCTAACAGTTGATGTGGATGGTACTGAGGTAAAGTGGGAGATAACATATGAGCTGCTTCAAAAAGACCGGAGTCTTCCATTTCTGCAGACAGATCAAAGGCAGATCTTTTCCCACTCAGTTTCTGTGCAAGGCTGGTCATAGATCTGGTCAAGGTTCGCTTTGGTGGAGGCAGACCTGAGGCAGCTGACTGGCTTTCTTTCATTAAGCTAGTTATACTAGGTATACTGCAGGAATCTGTACTAACTAGACTCTGTCCGGCAGGAGGTTGCCACTGAGAATAAACATGCATTTCACAGTCCATTCCAACTACAAGAATGCCATCACGCACCCAAGACAGGGAGACTGGAAAAGGAGGTGACCCCTCTACAGAAGAAACTAAGTCAACAGAACGCAGTAGAACAAACCCAGAAAAGTTTGTAGCCTTTGAAATAGTACTGCCAATATGGGAGATTACAACAGTCTCCTTACCATTTTGTTCTTGCATTTTCCCAGAGAGCTGGCCAAACATATAAAGTTTTGATCCAATTCCCACTGTTAGAATATGTGAACCATCCTCCCTAGACATCCAGTCTAAGTGTACCAACTGCTTAGTGCTGGGAATAACATTACCACATGAGAGAGAAACCTCCTGCCTGTTACACGACATTAAATTATTATCAGTACTAATAGCAGAGTCTAACATTGTTCCTATCTCATCCAAATGAAGAGTCTGTTCAAGAATCCAAGAAGAACCCCCTGTAGATTCACATTCAAAAATACTAACATGCATACCAAAGTCTTGAGAAAGGTGGCTATTTCTAGATGTTACCTGCTTGTATGCTACAGCTAATCGGTTTGTGTGTGCACAACTCACTTCAGTTGGCCTTCCTGGAACATTAATAGCACTACTACTAAGAAGTCCATCCTCAATCAGTAAGGGCCATTCTTCCCATATGTACGTTACACCACTATGTACATTATATTCTGGCATGGAAGAATCTGATGGTTCACTTGTCACCCTGCATCTCCAGAATCGAACTTTTCCATCTGTGCATGAAGTAGCCAGCAGATAGGGTGCACGGCAAACGGGGTATATGGAAGAACTACTCAGATGTCCTGAAAATAAAATAATTTTTAATGGGGCAATTAAAAAAACAAGCCAAAAGTAAAAACCTTTTTGTTATCATTTTATTATTTTAAAACAAAGTATTAGTACTTCCTCATAAAAAGGCTTGTTCCCAGAGGTTCACAAAGGAGATGAAAATTCCTGTGGAACCATTTTAGCATTAGTCCCTACATCATTTTTTACAAAGGAGTTAAAACACACAATATAAACCTCAATATTATTATCACTACCCCAGTTTTTGTGTTGTATCAAAAGACATTGACTTCTTCTCCCCCACTAGAAAGAAGATACACTTCTATAATCTCTCCTATCAAACAAAAATGTTGCAGTCAGAAATCTAAAAATCTTTTCAGAATACCATTTGAAAGACTTCTGTTTCCAAACTTAAATTTACATTTAAAACTACAAAAAGTAATTAATTACTGCAAATAAGATTTCTGTTTCTAAAATTTCTTTTATCATCAGAATCTGGACTTAAAGAAACACTATGCTTTACAGTATAGTCATCTTTATTTTAATATTATTTCCAGGATCCAGATGAAAAATAATAAATCAGGGGGGTAAGTATTAGCAAACCTTTCAGAATTATAATACTTGTAGGTAGATCTAACAGTACTAGACTAATCATTGTAATCTTGAGAAAAAAAAAAAAAAAGAAAAAGATTACAAACCTGCTGAAGGCTTAACACTTATTATCTCCACCCCTTCTGGTAAACTCAGCTCTTGACTATACACCATTTTTGAAGACAGAGTAAGCCAGCTGGTGCTCTGAAGGTTTGCTCTACAGGCCTGATACTTCTGTGTGAAAGGTGACTGGATCTTCTCTAGATCTGGTGAGGAATACAATTCTTCTGTTTGTGTTGCTGCTTCAGGAATATTTGAAGAAATCTTTTCATCTGAAAAAAAGTTTGCATTATTAAAAATAAAAATCTCTTTTAAACTAAGAGACTGTATCAGTAGGATAGCTAAAAACTTGAGTCACTTTTTTTTTTTTTTAAATCAAAATGTGTTCATAAATTCAGATTAAGAGAAACTGGAACACACCTGAAATTAAATACTGGAACTGTGAAACTGTTTAGAAGTTATAAACTCTTTGAACAATCAAACTGCTAGAGACAGCAAAACTGCAGAAGAGACGCATGTGGGTTTCCATGGAAATTAATGTCTCAAGAGGCATGAAATATTTGCAGCTAAAGAAAATAAAATACAGACCACTCTCCATGTCTTACCTTAAAAATCAGAAAAAAGTAGCTTTTCCTGAAATTTTGTCAATATTCATTTAAAATGTAAAATCTAAGATATCATGAGTTATGAATGCTTAATTACCTTTTGAGTTTTTCTTAAAAAAGAGTTAAAATATGATCTGAAACGTGTGTTCTTTGAAAAGAAGGAAAAAAACTACAGCGAAACCTTTACCAGTAATGCTTTCACCTTATGTACTACAATACTTAAAGTAACTTTTGAAATTCTGTCTTTGAAAGCAAGAGTGTGATAAGTAACAATTTGGCTTAAAATACAGGAACACGCATTATAAAACTCCTCTGTTGTGCAGTCGGTGTCCAAACTCAGTTGCCTTAAAATTCTAGTATAGCTAAGCTTTATATTTCAGCAGTACTTTGATGGTCTGAAAGAGAATTAGATTTCCATACTTTAGATGTGCACGTAATTGTAATTGTGATCTTTGGTGTTCAGGTATTTTGGACTATGGCCCAATGTAACTTATCTTAAGTTCTAAAACAGCAGAAGAAAAACTTCTGAGAAGCAAAGCATTTGAACAGTTAGGTTCCATTTAAACCCTATGAATATATGTGCCTGCAAGATTAAAAAAACACAAAAAAAACCTTTGGGCTCAGGATGAATTCAAATGCTTCAGCATACTGAAAATTAAGATGATATGAAGAAACAATGGGTTGTGATGAAAGTTATGAAAGAAGAATTGAGATTCTTTTCAAAAGCTAAAATGTTACTTAGGAAACCGCCTGACAGCAGATATATTCACAAGAAAGTCTTTTTTTTTTTTTAAATGAACGTCTACTCTACAAGGAAAAGGGCTTACCTACTGAGACTGGAATTGACTTCAAATGTAAATGCCACATATGCAGTAATGAACGGTTTTGTGTATACTCTATTACTATCAAGTAGAATTTTTCAGAGAATCCATTCTGCTGTTTTCCTGATGAAAATCAGAACAAGAACATTTTATTTCAACTATATTTACCACCTAAGCAAGCAAGATACTGTGAACTGATGTTCATATGCAATGACTGTATCTAAAGCTTTTATACTACTTTTATGAATATTTTATCACTAGCAATAACCTCTGTCACTTGTATAGGTACACACATCAAAAACTGTCACTATTTTGTTTCAGAGGATAAAACATCTCCCATGTATTTAAAACTAAGTCCCAGAACATGTTCTCATTTCTACTGTTTGTCCTTAATGCATTCATCTCTTACACTTAAGCACCTATTACTTAATTTGTTCTTTTCAAAAATAACAAGAGCCAAGTACCTGAAATGGTTTACTAAAGAGTAGAGGCTTCAAATTGAAGTGATTTAAAGCAGAAGGTACTTGCAACTGAGAATGTATGCCAATGGCATGCTTCTAGGTCTTACTCATAAAGGATCCATTTAGCCCAACATCCTACATGGCAGCAGCTCACACAGTCTTCCAGAGCACACAGATACATATACAGTCACTCAGTATTGAAGAGCTTCCATGTAAACACATGACAAATTTACTGTTGCATAAAACTTATTATTTTTCCTCATTTCTGTTGTTTCCAACATACCACTTGTGTTTTTTATAAATTCAAATCCCAGTAGTGGTCAATTTCATAGACTGTACCTATTGCTTCACATCCTTCTTGAGCAGATACAGCTAATTCAAAATCAATAACTATGTACAACCAGTTCATGTAATTTTTCTTAGTACATCTCTTTTTTTATACCAAATATAGATTTCACATATCAAGTTTTAACCATAATTTTGATACTTCACACAATTTCGCTTCCTCATATTTAGCAGTCTCATTACTACTGCAGATAACTTGGAATCACAGACCATGGCTGTATTTTGACCTTTGTTTTCCAAACCATCAAATTGGAACAGAACAAAACAAAACTGAAATGCCTCAGTAACAAAAACACTGATCAACTCCACCAATGAAAAAACTTATCCGAGAGAACAATCTTAAGATCCACAGAATCATAAACTCTAAAACTATAGCTACACAATATCCATGCACTGCTTATGGTATTATATTTTTAAGTTGCAGGTATTTTTGAGATGGTTGGCTTATTTGGAATAAATTTAATTATATTATAAGAGAGCATTTAGCTGATGTGAAGGATGAACATCCTTTGTGAAAGGATGCAGACAATTTGCTGCTAGATCATGTCTTACAACTACATTGTTGTTTAAAGTTTAAAACACTTTCCCTTTATGTAAGAAAGGTATCAGCAACAAAATGCTTTATAAAGTAACTCATGATTTAAGATACTTTGTCTAAAATTTGGATGCATATTAGACCCCCAGGAAGTGAAGCACCTATGAGTTTCCTTACATTAGAATTTCTTCTTTAGTATACAAAGCTCTTAGATAAAGAAAAATGCAAAAATCTATACAGCAAGTTCGGCAGAAAGCAACATCAAATTATTTGTCTTCAGTATTTAATGAAAAATAGTTCTTTACCAGAATCCACTACATTATTCTTCTTATCAGGTGTTTCTTTCTCTTGATTATTTAAAATGAAGTCTTCTTGAAAAACATGGAATAATTGTGTTTTCCTGCCATGCTAAGAAAGTAAAAGATACACACAAGAACTGAACATCATAGAGCGCATTGCATAAGCTTTCTCTCTAACATGGGAGCTTTTAAGTTGATTGTTAAGTTGAATACAAGAAAGATTTCTCAATAAGATGCACCTCATTATTAACATTTTCTCCATTTACAGGTTCTATGAAACAAAAAGCAAGAATATTATAGAGTCATAGAATACCCTGAGTTGGAAGGGACCCACACAGAACATCAAGTCCTGACTCCACGCAGGACTGCCCAAATTTAAATTCCATGTCTAAGAGCACTACCAAATGCTTCTTGAATTCCAGTAGGCTTGGATGGTCAGTGTAGGTCAGAATGAATCTTCCAATGTTTCATTTCACTTGGCAGTAAGATACAAGTGTAACCTCTGTTGTTAACACTTTGTTACAGTGTGATTACAGTATAAAATAAGAACAAGAAAAAAGTCTTACAAGCTCGGTGATAGCATCCAATTCAATGATACATCCTGGACGAGCAGTAGATTGCTGACTTATGATGTTAAAAACTTCACCAACGTATTTCTGTTTTAAAAAAGTCAGTGGGATGATTCCGTTAACTCAGTTTTGTTTGCTTCTGAAACAGCCTACTAGCTAGATGCAACATCTAAGCAAGTGTTAGAAAAAGCATTATGGACACGCTGGCTGCAAGTCAGCAGGGACACTGATAACATTTGTAGTTTTGTCAAGAGACACATTACTTTTGTTGACAAAATGTGGTGAGAACTTTATCTCATCTGAAAAGTCTCACATGCAGCAGTTTATTGATCTTTCACTGAGCTGAAAGATTTTTTCATCTGCAGTACCACTACAATGCCAAAAAGCTTTATGGTATCTGTTTTTACAAGCGGAACTGGACTACTGTGATCTGTAAAATCTTCAGCAACCAGCTGAGTCAGTTTCTAACAAGTCTGTAATTACTGTTATTGAATGAGGTTTCAACCTCCAAAAACTCGACAAAGCTTTCACTTACAGAAATCTCCGGATTGGATTGCTCACACAGAAGTTTTTTAGCATCTATTACAGCTTGATATAATCTCAAATGCTGTCCATCACTAGCCACAAAACAGGCACTTGGAGAATTACAGTATGCACCTGAAAAACATGAATGGAGAAACTGTTCAAAATATTCAGACACCAACTGGCTCCTTTTTCCATCAAGGGGAAATCTAAGACATGTGAGAAAGAAACACAGCATGAGAATTATTCCTTCTTTAATTTCTGTCCAAGAACTACAAAGTGCAATACTTAGCAAACAAAGAATACAAAATAAAATCAGAATTTGGTTTGTAATTAGAGCAAAACATACCTTCACTTTTAGGTGTTCACCACAGTCTACAATCTAAAGCATACACTAGTATCTGAGCACATTAACTTCACTAGCTCCTAAAATAAAAAGTACATCGAAAAGACAGAACTCCACAGCAGTTCTTCAAAAAAATAATATACAGTTTCAAAGCATCCTCAGCTTGGAAATTTGTAAAATAAAGGATTCAAGCTTAACATACCTTCTTCAGTGTATTCACATATATATATACATTTATACATGTATATATATGTACATTGTCTGTTTAATAGCATTATTAGCTATTATAGTTCTTCAGGAAAATGAACTTACCAAGGCAATAGCTGGGTATAAGAGTGGGCAGCCATGCAACATTAGAAAAAGCTGAAACATGGAGAGAATTGATCCGAGCAAGTTCAGAAACTCCACCAGAAAAGGACAATGGTCCGACGGGATCAACTCTCCAAAGAATGAGTTCACTGTAAACTGCGTTGGGATCCTGGGATGTTACATTTGCATTGCCTCTACCCTGAAGTCTTACTGGTGACTCCTGAGACTTTAAAGAATCATTTGCCTGTCTTGCATTCTCAACATCTGGTGAACTTAGAGCATTGTGATGTGAGGTTGTAAGCAGCAGTGGTAACACTGAATGGCAAGCCAAGTCGTTAAGATGAAAACGGTGACCACAGTATCTTGATTTATGTGAAATACTAAGTACAGTTGAAAAGGCAGATTCCTCAGCAAAACTCACTAGCCATTGGTTTAAAGACCCATCTGCATGTTTGGAAATCATCATAACGTTAGGTGTGAAAATACTTAGTTTTAAACTGTTGGTTGATTTACTGTGTCCAGAAGAGATAAGCATAGATGAAGATCGTGTAAGGCCAGGAGGCTTTTGTTTGCCTTGTTGAATAGCCAAGTCAACATTTTTGGTACATGCATACATCACTATACTTCTGCAAAGAGAGTTTGCATCACCTGTTGGGAATGCAACAGGAATTCTTGAAACAAATGACACCTGGAATTTTAATAAAGAAAGAAACAGTAAGTATCAAAATTTTCTCAGCATACTTTCTACTCAGTAAATGTGTGTAATCTTGAAAAAAAAACAAAATACCTGCACCTGTCGAAACATGCCAGGTTGGTACTCATCGAGCCAATCTACATGCCATACCAGCAATGAACCATCCATAGGATGTATACTGAATAGCATATCAGCATTTTTACTCCACTCAGAAAGCAATACTTCAACTTCATGATCTACAACAGCAGAAGATAAAGGAACAGGGCTTGTTGGAGTAGTCTTTTCATCACCCAGTTCTTTCCTCTCTTCATTTACTTTTTGTTCATCTCCATTTTCATCAATTTCTAAAACACAAACATATCCAAGAGGTTAGCAAGCAGTGTCTTTCAGGTATTGGAGCACTTTTCAACATTTTTCTAAATCACTCATTCAAGCACAAATTTTAGGTAATGAAAGCTTTAATCAAAAGTCCTTCAGTGGACTGCAGTCAATGACTAACAAACCAATATAGCTGAATTTGCATTTCTGTTTGAAATATTTATTTTTCCATTCCTAATGTTTTTGTATGCATAGGCTGAACAGCAGTCATCTCTCAGCTATGTATAACACTACACACTCAGTTAAATACAAAGCTGTTTAAATGAGATGCACATTAATACTGCACACAAGAAACTTCAGTTTCAACATTAAATCAGCTTCTTGAAGCATGTATTTTTTCATATATATTTTTTTAAAGCTGCTCTAGTACTTAGTGGAAGGGAAGGAACTTCACAGAAATGCTACTGCAATCTTTCTGCTTCGTTATGAACTAAGTTGCATGTCTCACAGTCCACATGAAAGAATATTACATACTATGTTGTAAAACGAAAGCCGTTGTCTATGATAAGACTTTTACCTTCTTCTGATCTGACGTCCATCTGATTGGATTCCTCAGTATTTGTCTCAGGAGAATGATGTTCAAAATTCTTTTTAAGTTGCTGCAAAAATACTTCCATGGATAAAGTAAAATGAAGTTCTTTATTGTTCAGCCAGTGCACAACAAAAGGCCCACTTTTCTCTTCATTTTCACCAAGACTCAGGGATGTGATAGAAGGGAGTAGAGGAATATCTACCAGAAAATATATTAAAAAAATTATTCAAAACAGAGTAGTTTGGAAAAAAATATATACATTTCTGATAAACTGTTTTCATGTAGAAACCCAATAATGAAAAAAAAGGACAGAAGAACATGTGTATTGCCACTAGTTATACCTTCCAACCAACATCACCCTTCATTATCACATTGTTCTGCTGCTATCCCCTAGAGATTTTTTAGGGGGTGTTTCTTTGGAATGCCCCTGTGAGCAGTGCTGCTTGCATCTCTATATTTAAGAAAAGGTAAAAACTACAGCAAAATGACAGCTAGTAGAAAGGAGTAAGAAATGTGAAAAAGCCCTGCAGTCATCAAGGTCCCTGTTCTCATGCACTGCTCAAGAGAAGGACATTTATGAAGGTGGCTCTCAAGGGTGGGGGGTGTGTTTTTAGTTTGCTTTCAGTTCTGACTGACCTAGTTTTATAACTAGGCAATGAATACCATTAGTCTCCCTTATGTTAAGCCTGTTTTGCTCATAAATGGTAATTGGCAAACAACCTTCCTATCCTTACCAACACATGACCTTTTTTCCACGTATCTTCTCCTGATTTGGGGAGAGAGGAGAGTTGGTTTAAAAAAGTGGCACAATGATGCTGGGCTAGCTGCTCATCAGTGTTAAACTAACACACCCTGCACTGCATCTTCATGATGTCACACATTTCATGCAGGTTAATTTGCCTCGCTTTTTGCTATAACAGCTTAGTACAGACCAAACAATTGAGCATAATTTCCCAGCATTAATTCCAGAACTGAGACTGCAGGAGGTACTCAGTTATCAAGGATCGTATGTACCAGGAAGCAGCAGTGGTAACACTTAATGGCAAGCCAAGTCATTACCTTATCAAGAACTAATACAGTAACCAATATACTCTGTTATATTATCATATAAAGCTAGGATTTCTTATTATTTTACAATTCTGTATGATGCCACTTGGTGAAAGACAAACCAGTAATCACAGAGTAAGTGGCAGAAGCAAGTATCAGACTGCTGCAAAGTTACATGATCTAAGCATGTCAAGAAAGTAGCTAGGTAAATTACTGTAATTTATTCAAATGAGCCAAAAAGCAATATGCTAAAAGCTTAACCTACAATTAATTCCCACCTGGAAGCCTTCACAGACATTCTGCTTCTAGTCCTTATTTATGAACTAGTACTTCAATTCCATACCTCAGGAGGCAAAATATTTTTTAATGACAATATTGTTTTTTTCACCAGTAATTGTTCTGATTTATTTATGCTGTAATATAAGAAAATAAAAACAGAGCACACGAATAGAAGAAAGGAACAACATGACTACAATCTTGTAGTTGTGAGAGGACAGTGAGAGGAAATGAAGAAAGAGAATATTAAGGAAATATGGTCTGTGCACGTTAAAAAAGAAAACAGAAATAAAAAGTACTACCATTCATTAAAACAGCATAATGCTTATAGCAAAAGCAGAATTAGTGGGAGGACATCCATCGACTAGAGGACAAAACTACAATCAACATAAACAAAAAGGTGGTCTAGAAAGACAACTTTTCACATTAGAAAACAGCTCTACATACAGCATACATCAGAAGATGCCTAAAAGAAATTATTTCTTTCTGTCCACCTTCATTCTTCTACTCAAAAACTTGAACTAACAAATTTCAGTGCATCATCTTGATGATTAACACCTTAAAACTGGTTCCCAGGTCTGGGTAAAATCCTTAATTAATTTCTACTTGCTCTACAAACGACTTGTTTGTTTGTTTGCTTGCTTGCTTATGAAGTCTTTGGATTCAATAATGCTCTGCATATGCGCAAAAACAATTGTCAAAAATCTAAAATACTAAAAAAAAGACCAAAATAAAATACTGCTTATTACTTTCACTGAACTCAACTCAGGCTGAATGTTGTGTGGAGTGTCTGACTCACTAAAGAACTCTGACGCCACTCAGAGGGACCTTGACAGAGAAGTGCGGAGCTCCACACCTGGAAAGGAACCCCAGGCACTAGGACATCCTGCAGATCATGCAGCTGAAAAGCACCTTGGTAAAAAAGGACCTGAAGACTAACAGCATACTGGGTTTCACTATGCAAAGAACTGTCAGGAAGCCAAAAGAAGTGATTTTCCCCCTCTATTCAGCATTGGCTAGGCAGCACTCTTGAGTATCATGCTCAGTTCAGAGCTTCTCAGTGCAACGAAAACTGCACAGAATCCAGTGAAGGGCTGCTGAGATGATCAAAGGATTGAAGCACTTCTCATCTGTGCGGCACAAAACTGCAAAAAATCTCTTTTTGGTCAACTGTGTGGTAATCATATCTGGTAAAGTACTATGAATTAACACTATGAAAGATGAAGACTAATCTTCTTAAAGCTTATTTAGCCTAGCAACATAAAGGAAGCCCACTGTTCTTCACAATCATAGCAAAGATTGTACAGCTACTAATGCAAACTAGTACATAAATCCAACAACAAACCTTTCAAACAAGGATCAGTAGGGGCAAAAAAAATATAAACAGTAAGTTTAAGATGGACCTTAAACACCCCAAGAAAAAGATCAACACAGGAAAACATACCATAGCAAGAAAGCATTAATGAAAGGTTATTCAGTACCGAATTTCTACTCAGCTTCTAAATGGGTACACAAAGGCAGTATGTTTATATTTCAGAATGGCCAAACAGATATGAAGACAAGTATTAGCTACTAATAAGGTATTGCAGAAGAGTCCTATCAACATAATGTTTGAGTAGCAGACAATATTAAAGTTTATGGAATGCAAGAGAGAAGTGTGTTTTGTTTGGTTCAGAGAAAGAACATAAGCATGGAAATCATGGTTACATCAAACACTCCACATTAGACAGTAATTTTAAGAAGTCTGGAATCTTTTGTTTCATCAGCATGCAGAATCTAATACCCTTCATACACCCACTGCAATTACCATTAAATCTGTAACTCCTGTCACAAAAAATGTACCTCAGACCAGTTACAAGTTGACAGAAAATAAAAGCCATGACTACTGGGAGGAAACTCATTAAAATTATATCATTAGTTGATGTAGGTTCTGTCAGTTGTTCAGTTAAATCAATTTGCTAGACATTTTGTACCATCAGAGAAATACTGTACAAAGGAGAACATGTTACACTCATGTCAACAAAACATGCCTAAGAGAAAACTGTAGTTACTCTGTAGCAAGCATTTAGTACAATTCCTACCTGTTGCTGGATTGATACTGGCAGCAATATGGAAGTGGCAGAGTGCATTTGCATGAGGAGGAATGTTCCTGTGAACTTCATGAGGATCTTGCTGATGTGGAGAGTATCCAGTATGTGCAACAACAGGACCTGACCTCCTCCTTCCTCGACGAAAGTGCCTCAGGTTTAACTGCATGAAGAATAAGGAGTCATTTTTAATTCCTTTCAAAAAGAAAAAGCAGATTTCATCTGTAAGTTATTTTCCAGACATTAGAGTACAAAATATATTTTTTAAGTTTAAAAGCTACTTTAAAGCATCAGCTTAGTTTCTCACAAAAACTACAATGTTCTGATTGCATCTGCATCAAAAGAATATCCTTGCCTTCAGATTCATTTATAGACTCACACAGATACTGTGACTTAACCACTGTTTCATATTTCAGAGTGCAGATGACGCTTTTGCTGGTTTTATACTTAAGCAGAAAACACTTGTTTCATAAACATATAATGTGCTTACTGAAGATTCTAAACAAACAAAAAATGCAAATACGAATCACCTTGTTTCAGAGAGGCTGGCAAAAATACATTAATGCTTTGCATCTGATTAGATATGCACTTCTATTCCCACAGGAAAAGCCCTATGAGTTTTAAGGTTCACCCCTATATTCAGTTATGTGGCAAGGTTATGGTAACAGACAGGGGTGCCCTCTGTCAGAAGATCCCAGTAGCTGCCCTGTGTCACATCACAGGCAGCTCCAGCTGCTTCAGAAGGGACTCACTGCTGCTAGAGCTCAGCCATAAGCAACAATGGTTATGCCTCTGGGAGGGCAAATTTAAAGAAGGGAAAAACTGCTGCACAACAGGAGTTATTAGAGAGAAGTAGAAGCAGCCCTGCAGGCACCAAGGTGAGTGCAAAATGCAGGCAGGAGATGCTGCAGGCAGAGAGCAGAAGTTCCCTGCAGACTAGGAGAGGCTCATGTTGGAGCAGGCTGTACCCCTGCAGCTCAGGGGCACCTCACAGTGCAGGTCTCCATGAGCAGCCACAGAAAAGCCCACAGTGCGGCAGTGAAGGAAGCTGCAGTCCACAAAGAGCCCTGTAGAAGGACTGGAGATGAAGTCCATAGAGATACAGTCCATAGGAAAGAGCCTGCATTCAAGGTAGTATTTACAATCCTGTCTAAAATTGTGTGCACATGTGTTTATTCTCCAAATACAATTTCACTTCTTACCTCTAATGCATTTTGCATTCGTTCCTTACTTGATGTATTTCTCTTGAAACTATTTGTGAAGTTCACTGCTTCAGTCCAATTATTCCGTCCTCCACCATACAATAGACTATCACTAGGTAACAAAGTCTCTGCCCAGAGACGACAAACATTATCCTTACAGCAAGTCAGGAGTACGTTGCAGACAGCACCACTAATGAAAGAAAATCTAAGGTGTGAATTAGCCACTCACAATCAATACAACATGAAACCAAACTAACAGTACCAAACAGTTTCTACTACCAGTTTTCAAAATAATACAAAATAGTTTAAATCCTAAGGTAAGAAAAACTTTAAAAAGACATTACTGGGGGAACAAATATAATATGACAGACTTCCACATCTACTCAAGCACGTAAATAAAAATTACTTAATTTTCATACTTTAAGTTCAAACACAACTGCAGAACAGTCAAAAGAGTGGCTTTTTTCTTGCAAGCGATTATTTTGTTCCTAGTATGACATCTAAGACAAGCAGAAATTCAATTTCTTAATCCACAGTTTCTTTCCGTCTGTATACTTATCATTCTCTCAAGAACTTCAGAGTGAAGCAATCATTTAAATGTAAATAACATGATGTTACCTAACTACAGTATAAAGTGTACAAATTTTACAACCGGTGTGACTTGATTTATCAACAGTACATCCGTGAATAGGTATGCCAATATTCAGCTCTTTCCAAAAAAAAAGTCTGTGTCTGATCTATCAGAAGTGGTGAAAATACATTTCAATACAACTAAGATAATGTGGCGGAATAGTGGATTTAAATGAGGTTTCACGGAAAAGAAAAGCAGCTTCCTGCACTTCTATAGCACAGTTTAGTGCATAATATGGAAAATTCTAGTTCTCAGAGAATTTTCTTTTTAGCTTTGGCTTGGGTTCTTAATGAAAATGTACAAACCTGGCTTAACAAACTACTCACCGTGGCATGAATTTGCTCATTTTCCTCCATGAAAATGAATTTACGGATCGAGGATGGGCCAAATAAACAAATGAAAAATCAACTTCTTGTGCTTGTTTTCCTGGACTTGCACCAGGTGGTGTTACAGCTGATCGCCAGTTGTCTGTATTGTACCACACTTTCACAAGACAATCGTCCTGGGAGAGGGTGGGATAAAACAGTACATACTTTGGATAAGAACATGATGTGTCAGAAGAACTTTTTACTTAGAAATTCAACACCTTTGTTTTCAGTTTTTCTTTCAAGTGAAATAATTCAGCTCGGCAAATAGAACTTTTAACACCTGATCTCTGGTTGTGGAGATCCCTTTGGATTTGTCTTGCCATTAGTGATTCAGATTTCATTTTGCTCCTTTTTATAAGCTATCAGTTTTTTGCTACAAATCTACAGAAAACTGCACAGTTACTCAAAGCACAATCTAATTCAGCAGAAAATTTTTTCAGCTTTGTATTGCTTTGGGTTCTGTGACACTTCAGCCAGGTTTTCTGCCTATCTTAACAACAGCACTGTCCCCATCAAACTTGCACACTAGCATTTGGCGTTTTTTTTTTTACTTATTTGTCAGTCTCTGCTAGGATTTTAGTTGACAGCATAAACCTAGTGCCTACTTGTATCTGTTAATCTGTCTGAAAACTGCTCAGATTGTAAGGTCTATTGTTCCTTTAAAACAGTAATGAAAATGTGAGTGAGGGTTTCTTCGTCCCCCACCATCAGATTGGACAATTCCATAAATTCTCACAAGATAATTTGGGACGTTTTCAATATAATTTTTGGATCAATGACAGTGTGACACTCCCTTCGAATAAAGACAGTAACATTACTTGGAGCAGCAAGCCCTTCACTTACCACTCTTTAACAAGCAGTGCAAATTCTGATACAATTTGTCACATTTGTTCACTGCACCCTTTACAATAACTTGAATTTTATATGATTAATCTACAAGATTAGACTGTAATTATGTGGGAATACATATTCCTATACCTTATCCATTTTGAGTCATTATCAAAGTGTATGTTAAAATATAACAGGGGGAATACTTTATTAACCCCTCCTATTCCAGGAAATTATCCTTCCCCTAGATTCTCCTTTCATTAAAAGTGAAATAGATCACAGCAAATACTCACCAAAACAAAACAAAAACACAATATTCACCAAGAAAGCTTTTTGGTTTGAAAAAATAAATTAAAAACAAACAAACAAACAAACAAAAACCACAGACAGAAAAAGTTTACCTTTCCAGCTGTAGCAAAAAACTCCCCATCTGGTGAGAATTTCATTAAACAAACTTGAGAAGCAGTACTACGAAATAAAGACAATTAAAATAACAAGTAAGTTTTATGAACTTTTTCAGAACATTAAACAGCTTTTCCCTTGGAATTCATGAATGTGATTCAATATTTGTATGAAATTATGTACTGTATTGTGTGAAACAATTTAAGCTTTAAGAAAGGTCAGAAGGAAGAGAAACTTGAATACAATGAGTGGTTGTAATCACACAAAAAAAAAAGATGATGCTAAACAATGCAGCTGAGGACAACTACAACGTCCAGTATTTCAAATGATCATAATTTAAAAATCATTCCTAATGGATTACATGCGTGTTCAGCCCCAGATGCATCCTGTTTTCACTTCATTAACATCTGGATTTCAAACTCAGTTCTTCCACTCCACACTAACTTTCAAGTTATCCAGGAGACAAAAAACAAACTTAATTTTTCCTTTATTTTTCCTACAATGTACTTAAGAAGTATTTTACATAAGTAAAATGTAAACAACATAGCTGTTACATTCACAGTCAAAAATGGTAAAAGATGCCACAGTGGAAAAAAAAACAACCCATAAGTCCACTTATGTGGTTCATTTTTCTTTTTTCAATGGAAAATACGTACAGGTGTATTTTACATGTTTTCAAGTACTGAGCTATCACCTAAACAACTAGTTTATATATGGCAAGAAAAACACACAAGAATTTAATTATGTAGTAGAGACAAATTCTTATCTTTAAATTCTTGTACATTTATAACAATTTGTAAGGCCTAACGTATAAGAGAGATTAAGTGAGTCACCTGGTTAACAAAAGCATGATGCTGTGTGTGTACAATAACAACAGCAAATCCACTACAGAATTTACAAATCAAATAAAGGGTATCTGTTTCAGCAACTTGTTCCTACTAAAGCCAGTATTAAGACACTTGGGAATGCCTTTTCTAGACATTAAAAATAATTCTGGCAAATAATAGCATTGCAAATTCAGTATCCTTAAAACTTTCCATTAAGAAAAAAAATTGTTGTTTATGTAATAGAATTACAAATGCTGAAAGACATACAGACACGAAAGCTGAACTGATAGTGCAAGTTCTGTTGACCCTTTTGGAGACATATGAATTTTAAATATGCAAAATCCAGCTCTTATTACTCCATGAATGCGTTTAGAGGTATGAAGTTAAGACTTCTGTATGGTTTGAGATGCACATAGGAAACTTGGTATTCAAGGGACACAGGAATAACTGTATTGCATTTTACTGACTACACTTAACACAGTCCCACATTCTAGAACCATGCCCAGGGCATTCTATCTGCAAGTTCATTCCATCATTAGACTATGAAATGATGTTGTTGATGGTATCTCAATGAAATAAAAAAGTGTCTTGATTCCTTTATTTTACAAAGTCCATCATATTCAATGGAAAATTTTCCAGTTGAATTATCTTGGGATTCTGAACGCATTGTAGAATTTGGAGAATACAGGGAAAAAGAAACAATTAAAAATTATAAAAGGGCTTTTCCAGGTATGTCTAGGAAGCCACCACTTATGTCCAGTACTTCATGAAGGATAAGTGCATGTTAAGTTCTTCAATTCAACCAGTTATGGAGACTTATTTAAGAAAACTGACTTATTGGGCACTACTCCCAAGCAAACAGTATGCTTGATATATCAGAGGAGCCTTCCTTTGGTGGAAGGAGCCAAACTTACAAACACAAGTACTGAACTAAAGCTCTTCTGACAGAACATGCAGACACAAAGACTACAATGATCAACCTAACATGAACACGCAAAGAGTGGAAGAGCATTCAGAGATGTGGTAAAACAGAATGTGTCCATCTTTTCAAGACTGCTTTAAATATCCAAGAACACAGAAAATGCAAAATGTGGGAAGACATCTGTGGAAGAAAGAAAGGTGCAGTCTATAGGACAGAGAAGGAGTTTCATCTAAATTGATCCTGTATGTGTAACATCTTTCAAATTAGCAGCCTTCACCTTATTTAATGTACAATGAGCAAAGTCTGCTGATACAGTCACAATGACAACCTTTTCACAGCATTCTAGTGGTGCTCAGTAAAACCAAAGAACTGTTGAAGAACATAAACTACCTCAAAAATAGTTACAAATAATCCTGTAGTAATAACTAAATGTTATGTACTCAAGGCAAATATGATTCAAGAATCATGTTTGAATAGTGTTTAACAAACAGCAGTATACAGTATGATTTCACTAAACAAACCAGCAAGGGAAAACAAATTGTTATTAAAACAGTTTCTTACTTGCATTGCCAGATACACCTCCATTCTCCAACATCTGTTCTGTCAGTGTTGCCATTGTCGGTAGAGTTTTCTGAGGGAACATTGGACCAAAGCTGAAGACAAGTGGAACCAGTCAAAAGCCGAGTGCCTAAAACAAGGATTTAAAACAAAACAAGTAGAAAAAAAAATACGTATTGCAGATACACTGCAAAACAAAATATGCCATGTATTAATTTCCACATTTTTATACTCACAGAAAAAGCAAAGTTTTATAATACTGAGCTTTCATACATTCCACCACATCAACAGATTGGGTCAAGCTTGCAAGAAGGGCAGCTTCTACTCTCCTTTCTTATGAGAGAAGGACTTGAGTTGAAACTTTCCAGAGTAATCATTTCAAAACACAAGTACCTAGAGCTACAATGCTTCTTACTCAAAATAATACTTACTATTTTAGCCCCTTTTTTAAATACTTAGAGTAGAATAATCAGATAATACCATACAGATTCTATTTTGTCTCTTCTCCAACAAGGAGGGATTCTTTTCATCATTGGTAGATTTCATCATACTTAGGTGTTCTCTACCATGGCAAAACAAAATGAATATTTTCCTTGTCACCAAGTAATACTGAAATTTCAGCAAGAAATATCTGATACTGCAAATGATTCGTTCCTTATATTCTATTCTTACCTGTGGGATCCCATGTTAAATTATGTGCTATACCATCCAGTAAGATTTGTGCATTCTTCTGCCACTGATAATGCAACTGCTGAAACATTAAATATTCACAAACTTTAGAATGAAAATACTTTCTTTCCCACAAGTTTTGTTATAAAAATATCATACCTTCACCACACTCTCCAATTTCTATGAAGAGTCTGCCTAAATATAAATTCCTACTCATTTGTAACTTACTTGGAAAAATCTGAACTGGAAAATTTTAGCATATATCACTATCATTAGAATCTGAGCTTTTCAAAGGGAAAATGTAACTTCATGAAAAAAAAATCAAAAAGTGAAACTCAAGAAATGCACCTAGCATTTCCATAATGCTGTTGAAAGATTTCAGTAAGTTCAATTACTTTTTCCCTCTTTCTTCCCAGGAAATCTGAACTCAACTTTGTAGAGTTTGTTCTTTTGTTCTGTTTTGTTTTTTCGGTTGTTCCTTCTTTCCCAGGTACAATTAACTTCACAGACAGCTTTAAAGTAATCATACCACACTTGGAAAATATCAAAGCCATATACACAAAAGTAAAAGACAGAAGAAACAAATCTTCCACATATTTCGTGGAAAGCATTAAGTAGCACCTGTAGACAATGATCTGAAGAAAGCATTTCTGAAGCTGGCTTTTCTGATGGTTGCTTTTCTTGTTCTGTTTTTTAATTCTGAATATTCTAATAAAGGGAAAAGAAGGACAATCTAACTGCAGTGTAAATATGCTGGAAATTCTTGCAGAGAAGTTAACTGCAATGTCTATGTAACTGAATACTTCAATACAAATATTCATTTGAAAGCAAATCACTACTTCCTCTATTGCTTATAGTTTCAACAGTAACTTCCAAGTTTCAAGGTATGTGCTACTGGTATTAATGGGAAAAAAAAAAAAAAGAAAAAGCCAACCATTAAGGGTGGATTAAATGCCCCCATTGATCAAAAGGAAAGTAACATATATATATATGTGAGCACAAAGTCCCATGTTATAATTATTTTATTTTGCTACTTTCCACCGGTATAAACTATATTTATTGAGTAGCAGGTATTAAGATGCATAAAATAGCACAGTTTTTACTGGTCAGCACAGAAAGTACTATACAGTAATATAATCAATTTATTAACACAAACAGAGAGATTGAACCCTGAGAGAAGAAAGAATGCACCTTGAGCAACTGTTCCAGGTAAAGACCTCAATACCAATATTTTACTGGACCCTTGTACTTCTAAGCATAATGGTAACTCTTTCCATGTAAGGAGCACAGCTAAATAATTTATTATAAAGTATTACTTGGCAGAAAGCAATATTTGGATTGCTAAGTCACTATAACACTGTCACCAAAGCTCACACTATCAAGAAAATACTGGTTTTATTCACTAACCTAGGCTAATAGAAGTAATAACAGGTTTTTTGAAAATTTGAACAGGAATATGCAGTTCCATAACTTGGGGTTAAGATACCAATTGTAAAACACATCAGCACAGAAGGGCTACAGAAAGTCGTTCAAAAAAGGAATTCCTGTGATAAAAGCACATATTCTTTGGAGTGCAGTGGCATGCCTGTCTTGTTAGGTTCTGGAATTTTTACGTCAGGAAATGCAGACTTAGATATACGTAACATGTAGCATTATAGCATAACTTGCTTTGACTAGAACTACTTCAAATAACATGCTCCTGCTCTCCTACTACCATTTTCACTTCCCATGGACCACTGTATCAGTCAATTTAGACTACAAGTGCAACTTCAGCTTTAAAGCAAACCAGAGAAATGAGCCAAGCTTCACAATTGAGTAAATCAAATTAAGGAGCAATGAATTACTTACATTATGATGACTGCCATTCTGCTTCAAGAGACTAACTGGCTCAAAGATACAAACCACGTTTCCATAAGAAGCTGCAATCTAAAGCAAATTACATATACATAAACTCATGCATAAAAACAAGCTACAAAACAAACAAGATTAAAATACAGAATTCTGTTTCTAACTTCAACCTAATGTCTCTATACCCTTTAGGTAATAGAAAAAAAAAGATATTTAGCAAAATTATGAAGCATGTGTTCACAACAATATAAATACCTTTTAGTTACATATTAGTCCTAAAGACCTACTGACAGCGTAGGAGGACTCTTGCATTTTTGTTCCTGTTCTTTTTTTTCTAATCAGATTTATGAGGGCTGCTCTGAAAGTAATGCCTCTCTTTATTATACTGGCCTACAATGTCTAAGGCAGGTAATGGTCACATGGCAGCAGAGGCTGAACCTTCCTGTCAGTGTTCCACTACATTTTGTTGCTATGTTTCAGATGGCAGCAGAGGGGATTGCAGACAAAATGGTGTTTGACATAGAAGTGAATATGAAACAAAGATACTGAACTGAGTACCTCCATGCAGAAAAAACTGCACCCACTGACATTCATCAGTGGTTGCTGAATGTTTATGGAGGCCAAACAGTGGATGTGAGCTAAGAGAAGTGGTGGGTGCTGCATTCCATTTACTGAAAGACAATGTTATGGACAGCCACGCACAGCATTTACACCACAAAACAAAAAGCACAGCAATCACCTCACTGATGAGACAGTTAATAGTGATGACTATGTTGATAAACAGTGTTTTGTAGGTAAGAATTTGCTTTATCAAGTAGTGCTATTGTGCTCTTTGTAGCAGTTGTAGTTTCAATGGAAAAAAAAAAAGGAGGCATTACTTTTGGAGCAATCTCACACCATCAATATGCTTTTCATACCTATGTTAACATAGGATAACATGTAAGAGTAACATTTTTAAGTAACATTTTTAGACTGTTCACAGTCTAAAAAATAAAAATACCATCAGTTCAGAGTGCATTCATAGACCTCTCCACCACTTCAACACGCTACATAATAAAATCTTTATTTAGAAAGTTCAAGCTGAACATCCTATCCAGAAAACATGAAATCAGAATAGTTAGTAAATGCTTACACACAATGCTTCCAAAAAGCTGCAGTACAGACAGTACTGCTACTACAAAATCTTATATTATCAATGGTATCAGCCACCTCAAATCTGAATTGAGACAAAACTGATACTTAAAATGTAATGGCAAGTTCAAGTAACTTTGTTAGAAGGGACTAAAAATAACTGAATATCCTTGTCTCTAAATCAGAGATATGGATTTCAAGGGTAGACTACTTGGTAGGTAAAGAACTGGCTGGAGAGCATCCAGAGAGCTCTGGTCAGCAGATGAAGGACAGGTGGAGATCAGCAATGAGTGGTGTTTCTCTGGGACTTGTATCTGGATTGGTGCTATTTAACACCTTTATCAGAGACAGAGATGGTGAGATTGAGTGTGCCCTAAGCAAATTAAAACAACACTAAGCTGAGTGGTGCAGTTGATATGACAGAAGGAAGGAATGCGATCCCAAGGGAATCTGAACAGGCTTGAGAAGAAAGCCCACATTAACCTAATGAGGTTCAACTAGGACAAGAGCAATGTCCTGCACAGTGGGATCAAGGAAATCCCAAATATTAGTGAATGGATGGGAAACTGCCCTGCCAATAAGGACGTGGGGGTTCTGACGGATGAAAAGCCGGACATCAGCTGACAGAGAACATATGTGGCCCAAAAAGCAAACTGTATCCTGGGCTGGAACAAAAGAGGAGCGGTCAGCAGGGCAAGGCAGGAGACTGTCACCCTCTACACTGCTCTCATAAGGTCCCACCTGCATTGCACACAAGTTTGGGGCCCCCAGCATATGAAAGATGTGAAGCTGCTGAAGCAGGTTCACAGGAGGGCTACAGAGATGTTCAGAGGGCTAAAGTATCTCTCCTATGAAAAATGGCTGAGGCAATTGGGCTTCAGTCTGCAGAAGTTTTCAGTTTCAAAAGTAGTCTCTCTTTAAAGAAATACAGTTAAATATATTTTTATGTAAGCTACTATCAGCCTGACCTGTAAATGCCAACAATAATTTCATCAGTTATAAAATGTGTAAATAAACCTTTCCTTATTCCTAAGACTAATATCTGCCCTCACAAAATCACTTTAAGTAACTCACTTCTTTATTCCGGTAATTCCATTCAAAAACTCAACATTATGTCTATACAAAAATCACAGTTACTAGGTTTTTCCTTTATCCTATTCTTTTTCCAAGAGTGGATAGATCTTCAGCCATTGGTTTTTAAGACAAATACTAGCATACTAAATGCTACCCCTGGAAGTTTCATAGGGTTCTGCAGCAATACAGGTACTTTCATTTGTCCTCACTGAGTAGCATGTCACTGAAAGGAATAATGGAGTTCTGCATGTTGAAGAGCTTCCCAAGTTACTACAATAATTGCTCAGAAGGAAACTTGTCTTATGTTCCCAAGTCCTTTTATTAGTCAAGTGTAGCAAAGCTTTACCTAGTTCTAAGAGAAAGGTTACCACCATTCTTGTGTCAGCATTCAAGAATGAAGCACCTGCCTCTAGGGCAACAACTCTGTCCGCTCTCACTGCTTTGTCCAAACTAGGAATAGAACTGCTCTCCTTTTAGGAAGTTTCAGTGCAATTCAAATAGTTTCCTTATACACTTCAGATTTTTTCCCCAAGTTGTTCTCCACACTGCATAGAATGCCTCTTAGTTTTCCTCATTCATGAACTGTCTGTAACTCTTACCAAGCTACATTATCACCCGCTACTAAATTGTAGAAAAGGAAACAATCAGTTCCTCTGAAACCACAGACTGCTATACTTCAAAAAGAAAGTACAGCTCATGAAATCACAAACCCTGAAACGAAAACTAAGCTTGTATATTCAAACTAACAGCCCTAATGATAAAAAGTCTTAAAACATTTTCACTTACAATTTCCTACAGTTAACTTGTAGAAACTGTAGCATGTAAGCTAAATGAAAATTTTAATTAGCTTCTAGTTTTTCTTAAACATTAGTAAAATACTGCACTAAATAAATTAAATTTCATATATACTGAAACAGTGCTGTCAACAGCTATGACACCTAAAAAAAACAAACTTTCATCATATATCTCAAATAATCTGAAGCTAGCACTATCTTCTTGCTCATCATCAGATACTCACACTGTGAATTTTTTTTTCATGTTTTAATTAAATACTTGGTCTTAATTCTCATATTGATTAGAAGTGAAAAGAGGCTTGTAGCTTTCATTGTGCGACAGAAGAACAAGTACAGTACTCACTCCAAATAAATTGTTCATATCAAGTTGTATGCACCAGGAGAAAAAAGATTCAGTGGCCTAAAATTACACTGTCCTCCTTGTAAAAGCCATTTTCATGCAAATTATGGTTGATAAATGCATATCCTTGTGGGGAAATCAGAAATTCTCATACATTCCTCCCTCCTCACCCCACAATTTCAACCTTTGACAATGAGAACTGAAGTTTATCCCCAAAACAGGACTAGAAAGTGAGAAGATAGTGGCATAATCCTCTCAACACTTCAAAGTCAAGGAAGGGGTTGATCAAACATCAGCTACTATGTTGTTCCCTCTTCAAAGTAGCTCCACAATGCATTAGCCATCCAGTAAATTAGAATTATGTTAAGATGGCCAAAACTCAGAAAAATTTGAACTCATTACTTTCTGTCATGGTTTTATGATTTTTGTTATTAGTATTCCACACCATAACATCATGTAGTGCACTGAGAGCTGAGGAGTTAATGCTCCAGCTCCACAGATCATAGATAGCTCTGGGTATACCTGTCTCAGAAGAGAACTACATGCCCCAGAGGACTTTGTACTGCTTTGCATTTTTTCATCTGTGTGTCACGAGACACTCTCTTTTCCCTTCTGGATCAACCCAGTAGCAGGTGCTCGCTGCCGTCTTGCCTTCAGCATTTAGGGTAAGACCTTTGGTTTATCAGATGCTCTCTCCTCTCATTTTCTTTTATTTATTAGCTTCAATTCCAATTATATTGTATTATATTGTGTTATTTTGTATTCCAGTATCTTACTTAGTAAATTAGCTTTCCTCCTCAGATCATTGTCATTTTTTTTGTTTTTAGGCCCATCTGTCTTTCCCCTTTTTCCCTTTTCCTCTTCCACTTTCCTGGGGCGTGGGTCCATGGGTCCCCCACCCCACTTGGCACAGAATAAGGCCAAACCAGCCCGTAAACCTGCTAACAGGCTTTTTACAAACTAACTCTGTCACTCAGATGGAGAATGATGGAGATTCTTACACAGAGTAAAGCCCTAAGCCCTACTATTTGTAAATGATGTTCAACAGCAGCCTTCCTTTAGGAGAAAAACTAGAAATGGATCAATTAGTTCATCACTCCAGATTTCATATGTAAACACAAAGTGATTTACATGCAGAGATCTCACCTCAGGATGGACACCAGAATCTAATCAAAGCTGTCAACAACTTGAAAGCCTACATGTGCAAAATACTAATGCTATCACTGTACTAGAGCTTAAAGGAATCAATTAAAAAAATATATTCTTACACTTTTCCATGAGGCAGTATGTACCCACAGTGCCAGCTTCACTGGTAAAAAGATTAACCACACTGTGACATCTCAGTAGACAAAGCTACCTGATTCATTGGTTTTTTTAATCATAACAGAACAACTAAGACAGACATCTCTGAGAAGAACCTGAAACCTAACAGTGTCTAAAATACAATATTTTTGAGCCAGTTTACCTACTTGAGAAAAATAAAAGGTGGGAACACAAAAAAGGAAAATTCTATCCATAAACAATTTTAAGCCTTTATGAATTGCTTGAAAGATATATTATTCTTCCACGATACAGAAATTATTTCTGTGGAAGAACCCATCTGCTACCAGTCACTGACATGTCAAAGTATAGCAATGACCAAACTGAGGAATGTGAACCCAGAGTGAATAAACTACATTTGCTCCCACTTCATTACTCTTTTTTTTTTTTTTTTCCTTCATGCATCTTTCTACACGGCCCCATGTTATCTTCTACGGTCTCATAACTATGCTTATTATTTCTTATTTACTATGGTGCTTACCAAAAACAAGGAGATAAAGCAATCAGCCATTTTTATCATCAGTCTAGTATACGTAACTTGAAAGCATCCATACTTCTGAGAAAGTTCTCAACACAGACATGTCCAACCCACACACAGTATGTGGCCAGGCCCAGCCCATACTGCAGCCCACCTCCTGAATTCATGGTAGAAGCTCTTTCCTGCTGAGTGGCCTGGTCCAGCCCTGCCCCAAGCATGCACTCATCACTCAACAACAACCAACAAACTGTGAAACCGGGACACAGGGAGGGCACAGTACTGTGCTAGCTTCAGCTATGGTAGATAATTTTTTACATTTTGATAGAGTGCCTGAACACAGTCCTGTGAACAGTGAAAAACAAGCACTCCTGCATATCCACTCTGATAAAGAAATTTAAGGATAGGTTTCAAGATGGCTGGAAAAAATTTGGGGTATATAGATAAACACATTTTCAGTCCACATAAAAACATTAGTTGCAAATTTTCAAACTGAATGCAGAGTTGAAATCAGATATTCAATACATAAGTTTAATCACATCTCCTTACTAGACTTCTGTAACACCTTTAAAAGAGAAACTTATCCCTTGTTTTGCAATCATGCCTTATCCATGTTACTGCTTTCTGGCAGTATGTATGAGCGTAAACAGCCATTTACAATAAATAAATAAATAAATAAATCTCTGACAAGCACCTTGGTAATTTGCTAAGAACAACAACTTCCATCAAAACAGACTGGTGAATTAGTTTCAGAAAAACAAGGTCTAACATCCCACTACTTGTTTTTTTCTTTCTTTTTTTAATGTTTTAATTAAAATATATATATAAAATATATATATAAAAAACAAAATAAGTTGTTATTTACATGCATAACTACATTACATATTTTATTCATGACCAAGATGATTCATGTTCACTCAGTGTGGCCCATGCAAGTCTGAATGTTGGACACCCATGACTCACATGATATTCCAAGAATATTATTAGTAGCACCACCTACCTTTCCCTGTTGCACTGAACAGTCCACACATCCCACTTGAATGTTTCCATGTTTTGCTCCAGGAATTATCTGTAATCTTTCAAAGTCAGTCCCTAATACAACAATATCACATCCTGATGCATACGCCTAAAAACAAAACAAAACAAAAAACAAATCAAAACAAACAAACTCAAAAACAAAATCATAAAAGAAGCAGAATCTCAGAATTTAATAAAGCTATAGCCATTTAAAACACATCAGTTAAATGGCGTAGCTTGTGAATTTTATCTGCATAAAACCTGACAGACACGTTTACAAAGATCAAGTGCATGTCTACAATTTCAATCAAGAGACTGAAGTTGCTTAGAAGTCCATCACAACACATCAGAAACAAAAAAAATGTTCAAGACAGTTACAAAAAAGTATGAGAGATGAAGAAAAACAGTGAAAAACAAAGATCACTTGAAGTAATCTATTTCCTAGATCGAAAGCAAAGACATTTTAAACATAATTTTCAAAAAAGGCTAATGGAAACAGGGAGACAAGACGGTATGAAGAATTCAGCAAAATTCAAACTGCAAAAGGAAAGAACAGAACAAAGTTTAGTTTTAGAAAAGTTAAAGTTTCAGTCTTGTTGAGTCTCATGGCACTGGCACTCCATGGATTCATTTTAAGTTCATATATTCACTAAGTAATTAGACTTATCTAACGTATTTATAAGAGACAGCTGATGAGTATTCCAACGCCAAAGTCCAATAATTCTTCCTATCTTTAGGTGAGTTATATTAAAAGTTAGGCACATATTATAATGGAATGAATAATAAACATTTCACAGAATCAGAGAACTGTGGGGGTTGGAAGGGACCTCCTCCAGAGATCATCGAGTCCAACCCCCCTGCCAAAGAGCTCCCTAGCCCAGGTTGCACAGGTAGGTGTCCAGGTGGGTCTTGAACGTCTCCAGAGCAGGAGACTCCGCCACCTCTCTGTGCAGCCTGTGCCAGTGCTCCGTCACTGCACTGTGAAGGAGTTCTCATGCATGTTTTTATGGAACATCCTATGCCTCAGTTTGTGACCGTTTCCCCTCACCCTATGGCCACATGCTGCTGAGAAGAGTCCAGCCTCATCCCTTTGCCTCCCGCTCCTTAGGCATTTATAGACAAAATACAGCTTTCAAGTACTGAAGTCCAGCAGCAAGGAATGCAGAAAAAAAAGAAAACAACACAAAAACATAAAAGTCAGGAAGCTACTAGTAGAATTATGAGCACCAACATTAATTACATCAAAAGAGAGACAAAGTTCGATTGTGAAAGAAAGTTACTGGTCAAAAAGATCCAAGAGCAAAACACCAGAATTTCAGATGGAAGTCTGCAGCCCCTTCAATCAGTCCCATCATTTTTAGTACATACAGTAAGAAAACCCTCTAACTTGAAAAAAATGCAGAGAAATATAACACCATACTTGCAAATTCAAAACATGATGGTCATACTTTCAGGTGCTTCAGGTTAAAGAGCACTTTTGGCCAAACGTATACTTGGAATATCTCATCACTGCATATATTAAATCAAACAAACAAGAAAAAAATATTTCAGTGGAAAGCTAATTTGCCTATCAGTATGCCTAGTGATGTTTCACAAAAACAACCTTACTCAGTAAACTGATCATTCTCCACCAGTATTCATTTTTCCAATCTGCTGATCACCAAACCACCCTTAGAAGAACTTGACAGGTGAAAGAGCTGCCCACCCAGCCTAGGGAGCTGCTTTGGCAGGAGGGTTGGACTAGATGCTCTCTGGAGGTCCTTTCTAACCCCTACACTTCTGTGATTCTAGAGCACTTCTTCAGGCTGATCTTCTGATCATTTACTAGTGGTCATTTTTGGCACCCCGTCCTATCCTGTCCCGCCTCCTCTTCAGCTGCAAGGAGTTTCAGCTGCCATAGATCCTGCAGTCAAACAGGATCAGTTATTACAAATACATATACTGAGCTGCAGATTCTGACTTAAAACTCATTTCAAAAGAGACTTGGTATTACTTTCTGTATGAACTCTGAAGTGATTATTTTCACTTTCTAATTACACGTTAAACTTTCAACCTATTCCTCAGTTGCTTTTTTCCTGATTTCACTATCTCACTTGCTGATTCATTCATTAAATCCATAGCCTACTAGGCAAAGGCTACTCAGAAGTGCATTATATACATATCTTCCGAAAGTCATTTTGTTGAATTTACTGCTTTGTATGAAGGCGATTTTAAGAAACTACACCTCACTAAAGAGAGAACACAGCTTTATTAGAAAAGTTTTTAGAAGAATGAAGCACAAAATACTGCACAAAGTCCTCCACCTCTTCTGTAAGACCTTCTTAAGACCCATCAGCACCTCATAGGCTTAATAGATTCATCCCCAGCTGGCTCTCTCCCTTCCACACTCACAGGCAAGCCTGAGACCATGCAGAGTTACAGCATTTCCACCAAAGTGATTAAGAAGGAGTGTGAATAATAAAACACACCACTAGTAGCTATTCTGAAGACTGCTAACTAAGCATTTTGACTGGATCAAGAGCTCCACCCGTTTTTATATACCAGAAAAAGAAATAACCCTAAGTACATTTGGATTTTGCATTGGAAGAACTCTCAAGTAACTATCAAACACTAGAGTCTTTCGGCACTCACATATTCATCTATGTATCTATCATAAACAAGGGATCAAAACACAGTAAGAACTCAGCCACGCTACTTCAGGCTGTGTTACACAGCAGCAGATAGAAGAGGTAAACAAACACCACAGATGCAGTGTTTGCTGGAAATTTTCCCTTCAAATATAAATTCTTGACCAAGAGGTATATACCTACATTTAAGCAACAATATTGTTTTACTGACAGTATTCATTTCTTGCTCAATTTCATTTGTGCTTATTTACTTATTTATTTTTAAGTGCCAAATGAGGGATGAGGTTTCTAAATAAAAGAGAACATTTGGGGAACATCATTTCATTCCACTAGTTTCCTGTTCAAACAAGTAATTAAAAATGTACTCAGGAATCCTCCAAGCTACGGTTAGAGTAAAACAAATATCTTCTTAGAATGTTCATTCTCTTAAAAACAAACAAACAAACAAACATAGTAATTCTATCCTTAGATTCTGGTAATTCTCCCCATTATCTCATTAAAAAAATTTACGTCTCGTAAAAAAAGAATCACTTCTGACGTGGGTCTATTCAGATATCTCAGAACATACTTGATCACCCTGACTTCCCAACCCCTAGCAAGCTGCAGAAATAGCTCTTAAAAACGCAGAGCAGATCTGTCCCCATAGATGTAGTAAGACAAAATTTAAAAACACACATTTTCAAAGAGCTTCCAAATATAACTGCAGCTGAGCAGGAGGAGGATGACTTAGAACAAACATGTCCAACCTGCGGCCTGCACATGGCCCAGAAGAGTAGGAGCTGTCCTGTGCCAGCACTGGACTCTGGGATCTCCATTCCACTTATTCTTCAAACTTTATTGAGGAATGCAGCTGCCCCTTGCCCCATGCTGTCACAGTGGCAATCAGACATTCAGTTCAAAAATCTGATCATGTCTCTTTGCCAGACCATTGTGAACCCTGTTTTAGCAAAGAGAAATAACTCTCTCCTCACAGTCACATCTTACTCATGTCAATGCTTTTTGGCACACAGTTGTGAACAACTGTTTTCAAGGACGAAGCACAAGAAAAATAAAACCTCATCCAAAATCTCTGACAAAGACCTTGAGACCTCACTAAGGATAGCAGCTACTTCCATCCAACCAGACTAATGCATTAGTTTCACAAAAACGAAGTCAAATGTCCCACTACTTTCATGGTTTTGTTGGTCTCCTTTCCAAGTATTATTAAAAGACATTACAAACTAAAATGTTTTGTTACTTATAGGCATTAAACTACAGGATATGCTGAATGAAGGCTGCTCTGAAAGTAACACCTCCTGTTTTATATGGCGGCTTCTGACATCAGAGGTGCAGCAGCAGAGGTTAACCTTCCCACCAATATTTTTCTGCTGTGACAGACAGCAGTAGAGCACTCTGTGCTTGCCCCAACCCAGGACGTGCTCAAGGCCAGGTTGGATGGGGCCCTAGGTAGTCTGATCTAGTGGCTGGCAAACCTGTCCATGGGAGGGGAGTTGGAAGTAGATGGATCTTAAGGTCCCTTCCAACCCAAGCCATTCCAGGATCTGTGATTCTAGAATTTTGATACTAACAGTGCATTAAAAGCATGTTAGCCTTTTGTGCAACTGTGTGAAACACTGTCATTTCTTTCTTCTGTGGAAGTCCAATATACATAACTCTTAGAAAGAAATACTGGTAAATCAGACTCGAGTCTTAACATAATAAGAGTTAATGAGCAAGAGTCATGATCTCCACAGCAAAGCGCTTCTCAAACTCTGTGTGCTGCCACACTGCTATTTCAGCTACCACTCACAGGTTTATTTCTAAAAGTATGTATACATACACACGGTTATTTATACAGTTATATATATATATACATACATATATAGGTAAAAGGAGCACACAAACATATATGGGATGATGATGCATACCATAAAGACAGTGCAGAACTCTGTGCTGCACCTAATGACATGCAAAGTTCCCAGGTGAAGCGGACCAATGGATGGTACTTAGAAAGATACAGGAGATCTCTGAACATGGCCTCTTCTCAGCTCCTACACTGAAAGCTTACCACTACAGACACCTTTCCTCTTGCTTCGTCTGTTTGCCCAACTGAGCTGCTGTATTTGAGGTACCTCACAAGGCTCCTCACAGCCTCTCTAACCACTCCTGAGGCACATCAGTGGTAATGTCTCTAATACATAAAAAGAATCAAGTTCAAAAGTCTAGGATGACAGGACTCACAACAAGACAGACCAATTAAAAAGATTATATATTATTCTGTGATACCTGAGGCTGAGAAATACTTCTATTACATGTTTGGAAGTGGAAGTTTCACATAGCCATTCTACTAAACTTAGGAAGACAAATTTCTCACTCACTCAAAAAAAAAAAAAAAAAAAAAAAATTAAAAAAGCAATTCCAGTTAAAAGCACAAAAAAAAAAATAAAAGTAGAATAGGAATAAAAGCTTTAAAAGCTTATAATAAAAAGACAGAAAACTGATCTTCATTAATTACATCAAAATCAGCTAGCTTCAATCCTCACACATGCAACAAAAATTGTCATAGGTGGGAGAGGTGTGTTTCCCTTTCCTTGTTATTTATTCATATTTTATTACTATTTTGGATACAGGAAAACAGCACTCCATTTTCTTGTTCCACATTCTAAAAGTTAAGCCTACTGTTTCCCCCCCGAAAAATAGAATATTAAAAAAAATTAGAAAAACCTTTCTTTCACCTGTTCAACTTTCTGAACAACCTAGAGAAAACAGTGCTACAGAATGAATGACAATTAAAAAAAACACCAAGAAAATCAACCAGCCAACATATTTCTCTCGGCAGTTTTAAATCTGAGGAAGAGAAATCCATTCATAACCTTCTGAGTCAAAGGGCAAAACCAAATCAAGAGCAGTGTGTATACAGGAAACACAGCCTCAGTAGTTATGTCAAAACAGTTCTTGCAGACAAGAGACCATAAAAACAGTCAGTGAAAGCCTGCACTCTCCAATCACTTCTTTCTCCCTGAAGAGAGATTTATTACTCTTTTGACCTCGTTTATGGAATTCTAACACTTTCTACAGGACAGGCTGCAGCAGGCAAGAGAGGTCCACAGTGGCACTGCAAACGTCACCTACTCCCCCTCAAAAAGCAATAATGTCAAAATGGGAAGCTTCCATCGTTCGTGTCTTACTGTCACAACACTGGTGAAGTAAAGCAAACTTCGGTGTCTCACTAAATGACTTCCCACCATGCGTGGGTCTTCTACACATCTGGATATCCAAAATCACACAGCTTGGCACAGTGGCAACGTAAAGTGACAACAGCTTCCCTGAACAAGTCCTTCAGCTTCATTAAGTCTCCTCTATAGACAGATGCGGGTTTTCTGGAAGCAAGAACATCACCTGGCCCTGGCAAAACGGCTCGGTGAGGCCAGCCCGGCTGCAGGGGATGAGCAGAGCTGGGAGCGCGCAGTGACACGCAGGGCAGTGGGCAAGGGGAAGGGCACGGGACGGGGACGGCACGGGACGGGGACGGCACGGGACGGGGACGGCACGGGACGGGGACGGCACGGGACGGGGACGGCGTACCCACGCACCCACACACAGTCTGCTTTCCAAGCGGCAGCGAAGGAGCAGCTGAGGGGCGAACCCAAAGCCGCAGGCCGAGCTCTCCTCCGGGCCGACGTTTATGTAACGGCGCGGGCCGCCCCGCCGCCTCCATCTTCCCATCGGCGCCCGCGGAAAGTTGCGGACGCGTCGCCCAGGTGCAGCGCAGGCCCGCCGCGCTCCGTCCCGCCTCCGCTCGGCCCCGCCGCGCCGAGCCCCGCGCCGACAGCGACCTGACGCAGCTGCTTTCCGAGCCGCGCCCCGGCGGGGACTCACCGTGAAGGGCTGGTCGTGCAGGTTCCCCACGGAGAAGCAGTTGTCCCCGGGGTTCACGGCCCCCGTCAGCACCTGGTGCAGATTCATGACGACTCGCTAAGCGTCCGGCGCTGCCGGGGGCCGCCGCCGCCGCCGCCGCCGCCGCCGCCGCCGCCCGGCCCTCCCTCCTCCCGCGGGCGGTGGAGGCAGTGGCACATGCCGCGGGGCGGAGCCTCCACGCCGCGGCGCCGGGCCCGCCCTCCTCTCGTCTCGCCTCTCGCGAGAGCTCCGCTGTGCCTGTTGTGTGGGCGGGCGTTGTACCCGCGTCGTCCTCGTGAGGGGAGGTAGCGTCCCACTCTTTAGATGTCGACGGACGTGGTTCAGAACCCCTCAGAGTCTTCACTCAGTATTTTTATTTTTATTTTTTTTCCTAGGAGGAGATCTATGCCCTTTTTTCATCTTTGTAGCCCTCTGCTGGGCTCTTTCCAGGAGATCTCCGTGTCCTTTTTTTTTTTTTTGTACCGGAGAGCCCAGAACTGGACGCACCAGCCCTGTGTCTGCGCAAAGCACATAATGGTGCTGGCTGCTGCAGTAATCATGACAATAAATATTTATTCACGTCTAGATTTACCAGTCATAGAATCATAGAATCACAAGGCTGGAAATGACCTAGTCTTCTGATCTGAGGAAAGTCCGTCCCATTTCTCACGCTACAGGCACCTCTTCAACTAGACATTGTTTCCTGTGCGGGAAATGTACTCCTATCACCCACCCTACTCTGAGTGAGACTGAATTATGTACGCATGTGTGCATTAGGCTGAGAACCAGCCCAGCCATAGCTGCAGCCCGCCAGCACTCCTTTCTGCTCAGGGGATTTCCAGAATGCATGGGATGAGGAAGGGCAGAAACCCTGCTAAACCACAAACAGATGTGCAATGAACTCCATACAGACAGGCCAGCCAGGTACTGGGGTGACAGTGGAACACTCCCAGACCTCCTTCTGATGGTGGTTTCAGGCAAAAGTGAAAGCGAGGGCTTTACTGATACATGACAATCTACATTTTATTACAGTACAGTATGACATGTTTTCAGCTGACACATTCTAGCGTGCTGATATGGTAAGAAAATAAGGAACTTCTCTGTTTCTTCATAATTAGGTTTGGTCTTTGTGACAATTCAGATTAGTTTGTTTGCTTTACGTTGTCACAAAATGGACACTGCCTTCTATGCTCTCTTCTGGGGACAGGGTAAGAGTCCATACAAAAGCACACCAGGCATGTATATCTGCCTTCTAGCTCCCACCACCTTCCCTTCCCACCCATTGCTGTCAGCAGCCAGTGAGTACTGAGCACTGAGCTGTTGCTCCCTGCTGCTGATCCCAGAGCTGCCACTGCACATCTTCCACTTGTCAGCATGGGAATGCAGTGAGATTTAAGCACATTTCCCTCAGTTCAGCGCCTCTTCTCTCTTCTGCTGTAAAATCTCTGAACTACTCAAGTATTGCTCAAATATGTACGGTAGTGCTGGGTACTGATGATTTTCAACTCTGACCTGTACAATTTCACACAAGAGGAAATAACATGTAACATATATATTGTTCCAATACAATTAGAAACATTTTTATACTTCGTCTCATCGACAAAAACACAGAAGTTGGTTTTCCTTGGAATTTCAAAACTTGACAGTTATCAGAAGATTAAATACATACACATATCCCATAATGTTGATCACCACCACAAAAATGTTTTTTATGTCATTTTGGTCATCTTGGATATTTTTCTCACCTTCTAAGCCAACTATCTGTCCAAGAATGCATTTGTTTTTCCTCTCACTGAGAGAAGTGCCCAGAAGATCCACAAAAGGTGCTGAATTTGACCAACAGGATTGCAAAATACCAAGGCAAAGTCCTATGTGTTGTTTCTGACTTCAGAAAACCTTGTTTTCTAGCTTCTTACAATTACAGCTCTAGAAGTTGCTGATTGCAACTGATTCACAAGCCCTGCTGCACATGCTCACTTGCTTTTCACCTTTTAAAAAGGCTTTTTAAAGTAACATTACAAAATATTATCAGTATCAGCAGAAGAGAGGAAACAGTCACTACTGCTTTTTTTAACATACGGTGGCTGTCTCTTCTGAAAGGCTGACAGAATTTCAGCATTTCTGAATGGACACGATACTGAATGTGCCTGATATGCTTTTTGATTTACTGGACAAGTCATTACTTTTCAGCAAAAATCAGACCTTTGCTCCAAAACAATATACTTAGACATACTATATGCGTATACATGTTATGTTTTCACACATCTTGCTTGTATATCTCTAATAACATCTAAGGGAAGTTCAAATGAGAAATTCAAATCATATTCCCATGTCTCTTCTAAAGTCACAATTGCATTTCTGCATAGCAAATCTAAGTTCACCCAGTGCGACACAGTGGAAAATAAAGGCAAATTTGTAAATTATTTCACTTGCAAAAATACAACAACATACATATTTTATCTTCTTTCTGTACATTAATCATACACAAGTCCCTCATTAACAGCAGTTAGTTCACTTAAGTCAATGATGGACAGGCACCTTTGAAAAGAAGCAGGTATTTTAAATGGCACATTTGGAGTATGTCAACAGTCCTAGCAAATGCTATTTCCTTCCTCAGGCTGAACAGGTAGGTAGCTTTCTTTTTATTTTTTATTTTTTCCTCTGAAATATATATATTTTTTTCTGTATGGAATTCATGACACTTTACTTCTTAGGAAAGCAATGCACTCCAGCAAGGAACAGCTGTTCCACCTCACTGACTCTTTGACATTGTCTTTCTTGCCCTTGATCCTTCTGCAAGGTATTGTTGGGTTGTGGATGCCTGAAGCAAGACTCTGTCCTCAGTGAGGTCAAGAGGAAAACCTCTGGCTGGGATCCCGAAGGTCTAAAGTTCACCTTCTGTACCCAAGTGGGAATAATGAGGCGTGCTTGATTCTGTTCTTGGCTTTCATGGCTTTTAGCAATTTAAACAAGTGAAAACACTGCATGGCATCTTGGGAAAACATAAAATGTATAAATATATAAAAATGGGCATTTAGTAGCGTAATCCTAAACAGACAACGAATTTATGAAACCTTTGCTCTGTTTTCATTTGGTGAAAGATATTTTGTAACAGTTCACGTTGTCATCTCTCTTAACATTTGCAGTGCACTAGGTTCACTTACATCCCTGTTCTGATAAAACCTTTACTTGGTGAAGAAAAGATGCACTGACTCGTGTCCTTTCATAGAAGGTATTAGTGAAGATATTTTGATTTATTCATCCTTTATTTGTCTTTTGGCTTCCATTTTACAAGTTTGAAGTATCTTCAGTAGTTGTTTCCAAGGTGAAATCCATTATTAGATCCTCTGGGCTTGCAAATTAACAGTTGACAATTACAAGCTTTTGAAATTTCCATTCGTATTCAGAGTTTTGTATTCCTTTCACAGGCTGAGGTTAAAGCTGCTTTTGAAGAATGTCACATAGAGGTTGCTGGATAGTACATTATCAGTCTGCTCTTTGTTTATTTATAAAATAGCCTGTGATCACCAGTAATTTAGAAATTGTTAATTTGGGTATGTTGGTTATTTTTGCATCCTTTACAGGAGCCTCTAAAACTCTCCACAGCTTGCTTAGAAACAGTGATTTGGCAGGGAGATTGGACCTGTCCCTGAGCTTTGTACAGTGTTTTTCAGAGTATGGGTGGAAGGCTCAAGCCTTCTGCCCTCTCAGCAAAGCCATTCAGAGTCTGTCTCTTTCCTGGCAGAAAGCAATGGGTCAAGGCTGGCAGAGCTTCAGCATCACACTGCTGCATGGAATCACCAATGAAATCAAAAGTAACCCTGCATAACCTGCAGGAAACCTGTCTCTTCAAAACAGTACATGAATGTCTGAAATGTCATTCACTTTTCCTTTTTATCTCTCATTGTACATGGGATGCCTTTTTTTCCAGCACCCTGGATGTGACAGAAAGAAGCTTTCACCCTTTCACCACCATCGTAGAGATGCATGTTCACCTGGTCTTTGTGTGGACCTGGCGCCCTGCATCTGTCCTTGAAGAATATCCTCAGACATTACTGGTGCTGAAACTTGTGTATACTATGTGACTTAATATTCACAGGAGAGGCTATTAGAATATAAATCATGCAGTGCTATTTACCAGAATGTATTTGTCCTAATCACGTAAACTCTAAGTTATTCAGTGAGTCTATTTTTTTCTATTATTTTTCTCTGAGATACAGAAGATTCCAGGCTGAGTCTAAAAATAGTAGATTTGTTTATTTGCTTGCTGAGGAACAAGCCATTTGTACAAGCTGCTTTACCCTCAAATGATCCTCCACCTCTTCACTTGCATATGCTTCAGGAGATGGTCTCACTTTTTGCTCTTTTGACAGCACTGTTAGTGGTATACATGGAAAGCTCTGAACTGGAACACTTTAGAGGTTTGAAAAGAACTATTAAATCTGTTGTTTTTCTTGTCTCGTAACCACATGTATGACATCTGGGTTTCTTTAACTGGCAATAAAAAAATTATGTTTTTATGAGGGAAAATGGTTATTAACCATATTCCATTTTATAAAGAAAAATTCATCTGATTTTCTAACACCATTTTGGACAGGATCTAAAATCTAAATATGCATATTTTTGAGATACGTTGAAGTGGTACTTCTGGAGGAAGGCCACAGAAATGATCCCAGGGATGGGACACCTCCCCTGCAAGGACAGGCTGGGAGAGTTGGGCTGTGCAGCCTGAAGAAGAGAAGGCTGTGGGAGACCTGAGAGCAGCTGCTCAGTATCTAAAGCGGGGCTATAAGACAGAAAGGGCAGACTTTTTAGCAGGGTCTGCTGTGAACAAGCAAAGGGAAAGGGTTTTAATCTAAAGGAGAGTAGATTCAGATTGGATAGAAGGAAGATGTTTTCTATGGTAAGAGTGGTGAGGCACTGGCACAGGTTGCCCAGAGAAGTGGTGGATGCCCCCATCCCTGTTTGTTGCAGTGGAGTTGGACTAGGTGACTTTTAATGGTCCCTTACAATCGACGTGATTCTGTGATTCTAGGATAAAGTAAGCTGTCCATCAGTATGAAATTCCATCTGTTTTGCAGCTGAAGATAACTTTTCAACCATATTAAAAACAAAAGCGTAATTTCCTTACTTTTTTTTTTTTTTTTTTTTTTGCTGTAGCTGTACATTCATGCTGTTTGTATTTTTTTTTAATAAAGTCTGTGACTTTCCTGAAACAGCATGTGGTTTTGTGATGTAAACTGTTTAATCTGCCCAAGAGCAATACTGCTTTCTCATGACACTTCCCCCAGCACATACTGTACGCTCCACCTCAATGGACTGATTTTATTTACTGCTGAGTCAATATTTACCACTCTGCTATTGCCTGCAGTAGTTTTAATCCCTGTCTGAACAACTGAATGGGACCAAAAGCTTTGTAAAGCATGTAGGCCTTTATCCTGTCAGATTGAATGAGTTTCTAGTGAATGTTAAGAGGGATCAACACTTCTGAGGGCTAGAATGAAATGATTACAAACACCCTGTGTAACGGAGAAGCTCTAAGAAGTATCATATATCGTTCCTTTTACAGTTTGGTTATTCCTGGAGTGAAATGCTATTTGTTTTCATGTGAACATTAGTGTTCTATTGCAGACACCCACAGACTGGTTGTCACGGACAGCTGCAAATTTCTGCCTCTGTCTTAGCCCCTATCTGCAGGTGGAATTGCATCAGTGCGCAAACAATGCATAGAGGAAAACAAGGATCCCTGCAGAGTAAGTGTAGCAGAGGATTATCTATGGTGCTTTGTTGAAATAAGGGGCTATCTGATGGTGCTGGTAGTTGTGCACACACAGACATTTGGTTGAGCAGACAGCACATGACTGAAGGGGGGAAGATGTGTGCAGTCACAGACAGCAGGACAGCTGCCTGCCTGGCAGACAGTACAGGAGCAACAGCAGTGAAGATTTCCCTGGCATATATAGATGAGAAGGAAGTTATTTTTCTTTACTGTTTGTATTGCAATGATCCAGAAGGACTTCACCAGGATGTGGGACGTAGTGCATGAGGGAGGGCTGGTGTAACACCTGGAAGGTGCACTTCTCCTACCCATACAGAAGGTGTCACAGGGTATTTTTGCTGCACTGAATGAGAGGGATTCTGCTGTAGCAGAATTGTACACCTGAGAGAAAGTAAAAGAGAAATAAAATAAGAGCAGTCATCAGGAAGCAGGTGTCCTTACAAATGTTAGACCGGAGTGCTTTATGTACACAGGCTCAGATCTGGACAAGGGTGTGTCAGCCTTTCCTTCCACATTCTGTCATCTTCACAGGCAACTCTTTGAAACACAAAATCTTCAAACTTACAGATGTTAAAAAGTGAACACAGCAAGTAGAAACAGCTGTGCAGAGCTTTCTTTGTACAGAGTGCATGTAAACCTTGTAACTGGTTAGGGTAGGCTGTCAGATGCACTGCAGATAAATCAATTTTGGAGGAGTGGAAGTACACTCCTGTAATTCCAGCGTCTTATCCTGTGTGTTAACTGCTGAACTTACATTCCAAAAGTATTTTTGATTCACTGGCATTGATGCATAGTGCTTTATCAATACCATTGTCTGTAGGGAGTTCTTGTCTGAACTTCACATTAAGTATATTGCTTCTGCTTTTCATGAGAGACTTTGCAAAGGAACTGATAGCAAATGCAGACACAAAATGAAAGAGAAGCAAGACATCCACTTTGTTTTCGTAGCTTGCTCAGTCTTCTCCTTAAGTAAAAATAAAAAGACTCAGCTTTTCTCCAGGAGGAGAGAAATATATGTTTAATAGACAACAGATAAAGTCTATCCTGTTCTGTGTTTAAATCTACTAGTTCAGAAAGAAAATGAACTAAAAATAATAAATAAGTAAAATTCAGCACTCAGGAGGCTAAAAACTCAGTCTTCAGTCTAGGAAACTTTTTCCTGCACTTGACAGCCATGTTACATGTAACTCTTATATTTGCCTGTTAAGGATTTTTTTTTGTGCACACGTGAATGTGTGTGTGGCTTTGTGAGCAAAAAGAAGGGAGGCTGTGAATCATCCCTAATGCATGTTACTTGGCTTGTTTTCATAATGCATGGCAGTCGGCAATGATTACTTGGAATGTGAAGAGATATGAATCTTAGAAGATTTCACTGCTAGATGACTAAACCAAAAGCTTACCACGCTTTGGTTTACAAGATTTTTACAATTCAGAAAATTCATCACGATTTTTTATTACCTAAATAGAACTAATATTGTTTGTTTGTTTATTTGTTTTCCTAGATAGAGCAATACCATTTCTGCATTACCACCAAGTGAGTACTTGAAAAAAATCAATCTGTAGTTATTTTAACAGGCAGTGCAATAAGCAGCAGAAAATATAATGCAATATGTAAAAATTATTATTATCATTAAAATCATTACTTTGGTGTTGGTCATAGCTAGGTTAAATGACTGTAACAACTGCAGTTTTCCACTGGAGAGCTGATACAGAGATATTTGGAACAACTGTCTGCAGGAAAGCATCAGTAAAGCATTTCATCATTGTTTTGGTACTGTTTGCAGTCCTAGAACTGTCATTTTTAGTAACCATAAGCAAACCCAGTTTTAGTTACGAGTACTTTGAATTAGACGTACATAAAGAACACAATTTAATTTCAGGTTTGGGAAATAGTGATGTTTATTGGTCCATTTTGCATTACAGTGTCTCAAATAAAATAATAGATTGGGAAGATACTTGTAGAAGTTTTGTAAAAGAAAGAAAAATGATCCGATACTGTGCATTTGTACATTGTCTGCTTGTCAGATGACAAGAGAAAATGGCAATGAAAGAACAATGTGAATCATGTAATAATGTATCAGATCCTACAGTTGTCAGCTTGGAGAAATCTAATAAGAAGACTTATCTGCAAATTGTTTATTTCCTTCCTAAGGCAAGTGTGTATGTTATTTACTGATCAGAAGGAGGAAGTGAGAGATGGTGCGGGGATTTCCCAGACTCTGCCACAAGCACGAAATATCCCAGGGGTGAGGAGCTTGCTTCTCTAAGGAGGCTGTTTCCAGCTGTTGGTCAGAGGGGTGCAAGCATTTGGCAGCAGTACCCTGGGACACTGTCACATGTCATAGTGAACTGGAGCAAACTGGGTGAGTAGAGAGAGGAGTGTGTCCTTCTGCAGCCACTCCTCCTTTAAAGCAGTCGAGCAAAATTGGTGTGTTCTTGGTCTAAGATGGGAGTTTACCTGAACTCCCCTACCTCTATGCAATGGAGGGTTATTGTTTTCCTTTTTTGGGTAGAATGAGCACCTGAAGGCAGTACAAATTGATGCTCAGTGACCGAATGCACTCATTCTCACATGTTGCTGTTGCACTCTAGTAAAGATGTGTGAAGATAAACCATTTAGAAACTATCTTATCACTTCGTTACCTTCATCCATACCAGCACGGAGTTCTTAAAGTGAAAAGCTGTTGTATTAATTGTACAGCTGAGAAATACACAGAGAATTATGGATTACAACTGTTTTCCCTTTTTCTGTTGCATAACCTGAGGTAGCAGTGCCAGAACAAAGTTCTCGGCTCACATGGTCACACACATTCACGCAAAAGCAAAAATCAGAGTGAGGAGCAGCTCAAGCTACAGAAAACTCCAAAATAAACTGTGTGATGTCATGCAGTCACAAGCAGGACGGAGCTACACCAGTTTTGTTTCCTCCATCTGCTGGGTGTGTTTTCTGTCAGCATTACAGGCACATGGCTCTGTGACTTTTTCACATGTGGATGACACCTGAGCTACCCTTAAACATGCAAGAGATTTATTCCTTTCAGCATATTTCCTGATCTTAAGTGACATACATACTGAGTATTTTTACTTATGCCAGTGGAAGAGCATGAGCCATCTTTTCCTGTTATCTCACAGCAGCTCCCTTTGCTCTGCTGGTCACAGTGCTGCAGCATGTGACTTTGAATTCCTCTGTGCTGCGGGTCATACTTGTCCAGGGAAACAGCAGTGTGTGACTATTTATAGGTCTGTTTAGCAAGGTGCTTCAAAAAAGCCTGCATACACGCACAGAACTAATGAAAAACTGCAGATTTCTATATTTATGTCTTTGATTTTTATTTATTTATTCATTCCAGAAAGCTTTCAGTGTTTACAAGGGGAATAGGAGGATATTCTGTGCTCGCAGAGGAAGTGGGCCTGCAGGCCCACAGCTCCGGGGCTGCACACACGGACAGAGAGCAGGGCAAGGCAGGCTGGCACAGGGGCATCATAGCAGCCCCCGTCTGCCCGTGGTGCTGGGGAGCTACAGCCAGGCCCTTCTCTGCAGGGCACAGCCAGAGCATGGGAGCTGGCACCAGGAAGCCTTTCCCCCAAAGCAGAAGTGAGCAGAGGATGTCCCTCCTGACTGGAGGTCCAAGCCCAGGGCTGGCAGCAGCTCCAGCCAGCAGTTGTTTGTTTGTTTGTTTCCTTTAATCAGGATCAAATACACCTTTTGTTGCTTTGGTTCTGCTCATTATTTCACGTTAATTAACATTTCTCTCGAGGACTGTCTGGATTTTAAGATACCGTCCTGAAGTTCATCAGTTCTGAGTTTTCATCTTTCATCAGAGGCCAAACTTTGAAAAAAACATCACTTTACTCTTCTATCTCACATAAAAATCGGCTCAGTGCAGAATACCTGGCAATGCTTCAAGTAGCTCCTTGATCCTACATCATATTTAAGATCTTGTCCACTAAGTACTAATAGATACAGAAATTCCATAGGTTTTTTGGTTGGTCAAATGAAGATGTATGTTGTGCTGTGACACGATTTGTTATTAGGATCTCTGATTACTGTAATTTCAGCTTGGTGACACAGCAACAACATGTTGTCTTACCAGAACGTAGCTACTTGTGTTTGCCTTCCACATATCGAATTCCTGCATGTCCATTTCACTCTATTGTCCAAATTTGTAATTTTTATTTAGTAATTTAGCAAGACTCACAGTTTTTATACCTTTATTTATCTGCAGAATTCTCTTTTAGAGGTTGTTATGCCAAGTAACTCCATATTTATTTCTGAAGTCCACACTAATCTTTGCACCAACATCACTTTGAAGTAGGCAGTAACCAACAACTTGCATCTCTGAAATGAAGAAGTAATATGGGCTCAGTGTGTTATTTCCTGGCTGCATTACTGGGGCCACGTGAATGAATTTCTGCAGTTTCTCATCTTTTGCTGTAACCTCTACAAATTTATATCGTATTACATCTGAGACATGATAATCTAATGAAAAAAAAAAACAAAAAACAGCTGCTCATCTTATAAAATCATATTGTTTTCAAGAACAATTCTTAAATACTTCTCAAAACATGCAACTTATCATGTATCTCTTACTAATCTTTACCTCCTTATCGACTCCGTTACTTAGTCATGGAGTAACATCCCGGGAAAAAAAACAGTCATTGTGTTTTGGAAGGCACATCGTTTCATTTCTCCTTTCCTAACACAGAGTCCTAACACAGAGTTTGATTAAACACAAAGGGTATTTCCCAAGAGATGTTATATAGCAATCACCCAGCTAGAATTCATCATCCTTTTTTTAAAATGTATTACACTAACTGGCTCTTCTGTTTTTAGTTACTATTTGTAGTATAAATGGTGCTTACACTGAGCTTTTTGGTGACCGGAGGAATCCTTCTGGGAGGAGGAATCCCTGGACAGTTACTTGGTATTTGTCAGCTGCCTCAGACAGTCCTATTCTGCTGCTGAAGGCACACTGGTACCAGCTTTTTGTTTTTCCTTTTGTCCTTTCTTCATTCCCCTACCACGTGCACACTGCCAGTAGCTTCCAGAAGAAGAAAAATTAATACATACATATTGCTTTCTTGCACTATTTTTAATGATTTTGTTGGCCTGCCATTCATGGTGTTAAATAAAATAGACTTCTCCACTGCTGTCTTCCCCTTCCCTCCTGTGCAGCACCAGGACTGACATCCTCTGCAACAGCTGCCTGGAGGATTACACAGGGTGCCCTATGTCCCTTTGTGTAGGAGTGGTGCCCAGTGTGTGAGTACACCCTGCCACCCAGCTCACACCTGCATGGCCTGATGTCCTTGCAGACACAATGTTGTGTATGAACAACCCGGGCGTACTTCTGGGAACATCCATGCTGTTGCTGGGTACAAGGTCAGAGAGGATCTGCAAAATACCAGCACTCAGGAGGAGGCTGCAGATGGAAGAAGATATAGATACCACACCCTGGTGTGGGAGTGCCCCAGGAGGTACAATGCAGTGCCATTATGTCTACATTACATCAAGATTTCAGCTGACACAATTGTTTTTAGGCATTGATCGTGCTTACTGCATTATCTATCAAGCAGATGGTAGAGCTGCAGTTGCACATAATGATTGGCACTACCACAGCTACTCATTGCTCAGTGCTGCTTCACACAACTACACATTGAGGCTATTTAGCTTTGTTCAAAGTCTTCTCTGGAAGTTAAACTTGAGAAAAGTGACTAAATCCACGCCAAGGAAAATACAGTCTGAGTCTGACAAAGCATTCAGATTGGACTATTTAAAAGGAAATGGTGCTCAGCAAAGTAGAAAGATCTCTAAAAGAAGTATTTTATTTTTACTCTCTCTCATTTGCTAACTACTGAAAGAAGAACATGTTTTGCTTGAGAATACTTGTTATTATGCAAACAACTCTTTGTAGAGGAAACAAGCCCAGGAACTTCAGTGAAAGCTTCCTTAAACGCCTGAGAACATTAACAATATTATTTTTATGATGAAGGATTAGCGAGTCTAAACCAGTAAGCAGGATGACCAAGAGCAAAGCAAAAACAGAATCACAGAAATCAAGGTATTTCAACAGAGATAACCACAGGGGGGGGCATTATTACATCAAGTGTTGCTACAAATATTTTGCCTTAAAACACCTTCAGCTTTTCACATACATCCATTATTAATATTGGCCCAACCACAAGACTAAATATCAACTCAAGGGTACGGCTGTGATAGATACAGCGTACCTCAACAAGGAAGACAAGGATTAGAAACAGTACATCCATACTGATGGACACAGTGAGGGGGCTGATATTCCCCATGGCACTGAGCAGGAAGCATCCAAGAAAAGCCCTAACCAGTATTAGCAGCACTGTGAACCATTCCTGCAAACATGCTTACCAGCACAGAGAAGAAAAAGGTCAGTTTTGCTTTGCTTGAAATACATGTTTTGTAAATACACCTTTCTTTCTGTGCCATGCACTATTTTTTCCTCCCTTAATACATGAGATGAACAGGTATCAGTGAACCAGTGCAGGCTGGCTCCATGTTTTCCCATCTCACCCTTAGCTGTGGTCTGTGTGCAAACTGCAGTCCTGACGGAGAGGGGTTGACACCCTGCTGATGCAGAGCATCAATAATGTGTAATTCTGCTCTGTACACAGCTGCATGAATATGAGGGATACTCTGACTTGCTTCACACCTTCACATCTGTCAGTAATTTTCTTAAGCAGTCCACACATGAAACTATGGAAAAGAGATGGTCACATTTTACAGTCTGATGGTCTTATGACCACTGTTCTGGTTTTTGTTTTTTTTTTTTTTTTTTTTTTTTCTGCTTTTTTTTTCTTTTCTTTGAGATGAATGTTCAGTTGAAACATTGAGCCTCTGTTGCTATTGCTGTTACCTAAGATGATTACTGTCTTTGAAGTAGACTTGTCTCAGAGCCTGGGTTTGTGGAACCAGAAAACCAGATCTTCAGAAGATATTGTGTGGCCATTCTGTACAATTTCCCAAATGAAGCAACGGCAAGGTGCTGTTAAGCACGTGGGCATGAATAAACCTGCCTTGGCATTCCCCCTCTCAATCGTCATGTTCTCCAAATGACTAAAACCTTTTGGATTTAAAAAGTGAGTACTTCCTTTTTTTTTTTTTTTTTTTTCTTGATGCTGTGAATAAACCGCATACATCATCTCTCTTGGAGATGGTTGCAAATGCTATTGTGAGTGTATGGCTATTGTGTAAGTAACACTGAACAGTACGCGTTACATTGCAAGTTTGGACTTCATTTGTCCTCAAAGCTTGTTGTTTCACTGTTTGGATCAAAGGCAGTGCAGCAACTGTGAGGTGAGTTAAGGAACAGGAAGGGTGTGGTTTCTACTTGTGACTTTCCACCCATGTCTCCTTTGCTCATTCAGAGAAGGGCATATTACTGACACAAAAGCCGGAAGTGGTAAAGAAACAAAGTAATTGTGATGTTTGACCAGATTCTCAATATATGTTTCTAAAACAAACAGGTAGGTGATGGATTTGTTGTATGCCTGAAATGATTCTCCAAATGCAAAGTCTGTAAAGTGACAGGAAGAAGGACAGCATTCGAGTGACCTGTAAAAGCACATCTGAACTGTGTGTTGATACAAAAAGCCTTAATAAAAGGTTATGGCTAAAGCTTTGTCAGTACACTTTAACCTGTGTACTCATTCTCCATTCTTTGCCTGTGATGTGCCCTTCCACACCAGCTACGTAAGCTGATACAAGCGGGTGTTCTCTACATGCTTGTCAGCTTCCCAGGGACTCTGGGTCATCCGGGTCTGCTGGAAGTGGAAGCAGGGTCGTGTCCATGGGGCTGGGTGATATGTATCCAAAGGTTCTAGGAGAGATGGCTGATGTGGTTGCGAGCCACTCTCCATCATATTTGAAAAATCATGGCTGTCATATGAAATTTCAGGTGACTGGTGAAAGGGAAACATTACTCCCAATTTTAAGAAAAGCACAAAGGATGACCTGGGGAACTATAGGTTGGTAAGCCTCACCTCTGTGCCTGGGAAGATCATAGAGCAGATCCTGGTTACTGTGTTATGGAATACATGAGTCGAAGAGGTGATTCGAGACACCCAGCATGGCTTCACCAAGGACAGATCCTGCATGACCAATCTGGTCATCTTCTATGATGGAGTGATGGCACTGGTGGACAGGGGAAAGGCAACAGATGTCATCTACCTGGACTTCTGCAAAGCCTTTGACATGGGCCCTCATCACATCCTTCTCTCTAAATTGGAGGGGTATGGATTTGAAAGATGGACTGTCTGACAGATTAAAAATTGGTTGGCTGGTCACAGTCAAAGGGCTGCGATCAACGGTTCTGTGTCTGGCTGGAGGCTGGTCAGTGGCATCCCCTATGGGTCAGTTTTGGGACTGGTGCTCTTCAAATCTTCATCAATGACATAGACAGTGGAATTGAGTGCACCCTCAGCAAGTTTGAAGATGACACCAAGCTGAGTGGTGCCATTGATACACTGGAGAGAAGGGAAGCCACCTAGAAGGACCTGGACAGGTGGAGAAGTGGGTCTGTGTGAACCTAATGAGGTTCAACAAGGCCAAGTGCAGGGTGCTGCACTGGGCTGGACAATCCCAGGTATTCATACAGACTAGGGGAAGAACTCCTGGAGAACAGCCCTGTGTAGAAGGACTTGGGGGTCCTGATGGGCAAGGAGCTGGACATGAGCCAGCATTGTGCACCAGAAAACTGGAGGGTCAACTATATCCTGGTATACATTAAAAAAGGTGTGGCAGGCAGGGAGAGTGAGGTGACTGTCTCCCTCTCCTCAGCTCTTGTGAGGTACCATCTGGAGTACTGCATCCAGGTCTGGGGTTCCCAGCACAAGAAAGATGCAGAGCTCTTGGAACAGGTCCAGCGGAGGGCCACTAAAATGATCAGAGGGCTGGAGCACCTCTCCATGAGGTTGAGGAAAGATTGAGGGAACTGGATTTGTTTAGCCTGGAGAAGAGAAGGCTCTGGGGAGATCTCATTGTGGCCTTCTACTGCTTGAAAAAAGTGTATAAACAGGAGGGGGAACCCTTAACACAGGTTGATTGTGACAGGACAAGCGGGAATGGTTTTAAAATTAGATGGAAGATTTAGCTTAGATGTTAGGAGGAATTTTTTCACTGAGAGGGTGGTGAGGCACTGGAACAGTTGCCCTGGAGGCATTCAAGGCAACTCAGTTGCAGTAATCAGAGACGGTAAGGATTAGGATTATAATTGCTTCTGTTATTAACACAGTATCATGAGTGGGGGCATGGCTCAATATTACAAAATCTTCAGACCAGTGCTGAAAATTCTGCTTGAAGATTTCTTTATGTGTTTCAAATACACTCCTTTTCTATAAAAAGTAGATAGAAACAAGTAACTTCTCACACGATGTGTTTCATTTACTTTGGAGGTACAGCCTGTTAGATGAAGATATGAAATTTTGTGACATTTGATGTCAGTCTACTGTGTAAGACATATAAATATTATATATTTATATGCAATGTATAAAAAGGAAAGCAGCTGAAAAAGTTAATTAAAAAAAAACAAAAACAGAATTAATAACCCAAAACTGGCATCCAAAATAATGCTTTATCTTTTCAAACTATTCAACACCTTATGCAGCTGCAGCTCTCTGCAGAGTAGCTGGATGACTGGGACACAACATGGCACAGAGTGGCACCTCCTGCCCAGCAACCAACAGAAGAGCTGCATGTTTTCCCCATACTTTTTACTGCTGTTTCACCTTTTTACAATCACCAGAGATCTGAACAGTGCCAACAGAGAGGGAGGCAGCATGTCTTTGTTGGCCTTGTGTCAGTCTGCAGGAAGGAGATGCCTCACTTGGCTGTTCCCCTCTTGCTTCCATGGCTTCATGTTCCAAAAAGACAAAAATCTCCTAGAAGGACTCTAGCAGAGGGCCACAGTGATGATTAAGGCCTTGGAGCATCTTCCATATAAGGAATGGCTGAGTAACCTAGGTCTGTTCAGCCTGGGGAAAAGAAGACTAAAGGGGGATCTGATAAATGTTTATAAATACCTCAAGGTAGGTGGGAGGCAAATGGAAGAGGAAGCCAGGCTCTTCTTGACTGTGTGTAGTAACAGGATGAGTAGTAATGGCCTAAAACTTGAACATAGGAAGGTCCTTACTAACATGTGGGAGAACTTTTTATTGATAAGGGTGACGGATCACTGGAACAGGCTGTCCAGAGGGTTGTGGAGTCTCTTTCTATGGAGATATTCAAGACCCATCTGGAAATCAACTGGGAAATCTTTTGTAGGGAACCTGCTTTAGCAGGGATTATTGGAGTTGATGATCTCCTGAGGTCCCTTCTAGCCCCTGTGATTCTGAGATTCATCAGCTAGGCTACTCCTAGGTAACAGATCTCTTCCTCTCTCCCTTCCTCCTTCCTGCACTAGTGCCCGGGTGGCCAGAGAGCAAACTGAACTGATCTGTCTGGAGATAAACAAGAGAAACAAATCTGATTAGTGGGTGGGAAATCAAATGACCTCATGTTAGCATGAGTGGTGATTCAGACAGTGGGAAAAAAAGAAAGATCATCATCAGCAGCAACAGTTTGTAGCTAACTACAAATTACTTGTCACATCCAGAAATAAGCCATGGCTTTTTAAGTTTCCAAAATACATGTCAGACTAAGCCACGTTCCCATTAGAATTTATTGGAAGTTGACTGGAGAGAGCTGGAAAAAAACATTTTCCAGTACCTGCACCACAGCCAGCATCCACCAGTACTTGAGATGGAACAAGTGGAGAAACACTATTTTTTCATTCACAGTGTAATTTCACTGAGAGTTCAAGGTGTTCTAGCTTGCTGAAAGTTCTCCACTGTTAAAAGTGCCTGACTGACCAAAAACAATTACTATCAAAGCCATTGGCACCTGACCACCAAGGACAGCACACTAAACTCTAAATGCAGGCAGACTGCAAACAGCCTTGCTAGCATTTTATTACTTGCTGATTTCCTTTGGAGCAGCTATCTTTCTGCATAATTTTGAAAAATGTTGTAGTAACAAGTGCAAACAAAATTCTCAAAATCCGCTTTTTGTTAAAATGTATTTATTTGCAAGTGACAAATGATGCTTGCAGAGCTATGCAGTGGCAGATAAATCTTCAGGCTCCTAAGTGACTGTCTTTTCAAAACAGGAATAAACTATCCAAACTACTGAGACTAAGCTGAAAGATAATTACAGAGCGAAGCCATACCTTGTACTGGTGTCTGTCCTGACCCAGTACTTTCCATCTTCTTGGAAGAAAAATACTTTAATGTATACCCTTCTGTAACATAGTTTAAATTGGTTCTAATGAAATTCCAAAAAAGCTTCAGTTGAAAGACTGACCAGAGAAAGAGCAGCACTCCTAATGACCTATCAGTCTGCACTATTACCTATGCAAAGCTGGAAATAATTACCCCTGAGCGAAAGGCACAAGGAAAAACACTTCCTCACATTTACTGCATGTGAAAACGTGTAAACTGACAGTGATGTGATGTAATAACTGCCTTGCAAAGCTATGCCCTCATTATTTCATGGTAGCTCATTTGTTTCACCAAAACCAAAGTTACAAGGGCCTCTCTGAAAGTAATGCCTCCTATTTTATTATGTTGGCCCATGATGTCAGAGGTGGATGCTGGTGGCATGGTAGTAGAGGATGAACACTCCCACCAATATTCCACTCCATGCTGTTGTGTGACAGATAGCAGCAGAGGAGCAGTGTGACAGAATGGAGAATGACATGGAATTGTGTATAGAGCAAAGGTGTGTCAATGAATTCCTTCACGCAGAAAAAACTGCACCCACTGGCATTCACTGACACTTCTGAACATTAATGGAGACCGAACAGCAGATGTCAGGGTGAGGCAGAGAGTGGTGTCTTACAGCTGAAGCAACAGCATCGTGATAGACAAGCCAAATTCTGGATGGCTACATACAGCTGTCAGATTACAAAACGAGTGTCTTCAACAGCTCATCTGCAAGAATCGGCAGATTATGACCACAAACTGAATATAAGCTTCAGTGTGTTAGAAATGATGGTAGCGATTTTGGAATAGCACAAAGTTCACACCCGGTAGAAGAACGCTGTATGCAGATTTGCCAGGACCAACATGACGATGAAGGTGACAGCTGTCTGGACTGCATTATTACCAATGAGACGTGATGTCACCAATATGAGCTGGAGTCAAAACAGCAGTCCATGGAGTAGCAGTGTGCGAATTCTTCACCAGAGAAAAAGTTGCAGATGTAGCCCTCAAAAGGTGAACTGATGTGTCTTTTGGGATAGGAAAGGAGTGATCCTTCTGAATTTCCTGCAGCCCGGAAAAAACATCAGCTCTGACTGCTGCGTAACTATGTTGACTGAGGTGAAGGATCAAACTTCCCGAGTCAGGCCAGAGAAGAAGACAACCTTTGTCTTGCAACACAACATTGCCAACCCCCATACCAGATCTAAGACCACGGAGCACATCGCCAATCTTGGCTGCACTGTCCTATCACATCCTACAGTCCAGATTTGACAGTTTCTGACTTCCACTGTTTGAGCTGATGGAAAATGTACCACAAGGGCAACATTTTCCTACCAGGGATGTGAAACAGTGATCATCCCCACTGATGTAGATTTTTACAAGTGCAGTATGCAGGCTTTTGTTTATCTGTGGTGAAAATGCACAGCTTATGGTGGCGACTGTATTGAAAAACAGTGCTCTGTAGCTGAGAATTTGCTCTATTAAATAGTGCTATTGTGCTCTTTGTATCTGTTGCAGTTTCCATGGAAATAAATAGAAGGCATTACTTTTGGGTTGACTTACCTAGAAGTACACATACAGGACCTAGTGTGAGACAGGAAGAATTGAACTGTTACTTTGAGCTATTGCCTCATGTGGAAATAGTTCTTATCAGTTTTCTCTTAGATGATATCTCCAGGCTGTGGAGAAAAGTTTTGAATGGATGAATATTATTATTTGCCAAATCCTGTGGAAATACTGTGGAAAGTCTCCCTGTTTAGCAAACAATGCAGAAGAGAGGATCTAAAAACAGCAGGCAGCTTAGCAGAATAGCATCACACAGAATAAAGGAAGAATCTGCTTCAGAGCATTTTGTACATGGCTGTACAAACTTTAGCTCTTGAGTCAACAGAAAATGCAGATAAAAGTTAAGCACTAAAAAGGCTTTCTTTTATTGCTGTCATTTCTCTAGTTACTAAAGGACATTTCCAAACCACTCACTAGAGGCTAAAACACCTGAACTGAATTCTGTTTTTCAAGACACTTGCTGTCAGTACTTGCAAAGCAGTAGGTTACCATAAATAACTGATAAATCCAAAGACTTTACATAGGATGAATAATGTCTGAAGTCTACAGACTCAACAGATTATAAGACACATGATGCATTGTACCTCACTGTTAGACTGTTCTTACTATGCAATCCTTTTTTTTTTTTTTTTTTTTTTTTTTTTTTTTTTTCCCAGTACAGGATGACTAAATCCTTTTTTTTACTTATTTTTCACATTGTCTCTTCTCTTGGTATGCATAGTCCTTAGCTGCCCAGACAGATACGACAGCGTGATTTACTCCCAGCTTTTGCACTGTAACTCAATAATAATATGGTGCCTCCTTGTGACAAATCCTGTCAGCCTTTGCTCTTGAGCTTCCTAGCATCTCTGGGCATGCAGAAAAACATAGCACTGTCAGTAGCAATAATCACAGAGTCCTGGTTGAGAGGTTGCATTTCTATTACGCTGGTCAGATAGCTTGTCCCACTAACCCCTCCTTTCTTTCATCAAAAAACCAGCCTCAAGATGCAGGTGGACTGCCAAACCAGCTCAGCACTTGCCTAAATGAAACAGAAAGCAAGCTCTTCTTCGGAGCTCACTTTGCTGGTTTTGAGTTCAGACACTCCTAAACTTGTCCTGCACTCCTTGTCATCTACAGTGGTGTTTACCAACATTACTCACAAAATTCCCTGTCTAATATTATAGCTACTCAAAGTCCACGTAGGCTTCTGTGACAAATGCTCCCAGTTGAGAAGGTTAATGTTAATGTTATTTTTCTATGCAACTACAACTGCTTTCTTCTGTGAAAAACTGTAGTAAGAATATCTGAAACAGATAAAAACATTTCATCTTTCTAACGGCAGGATAATTTTTTTCCCCAATGTTTTTTCCACATGCAGTTCCACTGCATCAGAGTCTGGCTCACAGTGTTTCATGCTGCTGGACTCCCCAGCCATACTGCTGGTGTGCTGAGACAGCAGCTTTGTCTGCCAGAGCTTCCAGGCTCCCAGCTCTGCCCTGCTTCTGCATCCCACATCTCACACTGGTGACCCTGCAGTGAGCCTGCCTGCTCAGGAAGTTCATCCTGCTCAGCTGCTGCCTTTGGAACAGCCCCAGGAATACACAGCTAAGTTTGGGTGTGGGCAGGGAAAGAATAACAAGAAGTCTGAATTCAACATTTGTTAGCTGCCATGAAAGCACATTCTGTATGAGGCTGCAGCTTTTGTGAAAGCAGGTCATAAACTCCGAAGAGCGTCACATGCCTTGTCTTAGTATGTGAAACTGAGCTGAACCAGAATGGAAATGCAGCACTTGAATTCAATGAATTAAACTGCTTGAGCTGCTAAGGAACTAAGCACATGTGCCATCTGAATATCACAGAATGGTTGGGGTTGGAAGGGACCTCAAAGATCATCCAGTTCCAACCCCTTCTGCCACGGGCTCGGTTGCCACCCACTAGATCAGGCTGCCCAGGAAGCCATCCAGCCTGGCCATGAACGCTTGCAGGAATGGGGCAGCTTCTCTGGGCAGCTGTGCCAGCGCTTCACCATCCTCTTAGTGATGAACTTATTTCTAACATATAACCTAAAGTTGCAGTTTAAATCCATTCCCCTCTGTCCTACCACTACCCACCTGTGTTAAAAGCCAAGTCTCCCTCTCACTTGTGAGCTCCTTAAAAGAACTGGAAGATTGCAACGAGGTCTCCCTGCAGCTACCTCCTCTACAAGCTAAACAATCTGAACTCCCTGAACCTTTCCTTGCAGGAGGTGCTCCAACCCTCAATAGGCTTCTTTGAAGACAGGACAGCTTCTTCACAGCTCTCAGAAACGAATACACACTAAATCGAAGTTCTCTGGGACACTTAAGATTCTGAGTACACCACTGGCGGCAGCAAGAAACGGACTTAATTCTTCCTTAGTAAAGCCTGGTCCTAGAATAAGAGTGAACTTATTGGACGTGTAGAGCAGTGACGCTTTCCGTATAATATAACAGACTTCCTATCACAGCCTCAAAGGAAGGGAACAGCGCAGTACACCAAGGAGTATAACGCGCAGATAAAACACAACGGGCCGCCGCCACGGGAAGCGCCGCGCGCCAACAGCGCCCCCTATCGGCCGCGTCGCGCCGCACCCCTATGGCGGTGCGAGAGGCGAGGCTTGGCCGTCCCCGCGCCCCGATTGGCTGAGACCACCGCGCGTTCTCCCTGCTCGCCGGCGCCCCCTGGCGGGGGAAGGTGGCGCTTCTGTCCGCGCGGGCATGGAGCGGGGCAGCGGCGCCGCGGCAGGTCCGGCCCAGGGGGAGGAAGGCGAGGAGAGCGAGGGCTGCGCGGGGCTGTGGGAGCTGCCGGTGGAGCGCTGCGAGAGGCGGCCGGAGTGCAGCCGCTGCAGGTAAGCAGGGAGAATGGCCGCTGCTCGGCGCGGAGCGAGCGGCGATCGGCGCGGAGCGAGCGGCCTGGCGGCCCTCCCTTCCCTTACGTCGCCTCTGCGTTGCCGTGGCCGACCCCCGCCCCGCCCCGCCCCGCCCCGCCGAGCGCCGTGTGGGGCCCGACGCTGCGCGCCGCTTCCGCCTGCCTCGCGGTGGGAACGAGGGGGAGGGGCGGCAGAGCAGGAGCTTCTCAACATCCTTGAGCAAAGATGTTAATTCTTTTCACAATAAAGCGCAGAATTCTGCAAGCGTTCAGCAGCTGATTTTTGTGATTAGTGTTTCTGCTCATGTGACGTTTCCCCTGCTGTCGATTTAGGTCTCACTTCTGGCTTTTCTAGTCTTGGGATGCCAAGGAGTTGTGAAATTAAGAGTCAACCCGCTGTCATTCGGCCATTTAGCCTTGAGTATGGCTGTGCTGTGCTACTGATTTGTTGTTTGTTTTGTCAGCGTGTTTCTTGACTTACTCTGGTTTCTTCCCTTTTCAATAGACCCTCCAATGAATCATCTACAAAAGTGGTTTTTAGAGTAGGGATCTTGTTTTCTTTCATAGTAAAACATGATGGAGAGTACTTACTCAGCTCCCCTTCACCCTATTCGAAAGTACTGGCTTTATGAAGAGCACTAATTGAATTGTGCTGTCTGCAAAGAACACTGACACAAGAGTCAGAAAATCAGAGGAGAACAGTGAGCTCACAAAGACAATCACTTTCTAAAAAGCTATGAAACTGATGAGTTGAGCAATTAAAAGAAAACACCAAAAAACAAACAAAACAGAAAACAGCACTAAATTTTTGATGTCTTTTGTGAAACCAGACTGCATTGTGGAGTTGGTGTCTTTTTACAGTGCTCTCTATTGTCTCCCCTTCAGATTGTTTGGATTGTCGTTGTTTTTGAACGTAGCATTCTGAGGTGCAACTCAGAGTGCAAATAAATACTTCAGAGACAGAGGATGTCTCATGGGAAGAAATATTACAGAACCTGATTTTTAACCCTGATGTTCTCATGATGGTGGTAGTGGGGGTGGATGTCTTTAACTGAATTCCTAATTTTTCAGCACAGTTTGGTGCAATTTGATGCTGTGTTGTGACCGTTGTGGAGTAATACAGTGTTTTGAAGAGTTGTGCTTGTGGGTGCAGGTTCACTTTTGTCTGGATGACCAATGTGCTTCCAGGCGAAAAGCCTTCTGGTGGTGTAAGAGCTGTCAGTGTCCAGCGATGTGTTGCTGCACATCTAGACTGTGCACATGCAGATTTTTAATGTGGTAGGAGAACTTCTGAGGAACGTTTTCAGGAGCAGCTTTGAGACTTGTAACTGTGAGAATCGTTTTTGAACTCTGTTGGGGCATTGCTAGGTCTCAGTGTTTGGGCAAGCAAAAGTCTCAGCTGCAAACACTGCCGAATGTGTGCAGGCCTAGTTCTCTGGGTAAAATTGGGATAACATCCACTGGTGCTTTCTTAGATTAAGCTATGATATAAGCTGTGAAACAGTATTTGTATGCAAGTGAAAATGAGAGGAACTTTAATCCAATAGTTGCCTGTATCTAAAATATTACGCATACTTAATTGGGGTGCTTTTTAATTATGCATTAATTTGTTAAGGATGAATAAAGATGAATAACAACATCATGGAACAGTCCTCCTTCATACGTTAAGAAAAACGTAATATTCTTACATAACTATTCAGTATTTATTAACAACCGAATTAAGTTATATAAATACTGTCCTAAAAGAAGTAATGTGTTCTGTCTTCCACACAGGTAAATGATGTGGCTACTTTATAGCACGTTGGGAAGGTATTTAAGTGTAAACATGAATTTAATGTTTAATTAGTGGTATCAGAGAAAGCGTAATAAGCATGCACTAATTCTTTTAGTAGTGTCTCATGCATGGAAATTGCTTCATAGCCTCTCATTTCTTTGATGTTCTTCAAATATGAGCTCCAGGCATTTATTTTCATGGCTCTAAGTTTACTGCAGTTTTTGATTCCCTGAAAGCACTGATTTTTTTACTTCTGTTTTTTAAACCATTTGAATTAACTACTTAAATGACTAAACTTATGTGTTTTCCCATGGTTCATGACTTGTAAGAAAGAAATGACTAACTATTCTGCAGTGTAAGATGTTTGGGTAACAGCAGATATGTCTAATACAGGATATGTAAGGATTGATCGCTCTGACAAATGTATGTCATAAGTATGCCTTTGAGTGTGTGTGGAAAGACCTGTTTGCTTTTCCACTGTGGAGGAGGGAGTCCCCAGCGAGGAAACTCTGGGGAAGAAAGTTACATGTTGTAAAATGGCTGTCTTCAGCTGCTGCTGTTGGTAGCAAGCAGAGTGAATTGCTTGTGTGTTGTGTTATGACTGGAAGAATCAGAGATTAGTTACTCCTTGTAGATTTTTGGTATTTGGAACTTAATTTGTTTTCCTGTAATTTTTTTCATGATTGTGTGTTCTCCACTGGAGGGCGTCTGGGGATGGAACAGGCTTCCCAGGGCAATGGTCATGCACTTCAAGAAGTGTCCTCATAGTGCTCTGTGATGTGTAGTTTGGATGTTGGCTGGTCCTTTGTGAAGCCAGGAGCTGGACTCGCTGATCCTTGTGATCTGTTCCAGCTTGGGATATTCTGTGACTGTTTTTCAGTAAACATGGTGCATTTTGCAATCCTGTTGTACCTTTTTGTTGGCACAATAGTTGTATGCATGCATTTGTTTTAAAGTGTGGGCACATAATTCCATAAAATGATGAATTGATACCTCCTGTGTAAACTAGCACAGCCAAGTGTGACCATGAAAATCATATTTCTTTTTCTTCAAAAAAAGATATGTATTAGTAAAGTTTTCTGATCTCATTACTGTGAATGTAAAATGATTTTTCATTCCCGTGGTTTAGTTATTTTTGTAGAAACAAACCATCTCAAACATATATGTAATTTAATACAGAAAAACAAAAATGTAAGAAAGATAGAGATGTAAATCACAGAATCATGGAATAGAACCCGAGAATGGCATAAATGGAAGTCTCAGTCTCTTTTTTGTTCTGCAGGTAGTAGTTACTGTTTCTCACACTATTGTTTCTTTGCCTGTATTAACAGCAGTCAGTGGTGCAAGTTCAGTTGGTGAACTGCAAATGTTACTGACTTTAGTGCTACATCTTTCTGCTTGGCTAACCTTCAAATGCACTCGTTCATTTGCTGTAGTGTTCTAAACAGACTAATGAGTAGTGACCTTTTTAGGCCACTTGCTTTGTGCTTGACCAACTTGGTTAACATCCATTTTCATCTGCTGGCATTTAAGAAAAAAAAAAAGAGCCAAGTGTCAGGCTGGCCATGTCCTTTTGACTACAGATAACTATAGGCTAGGAGGAGTGCAAGCAAAGACAAGACCTGCAGCCGAGAATAATCTTGTTAATTAAAGCAACTGTAGTGCCTTTGATTTCCCGATTTTCTGTAATTACATCAACTGTGACTTTGCCCTCAGGGTGGTAGTTTTTTGAAAGAGAAGTCAAAGATGTTTTAACAGTGATCAGACTTCTTCAATTTAGTCATAAGGAATCCAAAAGTATAAATGGTTCCTTTACAAGAATCGTTATTGATTTTTTGTAAATATACCACAAAGCAGAAATAACTTTAAGTATATATGTATGTGTATTCCTTTTTATATGGTAATGCCTATGTAACTAGGTGGTTGCTGAAGGCTATTATCTGTGTACTTGAAGACTTGGTTAAGCACAGCCAAATCTGTTAATTTTTCTTGCATGTTATGGAGGAGAATTTCCTATAGGTGAATTTCACCAGAAATACGATGTCTTGAAATAGAAAGGGTATTTAGTTTTGCAGAGAGCAAGCCCTAGCAAATCCCAGTGCTGCTTATAGCATTCAGTTGCTACTGATGTTGTCTGAAAGTCCTTTGACTGGTGTCAAATCAGGATTCTTCTGTTTGACCATCTTCTCTCTGCCCTCCCTGGAATAATCAAGTTTCCTTTTTCCAAAATTGAGCTCTCCTGTCAATTCAGGTGAATTGCTTACACTGTACTTTATTCTTTAGTTGATATCCCTACAATCTCTTTTTTCCTTTTCTTTTTAATTTTACTCTCTCTTCCTGAGGATAATCTGACTTGTTTCACTGGAGTTCTTTTTTGCCTGCCTTTCACTTATGCAACTTTTCTTGTCTTCTCTTTCAGTTGAAGGGAGGTGGCTGTTGCTGTCTTTTTTCCTTTCAGTGACTAAATTTCTATATTTAATTCCATCATCTGTTCTCTGTTCCAGATATACCCCTATCAATGCACTTGTTTACCACTTCTTCATTTGTAAAGTCAAGTTGTATGTGTATTATATTCAGTTTTCTCTTGCCCCTTTTGTAGCATGCTGGATCATAGGTTTGCATCACAAACTCTGCTGAAATGTTTTTTGTCAAATTCTGTAATGTTTTTTGCTTGGAATAAATAATCCTTTCTGGATGTCAGGCTGGTATTTGGCTATGTTGTTACTGCAAGTATAACTTCCTTTTGGCTTTGACTACTTCTTTCTACATACCATTTCTGTAATATACCAATTATATCTGTAATTTCTGTCAAGTTTCTTTTTAAATTATTTTCCTCAGTTTCTAAAGCTATTAAGCTTCTACGTCAGTATGAATCAGTATGGAGACCCGCAGACTGTAACAGATGGTGTTGGTTCACTTGTCTTCTCGTGAACATCCAGAAATAGATGGAGTCTTGTGTTTTGTGGCTTTTCTGAGTCACCAGTAATAGACTGTATATAATTTATACTGTGACATTGAATGGTACCTTTTTTGCCTAATGAGACAAAAAACTTTCTGTCAAGAATGTTTGTTTCTTTCTACATGGTTTTCTTGACTGTGATTAACGACACTGAGAAAATAACTTTCTGAGGGTTTTCTTTGTTTGTTTTTTGTTTTTGTAAGTAGTCAACTGTCATCCAAAAGTCTGGAGACTTTAAATAAAATTTGGTGTGTATGCTCCTTAGATTTTGGAAGGACCATTATATGATTTTTTCTGTATCTCCAAATAGAACCTCAGAATGTGTGCTGTGAAGTATTTTCTTATGGTGTTACTACAATTGTCATTTTTCCTTATACTTACTGTTAAGTTTCAGCACTTCCAACAGTTTATTTCAAAAGTTTGGGTTAATGATGTTGAAAATTGTGCACTATGAAGAGAATAAATGGACCAAATTGGAATGAATGAGAAATGTTCAGGAATAATTTATTCAAATACTCACATAAGAAGGTGGTAAGAAGACACTCTCTGTCTTAAAGCACCAACTGTTTATGGGTTTATTACTGAAGCCAAACAATCTGGAGAAATCTAGTGCCCGAAAAGTTAATCTATCAACATTTTCCAAAGCTGTGAAGAGTATAAAGATGTTACTTCAGTTATGTTTCTGTTGTATTCTAAAAAATACGAAAAAAAAAAACATAGGAGGAAAACAGGATATTTATTTCAGAGTGTATCCTTTCCAGCAATACTTTGGATGTGTGCTAAAATGTTAGTTACTAAGGCTGAATACTTTCATTGACCTAAAAAAAAAGTTATCGAAGATATTTGAAAAGAAGTGTCAGAATTTCAAAGTTTTCTTTAGATATCTAAAAAAAACATTTTAAGTCTTAAGTAATGGGGCACTATTAAAGGAGTGGTGGAAGGCTGATGCTATGATTGCACTCACTGTTACAGTTGTTACCAGCTTCACATAATATTTCTGGACGTTAATGTTTAAAATGTTATATAGCTAAACATTGAACTACATTTGTCAACAAATGATTAATCAGCAGTTCATTTTTTTTATAGGCCTAGGAAACTTTATTAAATTCTTAGCTGCTTTTAAATAAATCAGTAGACATGCTGATATGGCTAAATTCCATTGAAGAAAGAAATACTTGCTTAGAAAAACTGATATGATGAACATATACATTGAGAAATAGTTAGACTCAGTATAACTGTGATCGAGGAACTTAAAAACACAATTTTTATTTGGTTGACCATCGGAGAAACTTTGTTTTTGTCTTTGGGTACTTCTTGCTTGGGTGCCAGGGAAAACTGTTAGTGACTGCTTTAAGATCTTAGATATTGGATGAATAATGAGAATTATCCTCAAGTAATGTTGGAGAGTAGTAGCACAAGTCTGACATCTAGCAGCAGAGACCATCTGGTTGAAGCTGCCGTGTTTGAGACTGTAGATATCTGCAAGTAGATATTCTCTGGATGATGGGTGTCTGCAGCTTAACAGACCGAGCTCCAATACTTTTTCCAAGAATAGCTTTCTTTAGTAAAAAAAGGTTTCAAAAATAACCGCAAGCATTCGTTTAGACTGTTGTGAGGGATCTGTGCCTAACAGTGGCTGGACTGACATGCTAGAGGGAAGGGATGCCATCTGAAATGGCCTGGACAGGCTTGAGAGGTGGAACCATGCCAATCTCATGAAGTTTAGTAGGGCCAAGTGCAAGGTCCTGCACCTGGATGGGGGTAGTCCCAAGTTCAGATACAGGCTGGGAGGAGAACGGCTGTAGAGCAGCCCTGAGGAGAAGGATTTGTGAGTGTTGGTTGATGAAAGACTGAACATGAGCCACGAGTGTGAGCCTGCAGCCCAGAAGCCAACTGTATCCTGGGTTGCATCAAGGGAAGTGTGACCAGCAGGTCCAGAAAGGTGAGTCTGTCCCTCTACTGTGTTCTCCTGAGACTCCACCTGGAGTACTGCATTCAACTCTGTATTCTGTAATACGAGAAGGACATGGAGTTGTTGGAGAGGGTCCAAAGGAGGACCACAAAGATGATCAGAGGTATGGAACACCTCCTTATGAGGACAGGCTGAGAGAGCTGGGGTTCTTCAGCAAGGAGAAGAGAAGGCCCTGGGGGGACCTCATAGTGGCCTTCCAGATCCTGGAGGGGGCCTGCAGGAAAGCTGGGGAGGAAATTCTTATATGTCAAGTAGTGACAGAGTGAGTTGAAATGTCTTTAAAGTGGAAGAGGGGAGATTTTGACTGCGTATTAGAAAGAAATTCTTTACTGTGAGGGTGGTGAGACACTGGAACAAGTTGACCAGCAAGGCTGTTAATGCCCCCTCCCTTTAAGCACTCAAGGCCAGGCTGGTTGGGACTGTGAGGAACGTGATCTAGAAGGAGATATCCCTGCCTATAGCAGGGGTTTGGAACTAGGTGCTCTTAAAGGTCCCTTCCAACCCAGACCTTTCTGTGATTATATCCTTAGCTGCTGGAAAATAGTAATTCAGGTTTGGTGCTTCTGTAAACAAGAGTGCTCAAAATCACTTCTTCACAGTGAGGGTGATGGAGCACTGGAACTGGAAGTTTGCCCAGAGAGGTTGTGGAATCTCCTTCTCTGGATGCCTACCTGTGCAACTTGGTCTAGGGGGCTGTTTTGACAGGGGGGTTGGACTAGATGATCTCTAGAGGTCCTTTCCAACCACTACAATTCTGTGATTCTGTGAAGACAGGTTAAGTTGATATTCCTTGTGATTTATCACTTGTGTGGGGCAGCAGTGTTGGTTGTCTTCAGTTTCATAACGTGTAGAATTCTGTTTTCTTGGTAGTGAGGTACAGTTATGGATTTTGAGAATAGTCCCTTTAAACTTTTCCTCATTGCTGAATAGAATTGATTTAGAAGCTCGATGACTTGCCTCTTACAATTTTTCATTAGGTGGAGTTTATAGTCTATAAAATCATTATGGTTTACATGTGTTTTGCTATTTTTAATGTAAATGCGTGTTAATTGTATTCAGTTATAGGGAATTTCTTCATTAAAATACCAAAGAGATCACCAGTTAAATCCAGATGTGCTGTTTGTCTTGAAGAATTGCATACAGCTTCTCTTAAACTTTGAATCTGAGTATCTCAAGTTGATTTGCAAACCCTGGTATGTGAAGAAGCAAGCAGCTAATGCTTGCATGGTAAGTTGATTTTAAGTGCCTTCTAGAAGGTCATCTTCAAGTTGACTAAAAAAAATGACAACACATGTGCAGTAAAGAAAACACAAAACCAAAGCTGTCAAGCACAACTGACTGTCTTCTGTGTACGACCACGTCATTTGTTGGGAAACTTAATCAGAGATTCTGAAAGATATGCTTGCATTTTAAACTCAAACAGTTTCCAAGGACCTAGGAATCTAAGTAGGTCAGTCTGAATGTAATGCCTTGTGGTTATATCCATGGAAACTACAAGAGCAACAAAGAGCATAATAGTAATGTTTGGGGGAGCAAATTCTCAGTTACAAAACACTATTTTTCAATACAGTTGGAATCACCACCATTAGCTGTGCATTTTTGTCAACTAAATTTATCAGGCAGTTGATGGGAAGGTTCAGCCTCTGCTGCCACACCACCACCATCTACCCTATTAGGTTAGCTATTCTGTAATGTCATTCCATTACAAAGTACTGCTTTGTTTTGGTATTTGTTGCTGTTCTCAAATACAGATTATACAGCGATTTTTTGGAGGGTTGAGAGGTTCAGGGGCAGGCTATTAATGAAATCATGTACCACAGAAACAAGAAGGGGAATGGAAGAGAAGGATTAACTGCACATCCATCACTCTTTTCCAGATTGGCTAATCAGTTTTGAGATGATGATGGTTATATTCATTTCTGTGGATAAGAATGTTACATATGTTTTTGACAGTGTTTATGTAGCCAAACTGAGAAGACATGGATGTGGTGAATGGGTCTGCAAAATAAGCAAAGGACTTGCTGCGCTGTGGACGTCAAATTGAACATCAGATGACCAGCAGTTCAAAGATGATGTGACAGCTGCTTTGGAGAGGTTTTTGTGTAGTTTGGTGTTATATCAGAGGCTGGTGGCCACATTCTCATTGACCTGGTTGTTGGGGTAGAAGGCATGTACAACAAGATTGCAGGCACATTAACCTGGGAGAAGCAGTTGCTTTACAGCAGGAGAGTAGAGCAGCCATTGGGAGAGATGTTGAAAGATTGTCAGGAACCTCACAATATTCAGCAAATTTGAATCCCTTCAGCCAGGGGCAAATAAGCCCCTGTTAGCACTGTGAGCTTGCATAAGAGCTGGTGAAGAAATGCCCTGGTTTCAGCTGGAATATTTTGGCTTTATGAGAAAAACACTCTTGATTTCACAGCTTTGTTTCCAGTTGTTGCTGGGCATTGCTTACAGAGCCCAAGAAGTTTTAGTTTCTCAGCTTCTCAGGCTGTTGTGCCAGTGACGGGCTGTAGGGCACAGGGAGCTAGAAGGGGTCTGAACAAGGACAGCTGGCTTTAACTGGCCGTATGATTGCAATCTCAATTACTTGAAGTCTGTTTATAGCTTTGTACAGTTATGCTCTGCGTGAGCTCATACCTGTGGCCTCTCAGAACAGGCAGTGCTAATTTTCTCAATATAAAATTGTACTGTTGCACTGCAAATTGTTCCATTAGTGTTTCCATGAGGTACCTAGCTGCTGTCTGTCTATCTTCGTGTTAGCTTTTGTAAGAACATTTACTAAACTCATTGCATTAATTATACAAGTTGTGTTTCCAAATTGTAGAAGGAAGGTCATTTTCTGCACTGGACTTGTAGCCTTCTCAGTCTGATGCTTTTCTTCAGGAGTGCTGCTAGTGAAGCGCCTTTGGTGGTCATTAGGTACAAGTCAGTGTGGTTCTGGGGTTTGTTGTGGTGAGTGTATCCTTTGCAGTGATCCTGATGGATCAGTGCCAACTAAGGATACTCTTTGATTTGATAATCAAGTACTTAAAAGCATATAGGGTGTGTAGCTTAAGGACAGCATCATACTGTATCCTTAAAAGCTGTGGAGTAACTTAAAGATGTCTAATAAAAATAAAATGCCATGCATTCCTTAAAAAACAACAATGTTTTAATGGAATCTAATAACTTTACTTTTTAATAACGGGTGTCTTGTTTTAAAATAGATTACTTGTTGTAGTGCACCACGAAACTGTTTTTTAAAATAAGATTTATGTGGGAGACTGTGACTTTAAAGTTGAAGTGAAAGTGTGTTCGACAGATGTGCCTGCTATTAAGAAAAAGGACGCTAGAGTGTAGTGTAGCATTTATAGTACTCCTGCAGCTCTGAGCTGTCAGAAGGTTTGAGCAGGATGTAAATCTGACTGCACGCTGCCTTTTCATATCAGATTAGGTCTCAGAGTTGTTCTAAAGTGCTCTGACAACAAACAAAGCTCAATTATTTTATCATCTATACCTGAAGTGAATAGTTATCTAGAATACTGAAATTGAAGATATTTAACTATTTCCTAGTTTCAGTTATAAAGCTGTTAACTGTATTTTTTTTTTTTTTAAGCTTGCACTCACTTCAGGACAAAATGCAGAGAATGGTGGGAATTCTTTCTGATATGAACATTTACTGCTCAAACAAGTAATTTTGCTTTTAAGAAGGCATCTGCTTTTATGTTTGGGCTATTTGTAGGTTGGAACAAGCTTTCTGTTACGTGTTCATGTTTTCCTGAATAGATTATAATTCATAATTTAATTTCATTCCTTTTTTGTTATTTGTGAGAAGAAAAATAATGCAATACGTAGTTCTAAGTGATGAGAAATGGCATTGTGGAGCGGAGTGGGAAATATAAATCCGTGGCTCTTCTTTTAACTTATGTCCAAATGATGTGCGGGTTCTGAGCCAGCTTTCACTTGAGGTCAGTGGCAGAATTCGCCTGTGAGGTTACTAAGTGTGAGAGTGACCTTTTCATTTAACTCTCCTTTTACGTCTGTTTTGCTTCAAGCTAGGATTCAGACATAGTTTGCTGTCTACAAAGTAAATACATGCCAATAGGGTCTGTCCTTAAAATCTGTCCCTAAAATATTGCATTAAATTAGGTAATGTTACATAGGCGGTCCTGAATTTCAAATATGAAAAGAGCTTTCACATATGTGGCAAGTTAGAGGAAAAGTCAGTTGTGTTAATCAAATAGTCTGAGGTGTTTGGCACAAGAGAATGTTTTGGGACTAACCTAGAAAAACTAATTTCTGGACAAAGATGAAAATCTTCATAAAAGATTTGGAAAAAACAAAAGTATTTGCTAGACGTATTTCCTGTTGCATAGATTCTTGCAAGGTTTCACATAATGAGAAGTTGTTATAATCTTTTTTTTAATGGAAAAAGCAACTGCATAGCAGCAATAGGTGAAGCTTTTTAGTAATTTAACTTCACATAGTATTCCAGGTTTATAGAGCTTCAGTTTTGGAGTACTGAGAACAGCTAAAATTTACCATAGAATTGTAGAATTGTGTTGAAAGGGACCTTTAAAGGTCATTCATTCCATCTCCTCTGCATTGAGCAGTTACACCTGCAGCTCCATCAGGGTGCTCAGAGCCTGATCCCACCTCACCTTGAGTGTTTCCAAGGATGGAGCATCCCATCACATTTCTGGGCAGTCTGTTCCACTGGTTCAGTACCCTTATCATAGAAGTCTATTTTCTTATATCCTTTCTATTTAGGTTGCACTGAAGCATTCTATTTATTTCCATGGAAACTACAACAGATACAAAGAGCACAATAGTACTACTTGATAGAGCAAATTCTCAGCTACAAAACACTATTTTTCAACACAGTCATCGCCATTAGCTGTACATTTTTGCCTGTTTGGAACAGGAGTCTCACTTGTAAACATCTGCAGCAGTGGAGATGACCCACTGGTGCTGTCACCACTGCTGAAACGCACCACCCACCACCGCGCTGTACTCAGATCCACTGTTTGTTCTCTGTAAATGTTCATCAAGCACTGATGAATGTCAGTGGGTGCCTTTTTTTTTTCCACTCTGAGGAATTTGATTCTATGCCTTTGCTTCGCAGGCACATCTGTGTCGGATGCAATTTTGTCAAACTACCCCTCTGCTGCCATTTGTTGCATGGCAACAAAATGTAATGGAATACTGTCAAGAAGGTTCAACCTCTACTACAATACCGCCAACATTATGTTGGCCTCTAATGTGATGGGCCAACATAACAAAATAGGAGGCCTAACATTCAAATTAGCCTTTGAATATAGTAGAAAATCAATATATTTTGAGTTGATCAAATTGGGGGCCCACACTAGAATGACTGCTACCAAAAAAAAGTGCCTGTGTCTGAAAACTCTAGATGATGCATCAAACTATTTCTGAAGAAAGAACAGGAAAAGCTTATTAAAAAAGAAAAAAAAGATTTTCAAATAAAGTTTCTTAAAGTTGTCATTTCAAGCTATTCTTTAATTTCTCTCTTCTGATTTTAATTGAAGCTGTACGGACTCTGAACTTTGCTCAGGCAGGATTTCACAATCTCCAGCTATGGAATATTAACTACTTCTCTTCCTAGTGATGTGTACATGAAAAAGGAGGGAGGTTGTCAGCAGTTATTCCACTGAAACTGAAGTTGTTGCCTTTTCTGGTTAGCTGCAACAGAATTATATATAAACAGCGTTATATATAAAGCCTCTGCTTTAACCTGGCCCAAAGTATTTCCATTACCTTAATTTCTTCAGTAAAACTGAGCGTAAGAGGTGATCTTAAAGATATGTACTGCAGCAGATCAAGAAGCCACTAAGCTATAAAGTAGTGCAGAGAAGCAGAGCTGGTAGTAACACAGAGTAACTACTGTTGGATTTCCCTGTCTTAAGTACACTAAGATGAAATATCGGGCTGGAGTGTGACAGCTACTGCCAGGCTACACTGTACCCATGGTCCTGGTGCCCACACATCCTCAGCCACCTGAGATACAGCAAGCTTTGAAGCAAAAATTCCATTCAACAAGGATTTCATGTCATGGAAGAGCAAGACTATATGCATAGGCAGACGTTATTGTTACCTGTATTTCAGACTGCCTAAGGTTAGCAAGAAGTAATTGTTACTTAAGTCTTACTTTCATGTGTATACAATTGCTCATAAGTCTTGTTTCTTCTGCACACCTAGCGCAGAAGCCCAGACACAGAAAGTCAGCATCAGCTGAGCACGTAGTTGTTTGTCCCTTGTTTCACTAGGCTGAGTGTGTGTGTGAAACAGGATGGTGGGATGTAAATATTCCAGTTCAGTACTTGTACGCTTGAAGGAAGGTGACTGTCCCATATGGGTTGACCAGTGGTATCACCACTGTTATCTCCAGGGAGGTGGAGGCATGTAGCTTAGGCCTCATTGAGTGTGTAAAGCAGATACAGGAATAAAGCTGTTGCAGAAAGTGTTGCAACCCACAGTATTCTAACACTAGGCAGCTGATGTCTTTTATAAATACATATGGTTCTGTATAGGTCATTCTGGTCTGGCATATGATCTGATTTCGTTTTTACTTTTATGCTCTGCCCAGTATAAAATCTCTGTCTCTCAAGCTGCATGATAGATGTTTTTATTGATTAGATTTTTCCACGTTCCAGTATGACATTGCACTTGTGCAGTGTTATCACAGGGAAGAAACCCTAGCATTTAAAAATGGTAGCTCTTTCAATTTTTTTTTTTTAGTGAGAAGTTGACCCTGATACTGCAGTAGGACCCTTGGATGTGGGAAGTAACACCAGGGAGATATTACAGAGTGTCATTTACCTGCTCTTGACAGAGCTATGGGAGCAAACCTATTTGTTTCTCTTCTCTGGGAGCAGATGTGTTTGTCTCTGCTTTGACAGTTTAACTTTCCATTTTCAGCCTCCAAAAATGGAATGTGAACTCTCCTACCCTCATCAATATCCTTCTGTTCCTAGCTGTTATTCAGAGGGCTCACTAGAGGCATCTCTGCTTCCTCTATCCTGTAAATGCTTTTGCCTTCGTTAGTTGGTGTTCACATTATCTTCTAAAAAATGTCAGATACCATCATTCTTTGTTGCATTGTCCTCCTTAAACACTGTAACCTTTAGAAGCCTGCTGCCCTCTGTCTCGTGTCTCTTTTACAACTGTTGTCGTTCAGGGGAAGCCCATCAGCTCTGTTATATGGCAGAGGCATGGTTGCTGGGCCACTCAGTGTTAGTGAGATTGAAGATATGCTTTCTTTTTCTTTTGTATCTTTCTCCTGTTGTTGTTTGCAATGTATTTCATAACATTGCTCCAATCAGCAGCTTTTACGTCTGTGTTGCAGTGATGGTGGAATCAGCAGACTGGAAAGCAGCCTGAAAGAGTTGTTAGGTGTTTGGGTTTCAGCCTGTGCAAGCCCCCACCATCCTGGCTGGAAAAGGAGAGGAAGGCGGCAGACCTTTAGCTGTTGTAAATTTGTCCTTGCAGTCTTGGTATGGATGAAGATTAGTCCAGTTGGGACCGTCTCCCAGGGAGAACCACCACACTCACTGCTAGAAGCACCAGGATGCAGGCATGGATGTGTACCTCCATGCTGGTGGTCTGTGCATGGCATGAGCTAAGGCATCTCTCACCCTCATGTTTCCCTCATGTAGTGAACTTCTTCCTTATTATTTCTTCTTATGAATTCAGGAATGACATTCCACAAATAGGCAGAATGTTAAAACGAAACAAAAACCAAAGTACTATAATAGTTCAGATAAGAGACCTCACAGCCAGTTCACTCACAGTAACCATCTTAGTGGTAATTGGAGGTTTTCTTTTTGTTTATCTTCTTTAAACTACTGAAATGTGTTAAAACTGAATTGTGGAAAGCCTAAATCAAAGGTATTTTTCAGTACTGCATTCACAAGTTGTTGTCAAATTGGCAATTACAGATACAAATCAACAGCATGCACAGTTAGCTTGACTTTTAATGCAACCACTTTGTGACTCAAGTGAAATGAACAATGTCACAGCTGAAGACCAGCTATATTTACTACTTCTCAGACAAGCCTTGAAGAAGACTTTGAAGTCCATGCTGGAAACCATTTAAATGTGGAGGTGAGGCACTTGGTGACGTTGACTAGAGGCCATAGTGGTTGTGGGCTAATGGTTGGACTAAACAATCTTAGAAGTCTTTTCCAACCTTAATGATGCTATGATTCTATGATTCTGTGGTATTCACTTTTAGACTACCTTTGTGAAGAAGCTAGTCATCACAGTAAACACCACAATAATGAACAGTCCTGTCTTGATTCACTTTTGCTGGGAAAACAGACTTAAGTTGTTTTGAAGCTGAACATCATAATATAGATGTGAAGAATGAAAGGAAAGCTATGAGTTGTATATAAAGACAGAGAATAATTTTTGAGTGCTGCCAATATGTCTGGTTGCTTTGCCATGAGTTTTTAAACTCATTTTCAGAAATGCTCAAAAACAGGTAGAAACATGTTGGATGGCTTTGAGCTGTAGTGAAATTGCTTACAGGTGAATAATACTACAAAAATTATTCACCTTCAAATTCCTCTCTCCACCCCTGGGCTTTTCCATCATATTCTGAATACTGCTGTTTTGCCTGGAGTCTGGTGCAGATTGCTTTCATTTCCAGAAATGGATGAAAACTTATAGTTGTCATTAACTAAGTCCCCTGGTGCTCTGCCCTTGCTCTTCTGTAACATCAGTGACATACATTGCACAAGACATAGCATAAGCTTTCAACAGAAGAGAAACACAAAGAGCCTTTTCTGCTTAGGCAGCCTTTCTGAGAGTAAAGACAGCTTTTGTGGTGGTGGAACAGGACTTCTCCTGTTCGGAACTGTTTCCTAAACGACTACTGGTATAGACTTATAATGTGTATTTCATGTAGGGATAAAGTGTGTGTGTGGGTTTTTTGTTTTTTTTGTTTTTTTTGTCTCTGTTACTGTGCTGCATATGAGTGCAGAAATAAGTCTTCATGCTCCTAGGCTGGGGTTGTAAAAGTGCCCTACCCGTTCAACATAATTAGGCACCTAATTGAGTACTTAAAGGTTAAGTAATGTATATAAATATGTATGTCGTTAAGTTATATTGCAAAGTATTCTGGTTGTAATTGTGTGTGCTCTGCTCCCTACAAATCAAATTATAGGTATAGTTGATTCTGTGATAATTTAAAAAAGCTTGCTTTTTGGATAACGTCCTTTACTTTTTTACAACGTTAATAATGCTGAAAAACTGCCCTTGAAGAACATAAGCCAGCCACAGAAAATACAAAGAGCATATACCTTAAAAAGGGAGACTTGGAGGCTTGAAAATAAGTAAATTATATCTGGCCAACTTTGTAATAGTAAACACCCTGAGGTCAGAAACCATCAGAAACTGATTATGTCCGCTTATAAAAGCTAGGGAACAATAGAGCTCTTGGTATTAAAGTCAGCAGTTGACTGTTTTGGTAGCTTTGTGTAGTAGATTTTCATATCCTAATCTCTCCTCAGAAGAAAATAAAGTCATGGGGAGAATTCTCTTGCTAATGAAACCAGCCATGTGATGGTTTCATTTCAATAATGAGGAGAAACTAAATGTGCAAAACGAGGGAATATGTTGGTCAGAAAGGGGATTAGCTTTTATTTAGCACTCTGGGTGCAGGCATCAAAAAGCCTTTGGGAATATCTGCTGCCTCCAGGTTGTTAAGAAACTTTTTTTCAGAAACATTTGTTTAAATCTTCTACATGAGAAGAGAAAAATTCAGAAAAAAGACAATGGCACAGCACTGGAAATCCTCTGACATGACACTGTCAGATCTGGAAGTTAGGTTGGTTTCGTGTAGTTCAGAGTGGAGGCCCTTGTCAGACCCCACTGAATACTGAAGTTAGTGAGTATTTAGTTTTAGTTTCAAGGATTTTAGTAATTAACTAATACCCCAGAATCTTCCAAATTTATGGAGGACTAGCAAGAGGAAAATGCCAGCTCTAGAAATGGAAAAGAAAGAAAGAAGACAGGTTTCTGGAGCTCTGTGTCACTTCTGGGAGTAATTCCATTCTGTTGGCTTTTTGTCCATGAGATTTTTTAGTGTAAATGTTTTGAAATACTCATTTTCATCAATAGCAATTGCTGGCCCTGCTCCCTCACTCCCAGTTCAGGTTTTGGCTATCGTTAGGTAACTTTTAATTGGTTCCCGTTGGCGAAGGAAAGTAATCTCTCTATGGCAGTAGTTTGGGCTAGAAAGAGGCAGGGGTCTTAAATTAATGCAACCTGCAAGCTGTTAAAGACCAATTTATCCACTGTTACTGCCTTTTTTATTGTGTTGCCATTTACTGGTAAGAGCTAATGTTTTATTTTAAGATGGTCTGAGTAAGGAACAGTTGTGCTGCTTAGATCACTTAACTTGCTTAATGGGTTGCTCTTAGGGGCAGGCATTATGGTGTCAGTGGGGCTGACCACAGGCTTGGTCCGGACCTGTCTTTAGAATTAACTCCAGCACATCTCATCTTCTACAGTGGCTGCTTATGTTGTCTCATGTGTGATCAACAAAAAACTGTTAATGACAATAATAAGAAGGAGGCTGCGAGTCAAGTATTATTTGGAAATCCTTGGATTCAGCTGAACCCAACTTTATTTTTTTAATCCTGGGGTGTTTGGTTGCAGGCAGAGTGAGTTGTGGGTAATGGTAATCACGTTAGCGTTAAGGAAGACCATTGTATTTCAGAGTTCCTGAATAACATGCACACTGCTGTGTGTGTGTGTGGAAGGCGATTCAGTGCAGCTTCAGTGATTCAGTGCAGCTTTAAGCTTAATTCTTTGCTTCTGTTTATTCTTGACTATCTAGCATATTATTTTAATGCCAAATGATACACAGGTTAATTTATTTAAATACAGTTCTCCTCCTGTTAGTTTCAACAATGCATGCAGTGCACAAAAAAAACCCCATCAAACGGTTTTGTTAGTTTTCCAGACTTCAATTAGAAATTTGTGGTTTTGATTGTTCTCATACTTCTTGTCTACTGTATGTTTCAGAATGAATGACACTGTAAAAACTTGATCATAAAGACAGTGTATTTAGGGTTTCTAGTGTGTACACTTTAAAATATTATAAGTATTATAATATAAATGTTATCGACTATATTAATTATATATTCTGTTACAGCATTCTGTCATTGAAACACTAACTTGGTATAAAATACAGTAACAGATTTATATAATTGGGATATGGTTGCTCCTCTTGAAGATGATGAAAGGATCATGAGAATGCTTTAATGCTAACCAGGCGACAGGAGGGGTCTGAACAATGTGTTCAGAATTGAATTTGAATGTAAACCTTCCTTTCTTTCCAGTGTAGAAGCAGCAGAGATCTCAAACAGAAATTTTTATCATATTTTAATGTACTGTTTCATAAGGGGGAGTCCTTGGTGGCCCTTTTAGGATAGGCTAAGTATTAGTGCAAAACATTTATGCCATTGCTGATAAATTTTATTGTTTTCTCCCTCTGTTCTGTAGCCGCCCTCAGAAGGTGTGTTTGTGTCCATTCCTGCCGATACATCCGCTAAAAATCTCCACCTGTTTGTATATAATTCAGCATCCAGCAGAGGTGAGTAAAACTGTTGTAAGGAGCAAATGGTCTACAAGAGGAAGCAACCACATTTTTAACACATATTAATTTTTCCTTTAAAATCCGAGTTGAGATACCAGATCATCTGAATTATTACTCCTTCTGCTTGACTTCTACAGTTTTCGTATACAAAAGATGTCTTTGTTTTAATTCAGACAGTCCTACTAGATTTGGAGGTCTGCTTGGCTTGTGCAAACTGTTTCAGGAGGGAATCTCTGTTATAAATTAAGCAATACAACTTAGTAGCAACTCAGTGTATTATAGTTTAATTTCAAAATAGTGTGTTTCTGTGATTTTATTTATTTATTTATTTTTGGTCTCGCTTGAGGAGCACATGGAAGAAGCACTGAAGCAGCAGCTTTCTTTGCATTTTGCGTTGTTTCCTGATAAAGATACCATTGCTTTTCAAAGATTCTGGGTGGTATTGAAGTGTGCCTTGTGTTGGAGTTAATAGAATGCATCCTTTTATGCTTTTGCCTATTTCGCACCTTCGGAGATTTAATTGGCTCTTTTAATTTAGCTAAAAGAGGAGTTTATATCAATGTTTTCTATTCATAATTCAGTATGGTGCTGGATCACAAGTTTTAGAAGATGAACCACAGTTACAGAGATCTGGATAGGCAGTATCTTTATGAATTAGACTTTGGCATTTAGAACCTGTATTCTTCCACAGGCAGAGTCCTTGCTTGAAGGAACTTCAGCAGAATATAAATGAACAAATTAGAGAAAAGTGTCTAGAAAAATATGTGTTTAGTCTCTGAATGGGAAAGCTGTTTTTAGTAAAAATAATGTTATGTTTACGTTTTATCTTGAAAGTACTTAAGTATACGCTTAAGTCACCTGCTGGAAAAAGAAGAAGTTTCAAAATGTATGAGAAAATTTTGAACTGAGATTTGAATTGTATTGAATTCATTGTGCTGAAAAATATTAGAATAAGTTTACACATTCTTTTTAGGTCCGCTGCACCATTACTGCATCCTTCTGAAAAGCTTTCCACACTTTTAATTAATTAGTTTAATTAATTAACAGCTTTCTGTTACAAGAGGATGCAACTTTTATACAGGTATATGTTAGTGGAAAAAAGTGATTAAAGCAGTGCTATACAAGTAGCAAAGGCAGTCCATCAGAAAGGAAAAAATTAACTATCTAACTGTAAAAGGGAACTTGGCTTGTAGGAGACAAATCCAAACAAAAGCCGAAAAGCTAAGAGCATGGCTTGTAATGACCTGAGCTGATCACAGGTCATTTTTTTGACATCAGAATGGCAGAGGCATACCTGCTAAAGCATAGGTTCCCTTTGCTGCAGCTGCTTCTAATCAAAACTCAGTCAGACTTGAAGGCAGATAAGCCTTCTGAATGTTGTAACAGCGTCTGATCCTTTAGGCTTCCATGTTGTTACAGAAGTACAGTTCAAAAGTATCTCATTAAATTAACCAAATAGAGAATGTATTTCTCCCGCTGTGCATCAGTGATGACTTTCATCCTCCACCTGTTTTGTTATTTACTGTTTTTTGCAGTTTGCAGTGCAGTAAGTAGACCACCAACTGAGGACAGATTATTGCAGTGTGACTTATATTTGGGCAAGAGGGTAGGGCATGAAAGTGGGAGTAGGATTTTCTGCTCTTCCACAGTCCTCCAATCCAGAAGGCACACTGTTGGATACAATCACACAAATGTTAGGTGCTGTGAAAGAGAGTACTCTCTTAATGCATGGCAGCAAGGATTCTCTATGATCCCAGATTATGAATCTTACTATCCAGCATTCATCTTAGCATAATAAATCAGTGAATTAATTCAGGTTTCATTTGTGAAGATAATTCAGCGTTGCATGTCCTGGTGCTAATGTTTTCTGAATAGTGTTAGTGCACTACTGTTAATAATGAGAGTAATTAAAAATAAAGTAGATGCAAACCTAGGATCCTAACCCTATCAGCAGGAATAGTGGGATGGTGAAGAATTTATTTGCCTAGTGTAAATTCTACTATTTTCTTCCCTCTACGTATGTATGAATATCATTAAGTACAAATAGGTTTTACCTATTTTATTTACCTGTAAAACCCTTCTCTCATCTTTTATCTCTCCCATGCCTCCACTTGCAGACTTGATGCTCAGTGGCATAGTCAGGTGTGTACAAACTGCTGTGCAGCCTTTTCTTACCTCTGCCTTATTGTTCATGGAGTGATCTCCAGCAGAGTGCAGGCCATTATATAATTTTCAGAGCTTGGGTGATTGCTGTAATGCGAGACAGAACCCTTAGAGCACAGCAGAAAGTATCTGCTTAGGTTGTTCTGTTTCTCTGCCTTTTTTATTTCCAGAATTGTTAGACTTTTCATCTTTCTGCCTGTGAAGAAAATGTATGCATGTAATAAACTTATATGTGCATCTCATGCTTGTAATGGCTCTTGCTTGCTCTCTAAGTAGTTATTTTATATAATATTCTTTATGGAATGGTAAGAATCAAATATAACTTGCTAATTGTTTTATGAGTTCATGAGAAAATGAAGTAATATGTACTTACTGGCTCAAATAAATGTTTTTCTTAGAACTTTGTGTTCGTTGTAGAACAACTCTGCAATATTAACAAAAAATACCATGAGTTCCCATGAAAGAAAAAAAAAAGCAATCTAAAAGCAACTTATCCAAACCTATTTGTATGTATATGCTACAGTGGTAAAAATAATGATTAAGCAAAGAATTGTGTATTACAGTTGTGATCCCGAGAAGAACAAAGGAGAGAATAACTATTCTTTTTCAAAGCAGAAAATGGAAAGTAGCTGATATGCTAACAGGCTATATTTGAAATAGCTAAATACAGACATTTCTGTGATGAAAATTCTAAACAAATGGAACCTTTTTTAGAGGTAGTTTTGCTTTGTTCTTTTCTCAAACAATTCTTTCCAGTTTTGAATTCTGTATTATATCTTCTTGCAAACGTAGATTGTTTTTTAGATTGGAAATCTGCAATTTTTTCCCTGTTGGTAAGAGAATATATTTATTTGTTAGAAAGGTAATTCTGAAATAATATGACATTGAAGAGAATGATTGATTGACTTTCCCATGACTAATAAGCATTTTAAAATTTTGCTTATTAGATACAAATAATTAACTTTCTTTCAGTTCCTTTGTTGCTGCTTTTTGTATCTGTATGAATCAGAGTTTTTTGTTTTTTTTTTTTAATTATGATGAAATAAACAGGAATAATTTTTTTCTGCCAATGATGACTTATTAGCTTTGTCAAGATAGATGGAATTGATGGTAGTTTGAGGAATATTTCTCCCTTACTTTTCTTGCACTTCATTCACTGGATACTTTGATCTTCATCTATCCCTAGGACACATACTGCTACTGCAGTGCAAAGTAGTGGTGCATATAGCAGGACAACTTATTCCTTTAACTCTGTGATGTTTTATTTATGCTTCACAGAATCAGTAACAGAAAGAAGCAAAATTAGGGAAGGTTTTAGGCAACAGTGATGAAAATATTCACAGAACTAATTTAAGAGCCATCTGATAATGTAAGAGCTATAGGCAGTTGCACACTGATACTGGTGGAGAGTAGCAGTCACAGAAATCATGCAGCTGAACTAATCAGGCCATTACTTGTTTGCAAATACTGAACTGTTGACGTATGACTCGTATATCAAAAGATGGATCAGTCCTCCAGGTTTTTATTAATTGATCTCGTGGCCTAGGGACTTATCTTTGTATTTTTGTTGTCTGAATGAGAAGACATTGAAATTGCGAATACATTAAGTGTTTTGGGTTTCTGTAATCTTAATGCAATCTCTAGTGTCTAGCCTTCTGCTAGGTTCAGTTCATGTACAGCTTTGTTTCTCTTGAGAGAAAAAGTAAACTGAAACTTTATCTTCATTTCTCAGATTTCAGTGTTATTTTCATTAAATGCAAGATAAATGTTAGCTCTCTCTTCTTTGCCTGAAACTGAGATTGAGACTTTCTCTCTGCTCTTAACATTTATTGAGGAGGTCCTAAATATTCAAGCTCACTTTACAATGTTTCTTATCTTAATAACATTAAGTACAGAAACTAATTTCTCTGTTGAGAAAGAGAGAAAGATGATTAGCTTCACCCAGCAGTTCTTCCCTCTTCCTCTGTCTACTGAAGCAGGCATTCCCTGGTTCAGCACAGCTCTTCTGCATATTCTTGGAGATGTGGAGAGCTTCTGCTCCCCTCCCGGCCATGGCAATCTTCTCCTTATCTGCAGTGAAGATGTAGCCAGATACTCGCTCTGCACAGCCTGAATGGCAGGAGATATATCACTCACAGCAGCTTCAGCATTGTGCTGGTTACTGTGAAGTGGTGACAAAGTGGAGATATTTATGTTTTACGTCATTTTGACACACCTCATGCTTGTGTTTATAGCACTTGTCTGTGGAAACCAAGCCCTCCCCTTATTTTCCGATATAGAGACATTGGCCCTTCAGCCTGTTGTGTTAATGCTAGTGCAGTTTTTGCCTGCTTTTCATTATTATTCCATGTATTGTTGTTTTTGTAACTGAAACCTAGCTCAAACTCTCATTAATGGTCATTCTTTAGGACATAATTAAATTTCATACTCTTAGTAAAAAAAAAAATACGATCTACATGTGGTTTTTTTTGTTTGTTTTTGGTTTTTTTGTGTAGTTACTTTACTGTTGCTTGTTTTGGGTGTAGTCAAAGAACTTGAAAAGAAATGGAAATATTAACAGTTCACAGAAGCTCTCCTTGATTTTACTCAAAAGTAACTTTTCTTTTTTACAGGAAAGTCGGGTGTTAAGGACAGTGCCTTTGCTAGCAGCTTGTCTCCCTCCGGAGAAATGTAAAATTTTGGTTGGTCGGCGTTTTAGCGAAGACAGGTGAGCAGGATTGCTTCTGCATATTTCTGGATTGCCTGTAAATTATGAAGACATCTTTTCAGTACCTTTACTAATTGCAAGCAGTGTTCTTAATTTTTATTTCTAGTGTGCACATTTGCTTTTGGTATAAGGCTTTGATTTCCAGCAAAATTTGGTGTGGTGATCTGAAACATTTAATATATCTTCCTCTACTTTGTAGCTTTTACTGTCTCAGTATTTATCAAGATTCTGTAGTGCAGCATTTTTTCTCTCATAATGTACTACTTTCCTTCCTTTTTCAGTTTTCTCATTATTTGCACCATGTCACAAGTATTTCAAGTAGAAAGATGTCTAGTTCTTTCCTTGCTCTTTCAGTAAATTACAATGCATTGAGTTTGTCAGGGCACTTCTTTCAGCTGTGGTGCTCTTGGAGGGTTCAAGTGTTTGCTACTCTCAGAAAGCTTTTTGCAGTTCTTCTCTGACCTGTTACTTAATTTATCTTGGCGTGCTTCTTACTGTATTTGCTTTGTTTGACAAAGCACTTGATGTTATTCAAATACAAGTAACATTTTGTACTTGTCTCTGTGAAATTGTAGGTGAGAAGGCAGTCCAGAGGTGAAAGCCTCTTAGAGAATGTATTTTCTGCAGATGCTCTTCTTCTCTTCTAATTAATTGTATGAAATCATAGCTCTCAGATCCTTTTCTTTAGTTTTCTTTTTTTTAGTATTCTGAGGTTTTAGACAATATTGGTCTCCTAGGTAATGTCTTTCATCTTCATTAGATGGAGCTAAGTCTTAGAAACCAGTTCTTGGAACAAATGCTAATGACATTTTACTACGTACATTTTTAATAAATGCAAACAAAAATCATGAATACTGATGAAGGAAATTAATTCTAAAACTGAGTTTAATCTTTGGAGAAAATTTTTTATAGAGTTCACTGAACGAAAACATCAGAAGGTGATTCAGAATGCTGTTCCCATGCCTTTGTGCTGCCCATACAGTAGGTAAAGCACGTTAGAAATATATTACTTTTCTATTAGACTTCTATGATAATAATAATAATAATTATCTAAGAAGTTCTAAGCCACAGGCAAATTGTTCTGTCTTTCCATTAAAACTGAAAATGAGGCAGCTTTTCATACTGTTGTGTGCAGAGTGGAACACCATCAATGCAGTCTTGTTTCTAGTGAATATACTTAGAATTATTTTTTTTTAGAAACAATGATTACAATTTTAAATCTTTTTCAAGTTTGAATATAGATGTTTCTCTAACATGAAGGATCCTGTTTAAGTCTGAATCTGTGAACATCTCTACCCCCAAATAGCTTAAATATATTCAGAATTCTGTAGCTCCTATGAGAAGAATGCTTTCTGCTGTAAAACATTCTCAAGATGGTTACTGGAATCAAAATTTTCTTGAGATTAATTTGAATTTTGTTGATTTAATTTAACCTGCTTCAAGGCAGGGTAAGGAAGAATCTGCAATATGCCTGCTTTGTGAATCTCAGTGAGACCGCTGAAGTCTGGAATGCTCGATCATTGAGTTTATAGAATCACAGGATTGTTTGTGTTGGAAGGGTCCATTAAAGATCATCTAGTCCACCTCCCCTGCAGTAAGCAGGGACACCTTCAACTCCATCAGGTGTTCAGAGCCTGATTCATCCTGATCTTGAGTGTCTCCAAGGATGGGGCATCCAATGCCTCTCTAGGCAACCTGTGCCAGTGCCTCACCATCCTTACTGTAAAAATCTTCTTAAATCCAATCTAAATCTCCTCTCTTTTAATTTGAAACCATTTCCCCATGTCTTGTTATGACAAACAGTGCTCAAGAATCTATCTTGTTCTTTCTTCTAACCCTCCCTTGAGATACTGAAAAGCTGTATACATCTTTATGGAGCCTCCTCTGTGTTGAACAACCCCATCTCTCTCAGCCTGTCATTGTATCCTCACCCTGTGCTCATACAATTTTATCCTCTTCTTCCTGGGAAGTGTAGTCTGTCTGTACAACATGCCGCTTCTACAGTTCTTTTATTTTTCTTATCTCTCTATGCGGCTTTTCATTGATTTATTCCATATTCCTTACTTCTAAGTAGCACTAGTTGTTGGAATATCTGGCATAAGTATTGAATCAGTGTAGTTTTGTACTTTTAGTGTCCAGTCAGGCCTGAATACTGGGTGGCTGTGTTTAGAGAGTTCACAGTAAGGGAACTTTGGGGCCTATTAAAGCCTTACATTTGCTTCTTTTGGTGTTCTGCTATGATGCTTAAATTCTGTGCAGCTTCCACCGGAAATGTGTAGGTTAGAAAGGAACAGAAACAACTGAAGTCTGAAGCCACACTTGCACTGATCATGCATGTAAACAGTGCCTACAGATAAAGGGTTATTATGGTGCACACATTCTTCTGCACAGATGTAGAAGTGGTATCATGCAGTAAGTATGGGAAATAAAGTGGTAAATATGGGAAAACTGTCTGTGGTGGTTTTCCATGTTTGGAAAGTATCAGAATAAAATGTCAGTGCACGTATTTATATTATCACAGGATCTAGCAGCTCTTGACAGTAGCTTTGAAAATTTAGAATGCTATAGGCTGGCCTATTCAGATATGAATAACTTTAATTTTGGCTTTGTGTAAAAATGCAGCCACACACACCTTTGAAGTCTCCTTCACACTCCTTCACAGCTCTAGCAGTGGCATACAAACCAGTAAACTGATGATTGCTACTGTAGCTGTCTCCTTTCAGTGAGAACAAGCATACCAGCCAAGCCATGAAGCTCTTTCAGTCTTAGTGTCGCTCTCTTGAAGGGGAAAAGAAGCCTGTTATTCACGTTTGTAGGTTATTTTTCCTGTTTCTCCATCATAGCGTGAAATCTTATGTTTCCTATTATTTGTAATCATCATCCAAAAACAGTGAGAAATGCAGAGGATTTTGTCTTAATCTTCACATAGAATTGGATACAATAGGGTATGATAGGGAATGATTTGAAATCTTAAAATTTTGGCCTATGAATTTTAAGGCAATAAAATTGAAAATTGAGATGTTCTTTTTAATTCTTCTGTTTTTATGTGCATATGGAATGAAGGGAGAGATTGACTTGCTGGATGAAAGAGAAAACACAAAGCACAGCTTTTTAGTATTTTGTCTTCTAAAGTTCAACCTTCTGAGCTAGCTTTTGTTCTGATTAATTAATTCTGATAACTGATACACAAATTATTACCCTTGCCTTATTTTTGACTGACCTATACTGCAAACAGATTAAAGGGTCAACCGTTAGTTAATCTTTCCAGAAGGAAACAGGTAATCGAGTTTTGTAAATTAAGATCTTTAACATGCAATTGACACAGCAATGGGAAAGGTGATCACTTAAGTTATTTTTAAGTGCTGTCTTCTTCGTTCAGTCTTGTCCATCCTTTCTGTAACCTGGAATTTTAATTCTGGTGAAATAATACTTCATTTGTATGCTGACTTGAGTGATTTGATGACATTACTGAATTGAATGACAAGTTCTATTACTATCTGTCTAGTTTTTTGTTCCATCTGTACAGACTTCTGAACATTTTAAGGAAGATGCGTTAGTGTCACTGCCATGTAGGTGATTTATTTTTACATAAAAGGCTAAAATACGTATTTGTACATCTGACATACCTTACTTGTACAGATGTCGATCCTGTTACATGTAAGCACCTTGCAAGTGTCTTAGACATTAACTAGGACAACATAAAGAAGTAGAGAATTCCATTTGCTGTGAATGAAAATTAAGATGATTTCAGTACTGTCTTCCTTCCTTGCAAAAGGACAAGCAGAATCCATGGAAACTGAAGTTTTCACTATGATGTGACAAAGTAATATTCAGTGAATCACTAAAATATTGATAGTAAGAGTTAGCCAGATCTACCAAAACAGTCTGGAGAACTCTGGATAATTTCTATATTGCCAATAATTTCAGTTATTTTTATTCATTTCTGTTACAAGGTTGTTAGATTTGTATCAATATTTCTGCAAAATGCAGTCATATGTGAATCAGTTGTGATACTGACAAAATGCATTTTGTCTATGTGTTTGATAAGAGCCTGTTCTTACTCGCTGTAACTTAGATTTCCAAATCTTACTGAAAGTGTGGAAGTTACTTAATACTAATATCTCAATGTTTTTATTTTGTCTTTATAAAATAAATGGATTTTGCAGATTTTCTAGTACTTGTAACTTAATCTCTTTTATTAGGAATGTTAGGAAAATATTTATGCGACTTTTGAACTGTTGTATCCATTTTACTTTATATATTTCCTGCTTAGAAAGATTGTTTGTCTTGTAATTGTAAGATCAGGCTGCTCAAGGTCCCCATCCAGCCTGGTCTTGAACACATCTAGGTCCCACAGCCTTTCTGGGTGACCTGTTTCAGTGCCTCACCACCCTCTGAATAAAAACATTCTATATAACATCTAATCTAAATTTCCTCTCTTTTAGTTCAGACCCATTCCCCCTTGTCCTATAATGGCTGGACTATGTAGAAAATTCATCTGCCTCCTGTTTATAAGCTCCCTTGTTCTACGGGAAGGCAGCACTGAGGATTTTGCGGAGCCTTCTCTTTTCCAACTTAAGGAAGCACAGCTCATTTAACTTTTCTTGATAGGAGAGGTGCTCCAGCCCTCACACCATCTTTGTGGCCCTCGTATAGACCCACTCCAACAGCTCCATGTCTTTCTTACAACTGAGGGCATTATAATTATGTAACTGCACTGTGGTTTCCGAATCCTCTGTTGTATTTCCCATGCTGCATTCGTTGGTGTAGAGGCACTTCAGTTGGGCTATTGGCTGTGTTACCTCCTTGGAGGAGACTTCCCAGATTTTTATGGGACAAATCAAATTTTCCCCCGCTGCTTCCTGAAGTGACAGCATTCCCTGGCTCTTCTCTTTCACTCAGAAGTACATTCACCTCCCTCATCAAATGTCATTTAAAGCTCTATTAATCTGCCCAGCCAGCTTGTTGGCCAGTGTGTTTATGTCCCTTCTAGTCACTTGCACCCCACCCAACAATACATTCAATCTCTCTAGTGTGTGTACAAGATCACAGTATCTGAAATGTTGAGTGTGACACCATGTGTGCAGCAAGTCCTTCAGCTGGTTTGTTCTTCTTCTTCCTGACACTCCCTGCTGCTCTGTGGTGAGAGCAAAGTGATCTACCTTGTGCCCTTCTTGTAAACCCAGCGTATGCAAACTTCCTTGCAAATTGTGCAGACGTTTCTTCTCCTTAACAAGAAACGTCAGGCTCATGTTAGAAATAAAAGATATTTTTAGTCCTTTATTTTTGTTTTGATTCTTTACTTCTAGCAGCACAAATCCTCTTCTGCTATCATTGCATCTGATTGTTTGACAGAATCCGTATTATTTTCACTAGCTACTACCTGTCCAAACCCTTCATATTTGACCCTACCATTTCTAGATAAGTACTTAGTTGGTGATCTCTCAAATTCTTAAGTATTTCAACTTCTGCTTTGTAGTGCTTCATCAAAAACTTTTTACTGTATTTATATCTCTGTTTTAATGCTTCTCCTTATTAAAGTTATATGTAATTTTTCAAAATTAATATATTTTTTTAGATTTCTGCATGCTCCAAACTTCTTCTGATTACTGTTAGTCTGTTACTTCCTTTCCGCTGTTACTCAGTCCTCAGATGGTTTTCAGTTTATCAGTGTTCATGTTGGAGATTATTGGTCTCAAAATTGTTTTCAGTTCTCCAACTGACCTCTTAGACCATGATAGAATTTATTTTCTTTGCTCATCTTTTTTTCTTCTTCTTCAGTTCAGCTAGTTGCAGTTAACAATTGTGAATTTTCATTTAAAACAGCCCAGTGCATTTGCAACCAACTTTGTCATCACTTTTTTTTTATTTCTCAAAAAGGGCTGATGGTTCTCCATTTATTTTGCTATTTTTCCTATTTTTTGATAATGTTGACTTTGTAATACTGTGGCTTTTATTCTTGCTTTTTTGGCTTTCCTCTATTCTGCAAAACATTTATTTTGCTCCTCCCTTTTTTTCTATCTATTGCATTTGATATAGTAGTACTATAGCTTCTGTTTTTTTTTGCCCTAGACTCGTCTTCTCTTTTACCCTTTCTTCAAGTATGTGTTTTCATTTTAAAATATCTTTTTTGTATTTTATATTTTAATATTATTTACTATATTGGCCTCAAAATTCTGTTCTCTGCTTTGGTTTTCTGTGTTGATTTCATAAGTGGCTGTCTCCTTTCTCTGCATCTGATTTTCTTTAATTATCTGTAGTCATATCTTACCCAAATATGGAGAACAACAGATCTCTTTTGGAATAGAATGAGAGGTCATGATTTTCTGACATGTTCTGGTGACTGCTAAGCTTGAGATTAAAATTCTTGTCTTGACTTTCATGTATTGCAAATATTATAGCATGCTTTTCTTTGACCTTGACAAATACAAGTCTTTTCCCATGAAAGTCTATTGAAAAATCCTGCAGACCAACTGTTTTCTCAGCTTATTGAACTACTTCATCCTGATATTTTGACAAGTCAGGATGCTATCTCCTACTGTCAGACTGAAAATAAGCTTGTTGCTTTTAAAGCTTTTCTTTGTCTGATGTCTTGTCATCCTATTCACTCTTAAAATGTGTCCTTACATCTCCTTTTACCCAAAGATGTCTTTTTTTTTTTTTTGGTAATTATGTTTCAGATTTATTGCATATATCTATTTAGGCTTGTTCTAATTTTCCTGGAAGCAATTGCAGGGGTACTTACTCTTTGCTTCATCTGTCACAAAAAAAATCAATTTGCCATAACTGTTGTTATGTGCATATAGAATCATATCAAGCTCCTGATAAAGTATTTGATGTTTCTAATCTCTGTTATTATTATTATAGATTTCTTATTCCCTTCTTTAATCTACTTTGTATCATGTTTGTTAATCCCTTGATAGGGGATTAGCTCGCTTTGGTTTTGTTTTTACGATTTTTCTGAGGCCTTTTCTCAAAAGGTAAGAGTTTTCATTCTTGAATGCTGCAAATTGTTGCATTATAATTTGTACCTGCAGCTTGCAAATGCAATTGTATTGTGTATGTATTTGCTGTTAGCTTACAAGCTAGTTTTTTTAGTATCATGTTTGATGTTTTTTAAGTATTTTTATTAGTTAGTGTGTAATTACATACGCAGCAGTGAGTGTTTCTTGACTCAAACCTGATCACAATCATAGTAACATGGGAACATTAAATATTGATCCTTTTCTTTCTTCCTCTACTCCACTAGCTAAAAAACTTGTTTGTACGTTATATCTCCTTAAGTAGCAATTTTCTTTGATTTTTTTTTTTTTTTTAAATAGCCTGTAAGAGTGGCGAAACTGAGGTTCCGACTTGCTACTAGCAGAAAGTTGAAGTGTATGCAAACATCTTCTGGTGTAGTCCTTTTCTTGTGAGTTACCTTTGCTCTGAGAGGACTCCAGGAAAGAAAGACTGTCAGACTCTAAGTGGATTAGTAAGGTTGTGTCGAAACAATAATTAAGGAAATAAAATGAAGCCATGATATCCATTTATTCATAATGCCGGCATACTTGAAAGGAAGACCAAATCAAAAGTCTCCTCTGTGGAATACGCTCAGTAAAAAGTTAGGTTTACAAGGTCTAAATTTCAGGCCCTGTAGGGGCAGAAAGAAGATGTGTATGTAAACAGCCATCTTACTGCTGCTTTGGAATTTTGTTTAATACTTCATCGCACTTTGGGAGGAGGGATTTGGACCTGTTTATTGTCTCCTCTTCTTAAACCTCTGTCTGCAAATAGTCACACTTCTGTAGTTTGCCAGTTCTGTGCACTATCATTAAATTATTACTGTAATGAATGATCACTAACTGGAAAATCAATTCAAATATCTCTGCCTCTACCACCTTGTTGTTTATTAGATTGAGGGGCTGCATGTTTGTTTACATTACTCTCTGAAATGAAGCTACAGAAATCTCCAGTATGTTCTGTACTGTGCTTGCTCTGCTGCAGCTACAGTGCAGTAATTTTGGCCAGAAATGAATTAGGCCTTTTCAGCCAGTATTGAAGTAATAAAACACAACTTATTTCTGTCAATTTTATAAAGCTGTTTCTGTTAATCATGTACTGAAGATATGGTACTATTTTCATGCCTATTGGCAAATAAAACTATTCTTACAGAATCGAATATAAGCTAATGGAGACCTACCAGTTAACAAATAATTTAAAGCTATTTATTAGATCTGGTTCTTTGTTCATTCGAGTAGACTTTCTCATTAGGCTTCAGTACATCTGTTTGGTAAACTAAATTTTCGACTTCTTTATTTTTAATCTGAATCAAGTAGATGCATCTAAGGGTTTCAATTTATTGCGAACTGAACATGCGCTTATTTACTTTTGAAACTGTACTTGACCATATGAAATTTCAAATTCCTCAGTCTAGTTTGGATAACGTTTTTTCTGTCTACTTAGCCTTGAATGTTGCAAGGCTTCAGCTTGGCAGTCAGTATGTAGCTGTTGCATTCTACTGCTCCTTCCCCTTCACCCTCTTCCCCTGTTCCACCACAGGCTCTCCGTGGGCTGCAGGATATGAAAATAATGACCAGTGCCTATGTCTCTCCAGCTTTGTAATAATTATGTAATGGTTCTTCTTAACCTTCACAGAATAATTCCTCTGGGCTTATTCCAGCTTTTTAGCTTTGTAAATTAAGGATGACATTTATTTGCACAGTGAATAAAAAGCAGAAGTTATCTAGCGCTGGTAATTTTTTGTTTGTTTAATTTAGAAAATCATTTATTATAGACTATTTATATTAATAATGAAATAAATTGCATTAACCCAGGTTACAAATGAGAAACAGATGCATTACTTCCCCGATGCAAAATTTGGGATCTTTTTAGAGAAACTTGTTTAAGGGGTATGACATTTCTAGGTATATTAATCATGTCTGCCATTTAAAACATGTGCCTTTCTTCCTGGGCTTCAGTTCCAAGTTTGCTTGGGTATTTTTGCTGTATTGAGAAGCTGTACTGTGAATACTTTTTTCTGTACAATTTTCTGCTTTGTTTTCTGGTCATAAATTGGGCTAGAATTAATTTATGGTTTGACCTTTTCCTATCATTCCAGGACTGTAGGATTAGAAATGTGTTTTTTTGTTTGTTTAATTGTTTTCTCTCTCTCTCTCTCTCTCTCTCTCTCTGTCCTGACTTTATAGAGAAATGTTTGGATATTTTTTTTTTCCTCCAGCAGAAGGAATGGAAGATAATTTTTTGTCTCTGTTGCCTTCTGTTTCATTTTGGTCCTACTTCTCAGTGAAACAAGCACTTTGAAGAAGTACTGTCTTTCAGAGTATATACATGGTTAACATACAAAAATATAGCTAACAAGCAGTACAGATATTAAAGAAAAATAATTAATACAGATATTAAAGAAAAATAATTGACAGGCATTTACAGCCTTGTGGAGGAGTTGGGTGAGAAACCTTGTTACAGAAATTAAGGTACTTAGAAATGCTCATGGGTGACTAGATTGTGTTAGATAAATGGCATCTTGGGACAATAAAGCACTTGGTAAAGTCTGCTAGCATTACTGCAGTTTGGTCATTTTTCTGACGAATTCTCACATACTCTTTAGGATAGGATTAGACTTTAGACTGAATGTGCAGAAGGGAATTGCTTTAATTTATGGTTACAGCGTGTAGGTAATATCAGGCACTGCTCTGTGAGATACAAATTAGCTTTCTCCATGAGTAATTGAGAATATTCGTTTTCTTTGTAAGAAGAATGTAATTAGTTCTCTCACTCTTGAGCTTGAAGTAACGTAAATCATAAAATGTTTTTGTAAGTTTTAGTTATGTTGTGAGCCATAGATGGGAAAAGGATACTGTATGCAGACTGAAGGAAAAAAGATCTCCGTCAGAATACTGATGCTTTGTTTTGCTATGAACTTACTTCATTTACAAAGCTGCTGAAAATGTAAGGGAGTTGGTCGTGATGTTCACAAAGGAAAAACTTGCCAAGATGATGACTCTAATTTTCATTTCTTGACATTTCATTCATTGTCAGAAATAATCTACCAGTGTTACCAGATATAAATTTAGATGTGAAAACTAGATAGAATATTCTCACAGCAGTACCCACAACATGTACATTATGTTTAGGGCACTGAGTCCAAAATATTCAGCTCTCAGATAATAATACGTAGGGCATTACATAAGTTAAAGGTATTGTTTATATGAAAACTCAGCTGTCTTTTTAGTCTGGTGAAGGAAGGAAGGGGAATACATTCTTCTGATTAGGTTCCTATTCTCTATGTTGGTATGGTTTTCTTTTCAGTGTTGAAATAGATATACTTCAAGTAGCTGAATAAACATCAGGAATACTCAATCATATTTTATATGGATGTGTTGATTTTCTGTTCTTATGGTGTTTATAGAGTATATTAGTAGTAAATACCATGATGGTGCAAATACTAAGCGCATTTTAATTAAAAATGAAAACAAAACTCATGTTTTAGTAGTCATGTATGAGCTGCAGTAATAGGCTACTACATTTTCTGAATGAGCTGCCTGAAAACTGATACGCTCCTGTGCTTTTTGGTGTTTTTTTTTTTTTTTTTTAACATTGTGATGTGTTCCACTACAGTCTTTTAGATGAATGCAGTTTTTCTGAATTTCAGTTTGGCTGAGAATGGTTCTTGTGACTTATGTAAGGAAAAAAATATTTCTGCAATTTATAGAGATACTTATAGTTTCAGGGTGACATTCCAGGAGTTCCACTTTGATCAGTCATTCTTTGTAGTTGTGGTGAAGTCAGCTCTCATTAATGGGGTGCTGTGGTTTAACCTGGTGGGTGTGTGCATGCCACACCATCATTTGCTAACTCCCCTTTCTGAGTGGAATGGGTGAGGATTCAGGAGAAAAACAAAGTAGAACTGTGGAATGAGATAAAGCTATTTACTAAGACAGAGAGAAAGAAAAGGCTGAAGTTATGAAATATATATGTGTTTATATGAATGTATATTAAAGTGATGCATGAGCAATTGCTCACCATTCCCTTCAAAACGCTTGAAGGCATATAGTATGCAATATCCCTTTCTCCAGTTAAATCAGTTGTCAAAATTCTGTTCCCTCCCAGCTCTGTAGCCTCTTCACTGTGAATGGCCTTGCCTTTGTACAACACTCCTTAACAGCAGCCATAAACATCTGTGTACTATCAGTGTTGTTTCTCTCCCAGAAGTAAAGCATAACATCATACCAGACATACTGAAGAAAAATATGTCGCAGCTGAAAGTAAGACAGGGCATCCTCAAAAGAAGGACTAGATGTAGCACATTCCTTATTTAAATAAATAAATCAATAAATAAGCTAGTGTTTTTATTACACCAGAATTCATGATTCTGTCATTATCTTCAGATCTTCTGTGCTGCTTCTGCATAATAGAACAAAAACTGAAAACATCTCAGAAATAAGTAAAATGGTAAATAAAAAAGTGTGTTTTTAAGGTGAGAGAGGTAGATAACAGTAGTTAGAAAATCAGTTTGTTAATTTGGTTAACAGGATGAACAAATCCAGATTATTTTAGTGACTAAATGCCACTTACCCTTAAAAGAAAATTTGTGTATCATTTATGAAAACGTCAGTTTTCCATTTTTTCCTCTTATTCTTCTATATTGATCCTGAGGGGTGGTTTCTTAGTGTAGAGACTGTAGAGACTTGCCTTTATATTTATTCATTTAACTACATTATGTGAATTATGTTGATCAGTGTTCCTACTGTCTTCCAAGTGCAGGAGTATAGAAACTAATAAAGTCCTTTGTGACCAAATTTTGTGAAAAAGAGCGGTTTCTATTGATTTGATGGCTTTGAACTGTCAGTATATTAGCCTATGTTCTATAGTATGACTACTGTATGCAACTGATGGCTGTGTTGGATTTCTGTTTGCTTATTTGTGTGTTTCAGTTGTAATGCTTGCCTTTGGTATTGGCAATGTTTAATAGATCCCCTTGAATTACAACTGCTTGCAGACATTACAATTTGAAGAAATTGAATATAGAAGTACAATAAGAATTTTTATGAAAGTAAGGCTAGATTATAATGAGTTGAGATGTGTAAATTAAATGCTTTTAAGACCATGCATCCCATAAATAATGAAATGCTGCTTATCTTAAATATGGTCATGAGAACATATAAATCTCCCATAACAGAGTGGTTGGATGCACTTCAGATAAAAATGAAAGATCTGAATGTTTCTGCTTAGCAGAGATTTTTGTTAGTGAATAGTTTATATGGGTCTGTGATACCTGTTACTTACTAAAACTAAAGCTTAATGGTGATTTCCTTGAGAAGTAAGTACTGCAAGTATCCCTCTTAAAAAGTTACAGACCATAGTTTTACCTTAAAACCCTTTTTTTATTTTACATCACTTGGACTTCAGCAGTTTAACATTTAAAGACATAGAAAATATATGTTGATATATATAGAAAGTGATGATCTTAAGTTTGGTTTAATTTTTAACTAGTATAATAATATGGAGAATAGAGTATTTTCTTCCTCTTATGTTTTTGAGGTATATTTGTTTAGTTTTCCTTTTGCCTTCTTTTCTCTAAAATTTACAACCTCTGTTTATACAGTTTATCTGTGAAGGCATTGATCACTCTTGCTCTTTTTGTTCATAGATCTTTAACAGCTTTTCCGGTGTGATATTTTCGTACAAAAAAGGACTGTTTTAACTGCAGCAGAGTACTTTTTGATGTGGCCTATATTCTTATGCAAGATCTGATTTATTTACTGATGCCTGTTGTGCTGCCCACATGATTCCACTGAAAAGGACAACTGTGGAATTCATATTTTGAAGTTTACTTATTGCTAATTTTATTCATTGTTGTTTTTCATCTGAGTAGTAAGCCAGTGTCTCATCTTTTTTTTTTTCCCTCTCTTTCTTTTAATTAACTTCATTATTTTTTACCTAAATTTGATGTTACCTGTTTAGACTTATGTGTACTTTTGAAACCATTTTTATCTGGGTAAGTGTTCCCTGTCTGTTAATTCATGTTTATTTATATTTCTTATTTATATTTCTTACGCTTCATACTAAGAAAGGCGTCTACAAAAGTACTACAGAAAAGTCTATGGTAAAAACTGTTGGAATAAGTAATTTTGTCTACTGCACTGGCCAGTGGAGCCCCTCACCATGCCCAGCCTTATCGTTGTCTTTGAAATGTCTGTGGTAGTAGGCTGTCATCACGTTCAAGTGTTGGAGTTGTTGATGTCCTGAACAAGGGTGGGAAGTGATAATTACAGGAGGAAATTATTTCACTGACTTGCTCCAGAAAAAATAAGCTTGCAGGCAAACCTGTTTGTGGAGATGCTTCTTAAAGAAGGCCTTGCTGTCAAGCACGTAGTCCCTCTGTCATCTGTAACTGCAGAAACGTTCCCATTCTTCATCTACACTGCCAAAGCTACATGACTTCACAACAGACATAAAAATCACAAATGTTGTAAAAGCTGTTGAGTTCTGTATACCAGAAGATGACAAGAAAAGCAGGAAGACCCAATTTCTGACTGTAAGCAGCTGTTGTGTGGTATTCTCCCTTCATAAACTCAGCTATTTCTTCAAGAGCTTGGGCTAGTTTATCTTGGGAGTCACTCCTTATGATCATGCTTTTCCTAACTTTCCCCATGCTCCCATCTTACCTCCGTGTTTCCTTTGTGTTTCATGCCCCCATGTTTACAATTCTAGCTGAACTACAAAATTCTATTCATGAATTTAAATAAAATAATTTAGTTTAAAAAGCAAAAACAGAACTCAACCAACAAAGCAAAAGACATTAAGAAAACAAACAAAAAATCAGAAAAAAACAACACACAGAAACCCAAGAAAAAACCATTCCAAAGTAAAGAGTTCACAGAAAAAATAGCTATGAACCTGATAAGACTTTAGTTTTACCCAACTCCTTATTGCTTTTACTGGTTTCAAACACTTGGAATCGACCACGTGTCCTCCTAAGGATTTGCTTATTTTCATCCAGTGTGTGGCTTGAGATTTCTATTTCACTGCTATAAGCAAGAGCTTGGACAACACTATTAGGCGAAGACATCTTGTGGGGAAAAGTTTGGGATGTATGAAAAGCAAAAATACATTTCCATTTGTAGCATAGCATTGACCTACTTCTTGTGGCTGTGAGGAGACTTTCAGAGCTGGCAGATATCCTTTAATATCTCTCGAGATCCTTCAGTATCATGAATACAACATCATCAGTTAATGAAGTTATCCCTTATATTTTTAATAGGCCATAGTATTTGGTCGCAGATCAGTCTTAAACAATGGAATAAATGAATAGTATTCAAAACAAAATCAGTATGTAGATTTGAAAGTAGGATTAAATGCAGTTTGTTTTTTTAATAAAGCTCTGTGAAGATTAGATCAATTCCTAGCCTTTTACTTCATGTTTTTGTAAATTTAAGCATGCAAGACAAAGCTTGTGTAGAAAAAAATGTGCCTTCAGCGTGGATAAGGTTTTCTAAAGAGCTCATCAAGCAAAAGCTCTATTTCAGCATTACAGTGAAAGTGCTAATTTTTCACAATTATTTCCTATAAGCTTCCTTTGAAACATTTGACAGTAGTTGAGAAAATCCTTTCTTACCGCTATATAAAGCAGCATTTCGTAAGTGTGTAATTAAATAGTGTTTTGCAGTGTTTGCCAAAGCGTAATAATATCAGAAGCATATTATTGCTCAGATGCTGTGAAAACTGATATTGTTGAAATGTGTGAGAGATGCTCCGAAAGTAATGCCTCTTCTTTTATTATGTTGGCCCAAATGTCAGAGGCAGATGGTGGTGTAACAGTAGAGGTTGAACCTTCCCACCAATATTCTATTACATTTTGTTGGTTTGTGACAGGTGGCAGCAGATACTGTTTGTGTGAACCATAACCTGGAAAAGGTTGCATTTATTTCTGAGAACCTGTTAATGTGAAAGGAAAGAGAACTAAATAGCTCTCTGTATCTGCTAATTGTCATTCTAGGATAGTCAGTTGATAGTTGAAGTCAGTGATAGCTCTTTGAAGATGCCAGTGCATCAAAAGTTGTTGTTTCCTGTAAATTGTATTGCAAAGACTCAGACTTCAAGTGTAATGTTTGCATTTCCTCGTGTGTTCTTTTCTTCAAGAGCTTTTACCTGAGTGTTCTTTTTTGCTTCTGGGAATCATAGTCATAGAATCCTTAAGGGGCCTATGAAGGTTATGTAGTTTGAACCGCATTAGGTACTCGTGGGCCCACTGCTCAGCCTGTCTAGGCCCTTCTGGATAGCGTCCTGTCCCTTGGGCATGTTGACTGCACCCCACACCTCAGGGTGTCATTTATAAACTTACTGAGGGTGCACTCAACTCCACTGTGGATTGATGGAGACATTAAACAGTATCAGTCACAGCACAGACCCCCTGGTGGCATTAGTCATCACTGATCTCCATCCAGACATTGAGCCATTGACCACCACTCTATGCATTCAGTTCTGCAGCCAGTTCTCTGTCCATTAACGGTCCACCCATCGAATGCACATCTTTCCAATTAGGAGAAAAGGTCTCACTGAAGTCCAGGTAGGCGGACATCAGTGGCACTTCCCTTGGCCTGATTTGCAGACACATAGTCTTTAAATAATTTGTTGGGAAAAATAAGAAATCCTTAAAGTTAGAAAAAAGGAAGTCAAAATATGTAACAAGTAAGCAAGTATACCATACACGAAAAAAGTTGTTGTTAAATTTAACCATGAATTGAATTATATTTTGTGTGTTTGTATAGTGTCATCTTTTTAGCACTTGTTTAAAAGCAAAACATGACTTGCAGTGCTGCAGAGTGATTATAGTTTTGCATTAGTATTAAGAGAAAATTTGCATTTTTTCCTGCCTTCAAGGCTAAACACCCGTTTCAGAGTCTTTTTACTACCTTAGAGTTGTTAATTATTTGAAAGCTCTCCCAACCTACAGTTAAGGTACTTAGCACTTCTGAGGGTTTGGGCTCTCAGAACAATCATCTGAAATTACTGAACAATTTTGTGGATTTAAACCTAGAGTACAGTGTAGCCTGTAGTGAGATACCCCTGGCTCTGATTTTGCGTAGCGCAATTTTTCTTTAAACTAAAGTGATAATGTAAGTTAGGTTAAAAAAAATAATGGTGGGCAGATGAATCTCTGTGTCATTTTATTTGCTACAGACTAATCTTATGTATTTCCTGTCTCTGTTTACTCTTCTTATACTGCTTATTTTGTAAGGAAATGTCATTACTCTTTTTTTTTTTAGTAAATATTCTTTTCAGCAATTAACTATGTATTGTTGAATCAAATCAGCCTGGACTGTTTGGTTGGAGACTGAGAATGGTCAAATATTGGTGTACTGGCTTTGAGCCTGTTGGTACACTGAATTCACTTCCTCTTTCATTTTTGGACACTATCTCAGTGTCCTAAACAGTGCAATTGTGTGGGAAGCTAATACCAATAAAAATCTGTTTTCACATATGTCCCCAGAGATTGATAAAGGTTTGCACATGTTTGAAGTGCACCTAGTGTATATCAACTCAAAAAACATTATTTTTTTTCCTAACATTCGAGACAAGTAAAACAGCCTTTGTCACTGACTTTTTCTCAGATTCTCCCTTGCCATCTGATCTTTCCTACTAGGTGCTTTTTTAGACATCCAGTGTGATACTTTAAAGATAACACTTCTCATAGATTTTATAAACTTATAGGAGTATCTTGTAAAAACTTCAGGAATTTCTATGTATGTTAACACTTTATAAAGGATAGCCTGGAATTTCTGATTCCATTGCTCTGTTTGCAGGAAGGAAGAAGAGAATGTGTATGTTTTGGTACTGTAACAGTAAAAATAGTAATAAGTAAAATTGAAATGGTGAAATTTTCAAAAATGTCCTGTAGACATGAATCAGGATTGCTGATGTTCCTTATATATACAAGCTCTACAATGAGGAAACTGTGGTACTTCTGTGTTGAGCACTTGAACAAATTTTACTATAATACATATATTTTAATAAACAGTTCAAAACGTCTTGGGTTCGGATAGATTTTGCAGGGTATTCTCAGACTTAAAGTCTCAGAAAATGTTCCTGACAAAATATTTCATCAAAGTTTTCTTTGATTTCTTTTCTGTTTTTTTTTTTTTTTTTTTTCTTCTAGGAACTGAAGAATGGTGTCAACATTAGAATGGTTTGGGTTGGAAGAGACCTTTAAGATAATCCAGTTCCAACCCCTTGTAATTGGCAGGGACACTTCTGTTTAGATCAGATTGCTCACAGCCCCATCCAGCCTGGCCTTGAATGCTTCCAGGGAGGGGGCATCCACAGCCTTGCTGGGCAACCTGTTCCAGCATTTCACCACCCTCAGTGAAGAATTTCTTCTTAATACCTAGTCAGAATCTGCCCTATTCCAGTTTTAAACCATTACCCCTAGTCCTGTCACTACCTGCCCATATAGAGAGTCCCTCCCCAGCTTTCCTGTAGGCCCCCTTCAGGTCCTGGAAGGCCTCTATAAGGTCTCAAAGCCTTCTCTCCCAGGGAGGGAGAGTGCCCTTTGGTCAGTTTCGTGGCTCTCCTGTGGACCCGCTCCAGCAGCTGTGTCCTTCTTGTACTGAGGGGTCCAGAACTGGATTCAGTTCTCCAATAGTTTTTCTTGAAGAGGTGCAAAGAGATTAGAAATTACTGTGAAACTGAAACAAACTTTGGAGTAATTGGACTTAATATTATATAATATCTGGAAGTACATATTTTTCATGGACGCTTGTAGTAATTATTGTTTTATTTTGTGTGTGCATTGAAGATATCCTGAGCTAGCAACTGTATGCAGAAATCCTGGTACTCTTATTTTGTATCCTGGAGCTGAAGCAACCAATTTGGAAGAAGTCACTGTGATGTCTTCAAGTCCACCAGTTATGATCATCATTGATGGAACGTGGAGCCAGGCTAAAGATATATTTTACAAAAATTCTCTCTTCCGATTTCCCAGGCAGGTAAGGTATAATATTTAAATTTAAAGATATGTGCATAATATATGTTTACTTCCTGACCAGCTAGAAGGGAGTATTTTAGTTAAGGAAATTGATGGAAGTCTTTTTTTTTCCCTTTTCAATTGGAACCAGGTGATAAAGGGAACTTAAACAACAATGAAAAAAAATGTGAGCTTATGAGAAAGCTGACGATGTTTTTTTTTAACTTCATTATATCATTTGAATTTTTTTTCAGTTAACACACCTAACTTCAGTGTATCTTTTCTTTTATAAAATTGAAAATGAGTTTGTGTTGAAAATTTTTGCTGTTACCTAAAGTGTTAGACCATGTGCACTCTTTTCCTGCCTGATTATTTTGCATTGCACTAGCAGAGAAGGTGAAAGTAAAATTGTATAGTCTCATGAAAACTTCACAGTTGTATTCACAAACTTGCTTTCCACTGTATTTAAAAACTGTTGATGTCTTATGCTGTGTTTATGCAATTTTTACAGCTCTCACTGCCCATATGAAAATACCATATATATTAATATAACAACATTAATGGACATGTGTTCTTTTTTCAGCATTCATAAATGGTATAACATTGCTTTTCAAGGAATTTTTATAGACTTTACATGAGTTTGGCTTTGACACAGGAGTCTTGAATGTAAGCTGTGATGGTAAAACTTGAATAATTGACATCTAGGGTTGAATTTCTCCTATTATTAGTGTGAACTCATTTATATTCATGTTATGTAAAAATGCTAAGTAGCCCTTCATTTTGTACTACAATGATCTCCCTGGGCTAAATACCTGAATTTAGAAGTAGATTTTAGAATTTTAGAAATGTGTTGTCTATAAAAAGCTCTTATTATGCTTATTTGTAGTTTTTGTACATTGTATCTCATTCACAATGAGGAACTTCTGAATCTGGAAGCTAGAAAATTTAGTGGTCTGATAGATTGTAAGTTTTTGAAAGGAAACATGACTTTTTTCTGAATGAGTTTTGTTGTATGCTTGTCAGTAAAGCATGCTGGAACTGCAAACTCTGTTTCTGCTGTGGCTAGAACTTGCCTGTGATACTATAGGTTTGAATTTGTTTGGATTTCAAATTGATGCCTGGATGTCAATGGTGCCATTGCTTTAGGACTTATATTACATTGATTCCTCCAAGGTGCTTGATTTCGTTCCTTACCAGCTCACTTACATTCGTGCTGATACAGAAATAGTGGGTAGAGTGCCTGTACCCTGGAGAGATTAATGACCTCTGGCCCTCTGTAATGAAAAGATGCACAGCACCTTGAGCCATCAAAGGCGATGCACACAGCTGCTGTGTTAGACTTGTGTAAGTCTTCGTTCTAGTTCATAGCTTGTGTGCAGTTCCTTGTTTATTGTATTTTTTTGAAACTTGTTTGTACTGCAGGATTTTCATCTGAATTCGCTTGTGAGTGTTCTGAAGTATTTGTTTCTATCAGCTAGCTCAGTTTGGCTATCTGAAGGACAGGAGTGGGGTTTCTACAGATCATAACGGAAGGCAATATTTTAACCTTATCTCCTTGTTTCTTGTAGATGGCATAGTGTTCGTGACATGTTTCTTCCCAGAAATTATTATAATAGGGCTGCTTAGAGGAATGTTTTTCAGTATGTATTAGAATCCTGCATGCTGGGTCAGATTAAGCTTTTCTGCTTTATGTACTTCCATGAAGATTGTTTGTCCACTTGTACCTTTTTCCTTTTCTTTTTCTTTCAGGGACATTATTAAAAATATATTACGGAAAAGGGTTAATATTGACATTTTTACTAATAGAAAACATTTCATTGTTGAATCACCTTTTCATCAGTGAAAATTCGACTAACTCTTTTGGGGCGAGAGAGAGACAATGTGAAAAAATGATAAAAATCTAAGCCCCATTGACTATAATGTTAGAGTAGTTTAAATGGAATACTGTTTTCCAGCATGTTGCTAATTAAAAGAAGAAAAAGCTACTACTGTAACTATTTAAGTTATAAATAATTTGCTTTTGCTGATGAAATCTGTTTGATATCAAATAAGAGAATTGCTTTTAAGCTCTTAGCAATCAAGCTGTATTAGTGTAAGTGAAATGGAAGAGTAGATTCTTGGTTTTAGTCCAATCGTTTTGGCTTTCAGAAGATGGAATTTGCAGCTAGGAACTTATGGGATTCATTTCAATGTATTTCAATTTAACTGCAGCTCTATGAATAGATTTTATGGAATTTGTTTCACTGCAATTCATTTCAAATTCTGCAGATCATTTGTCTTACACTGGCATACCTGATCAGGGATACGTGACTTGCCTTTAAGTTTGAAAGTGTTTCCATGCATGATCCCAAATTTGCTAAAGGAGTCAGACTAAACTGGCTGTTTAACAATTCAGAAAATGTTCATGAAAAAACACTTTTCACAGCCTGTTTATGTCACTAATTATTCCTGTGGTTTTTTTATTTTAATTTTTTTATTTTTTTATGTTTTTCAGATGGGTGAAATGCTATCCAGAGTGACCTAGGCAGGCTTGAGCAGTGTGCCGAGAACATCTTGAGGTTCAGCAAAACCAAGTGCAAAATCTTGCACCTGGGTTGAGCAGCCCCCATGATCAATACAAGCTGGGGGAGGAATAGATAGAGCACAGCCCTGCCAAAAAGGATGTAGGGGTGCTGGTGGATGGCAAGCTGGATATGAGCCAGCAGTGTGCCTTCATAGCCCATAAAGCCAGCTGTATTCTGAGCTTCACCAAAAGCAGTGTGGCCAGCAGGTTGAAGGAGGTGATTCTACCCCTCTCCTCTGGGCTGAGGCCTCACCTGGAGTACTATGACCAGAGGTGGAGTATTCATTACATCAGAGATGTGAACCTGTTGGAGTGTGCCCAGAGGAGGGCCACAGAAATGGTTCAAGGGATAGAATGCTTTCACTATGAGGACAGGCTGAGTTGGGGTTCAGCTTGGAAAAGAGAAGCGCCAGGAAGACCTGATAATAGTATTTCAGTGTCTAAAATGAGGCTATAGGGCAGAATGGGACAGACTCTTTATCAGATTCTGTTGTGACAGGACAAGGGGAAATCTCCTAAAAGAGGGGAGATTTAGACTCAATTGTTTTTTTACAGTAAGGGTAGTGTGGCAGTGGAACATGTGGTACAGAGGGTTGGTAGATATTGTGACCCTAGAGACATTCAAGCCTGGAGTTAACCAGGCTCTTTGTACCTTATCAACTGTAGGTGTCCATATTCATCACAGGGGAGTTGGACTTGATGACCTTTAATGGTTCCTTCCAACTCAAGAGATTCTATACTTCAGTGATTCTCTGAAATAGATTAATATCTTGAAAAATAAGATCTTATGGTTATAGTTCAACTATATAGTTCAACTCAATTAAGGCCCAGTATTTCACAGCAAATCTTTCATGTTAACTTGTACTGTGGTTAGTGTCCCTTACTGGTTGGTGTAGCTTACGTGTTTGAAGTGGCCTTCCTTTTTGTTTCATTCTCTTATGCCCCTGTTGCTGGCAGAACTTCCATTCAGTGGCTGCATGTGAGAGTGGCAATCTGTGGGAGCTGGGACAAATAGAAGTATATCACTCATTTTCAAAAGAGTGGTTTTATTCACCCAGTCATTCTAAAACTGACTTGAGTTTTTCTGTTTTGTCGTTCAACTTGCTTTGGAGGTCTAAGGTTCACGTCGCTTTCTCCTATAAAGCTGAAACTTGATCGTTGTTTTAACTTATTTTTTTCTGCTGTCTTCTGGTAGAGGTTGGAAGGAACCACTGGATCAGTTGGACCATCTGGTCTGCTAAAGCAGGTTCTCTGCAGTGTCTCCTTGCTGCCTTTCTATGTGTTCTGAAAATTCCTGTATTCATCCCAAATGGCCAGGTTCTTTTTCAGTGTTCTGTAAAATTTCACATCTGTGTTTTTCCATCAGTTCCTTGTTCATTCATGAAGCTCTCCTGCCTTCTTTGCTGATTTCTTTCTCTTGGGGATGCACCCATCTTGAGTTTGGAGGTAATGGTACTTAAATGTTAACTAAAACTCTTGGGTACAGTATCTCCCAGTGCTCTAATCCATAGGATACCTCCAGTAAAGTTCTTGTAGAGGTCTGAGTTGACTCTCCTGAAGTCCAAGACTGCAATCCCATTTATTGTCTTGCTTCTTTCACACAAGATCCTGAGCTCCACCGTCTCACGGTCACTGCATACAGGGCTGCCCCCCCTTCCTTGTTAGTAAGAACAAGGTCAAGCAGCATCCCTCTCTTGTTGGCTCCATCACCACCTCCATCATAAAATTATCTTCCACAGGTTCGGGAACTTGCTGGACTGTTTATGCCTGATTGTGTTACTGTTCCAGCAAATTTCAAGGTGGTTGAAGATCCCATGAATAGCAGTGCTTGCGACTGCAAGACTACTTCCAGCTGCCTGTTGAAGGCTTCATCAGCTTCCTTCTGCTTATCAGGCAGCCTGTAGTTAACACCTGCAGAGGTGTAACCCACACTGGTCTGCCCTTTAATTCTCACCCATAAGCTCTCCAGTTTTTCATCCCTAGATGGAGCTCAGTACATTCCAGCTATTCTCTCATATCAAGAACACTCCACTGTCTCATCTTGCTGACTTTACTAAATTGTACGCAGCCATCCATAACAGCAGTCCAGTCATGTGAACTGTTTCACCTTGTAATTACTAGATCTTTCTGTCCATAGTCAATGATTTTGGGAGATCATTCATATTAAGAGTGGACTGCGTGTGGATTTTCCATTTTGCCAACTGTTTCAACTTCTTGGTGTTTTCATCATTTCTCGTTTATTACATTGTTGAGAGAGAGTAGCTTCTGAGTTTTTGTTACTGGTCTTAGATTACCACTGTTTCATGATACAGTTGAGTTTCTTTTTCTGGGATAAGTGACTTGAAGCTGTCTGATGATCTTGTTTTTAAGTTTCTGTTCTTTAGTATTTTAAACTTTACTATTTAAGTACATTGCAGCTGTCAAACCAATTTCTAGTTCTATTCTGCGTTCAAATTTATTTTTGTTAATATGTAAGGTAAAGGTGAATTTATTTTCTAAACGATTCATTGAAATAAAGATACCAGAATGTGAAATAAATTGATGGTACTTCTTTTCATAAAAAGCTAATATTTTGCTGATTTTTCTACTCGTAGTACTTGAGTTGATTTATTTATTAACTTACTTTTGCAATGAAGATCATTTTATTTTATTCCATTCATTCTTAGCGCTTATTTCTTACTGTTTCATTGTTCCAGATTACTGCTAAAGAACAAACAAGCAAGCAAAAAAAAAATCAAAGCTAGTGAAGCAGTGTTTGATTCCAACAGCTAACAATTCAGAATAGTAGAAAAAAAAAAAAAAGGACATAAGATGATGTAATATTTTCACTATGGAAAGGCATTGGAATAAGATACTTTTCAAAAACTTTTTTTTAGATGGCTCCATGCTGTAGTACAGAGATTTTTTTTGTTTTGTTTTTTTTGCTAAGATTCCATTTTTTTTTCCAGAGAACTACATCTTTATTGAATGAATATAAAGAATGTAGTCAGACACGAATAAACCAGCAGAATTCATTGAGCACTAAAAAATCAGAAGGTTTATAGCCAAACCACTTTTTCATAATAATTTATAAGAGAGAAGTTCTTTAAGCACAAAATTGAAATCTCCAACAGAGCAAAAAACCTGATAGACTCATAATGTAAATGCAGTGGGATGAAAAGGATCTGTATTATGTATAAAACTGAAGTATTTGGCTTAAACTGGCATTCATAGCGTTGGGTAAATACAGTATCTGGGTAAATTCTGCTCTTACTTATCCTGCTTTATCTTAACTGAAGTACCATAACAACTTGTGCCTTAGTTTAAATTCCTTAGAAAGTGAAGAACACAACTCTTGAAGTATTAAGAATTGATGTATGGATTAAGATAGTTTTGAGATACTTGCAGTTATTTAGATCAGTTTCAGCTGTCCATAGGTTTTAGTGATATTGTTAGTTAAAAACTCAAGTGCTTATGCAGCTTCCTGCAGGAAAAAAAACAACAGAAAAAAACAAAAACCTTTGTCCATTGTTGAAGTGTCACCTAATTGACTTTCATCCCTTTTATCAAGCTTAAAGGTTATATTTAGCAGTTTGAGTGTTTTTTCTACTTTCTTTGTACAATTTTGGTAGTAGTGCATTACCTGGCCACAAGTTGCGCCAGGTTAGATTTAGATTGGGTGTGAGGAAAAGCTTTTTCTCTGAAAGAATAGTCCGACACTGGAAAGGCCTGCCTAGGGAAGTGGTGTAGTCCCCGTCACCAGAGCTGATCAAGAAGTGTCTAGATGAGGTGCTAAGGGATATGATTTTGTAGCTTAGTGTGTACGGATGGTTGTAGGGGGATGGTTGGGCTAGGTGATCTTGTAGATCCTGTCCGACCTAGTGTTTCTATGTTTCTGAGTCAGAACTTGGGCAGTAATGGCAGAGATGCGGGGTTGTGGCTTTATGGCTGCTGACTCTTGTTATGAATATGTGGCTCCTCCTGATTTCAGGCTGTGATAGTTTACTGTGCATTGAGTGAAATAAATATTTATGCTGGAATTAGGTAGAAAGAAAGAAAGAGTCACTCACTGGTAGGCAAATATACATTACAGTTTGTGTTTAAATATTTTGTGAGAGATTCTCTACTGAATATTTTTTGTTTCATGTTTTGCAACTTTTGGATTTGTAAGGCAGTTTTGCAAGCATTCAGAATGTCATTGGATTTGGAAGTTTGTTACTGTGGAAAGAGGGTGAGGTAAATCTAAAGATGTTAAAGTGATTTGATTCCTATAGGGATTACCTGTAGATGAAAAATAAACTGTTAAAACATTTTTTTCAAGAAATTATTTAAGCTTTTAATGCTGTTTTACAAGTAGAAGAGGCTTTTTCTGATAGTTAGACAATTACAATTTCTCAACCACAAGATACACAAGAAAAAGACATTAAATTATAGGCATCAGAAGACCACATTTAATTGTGCCTCTTCACAGATTCACTGATGTTGTGTGATATGAACTGATATATTGAAAGATTTTAAAGATGGTGTAGGATGTTTTCTTAAATATTGTTGTTCTTTTAAATCAGTGTTAAAACATAGAAGTATCATTAGAAAGGTATTCAGAAGTATCTTTTTTTTTTTCTTTTTCAAAAGGAATGTTTGAAGAAATTTTGACTCAATGCTTCCAGAAAAGCTGAGAGGAAATGGCTATAATGTATTTATTTTATGAGAAATATTTGCATTTATGTATTGGTGTGGAATCATTCATTTTGTCTGATTTTTTTTAATGAAAAATAAGGAGCTTGGAAAAACCTTATAAGAGGAACTTACGAGACACATGGCCTAAGGTGACTTCCGTAGTTTATACGATTGTAATGATTGTGTCTTCTATGCCATCAGTTGGCACCCTTTAGAGAAGAGTATTAGCCCAGAATGTTTTGGATAATCACGGCGAGGAAAGAGTCCACAAGCATTAGTGTGTGCACTGCAGGCTTTCCTGCAACAGCTGCTGTGGTTTGCAAAGCTGATGCAGAAGAAGTACTGCAGTAACTTGGACTAGTGGATGCAATTAGTTCAGTGGGATGAATGAACCCGTTTGCCCAGCTAGCATATTGGCACAGTTAGACTATTGGTATATTGTATGAAGCAGTCACAAAACATGGTGGGTGAAGCTACTTCTATTAATGAGAAGATAGATAGAGTGTAGTGGGAGTAGATGGCTAAAAAGAGTATTTGACCTTCTACGACTTCTTTCACCAAAAAAAGGCTGCAGAAGGAGAAAAAACAAAACCCTGTTCACATACGTGAACAGATTATTTCTATCACCTAAAATCTTGTTTTTCTTTTTTTTTTTAATGAATAACTCAGTAGGATAATAACATTTCTATTGTATACTTGTAGAAGGAAAGAATACTTTCTTAAAAATGCTGATCTTCGAAAGTGCTGCACAGTTGAATTTAAAAATTGGGCTGAAAGAGGAATTTATATCCTGCTTGTTGTGGTGTGAGCAGTAGGCAGCTGAACACTGCACAGTTTCTCTCAAGAAAGACCGAGTTTCTAGCTCTGATTTTATAGCAGGAAAGAAGATGAGTTTTGGAAACCTCTGTTGCTGGAGATGTTGTTTTGGTTAAGTGCTTTCAACTGATTTAAACAACAACAAAAAAAGCAAGGTTTTTATGGTGTCTTTCAAGAAGTTATGGTCTGTTAGTTCAAGCACCCTAGCTAAATTCTTCCAAAATAATTAAACATTCTTGTCAAGTCAATTTCCCTAATTTTTCCAACTGAATTAAGTGTTTGTTGTTACCCAACTTTATGGTCTTAAAATGAACTATAAAATAGAGTAGAAAGAACTGACCTAAAACTGACATACCGATAAAAATATTTTTGTTTTGTTTTGTTTTGTTTTTTATTTTTACTTCCTGTTGCAAATATTTATAGAAAACCCTAGGAATTCTGTGGTAGAAGGTGCTTTATAAATTTGTCACCTTAAAACTGTTAAAATTTTCAAGAAGCTGTATTTTTTCCAGGCAAACAACTGTTTTAAGTGAAGACCTTCAGGGCGTTCTGTTGCGTTTGGCCTTTTTGTAAAATGCACTCCATGCAGAAGAATGCCACAGTCCACAAAATATGCTTCAGTTTATAAATAATATCGTCAGCTTGTTGTCTTTACTGCCACGGTACTTCAAAAACTCTTCACTGTTTTCAGTAGAAATGAAGGTATTACTGGAGGTATTCCTTGTTACAGAAAGTTACCATCTTTGACCTCATAAACTGGTTAATTAGGGGCACTGATTCCATTTCACAGTTTACATGTTGCTTTCTAAAATGGCCCTTGGGGTTTGAATTGTCAGTAGGCTGTCTTTAACTGCAGTCAGAGAAACAGAATTTTGGCAAAAAAAGGGAAACTCCTTATTCTCAGCTTTGGAGAAACATAGCCAGTTTCTTACAGTTTGGAAAACTATGATAAAGTATTTATGCAGCATGTGGGCGTTTCTTTCTTTAATCACTGATGATTTTTTAATATGCTTGTTCAGTTGTGAACACAAACTGCTGCCTAAATTTCCAGAGCTTTGACTTTCACAGTCTCTCACATCAAGATCAGCTGTAAGAATTCATAGGCACTTTACCTTGTTTCTCACATCAAATCTTCACTCTATCCATAGTGAACTGTACTGGCTAGATGGACTTCATATTTTCTGTGCATCCTCTGCTGAGTGAGCATAGGTTCACAGATATTTTGGAGAGCATTCCTCTCCTTCTGTAAGTCAGTGAAAGGTTGCTCCGACTGTTGTTGGAACCTCACTGAGTGCTGCATCAGCACTAAGAGAAGGAGGCACTGCACTGACTGTGGGAGAAGCAAAGGACAAAACCTTTGTTCTAACAAGCTGGCCCAAAAGTCTTGCTCTTGGAAAAGAAAGGAAAGAAGGGAGGGAGGAAGATAAGAACAGAAGAAACCAAGAAACCAAGAAGGGAGGAAGGGAGGAAGGGAGGAAGAAAGGGAGGAAGGAAGGGAGGAAGGGAGGGAGGGAGGGAGGGAGGGAGGGAGGGAGGGAGGGAGGGAGGGAGGGAGGGAGGGAGGGAGGGAGGGAGGGAGGGAGGGAGGGAGGGAGGGAGGGAGGGAGGGAAAGAGAGAAAGAAGAAGGAAAGAAAGGTCTTTCAGGCATTCATCTGCAGCAGTTTATTCAGCAGCAGTTCCTGCTGGAGTTGCTTGCTTGTAAAAGCTGATAGGAATGCAAGTATATATTAAGTGATAAAATTTACAAAATGCCAACTAGTTTAATATAAAGTAGGTGGGATAAAATGCAGAAGTGTCAGCTGGTGTAGGGCATGGAATTGTAGTTGACATTAGGAGCTTTGGCCAGCACTTCTGTTTGGAGCAGTGTTCTAATTGTCCATGCAAAACTGGCAGCATATGTAGTTGAACAGAAACTGAAGTTTGTTCTGTTAGTTTTCCATTAAGGATCATTAAAGCCTTGGAAGAGTTGACTGATGAGCTGTAGTGGCTAACAGTATGCATTTTCTAATAGGGACTGTGCTTCTGAATCAAATAGTAATAGAACCATAGAATGACTGAAAATGGAAGTGAACTTAAGGATTATCTTGTTCCAATCCTGCTGCTTTGTGTAGGCTTGACACCCACCAGATCAGGCTTCCCAAGGTCCCCATCTAATCTGGCCTTGAACACCTCCAGGCATAGGGAATCCGCATCTCCTTTCATCTACAGGAGGGCTGCAATGGGGACTTCCTGGGGCCTTGTATTTTCCAAGTTAAACAAGCCCAGCTCCCTCAATTTCTTGATAGGAAAGGTGGTCCAGCCCTGTGATTATCATCGTCACCTTCCTCTGGACCTGTTCTTAAAGCTCCACATTGTTCCTGAGCTGGAGAACTCAAGCCTGGACACACTACTCTAGGTGAGGTCTCACAAGGGCAGAGTAGAGGGGGACAGTCACTTCCCTTGCCTCATTGCTCTTGCTGCCCATAATATTCATGCACCTCCTGGTCAGTTGTGTCCCATCTGATGGCAGCATGCCTGCTCTCACAAAGATGTGTCCAACCAAGACCATAGTAGTAACAACAATGTGTTCAGGTTATTGTTTGTCATGGTTTTATGATTTTTGGTATTGGTATTCCACATCATAACATCATGTAGTGCATTGAGTTAAAGAGTCAATGCTCCAGCTCCATGGATCATTGATAGTTCTGAGTATACCTGTCTCAGAAGAGAAGAAGAACTACATGCCCCAGAGGACTGTGCGTTGCTTTGTATTTTTATGTGTTTCCAGTCAGAGGGAAAGATAAAAACTGTCTGTGGTCACAGGACACTCTCTTTCCTTCGGGATCGACTCAGCAGTGGGTGCTCGCTGCTGTCTCGCCTTCAGCATTAGCGTAAGGCCTTCGGTGTATCGGACACTCTCTCTTGCTCATTTTATTTGATTTATTAGCTTTAATTCCTATTATATTGTATTATAATGTGTTATTTTGCTTTCTAATATCTTATTTAGTAAATTAGCTTTCTTCCCCAGATCGTTGCTGCTGTTTTGTTCCTAGGCCCATCTCTCTTTTCCCTTTTCCATTTCTCGGGGCGTGGGTCTGTGGGTCCCCCGCACCAACTGCCATGGAAGTGGGCTGAAACAGCCCATAAACCGTTGACATAGTTAATACCTCATCACAACTTAAACGTTGAATAAGTATCTTGGCTTCTAAGGGAAAAAGTGTTCTGTGCAAGGATGGACTGAAACTGCTTTCTGAGGAGACTGAGGTCAGTGAGTAAGAGTGGAGAATTACCTCGACTCAAGACTTTATGCAGGTGGAGATATGAGTAATCAACAGGAGTCAGTCTGTCTGACATTTAGGTTAATTTGAATTACATTTGTCTGCTTTGACATTTTTCTGTTCATAAGTATGTATTTATTTCCTCAATATGGTGACATTTTCTTTATGACTGAAAGGTCTCAGTTAATTTGCCAGACGTCACTTGTGTATGCCGCTGTCACTCTTGAATTGTGGGCAAAAGCTTTGCTTCTAATATATTTCTCTGCCATTTCTTTCTTAACTGTTGTTAAACTCTGTGCCTGTATTTCATATCTATAAATGTGAATATTCTGCTGTTAGAAAGCTCAGAATCAGTTGCAAGTTTTGCACCTCTTTGCACATGCTGAAATTCTCATGGGATCTGAAAACTGTGTAAAAAAGAAGCTAGAAGTGATTTTCATTTTGATTGAGCTTTTTTTCAAAAACAAGACAGAAAAAAACGTGATTTTCTTCTCTTATTCTTCATTTACACACTCCCTTCTGCACCTCTAAAGCTCTCACGAGCTTCTTGCTCTTACTTTTCTGGTTCCATGGAAGCACTATTTAAATTTAATAGGAAAAAAGAAACCAGAAGAAGCAGAAGTAATTAGTAGGTTCCAAAGAACAATGCCATTGCATTAATGCTACTTTATGACACTGAAGTATTTAATTTCCCTTTTCAATTTTCTGATATTTGCAGGTAATTAAAGTTAAATTGCTGTGACAATTTATGTAATTAAATTTTTTTCTTCATTTCATGACCCCTTTCTCTAGATTGGTTCTCTGCTCACTGGCTAAATTTACTTGCAGCACTTTCCTGTTGTATTAATTATTAAAAGAATAGTGCTGCATAAAACATAGATCTGTTGCCTGACATTAGTTTTTGAAATGTAAGCAGAGCAAGAGAGTTATTACCAAAAATAATTTCTGTATCTTTCCTTCCTCTGAGTACAAAACCACAGTGAATGGAAACTAATGAAAAATGCAGAATTTTATGAAGTGCCAGGCATGCTCTGTAAAACTCAAATTTGAATATAATTATTTTAACATAATATCACTACTAAATTGCATCATTTCTTAGGTTTAGCTAAAACAGCAGTTTTAGAAGATGAGACCAAAACCAGATGGTATTTCAGTTATTCCCACAAAGTATATAGTCCAAATACTTGTAGGTTGGTCCTGTCTTTTATTTTGTCTTATCTGTGAGGACATTTCCTTTCTTCACAGTTTCACTGTTATCTCTGAATTTTGTGTTAGCCATTTGGGTCAACCTCAGGTATATTACAGAAATTTCAGCTATCTGTAAATTAGAACTTCAGCTTGTGTGCGCTAGGTCTTCATTTCAGTTGCCAATGTTAACTGAAGACTGTATTACATAGGTTGTTCCAAAAGTAATGCTTCCTAATTATTTCCATGGAAACTCCAACAGATACAGTACCACTATTTGGTAGAGCAGTTTCTCAAATACAAAAGGTTACTTTACATTGTAGTCATAATTATTAGTTGCGCATCTCTGGCAAAAAATGTACAAGAGCGTGCATGCTGTGCTTGTAAAAATCTGCATAGCTGTCTTTCACATCTCTATTGTCTGTGTTGAAACACACCTCCTACCACCTCACTGTGCTCACATCCACTATTTGGTCCCCATAAATGTTCTGCAAGCATCAGTGAATGTAAGCGGGTGCCATTTTTTTCCACATGGAGGAGCACAGTTCCATACCTTTGCTCCATATGCACTTCCATGCCATTTAAAATGGAAATAATGAAAATAATTGCTTCTTAATTTTTTCTTCTCAGTATTCTCATAGTTTTATAAACAACATGTCACACACATACACACTGATGCGTACAAAGGAGGAAGGAGAGCGCTACTCATCTTCAGTAGCAGCTGTTGCTGTTACACTTTTGATTTTAGATTCTCCACCATTCCTTCCTTCTTTTATACTGATTGAGAACTTGGCACTCAGAAAAGGGAGGTGACCTGCCTAAATTGGCACTGCTTGACATCTAGCCTAAATGTTGACTTGTTATTGAACAAATATGGCTGAAGAGCTGTAGGAACACTTCAGTATTGTAGGGATGATGTGGAGAAAGATGATATATATATTTGTGTTTTTTTTTTTTGCAGAATTCCTATATTTTTCCTTCAGAATTTTCTGTAGTAATATAATGTCTGTGAAGGGCATTTTCCTTTTGCAGTTTAACTTCCATTCTGCAAGTCAGGTATATCTAAAAGTGAGAGCAAGGCGCACAGTAGAGAAATACTCTATAAGCTTTTTTTTCCTCAATAAAAAGTGTTCTAAACATTTTCCAGAATGTACTTATAGGATTCTGTATTATTTTTCTGAATATCAAATTATGGGACTTCTTTTTCAGATATCTTTAGATAATAATTTTAAAAGAGATACCATTGGATATAGTCAGGGAAGAAAGAAGCATCTTTCTAGGGTTATATGCAGTTGATGAGTATTAGGTAACTCATTGAGTATCTCTACTGACTTGTTGTGGACCAACTGTCTTCAGTGTACAGTGCCCACTGAATTAACAGTTTATTTTTAAAATCATTTTGGTTACAGGAGCAAAATAAGAGCATTTTTGAAAGTGTGTAGAAATAGAACAATTTTAATCTTTTAGCCATATTATTTAATAACCTTGTGAAGAAATTGAGAGCGCTGCCCTCAATAGGTACTTTTATATATATAAGAGTGTAAGAAAGTTTCTGTGTTTGACATGTGGAAGACTGAATCAGGATTGCAGTTCAGAAAAAAAGGAAGAAAGTAGTATCAGCGCACAGAATGTTTTGTAGCCACATTGTGATGTTCTACAGAAGCTATTCTGTTTCTCTGGCAAAGATGGAATGGTATGTGTTTATTACATTTCTAGTAACAGTTGCTCTGAGATATCCCTAGCCTTGTAGTGGTAAAAGTCATAAATTGTTGAGAGGAAGGTTTGTGGGATACACAAAGAGAGTGATTTTGGGTGGTCACTGTGAACTATCCAAGAAAACATGGAAAGTATCTTGTTGTCTTATAGAAATAGAACAAATTGCTTTCTTAAGGGTCACCTAAAAGTCACAATACAATTTGTGATTGCTGCAGAGTTCGCGTGGAACATACACAGCAAAGTCACAGATACACCTAAATATTCAGTAAAAAAACTTGCAGAGTGGGCAGAGTTTTTTTGTGACATCCATTTACTTTTTCAGGGTATCCTTTTGTGACAGTTTCATGGCAGTTGTTCCCTGCAGTGCTTGAAAACAGCGCTCTTAAGATGTCACTTTAAATTAAAGTCAAGATTTTGAATGAAATAACTTATTTATATTCTGATCTAAATTTCAGTGGCATGCTGAGACTAACTTTGCTCTGGCTATATTCTCTGTCACGAAGGCAACTTTATTTAACTGCCTGAGTTTTCTGTGGAACAACGTTTGTATTGGCTTACAGGTAACAGGTACTGGGTACTGAGTGAAGGATCTTTCCCATGACCAACTCTGTTTTCTGTTTATTGTAAAGTAGCACACAGAGAGTGCTGTTCCTGTTCAGCGCCTTTTCAGCAATTTTTCTTAGTTTCTAGAATGAAGACCAAAATGGCAGGGTGCGTTTTTAGTCCTTCTGTTGTTTGTGCTGTTTTTTTTTCTGGAAGGTAATTGATGTAACAGCATGTGTGAATTGTAAACACTGCCTAAGTTAAAAAGTATGACTGATGGCACTTTTTTCCTTCCTTCTCTTACAGCTGAGCAATTTAATTCTGAAATAGAAACTCAGATTTTAGAATTTCTGTCAACACAAGTAAAGGAATAGGGTACTTTAAAACAAGTGGTAAGATTTTTGTTGAAGCTGTGGAGAATATTTTGTTCTTTTTCCAGTTTTTTTGCACCTATGGTTTAATTGGAGAAAATAACAGAGGAAACCAAGAACTGTTGAAAGAGTCCTCTCTGAGGCAGATGTAATAACCCTATTGCTTTTCTTTGTGCCAAATATAATTATGCATAATTCTTGATTCACTTCAGAGAGTAAAACTAGTAAAAATACTGATGAAAAGGCTGACACTGAAAGGGTGAAAAGATAAGGAAATTGACGTTAGAAGACTGAGGATGACACTCAAACTTTCTGCAAAGCTTCTAGTCACAATGTGTAAAATAAGAGCAGAATTGACTTGCCTGTCTTAGCTGTCTGAATTCTGGGAAATTTCATTTGGTAAGTATTTAACCACATCAAGGCCAGTTTTTGCTTTCCTTAGTTCTCAACAGCTGATCTGGACCCACTAGGATGTAATGTCCAAGGCATCTTCAGAGAAGCTCCTGAAGAAAAACCCAGCCCTGAGAAATTAGAAAGGACCAATGTTTCTGCTGTAATTCAAATGCTCTGCAAATGCTCAAAGACACTGGAGAGCAGTGTGATGGCAGAGAATCCTGCAATCAGCAAGTTAGTGTAATAGGGTGTGAGAACTACTAGCGTGCAGCTTTCTGGAAACCCTGGGTCTTGAGTTACACATAGAAAACTTTATTGTACGTGTTGTACAGATACCCTAATTTCAGAGTCTTGGCTAAATTCCAGTTAGTTGTTTCCTTTAGCTTATCTAAATTCCTCTCTATAATTTGAATTTGTTTAGATATCTCCATCTTCTGTCTTGTGCTCTTTATTCTGATGAGTAGTGTTAAATGGACTGCTGTTTTCTCAACCTGACATTGCTGTATTTTGTTAATAAGTGAAAATATTCCAAAGTATGCATATGATTTGCAAATTATTTTGACTGGCTAAAAAATAAAAAAGTTATTTTTTTTATCACTGTATCTTCAGCATTTTATAAAGACATGATTATAAAACACTATGGTTCCTTTTCTGAAGTGCACTTAAATATATTGTTTATGTACACCCATACTCAAATTTTGAAGTGTAATGCTGGCGTAGACAGTCTGATTTCATTTACACTAACTGTTTCCTTAAGTGAGAATTAATTTTGTTCAGCTGGATTTAAGATACACATGTAACAGACAAAAAAGTAATCCATCTAGATCCTGGAGAACTTCCTGAAATGACCTTGGGATCCATTAATTTGTTGCCTCAAAAGGCAAGGAAAGGATTAGACCTGTTGGCTGGAAAGGGTAATATCATCCTCCTCCCAGCCATGAGTGAGCACGGTAACCACTTGTTTCCATCCTCTCATTATCCCCAAGAAGGAATAAGGAATTTGGTTCCTGTTGCTGTTAGAAGTACAAATTTGCCCTTCTGTACAATGCCAGCTGTTTGAGTTCTGTACTTTACAGACTTTAGGACTTCAGAGTGTAAGACAGAGTGAAGGCAGCATTTCTTCCCTAAAAGTTGTTTTGCTGTCATGAAGAATTTTCCTCCCTCCGGAATACTTATGACTTAAAAGTTATTCTGCACGACCCTCAAGCAATGAAATACAGAAACTAGCAGATAGAAATTTTTCCAGACAGCTCCTACAAAGACAATAATAATAAAAGGCTTAAGACACTGTTGTCGCTGTCTGAGGAAGGGGAAGTCAATGCACCTTCAGGTAAAGGTGCATTTCAGATGTAGTCACTGTGGAGGCACCAAGTGAAGATAGTGATTGTCTAATGGTGAGAAAATGGGGATAGGTGTCTGACCAGCTGCTCAGGCCAGTCCTGGGGCAGCAGGGTTTGTGTTGGAGTCACCCCATGGTTTTGTTTGATGCTGTATAAGAAGTTATGAGGGACTAAAAACTCCTGTTAGCATAGGTTGGTGTACAGTCACAATTAACTACATCTTCTGGACGTCCTTACACGATTTCAGAAATGGAAAGTAAGAATAAAGTAAACCTTTATAACAAATGGAATATGAATGAAAAAACATGAATAATAATGAATAATGAATGAAATGAAATGAAATATTAAATGAAAATACAAAAATGTTCATTTTGGTTTACTTTTCAATATATGCACTGCAGTTCAAATTCTGTGTTTTCTATTCTAAATGTTTTGCCTCTTTCAGTTTGTAGTACTATAATATAAAATTGGAGGAAGTAGTTGATAAGGGTGAGTATGTAACTTTGTAAACAACCTCTCCAAACTACATAATCCATACTAGTGACTTTAAGAACATTCAGATGCATGCATATTTTTGTCCTTCAAGCCTATCCAATAAGAAGAAAAGCATTTAAAAAAAAGTAACAAAGCAGTTTCCTCTAACAAAAAAAGTCAGGACCTTTTGTCTCAAAATTACATTTTTCTCTTCTCCTATTTTTGTGTATATTAAACTTTTATAGCTAGCTTATTTTGCCTTTTTCTGAATGGCTTTGCTATTGTATTTGTTTTTATTAGTTCCCATTAAATTGAGGCCAGTGGAAGTATTAGAATTTGATCTAATTCGCTCAAGGTTCCCCTCTAGCTTGGAGGTTTCATTTTATGAATGAGAGATCTCAAGGTGGGGTAATTATGTGTGACAGAGATGAGGGGAAATGATAGACTACCAATAAAAAGGGAAAAGTCTGAATGAAGTGAATAATGGTGAAAAACCTCTGGCAAGGAAAATGGGAGCAATATTGTGATAGCCAGGAAAAACAGTAACTCATTTTCCATAGAAGATGGGATAATAAACAGTAGTTTTTAGGAAGGAACAATTAATTGATTTGAACTTCAGTAGTAACTCATTAGGGTTTGTTGCACCATGCTATATTTTATTTTAAAATAAACTCAAAAATTAATGACTGTTCAGAAATGCAGTAAAAGCTTTTGGAGTTAATGAAACAGACAATGTATTGGTTGAATTAAGTTTTTCTTCCTACAAATTTTTTAATTGTGAGGTAGTATAAAGTGGCTACTGCTTGACTCAGAGGCAGTAAATCAATTTTAAACATTCTATAGAGATAAGCATATTGCTCTAATCAGCGACCTAAGGATTTCTGATTTCTTTCAGAAATTTACCATTTTTAACGTGGAAATAGTGTCTGTTATTTTATACTATGATGTGTGTGTATAGGATACATTTTTGTGTTAGAGTGTGCAATAAAAAAAGCACGTGTGAATGGTTTTTGTTATAGAATGTGCATGACAAGTAAAATTGGTAGCTAAAGTTGGTTTGTTTTCTTGAATTTTTGCTTATGGAAAGCACAGAAGAATAAAAACTTACAGCCTCTGTTTCATTCAGTCTGTCTCTGATACGCACTCATGTTTTCAGGTGTTTGTACAATAATGAATATGCAGTTCTTGTTTCTGATGGTGACTGTTAGGCTGTGTATTTAACGGATTATAAGGTCAGTGGGTATGGGGAGGCAAAACTGCAAAAAGAAGGCAACTGACTTCAGAGGAGAAAGTGCTTTCTTTTGCTTATGCAATGAAGAAGTATCTTGTTTGCTGTGCTGACCAGTTCATTTTAGTCGTTTGCTGTTTTTCAGGTGCAGTTAAAAACCAGCATTTCAAGTCAATACGTAATTCGTACGCAACCAACAAACACTTGTCTCTCTACACTTGAGTGTGCAGCTGTTGCTCTTACTCTCATGGAAAAAAATAAGAGTATACAAGAGGTATGTAACTATCAGTTACTCATATTCTCTTAATCCATGTATTTTTTTTAAGAAATGGCATGATAAATCACCAAGTATTTGTTAAGCTGTCCACAGTGTTGAATAAAGGTCTGTAGAGATGACTAAATTGAAGGCTTAGTCCAAAATAGGTATAATATTGTGGTGCATGTTGTATGTGTACATGGTACATGGATGCATTGTAATAGTTACCTCCTCCTTTGTTTCTGATATTTCTTATTACAAAACTTCAAAAAAGATGATCATAGATGGTTTACCTTGTATGTATATTATAATCTGGACAAAGATCTGCTTTATTTGATGTGCAGTGTTAGCTTACTGTAAGTTCTGTTGTAATATGTGGAATTTACATAGTGTACTCTTATGTTACTAAAGTTACATTTACTCTAGTATGATAGGCATTTTAGAAAATCTTAGTAAACTTGGGAGAGATTATAAGATCACGTACATCTTTAATTTTCTTCAAGTCAAAAAAGCATGGTGGTAATTTAATTGATCAGTGATTCATTGGTATTCCAGTGACGTTATACGCAGGGTTTGGAATCAAATTTTTGAACTGGGTCTACACGGTTTTGTGCCTTTGACTTTATTCTGTTTCTTCTCAACAGTAGGTAAGCATAAATGAAGTTGGGACAGGTTATTTATCTTAAATCATACATCCTATATGACGTTTTATGTGTGTTTGTATACATGTGCATACGTTGAAAAGTTTATTTACATCATTTGAGATCAAATACAAATTTGTCACATTAAGTAGTTACATCTGACTTCTCTTTCAAATATTTCCATCAGTCTCTACATTGTCTGATAGTGAGGAGTGGTGTTATTCCAGATACTGTCAGTTGGAAGCTCTTGAGAATTACTATTTTGATACAATTTTTTTTTTTGTAAATGAAAACTACTTCCAAGACATGAGAAAAAATTCAAATTGGCTTCAGTAAGTTACTGTTCTTCTTAATTAGAATATTCAAGTACTTAACTACCTGTAAGTTTATAGTTAACTTGTTCAGTTAAAATCTGAGTTTAAAATTACTGAGTTGATGAAAGTCTTTGAGAATGACTGGTGGTAGACTCTTAAGAATCTTAGTTGAAGTTAATATTCTGATATGATCAATTTCCTTAATTAGTTAGTCTCAAAATATTCACTGAAGTCTAATAATCATGATATTTTTAAATAGGTAAATATGATCTTCTGATGTCAAAGAGCAGGAAGGTGCTCTGTAACTCAAAAAAAAAAAAAAAAAACCAACAATATCTGATCCTGCTCGTGGTAGACAATTAAGTATTTTAGTGCATGGAAAATAGTAAGTTTTCCTTTGCGAAAACTATCTTTCAGACTACAGACTTGCAGAGAAATGCTTTTGTAATCCTGTCCTTCTGAACTCCAGCTCTTCTGCAGACAAGGAATGCAACCCACTGGCTTCTGTCTTCCTGCAGCACTTCGATGTCATCTGAAGAATTTAGGTCATAACAGTGCTTGAGTTAAAGTTTTTCCTAGACTAAAGGAAGCTAATTGGACGTTTGCCTTTTCTTTGCAAGTTTTGATTGCACTAGCCTGTGATGAAAGAGATAATGTTCTTTTTTTTGCTTACATTAGTAATAATCAATTTAATAAGCCTTTTGAAACACCTAATAGAACATCGAACCCAGACAGTCAGAAATGAAGAACCCACAGTTAGTAACCATTTGAGTTAAATTGGTTTTAAGTCACTTCATTAATTCTACATAGTATCATTGAACGTAAGCAGGGATGAGGTCTAGTCCCCAGGATAGCAGTCTAGCTACCTTGATCATGAGACCACTTTCAGTCTAGCTACATTGATCATGAGACCACTTTCAACCCTGCCTCAGTGTATTTTCATGCAATCACAAGCAGTTCTTTACTGCTACTTTTTTTATTACTGCTTTGCTGAATCACAGCAATGATTATAGTCTGTTGCTAAGGTCACGTTAAAACCATAACTTAGAGAATGTAGCTGGAACTGAAAGTGGCAGTCTGTGTGACCAAGGAAGGAGTAAGGAACCACAGAAGGTAGGTGGATGTGTTGCTATTTTTTCCCCCTTACTAACGGATGTTCTCTGTGGCTCCAAGGGTTCCAGCAAGGTGGTAGTTTATCTTATTTTTTTAAGTAGTTCTGAATAAATGACGACTCCAAGACAGATTACTAGAAAATTGAAATGATTGTGGTTTTTTTTTTGTCTCTTCCTTCTCCCTCTCTTCCATTTTTTCTGCAGACTATACTGCGTCCTCTTCAAGCTTTGTGCTCTTTCCAGCTTCAGCATGGAGCCCAGATCCATCACAGCAAGGAGCATCTTCTCAAAAATGGCTTATATGACAAGCCAATGCCAAAGAATAAGCGCAAACTCAGAAGAATGGAACTTTTGGTAAATAATATAAAAATATAGGAAAACTACCTACCATACAGTGAAATTTTTTTGCATCTAGCCATTGAATATGGATCTGAATTTAATCCAAGTAGTTGCACATACTGTAATAAAGCAAATTCTAGGTCCTTCATAGTCAAGAATTTACCTCCAATACAATGAACAATACTGGACAGGCTTTTTTATGCCTTTGTTTAGATGACTGAATATCACCTTTTTTCATTTATAGAAAATTTTTTTCCTTTAAAAAAAAAAAAGATGAACATTCTGAGCTTGATTTAGAGTTATGATATCTCTTGAGTAAATAATGCGATCTTCAATAGAACTGGATACATTTCTTCTGGAGAAGTTTAATCAAGAAACAGAATGTCAAAGGAACGGACTGGGAAGGCTTTGAATTTAGAAGAATATGGAATTTCTGTTATTTTAATTTCAGAATCTAATTTCTGAAGGTTTTCAAACGTTTAATTCCTTATGTTATTTAGGTCACTGAGCATGAGCCGTGTTTTTTATATTGTTCTTTTCAATGATGAAATTTATATTTTGTCCCTTTTTATAGTGTGTGTATATTTTACAAGTTGCCAGGTTTACTTTGTCTCTTAAACTTAGTTGTAAGTCCACATATATTCTTATCTCAACCTTAATTCTGGTTAAAAAACAACAACAGACAAAACAATAAACTGATTGCAGAGAAATAATTTTTTGAATTATAACTCAGGTGCTAAAACAGTTCCTCTTCTGAAGAAACAGCCTAAAAGGACATCTTAAGCTTCGGACAGGCAATATCAATACATATCCATACCCTTACTAACAGCTGTTAGGACAGTAAAGGATTTAAACAAGCGCTGTGTGGACAGCCCATTCAGAAGTATGATGCAATGACGAAATGTTATTTCTCAGTACAGCCTACTACTGGCATGTTTGCAAATCCATTGAGTTTCTGTGTGTTCTTTAACTACTTTTTCTCTCTTACAAGTGATGTCAGTGTACTAATGATTCTAATGAATTACTAGAAGCAGAAGAATTTACTATTTTTACAAGATTTGTGAATTCATGTTTTATGATCTGAAGAAAAAAAATACAGAAGTAGGAGATGTAAACACACCAATTCATTAACTGAAAGCACTTCCACAATTAACAAGGGAGGTCAAAACCAGGTCAGAGATAAGCTAAGTTCTGTTTAACTCTAAGCTAACAGTGACCTTTTGTGTAGGCATGTATTAACAATTTAATTTCTCTGGCTATACTGGTGAAATTTGTATAACCTTGCCTTCTTCCTCTGTTCTATGTAAGTGCTCTATTTGCTGCTAATATCAGTAAACCTGAATTAGTTTTGGCACATTTGAAGCAAAACAGTCTCAAGTGATTAATGATCTTGTTGGTGAACTCTTGGAACAGAGGAAGGGTATGTTTATTCCTGCAAGGAGAGGCACAGTGCAGAAATCTGTACCCTACTGTTCAATCAGAACTTGTAGCATTGTACAGCTTGTACATACAGTTGAGTGTATGACACTGCCTCTATTTCTGAGTTGACATAGTTGGGAATCTCTTTCGCCCATGTTCTTGAGTCTGAGCATTTATAAACAAAACGAGGTCAGCAGTTAGGATTTATTGTTAATACCATATTTACATATATGTGAGATATTCATATTTAACATTGCATATATGAATTTGGTTTCCCTTACTTTAAACTCATTTAGAACAACAGTGTATCTTTTGACCTACATTGCACAGATTGTTTTCATACAGTGAAGTCTAAGTGTATCTTTCAACAAAATATGAGCTTATGTTATAGAGAACAGAAAGACACTTGTTTTACACTCTGGCTTTCACAGACGTCTGTAAAATGCCTTAGAACTGCAAGATCAGAGAAACAGTTGTCTTAACTGAGTTATAATCCTACGTTATGCACATAATCTCTGAGTTCAGATTTTTCTTAATTTAAAGCAAAGGGCAAATTCTGCACAGCTTACAGTTTTGATGATTCCTTGTGTTCTGCTGATTTTACTGTTGTAGTGAACAGGATTTGTGGATCTAATGCTGGATTCATGGTAGCCTCTAATTTTTAGCTTCCTTTGTTAATATTGTACCAGATCAGTCACTATGCTGTAGGAATGAAAAATGATTCACCACAAACCTCCAGACATTCTATTTAAGTTTCCTGTATATTATTTAGATGCAACACAACTATTAATATGAAGTTCAATTTCATATTTGCTTGAATCTATTGGACATAAAATCACAAAAAAATAAGTATTTTGTTTACTTCTTTCTTTTTGATGGAACTTTTTTGGCCTTAAAACATACAAAGTAAAAAAAAAAATAAATAAAGGTAATAAGAGTTTAGGAAGTTTCTTTTCAGGTGTTTTGGATTTGGAATGCACCTCTGAACACATTTCTTCAAAGAAATGGGTACTCTGTAGTCCAAACTCTTTGATGGAAGTTGTGCTTGATGAAGCAGCACGTTTTGCAAGCAATTTCATTAGAATGAGTTTAATTTGCAGTTTTATTTTTTTTGCTTTAATGGTCAATATGTTTCATTTTTCCACTTACCAAAAGATTAATGAATAAAACCAGCAGTCTAACAGGATATTGATTAAGAAGAAAGGAATGCTTTACTTCTGTTTATTCCTTTGTTCTTATCCACTTTGTACTTATGAATATTGCTACGGAAATGCAATCTGCCTTCTAATTGCCTCTGTGTCATGCTTTGGGGAACCTGTGACATGGATAGCAGCCTTTTGAGCACATGTAAAAAATTTGCAAAAGTGTGAATTATTACATCTGTGTATTTTCGTAGTCTGTAAGACAAAGTTTATTAAAAAAATGGGTAATGCTAGAAATCTGTCAAATTAAAAAGGTAAAAAAAATGTTATGTTTAGAAAGCTTTCAAATTAACAGTTAAGAGGTGTGCAGGACAAGCATAAGTATTCAGGAAGATGGTGTTACTGTATTATGAAGAAATTATTTGTTGGTTAATTTTGCTTTAAATAAATGCAAAACTTTCAACTGACTTCAGAACTGAGAAAAACTATTTTTAGGCCATGGATTTCCTCCTCAGCTGCTGTTTTAGATAAAAGACTGTTCCTGATGCATTGTTTTCCACAGCCTTTCTGCTTGTTTAGAAATTTAATTAAATACTGAACTTCCAGAAAAGGGTAGCAGTTCATGCTTTTCTCTTGAGGTTTGTGTTTATTATGCCTATATACTTGAACATACATAAATTATGTATTTGTTTCTGCTTCAAAGCTATAAAAGATCTAATTTGCTGTGGTCATGTGCTGCTGTTTCTCTACAGAATTGAATTTGTTTGCATATTGTAGTATCACAAGGATATAAACCAAACCTTATGTTGTACTTAAAAGAACTTTCATTCAGTTGATGAATAGATGTGTCTTTTTCTGTGCCATTTGAAGAAAAGGGTTCCTTTGTTTTCTGTTAAAATTTGCGTCAAAACTGATTTCTGCATCAGTGTCTTTCAAGCTTTTTAGTTTCAGATCTCTCCTCTCTTTCTGTAGTAGTATCTGACTCCTGTTTGCTACCCCACAAACGTACATGTCTTCCCAATCTCTATCGTCCCCCAGATGCTCCAGCTCAGCCTTCTGCTAGGATTAATAATCCAAATATGCTGTGTCTCACTCGTGCCATTTCCTTCCCAAATTCTTCTATTCAAGTGCAAAAAAAAAAACAACAAGTTCTATTCTCATCTCCCTGTTGTAAAACATGTGCTTTAGGAAGTTCCACGTGCCTGCAGCTGATGAGTTTGTTCCTTGTGTCCTACGTGATCATCCCACCAAACTCGTAGCAGTTCATGTCCTGTTTGCTGCTGCTTTTGTAGTTGGAGACAGGTGGCAGGGAATTAAAAGAGGGCAGAAAGAAGGGAAGGGACTGTGCTTTAAGAAACTGGTTAAGGGACTAAAATTAAAGTTGCTTGTAATTTAAACAACAGCTGATATAGGGCTTGATACGTATCACTGTAGCTTGGTGTTTTTCCAGCTGTTTGGCTTGATTGCAGAGTATATCCCAGGGCAGCTGCTTTGTTTTACAGTTCTAAAATGCATGGAAGTGTTTTTTGAACCCCTTTGGTGCCAATCACTTTTCTGTGTGAGAAGGTTCTTTTACTGCTAAACAGCAGAAAAATTGCTGTACCTATGTAGCTCCAAAGCATGCAGCACAATTACAGCTGGGGGTACTCCATATGTCCCACTTGATCTGTGTCTCTGCTTGCTGGCATATTGCACATCTTCTGTCGTGGCTGTAAGAGGCAGCAGATGCTCAGCAGAAAGTAGCTTTGAAATGTTCTCTCTGCCCATATAAGCAATAATTAAAAACCTCAATAGTTGTAACAGACCATATGCTATTCTGTGGCCTGCTGTGTCTGTAAGGACAGGTGACAAGTTTAAGCTCGTACATCTGAGCTGAAAGTAGGAATTTACCTGCTATATGAATACTGCAAGATGTGTATCATAGAGCTTATAAAAATGATTTAAAGCACATTAAGACAAGTCTTTTATCTTGTGTGTTAGTGGAACAGAGTGACTTAAAATTTGTTAAATTAATAATACATTAATCATTTTATTTGCATAAGTAAATGCATGTATGTAAATATATATATAATATGCTTTCAACATGAATACATAAGTAATAACAAATAATCACCAGCTTTTAAATAGCTTTGGAAAGAAAGAATAACTTTCTATTAATGGTCAGTGTTTCTAGCTCCTTGTCTTCTCTTTGCTGTAGATGTTTGCATGAGTATTTGAAAATATGGCAGACAGTTAGAGAAAAGTAATGGGCTTTTTTTTTTCATCATAAATGGATTGAAATCTGAGTTTGAACCTTTTCCAAAACTACTAACAGTAGCCACTGAGAAAAAAATGATGTTGTAGAAAATTAATTTATCAGTTATGATACTTTATTGTACGTGAAACAAACCTTGGAGGAACTTGAATTTTACACAAAATTGAATACCCTATTTTTTTCAGTGCTTAAATTCAATAGAATGCTTTAAGTCACTGCTAGATGTGCTAGCGTATGCCAAATGTGGAATAGCACTGGGAAGAATAGTACATTTAGATGGAATTATACCCTCTAAGGATTTCCCCTAGAAAGGTTATGAGAATTTTATTTTCACTCTAAATGTCTATGGACATTTTCCCCATTGGAGTACAATGCAATTATGCAGATCTTCAGTCTCATTACTTGATTTGCTTTATTCTGGATTGTGTTAATCATAGAATTATAGAATCACAGAATGTCTTGGTTTGGAAGGGACCTTAAAGATCCTCTAGTTCCAACCTCCTGCTATGGGCAGGGTTGCCAATAATTTGATTAGGCTGCACAGGGCTGCTGTCTAATGGGGTTGCCTCCAGGGATGGAGCATCCACAGCTTCTCTAGACAACCTGTTTCATCACCTCACCACTGTTTGCAAAAAGTACACCTTACATTTAGCCTAAATCTTATCTCTTTTAGTTTAAAGCCATTACTCCTTGTCGTATCACTATCAGACCATATGGAAAGTAAGTCTCACTGGTTTTAAGTACTGGAAGGTCTCCCCTGAGCCTTCTCCAATCTGGACAAACCCAGCTCCTTCAGCCTCTCTTTGTAGGAGAGGTGCTCCAGCCCTCTGATCATCTTAGTGTACCTCCTATGGACCTGCTCCAACAGCTCCATGTCTGTTTTTGTCGTGGGGGCCCCAGGTCTGGACGCAGTACTCCAGATGGGACCTCATGAGGGCAGAACAGGGTGGGACAAATTGTCTTGGCCAGTCCCAGCTCTGCACCTCTGGCTGGAATCTGTGTTATTCCCAGGCCACACATACCTGCTTCCACTGCCTGTACTTTTCTTCTTATTCCTCAGAATGACCAGCAAGTCCTTGCTTACCCATGCTGGCTTCTTTCTTCCTCTGCTTTTATTTATTTATTTATTTATTTATTTATTTATTTATTTATGCTGGGAGAGCATAAAAATAGAGAGTTCTTAAAGGTGTCCTTAAAGAGCTGCAAGATTTGTTCCATACCTGTGTCCCTAAGGACAGTTTCCCAAGGGATCTCATCCAGTAATTCCTTAAACCAAAGTTCACTCTTCTGAAGTTCAGGGTCCTGACTCTGCTCTCTAATGATCTTTTCAGTGCTGTTAAGAATCATGTCCAGTAATGCTTCACCTCTCATTGCTTTCTCTATTAGGTTATTCTAAATGGAGTCCAGGAGTCTCCTGGATTGCTTACAGTTTGCTGTGTTGCTCTCCGAGCAGACATCTGAGCGGTTGAAATCCCCCATCAGGGTGAGAGTCTGCAATTGTGATGCTCCATGTAGCTGAAGCAGAAAGGCCTCATCAACAGGCTCCCCTTGATTAGCCTGTAGTAGACATTGATCACCAGATGTTTTTTTATTTTTCTTATCTCTAATTTTAGCTCACAACCTGTATGGCTTTTCTCAGAGGCAGCTCTTCACAGTCTGTCCGTTTCTTAAACAGAGGGTAACTCCTTTGTCCCTTCAGCCTAGCAAGGCTGTCCTTTGTAAAAAAACATTTAGCCCACTGTCACGGTATTACATTTTTATGACTTGTCCCACCATTTTTCTCTGAGGCTTCCATCTTCTTATTATTCTCTTCCCTTTATTATTTCACTTCATCAGGGCTGTAAATTGTCTCTCCATCTTGAAGGATTCCTCCAAAGTTCCTTTGACAAATCTGAGATTTTCCCCTGCTGCTTTCTAATGTTACAGTGTTCCCTGGTTCTTCTCAGTTACTCAAATGCACGTCCTCTTCCCATAACAGCTGTTGTTTAAAGCTCATTTTATCAGCCCAACCAAATTGCTGCCTAGAATATTCTTGCCTTCCTGGTCACTGGCATCCCATCCCATCAAAGCTCCTAGTCTTTCAAAGATATGTCTGAAGTCATAGTATCCAAAACTCTTGAGTGCAGCACCATTCACATAGCTGTTTGTTCAACTGATCTGTTCTCCTTGTACCCAGTTCCCAGTTACTATCCAGTTACAGGTTTGTTTGTTTTTGTTTTGTTTTGTTTTTTGTTTTTTTTTGTTTTTTTTATGGAAGGTAGTGGTATTCAGCTCTTAGCCAAAAACATTAAGCAGATTTTTAGTCCATTACTTGTACAAGCAAATTTCTCTGTTTCTGAGCATGCATTTTTTCACTAGACAAAGCATGTGTTTCAGTTGAATTTGAAACAACTGTCATCTTGTTCAGTTTTTCTTTATTCTTCTGCTTCCCTCCAACAGACATCTGCTCATTCCTCCAGGATTCATATTGTTCATCTCCTTGTGTTTAGCTAAAGCTTCACATTCTTCAGCAGGGCAGAGCGAACTTGCACCTCTTCCTGCAGAACTAAATCATCCCTGCTTCTGTCTTCAGACAGCAGTCATGGTTCCTTTTCGACCCCATTATCACTGTAGAGTTACAGATGAAATTTTGCAGAGCTGTCCTGTCACTGTTGGGGCATTATGTGTTGTTGATAGGAAGAAGAACACAGTTTGAATGTATATGTCTGTTGCAACTACTATTTACTAGAGGTTTTTTTGAAATGGAAGAAATTAAAAGTCCAAATTTGTCAAAAGGTAAAGTATCAAAGCAAGCTTTTAAGTACCAGATTTTATATCTTGCCTAGGAACAAGCAATGGGAGCACCACATATATGTGCCCTTCAAAAGATGCAAGGAAAGTTACAGCCCTTGTGATGCACAGAAAGAAAAATTCCTATCCTGCATCTCTAGAGGTACGTGTTGCTTCAGAGAGGGAGGGAAAGCAGCACAACTGTTGTGCACCTCAGAATGGTTGTAACTCTCTTCCTGTATTACCACTATGAGATCAAAAGTGCGGCTGCAGCCTCCTTCAGAATCCCTTCCTTTAATTTTTAAGGGCTTTGCAGCAAGACAAAGCTAAATGTTTTTAAAAACGATTCAAGAGAAGCATGCCTTCATTGATAATGTTGCTTACCATATACATAAACTGGTCTGACTTTTGTGTTCACAGCATTTGTATGAGAAAATGATCCCTAATTTAAAGCGATACTAAAGACTGGAGAGAGGGAGTTGTGCATTTCTGGTTTTGTTTGTTTGCTATTTAAGGTGGCTGCAAATGAATTTAGGATCAGGATGCTATTTGTTGAAGAAAGGTTTGGATGTACAGAGTTGTATTGCAGAATCTGAGAGTCCAGATCCTGTGATTTGCATCTTCTCTGACTTTCTGGCACTTTCAAGTCAGAAAAAATATAATGTGAATGCTTTAACCTTTCAGAAAGCTGGGGTCAGTCTTTGCCTTAATATTCTGCTTCAATTCTAAAACAAGGTCCTTTGCTGCACTTTTCAGAGGTATGAACTTTGCCTTTGCAAAGCTTTGGGCAAAATTCTAATTTAGATTGAATTAACTGTGTGTTTTACAGCTGACTTTGATTTCTTTGCTTACAGAAAACTGAGAACATTTTTCTAATTCCTGATCTTTGTGTCTATTCAATGGGAACGGTGGAGTTTCTTCCCTTTTATAAGTTTATCTAGAGTTACTATAATATTAATTCCTTTACTTTGAGAAAGTTCCTCTTAACAAGTAGTAGGTATTTTGTGGGTTGTTATTTACCTATTGACAGAAAAATTCTATTTGTATCATTTAGTTGATATTTGCTAACTTTTAGGGACTTTGTCTCCTGCACAACAGATTTCACAGTTTTTAACCCAGGATGCTGTTTCTGATGTGTGGCAGGCAGTAGCATTCATGATGAGTAAGTCCTTCATACAATATTGCTTTTTTTTGAGTGGGGATAGGGGTTGTGGAACATAGTGCTTTTGGTTAACATTGGAACTTAATAAAGGGGAAAAAATAAAATATGACAAGATTGTTCTGCTGAGTGATTCTTCCAGCTAAGTTGATGATTTCTACTGGGGAATGCCTCATGAATAATTCAGATAAGACAGAAACAAGTGCCTCGCTGTCCAATGACTCAACGAAGAAGTCATGTTGGAACCAAAGCATCCTATGTAAAATGTATGATACTCTTAATGCTGATGTTTAAGTATTAATAAGTTTTGTCCTGTAAGGTAGCCAAAGGTGCAGGAGAATTGAATCTGAAACAGCATTTCTTCTGAATCTGTCACAAATGGTTTCTTCTAAAATACAGCTATGTCGATGGTCACTGTTGCCTGAAGTAGCACCAGGCTTCAATGCTCAGGCATTGAACTGGCTTTCAAAAGAGCATATGCTGTCAAAACGTTACACATATATCTGGAATAACTGCAGGGAAGGAGCAGGTACTCCATTTTATGTTGTTTTGCCTCCTGAAGAGTTAAACTGTGTATTTGTGTATATGTGTGTTTGTTAAATACTGTGAACAAGAACAGAAGAAAGCTTTAATAGAAATCAAGTAACTTGGTTGCTCTTGTAAGAAATACATAGCAAATACCAGATGTTTAATTTTGACTTAATAATTATGAAACAATTATTTGGTTGCATAATTCCGTGATTTTCACTGTGATGCCAACATAATTTCTTTACACTTGAATTTTAGGAAAGTTATTGAGTCGGATGTGCCAGTCTTATTTCTCTGTGTCATTAGTGCTGACTAGTAAGGCAAGAGTTGGTCCTCTGTAGTGACTGCCTGACTGCTCCTTCAGCTTTTGCCATACTCTCATTGTGACTTTTTACACTGGAATAAGGACTTCACTGCAGTGTGTAGAATTTGTTTCAACATCCCAGAGCTGAAAATACGTTCCAGAGTGCAATGGCATTCAAAAGCTCAATATAATACCTGGAGAGCTTATGCAGAGACAAGACCTTGAATCTTTGATGTAGCTGCAGAGAGAAAGGGAAAGTGACTTACGTCTATATTATACAGCAGCTCTGAAATAGCTTTCTGCCAACGACAGTGCAACATGAAAGAAATGTGGCACAGGTCTGGAATGTGTCCAGTGAGGAAAACACAACAATCAAATATCTAATTAGTAATGTTGAGGAAATTACACACTTAGTGACAGGTTTTATGAATTCTTTTCTGTTTTAAGTCTTCAAGGTTTTAACCTAAAATATATTCTACTATAAATCTAAGGTGACTCATTGAGATAATGCTTTACTCTATTTTCCCATTACTCGAATCCTTAATAGCTTTCTGGTTTTGGTCAAGCAGATAATTTCAACTCAGCAACTTTAACAATAGCAATACTCTGTATAGTATTTGCATGCTCCTTCTGTCTTTACCAGTGTGCTTTCTTGCTATACAGTACAATATATCAGATTTTAATTAAACCTATTCACTTTGACAAAAAATATTTTAATGATTCTGTGTGATAATTGAATCACAGAACCATAGAATCACAGAATGGTTTGTGTTGGAAAAGACCTTTACCATTATCTAGTTCCAGCTCCTGCTACAGGCAGGGACACCTCCAGTTTGCTCACACCCTCATCCAGCCTGGCCTCGAATGCTTCCAGGGAGGGGACTTCCAAAGCTTTGCTGGGCAACTTGTTCCAGTGTCTCACCACCCTCACAGTAATGACTTTCTTTCTAATATCTAGTAAAAATCTGCCCTCTTCCAGTTTGCAATCATTTCATTTCATCCTGCAACTGCCTGCTGGTATAAAAAGTCCCTCCCCAGCTTTACTGTAGACCCCCTTCAGGCCCTGGAAGGCCTCTATAAGGTCTTATCAGATGCTTCTTTTCTTCAGGCTGAAAAGCCCCAGCTTTATCAGCCTGTACCCATAGGGGAGGTGCTCCAGTCCTCTGATCATTTTTGTGGCCCTCTTCTGGAATTGCTCCAACAGCTCCATGTCCTTCTTGTGTTGGAAGCCCCAGAGCTGAGTGCAGTACTCCAGGTGAGGTCTCACAAGAGCAGGGTAGAGAGGCAGAATCGTCTCCTTTGACCTGATAGTATTGCTTCCCTTGATGCAACCTCGGATATGGTTGCCCTTCTGGGCAGCAAGCACACGTTGCTGACTCATGTTGAGTTTTTCATCAGCCAACACCTTCAAATCCTTCTTCTCAGGGCTACTCTCAACCCATTTTCTGTTCAGTCTGTATCTGTGCTCAGGACTGTCCCTACCCAGGCACAGGATGTTGCATTTGCCTCATTGAATTTTGTGAGGTTCGTATTCCACTCTTAAGCATGTCCAGGTCCCTCTGAAAGGCATGCCTTCCCTCTAGTGAGTCAACTGCTCTGCTCAACTTGGTGTCATCTACAGACTTGCTGAGTATGCACTCAAACCCACTGTCCATGCACCTATAAATATGTTAAGTAACACTGATTTCAGCACCGATCCCTGAAGAAAGTCACTTGTCATGATCTCCACTTGGACTTTGAGTCACTGACTGCAACTCTGAGTGTGACCATTCCAGCCAATTCCTTATCCAGCCAGTTATCCATTTATTGAATGCATTTTTCTGCAATTTGGTGACCAGAATGTCACACAGGACACCATCAAATGCTTTGCACCAGTTCAGGTAGATAATGTCAGTTGTTTATCCACTGATGCTGTAACTCCATCATAAAAGGCCCCCAAGTTTGTCGGGCATGACTTGCCCTTGGTAAAGCCAAGAGTTTGGCAGTACCAAAGGTTTTACATTTAATGGCACTTTTAGATAATATTGACACAGGGAACTGTTACGGCATGTTTATATTTCAGTGCTTCTTGGATAAAAAGTGTGCTAACAAAAAGTGACTCAGTGTTTATGGTGATGTGCATAGGTCATCAGGCTGCATGGAACAATATGGCATGATTTCAGGAAAGTAGATGTAATCCATCTGAAATGTCATGATAGCTTTAGCAGGAGTTCAGACTCAAAATAACTTGATTTCTTTTAAAGGAATCAGTCTTTATATGGCTGAGCACAAAAAGATTTCAGGTAACATTGCAGACTAATTCTGTTCCTTAACAGGTGAGAATTACTAACTGGCTATGTCTGTCTTTCATTCAAGCTGCATTGTAAAATGGTTAACTTGAAACACTGTTATGATGGCAGCATCTTGTGATCACATTTAGCAAGTCGGTGAGCTATGTGGTTAGCTGCAAATGTTCATAGCAGTGTAGATCGCACTAGGCTTTGAGCTTGTCGCTGTGAATGTACTTGAGGAAGAGAAGGAAGAAACCACAAAGCTAATTTCAGCATAAAGACATGCAAATTTTAACCAGTGCCTTTTTCTTTTCTCTTAAGAGAATTTTGGCTGTCTATGAAACAGTGAAATCAGGTTTGCAGTCTCGCTAGGGGTTTCTCATTCAGGCTACAGTTTGTTCATATGAGAATCTTAGTTCTCGTAAATTGCAAATATAGTTCATGTTTTAAAAAAGCAGGAGATACTGCAGATACCTCTTCAGGAATGTTTGCGTTTCTTCAGCCTTTCAAATTGTTCTCCTGCCTTTTCCTTGATTTTCAACATCTCCTTTATGCTAGGAATTATATCCTAACCTCCTTGACTTCTCCCTTGACGTACCCTATTCCCAAATTAAGGCATATACTGACCCATCTCTTAGAAAGACTGTGTTTAAATATCTACACTTTGGCTGGTGTCTGACAAGTTGCTAAAAAACAGATTGCCCAGTTTTCCAGCTAATAAATTATCAGATTCTTTCTCTTGTATGTCTGCTTTTTGATTGGTCAGACTTGAGGATTACTTCTGAGAGTCTCTGAGTTTAACTGCATATAAATTCTGCATATGCATTACTGTGCTAACTGCTGCCTATTAACATTGCTTTTAAACATGTTAACAGTGTATTCCATTTTATTTGTATCTCCATGTGAGATTACAGCATTTTATGGTACATAATGCTGCAACATACAATTTTGTGCTACCTTTGCATCTCTTTTTTATCAGCTTTTTTTTTTTTCTTTTTTTCCCCTTTTTTCCTTTTTTATTTTTTTTAATTTGCTCCTCAGGAAGGTCTCCTTCTTGGCCAGAGAGGTCCAAAATGAGGTTTTCAATGGTTTGAGCTGATATTTGCAATAAATTATTACAGTCAGTTCATTATTTGTAAATTAAATGATACAAGATGTGCATGCTTGTGTTTATAAGGTCATGTTGATACTCTGTTGTCTTCTCAGTTGCATCCTGTCCATCAGTCATACATATGTGGGTGCTCTTTGTCCCTTGGTTTTTCTGTGTGCTGAACAAGAACAGCTCTTTCTTTTGCCCCTGCAGACACAAATGGTGTGCTTTGAAGAGGCCTAATTGCACTGTTGTAGAGATGAAATTGGTATGCACAGCACACAGTGAATTTAGCCATAGAGGTGTATCTGTTAACCAAAGTATCTGAGAAACAGTTTTTGTGTCTGTTCAGTGAAGATCCTGAAGATCTTGGTCTTTTATGTACCAGCTCCACGTGCAGCAAGTGTCCAGCATAGCAAGAAGTGCCTGGTCCTGCCAACGTGTGCAGTATGTGCTAGAGGAACCAGGTACAACAAGGCATGGATCTGTGAAAACAATTGTTTCTTCTCCTCAATTTACTTTCCCCTTCTGTCTTTCTCATGCCTCTTTAAACATTGAAGCAAAGACTGTGATGTCCAAAGAAATTTATGTTCAAATATTCCCTTGAAAGTAATTTCATTTGACAGGCATTATTACATTTGAAGTGACTATCACAAATCCCACATTATTTCTCCATTGGGAAAGAGATTAAGTACAACTAATGTTCAATAATGAAAAGTGCAGGAGTTTTTTTTTTTAACCTTTTCAAATTTTGCCTTAGTGTTTGGTAGCATTTCTTTCTAGTGAGAAAATGGTCTCATCATCCATTAAAAAGAAATTTTGTGTTGACATTTATATGGGAAACCCCATAGACTCCTTAAAATTATTTATACTAGTCATTTGTTTCAAATAGTGGATGATGGAGACAGACTTCTGATTTTTACTGTTTTTTCTTCAAGTTACTGTATAACAGATTTTCCATGAAATGGAAATCACAGAATTATAGAACTATGATGTGAAATGTTTCTGTAAAGTTTACTACACAGGGCAGTAGTAGTAAAATGTTCTCATAGCAGTGCCTGTTGTGAGCTTCCTTAGAAATATATGAGGATTCAGTAGAAGCTGTAAAATTTGTAAAAGATTTCCAAGGTATGTCATTGTCAAGCTGAAAGTGACGGGACATATACGTTGTAGATATGGCCATGAGGAGTCTCATAGTCTGCTTCCTTTTCGTTGTTTTCTATCTACTAGTAAAATGTTTTTATTTGTGGCTGTTCATGAGTGCAACAGAATCATGTGACTGACTAAAATAATTCCACTTTTGTTGGCCTTTTGCTATAGATCTAGATAGCCTTATGTGGCAACGTGAAATATTATTTTAATATTTTTTGGAAGCATTGGATCCTCACATCCAAACTTCAGTGGGCAGAGAAGCTGTTGATGAACTTGAATTTCATGGTGTGCAATTGAACCGTGCTGCTTTCAGGAATGCTGAAAGTAAATTTCATTTTTTTCAGCTGAGTAGGCCTTTGGTAAAAGAAGAGAGTAATAGCAAATAAATGGATGTGCCTCTTAGGGGATGAATCTTCTTTGAATCTTTCCTTGGTGATCGAATGCATTGTTTAGTTCAGAAATAGCAGTATAAAACTAGAGAACACGGAGATAGTTGAGAAGAAACAGCTCAAGGGAAATATGCTAGTCAGGCATTTTTAACTATGCGGCTGGGAGAAAAGGGAAATGGCTAGGAAATCTCCCAGCTTAAAGATAGAGGCCGTTAGAAAATGTAGCTTGAAGTTGAGTGGAGCACAGGAAGTACTAATGTAACAATTGGAAATTCAATGGATTTGGTACATGCTTTTTGAACTTGTATATTCGAACTATATATAAATGTATAAATATACATGTAAAAAATAGTGTGATTCGAGAGAGAAGAGAGTGTGTATACTTTGTCACCAAGTAATGCATAAATGTAGGCTATAATTTTGTTTTTGTTTGCAAGAATGTGCTTTTCAAGCTGTTTTTCTGTAGTTTCTGATTTTAGAAGAGTCCCTTTGCTGGGGCTGTACTTTCTGGTGCATTCTTGGAGGACCTTAATTAATAATGTATTTTGAAGCAAAATTAATTAATGATAACTCTAGGCTTAGAATTGACTTCTCCTAATGAGAAATTGTACATTGTTATTTTGAATGCATATTCAATTTTTTATTCTTCCTTATTATTATATTATATCCATCTTCTCATAGTGCAGATCATATAGCAGACGAGTTTTACAGCTGCTTTCCAATTTCTAATATCAGTGAGTATTGATTCAGAGGAAGAGTGACATAGAAAATTGAGTAAGAGTAAACTCAGTGGGTCTTTTATATCCAACTGCTTTTTAAATCAGATACGTGGTCGTAAAACATTTTGTGGTGAGATTTTGTTAAAGTTGCAGTGAGATTTGGGTATCCTTGGATTCCTTTGAATATTCAAGTGCGAAATAGTACTTGAGGCTGTTGTCCAATTCTTAATTACAGGTGAAACTCAGCAACAGTATTGAAGCTCAAGTATGTATACAAATTTTTTGATGTGTAAAGCTGCAGCTGCTTTAAGCTACAACAGCAGTTTTAGCTGCTTATCACTAGGGAGCAGGTTTTGTGGCCATTTGTAAGCCAGTTTAAGTTAAGCTCCAAATCTGTGGGAAATGTAGGGGAAAAAAAAAACAACGGTTGAAAATCTTGAAATGGTATGTAGCTTTCAAAAGGACTCAAATAACCTGGAGGTCTCATAAAAGGCAAGGGGAAAAATCATATCGCTGAAGCTATTTACGATTTTAAGTGATTTATTCTAAGCAGTGAATCAGGAACATTACCACCCTTTGTTACTTCAAGAAAATGAACTTCATGATTTTCATCACCTTTCTGCTAGAAGAATATTGCTCACCTGAGAAAAGTTCTTTTCCCCTTTCATTTATAATTCAATCCTTATTCTTCACACGAGACTTACTTTGCTATAGCAACTTTACTAGCACCCAGTAGAGTTCATATATAGCTTGTAAACAGTTGTGGTTTTGGTTTTTTTTTTTATTTTTTTTTATTTTGTGAACACTTTCAAAGCAAAGACTTTGTCATGGTTGGATGGACCGGTACATTGCAGAAACAGCCATTAGACACGAAGATAAACTAATTAGATGTCTGCCTTTTGCTACATGATATTAAGGCTTGAATCCTAGCACACCTAAAGTTCATGCAATTCCAGGCATCAGTCAATTAGACAAAGGAAAAACAAGTCAATTTTATTAGACTCTGTGACTCCAGCAGTTGATTATACTGAGAAAACACAGAACTTGGTGCTTTAGGAGAGGGTTTGCTTTTGTAATTGACTAACTGCTGCCTCCTGCTCTATTGACCTTCACTAATTTGTAGTATTGTCTGTCATTCCTTATCAGCAGCTAAGTGGGAAGGTTCATATGTACACATCAACATCATTAAGGTCAGGGGGGACTACATCTGTCTTTGTAGTCTGTTCATTTTAATTGTATGTACAGTAATGCTGCAGGCTTTCTACCATTTTGTTCTGCACATGTATCTGTAAATCTGCGCTTTTTGTCACACTGTCACTGTTTTAATAATAATGCAGTGGTTAATGAAAATAATAATCCAGTGGGTGGTTTAAAAACACTGAGAACTTCTTCTGATAAAGTCCCCATGCTGTTACAGAGTCCTGTGTCCCACAGAGCTGAAGGGATGCCTTGGCTGCAGACACTGATCTGTTACAGCATTTTGGGCACGCTGCTATGCCGCTAGGGGTGGTGTATAATAAGAACACCCTGCTGCTCTAATTACTCTGGGCCTGTCTTTCCTGGGCATATCAGCTGGGAGGCTGAAACTGTGAGAATACTTCACTTTCACTTTCAGAAGTTGCGTAAATAGCCTGAAGTTGCATTTCTCAATGTCTACATCAAATGGAAAAGTGTGTCAGTGTTTAGAAGGACCTACCAAGATTCCATCTTACTAACCAAAAGCTTATTGCCTGCTGTTGCCAGTGCAACATTTTCATGTTTGCAGTTTTGGAACACATTGACCGTTGCATTAGACAGAATGATTTTGACAAGAATGCTGTAAGATCAGTGTCATTTGCTAATTTCTACAGAATAATTTTACATTTAAAAATTTGCTCTTTTTCTTCTCTAAACACTTTCAGTTATAGTTTTGTTTGTGATGTTTTCCATGGCTGAATATATTTTACCTTTTTTTTTTTTGTAATAAACATAGTAAGGTCTCTTTACTTTCATTTTTTGTGCAACGTAGTAGGCTTTGTGTTTCAGCATATCATTTTTCTTCCCTTGATGTTTCTTTCCTTCAGATATTTGAATCTGCATAATTCATTTCCCCTTGGTTTACCCTGGCTAAACTGACACACAGTAGTCTTTTAAGAGGTTTTTTTTCCCAAAATTCTTCCTTTAGCCTTCTATTTCTGTTAGTCTGACGGTTTTCAGCAGGTCATCTAGATGACTTGAAGTCTTGCTGCTGTCATTTTGCTAACAACTTCACCTTCTTTGCACCTTAATGAGATGCACTTATTATTATTTATTTACTTATACTGAAGTCCCTGCTATACATCTTAGTAAACTAATCAGCTTTATTTCAGTATCAGTATTTTGATTTATTATGCCTGCGTAGGTTCTAGTTTGACATTTTTTCAGGTTGATTTGCAGCGTGTTCTGTTTCTTTTTTTAGGGCGTCTCTGTTTTCAAAACAGTAAATATATGCACACATAACCTCAACTGACATGGTATCAATCAGGAATAAAATTGACACTTCTGCTTCCTACTGAAGACCATGTAAGAGAATGCTGAATAAATGAGTTTCTCGTGCTCTCATCTGAGCAGAAAGTACAAAAGTAAAGGGAGTAGATATGTCAAGATCTGATTTCAAAGTAATCTTGAATATATGGAAAGATGGGGGTGCATTAATGAGCAATCAGCAGTTTCTCTTTGACAGAAGCTGATTAAAGTGTTTTTAATGGCAGTGACCTACCTGATCCTCCCTCTGGCTTTGTCTACTTCAAAATGATCTTCAGAAACCTGTACGGAATGCTGAGAAGTGCTGAAACTCATTCTGTGCATTGTGACGGCTAATTGAAAGGAACAGCTTGATGAATTTTCTAGTCCAGTAAGTCTGGCTCATACAAAGAAGCCACATTTCTGAAACATGGCAAGCTGAGACCAAAAAGTTATTGCCTCCAGCAGTAGGTTTGATCTGGCTCTGACTGATGCTGTGTAGCTGTGAATTCCACAAGGTGACGCAACATCAGTTCTGAACTATATTACTTACAGAACTGTGTGATGAAGCAGAAAAATAACCCGTATATGTATTTAACCCTGCAGCTGTGGTATAGTGCACTTGAGCTCAAGTTCATGTTTATTCTTCGCATTAATCTTCTGAGAGGACAGAAATGTTTTTGTATTTGAGAGCCTTAATGATAATATCTGTTCTTCAGTGTGACCAAGCATCATTACTGCATACCAGGAGAATGTAGATGAAAGTAGAGAAACTAATTGATGCCCATGGGTAATTGCAGTAAAGCACTGTCCTCCTCCACCAAGCTTGCATACTCTAACAGTGCTGGAGGAAAATAAACATTCCACAATTCTATGCAAGCTGATAAAAAGGGGATGAGACCAAACACAGGGAGTAAATTTGCTTTACATTTAGTGGGGAAAAAGGAAAACCCTCAAAAAGTTTGGGTCCTAACACACTTGCATAGAAATTTCATGTTGATGCCGGGTTGCTATTTTCCTAAAACAGCCAGTTGACATCTGTCTTCTTGCCTTAGTAACATCATAGCAGCATTGTGCAGATGAAGAGTGAAAGGAAATGAAAGTAAGGGCAACCCCAAAATAAAAAAAAAAACATTCTGTTTCACCAAGTCTTTTATGCCCAGACAACCTAGAAAGCTTTTCTTCTTTAAATAATGCTTCACAGTGACAAGTGAATGACTTAAAGACAGAATGAAGCAGAGAGCGAAGGGTAATTGTGTTAATTCAGTTTGACCTATATTTCTGAGGTTTGATCAAAGACTGGCTAAACAATTTTAAGGAAGTTGCTTGGTTGTTTTGTTTTTAAAAAGATTAATTACAGCTTGTAAGAAGATTGTCACAACCCTCTGAACATCAAATATCGTTGATTTGGATTTAAATATATAATGCATTATTTATGCAGTGAATTTTATCATGAATAGTTTCAGTCTCCCTTGGAAATGAGTAGACTGTACATTCCTGTGCAGTGAATAACAGGGGTGGTGTGAGTCTAAAACTCATCCTAGAAAATTGTTTTGAATTTACTATTGAGCAGAGTTGCCTATAGTAGAACAAGAGGAAAAAGTGGCAGTGGCTGGGGGAATAGCTCAGGTGTAAGCCAAGACAGGTGTCCTGGAGGTTGTGGCATTGAGACTGGGAGGAGGGAGACACTGTGTGTGGTCAAGTGGGGAGGAAATATCTAGATCCCACTAAAGAGGAATCAAAAAAGGAGTAAACATTCCAAGCTTAATTTTCTGATTTTGTTGGTTTTAGTATGTTCATTTCTCCATATTTTCCCTATCATTCCAGTTATTTGAGGAATTCCAGAGGTACTGCATCCAGATATGGAGTCCTCAGTACAGGAGAGACATGGACCTGTTGGAGCACCTCCAGAGGGTGATTCCAGGGATGGAACACCTCTCCTACGAGGACAGGGTGGGAGTGCTATGGCTGTGCAGTCTGGAGAAGAGAAGGCTCTGTGAGACTGAGAGTAATCTGTCAGTATCTAAAAGGGGGGCTATAAGAAAGAAGGGGACTGACTCTTTAGCAGTGTCTGTGGTGATAGAACATGGGAAATGGTTTCAAGCATAAAAAGGGTAAATTTAGGTTGGATATAAGGAAAAATTATTTTACAGTGATGGTGATGAGACACTGGAACAGGTTGCCCAGGGATGTGGTTCATGCCCCCTCTCTGAAGACTTTCAAGTCCAGATTCTGAGCACCCTGATCTAGCTGTGGCTGTCTCTGTTCATTGTAAGGGAGATGTACTAGGTGACATTAAAAGGTCTCATCCAACTGTAAGGATTCTAAAATTCTATGATCTTTATGGTATGGGTGACAGAGCACTGGAACAGGCTGCCCAGAGAGGCTCTGGAATCTCCTTCTACAGATGTTTTCCAGTCTTGTCTGGACACCTACCTGTGTGATCTATTGTAGGGGACCAGCTTCACAGGGGGGTTCAATAGGATGATTTCTTGTGGTCCCTTCTATCCCCTGCAGTTCTGTGATTCTGTGATATTCAGACAATCACTGATGCAGAGTGCGGAGGAGTTTGTGGCATACGTTGAAATATATATATGTGTATTGTAAGTACATAAGGAGATTATGAATGTGGGAAACAAATGTTAAATATACACATAATTTCAGTTTTAGAGTTCCTTTATACTTACACATGCATGCATGTGTGTTTTCTTGCTTGACTATAATAAATGTGATAAATTACAATGGGATAGCACTGTTTTTTAATAAATCTAGGGATTATGTCTGCTGCTCTGCTTCTCTGGCCTTGTTCGTGAACAGAGGTTTTGAACAGGGCATCCAGCCATGGCCTGCACATTTCCTGGCTGTGTGATACTGGTTTCACTGTATCAAAACACCCCAAGCCTTTGAAGAGACATAGTACAGAGATAATGCCAAAAGGAGCTGTTGGATGCTACTGGGAGTAAGTCAGGCTGTAGTGAGAGAAGCCAGATGTTACTGGTGGCTGCAGTTACAGGAGAGTTTGTATCTGTAACTTTCCACTCTCTTTAACTGAGCATGACGCCTGGTTTAGGTCAAATGCTTACCTATGACCCCAGATCTTGTCCACTTAGGTCACATAGGATTAACTGTTGATGAGGATATAAATGGACCATTCACCTTCTCACCTTTCAGTTGACTTATGGCCCAGCCATGCCCTGACATAGGTCAGTGTCTTACAGTCTAAGGCTTCCAGAATTTTTATTTTTATTTTTATTTTTAACTGAGTTTTAGCCTGCGTTTTCCTTGTTGTTCCATTTGGGCAGTGCAGCATACATGAAGCTGCAGCAACCTGAAAAGCTCCTATTCACAGAGAACCAGAACTCTCTTTTCTGTCTGTCAAGACGCTCTTCCCCATTTGAGCAAGATGCAGAATTTCATCTGTAGCTCTATGCTGCAATGCACAGGCCCCACAGAGACATTCTCTTCCATTTTTTTTGCTTAACAACCAGTCCTACCTCATCATGTTGGTAAAATCTCTGGTGCACAGCTACTGATCCTGAAGGATTTCTCATTTCACCTTCCTGTTCATTCCAGACAAGGTTAGATTTGATAGGACTTGGCAGATCTGGGCAGAACACAGATCCCTCTAGGTTAGTGTTGCTACATTGTTGGGTAGGTGGGACTGCAGTACCATCCCCATCCACCTCTGTACCAGTAACATCTGTGTTGCATCTGAGTTCCAGTCTTTTCTTGTCTCTTACACGCAGACTTAGGACTGAGTTGTTTGCTAGTGGTGAAATATACAGATAGTCAAGCATTTGTTTGGATTAGGATAATAATACAGTTAAAACGTGTTTATCTGTAAAACAAAACAAAACCAAAAAAAAAAAAAAAAAAAAAGATTTGGAAAAGCAGATGGGAAACTGCTGGTGCAGTGCAGTAGAGCTGAGTATCCAGGAGGTGGCACCTGAAGTATTCCATTAGTGTGGGAGCAGAAACCAGCCTGGAAGTAACGTTGTTGATGCTTCCCTGCAAGGAAGAAGGTTGTACTTTGTTAACACCTTGCTGAAAAGTCATAATGGATGAGTGCTTTTGTCCTACCTCCAGGCATCCATTCTAGCCTTAAAGTTAATTCTGAGTATCACTGTATGATAAATCTAAGCTTGGAAAAAATTGTGCTTGCCTTTTTAGGCCTGTATCTTTTTTTTTTTCCTTTTATTTTGACTGACTTGAAATTCACTAGACAGATTCTGGTCTTTGTGGGTGCATGTTTGTGATTTCTTTGCTACATTTTGTCCTATGTTGTTTTCAGAGGTTATTGCCAAATTTGTTGACTTTGAGTGTCAAAAGACAAAGAGAATGTCTTTATCATCATGGCAATGATTTTAATCTTACTGTTTGGTTTTAAGTGGTGTTACAGTTTCCTCTTGACTAACAATTTAGTCTACATACAAATAGATCTGAACTGCTGATAGTCAGTAAAATAACATGAGTAAGGAGAACATCAGGCTCCACCAGAAGACCCTGACTATGTTATCCTTTACCAAGCAGATGCTTCAAAGCAGAGTGCACTGTCAGCTGCCTCTTTAATGTTATGGAAAAGATGGCTGTTTCATTCACTTGTGTTATATGGGTAGAAACTGACAAGCTGCAGTCGACGTGATTTTTTTCTCATTAAAAGGAATTACACAAAAAGTCTGAATCATACGTGTTTAAAATATTTTCCCCCTAATAAGCTAGAACAGTTAGTAGGGGATTCATAGCTTTTCATTAAATGTTTGGAGCAGCCAACTCTTCAATTGTACAAATTTCAAGATGGCAGATGTTGATTTTTCTCCCTCAGACAGCAAGTGAAAATCCCTGTTAAATTCAAACTGTCAAAAGATCACAGATATTGCTGTCTGAAAAAGAATCTGTACTTCTTCACTAGTCTGAAAGGCAGCATCCAGAATTGAAGCCTTCTTCTCTGCAAGATCGCGGGCACATGAAGCTTCAACAGCTGTCCCTGAACGGAGGCCTAAGGATGTGTTTCAATACCTCCTAAAGGGGAGTAAGTTTACTTCTACGAATACTTGGACAATGAGGACTTGTACTGCCTGTTTGCACAGGATGGTAATTCCACTGCAATGGGTGCAACAACAGCAGCATAGACTTGGAGAGCTTAAACTAAGGTATTTGTAAGTGTTCTTAGAAAAACCTGTACAAATCAGCTGAGTACATCTAATCACAGTACAGATTAGATGGTTTGATAGACAAACTTCTATTGAAGTTTCAAATCACTGTTTAACTTATTTTGAAAGAAAATGATTAACCTTTGGGTCACTGTTAGTCATTAAAGACATCTTGGTATTTATTTGTCTTTCAGGTCCTGGATCTCAGTTACGCCTGTACCTGTAGTGTACTTTGACAGGGTAAATAGGCTCTAAGGATAATTCCAAAGATTGTTTCAGTAGAGACAGCTCAGATGCAAATTGTACATAATGACATTTCTAGAGTCCAGACCAGAAGGTAGGTCAGATTTGGAAGAGCACTGGCAGATAGATACTGGAAAGGAGCACAGCTACTCCTGTGTGCTACATGAACTTGGAACTTGCACTTCAAGTGTATCACACTTGCTGAGAAGCCAGGAGACGCTGATCTCCATCCTTGTTAGCAATGCTGAAGAGTGGACATGCTAGAAAAATTGCATAGACCTCCAACCCTGGGTTAAACCTTACTTCAGACCTAAAAAGCACTATTTTCCGGAAAATGCAAGAGCACTGAAAAACAAGAAATATGTTTCCTCACTGAATGTTTCCTCAGCCTACTGACCTGCTTTTTCTAGTACTCTTACAAATTCCCATTTGCTTCTCAGAATAATTTTGGCAATTTATTAGTAGTGGAATAAATGCTTTTAAATGTCAACTCTGTTGAAGGTGTGCAGCACTGGTGTAACAATGCAGCAATTTCATGAAACTTAGTTTCAGTAAACCTATGTTTGATGCCTTCTCCTCACTATATTCATCCCGTGTTTTCATCCACTCTCCTGGCTAACAGCAAAATGAAAATTGAGTCCCCTCCAAAGCCCCCCACGCACTTAGCCTAGCTGCTGAGACTGTCCTGATGTCAGGGAGGGATGTTCAGTGTTGCATTGCTCAGGTATGCTGCATAGCAATGGATTTCTTTCCTGTCAAGTGCTTTTGACCTATTAGCAGAGAAACCAGGACTGATCGTCACATATTCTGTGGTCTGTTCTTTTATGGTGTTCAGGTAGAATTTGTATGTGCAACACAGGCTTTCCTGGGGATGAGCCATGGCCCCAGAGCACTGGGCTAGTGCTTTGAGAGAGCTCGGTATGAGCCCCTTCTGGTGCTGCTAGATCAGCAGACAGCAGGACTGACAGAAGAGGTCTGTCAGGCCATGCCACTCTTGCAGACAGATTCTCAGATTTTATGCCATTTGCATTTGAAAGTTTATAGCAGTAGCAAGTATTCCTGCAGGAAGTCCCCAGCCCTCCTGAAAGCTGCTCACTGCCTTCTTTTGGCTCAGCTGCTGGTTGTCGTTTTAAGTGATCTGTGCTACTGCGCAGAAAAACGACATCCAAAAAGATTAATAAAGAAACATAGTTTCCTGGGTTGCTTGCTGTTGAAGTAGCCAGGGCTCATTTAATCTTTTAAAATTTCCTACAAAACATTACCCATTTCCCTGTGAGTTCTGCCAAAACAAATTTTCCCATTATTTTATCTTGTGAGGTAAGCTGGCATACTTTGTTTCTGGATTTACATCTATCATAAAAGCACAGTCTGTATCCAAGATGAGTTTCCAATACTCATGCCTTGCTGAGGGAAGAAAAAAATGCTTTTAGAGTATTTCTGGATTTAACCCCTATACCAAAACAGATATATCTGCTCTTATTTTGTACTATCTGGAAGCAGAAAGAGGAAAAAAACAGTATTTCAGTTGTGCTTGTATCATTACATATATTATGATGATATTCAGTGAGATACTAAATGGATGAATTAAAATGTATCAAAACAAAAAAGCCACGTTGTTTGTGAAATCTCATAAGGTTAAAAGATTGGGCGTCCCTGGGAATTAAAATTTAAGAGGTTATTTAACTAATAAATTATGCATACCTTAAGTTTCGAAAAACCAGTTAATTACCTTGCTGAAATTGACCTGAATTACAGCTGCAAGCTTTCTTCCTTTCTTTTTTGTAGTTGTGAAAGCCCCAGGTTAACTGGGTACCAACAAGTATGTCTTAGCAGAAAACTTTACTTTTGTAATGCACTGAAGATACTGAAAGTATTAGCTAGACTAATTAGATTAGCTCTGTTCCAGCAAGAGATTTTGACTTTCTGCAAAGGACAGGAGGAGTGTGAGAATTAGTGTGTAATTTTTTCCCACATGACTTATTGCTTGTGCCCTTTTGTAGTATCCCTGTAGCAACTACTGCATGGCATGACCTTTTCAGCATATTTATCAGTTCCAGCCTTATGGATGACACAAGAGCCTGAAATGTATTTGCTGGGAAGATGAGCAACTCCAGGAGACTGATCCAAAATCTTTTTTTGTTTGTTTGTTTGCTTTTTCAGGGCTGCTTTGAAACTCTTGCATCCTGGTACACGCATCTGAAGCTCTGATGCCCAAATACAATGCAGAACTTGAATTGCACATCAAGAAATAGGAAAAGTAACTTAGGATTAGACCACATAGAAAATAGACGGCGTCTGATACAGAATGAGTGTGTATTTCAATAAAAGATGCAAAATGACAGAATCCAAGTTTGTATTTCACTAATGGAAAGATGCACATAAAAGAGTTTTGTACCCAGAGCAAAAGAAGTTCAAAAATAATGAAGAAAATGATCTGGTTTCTGAATAACAATGTGAATTTACTGTATTAGGTACAAAAAATAGACACAGTGCAATTCTTCAAATTAAATAGCATTTAATCTTGTGAAAAATTCTTTTTTGCCTTTTTTTTCCTCCACAGGCATAGTCATAATGTGGTGCCTCTTATCTTATCTTTCAAAAGCAGAACTGATATCTGAGCAGTGTCTGTACTTGAGGGATATACTGACTTATTAAATTGATTTCTTGGATCTCAACTGTGGCATTTCTTGCATGTGCCTCTGAAGTTTCAGATGTTGGCTGTGGCCAGAGTGTATCATAATTCAATTTTCTTCATTTTAAAGGTGCACTATCAAGACACAGATGAACTAATGTACTGATTCAGCACTTCTACTCTTCAAACTTGGAAGATTGTGCATTGTGTTCCATTTGCATAATGATGATGAAATCTATCTTCCTGCATTAATCAATTCACTGAAAAGTTTGCAATATATCCGCAGTTCATATATTTCATTCCTGTCAGTTTTTATCCAATTTTATGCTTCCGCCCAAAACTTTCCCATCTTTCACAGGCAGGTAAGAATAAACCAGGGGAAATGAAGTTGTATACTATAAAGTCAGACAGGACTGACATAGGAGTATGCCACAGTCCACTGTGATACTGGAAGAAGTAAAAAGCTTAAATCATCTAATTATAACCTCTAATTTCTAACAAGATGACTTCAGGTTAATGGGAAAACCTTTCTGAGAGCAGCTGTCAGAGTGGTCAGATGGAGATTTTCAACTAGCTTTTTTCCCTCTCATCAAACAGAGGAAGGGAAAAGAAAACACACGTAACAGGTTTGAACATCTTCATCTGAAAACAAATGGCCTAACTATGGAAAGAACTTCAGCTTAAGCAACCCATTTTTCTCCATACCATGAAGTTTTAAAGAAAAATGTACACTTTGGACTTCTGTGTGTTGTCAGTGACTCAAACATTGCTATCTGAACCTATTGTAAAAAGTTATTTCTGAGTTAAAATAGAGTTGGTTTATAATCTAATTTTTTTTCCCCTCATCTTCTGTTTTATGGCTATCCTGCAGGACTTCTTGTTTGCTCTGACTCTGTTATTGACACCAACACCAGTTCTAGAGCCTGGAGCCTTTCCAGAGCAGGAATTGATTTGGTAGTGGGTGCTATGTCACAAGAGTTTGAAATCTAGATTGTAAAGAATAGTGAAATTCTTATTGTGTGCCTTCCTAGAGCTTTAGTTTTGCATTTTGTATGTGCAAATAATGCTCTGTTTTGCTGCTGGCTTTGTGTGTCTGTCTCAGAGGTCTGTTAAATCACTTGCTGAATGTCAAGATAATGCCTCACTTAAGGCCTGTCCCTTCTTCCTGCTGGGACTTGCTACTTTGGGAGATAAGACACTCTAAGATACAGAATAGGGTACATTTTGATTACAGAATCCAGTGAATAGTTTGGTTTTCCCTTATCTCTATTGTTTGCTTGTTGCTGTCTCTGACGGCATTGTGAATGACTCCTTGCGCACAGAAGGGGATTCCCAGTTTCTATGTTGTGCTCTCTGTATAAATGAATTTAAAATGAGGAGGCTTACATATTGGTCGTAGTTTATGCACTCTGCCAGTCCTGTGGAAAGGAGCAGACTTCCAATGAGTTTGTGTTCCTCTGTCCAAAACACCCGAGACTCCCTAGCCCAGGCTTACAATGAGACCAAGTAATAAAAAGAAATCTTGAAGACCTGACAGATTTCTGGCTTTGCGAGGTGAGGCCCATAGAGAGGGAATTGAGTGTTAGTGAAAATGATCAGTAAGTGACCAAGTACAATATAGTATATACTTAAAGAATGATCTCTTGTAAATTTCTATGGACAATTCCTCTCCTTGTCCAGAATGGCTCCCTGAGGTATAATTGAAAATTCTCACCAGAAGTAACACAGCAGACATACAATTCAGAACACTTTGCAGCTCATAAACAGAGCTACATTCATAAAAGGCAGATAATTTCTATGGAGCCCTTTTGTAGATTGTGATATTATTTGAAACATGGCAATGCTGAGATGCTTGGTAGCCTGTGGCTGCCTCCTTTTCAAGCCACACATACAGAACAATCTGTTGTCATACAGCAATCATTTACATCTTCAGCATCACATGAAGAAGTTGTGATAAGCATTTATTTGGAGGCTAGGATGTTATATCCCGCTGGAACCACTATATTACAAACTTTCTGTGAGCTTGTGCTTTATCTTCCAACATAGTTATTTCTTGCTGTCGTTGAAAACAAATGGTCAAATGTGGAAAGAGTTAGAGCTGAAAGATCTCGTTCTTCTCCATATGATGAAGTTATAAAGAAAAATGTATCCCTTGGACTTCCGCAGATGTGATGAGGCTGAGATATATTAAAAGGAAATAATCAAATTAGTTGATCATAACCTAATATATCTGGTATTTATATTTTCATTGGTAGTAAAAATGTTTTATGATATTCTTTTCTTTTTCTGGTTTCAGTCCACTCGATGTTGGCAGATATTTTTTATTGTCTTTGTTGTTAAAGATAAAATGAATGAAAAAAGAAATTATCAATTGGCTTTAAGATGGCAGTGTTGCTGCTGGATGTTTCTGGTGTGCAAGTTTACATACCCATTTTTTAATTAAAAACACTGAGAATTCACAGCATAAGGACTTCACTGAATTTATGCAGGTATTTAATAATAGTAGAAGAAAATAAATCACTTGTTTTGTTCACTTTGCACTCTCGAGCTCTAATCCGTCTTCAGGAATAAGGCAATAGAGCTCAATTTAATTGAGAAGTTGAGGGATGTTCTAGATAAAAAATGCGTTTTTTCAGCATCAGTTCCAACGATCTACCATGAAATCCAGTCCAAACAGTTTTCAAATTCCTGAGCACTCCCATTATTTGATAGGAGTACCGATACCTGTACAATGAATCCCTTGCTGCTTGCTGAGGAATGGGTACTCCAGACAGATCAGTGTAGTTCATGAACACTAAATGAGCAAGCTCTGCATTTGTTAAGTCACAGATACTGTGGGAATGAAACTAGTAGAAAGTTGCCTTCCCTTGCCCACAAGGAAAATGAATTCAAACAGATATGCAGGAACACATCCAAAATCATTGGGACCAAATTTGGGCCACGTATTTCTAAAGTTCATATCTCCCTGTGGTTTTTCAATAATTGCACTGCGGTAACTCCAGACATGTCACTGATGACCTCAGTGACATGTTTCTTAATTCTGTGGTATGTGCTACTTCTGCAAAATTCTACAGGTGAGCTGCAACAGAGCATGAAAATCAAAGCTTAGCAGAAGCCAGAGAAGCAGAAGCCTCTCATGCAGAGACAGGAGAATCTGAGCAGAATGGTTTAAAAGCTCTGTTCAATGAGTAATGTTACGTTTTGGAGTTGGTGGTACCTGAAATTAGCTTGGTGGCTTTTTTTGTTTGTTTGTTTGTTTGTTTGTTTGTTTGGAGTAGTAATATTTAAAAAGGACCTATCTGGGGATTCCACCTGAAAAAAATTATGTTTTTGCATTTCCTGACATCTTCCAGGGAGAATCACTATGAATGGAGCTGAGTATACTAAACCCATTTTGCCCATTTTTCCTGACGCTTACTGAAGATCTTCAGTAGGCAGCGTAGAAACTGTGAATAGTGCTTCTACCCACATCTTTTCAGGCTTTAATTTCACCCACTTTTACTTCTTATTGTCTTCTAGTCTTGGTAACCATTTTCACTCAAACAGAAACCTGGATTTAAAAAAAAAAAAAAAAAAGTTCTTTGGCTCAGAGTCCCTTAGGAAACTATTTCTGATCTTTTCAGTTTTAACGTGAGGAAGAGAAACAGTAGTATATGAAACATCTTATAGGTATATCTTGACAGATAGTGTTATCTTTCAGAAAATGAGTATACTTGCTGCCAGAATGTGCTGCACTCTCTGACTCAAACTCTACTTTTATTTGTGTTCTCCTTTGCAGAGCAGTGCAGATAATAAAGCATTATCCTTCCCTTCCCTTTCCCTTCTCTTCATCTCTGATTTTTCTTCATCTTCTCTTCTTCTTCTTTTCTTTATTTTATTTTATTTTTCTAACTTTTTTTCATTGCCTAACAAGAGAGTAGCCTGTAAGGTCTCTGCAGAACAGCAGTGGGGGAGTCTTATCTGGCCTGAGCCTGCCAGATCTCTCGGCAGTGCTGCATTATCACTGCCAGGTGAGAAGTAGGCTGTTTGCAGTCACACTCGACTTGTTGGCTGGCCTAGTGTTTTATTTTTTTTTCTTCTTTGTAGAGTAATCAATTTTCCACATTAAGATTGAATTAGGGCTGAATTTTATTTTTTTTTTTCAGCAGAGATAAATCTTATTGCCCAAAGTTTTGAGAGGTTAACACCTGGCTGGCCTGTGGCCACAGAAGGGAGAAGTTGGGTTGGGATCAGAGTGCCTGGGGGTATTCTTGCTTCTACTGAATTGGGTAAAAGAGGAATAGTAGGTGCCACTTTGTACATACTGACTGTTCATAGAATCATAGAATAATAGGGGTTGGAAGGGACCTCAAGAGATCATCAAGTCCAACCCCCCTGCCAAAGCAGGTTCCCTACCCTAGGTAGGGACTGCAGTGGACTGTTGGTGTCCACTGCAGCCATCTCATCACAGATGACCACTTAACCTGTGCAAAAGAACTTGTATTGTTCTTAACATTACAAATGATTCCTGCTAAATCTTTTATTTTCAAATAAATGAAAAGATTTGATATAATGAAAGATACTCTATAGGAGTGAGCATGTACACATCTGTGCTTTCTCCCTTGAGCTATTTGATAAGGTTCAGAGCACTGGTGCAACAAACTCCATGAAGTTTATGCTCAGGTAAGAGCAGTCCATGTTCTTGAGCAAATATTTTAGCTTTGTATTCCTATGTACCTTGCAGAAACCATAGAAGTGTTAAAATATATTTCACAAGAGGACAAACTTGAATGCAATAGGTGGTCAAAAGAGAAGCAATGATAATAAATTTGCTTTCAGTACCAAAAAACCCCAAATATTTATATATATGTGTGTTTATGTATATGTATGTATATGTATACACACACACACACACACACACATATATATATAATTATAATTACACTCTAATCAATAATATATTAGTTCACTATCAAGTATTTGCATTCCTGATTTGTGTTGCACAGCTGTTACAGAGCATTCCTTTCCAGATTCAGGCAAGTTTTTCAGATAACAGATATTTCTTGTACTATATTAATCAGTCTCTGATTGCTTCTTTTAGCTTGCTGTCTGGAGTCCATAGTTGCTAAATGTAGAAGAAAAGAAAGTAATTTTCCAATAGCTAACATAGCTGATACATAATTGCTCTGTGTGTAGTAATGCAAGTCAGAACAGAGTGGGAATTTTGCTTGCACTAAAAAAAACCACAAAAAACCACAGTTGGCTTTAGAATATTTTGATGAGCAATGGATGCAATTTTGTTAAAGAGGGACTTCATAGGAATCATGTTGTTGAGTGGTTTGTATGATTACAAGCAGAGCTGAAGAGACTCTTGTAATGCACTGAGACTAATGTTTGAGTGAAAACAGAATCTGGCTTCTTAACAGAGAAGGTTATGATATTTGCCATCTTTGCATTTGTAGGAAGCCTGTGTGAACTCCTTCACTTCCAAATATTTGGCCTCAAATTCAATTCAGTTTGCATTCAATGTGTCCATACGTTCATCTACCACTTGCTTTTTCTAACTGAAGTTTTGCATGTTGATGTAGTGACTGCATGTTTTCTGCAAGTGAATGTAAAAATAAACAATGTGCCAGTTATTAAGTATCTTTAATAGCATAGTCAGGGAAAAGTAACTGACATAGTCTTACAGTTAAGGATACTGAGGCAGGGAGGTGGGACATATTTTGCCTGAATTTTTTAACAATCATTGCATAGTTATGCCCAACCTAGGATATTAGTAATACTCTAGTCATACTTTCAATAAAACATTCAATGATGCTTAAGCAAGTACAGTATCATGTTAGAAATTATTCTAACACCCCCTGTGTTATACTTAATGTGTCTCATCTCTTTCACTCAGAATGCTTTCACACAGAATTGTAGGGATTGGAAAGGACTTCAGAGATCACTGAATCCAGCTCCCTGCCAAAGCTGGTTCACTGCAGCAGGTTGCACATGTAGGCATACAGGAGGATCTTGAATACCTCCAGAGGAGGAGACTCCATGACCTCCACGGGCAGCCTGTTCCATTGCTCCATCACCCTTACAGTGAAGAAGTTTGTAGTTTCATAGAATGATAGAATCATAGAATGGCTTAGGATGAGTGTGACCTCAAAGATCCTCCAGTTCCAACTCCTATCCTATCCCCTACAGGGTAGCCACGCACCAGATCAGGCTGCCCAGGGCCTGATCAAACTTGATCTTGAATGTTTACAGGAATGGGGCATCCACAACTTCTCTGGGCAACTTGTTTCAGTGCGTCATCACTCTCTGAGTAAATAATTTCTTCCTGACATCTAAGAAACATTTCCCTTCTTTTAGTTTGAAGCTATCTCCCCCTGTGCTTTCACTATCATAGCATTAGAAAAATCTTATCTTCATGTTTGTAAGGTTCCTTTAAGGACTGAAAGGCTGCAATGATTTCTCCCTGGAGCTTTCCCTTTTTTAGGCTAGAGAACCTCAGCTCCCTCAACCTTTCTTCATAAGAGGTACTCCAACCCTTTAATCAACTTTGCAGCCGTCATCTGGACCCACACCAACAGCTCCTTATTTTTCTAGTGCTGTTGGTCACGTTTATCACCAGCCTCCACCTGGACATTGATCTCAGCCTTGTGGCTGTGGTCATTCAACTAACTCTTTATCCACCAACTAGTACAGGCTTCTAATACATGTCTCTCTAATATAGAGATAAGGATGTGGTCTAGGACCATGTCAAAGGACTTGCGTGAGTCCAGGTAGATGACATCAGCTACCCATCCTTTCTCCACTGATGCCATTAATCCACTTCAGAAAACCACAAGACTGGTTTAGCATGATCTGCCCTTGTAGAAGCTCTGTTGGCTGTCTCAGATCACCTCCTCATCTTGCAGTGCCTTAACACAGCTTCCAGGAGGATCTGCTCTGTGATCTCCCCAGGCACAGAGGTGAGGCTCACCAGCCTGTAGTTCCCCAGATTTTCTTTTCTCCCTTTTTTTTAAATATGGGAGAAATTTTCCCCTTTTTCCACTCATCCAGGACTTTACCTGGTAGCTGTGACTTTTCAAATACAATGGTGAGTGGCTCGGCAACAGCATCAGCCAGTTCTTTCAGACTCAGAAATGCATGTCATCTGCCCCATAGACTTGTACACATTCAGCTTCATGAGGTTGTCTCCAACTTGCTGTTCTATTACAGTAGGAGAGATTTTGCTCTCCTTGCTCCTATCTGTAGATTCAGAGACACAGGAGGCTGACTGCCAGTGAAGACTGAGGAAAAGAACTTTTTAAATACTTCAGCCTTCTCCATGCCTTTTGTGGTCATTTTTTCATCAGAGGGGATACACTGTCCTTGACCCGTCTTGTCTGATGAACGCAGCTGTAGAATCCCTCTCTTTATTTTTCATATGACTTATGAAGTTCAGATCCATCTGCACCTTGGTTTTCCTGAACCTATCTCTGTGCGTCCAGATGGCATCTTGGCATTCTACCCAGGCGGCACGTCCCTGCTTCCACCGTCTATATTTCCTTCTTATCCTTCAGGTCTCTTCAATACCTATACCAGGAGGCAATCCTCAACAAACTCCAAGGTTCTTCTGGATTGCTTGCAGCTTGCTTTGTTGTTGTTGTTGTTTGTTTGTTTGTTTGTTTGTTTTGTTTTGTTTTTTCCCTGTAACTATCTGAACGGTTTAAATCTCCCATCAGGTTGAGAGCCTCTGAGCAGGATGCTTCTTGTAGATGAAGCAAGGAGGCCACAGCAACAGGCTCCTCTTGACCTGGTGGAGTGTATTAGACCTTGACCACCAGATGTCCTTTATTGGTCTGGTCCTTAATTTTAACTCACAAGCTCTCAGCCTGATCATGGCTGTTTCTCAGAGGCAGCTTTGAGGGTGTACAGGATAACTCCCCTGTCCCTCCTGCCTAGCCTATCCATTCTACAAAGCTTAGAGCCTCAATCATAGTTTTCTATTTGTTTGACTTGTCCCGCTATGTTTCTGTGATAACAATTAAGTATTTTCACGGTGCACCATGGTTTCCTTCTCTTCCTGCTTCTTTTCCATGCTGCATGTATAATCTCTTTCATTGAGTTCACTTTTTGTGAAGTGTTTCTATTCTTAGGGTTGATGCCTTCTTTCTTTAGCTTTGATTCCTTCGTATCTGGCTGAATTTGTCAGGGTAATTGGCCCACAAGTTCCCTGGAAGAAAATGTCTTTCCCTTTCCTCTGCGAACACTAAAGCAAAAAAAAAAAAAGGAGAAGGTCTTTGACATGGTCTTCTTAGTCTTATGGAAAGCACTACTTCTTAGTGAGACCACTGGAAAAATGATCTGTAGACTCTTCTAACAAATCCTGTTGGGATTTCAAACAGGAACCTGGGCAAGGTCAGTCTGGTACTACTTTTGGGGAGTAACGCTCCCCTCAGACAATGCTGCCCTGCTTCTGAGTGAGTCAGTGCAGGAATAGAACCTCTTAATCTGTCTGATGTGATGTGTGGGTGTACTGAGTTTAAAATGAAATACAATGGCTTCAGGGGAGAAATTTGTAATTTTATCTACTGAAAGCCTTTTAAAAGTTTATTTCAACATGGGACTGCAGTTAGTTCTGAGTTTCAAGGTGTTACTCCGTAGAGCTTTCATTCTTTTACCTATAATGTTGAATATATATTTTTTATGTGTTGTGTCAAGTGATTGAAAGGCCATTCCTTTACAATCTTTTGATTTTTTTTTTTTTTTAATATTTGGCTTATTTGAACTTCAAATAGCATGGCCTCTCTAAGGGAGAGGAAGAACGAAAAGGAGAGTATTTATTCTCTTTGATCACAGGCCAGCACTTGCTTTTGAAACAGGATTGTTGTGTATAAATAAAGAAGGACTTCAAGAACTTCTGCCTACAGAGATGGGTGAGGACAGAGGAGTGATCTGTTTTGAAAAAAAAAAAAAATGCTGAGGAGTAATTATTGGCAGTGTGCACACAAAGCTGAAACTGATGTTTGGCTTTCATGTGTGGTGTAAAAATCCCTTTCCCAACTGGCTAGCATAGACCAGGTTCACTGAATAAAATACTGGTGTTGTTTAGTTCCCATCAAAGGAAAAATTCCAACCATACATATTCTGTTTTAGCAGGACAAATTATAATTCATTGCACAGATAAAAGCTTTCATTTCTCCCAGGAGAAAATATTTGCATCTATAGCAAGAATAGAACATGCTTTTTCTTTTCCTCTGGAGCAAGCAGAAACAATTCTAGCACTGATCAGCTTGCATGCAGGAAGAAAAGAGGCTTCAGAAGCGTTTAATGATAACCTATGCATTCGGGAGTGATAAGAAATAGAATATTGCCCAGTGTGAGAGTTCGTCACTAGATATAATTTACACCTGTTTATCTTTTCAAGGATTTACAGAGTATTCTCTTCACTCTCCCACCTCTCTACTTTGTAATATAAAGTTATTCCGGGAATGAACTAGTACACAACAGTTAGAAGTGACCGTCTGCTCACATTACGGTACTTAAAATAGCAATTTGTATTCTTCCTGAATAGCACAATACCTTGATCTGAACAATGTTAGATATGTATAACAATAATTGTGTGATAATTTTGGATCACTGCAGATGTTAGTGAACTAAAGAGCAGGTATATCAGAAAGGAAATCAAGATGGCAATGTACTCTGCATCCCAGTTTTGGATTGACTCTAAGAAAAATAATAATGTTAAATGTATCAGAGTAAATTGTTATTTTGGATACCACATTGACATCACCTCTTTGATTTGCATTGATGTCATCAATACCTTACCTTTCATTGAGCCTTCTTTTAGATCAGGATTTCTTACTTCATGGTAGAAAGATGAATGCAGATGGATATTTCATTCTGATGAGAATTAGCAGAGTACTTTTACTTCTAACAAAATTCCCCACAGACTTCATAATATTATTGAATGGGAAAGAAGCTTCAAAATTCCAGTAATCGGCAACTGTGTACTTGAGAGGCAAGGCACCTGGCACTCCCAGTTCTGTCATCTCTGCTATCCTTTAATGTTGTCCCGGTAGCAGAGATGTAAAGCAGGGCATCGTAGTACGAAACTATAAATGATGACAATAGAGTGGGAAAACAGAAAACAAAGCAGAAAACAAAAATCAAAATGTTTTGGTTTTTTTTTCATCCAGTCTGACATCTAATGATGAAGTCAAGGGCACTGGTTGCACTGGTCAAAATAGATTATCTGCTTCACAATGATTCAAATTAAAAACAAAAACAAAAACACACCCACAAAAAAAATTGAGCTGTTCTTCCACTTGTTATTTAAAATAATGACTTCTTCCTGAATCAGAAGAATCAGCACAGAGTAACCATCTGGTACAATGTTCAGATTAATAGTGTAACTTTTTATTTGTGAGAATATAAAATCTTTCTTGAGATAGTTTAAAGGGCTTATTTCTCTAGGTGCTAGTGCTGCAAAGCATCTTTTATATCCATGTAACTGATAGAGCCAATAGTTTGAGATTCCTCTTTTTTTCTATTACTGCACTCATAAGAAAAAATGTCCTAGCAATGAGTGGAATGGTATTGAAGTCATATGCTCACACCGTGCTAGAGAGAAACTCATCCATACGCAACTGTAGTATTCCAGTGTTTGTGACTAAAGATTATTTACCTGCAAACAAATATCAATGATTCTCAAGTCCTTGAATCTGAAAGTAGTGTTTCTGGCAAGTGGTAAGCATATAGCTTCACACCTAAGGTATTGCCTTTGCAAAGAACTAGCTGTTTATATTTTTACAGTTTTTGTTTGCAAAACAGTCAAATTAGATTCATTAAAAATTATGGAGTGGGGAAGTTATATTGAGTAGCTATACTATGTATTATCTGTGCACAAAGCAGATGTAATGATGCATTATAAATGCTGAGAGAATTTAATCAGAGTAGAAAAATATCATGAAATGGTTGTTTAAACACTGCAGAGCTAATGTTACAGTAATTACTTCCCATTGAGCAAGACATGGCGTACATTATCTGGGCTGTGTTTGATTAGTGATACTGCACATAACATCTTGCCTTTTCTTAGTTTTACTTCAATATCATTTAAAATAATTTTCAATTCAAATCCTAGTTAGAAAAAGAGGAGTTTGACATCAAATCCAGTTTTCTTTTCTTTTGCTTTCTAACTCAATCTGCATAAAATTCTTCCTTTGATTAACTAAATCTGTGCAAGAAGACTAAGCACTCTTATAGAAAACACAATTCTATGCTTCTCCTTCTGTCCACAAATGTTAGAAAAGTACATAAAATGTTTAATTTATTGCTATTGGTTTGAAGCAAGTAAGTCATGCATATTTCAGCAGTCTAGGAGCTTCCTCTTGATGAACGACTAATTTTTTCATTGATATAAACTCAATTTTAACAGTGATTCTAAATAATACATTGCCTACAAGCTCTAAGTTGAAATTTTCAGGGTAAAATTTATCCATACTTTGAGAGTCAGTAAAAGCATACCATAATAAAAGGCAGTAGAAGAAGAAATACTCTGACTGTGACTTGCGCGTGGTCTTGAAAACACTAGAAACTTTTTAACAGTTTGATTTAGGATTTTGAAGTCAGATCATTTCTAATACAAGTAAGTATTCACGGGCTATTGGACAGAACAGTTTTCAGCATTTTTTTGGGTAAGGTTCATTGCTCTATTTCTTGCAGGTAACGTTATGTAATTTACTGTTCCCGAGTTGCAAGGATGTATCCAAGATGTGTCTCACATATATATTCCTCAGGAGTAATTTCCATTTACTATATTCCTTGAGTATATTTTGCAAAACTTCGATTCCATCCTAATATATTATGGACAGATCATTCTAGATGAGGATGGCTTTCTGACCTTAGGCCTAGATACCATTTGCTCCAATTGCTACCTTCGGCATAAATCTTAAAGTAAAAAACAGTTCTGGGCTACTTTGAGAAAAGAACAGGTGAAACTCCAACAATTTTGGAGCAAGGGGAAAAAGAACAAGTGGCAAATGCTCCAAGAAACATAGGCTTGTGCTGGGGCAGCATGTGGAAGGGCAAATTGTAAGCACGTGGTTTCATCTCTATGATGCGAAAGTACACAAATTTTGTTGTTAGTTTGGATAATAAGGAAGACTGAGTTATGGCTTCTCTAGGAGAATCCTGCAAAGTCACAAAAGAAGCCAAAGCATGAGTTCCTTCCAGAAATAGTCAGTGTTGTGAAAAGGGTGTTAAGTCAACATCCTAACTGCTAAACTGATCTGACAATGCATCTATCTGGCATTCACCTACAAAAAGCAAACAAACAAAAAAAATCTATATGCGTTTACCTAGTGTGTTTGCGTTTCTGTGACTGGGACTCATTTTCTGTTCAATGCTCATTTCTAAATCTTGATATCACATATGATTCCTGTAATTTTTATGAAAGTAAATAGTGTGTCACTGTGGTGCATCCCCCTTTGTAGAGTCTGCACTTTGGAAGCATATCTGTAATTGCAGTCATGACATGAAGATACTTATAGTCTGATTTATCTTTGTCAGGGGGGTAACAGTGCTCAGCACTGAAATCTAGGATATGTGCGACTAAATAGAGCAATTTGTCAAATATTTTATTGACACAAATTGAAATGAAACTAGTTCTCATACTCTAGAGGTCACTTCACAACAGCAAAAATTCATTACCTAAGTATACACAGAAGAAAACTATTTCACATTTGAACTTGATTTGTGAGAAATGGATGTACACACATAAAACTAAAAACTCATAGATCATGCTTGTAAAGTAAATTACAAGAACCTGCAGGCTCAAGTATTCCCTGGCTAATAACCCATCGTTTCCTCTGAAAAGGGCAGCTATTGCTTTACTGAGATCTATTCAGTATTTCAGGATTTTTTTTGCATAAGAACACACACAAGTGACCTGCTTCAAGCTTACTGGAGGTGAAAATCTGTTTTTTTTCATCATGCACATTTTTGAGGAGGTACTAGAGCACTGGAGACATACATGCACCATTCCATCCTAGTAAAAATGATTTTTAAATGTTAGGTATTTTACTTCCGCTACTGCCTACAATCAAAAAATATTAGAAAAGTACTCCTTTCTTAAGTGTTTGCTTTCAGCTCTGTAGCTTCAAAGTCAAGACAAAATTTTTCCTGAGTTAAATCTTGAGTCATGACTCAGAGGAAGGGGAAGGCTGCTATGGAGGAACAAACTCCTCTCATCTTCTCAAATATAGCTGGATGTGAACAAGTGAGAAAAGACAAAGAGAAAGAAGAAGCAGTGATGAAGATACGAGGAGCGAAAGGCAGGTTTACAACTGCAGTGAAATTTATTTGACATGTACCAGAATTTTATTGCCAAACAGCATACCCACTGGTCACATGGTGAAGTCATCATCGGGAATATCATTGATCAGTAATGACAACACCCTGGTACCAGAGATGAAGATTCTCCAAAGGGGTGTAATATTGATCTCTGCTGCTGAGCTCCTGCAGTAAAAAAGTTCAGGCTGCTTGGAGGTTGGAACTAGATGATCTTAAAGGTCCCTTCCTACCCAAACCATTCTATGATTCTATGAGACAAAGAAGAATATAAATGGATCAGAACAAAGAATAAAAATAGTATAAATAGGAAAAGTATCACTCTGAAAAGTAGAGTTTTTGCTGTGTTCTCTATTTGAAAAAAATGTTTTGATCAAGCCCCTGGCAAAGAGACAGGTACTGATGTGTTTCCTGGGTGCTTTTAGAGTAGCTGACAAGTTCTAAAATACTGGGAGCACTTGACCTAGTATACATTTATTTTTTAAACATCAGAGACATTTAGGTGTTTTTTTGTTGTTGTTTCTTTTTTTTTTTTTTCATTTTCAGACTGTACTTTGAGAAATATTAGGCAAATGTATCCAGAGAAATGGGAATGTGTTCTAGATTATGATTCATCGGTTTGAGTAGGAACATCTTCAAGAAAATGAGCTAACCTGTCTGATTTAACTTTTTGATTATTCAGCAGAACCACTTTGGCAGGAGAAAAACTACTCCTGGAAGTGTACTGTCCATTCAGATGTAATGCGGATGTCATATTCCCACTGGAAAACAAAAAGCCTGTTACCTAATTCTTCTTAAGAGTATTCACAATAATTTAGTGTCTTACTGAACAAAGACTATTGGTTGGGAGTATTTCTTTATACTTTGCATCCATGTGGTGTATTACTTGGCATCTCATAGCTTTTCACAAAATGATACTGAACAACTGAGGAAAGTAAAAAAATAAGGCAAATAAAACTTTCCAATACCAATGTGCTCAATTATTTTTCATACTTAAAATTCAGAAGAGGTTTTTTTTTTTTTTGTTTTTGTTTTGCATTACAATTATGCATTTCTCTTCAGAGCAAAATTTTAAGTTACACATATGTGTTTACTCTAGATTATGGAAACATTCAGAAATTTTCTTCAGATTGGTGAAATTTTACCCTCTGGATAATAGAACATTAGAGAAGTTGATAAAAATTGAGAGTTACATTTGCTCCTGCAAATATATCTGATGATTCAGAATTCTAGAGTGCATTTTACTGATAGGGAAGAGTTTTTTAGCTGAAGACTTGCTGGAGCAGCTCTAGTGTCTAGTTGGAAGGGAGAATGCTAGGGAGGCATGTCTGATGCAGACTGGAAGTCAAACCAATTTGTGAAATGAAGAATTCTTCAAGTAACTGAAAAAAAATCCATTGATTTTATATTGCTTTTGACTAGTAGTAATTAGTAGAAAAATAGGAAATAATAATAAAAAACAGATATAAGCAAGAGGAATTTGTAAATCCAGATGGTAAGAAAAAGCTTATGACATATAGACCTAAAATGAGATTGAAACTATTTATCAATACTGAAATATTACAAGCCAGTTGAGTTCACTGGCTAAATTCTACTTAAGACATTTGAAGTGCTATAGAGATACAGTTAGGGGAATATAACATTATGAAAATATAGCACTCCTTGCTTCCAAATGACCAATAAGTAGTAAAAAGAAAATATAGAGACATAAGGACGATGTGGAAGGTATAGTTTAAACTCTGAAATGGTGCAGATGCTGACTCTCCAAATACTGTTTTGAATATATATAAGTGAGAGATTTTGATACTGAGGAATTTAAATTTGAAAGAGAGCTGGAAGAAACTATAGTATAAAGTCCATGATACTTCTTAAAACTAAGGCTGATAAGTTTCTCACTTTTGTGGTCCTTAATAAATATAAATGTCACATTTAGCACCTAAAGTTGAAAAATTAAGGTAAAATTCTGAAGTAGACTGGAAGTTAGTTCTTGTGAACTGTTAATTATGATCTGTTTACTTTCAAGATAAGGAAAAAGGAAGACAATCCCATATAGTTATTGTAAGTTACGAAAGCCTTATTTAGCAAAGATAAGGATGACTGAAATTCAAACTCTAACATGAGAACATGAGTAAGAGTTTGGATCTTACAGTTTATGGAGAAGTGAAAAACATGCAATGCCACAGAGGAGAAAGAAGACAATATTTACTAAGAATTACTGATCCAAGGGAGGAATAAAAACACAAATTAAAACAATAAAAGTAATTCTTGAAAGAAGGAAAAAGAGGAAAACATGAATTACTATAAATCTTAAAAATTAGGAATGCATAGAAAATCTAGAATTATTGTGTTAAGCAGGAAAAAGAGGTAAAAAATCTAAAATTTTGCTTATGGATGAGACAAAGAATGGCAAAACCCATTTATAGATGAAGGTGGTAGAGTGATAATGCAAGGAAGAGAGAAGTATGCATATTAGTATCTGTTCTGTAAATTGTATGATGTGCCAGTACCACCTGAGGACAGCATAGTGCCTTCTCATCCATTAAGGAGAAAACTAATTAACAGTGTTTAAAGATTAACACTACACAGAAGGCTTGGACATTTTATACATAGTCTAATACCACTGGATAAAATGTATCCCTTGCAATTATTTAATAAACACAGAAGATTATAATACTTTAGAGTGCAATTTGATACAGATGAGCAGATTATTATTTTTTTTTGTGAGCTACAGGAGGTATTTGCTGACCAGATTTTAGGGTACCCACTTAATCAGCTAAACCGTAGACATTCTGGTGTTAATATCTTTTCTCACCTATTTAGCGAGTTAGGACTAATTTGTCTAATTTAGCAAGTTCATTGAGTGACACTGGTGTCAAGGGGTACTATAGCACTTACTCTTGTTTTCTTGTATGTCAGCACTTGTTGTGGTAGTTATTCTTCCAAGCCATCAAAATTTGCATCTATGTAATTAAAATGTGAGAAAACAAAACACAGCAATGAGATCTGCACAGCTGGAAAGCAGATGACCTAGAAAATGTGAGCAGGACTTCACACAGGAAAATACATCTAGCTATTTACTGCTATATTATTTTTAAGAATATGACTAATTCAGTGTTTATTATTTTATTAAATATCTGTAGGTCTTAGAATCACAGAATGGATTGGGTTGGAAGGACCCCAAGGATCATCAAGTTCCAATGCCCCTGCCACAGGTGCCATCAACCTGCAGATCTGGTTCTAGACCAGATTGCTCTTGAACACCTTCAAGGACAGAGCATCAACAGACACTCTGGACAGCTTGTGCCAGCAACTCACTGCTCTCTCTGTGAAGAACTTTCCCCTGACATGTAGTCTAAACCACCTCCTCCTTGAGCTTAAAATGTTGAGGATGGTTTGGAATTACCCTTGGTGATTCGCAGAAGACAGATCCATCGTGACTGAAGTAGAGGGAAGGTCACTTTGTTTCTAAATTCAATCATATTTGTACAATCACAGCTACATCAGGAACAAGATAAATGGAAATAGTTTTAAAAGGTCATCACTCAGAGAGCAGATTTCTTACTGTATGGAAGGTGATTTGTGTCTTAGGCTTTGAAATCTGGTGTTTTTCAGATTCACAAAACTGACCTTGTCTGAGAATCCAGTTTTTTATTTTGGACATAGTTACTCTACAAGAGCTGAGTGACTGCTACTGATCTCAATTCTGTTATTGTTTGTTTGTATGTTTGTTTGTTTGTTTTGCACCACTGTGTAATATATTATTTGCATCAGAAATCACTTGACAATACTTTAGTTAACAAATACCTACTTGTCTTGTAATGCAGTTTGGAACTTGTTTGAAATCAGACAAATGAAGGAAAACCCACTGGCACATTAAAAGAGAATTTTGATAAAATAAACTTATGAAATGTGGAACATAAAATATGATGTAGACTCACAGAGATGCAAATCTTTGCTAAATAAATGTTATATCTTTGTTTCTGGGAAATAATAATTCTGTACCCCTATGTTTCCAGTATCTACTTTCAATCTGTGGAAGGATTGATTTGTCATTACAAGATTGTTCACACTGGGAGCATTCTTCACAGAAGTAAGCTTTAGGGATAGGTAAAATGAAGCACTTACCTCTGAAGAAAGCGAAAGAAGGGCCACCGTCAATGTTACGTGTTAAAATGAATACTTCTGGTCCAAATAAAAGGCTTGTGTTGCAATACCCGAAAGCACCTTGAGCATTCCTATTTCAGTACCACAACATGAAAGTGAGGACAAACTAAATAAAATGGCAGCTAGTACAGTAAATGTAACTTGTAGAATAAAACTGTAGGAATACTGCATGCCTCTTTGTAATGCATTTCAGCCAATGAGTGATTGCAACTGTAGTGACAAATAGGGGTATTGCAGAACAGTGTCTTGCTACCATGGTTGCCTGCTTCCTAACAGTTTGGATGCTTCCTCAGTCATGTATCCTGCTTTCTTTCAGCAACATAAAACACAATGATACATTAAGGCCATTTCTTGTCTTCTAATTCAGGATGCTCATGTAGAAAAATCTAGGTTGAAAATGGGAAAATCAAAGTTTTCTGGTCTTGGAAAGTTTGGCATCAGTATATTTGTTTTCTTTTTCGAGGATGATGTGAAGTTGTGCTAAGGAACTGTAAAGAGATTCCTCACATAGTTGTTCCCACTTGAAACAAAATACTCTATGAATTTGGAAAAAAGTATTTTAAGAGTGATGTCCAGGAAAGTGAGTGAAGTGGAACTTCTCAGTTGAAAAGGCTCCAGGGTAGGGAGATGATTTAGCTGCAGTATGGAACACAGTGGTACCTTGATGGGAGCAAGAAACTGCCCACAGCAGAAGTTAGAGAGGAGTAATGGAGAACATTAGCTATTACTGCAGTTACAAACATATGCCTTTTGAAGTGGCAGAACTGGTGTTCTCATCAGCTGTGTGCTTTTGATATTATAGTAAATACCTTGGTTAGAATTGAGCTGTCAGGGTGCGCATGAGTGAACACTGACTTGTGACATTAAGAACACAGGTTTAGGTGAATGCCTCAGAAGCTGAAAACTTGGAAAATTATGAACTGTAATTAAGGAAAGCCTCTGGTTAAAAGGCCTGCTTCATACAGCAAAGTGTGTCCTTTGCTGCAGAGGTTGGGTAAGCCATCCAAAGGGCGAGATAAGCTTAAAGACTGAGAATGATACCCTTACTGGAATCACTGCAGCAGAAGTTTGGCTACTTTGCCATTGGGATCTAGATTAGATATTTAACAGATAATTGGCAGCTGTTCTGTGTGCTTGTCAGAGACCCTGGGCTATATTTTCAAAATGAAACTTTAGGGAACATCAAGTACTTTCTGAAATAAAGTTTCAGTTGTTTTGTGTTGAGCATGAATATCAAAGTGAACGTTCTGACCTTGCTATTTCAAGAAATGGAGAAGTGCATTATTAGTTACCTCACCACACTGAGCTCTATTAAGGATGTGTTGCTTGCTATTGGCTAAGTGCTTGATAACTTAAAAAATCTACTCAATAAATGCAAATGTGATGATCTGCGTTAGCTGCTTATCTGTAAACATTATGTACTGAGTCTTTGTCTGTATTTGAGTATTCAGAAGGACCACACAGGATCCCGTAAAAGTAATCCTCTCCTTCAGAATACTTTCTTTATAAAAAAAACAAACAAAAACAGATCAAGACTTTTTTTATTTTTTTGTAAAACTTCTGCTTTTAATAGACTATAAAGTCAGCTATTCCCAGGGTCTGCTGGCTCTTCTCATTACCTTGTTTAAATAAATTCTTTTATAACTAGGACTTGTTTTTTTTTTTTTTTTTTTTTTAAGATAGTTATAAAGTGAACTAGTTCAGCTAAGAATATACAATGTAGCTTAATTAACACGTAAAGCTCACAGAGATAATCACTACTTCATTGCTTCTGACTGATGTATCATTAAGATTAGGATCTGAAAAAAAATAACTTCCTGAAGATTCTCAGTACAAAAATAAATCCATGAGACTTATGTATTTTGTTTTTCATTTTTATTTCCACTCATTTTTACTGATCAAATGCAAACTGCAGGAACCCCAAGAGTGTACATGCAAATGAATAAATGATGTACCTTTTTAATAAGCCTCTGAAGCCTCGAGAGAGATTGTATTACTTTCAGTCAGCAAAAATTACTTAAAAAGAAAAGATAAACCCACATTTGATGGTTATTGAAAGAGAGAATAATCCAGATATAGACATTATGGCACAGTATGCCATATGGTTTCAGTCTGCTACACAGTAGTCACATGTAGCACTTGTATAGTCATGTGTAGCACGTGTAGCAGTGTAGCACACTACTGACAAGGAGCCCATTGTGAAAGCTTTCCTTCTCTTGGTGTAATTTTTAGGAGACCCTTGGAGTTAATGGGAAATGCACATATTTTTGTGTGAAGGAGAGTGAACAAACTGTCTTCAGTATAATCTGAACTGTTGTTGACTGATAATTCTTTTTTGGATCCTAAAGTGGAGATTTCCCATCTGTGCTTGGTAAGACTCAACTAATGCTCACGACTCCAGACTGCTCCACAACTAACTGATGCTGAAACACGAGAAGGGTGGAGCTGACTGTAGCAAGTGCCTACTTCACAGAGATCCCATTCAGTCATTGGGTATCAGCATTTGTCCACAGACAGCAATTGGAGTCAAGTCAGAAAGAGTGGCAGATTCAGTATCTCGCTCGACTTATAAAGGTATCCAACACAGACTTATATGAAGATCATACCAAGACAAGGAGTTTGCCCTATTACAAACACCATCTTGTGCTACTTCACAGCCAGCCCCTTCCATGGTGCCTGTTTATGGTGCTCTATCCCAGAGACAATCTTACATTTCACTGTGGGTGAGGTGGTGGTGGAATTAGAAGTCAAGAACCCTGTGTTAGCAATTTCCCTGACCACATGATGCTGAGTAGGTAAAAGCTATTTCATTCCACTATTGTGATTAAGAGCACACTGCTATTCTCTGAGGCTGATATATGAAACAGTTCAGAGGAAGGGTTTCTCCATCCTTTTCTGTCTTCTACTATGAGTTTCCAGTAGTCAGAGCTCGTGAGTGATGCAGAACTGAGAAGCTGTTCATATTCCCCAAGAGCACAGACCTGAAATTTTTTATGCGGGTCTTCTGATATCAAGTCAAACTCCTGTGCAAACAACAGGTGCTTTTTTTCCTCTCTTGTCAAAACTCATTTTATTTCAATATTCTACAGAACTGTTCAGGTAATCTCCATAGATTGTGGTTGAATAAGATGGTCATACTACTTCATATATCCTAAGAGGTAACAAAAAAGGCATGGCAATGCAAATTTTTTCCTTCCTATTTTCACACTGCTGTAGGAACAAATACTCATTAGAAAAAAAAAAAAAAGGATAAGTTGCCTTAATGCAAGCTGAAGTTGTTGATGACAGACCCCATCCAAGAAACTGTTCCCAGGCCAAATTGTGACTATGAATTTCAAATTGGCCTTTATATATAGATTTACTTTGCACCAAATCTACCAAGACTTCAAATCCAGAAAAAGGCCTCCAGCTGTGAGCAGACCAATGGACCACCAAAACTCCTTACAAACAAAATATTAAATCAAATAAGCCATAAGAAGAAATATCCTAAGCTAAATACTATAGATGTATTTTGTAGTTTGCAGTCTCATTGTGGCATTAATGGGAAAATATGTGGGAAATTAGATTAGGAAATACCAAAGTAATTATTGCCTGAAGGACAAGAATTCAACTTTCTTCAATTTATAAAAGCACATTTATAAGTCACCCTTTGAATCCCGGATGTGATTGTACACATTTATATATTTTCTTTCAGTGTGTATGAAACAAGTAAACTTTTTACCTTTTTTCATATATTCTGCTTAGAAAAATAATTAAGATTAATTTGGAATTAACACTGAAACTCAGCTGCTACAACCCCTGATATAAGTCCTTGTAATTGCTCTGACAGACACTAGTATCAGTCTAAACCTTCTAGTGGGCCCTGCAGGTGCCACAACTCTCACAACCAGTCCTGTGTTCACTTCAGGCCCTGTGATAAGCTCTAAAGCTCAACCAGAGAACCATCCACTGCCAGTAGTTGTTGCCCTGTAAGTAATAATAATAATAATAATAAAAAAGTGTCAGTGAAAGTCAGAAGATTTAGCAAAGAGCTAAACTTATAAGTTCAGAGGAGAAGAAGATGAAAACTGAACAAAGCTATCACAAAACAGGAAAAGACATAAACCATCCAAATCCTAATGTTAAGGTGTGAGATCTGTAAAAAGATAATGTCTGTTTGCTAGGTGAGCACATTACCACTTGGCTGCTCCGATGCTGAGATGGTGGAACCAGTAGCCTGGACTTAGTGGGCAGTGAAGCCAAACGGCTGGGATGTCTTTCTAAGGAAAGTGACATTTACGAAGATGCTGGAAAAGTTTTTTACTGTATGGCGGCAATTGTCAGCAGCCATGACAGAAAGATATCCTTTCCAGTAAGACCTAGTATTTAATCCATGCAAGTGGACATCCACAGAGAAAGGTATCCAGTACCTGAGGGAAATAGTTGTGGTAGAAATTATGTATGGAATTAACTTTTCAGAGTTTTGAAAGATCATTGCAAGATTTGAGGTATTTAGTTTTGGAAAAAAAGAAAAATAGAAAAAAGGTGGTAATTATATTTCTTGTTCGTTAAAATTTCAGGGTTTTTTTAATTATTTTTTTCCTCATATAACTGAGAGAATTGTATCTTTAATTCTTTATCTCTCAGGCAGCTGCTAGGTAGGTTATGTTTGATCCTGAATCATGGGGCATGTCTTCGCCTTTGTACAAGCAGAGGTAATGAAAATGCTTTCAAGGACAATTCATGTAGATGCTATAGATCTCAAAATCAATGTAGTGGTGCAAAATATAATGGAAACCATAAATGTCATCATAGGGGAGGGTATTAATGTCAAATAATGGGCAGGAGACATGACTGAAATCATATCAAACTGAGGTGACTTGTATGGTGAGAAGACAGCAATACTTTGTTTATTTTTCATGAGCAGTCTTAGAGTATTATGACACTTTGGACAAGGGTTATCATCAAAATCATGCACACATTCTTTTGCATTCGTCTAAAATAGCTGAAATTATGAAACAGTGAATAATGGGTATGACTGAAGAGAAGCACAGATGTGCTGCAGGTAATGAAATCTGGTCTGTTGTATAGACTAGATCATTGTGGACACAATATGCAGGTTCACTGTTCTGATTTTCCTCTTCTGCCTTACCCTGGCCATAAAGCTTGGACATGAGGAATTAAAATATTTTGCAGTTTCTTATATTGTCTGATATCAGTAGCCACCAGCAGTTCTGAGAACTTGGCATAGAAATTAGTAGCAGTCCAATTATAGGAATTTATTTGCTTGCACCTTCTAAATCACTTGGAAAAGAAAGAGCTGATGTGTTAGGCTGCTCATCCTTTTCAAAATGTAAGTAGATCTTCTCACAGTTTCCACAGATACAACCAGGTCATGTAGGTCTCATTTGCTGAAGATGCCTGATCTGTAGCATGGGCATGATGCCTGGAAGCCCAGAATATGGAAGGGAAACTGCCTGGATAGGTGTGGCAATATGTTCCCAGGAGTGCATGATCCAGAGCAGTCATGTGGTGTCTGGTCTGGCAGCTCCATATGCTGTCTTCTTAGGAGTAAACCCATAAAGTAAGGAAATTAGATAATTTGTAGAGGAGAGTAAATCTTACTTTTCAAGACTTGGTCTGCAACGATGGGGTGCTTTATTGCAGCATGGTTTTCAGTCAAGATAAGAGCTCATCAGCACTTAATAAATGTAGAAATGGAAGGAGACAAGTGGGTGAGGGCAGGCTCTTTTCAGTGGTACCCAGCAACATGAGAAAAAACTTTCAGAATGATGGAGCACTGGAGCTGGCTGCCCAGAGAGACTGTGGAGCCTCCTTTTCTGGAGAAAAACAAAACCCTCCTGGATGCTTCCCTGTGTAATGTAGGAATCTTGTGTTAGCAGGTTGTTGGACTTGAAGCCCCTATAATCCTGTGACTTCAGCTGACTATTTAAAAAAATTAGAGATATTTTGTTGAAATTTAAGCTTTAAATCAGCAGCATCAGAAGCAAAACTAGAGTAATGTAAATCCTTCAAGGGATAAAACACATTTGCAGATTAACCCTGACCTCTGCTGAAAAATTCAAACTCCCAAGCACACCCTTCTTTATTGATTTATCTAGATAGTGCTGCCTGGCTACACACAATGAAATGCTTTCTCTGCAGGTCAATTAACAGGTACCTGGATAGGATTCAGATTTTGTTAAGCACAGAAAATCCCATTATTTTTTGCTGCTGGTTGCTGCATGTTTGCATTATGAATATTGCATTTGGAAATTTGAAATATGAAAAACCTGACAGCTATAAATCATGTATTTGAAGTGGGTGGCTTTATTGACAGCTGCTGTAATTGGGATAGAAAAAAGGGGGAATCTGTTATATTCTTTTGATTTAATATGAGAGAGGGTTTCCTGAAGTTTGATTTAATATAGAGGGATGATGGTTTTCAACTGATGGTTGAAAAGTGGCTTGCCAAATGGTCTACATGGCTGTATTACACAAGGTAACAGGTTAAATAGCAAAGAGATTTTCCTGAATTTAAAGATGTTAAGTATCATTTTATTGCAAATTAGAAAAGTCAATTCTAGACCAAAGTTAAACATCATCTTATTAATTTCCAGGCTAGTTATGTGCCACCCTGAACCACTGTCTAGATCACGCTAAATCTCATGCTCTTTTCAGGTTCTCTATGAGGTCTTTGTAGTCCATTTTGAAGCTGTTCCATGTCCATTCAGCTGTGAATTTAGTGTTGCCTCAGAAATAATCGAAATGCTATCTAACTAATCACTCCCATGTGCAAGATCTATCTCACATTCAGTGAAATTTTAATTAGGAAGGTCACTGGATTTTATTTTACTTTTTGTTAGCAAGCTTCTTACAAATTGACAATAAAATTCAGTCTCCAAAATGTAACGAGTGCTGGGTGACTGGGAAAATGGAAACGTTACTCCTATATTCGAGAAAGTTAGAAAGGAAGACCTGGGGAACTGTTGCCTAAACTTGTGGAAGGCCTTCAATATGGTCTCACACTACGTCCTTACTCTCACTTGGAGAGTTATAGATTTGAAGGCTGGACTACTAGGTGGATAAATTTCTAGTTGCATAGCCACAGCCAGAGGGATGCAGTCAATGTCTTTATGTCTAGGAGGTAGGTGGTGGCAATGGCAGTGAAAACAGGATCAAGTGTACTCTCAGCAGATTTGCAGATGGCACCAAGCTGAGTGATGTAGGTGACATGATGCAAGGGAGGAATGGTATCCAAACAGACCTAGACATGTTCAAAATGTGGGCACAAGATCATCTAAAGAGGTTTAACAAGGCCAAGGGCAAGGTGTTGCACTTGAGTCTAGGCAATATCAGATATGAGTACAGACTGGGAGAAGAACTCCTTGAGAGCAGCCCTGCCAGGAAGGACTTTGTATGTCCTGGTGGAAGAAAATAGGGACATAAGCCAGCAACATGTGCTTGTGGTCAAGAAGGCCAATAATATCTTGGGCTGCGTCAAAAGAGTGGTCGCCAAGAGAGCAGGGGATGTGACTGCCCCCTCTGCTCTGTCCTTGTGAGGCCCCAGCTGGAGTATCGTATCCAAGCCTGGGCCTCCAGTGCAGGAAGGATGTGCAGCTCTTGGAATGGGCCCAGAGGAGAGCCACAAAGATGATCAGCAGGCTGGAGCACCTCTCCTACAAAGTCAGGCTGAACAAGCTTGTTTTGTTTAGCCTGGAGAAGAGAAGGCTCTAGGAAGACCTCATTGCAGTCTTACAGTACTTAAAGGAACCATATAAGTAGTAGGTAAATCAGCTTTTTACATGGACAGATAGTAGTAGGACAAAGAGGTTTTAAACTAAAAGATGGGAGAGTTATATTAGATGTCAGGGGAAATTCTTTAATTGAGTGTGTGCTAAGCTGCTGGAAGAGGTTTGCCAGAGAAATTGTGGTTGACACATCCTGAAGGTAGGCCAGGCTGGATGGGCCCTCGATAGATCCAGTGACTGGCAACCCTGCCTGTGACAGTGGGTAGAACTAGAGGATCTCTGTGGTCTCCTCCATCACAAGCCGTTCTGTAGTAAGGCAATTAATATTTATTCCTTTTTCACCTCCAAAATATTTGACTAAATTATAATATTGAAATATACTATAAAAGGCTAAATCTAATCAAAGGCACATTTAACCTACAGTTCTGCAACTATTGTGCAAAACTGGACAGCAATGGATGATTATGAAGAACGCACATAGCCACACAGTACTATATGGAACTTAAAAGACAGAAAAATGTACGTGGAAAATATACTGGTCCAAACAAATATCATTCTTTATTTGATCTTTGTTAAAGTGTGTGCATATATGCCTCTTTGTTCTGGTGTACATGAATTTTTTCAAGTTCAGAACTGGCTTTTTCAGTGGGACTATTTTACTTCTGTCAGCAGGAGAAGTAACTTTTTTGTTCAAAGTAACACTTCTGAAAAGGTGGCATTTATACACCTCAGAGTGCAAGTGATGGTGAAAAGGAAATGACATCAAGGTGCTTAGGTCACACTGAAAGTAATGTTTCCTATTAGTTTTCAAGGAAGATGCAACAAATATGAACATCACAATAAAACTACCTGAGAGCAAATTCTCAGCTAAAAAATATTACTTTTCAACATAGTTGCCACCATTCTTCGCATCACTCATCACTTTACTGAGCTCATACCTGCTGTTTGGTACCTGTAAACATTTGAGAATAATTCCACAGAGAGTGAGGGTAGAAGGTGAAATTGGAAATGCTAAGTATTCTATCACATCTTTTCCACTGAAAACAATGTATCTGTAATAGCAATTTTACAGCAGAGAATGCTGTAAAATGCAGCAAGTGTCAAAAATACAGCAGAAATCTAGAAATCTGCGTACTGGAATTTCTGTTTCTGAAGGTGATTTTACAGGAGTAAATGAAGTATTTACCTGCTGCTGGAAGTTTATCTATCCATATTGTACTCTTATTTCTTTCCAGTGAAGATAAAATGATATGATTCCCCACAGATGCATTCCTCTCTTTTTACTTCTAAGTACACTTGCCCCCTAAGCTCTTGAGTACATTTCATATGGCTGGTGGTTAGACGCTGAAAATGTATGCTGTATCCAGAAGAATTCTTTGTGGAATACTTACCAAGGCTGTATGAATGTGTTAGGCTCTGAGATTGATGGAGAAGCAAGCAAAAGCTTGCAGTGCTGTTTGCATTCCATCTATTTCTTTCTTTCTTTCTTATTTCCAATCAGATTTGTTTACAGGTAGGAAAAGGGCCACTTGACACATGATCTCTGAAGAAACTGAATTTTGAGAAACTTCCTTCAGCAAGCTGAACTTGAGAATGTGTGTGTATCTTGCTCATGCACTTGGGCAATGGATGACAGGCTGGCCATGAGCCAGAACTGTGCCCTGGTGGACAAGAAGGCCAATGGTATCCTGGGGTGCAATAAAAACAGAACAACCAGCAGGTCGAGGGAGGTGATCCTCCCCCTCTACTATGCCCTAGTGAGTCCTCACCTGGAGTATTGTGTCCAGTTTTGGGCTCCCCAATACGAAAAAAACAGGGATCTCCTGGAAAGAGTCCAGCAAAGGGCTACAAAGATGATAAAGGGCCTGGAGCACCTCTCTTACATGGAAAGGCTGGGTGACCTGGGTCTGTTCAGCCTTGAGAAAAGAAGACTCAGGGAGGACCTGATCCACATCTATAAATATCCAAGGTGTGGGAGGCAAACGGATAAGGCTGGATTCTTCTCTGCAGTACGTGGTGATAGGATGAGGGGAAATGGCCACAAACTGAGGCATAGGATGTTCCTCACAAATGTGCATGAGAACTTCTTCACAGTGAGGGTGATGGAACACTGGCACAGGCTCCACACCACAGAGAGGTTGTGGAGTCTCCCTCTCTGCAGATGTTAAAGACCCACCTGGATACCTACCTGTGCAACCTGGTCTAGGGAGCTGCTTTGGCAGGGATGTTGGACTAGATGATTTCTAGAGGTCCCTTCCAAGCCCTACAATTCTGTGAATTTCTAGCAGTTCTTTTTTGTTAAGAAAGATAGATTTCCAAAAAGTATTCTGTGTATACATATTCTACCTTTTCCTCTCTGTATATGCAAACCATGGGGAATTATAAGGGAATCCACAGGTAATGTCAGCATTCCTTGCTTTTATTTAAGAGCCAAGTCTAGTGAGCATTCTAGCGGGCACACAATTCTTGAGGACAGTGGGAGGTATTGTAGCCACTAGGTTCTGTGTGTGTGTCAGCTTGTAGTTGTGACTGCATAGGTAGCAGATATGGCCTTCAGGTTCCAGGAAATTGGAATATACCAACTGAAGTCTCTTGGCTGAAGACCAGAAAGGTGAGTGGGAAAAATATTTATAAACATACTATTAATATTTCCTAGAATTTCCAAACTGTAAGGGGAGTGTACTTTTTTGCATAAAAAATCTACCTGTTTCAGGGAATAAAAGACAGGGTATAAAGGGAGGTTTAAAGAAAATGAGTCTATTTATGAGATTAGAAAAGTGTTAGGTTTGTATTAGCATATTCTGTGAAAAATCAAACAATTTTGAAGATATGCACAAGCAGATATGCAAGTTACATTTACGTTCTATGGGAGAAAAAATTCAGAGTCAATTGATCAAATTTTTATTATCAATGTACTGAATGGCAGCCTTTAGTGACACCTAGTAGCTATGCCTTGTGCTCATCCTATCCCCCTCCAACCCTTTCAGATACATATAGTGTCTTCAGGAAGTACGTTTACATTGATTTAAAATTGTGTGCTTATCTGGAATTACAGCAGTGAGAAGAATCTGATTTAATTCTGGGTAGATGAGAAATCCTTCATCTAAAACGATTTTCAAAAAGCTGCTTAAATGCATGGTATTTTCTTGAATAATTCCCCAAACAAGAGTATGACTCATTCTCTTGGACTGCATATATGTTACTTTAATTTAACCACCTATTATGTTTCTTGAATCATCTCTTGAAAGTGGGACTCTTGGATACAGCATTTAACACTGAGAATGCTGATCTAATAGATAATGTGATCCATCTCACTCTCAGGAGTCTAAGACCAAAATATGATAACACCATACTTAAGATAACAGAACCATGAATATTATGTGAGTACCTGATTTGGTAGAGATCTGTACATGTTCATTAGTGCCTACTTTGACCTCCGGGTAGACACTGTGGCATCACTCAGACTTTCTAAATCTGTCTGCTGTTAACATAACACTAGAAGCTTGAAAGTATATTTTTCTTACTGGTACTTTCTAGATTGATAATGTTTTTGGAAAGGTAAGTGCAAAATATTATGATTTTAAAGAAGGAAATGTAGGTGGAGAATTAGAGCGAGTTGACACTAGGTAAAAAGAAATTGCATTAATACATTTCATCTCTAAAGATCTAGGAATTTCTGATAGCCAGCTTTGGGTGTTCAACAGTGCAGCTCACTTTTCAGTCATATCAGCAGCAACATTCAGACTTTTAAACTATTTTAAAATGAAAACAGAACTTGCAATTTATGCTATTGTCATGGTTTAACCCAGCAGATGGCTCAGCATCACAGTTGTTTGCTGACTCTCCTTCCCACTGGTATGGGAGTGAGAATAAAAATAACTAAGTGGAACTCATGGGTTGAGATATACCTATTTACTAAGATAGAGAAAAAGGAAATTATACTGATTATGGCGCGCACACACACACACACACACACACACACATATATGAATGTATATAACAAATTATGCAAAAATAATTGCTCATGACTTCATGACTGATACCTGGCTTGCCCCTTGAGCAGCGGAAGAGATAGAGATGAACTCCGAGACCCTTCAAAACTCCTTCCACTTGATATCATATGTCATTAAATACACTTTTGGCCAGTTGAAGTCAGCTGTCCTTATTCTGTTCTCTCCCAGCTCATTGGGCCCATCTCCAAGAATGGCCTTGTCTCTGTACAACACTGCTTAGAAGCAACTATAAACATCATGTGTCATCAATGTTCTTCTCCTAGAACCAAAACATAGAATCATAACAGACACTGAAGAGAATTCCATCCCAGCTGAAGCTTAAAACAACTGCCCAAGAGAAGACAAAATCCAGACCACACAAATCCTTAATCATCACTTTTCTGTAATAAAGAATGAAAGTAAAGGGCAATGTAACAGCTATTACAGTGTCTTTGAAATGAAAGATTTTAATTGTATTACATGGAGGGTGGAACACCTTTCTTCCCCAGAGAATAATGTATCTTTTAGGCTCATCATGATCTTCCAGTTCCATGACATTTTCTTTAATTAAATGCCTATTGCTGTTTAACTGCTTTTAACGTTGCCAACTAAATTAATGCAATATACTGAACTGGTGCCTTGGGATTTGTACTGTTTAAATCTGTACTGGTTAAATCCCTCAAATATCATGCAGTTTTTGTCTTCTAGTTTAAACAGAGGTTTTACAAATCCTTTGTATGACATTTTGTCTGGTATGTTCTGTCTTACATTCCTGTGGCTTTATTTTGCTGAGATGGAAAAGCATTTACTGCTTTAAATATGGGCAGAGTGTGCAGCCAGTGTGGGAAGCTAGGGAACTTAAAGCAGATATTTGCTCTTACTACTGAGAAATGGCACAGTGATGGTTTTAAATTTTGTTTAACAATTACCATGTTAGAAATGAGTAAGACTTTTTTGTCAAATGCTAATTGAGCATAGATGATGAACTGACCCATTTTTTCTTAGTTACTGAATTGAGAGTAATTGTGGGGGAAGCAAGGAAGAAATGCATGTTTAGAGGGCTCTTCATATCCTAATCTGTTTTGTTTTGTATTTTTTTTCTTTTTCGTGTGACAATAAAAATATTAAAAGAAGTCTCAGGCATTCTGAAAGTGCTCTGAAATGCTGGGATCTAAAAGGAGTTTCGTGCTGAATTTTCTTAAACTTGTTCAAACATTCTATGGGAGTATGATTTTCGGATTTATTTGAGATGAACTGTTACCCTTTTTTTCTTTGAAACACTAGAAAACATTACAAGTAACTTCTGGAAAATTTACAGTTGGCTGGCTTGAATGAAAGAGCCTATGCCTGAAAATTTAGGAAACCATCAAACACTGTAGAATGCAACTCCAATGGGTCTCATAACTCAGCCAGAAGACATTATATTTGCTCTTAAAAGGTGTGACATGATCATTTTATGTCTGTATAGAAAAGCATGATCATGCGACACCTGCTGCTAATTTGGATATCAGCTACAGTGACAACAGCTGCTAAAAATTTAGAAAAGGTAACTTAGGCCAACTGCTATAGACCTGGTGGCTATAGTCAAAAGACTGACTAAGTTCATCTTTTAACTTCACAATGCGAAAGAAAAACTGATTTTATGAAAAGTGATATTTTTCTGTCTGAGAACTTCCTTAAATCAGAGATCTGCTTTCTGTTGTTGCAATAGAATAGAAAGCCAAGTTCAGTTTTCTGCCACATCTACTGAAAAGATTTCCATTAATCAAATGTATGGGATGAAGAGTCAACATTTTTTGTTTCTGCTCAGCAGTACTGTATTTCTACATAGAGCTTATGGGAAGACTAGAGGTAATCAGCAAAGAAGGGAAGAACCTTCAGATCTATTCCATTGTTATTAACTATGCTATGTGATACGGTGTTGAAAATGTGAAGACATTATGCTTTTAAAATAAAAAGTGGCAAAACAACTGTGTGAAATAAAATCTTCAACCTTCTCTGGTTGAGATGGTCTTAGTGCATGTTGCTAAGAAGGAAATGAGAGTACTGTCAGTATCCTCAGTGTTTCCTTGCTTCAGAGACCTGTTGCTGTCCTTCATTTGTCCTTCATTGTGTCTTGCTGACTGGGAGAAGATATGAGAGCTCTTGAAGTGATTCTTCCCTTACCAGGAAAACTCTATCTGACAGGCCCTTCCAGAGTAATATGGAGATACCTGAGCTAACATTTTGGAATTCACCTCCAGATCTCTTTCTCAGGGGAAGGATCAAGTACTATGTAATTGTCACTATCAGCAGAAGAGTTTTGTTCAAAACTCTGTCTTGAAACAGTCGGTGCCTTTGATCAGAGATGCACTGTAGAAGTTGACTACTACGTGGTTTATGGAATATTTCCAGTAAAGTCTTGGAACACAAGATTTGGCCATGAGTAATATTCTATCTGCCACTGACGTAGTTGCATTGTCAATAAAGTGCTGAGACAGTTATCTATTTTTTGCAAACAAGAAAATACAGATGGGATTCAAATAAAGGCTTATACATACACAAGACTTCCTTGTGTTCTTGGTTCAAATATATGCCTGCCCTGTTTGGACTTCATGTTGACATTTGAGTGTGTTCATCTCAACTTACTTAAAAGAATGAAGGATTAAAGTGAAATTTAGTGAAAGACATTGTAGATGAGACCTTTGCAAAGGATCATTATTGTTCTGCCATGTGAGTAGAGGTCTCTTCTCAAGCTGTAGTGGTGATGTGTTCATGCCCTTAATGGAAAATTAATCGTGTGGAGAGTCTTTCTCTGCAGATATTACCTTCTGAACTTGACATGTATATGTTAGTTTTTAAGCTTATCTACACTGAACTGACTTTGTGGAGTTTTCTGCTTTAATAAATGTATGATTCACCAATTTTTCTCCTGTATGAATTTCAGGATGTGCATTCTTGCATTAGCTGTTGTCTCCATGCTGAAGATAATTGCAAAAAATAAACAAAACCAACACTGAAAAATCACCTCCTATGACTTTCTTTTTGCCTTGGTCTTTTGATAGGTGTGATATACTATTTTAATGCAGAAAAGGTTTAGGTATGTTGATTTGGGACACCAGAAATTTTGTACAGGGATATTGCCAAGCTTTTATCAGCTTTTATATATACCAAGCATTTTTGTTAATGTGCCTTTCTTTAAGCAAATGTTGATGTTGATAATTCTATTCAATTTTATTCTGTATCACTGGATAAACATGCAGATTTCTGCAAGTATTAATTAAGTGACCTTAGAGTGGATTTTTGTTTTTTTAGTGTTGTTAAAAAAATCTGTTAATACTGTTTGCATTTAGAAAATAAACAATCATTGAGTGCTGCTGCAGCAGCCTAGTTAAGCATGTTTTGAAAAACTGGTATTTTACATGTCACAGAGGTGACAGCTGGAAAGAACTGCAATTTCTAGGGGGGACTGGCTTTGGTGCAAACCTCATGTTGACCTCAGAGGAACTGCAAAGTGTAGATAAGAACTGCAAGGTTATTTTCAACATGCTTTCTCTGCTCTGTAGTGTTTTCCTGATAGCATAGCAATAATGCACTAAGTGAAATGGTACTTTCATCCTACCAGTCTGCCTATAGGGAAGCATCATGACATGTGAAGAACTCCTCTAAATTTTTAATTATAATAAACAAACTATTCAATACTATAAAGTAAAATTAATAGGAATGATAATATTTTATGATAGCATCACTCTATCTTTTTGTTTAGCCTTGCTAATACTTCAGTTTCCAATTTCCTTTCAACTAGGCAGAGTATATACACAGAGAAATATTTTGGTACTTAGCAAAATGCCTATTTGGGTTTAGCCGACCTTTCCTATAAATCAGAGGAAAAGTTGCCAACTGGGTATTTTGTCATATGCAGGCAGCAAGAAAATGAGTTGAAGAGTCCTCTAAAGTAAAATATTACCACACATTTCAACACATTTCCCTCTGTCTTCTACCTCTTGCACTATTACAGTGCGAAGAGCTATTATTAAGGATGTACAGGAAAGGTGTTTCAGATTCAGGATCTCTAAAGTTATGTATGAGATCTTATTGAAGACTGTTTATTTTCAAAGTATTCTTCTCCTTGTCTGGCATGAAGGGGAAAGTGTAAAATAATGCTGAATAATTAGTACTGCTATTTCATTCTTTTCTCTAATTTCTACTCCAGCAAAAATGCAGGATAATTACTGTAACAGTTCATACAGATAAAACACATGCAGGTAAGTCTATCTGATTCAGAACATCTCAGTTTGAACTATCTACAGCTGTTTAACAGTTGACCTACTCAGCTGCTCTATATGCATGTGTCAAAACAAAATCCTCTATCTTTACTAGAATTGTTTCTGTTCCATACAGACATAAGTGACAACACAGTCAGTTTCCATTTTCTGAACTTTCTGAACGAGATTTACCACATTCAGGCTCAAGGCAAGCAAGTACTACTGGCATACTGTTACACGGGAAATCTCGACATTTAACTGAAGGATTAACTTAATATTTCTGCTCCACTACATTAAATTCCTGTGGAAATATACGTATATGAAGCTGTTCATGAGCCAGATTTAATGAGAAATAGCACCCACATATGTAAGTTTTTTGTTTGTTTGCTTGTTTGATTGATTGATTTCCCCTGCAGGCTCATGGAAAGCCTTCTCACTAACAGAGTGGTTAGATAAATTTAAAACAATAAAAAATTTGATGTTGAGAGAATATATTTTCCACAGACTTCATTTTTTTTTTTTAGGAAACAGCAGCTTTCATGCTAATCTCAGAGGTGTTACTCATGTTCTGCACAGTGCATGTTTAGAATCAGGCAACAGTTTCATTCTGGGCTACACTTCAAAGAAATGATAAAATGCACATTTTTCTCCTTTGTTTTGTCTCAGATAATTAGCGCAGAAAAGACTCCTCCTAAAGCTGAGTGAAAGTCTAATGTTTTTTAGTAAGATGGTGACTGAAAACCAGCATGATGTAGTTTGATAAAAGTCAGATTTTATTTGTACCCACTTGAAGTAGTCATGTCTGTCTTCTTTTATCAGAAGTTTTAAAGTATCCTGAATACATGCCAGTTTCATATTCCCCATGTGCTTTAATGTGTTTTCTGTGCAGAGGCACATTCCAGCCATGGTCCTTCGGGCAGCAGGCAATCTTCTGCTACTAGTACATCATCTGTTTTCCTCCAGCTTCTTACAATCTTCCTCAACTGCCTCAGGAGACTCACACTTCCTGAGGCCCTCGGTGTGTCTGTGCTGTGTAATCTGGGTTGATATGACATGATGTACAGCAGGACGCTACATGTTCCTTCAGAATCTGAGCATGTTTAGGTCCTCTGCTAAGACTGACTGAGAACACAGGGATTTGGTCTGAGTCATGCTGTTGGCTGAAGTATCTGAAGTGGGTTACTTGCTGTAAAGTTTATAATATGTTTTGTTAATATCTGACCAAGTATTATCCATGTGAGCAGATTTAACAAACTGTCTTGTGTCTTAAGCTTTTCTGATTTGATCCTGAGAACCAGCTCCATTCTCATCCCTAAACAGTAACATTAGTGAATCTACTTCAGCAACTTGACCTTTCTCTGGGCTTTGATATTCCCTCCTGTGAAAGTATGGGGAACACAGAAGTAGGCAAATGGTGAAGGCAGGTCACTGTCCAAGGATCTTTTAGCCAACTGGAAGTCTTTGTCAGTAAGGGAGATCTCTGCTTTGATTCCCAGCCCAAAATTTTATGGAACTTTAATTTATTTTGGACAAAAGAACTGAGAGCAATGAACAATCACGGTATTTTTACATATTGAAAGCAACCTCACTTTTACCCATCTAGATTAACACCTGAGAAGACCTCTGCAAGTCTGTGACACACCTACAGTCACCCTAGTAATTATAATGACAGCTCTGTATGTTAATATCCTCTTGCTTCACCATTTTTATTTTCTGGAAGCAACTCAAGAATAATTAGATCAGTGTTAGCTATTCCAATGAAGAGCATCTAGAGGAGTGAAATAATGGTATCAAATGACATGGAAGGATCATTTCCTGGTGGTAGATGTAAGTGTGGTGATCCTGATTACAACAGGAAAGTATACAGGGAGTTGGGTAAAATGGCTCAGGTGTTCTAAGACAAGATCCATAAAATTAATAATTAACATTCCTAAAAGGTGGAATTAAGTTCAAATGCCTCTTAATATCATAGTATGTAAGTTTCTGGTAGAACGTGTTTTGCATATAATCTCATACTATGAAGTACAGACAGAGGAGGGAGTTAAATGGCTTGACCTTTTGTGACCTGATAGCATTCATGTCTGTACTCTGGGTTTTGGAAAATAAGATTTTAACTTTTTAAAATAGTTAATTATCTCTTACTTTTGAAGATGATCTTCAGAATATGAACCAAGACCAAACTGAAAACTGCTCAAGACTGCAACCAGTCAGTTTGGTACTGTGTCTGGAAAAGAAATATGAGACTGACTGATACTTCTTTGCTGTTCTGCCCTCCTGAGGGCTGGCCTCTTTATGAAGCATACTAGTTAAGTCAGTGATGTTTCTATACATGGGACTGTGAACTGTCATAGAAGAAGGAGACTTTACAGAACTTTGTACAAACAAAAAGACCAGCATGTGAGTTTTGCTGCTGAATACATTATCGGTGTTTTCTTTGATAGCACTATATCTGGGAATAAGATTAAAAATGATAGCAGATATTCTTTAGCATACACAATTTCAATTTATTACTAAAATTTATTTTAGATATTTAGCCCTAATAGAAATTCAGCAGTGTTCAGCAATTTCTCTAGATTAGTACCATGTAAGAATATTTCTTCAGATTTTCAGCATGTAAAATAATAAATCGGTAAGATATGAAGATGGTACATTAATGAACTGTAAATATATTCTTGAGATATATTGTGTATGTAAGGCTGAAAGCCAGGGAAATTTTATAACCTGAAATGGTTAGTGATTCGTTAGGACATAACTACATATATATAATTTCTGCATTAGCAAGAATAAATATGGTGACCTTAAACTTTGTGAAAGGAAAAAGATTATGTGGCAGTGATAACCGTAAATCTTTTAGCTAAGAAATAATAAAGAAGTAATATCTCCGGAAATTTTTTTTGAAGTTTGCTAAATGTGCTCATTCTTCATGGTCTTACCTATATTTTCATTCTTCCACAGGAAATGCCTGAAGATGCAATTAAGTGCACAAAACTACCCTGTCCTCAGACTCAGGAGGAATGACTCCTTCGTCATCAAAATTCAGTGCTCTGATAATATCCTTATTAGTTCAGAGCAGCTTGGCATTCTGAAGATGAACATATCATTGTCATGGGTCAGATTCTTGACTGTCAATAATTTACATGAGTAGATATAAATATATGTCTACCTTGTTTAAATTTAATGAACCATAGGTGTAATTAGCGCTGATCATAAAAATGATTCTTCCAGTGGTAGCAGTTTCCCATTCTTTTAGATTTAAAAGATTTTAATCTAAAAATATGGAATCCCAAACTACTTTTTCAACATTCTTTTGGAATTGAAATACATCTGTCCATAACAAGAAGAATGCAATGAAATCTTTCAGACAGAAATCTGCTCACAGTGTCTCTAAAAGTGTTACTGTAAAAGATGACAATATAGAAAGGTGAAATCAGAACATAAGTGTGAGCAATGTCTACAACAATAGGCAAACCAGATATCAGTTAAGAGCTCCCTTTATCTTATTTTTTTTCCAGTTTGTTGTGTAAGGGAAGCAATCTGGTTCTCAGTACACTAGTTTTAAAAACAACAACAAAACCAAAATCCCATACTATCAGAAGAACCCTGCAGAAGTTAAGCAGTGAAACTGAGAATATGAATTCTTCTGTGAATGGACCAAAGAATGGAGTTACAAGTTTATTATACTGTTGAATAAAGAAGATAAGAAATTAATCCTGGAACTTGAACTGAATTTTAACCTGTTAACGTCACGATGTTTTGTTAGTTTTAAGGTTAATGTGGAGGCATGAAGAAGAAAGGCCTTATCAGGACATGAAAAATGTTCTTGAACAACTACTACTAAAAGCTTGAGTGCTAGAAAAGAGTAGAAAACCTCATGAGAATTTTTTTATTTTCTTTCCAAGTATTGTGGGCTGAATAGTTTGGATTACTAGGACCTAGAAAATGGATCTGGAATGAAGTGCATAAGTCTCCAAGATATTTAAACTGCAATTAAGGAAAATACTAATATATTCATAATTCGAAATTTATGCTTATGATCAAATGAATCAAGTGCAGTTTCTGCAGGACAGTTATAGACCTAGATAAGATTACACTGAAATTTTGCTTTAATATATTATACTTTCCTGTGTCTCCCTGTTCTGTGGTTTCCAGGCATGCGTCATGCTCTATATGCAGACTGTTGAAGTGTTTTGGTAAGGTTTCTTCCTCCACTGAGAGAGCTGTTGAGCTGCTGTACAAGAGAGAAGCAGAAACAGACAAAAGCATACATCTGAAGGTGATTTCTTGATACATAAATAGCCTTTGCATCTCTACCCTCTGCAGTGAGGCAGTCTCCATGTTGTGGCTAAATGTACTTTCAAGCAAGAGGCAGAAAATCCATTCTCCAACCCCTGCTCATGAAGGTGCCCTCTTCTTAACTCTGGATAGAACAGACTTTACTGGCAGTTTTATTTCTTCACAAGTAGCAATTTTGTTGTTGATAGCAAAAGTGTAAGAACCTTTTCTGTTTGTCCTGGACAGCTTTGTGCCTGCTTACATACGTAATTTAGGAAGAATAACATTGTTATGGCTTGTGACTGCTAATTACTGATCTTCTATTCAACTTTACGATAGTCTTCTGAAACTGCTTTTTCTGTGTCTGACCCAGATATATTTTTTTGTCTTTCTTTCTTTCTTTCTTTCTTTCTTTCTTTCTTTCTTTCTTTCTTTCTTTCTTTCTTTCTTTCTTTCTTTCTTTCTTTCTTTCTTTCTTTCTTTCTTTCTTTCTTTCTTTCTTTCTTTCTTTCTTTCTTTCTTTCTTTCTTTCTTTCTTTCTTTTTTTTTTTTAATTTTATAGAGATTTTCTCTGTATAATTTTTGGGAAAAATACATTTGTAACACAAATCACATAAGACAGCAATTCATTTTGCACACGGAAAATCTTCTGTTCCTTATTTGGTCATTCTCTATAACTTAAAAGAGACAAAAGCAGAATATGAAAACTGCGTTTCAGTCAACTGGAACTCACTGTTCAATGTATCAGAATGGCTTCTGAAAGAGCTAAACATAATGTGTCTAACAAGATAGACTAGACAGCGTTATCCCAGCCAGCTGCAGTCATCTGATAGCCAGGATGGTTATTTTTTTCCCCATTTGACACTATCATTTGGGAAATCCCTTTCTATCTATGACATGTTTTTAAGTTTTAGTATACTGCTGTTAAGGATTCAGTACATGTGCTTTTCCCATATTATGATAACAAGAACATGGTTGTAATGTTGACCTAAGTTATGCCTCAAACTGTCTGTGCACTGAAAAGTAAGTGAAATATTTTGACAGCTAAAAGTAAATTGAAATTATGATTTAATAGCTTTCTAATGCTGATGGCTAAAATGATATTCTACTAAAACAACATAAAAGAATGTTGTTCTCCTTTATACCTTTTCTTTTTTTTCCCAGTAAAATGCACTCTTAAATGGTTGACTTTGTGTTTGAAGGAAATCTTTAAAATAATGTGATCAGTGATTGTGAAAAAAGGAAAAATGTCATCATCCACATCAGAAAATATAGGCTGTACCAAGTGAATGGTTTCTGTAGCTGAGTGTCAGTATCAGATCATTTAGATGTCTAGTTATTTTATGTCATAATTGATTACGGTATTCTACAATGGCAGTGACAGTAAGAACCCCACAGCAGAAAGAATCCTGAAGTTTATCTTATCATAGTTCTGTGGATCTCTTATCAAGAGCACACAGGAAGTGTGAATGCATACCCAATTTTTACAAAACTTATAGCTTCTAGATTTCTCTGCCTTCTGAAATATTACTGCCAAGTAATACTGCCATTTCCCCTGTCAAGTCCTGCTGCACAGTTTTTAGTATTACCTGCAGATTCTCTTTGGCTCAGAGCTATCATAAAGGATTTTAAGAAAATTATCTAAAAAGAAATGTGTTTATAGTCTTGCCTTTGATCCTCCTTCTGAAGCTTCTGCTGTTGATTTTCTGTAACAAAACTTTCCTTCAAAGTTGACACAGAACAGTTCTTGTGGGTGAAGATACATTTTCTTGTTCAGTTCACATGTCCAGCTTTTTCACCCCTTCCTAAATGCAATCCATTTTAATATTCCTCCATTGGATCTTTTTCCTATTTCTCAAAACCTTTGTGGACCATGGTTGAGGGGTTTCAAACTAGATACAGAATTTTTGGTACAGCCACACTCAGGATGAATACATGGAATTAACTTTCTGGGGACTTTAACTCTGGGGAGGAAGATGAGAAAAGAATTGCATGAAAAATTAGCAAACATGGTTGGACTGGATGATCTTGTTGACCTTTTCCATCCTACCTCAGTGATTCTATGATTCTCTGCTCACAATAACTGTATGTAAAGCAGCGGTTCATCTTGCAGAGAAAGCAAAGACAGTAATTAGCCACAACTGAAATATTAAGTGCTAAATTCTGGTTTAATGTACATAAGCGGCAGAAATACATTTAAAACAGTGTTGAATAATGAACAGATCTACACTCAGGAACAGAATGATATCCAAGTACAGGCATCTCTTATAAATAAATTATTTGCATGTGTTATCAGGTCTGACTGCCAGGGACTATTCATAATTCCTTTACTATTTCACAGGTAGATCAGATCATGTACATTTTCTTCAAGTATTTTCACTTGTTTTAGTTTACCTGTAGTAAAAAACAAAGAAACAAACAAACAAACAAACAAAAAACAGAAATGGGAAATGCCTCTGAATATTTAGTATGTGTTTGAATCCAGTGGATAACTATTAATCCAGTTTTCACTGTAACTGAAATAGAATACAAAAGGGAGTTATTCAGGCTTTTCAGCCCGACTTTAGTTTAGGTAATCTAAATATATCCTATCAGCCTTGATTCGCTTGTGATGAATTTCTTTAGAAAAGGAAAGCACTGACTTTTCTCTCTGCGTGAAAGTGAATGATGAATTTTTTCTAAAAAAATGCACAAATGCTACATACAATAAGATTGTACAAAATAATTGTTCATTTTTTCATCACTGAAATACTGAGAATCTCAGTACTCCTAGGGCTAAGAATACTCTTGTTAAGAGGATCTCAGGCTTTTTAGCATCCAGTGATTTTTCTTCTGATGCAAAATCGTTTTTCCTTTTGCTTTGGACAATGTCCTTTTTCTTTCTAATTTCAAAACTCATTCTTAGCTTGCTTTTTTTTTTCCTGGAAAGACGAAATTTTTTATATCTTATTTTTCCTGGAATTCTCTGAGGTCAAGAAAAATAAGATAATTGTCTCTGATTATCAACATTTTTCCTGTAACAGGAATATTTTTTAGGCTATGATTTCAGGAGAAAAATAAGCTCTTTTGGACAAACACTTGATATTACTTAGTTCACCACTCTCTCCCTTTACTGTAGCTCACAGAGAAATTTTAAATTAAAGTATTAATTACATGAAATTAATGTATGTAAACTAACACCCTGGAAAATCCTGTCATTCAAGAAATAAAGCAACCTCAGTGTAGTTCACATGGTTCTTCACCTGATATGGTCTGATTAATATAGTTATTATTGTGAAAGTGATATACAACCTATCAAATCTTTGGTGATCTCCTGTCTCTCCTCATTCTTCCCTGCAATCCAGATGTTTACCCACTACCTGTACATTCTGTATCTTTTCTATGATTTAGGAGTATTTTGCCTTCTCTAGTTAGATAAATTGAATGCTCTGAACAATACTTTGCCTTGCCTGCATATCCAAAGAAGACTGCATATCTATGAAGACTAAAAATATTTTTTCATATATTTTTCACAGAAAAATCTGATAAACCTTGATCTGAAGTTCTCAGTGAGATCAGAAAAAGGAAAGTGAAAAATCAAGGTATCATAAGAATATCTCATGTGATGAACAATTTGTAGCATAACCCACCTAATCCATAAAAACAATTCATATTTCATCTTAGATTATTTATGATGTTTGAATTTGGGTCAAGAAGTGTCACAACAGCACCTTGTTTCAGCCATAATTTCATCTTGTAAAAAAAATGACAGTGTTCAGAGTATATAAAAATAGCTCTAGTGATAAAATTATTCTGATACTGAAAAATATAAGAAATCAGTAGCTGATATCTGGAAACTATTATGTTGTACTGTCAACAAGACTGAGAAAGTAAATATATAATTAGATTAACCATGAGCATGGTGCTTTTATGGATAAGGGGAAATCTAATACTCCACAAAATTAGGCTATCAAAATGAAGTACTCCACCTAGTACTAAATGTATAGACAGAATTTAGCAAATATATGAGTAGTAGGAAAAGCCTTAGTGCATAATGGTATAAAAATCTCCTGCTTTAGCAAGATCAATGCTGTATCTTGTTGTTTATCTAGTTCAAATAGATACTGATAGGAAACTATTTGAGTAATATGAGAGTCCAGTCTTAAAATGTTCTGAAATGTCTAACACAGACTTTTCAGGTAGTGCTTTTTAGTACTTTTTTGTGTGTGTGTGTGTGTTCTTCCTTGAAGCAATACTATATGAATTACTTATATCCCTCAATTTACTGTTGGCTGCCTCACATTTGCTTTGTAGACAAAGCAGTCTACAGAGCTTACAGAAGACAAATCTTGCATGAAAGAAAAGCCAAATTTATTTTTTATGTCTTTTAATTATATCTTATTTTTATTTTTATATTTATTTAGTTTATGGTATTCGTGCAGAGATATCTTTCCAAAAATAAGGGTATTTTAATAATACATGGGAAGATTTCCAGCAATAACAAAATCTCAAATCTATGTTTCATACTGGTATCTCAGAAACAAAAAGAAGAATAAATACTATTGCACCCCAATTTCCAGAAAACTTCCCCCGTTGATTATATTTCTGTTTGTATCACTGAATTTGAACAGCCTATGATTGTGAATTGAAAGATTCAGATGTGTTGCAGAATCTGGAAAGTTATAATGTCTGGTTGAAAATGAAACTGCTTAATAATGAACTAATTAATAGGGACAGTGTAGTTTAGCAGATGTTAACATAAGTTTGCATGATACTGGTGAGTGTCTACTAATCTCACTTTTACATATCTTGCCTTGAATGTTGATTGATAAAAACCTTTTTTTGCTGAAGCAAAGTATAACATATTCAGAAAGAGTGATAGCTATAATTTTGTAGCTTCAAACCTTGTGTGCTACAGAGTTGTGAGGAACATTCAGGAAAATATCTAGGATCCTTTTGCTTGGAGCTGTTGGGTTGAACATCACTAATGATAATCAAGATTCAATCACGTTGCATCAGAGCATGTTTTCTATTGAGAGCCAGACAGAATGTGCAGCAAGGACAAAGCAAGTAAATATACCACAGCAGAACTCTTCCCTTTGTATCTTTTCCTGTGACAAATTAAAATGCACTACACAGAATTGTCACAAGAGGTACAGACTTTTATTTCATTTCAACTTGTGACTATATCCTGAAGCATCCTAAAGCCCCCTTAATTTTATCATGGAACACTACCCAAACACTGCTGTAAATGGTTAGTTGCTTGCTGGCAAATTATCTAAGGTTAGCAGAATTTCAAGTTTTTCACAGATTTTTGTTGAGATTGGTATTGCTTTCTAAATCAGGATGTTGTGATGAATGAATAATAAAAACAAACAAAGAAACAATGTTAAAAAGGAAATCATATAGATTATTTCAAAGAGGACTTGCCCAAATGCTGATCAAGTTGTAGTTTGATTAGTTTCGGTTTGTTCAGTTCAGCCAATATAATATCTAATAATCCACCTGTAGTCATTGCACCATGTCTGCTTCTAACTCTCCATCTTAGTGCTGTGGAGAGGGAAGGAAAGGTTCTTGGTTTGAACTTTCTCTTCTGGAGAGTGGAAAGAAACTCTGGAGATGGTGGTAGAAAATATCTATGGGACTGGTACCCATGGAATGGTGAGAGATTCAAGAGCACCTTCTGCCTGCTGCTGAACCCAGCCAAAAGCAGAGGTTTGGAGATGGCACTGGATTTCCTCCCCAGCTGGTCTTTCTCCTCTTCCCAAACAAAGTGTTGTGGCCTTGGTAATGTGGAGAAGATACATGAAGAGAGGAGAGAAGCTGTGGCTGAAAATCACAATGACTTGCAGTGTGTTGTGGCAGCTAGTCCTGGCTGCTTGATGGTTCAGTCTCTCTGCTCTGCATTGCTGCAAATTTCTTCTGGAGGTAGAAGATGAAACTGGAGCTAAAATCACTCCTAAAGAGTGGTTTTACACTATTGGATTCATAATTGCAGTTCTCTCTTGTGAATTTGCATTTCATTCTAGTGAAATAAAAGTATGTCTCTAAAAGGAAGCTAATAGACCTGAAATGAACTAACTACAACATTAAAAATAACTTCAGGAAAAATTTATTCAGCGCTCACTGAAGAGCTTCTCTAGCTCTCTTCTCCACAGAGCATTAATTGTTCAATTCTGCTTTGGTAATTGTGTGCAATTTTTATCCAGGAAAGCATTTTTCTTCCTATTTTTATTCACTGCATCTACCTTGCTGTAGTTTGTGAAGGGCTTGTCCCTCATAGCAAAAAAATGAATCTCATCCATATTAACCAGATGAAATGAGAAAGTTATAGTCTTGGAGGCTCCTACCACTCACTCCACCTCCAGATAATGTCCAGGTACCCTGAACCTGAGCCCAAATACTCAGGAGTTCTGTCAGAGACATGGCTTATGGCCTGAATAGTTTATGTTGATACTATTTCCTTAATTCTCCTACTTAATTATTTTATGCTTTGTGTTCCATGACACTTCACTTTCAATGTCTTTAAAGATCAGCACTAACCTAGATATTACCTCTCTGTTCTCTCTGTGAAAAGACAAACAAGTCACTTAGTTTCTTTACTGTCTCTTTGCTCTCGTCACTGTGCTATTTTTAATGATTTTGACCTTGTGATCCAAACAACTTTCAAAAAGACTGTGAGATATACTTAGGAGATTCCTCTGTATTGGAAATACTTTTAAATAAATTTACATCATCTCACTATACAGTTGCCTTTAATTAATTAATTAATATATTTATTTATTTATATTTCAAAGGAGACATGTATTTAAAAGTCATATTTCTCAATTCTTCTCATGATAATGGCCGTCTGTTAAATGCTGAGATGTTAATGGTAGCTCATCCCACTGGGACAGCAGGAGGCAGAGTACAGTCTGGTGATCCTCCAATAGGTGTAGGTAGGTATGAATTACCCAGAACCTTTGCAGAATAAACATGCTACTCTACTTGTGTCTGATACAGCTATCTATCTGGATATGGTTAAGCATCTACCAAATCCTAGAGAAAGAAAATACCACACAACTTCATGTGCAGCAATTTTTGTCCAGTATCGCAGCAGTTTCATTGCTGCATTCTGCTCATCTTCCTGTCTTTCAAACTTCTGTTCCTTGGCAGAAGACAACACATAATCTTACAACAGAGATGTACTATTAAGAATCTCAATTTACTGTTCTGGTATTATGAATTTATTTTTACACTACTGAACCGTGGTTAACAACAGATACAAGCTCTGGATTCTCTTTAAAAAACTTCCTGAAGAGTATGAGTTTTCTGATACAGAAAGGGCTGTAAAATTGGAGTAATAAAACAAAGCCATGACTCATCTCTAATTAAGAGTGCAATTTATGACAGGAACCAGTGTTTAACAATTGAGAATAAGGGAGGAAGTAGCAGTTGTAAATTTTTAAAATAACCTATTACTAACCATCTTGAGCAAATTGATTCACACATTCAGCTTGGTCAAATCTTTAACAAACAGAACAATTGTTTAAGTAATTACCTGGAAAACTTATTGCTATTATAAAACATGGCCACTACTTAACAACACCAAAAATCACATTTATTTTAACCAACATACATTCAGTTTAGAATCATAGAGTCACAGAATCACTGAGGTTGAATAAGGTCTTCAGTATTATCCAGTCCAACCATCTACCTATCACCACTATTTTCCACTAAACCATGTCCCTCAATACAACACCTAAATGCTTCATGTACACCTCCAGGAATGATGACTCCACCACCTCCCTTGGCCTGACCACTCTTTCAGAGAATAATTATTTCCTAATGTCCAACCTGAATCTCCACTGGCACAACTTGAGGCCATTCCCTCTCAACCTATTGCTAGTAACATGAGAGAAGAGGCTGACTCCCACCTTACCACAACCTCCCTTTGAAATAGTTATAGGGTGATAAGTTCTCCCTTGTTCAGTGTTCTTCATTTCAGAAAGGCAAGACAACTTTAGTATTTTGAGAGGAAAGGGAGAAGACTGTAGTTTTAATTTACACCTTTCTGGGCACAAGGAAATTTTTTCCTAAACGTATCTTTTCTAGCTGTCTCTGATTGCCTTTGTGGAAAAAAAACATTTTGGTTTTGATTAAGTTTAGTCTCAGGTAGCACATACACACATATGTAAAGAAATCTTCAATGGTTACCATGCATTTGGGCAAAAATGGAATCAAACTTGCTCATAGTTAGTAGCAATCTAATTAGGTTTGTATAGATGTTGTTTTAGCTATAGGGAGGGAAGACTGACTATTCTTAGATTGTAGGCCAGCAATTGCAGGTTATAGTTTTCAAAGGAGAAATAATTGGCAACAGTTGTGTGTAGGCTCAGGAGTCACAAACGCTCAACTATTAGTTTTAAGCTTTTGTCAGAGTCTCACTTGGAAACAGTCTTCTGTAGGTATTTACCAGTCATTGTGGAACAGGAGCAAGTGCAGAGCTTACAGCTCACAAATTAAGGGGCTAAGACGGAGACTGTAAGCAATAGTAAATTGTAAGGGATGATGTCTAGCCCAACAGGGAACCAAAACCAGGAGAAGAGGTAATTAATAAGGAGTCTGAAGTAAGGGAATGAGTTCAGCAGCTACTGAAAAAGAGGAGGTAGGCAATCAAGGAAAAAATATGCTGGAAAACATTAATGAGAAAAAGTGAAGGATACCACAAAAACCTTACAAATACGCATGACAGTGGTAAGTCATAAGCTAATAATTGAAATATACCAATTTCCCATTAAATAACCTTTGATATTAAAATTCAAAATAGTGTGGTTCAGAGCAATTTTAGCAATTTGAAGGGAGTACAATTCTTGCTATTAATACACATAAGAAGATAAGATTTCAATCAAAGTCTCACATTTTTTGGAGGGATGAGGATGAACCTTGTCAATCTGGACTTCTTACTGAAGTTAACAAGCTGTTTCTTCATCAGTTAAAAATCCTCAGAACTTTCCTGCATTTCACGGGAAATCATAACAGCCTCTACAGATTTTGTTTTCCTCTCTCTTGAAAATGATGAATGATTAAATACTTCCAAGTATTTGAGTGTCATACCAGTCTTGGTCTTTGCACCTTGGTATTTGTATCCTCTGTTCTTATAAGAAAATATGTCTCAAGTTAGTACAGCACTAGATCTTCTAAGGCCAAGAGGTCTTTTAAACTGGAAAGCAATCTGCAGGTGAAGTGAACTGGGCCCTTTTCCCCAGCTGTATACTTGTTTTCCAAAATGCTCTATTCAGTTGTCATGGTTTTATGATTTTTTGGTACTGGTATTCCACATCATAACATCATGTATTGCATTAAGAGTTAAAGAGCTAATACTCCAGCTCCATAGATCATTGATAGTTCCAGGTATACCTGTCTCAGAAGAGAAGAAGCACTACATTCCCCAGAGGACTTTGCGATGCTTTGTATTTTTACGTGTTTTCCGCTCAGAGGGAACAGATAAAAACCCTCAGCGGTCACGGGACACTCTCTTTCCTTCGGGATCGACTCAGCAGTGGGTGCTCGCTGCCATATCGCCTTCAGCGTTAGCGTAAGGCCTTCGGTTTATCGGACACTCTCTCTTGCTCATTTTATTTGATTCATTAGCTTCAATTCCAATTACATTGTATTATATTGTGTTATTTTGCTTTCTAATATCTTATTTAGTAAATTAGCTTTCCTCCTCACATCATTGCCGCTGTTTTGTTTCTAGGCCCATCTCCCTTTTCCCTTTTTCCTTGCCCTTTCCTGGGGCGTGGGTCCGTGGGTCCCCCGCACCAATCGTCACGGAACCGGGCCGATCCAGCCCGGTAAACCGTTGACATCAGTATAATTCTCTTATTGCTCTAGTTTCTCTGAATGTATTTGAACAATGACTTTTGAGTTACTCTCTATCTGCAACTCAGCTCAGAAATCAGCATGAGAAAACCAGAATGTTACTGGTGGAAAAGTACCTGGAGGCTCTTTTGATCACAATAAATTAAGGTCTTAAACATGCTGAAAATTCTAAAGCATCTGAAAAATAAGGACAGAAGCTGAAACTGTCCAAGACATAATTTTTCATTATTTTTCCCCCAAAAGCATCAAGCAGAACTCTTTCCAACACTGAATGACTTCCTTGTTAAGAACTAAGCTCCCAAAGCTTTTCTTCTTGCTTCCGTCTTTTACTCTTCTTACCTTTTCTTTTTTTCATTGCTCCCTCTCAAAAGATTTGAGAATATTTTCACACGTGGATAATAGGCAAACAAAGCCCAAACCAAACCCAGTGGATTAATACTAAGATGATTTTGAATATGAACACGTAGGCACAGTAATGGATAATGCCAATGAAAAGAGCAGCATTGTTCTAAAACACAAGATGACAAGAGCCTGTGCTACCTTTGTCAAAATGCTGGTGCAAAATAATAGGTTGTTACAATTTCTCTAATATGAACTGTCTGATTTTGGCAGTTAAATTCTGAGGCTTGAGTGAAAATATCACAAATCCATTATCAATACTGCCAAAAGCTGCTTTAAATACAGGCTATAATTGAGCAGTCGGACTTGTGAGGAAATGTGACCATTTAACCTATCACTGAAGTTTTTTTCAGTTTGATATGACTGATCTACAGCCATGCAAATATTCAAAAAGGGAAAAGGATGTGTTTTGTTTTTGTTTTTGTTTGTTTTTAATTTTTTTTTATTTTTATTTTTTTCAATTCTGGAGCAAAGCACCAATTTAGATTTATTCAAAATCATTAATTTAATACTAGCTCTAAACAGCATGACAAATATTATGCACAAATACTTTGAATAAAAGCAAGCACTGTGTTGCTTACTTTGTAGTCTACTGGAGAAGTTTGCTTGCTTGAGTAATGAAGCTGAGACATTCAGTTTTTGACCCTGCTGGGCAAATTGTGTCTAACAAACTTGATGGCCTTTTATGATGGAATTACACTGTCAGTGAATAAAGGAAGAGCAACCTAAAACATTTTATCTGGATTTGAGCAAAGCATCTGACACTTTCCTTCATGACATGCTGGTTGCCAAACTGGGGAATCAAGACAGGGAGCCAATCTGTACAATCCCAAGCACAGATACAGGCTGGGTAGAGAATGGCTTGAGAGCATTCTTGAGGAGAAGGATTTGGGAGTGTTGGTTGATGAAAGACAACATGTGCTGGCATTGCATGCTCGCAGCCCAGAAGGCCAACCATATCCTGGGATGAGAGAATTGGAGCTCTTCAGCCTGGAGAAGGGACCTTATTGCAGCCTTCTGGTACCTGAAGGAGTCCTACAGGAAAGCTAAGTAGGGACTTTTTGTAAGGGCAGATAGTGATAGAACAAGGGGAAATGGTTTTAAGTGGGAAGAGAGTAGATTTAGACTAGATATTAGGAAGAAATTCTTTACAGTGAGGGTGATGATAAACAGGAACAAGTTGCCCAACAAGGCTGCTGATTTCCCCTCCCTGGAAGAATTCTAGGCCAGGCTAGGGTTCTGAGCAACCTGATCTAGAGGGAGGTGTCCCTGTCACTGTCCATAGCAGCAGGGAGTTGGAACTAGATGATCTCAAAGGTTCCTTCCATGCTATGATTCTATGATTCAAACATTACAGGTACCGAATACCAATCCTGGTACTTTATGCTTTCTGCAGATACAGTATAATCTGATTACAAATTCATTGCAGTGATCTCACACTGCCTCAAAGGCCAAACCGTAATGTTTGAAAAGTGGCATCTCTGGAGAACAGGTAGAATAAATCCAAATGTCTGTCTTTTTCAGAAGAAAGTTGAGAATAAGTGGAAGAAACAGATTTATTTTCGAAGACTGTCTCCTGCTGTAGAATGATCAAGCAAAATGATGCACTACAATCTCACACCCATCCATACTACGACTTAGCAAGTTAGCCGCAAGGCTGCTTTCCACTGTGAACTAGAGCCTTAGCACAGGTTGCAGTGCTTACATGCTGCATTGTACCCCAGCTTGCCATGAAAACACAGAAGATGAGAAAACATTTGAGCTGCATGCAAGCAGTGTTTGTGAGCAGCAGCATTATTCCCTCTGTTCTCCCTTCTGCTAGCCCCCAAAGCAAAAGAAAACAAACAAATCAGCAGCAAGTCCATGGAGGGAAAAGTCAATGTCTGTAGTTGGCAGCTGGTTCGGTCTCACCCACTGAACTCTCAGTCACTACCTGGGCCTTGGTGTTATTTATCTTGACTTTATCTGTGAGTGAGAGAGGAAAATGCTGTTTCGTGGGAGGAGTTAGAATACTGTTTTATGCACCAGAATACAATGAGCTGTAGTGGTTTGCGTGTGTCTTATTTTTAGCACATCAAATATTTATTTGCAGACTTCTTATGAAAAACCGTGGGTCCTCTGGAGTCCTGATTAACACAACCTGTCTTCTGCTCCCTCTGCTATTGTCTAGCCTGCTCAACTAAGCCTTAATTGGCTTGTAAGCTACTCTGAGGCAGTAACCACATTATTTTATGTTCTGACGCAATATTTAATCCGATAGAATATCAAGCTTTTGTTTGACTTACTTCATTCCCTCATATAAAAGGAATATATTTACATATATAAATAATAAAACTAAATTGGCACTCATCAATGCAGAGATCATTAAAGAGATTAACACTGGGCGCAACATTGGTTTTAGCAACGTTGGTTTTAGCGACCATGCCCTGGTCAAGTTTGTTTGTGCAAATAAGGCATTCTGAATCCCCACCTTCTCAGCATCTCCCACTACCAAGACATTCAACTCATTTAGTAGGGGACTCAAGATTTCCCTAGTCTTATTTTTACTGTTGACATAATTAAAAAAACCTTCCTTGTTACATTTTCTCTCCTTTGCAAGGTATAATTCCAAGAAGGCTTTATAATTTTTCATTATATCCTTACAGACAGTGAAAATCCTCCTATATTCTTCCCAGGTGGAAAGGAATTTTTTCCACTTATTATGAGCCTTCCCTTCCCTTCCCTTCCCTTCCTTTCCCTTCCCTTCCCTTCCCTTCCCTTCCCTTCCCTTCCCTTCCCTTCCCTTCCCTTCCCTTCCCTTCCCTTCCCTTCCCTTCCCTTCCCTTCCCTTCCCTTCCCTTCCCTTCCCTTCCCTTCCCTTCCCTTCCCTTCCCTTCCCTTCCCTTCCCTTCCCTTCCCTTCCCTTCCCTTCCCTTCCCTTCCCTTCCCTTCCCTTCCCTTCCCTTCCCTTCCCTTCCCTTCCCTTCCCTTCCCTTCCCTTCCCTTCCCTTCCCTTCCCTTCCCTTCCCTTCCCTTCCCTTCCCTTCCCTTCCCTTCCCTTCCCTTCCCTTCCCTTCCCTTCCCTTCCCTTCCTTCTCAATCAACTCCCATGGGCCTCCTTACCTTCTAATGCTCTATCCCATGGGATACCTCCATTAAGTTCTTTGGAGAAGTCAAAATTCAAAATTTGCTCTCCTGAACTCCAGGGTAGCAATCCTTTGCTTCTTCCACACAGGATCTTGAACTTCACCATCTCATGACTGCTGTGTCCTAAGCAGTCCCCAACCTTCACAATCTCTAAAAGCTCTTCCTTGTTAGTAAAAACAAGGTATAGTAACACACGCCTCCTCACTGTCTTCCCCTCCAACTGCATCAGAAGTAATCATCAAAACATGTAAGAAACTCCTCTACCTTCTGTGCCTGGAGATTTTGCATATTCAACAAATATCAGAACGGTTGAAGCTATCTAGTCTTTACTCTAATGCTAGGTGGGATGGCCAGGGAACGTTTTAACTTTCCCTCTGAATGGAAAATGAAAATGATAAAATGAAGTCTTCTGGGAGCTGTAGTTCACTCTTCTCTTTTGAGACCAGGAGACTGGAAATACTGACATTCCACAGTACTGCAGCATTAACTCTTTAACTTCCAGTATAAGACATGATTTTATGATGAAGAATACTGATTAAAAAATCATAAAACCATGACAAATGTGGTGTCTCCTTTAATGGAGATATACATGACTCATCTGCATGCCTACCTGTGCAACCCATTGTAGGGAACCTGCTTTAGCAGAGGGAGTTGGGCTCCATGATCTCTTGAAGCCCCTTCCAATCCTGGCAATTCTGAGATTCTGTGATTCTATGACTTATCTGAGTATCTATAAGGTTAATTTACAGAAGGGCTCAGCATACATACAACAGTTATCTACAGTCACAAAAAGACACACTTCCCTTTGACTTCTGTTGACAATTTCCCCGTGTCTCTGATTTTGAAAGCTATGTTAGGTAGTGGATCATATCTCTCTTGGAAAGAGTCCAGCACAGGGCCATAAAGATGGTGAAGGGCCTGGAGAATCTCCCCTATGAAGAAAGGCTAAGTGAAATTGGTCTGCTCAGCCTTGAGAAAAGAAGGCTGAGAGGGGACCTGATCCAGGATTATAAATATCTGAGGTGTGGGGGGCAAAGTGGCGAGGCCAGACTCTTTTCAGCAGTGTGTAGGGACACAACAAGAGGAAACGTCCAGAAACTGCAGCACAGGAGTTTCCGCACTAAGATGCACAAGAACTTCTTTACGGTGAGGGTGACGGAGCACCGGCACAGGCTGCACAGGGGTGTTGTGGAGTCTCCTTCTCAGGTGATATTCAAGACCCACCTGGACACCTTCCTGTGTGATCTGGTATAGGAACCTGCTTTGGCAGGGGGATTGGACTCAATGATCTCCTGAAGTCCCTTCCAGCCCCTATGATTCTGTGATTCTACGATTGATATTACATGCATACTCTACAACTAAAGGAAGGAAGTTGCACCTGTAGGATAACATTTTTACTATGAATTCAGTTATTTTTATGGGACTTAAATGAAAAGAAAAATAACTAGTGGTCCTATGTTAAAAAATACATTTTTTGTCTTAGGTTTAATCTGTGTGTCCTCGAAACACATCAAATGTGTGTTCATTTTGGTTTGTCACTCTAAATCTATGTTGACAACTGTAAATTTTATCTAATAAATCAATTACTCAGGTAGGGAAAACAAACACTACCTCCACAAAGGCTGTATACACAGTCCACATATCTAATCCAGAAAACACTAATCAAACAATAACTGGTTGATTTTCCCCTTACACAGGTATTAAACTGTGCAGCTGATGAAATTGTAACTGTTAGTGTTTGTTTAGCCTTCATGTTTCATTTTATTATAGAGGATATTGCCTGCAAAACTGATACTGTTTGGCAAAGCCAGGAAAAACTTTCCCTTTCTCTTCATGGACCTTGGGAAGATTCTAAAATTCCTTCAGTCTTGCAATTTTTTTTGCTTTTGTTTGTCGAGAGCATTCCCATTTGAGAGATGTAGCGAGGCAGCAATAACTGTGGATCTTTGTACCCACTCCTATGCCCCAATTCAGCAGTACACACGTTTGATGCTAGAGTAAGTTAGGCTGTCACCTCTTATAAGAAGGAATTTCTGTGTAGGGTAGCTGCCATAAATCATCCTATGAGCATGAGGTAATTAAGGAAGACTTGAGGGACTGTCAAAGGTATAATGAGCAGCATGGAAGGAAAAATCAAACAGCAAAGCTAAAGACTAGCCCAGGCATGACTAACACATGGCCTGCAGGCTGCATGCAGCCCAGCAGGACTTCCAGTATGGCCCAATCCCTGCCCTGCGCTATAAGGGCCACAGCTCTTCATTGCAGAACAGCCCCAGGCATGCACACATCCCTCAGCAACAACCAGTCAGTGCACTATGAACGCTGTGTCAACCAAAGTCAGGGCACAGGGAGGGCAGCACTGTGCAGAGCTGACTCAAGTGATGGCACATCAATTTGAGCATCTTGATACACTGGCTAAACACGAGGCTCTGAACAGCAAAGAATATGCAGCTGTGCTTTCCGTTTTGGTAAAGAATTTTAAGAATAAAATTAAAAGGATAAAAAAAGAAAAGAATAAAAAAGATAAAAAAGAAAAATCAAAGAAATCATCATCCATTTATGTTTCTATCAGTTGGTATACATTACCTGCAAATCTTCAAAGGAAATATATAGAGTTGCAGTCAGATACTCAATTCAAAAATCTGATCATGTATGTTTAACAGACTTTTGCAAGATCTCTCTTGCAAGAGAAAATATCTTTTGCTTCACAACTATATCATATTCATGTATTTAGTTTTTGGCAGTGCATATATTTGTGAACAATTGCCAAGGATGAAGTACAGAAAGAGTAAAATTTCATCTAAAATCTACAATGAACATCTTGAGAACTCACTGAGCATCAAACCAGAATGATGTGGTAGTTTTACAAAAATGAGGTCAAATATACCATTGGTTTTGTGGCTTTATTTCTCTTTTTTTTTAGTGCTTTAAGAAAAATCTTAAAATTTAAAACATTTTGTTACTTTCATATTAACGATACTGTATATTTTACAAGGACCTCTCTGAAATTAATGCCTCCTATTATGTTGGCCCATGATGCCAGAGGCGGATGGTGGTGGTACAGCAGTAGAAGTTGGACTTTTCCCCAGTACCCTGTTACATGTTTTTGCTCTGCAACAAATGACAGCAGAGAGGCAGTCTGACTTTTTCTTTCTTGAAGAAAAAATGACGTGCACTAACATTTATTGATGTTTGCTGGATGTTTAGAGATGAAACATCAGATGTGAGCACAGTGAGGTGGTGGGTGGCATGTTTCAGCATTAGTGACTGTGGATAACTTGTGCTGGTGCAGATTTTTGAGTGCTCTTGTTCATCCCTGGTGTAAATACATAGTTAATGGTGGTGCCTAAATAGTGTTTTGTAGCTGAGAGTTTGCTCTACCAAATTCTTACTTTTTTCTGCTTTATCTTATATTATTGCGCTCTTTCTATTGGCTGTGGTTTTCCTGGATATAAATAGGAGGCATTACTTTTGGAGCAACTTATGCCTGTGAGACTTCATATGTTTCCTTCTTTGCTCAGGGCAGCCCAGGCAAACCCAAAGGCTGGACACCCATGGACTAGCCTAAGAGCAGCAGAGGGCACTAGTGATTTATAGTTATCTTGGCAAACCTCTGAGACTGTTGAATGATCTGCTGAGTTTCTTTTCTGTAAAACTGTTTTGCACTGAGTCTCATCTGGAAACGCAGCTGTCAGTAAGAATGTGTATGTAATGGGACTATTTTTCATCTTTTTTTCTTGAATGAAAATTAAGAGTGGGTCCGGTGAGGGCAAGGCACTAAAAAATAAAAAGTAGAACTGGATTAAAATTTTTTTATCTGGAAATGAGAATGAGGGAAGAGAAACACAGAAATTTTTTGTACTTGTTTAGAGAAGCCTAAGGGTTTACAAAATAGATTACCTCAGGGAAATTGATTTTTACACTGTCTGTGAAAAGTACCATATGCTGCAGTCAAATATTTTTTTCAAAGTATAATGCAAGTTGCTATATACTGGGGGCTGAGGAGTGGAAACTGACAGTGTTTAATGTTCTCTGCAGTTCCATAACTAGTATATTCTTTTCTGAGGGCAGGAAAAATGCATATGATATCTTACAAACTATTCTGTTTACCAGCTAAATATTAACTGATGTTTTTAATTCAGCATTACTTGATTGGAATTTTTTTTTAATGGAGTACGTGACTCTTCTAAGCATTCTGAAACTCTGTATTTTTCAGTACTTCATTTAGCCTGGCCTTTTTGACATGTCTTCCTTTACCTGATGTGTGACTACAAAGTTGATAGGGCAGCTACTGAATTTTGTAAAGCTATCAGTAAGTGTTAATTTCTACCTGTAGTTATTATAAACTCTTGTTTTCTCCTGCTGGTCTTTATCTGTCTATCTGTCCATCTGTCTGCCAATCTATCTATCTATCTTGTCTGTCTGTCTGTCTTTCTACACCTTCTCATTTCCTGATTCTAGTTCTATCCTAAATTAGAATTAGATCCAACTTCTGTTTAGGGTTCATCCTAAACAAAGCATAGTATACATGATATTAAAGATTGTAGGCATCCAGAAGTACGGCTATTAAATGATTATTGGTAAAGCAATGCCAAATCTCTCTATCATGATGCACTATTTGGTTGGCATTGAACATTTTCATATTGAAGCTTCTTAGAAAACTTGCCTTCTAGTTGCCTTATGCCTAGAAAAGGCATTAATCTGCTTCTGATTAATCCAGATGTCCAGATCCTCATGATACCCTAGAACAGAGGTATCAGGGTTTGCACTTCCACTACTGACTTATGCGGTCAAATGCCCACAGTAAGATCATGTTACCAAGCAATATTGAAGCCAATCTCCATACCATTTGCCTGCCAGAAGAAAAGGTAAACTTTCAGTGAGCTGTTGCAACAGAATTATCTCCAGGTAAACTACAGGAAGATGGTCTATATATATCTTGTTAATAGCAAACGTTCAGATTAGCATACAAAAAAATCACAGGGGGTTGGAAGGGACTTCAAGAGATCATCAAGTCTAACACGCTTACTAAGGCAGTAACCCAGCTTGAATGTGGCATATTGTGAAATAATAATGCTAGCAACAAATTTTTTTTATGTTTGCAAGGTGATTAAGAGAACAAATAAAAGCCTTGCAATCATCTTTTTGATGTCTCGATGCAATCTGAAAGTTTTGCTGTTGAATCTGTTTGGCTGCAAATATGAAAAAAAATTACATGCTTGTGATGGTGTTGTAGCTCCAAGAGATTTACTTGAAGAGGGATATTGGTTTTCTTTTTTTTTTTTTTTTTTTTTTGCTAATCTAGAAGCATAAAAATCTGCCACTCAATGGACAACATTTTGTATGTAAAAATAAATTCTTGCTGTGAAGTTATATTAATAACTACTACTAATTCTTTCTGGCTGGTGAGAACAATAACAACCATTCATATCTCTCATTGGCTTGGAAGATAATTGTGAAGTGTTCTTTTAGCTGTCAAAACCCAAAACTGTGTGAGTTAAGTATGCGGCTTGTAATTTTCTCTGTTGCTGGTAAGTGATAAATTGAGGCTGATGTGGTTTTCAATGACTAAATGCAACACCTACCTGAAATTGGAACCAAAATGCCTTGTAATGTCAAAATTAGTAGTTTATTGATTTAGATTGCTCTCCTTAATTTTGTACAGTAGTTTCTGTGGGATGCTGCCTGACAACTGCTTTACTTTCTCCTTTTGTATGCAGTTCTACATTTAACATTTTAAGAAAATGTGTTCATAATGTGTAAAAGTGATATAGCCTGTTCAATAGATTTGTCTGTCATCTAAACACACTGTCTCACATGTCTAGAAGGAGATAAATTGGAGTCTCTTTCTGTCTCTGTATTTTCATTAGTTTTGCTTAGATTAGGTTTCCTGCTGTTTAGAAAGCCATATAACTTTAGCACTCAAAGACACACAAATACTCGATTTTGTTTGTAGAAATGTATGTTAAATATACTTTTATTTCTAAGTGACTGTGTACTGTCTGAAAGATAATGAGAAGATAATAACTCTCTGCAGTGCCCATCTGAATGTCATGTTTCTTTTACATAGTAGCTCCTGTTTAGAGCATTTTCAGATCTTAAGTATTTCCTCAATTAGTTTGCTTTTTGAACCTGTTTAGTTAAGATTTCAGAATCTTCTGAAATACATACCAGCACATTTGATGCAGAATTAGCTAACATAAACCTGGTAATAATTTGAAGCTCTGTCTACAGCTCTTTCTTGTTTGTTCACTAATTACATTAGAATAAGGCTGGGTATGCTGTGACGTATAAAGCCAGTAGTATTTGCTGTTTTCTAAAAAATTAGCAGCTCACTATCCTCCCTTAAAAATATTGCTATGAACAATTAACACATTCTGGGACAAGTTTTTTATTAAATAACTTTTAACTATTTAATAAATACTTTATTAAATATTGGTTGATTTGGCCAATAATTTAGCATGTAAATGCTAAGAGTATTTGATTACTTTCAGAAATGAGAACATTTTAAATCCTTCTTTACGTGTGTTAAACTTTATCTCATTTTACATATTGGGCTTCTGCTGTTCAGAAGCAAAATTTGTGTTGTTCAGATTTACAGTCCCAATCATTTTTCTCCCTTTTTGGAGCAAGGCTACCTTCAGATTTTCCTTACCTCCTTGGATGTTATCTCAGACTATCCTTATTTCACACATACACTTAGTGTACACTGCCTTTTTTACTCTCTTCATCTTTCACATAATATCCTGGATTTGTTATCTCAAACTTCAGCTTCCTTACAAAATTTATAGTCAGTACCTCGGTTTTGTGCTTCCTTATTCACGCTTCCTTATTCTCACTGCTTCCATTGACCTTGATTTGAAGTACTGGACTTTTCCTACTTTGCCATGTCTTTCTACTTTGTTACCCATCGAGTGCCAATTTATCCATTTTCAAGTTGAGGTCATTGTCAAGGCTCTCATCTTTCACTCAGAAGTATAAAACTGACCTGCTTCTAGTTGACTCAGACTTCATCACTATTTATAAATATTCATATTTTTTAATCTAGATTGACTTGTATAACCCTTGTATAACCCTTTTTAACTTCTCTCTGAAACTCACAGTTTTATGCAGTGTCTAAAAAAATTCCCCCTTGAAAACAGTTTAATTGTTAGCATGCTATGACAGTTTCAGAAATTCAGCCTTTCATTTTCTGTTGCTTTAAACATCCATTTTAATCTGGTTGAAGGGAAGAATCATTTATTTTCTGTCTTTGTATAACATCAAACAGTGCATAATTAGGGCTACTAGATAGAATGATAATGCAGTATACCCATGTGTATTTCTGATATTAAAAACATTTAAAACATCATTAAAGATAATGAGATAAAAATAGTGAGATAAGAGATCTGTTGAAATAAGTCTTTTGATTTACTGTATTAGCTGAGGTTTTGATTAACCAACAGGATAGAAAGACCTAAGGGATATTCTATATTCTCCAAGCCGTTTCACTATGAATTAATGGTGACTCTCATTTATTCTGGATCTGGGGAAACATTTAACATAACCAAAATACCTGCAGTGTTACTGTAATATAGGAAACTGGCAACTGTAGAAAACAAAGAAAAAAGCAAAACCAATTGCATTTTTATTTCCTATACATTTCAGCCTTTTTCATTTGAAATAAAGTTAGTGACGAAAGCAAGTAAACAAGTAATATTCATCAGTACATTTGGAGTTGCTACTATGATCCTTCTTTGTGTTAGCTTTCATAGACTTACAAATGTCTGTAAGTATTAAACAGGTGCTCTTTAAATAATACTATGTACTTCCATATTTTTTCAGTGTTTGAAGTGCAAAAACCTAGATTAGTCTCAATATAAAATATAAAGATTAAACTATAGAACTTTGGGTTTTCTTTTAGTATCATGGAAAATATAATTTTCAAATTATTTAGAAAAACTGACTTATATATGGAAATGTTTCTTTGTTGATTAATATCAAGACCCTTTGCAATATTATCGAGTAGTAACAGTACAGTTTTTGCTACATTTTCGATTTTGGAAACTTAAGATACTGGCTGCAGTGCAGCGTGTACACCACATATATAAAGAACTAAATCTCAGTATCTTTTTTTTCCACATCTATGTAACTACTGGAATATGTAGTTAGGCTCTATTTGTTGAAAATTATCTCCTTATAATTGAATTTTTTCTTAAGCTGAAGTATTTAAAATTTTTATCTTACTTTTCATCTGCTGCTTCCTTTACACAGTTTGCAAATTAAGAGGATAATTTTTAAAAAATCACACTTTATGTAGAATAAATTTGTATACTTTTCCTGCCACTTCTTTAGATCCTGTATGGAGGTCATGTCAGAATAGTATCCTTTCTTACTTATGCTTCGTTAAGAGTTATGATAATGCCGTCACCAGAATGCAGTAGCTAAAGTAGGAGATTACTACTGAGAGACCATTTTATAACATACTCTTTATAACATATAAATATTACATCAGTGGAATGAAGACACAATTAATGCTGCAGAATTTATAAATAGGTGTAACTTAGCATGCAGTACATCAGAAAGAAGAGAGATTAGTTGCATTACATTCTATCAATGGAAAGTGTATAACATGATCTATGGAGGTCTGAGAAACAAATTTCTGAAATACCAAAAACTCCATCTGTTACAGGTCTAGTGTAATTAATGGTGAGATATAGTGCAGTTTAGTGCTCCTCAGCAAGAAGAAAAGGAGACACACAGTGACTTATATGGTAAAGAGAACAACTGTAATCTGTGGAATAAAAGGAGTGAATTGGAATAAACAGAGTAAGTTGTAAAAGTTAACTTTAAACTTTTAACCTAGTCTTATAGAAGGCAAAAAAAATTTTTTTCAAAATACACTTTTTAATAGATACTTTGCTTTTATAATTACTAAATGAAAATAGTAGTACTCTGGATAATAACAAGGAAATCACAGGTTATCCTTCAGCTGCCAGTGCTGTCCAGTGATTAGCTAGAACAAAGGTATATTAAGTAAGGTAAAAGGAGTAAAATACACAACACAACTACGTGGAAAATGAGAAAAAGTCAGCTGCTGTAGTGGCTCTTGCATATTAAGTAGAAAATAAAATACTGTGTAATGATCTGGAATTGTCCATTTCAAATCTACAACTAGTCTGAGAAAATGTAAAACCTGCGAAGATTGTGTGCAGCCTTTGATGCAGTGTCCATGAGATAGTAGAGTTCAGGATCTTACGTGAGAAACAAAGCAATAAGTAGGATTGCAATTCTGGACTTCACAAGAGACAACTTTGACCTCTACAAGGTCATATTTGAAGTTATTCCATGGATTACAGCATTGGAAGGTAAGGAGGCCCAAGAGAGTTGGTTTAGATTCAAGCACCATTTCTTCCTACTTCAAAACTGTTACATTCCTAAAAATAAGAAATTAGGAATACTTGGCAGATGACCTGCATAGATGACCAAGAAGCTCATGTGAAAACTCAGGTGGAAGAAGAAATTCTAAGGAATGCTGAAAAAGGTCTTGTCACTTCGGAGGAGTACAGGATTGTTTTTAACGCCAAGGAATTAAATCAGATGAGAGGGGTCAAGAACGATAAGAAAGGCTTCTTAAGTATGTCCATGTCAAAATAAAGTCTAGACAAAATGTGGTCTGGCTGCTAAATGCGATGGATCCCCTGCTTATGGAGGACTATGAAAAGTGGAGTTTCTCTGTGACTTCTTTGCTTTCATCTTTTCTGCTAACACTGCCCCTTGGGAATCCCAGACCCTGGTGGTAAGTGAGAGAGTCAGAGGAAAAGTCATCCTCTTGGTCAAGGAGGATAAGCTCAGAGATTGTCTAGGCAAACTTGAAACACACAAATTGTAGAATCATAGAATGGTTGTTTTGAAAAGAGCCGTAAAGATCGTCTAGTTTTAACCCCCTTGTGGGCGGGTTTGCCATCCACTAGACAAGGTCCATAGACCCTGAAGGGGAACACCTGTGAGCTCTGAGAGAGCTGGCAGAAGAGGTTGCCAAGCCACTCTCTGTCACCTGTGAAAGGTCATGGAGGACAGGAGAGGTTCTTGAAGGCTGGAAGAAAGCCAATATCACTCCAGTCTTCATTGTCCTGTGGAGGCAGGACAAGGGGGAATGGCCAGAATCTGCAGCACAGAAGGTTACGCACTAATGTGCACAAGAACTTCTTTACGGTGAGGGTGACGGAGCACTGGCACAGGCTGCACAGGGGTGCGGTGGAGTCTCCTTCTCAGGAGATACTCAAGATCTGCCTGGACATGTACCTGTGCGACCTGGTGTAGGGAACCTGCTTTGACAGGGGGGTTGGACTCGATGATCTCCTGAGGTCCCTTCCAACCCCTACGATTCTGTGAGTCTGTGAGAGTCATCCTCCCTTCATGTAGTTATAGAGTGCAATAAGGTCTCCCCTCAGCCTCCTCTCCTCCAGACTGAAAAATCCCAGCTCGTTCAGCTTCTCCTTGTCACGCCAGTGCTTCAGACCCCTCACCAGCTTTGCTGCCCTTCTTTGAACAATGTCTATGCGCTATTAGTCAGTGGTGGTATGGTAGCCCATAAAGAAAGTATATTTTATAAACATCCATCTTCTGGCTACTACTGTGCAAAGATTGCTTTGAAGTATTATCTTGTACCCTAAATGCCCTGAATTGGCTGGTGTCTCACGTTAACAATATTAAAGATAAGAACCCATTGCATAAGTAGCAATAGTGAAGGAAGTTTGAGGATAAATTTCCTATTCTAATTATGGGACTTTGTGCAGTGAGATTAGTACTGAAACAGATGTTAGCTACCAAGCCTGAGAAGACAGCAACCAACTACTCTTTGTACATTAGTTAATCTTTTTTCAGGTTTCCATGATATTTTTAAACCAGATTTTAATTAGTTCTTCAAGTGCGATGGAGAACTCACTTTTTATTTTAAGTGAAATATCTTTTTCTGTCCACAGTATGAATATCAAATCTTGTCTGCAGTTTTGGTTACAGTAATACCTGGATTTAAATATGGATATGGGGTGCATCTTCTGTTTCTCTAAGTATCATTCTGCATTAGAGCTGAGTATCATACTAGGGAAGGTTGCACTCTGATGTCTGTAATTTGTGTATGGCTGTTTGTTAAGGTCTGAAAAGCTGGTTTTGATCAACCCTAATGGGATGTTTACCTTTTGCAGACACACAATATGTGTATTGTAAGTTATAAGTTTAGTGTTAAAATGAGTATGTGAGACATGGCAACTTACATTATCTAGGGTCATTAGCCTGTCTGCAAATTCTTATTTATGATTGTGTGACTCCTACCCAGAGCAAACTTTTATTTCCCTAGTTCATTTGTTGATGATTCTTGGCCTTTTCTGCGTTCTTTGTGGTGTGCCCCTTATGCTGCCACATTTTGGCTCAGAGTTTTAAGAGCTAACCCTCCTTTATCCTGTTCTCCCAAATAAACCACTACACTTGTTTAGTGCACAGTAAAAGGGGAGAGTAAAGAGGGGTGGATGGAGCACATGTTTCTATGCTCCCAATGCTTTCTCTGGCCCTTTAGAGAAGCTCTCAAGAAGTACATTGTTCTGTCTTGGCATAAAGTGCAGATTAATGCCTTCCTGTGAATGCTGCATTTTATAACAGCTCCTTGATTGTTATTTAAAGGTGTCTCTTTCTATAGTGGTCCTGTTTGATTCAAAGCCAGCTGTGGCATGGGAGCATCCATTGATCACCACCTTTTCCTTTATAAGTTTGGATGGAAACTGGTTCCCATGACTTTGTAGCCTGAGTCTGTTTGAGAGGTCTGGAGGTGTGTGTGAGGCATTCCCTGAATGAACTCAGTCTCTTTCCTACATCAAAAAGGCCTGGCATCTTTGTTAACATATTTGTAGTGCATTGCCTAATGATTTCCAGACAGTGAGATTATACAGAGAGGAGGGAGTTTGACTGAAATTTTTAGAACTGTTCCTGTACAACCTTTTTGTTCTGGTAATAGTGTGACAGTTGTGACAGTTGGTGAATATCTTCATTCTACTGTATGAAGACATCTGTGGATGGGTTAGACATATCCTAAACACTGAAAACTTGCACAACTATTTACTTATTTACTTTTCAGTGTGTTACTTTAAATATGTCAGTTGAACACATAAGATATGCTACACTCCCATTACATATGTTTCTCTCATAGAGACATATAGAATAGCTTGGGTTGGAAGGGACATCAAATATCATCTAATTCCAACCCCTCAGCTGTGAGCAAGATTGTTGTATTTCCATACACATTGATTCTTTTTAATACTCTGACAGATGAGGACTCCATTTATATCCTGTCTTAATCTGCACTTGTTTAGTTTTGAAAAAGCCATTTTCAACAGTTAAGTGACCTGGCTTTCTGTACTATTTTTTCTCTTTACAATTTGAACATGAAGTATCTCTAAGCACTTGTAATCAAATTTGTATTTTACATAAAAACCCAGATAAAGTAGGACAACTAAATTGCAATCTCATCATGTGATGTAAATTCTATTAAATCAAGTTATATAGAATTTTATACTTTTTTACCTACATATACATAGGTATTTTTGTCCTGCTTCTTAAATCTACTACTGTATTGACATATTCCTTACAGAGTAACTCTTTTAATTGGAGCTGTGCTTAATGAAAAGACAGCTAATCTGTAAGTTAGTGCACAAGACTGTAAAATGACTATTCACCAATGACACAGATCTTACTATGGTATCCACTGCTTGTAATAGACTGTGCAATTTCTATAAATCTTTTGTACAATTTTCCAAGGCGCACTCATCTTCTATTCATTGTATCTCCAAGGGAACAGCATGAAGTGTCCTGTCTAACCATCTGCAGGGGTTACTGGCTGCAGTAGGCAATTGTGTAGCATGTGCTGGTTGTTGTGCAGGAAGAAGTCTCTACATTCCCTCATTTCAAAATGTCTTGGAGCATCTTGATAGTAAAAATACAGAATGAATTTAGATGTGTCACTTAGAAGCTCTAGAATTTGTAATATACTTGTTAAATGTTACATTTAGACAGAGGGAAAAATCAAAGTAGTCCAAACAGTTACACTGACAGTGAGAATATATATTCTATCCTTGAGAGTGTATTATTGAAATATATATGTATATATTTATATATATATTTATATATATATACACATAAAGAAACAGATGAGGGTAAAGAAACAGATGAGGGATTTGCAACTTCTGTTCCTGCGGAACATTACAGAAAAAGGGGAAAATATTTGAATAAACTGAATGAAAAAATGGGATACGTTATAGTGATAGAAATGAAGTTTATGTTTCACGATCTGTTCATAAGTGGGAAGTGACATATCCTCAAGTAGAAAGATATGTAATAAGTAATTCCTTAACCACAATGATATGTATTTGAAAAGCTATTTAAGGACACGTTTTAGGATTCTTGATGTCTATCACGGATCAGATTAAGGCTTTGAGAGCGGGTAGGACTGACATATCCTTTGCTGGATTTTATACTCCCTGTGGAATATCTGGATATTGGAGTTCAAAGGACATACTTTCAGATTTGACTACAATTCTTCTATTCCTAAGGGAAAACACAGATATGTGGCTAGGGGCTCTTTCCTGAGCAATCAGCTTTCAGTGCAATAGCTCATCTCTCAAGTTACTTTTTTATTCTCTTGATATGTCTTTTGTATGTTTGCCACCAGCCACATCTCTGCAGAAGTTGCTCTCAGAAATGACTTGCCAGCACTTTAGAGGCTGATGTTATTTTATATCTTTGTCGTGAAACTGAGATGTACAAAACTGTTATCCAATACTGAGTCCTTTTTCTTGTCTTTCTTTCACATCTCTCTTTTTCTGCTGTTCCTGATGCTTTTCATGGATATTTTAGTTCAGCGTAATAATCTTTTAATGAAATGAAGGCAGCTGGATTTCTTCTTCTTCTTCTTCTTTTTTTTTAATAATAATTATTATTTTTAGTTAAAAAACATCCTTTTTTTTTTTTTTCAAAATACTCTTAAAAAATAAAAGTTCACTGCTTTTAGAAGTTATTAAACATATTGAAAACTTCCACTGCAGTGCAAGAGCAAGGATGTGAAAGATAATTGGTTTTGTATTTGCCTGTATTCCAACAGAAAATAAAGTGAAAATATTTAATTGCACTCCTCCAGAGCTCTTCAGTAAAAATGTGTTTCTAATTACAGTGGTGAACACACAGCAGGGACGCTAGAAAGAAGAGGAATCTTTATGCCCTTCATCCTTGAAGAGGCCTTTTGACAGCAAATACGATTCAAGTTATTAAAGCAGTCTCTCAACAAGTTATACCCCAATAAAGTTGTCATTTGTCATAGATTTATGATTTTTTTTTGTTTGATAAGTTGTGCATGAAGCATTCATCACAACATACATATTCTGCCTAACTGATTGAAAGTGTAGTTTCTCTCAGTTGTTTTCTTGTACTGATAACAACATGTTCTATTCTGATCTGATATATGTTCAGACAAACCACCCAGCTAATTGACGCTGGACTTCTACGCAAATTTTCCACAGGATATTTTTCCTCCTGTTAAACATTTGTTGTGTGATTCTATGACTATGGAACAAACGTGTTGCTATTAAAGTGTTAGCCTGTGTAACTTATATTCTGGGAAGTGTAACTCAGAATGGCTACAAGAAATACATAACATCAGTGCAAAATAGTCTTTATAATAACCACCCTAATATTCTCAATCGTTCTCAGAATTCTCTGACACACGAATCAAACTTTGACCTGGTAGGGTTGACAACTATTATGCTGCTAACACAAATGCATAAATGATAACTAATAACCTGTAAATATATATTAGCAAACTCATTTTTCAGGACAAATTCCTTTTTTCTTTATCTTTTTTTTCCTGATTTTCCCCATTTGAAAAGTTTAATTTATTATTAGTAGTACTTTTTCAGCTCTTGTGAAATAGATTGGTTATTTTGAGCATTGCGATCTAAATAAAGGTGATCTGCACATTTGTGAAATTTTATGCATCATCTACTAATCAAGGCTGTTGAGATTTGATTTCTGGCACTGCAGTAGGACTCTCTTATTTTCAGACATGGAAGACTTCCCACTATTCACAAATAAGAAAAGTGCTTACATGGGAAGCAGAAATACATCTAGATTTTAAAAACAGTTCTTAAAATTTCAGTACTGTAGTATTCTTCTGAAGGTTTTTGGAGGCACTGTATTGAAGAAGAGTCTTAGCAGGTCCTGAGACTTAAGTTACTGTTGGAAATAACTGCAGGCAATTTCTTCAGGTACTGATTTTGCATGATGGACAGAATGAACTGCCACATATTTTGTCTTGATGGGCTTTGATCAGAGGTATGAATGAACATCCCACACAATTTTTGTAGTTCCCTATTATCTCATGCTTTCAGACTTTTCTATAGTACTGTTGGACTTCTTCAGTCCATGAGAAATGCAGTGATTTTAACTTTTCTCACGAAAAATACAGTCCAGACACTGGAATATATGCATACAAACACACACATCTATGCTGTTTGATTGTCTGTCTATAGATCAATCTTTCTATCAATACACAGTAAGGTAATGTGATACAATATAAAATTCATGCAAATATTTTACCTTATGCTTTTTAAACTCATGTATGCTTTTAAAAGTCTTATCTCATTATTTCTTAAATCATTCTAATTCTGTCTCTGACTGTTTACAAAGAAGACAGAAAATTAATATACCTTTAAAGACAATTGAGTGCCCAAGGAGAGTAGAAAAGAGATTGTTTACATTTCAGGTAGTACAGTCTTTCTTTAGCATACTTGGTTTCTGAAATGCTGACAGACTCTATCACAAATCCAGAATTAGAAGATAATACTAACATATCCAAGTGCTCTAAAATTGTAGTAATTCAATAACGTAGATACAGAATTCTTTGGAAAGACTCTCATGAAAACAGTTTATATAATCAAACTTCGATTGAAAATGTGAAGCTCCATAAGTGTTTCCCTTCCCTTCCCTTCCCTTCCCTTCCCTTCCCTTCCCTTCCCTTCCCTTCCCTTCCCTTCCCTTCCCTTCCCTTCCCTTCCCTTCCCTTCCCTTCCCTTCCCTTCCCTTCCCTTCCCTTCCCTTCCCTTCCCTTCCCTTCCCTTCCCTTCCCTTCCCTTCCCTTCCCTTCCCTTCCCTTCCCTTCCCTTCCCTTCCCTTCCCTTCCCTTCCCTTCCCTTCCCTTCCCTTCCCTTCCCTTCCCTTCCCTTCCCTTCCCTTCCCTTCCCTTCCCTTCCCTTCCCTTCCCTTCCCTTCCCTTCCCTTCCCTTCCCTTCCCTTCCCTTCCCTTCCCTTCCCTTCCCTTCCCCCCTCCCCACCTCCCCCCTCCCCTTCCCCATCACCATCACTATACCTCTCTCTCTCCCCTTCCCATTCCCCTTCCCTTTCCCCTTCTCTTTCCTGTTCCCCTCTTGCTTATTTTGTTACTTATGTATTAACAATATTGCAGGTTTTACATGGACACTTCTGAAAGTAATACTTCTTATTGTCAAGTGATCAGAAGCGGACATTGGTGGTATGGTGTTAGAGGTTGCACCTTCTTGGCAATACTGATGCCAGATGGCATCAGAGGGACAGACTAACAAAATGGTATCTGACATGGAAGGGGATATGAAGCAAAGGTGTGTCAATGAACTGTTCCATGAAGGAAGAATGGCACCCAGTGACATTATCAGCACTTACTGAAAGTTTATGGAAACCAGACAGTGGATGAGAGCACAGTAATGCAAAGGGCTGTGCAGTGGCAATAGTGACGTGAAAGACAATCTGTGTTCCAGATAGCCATGCAGGTCTTTAGGAGCATGGCATGTAGGGTCTTGTGCATTGCTGGTAAAAGTGTATAGCTAATAGTGGTGCCTATGTTGAAAAGAAGTGAATTGTAGCTGAGAATTTGTTCTTTCAAATAGTGCTGACTTCGCATCTGTCATTGTTTCCATGAAAATAAATAGGAGAGATTACTTTCAAAGTGAACTATAATTTTTTTTGTAGTCAGACAAATGGAAAATGTCTCTTAAGATATAGGTGACCCTCTAGAGGTGACTGAGATGAGAATATGCTTATAATACTGTTACTTTATGTGTGTACATTTTTGTGGCTGGGAAACAGCCTACCATAGTTCAGATTAAAAAAGAAATTCCTATTCCAAAACAAAGCCCTGGCACCGAAGGTGGCTGAAATGACATTAAGGAGGATAGACTGCAGGCTCAAAGAAATTAAGAGAACTAGATATAAAGACTGTCGCCACTTCCAGGTTCATTGGAATTACTGTTTTGAGATCTATTGCTTGGATGGTTAACCCTGCAGCAATTGATTTCATCCACAGAGATCGAAGGGAGAAAGTCGAAGAGTTCATAGAAACTCACAGCTAGCTTTACTGAAATGACTGTTCCATTCAGCTTCATTCATAAGCCTAATTATTTTAATTATCTACTATGGATGCCTCAACATTTCCCAAGGTTCAGAATGAAAAATATTGTATGTGAGGATTTAGTACTTTCTCAGTACATAAGGAGATGAATGAATGACAGTATAACTGAAAAAGTCATGTAAATATGACTAACTTCATTAGAAATTTATATGCCTTTAGCAGCTATGGATTAGTATAACAGTATTCCCAAGCTGAGCATTCCTGCTGGCTGAGGTGGGATGCAGATGAAATGTTCAAACTCATTTCCCAGTTGGGAACTATGAAGAAATAATGAAAATAAATGTCTTCCTGATCACAGCATTCCACTGAAATGTTTAAGTCCCTTATTATATAACGACAAAGGAAAACATCAAAGCTGATAATGTATAGTTATTAAGAGGTTGTGTGGAACAGAATGTGTCTCAATAGACGTAGCCTGTTTACCTTTCCAAGATACCACTGAAAGCAGGTTTTAGTACTTAGGAAATCTCTGCAGGGGCAACAGTGGCTGTGGGTTTTGGGACCAGTGGATAATTTTATCATCCTGACATCTCAAAACCCCAAATTCATCATTTGTCCCATTGTATCTTTTTCACATTATATAAAATCAGGTTCTGTGTCATGCTCAGAGTATTCAAGAAGATGTTCTTGAACTACAGCTGTTACAGTGGCTGTATAAAAATTTGCACCATGACCACACAACAAGACACATTAGAAAATTTGCATTATGGTAATACATTTGTGCTTTTCCATGAAAATAAATCATACTAATTTATACATGCCTACCAAAACATATTTTCAGTTGATAGTAATAACCATTGATAATATCATCTTACTAATGGGTGCAGGGGGAGAATTTCTTTTGCCTGTTTGACAGGCTTGACTTTTTTGCACAAATTCATGTTTTGCTATCTGGAGGCATAGTTGTGAGCTTCTTCCATTCTGTTGATGGATTCTGTGCCAGCAACACATTAATCTATTTCTGTAGATAAATCAGGCACATATGAAAGAGAGTATGTCAAGTCATAATAGTGCTCAAGCATAGATCAGTTAGTATTGCTAAAATAATATCTCCTTCCCTCCTACACTGAACTTTCAGATGGAAGCTGTTGCATATGATCATTCTGACAAATATTTCTGAAGGGAGAGCCAGACATTTCCTCATTTCTTTAATTTTAACCACTTTAGCAAGCTTTTTTTGAGGAAAGGCATCAAAACAATCTACGCCTGCTGGCATCCCACAGCAGCTGTTGCTTCTGACCATGGAATAATGCAAAGTTCTTGGGGACTGGTATACTGAAGCTAGCTCTGCCCTAAGCAGAAACTGCTGGCAGATCTCTGTGTGCTTCACAGGGAATTGTAACGGCTGACCAACTGGTTCTCCAAAAAAGCAAAACTGGGCAAAAGCCCAGCAGCACCCTTAGAGAACAAACTGACATGTTTAGCTGGCTGTAGAAGATAAAAAAAAAAGGCATGGTAGTGTGCTGAGCTGATTCAGTAATACTGGGCTTGTTTTACAGAGCAGTTTGGAGTGATTTTAAGAGGTGTTGGAAGGTATTATGCTTTTATAGCTAAAAAAAGAGAATTACCAACAAACAAGAAAAAATAATTATTATCTGTCCACTCACATTCATATTAAGTCTTGTTTACAGCACTGGAGTTGAAAACTTACTCCAGATGTAAATGTGGATCTGGCAAGGAAGTTCTGCTGACCCTTTCCATACTGTGGAGCTGTTGCAGACATGGAGGGCATGTGGACTTTTTAAGATTATGTTTTCCTGAAGTCAAATCACAGAGGTGCCAGGTATTACTGCTCACTTACTCTGGCACTTTTTTTTGTAATGCAAACTTTTTAAAGAACAGAGTAGGCTATAATAATGGGAAAACACATTTAACAACACTTTTTGAATGAACAGTTATAATTGTAGTGCTTTTAGAGTATGGTAAGCATATGTTTATTAGTCTTGACATGGAATGCTTTTGATGAGGATAAGAAATATTTATACCCATAGGGATTTAATAATCAATTAAGCGTGAAATACTTTTAATGTGATGAAATTCAGTAAGTATTTCAGAATTAATTTAAAAAGATAGATATTCACTATTTTAAAGGCACTTAACACTGTGCAGGGTTTATATTACTATTGCGGTCTAGGAAGAATGCTTTGGCTCCCACCCGTTGGGGGTTGGACTAGAACTCTAGAAGTCCCTTCCAACCCTGACAATTCTGTGATTCCTAGATAAAGTGAATGGAGATACTATTGAAAAATCAGAAACACAGATGCCCCTACCTCACAAACTTAACAATCTATAATTGTCCCTTAGCGGACATCATGTAATCATCTGAGATGCTGCAGTGATATAAATAGAAACTGTCCAAGATCTTCTTCCTTTTCTTTCTTGTTAAAATCTCTGTTTTCCAAAGACTGAAAGGGTATTGTTTCTTGTTTTAAAATCATTTTTCCTCATAATATCTATGAAAATTTGAAGAATTTCAGCTTATGCATGTTTGCAGTAGGTGATTTAGGAGTAATTGCTTAAAATTATGCTTCATAAAAATCTGTTTTAATCCCATAGAATATCCTATAGCCCGTGTCTTTTTGTATTTCATAAAGTGTCTATCTCTTCATGCTTTAGAAGCTATCATTGTTTTTCTTAGCTTTGATCAAGACACGCTCATTCAGACCATGACAGCCTTAATTACACCCAGAGATACAGTAACAAGGCAGGCTTTTTCCTGTCTGATGCTCTTAGTATCTTATAGTATAGTGTTGATCCAGATTTTTAAATATTATGTATTCTTTGTGAAAAATAATTATCTGATGTGATTGAAAGTTTTGTTGTGTTTTGCCTTTTAACACTACCGTGTTTTAACACCCTGAGGATAATATGAAATGTGTACAGTTAAAAATTACACATATGGTGTAAAAAGTCCCAGCTGAAAATTCCTGACTGCCCTATTTGTCTTTTTGTGACACACAAATTGACAGTATAATTTATGCTTGTCATTTTCATAGTTTGTTTTACTGATTGTATTCCACAATTGTTATGACTAAGCCTTATTTTTTTTCTAGCGTTTATAATAATAACATACTGGATTATTTATTCCTTTTTTTAGTAAAGCTTTAACTGTGTGGGGAAAGAATTTGTGTGCTTATGCAAACACACCATTCCTGAGAACTGTCTGAACCATGTCAGAGACAGCAATAATTACCGTTTTTCACTAGTTCAGATTTCAGCAGAGGTATAACGCTCTCCACTTGGTCCAGTGGTATGCAGGAGATGAAAAATACATTTCAACTCTTTACACATTCACTGTAAGAAAATATTATTGTTTTGAATTACACTAGTACAGATGTACAAAATTGCATGGACTACAGTTTGTAAGACTTTTCTGTAGAATTCCTTCTGTTTGAACAAAGACTAGTGTTCATCCGTTGGGTTTGGTGATCTTTGAGGTTTCTTTCAACCCAAGCCATTCTATGACCCTATGATTGTATGACTTTCTGTCTTTGAGCAGTACTTGAGCCACTGCCCAAAGCTGCGTTTTGTTTTGCATCATTCTCCTGGAATGTCTCACAAGCTGCATTGTTTTTTTGCATAAGTAGCCATTACACTTCACACAATACAAGGATTTAGCAGTCATGTGATTTGAACTCAATCACCATCCTTCTGCAGGTGGACAGGATCTGGACTCGGCCTTAGTGCTGCAAGTAAGCAGCTGGCAGACAGAAAACCTGATCTGTGCTTAGAAATGATTAATCCAGATTGCTTACAGCTTGAGGAGGCAAAACACATGTTGATTTTCTCCAAGGCACAGAGTCTTTATGCAGAGGGTTAAAGTTCACCCTCTGCGTTTCCCCACAAAGAAGAAAAAATGCTGATAAATTCTTATTTTTTCCCTTGTCGTTTCACTGGATAAGATACAATGGTACAGTACTTACAAAGACCTCACCTTCTTACTCCCCGTAAAGGTTTTAACTTTACAGCCATTCATACTGTGGTAACAGCCAAGGGTATCACCACTAGTTCAGATATGTGTTTCTAGTCATTATACAAATAGGTAAGGAAGTACTGAGGGCTTTTTAAACAGAAGTAGAAAGTTTGCTGGGTCTAAATCTGATTTTTTTGGTCACAAAAAGATGGAGGGCACATATGTAGGCTGTACTGTTAAAAACACAGACTTGGACATTTAAGATTCACTTTGAACTCAGATCTATGAAAGGACATGGGAAGGGATTTTGAGAGCTTTATTACCTTCGTGATTTGCTAGGCTGCTTCCTACCCATATGATAAGGAACAAATATATTAATTGATAGAATGACACCTGTCATCCAAGTACTTCACACAAAATTATTACAAATTCTTGACTGCTAGCTCTGTTCAGGATGTCCTATTTCTCTGTGGGCTCCTTCAAGTTCTGGGGGACTTTTTTTTTTTTTTGTTTTGTTCTTAGACAAGATATTATTTAAACCTTTTAAAAAAATCCTTTAATTTTGTGGTAGGGTTGAGAAGGCTGGGATCTTTTGTACAATGTGAAGTGCTTCTGGCATTAAGCTTTTAGGGAGACCAAGATTGGGTTTTCCATTAGGTCATGGTAAATAAATGCAGATGCAAAGACCATGTCAATTGTGTCAGTGGTGAAGTCAGTGTCACACAGACTGTAAAGAATTAGAATAGGACAGGAAATAATTCATTTTTCTAATGACTACTTTCCATTTACAAGTTGTATCTGTTGAATCTCCCCTTGTTTTGTCCTCTCCTTGGTGGCTGTCTCTCTTTTTTATTTGACAGATATTCAACACTTGAGGCCGTAAATTCAGATGAGTATTATTATCAGCCACCATTGCAGTCCCCTGGGGATTAATTTCACTTTGTGTGTGTGTGTTTTTGCAATACTTTCAAGATGCTGGAATGCAGATATATTTCTAGTAAAAAAGAAGCTTAGACAGTTTGATTCATTTAGCTACACAGCAGGATCTGATTACTTTTCTAAAGTTAATTCCCTTTGAGTCTTTTGTTTTACCAACAAAAGGATATGACAGTAACTATTGCTATGAATGAAAATAATTGCTTTCTTACAAAGTCTTGAGTGAAGATTGGACTTTTTTTCTGTATTCCCTTGTAAGACAATTTTTTTTCAATACACTCGAAGTAGGATACATTAATCAAATAAACATCTCCAAGATACTATTTATGCTATGTCCTGTTTTTTCAAGAAGTAAATCTTCTTCATTTTCTGAGGAAATTAAAAGATTGTTTGTCTTATTCGAAGGCAGTTGTTATTTTTGTTCAGGTTTGTTGAGCTTGGAGTGGGGCGGGGGGCTTAGAGGAGTTTACTTGGTTGCAGCTGACAAAGCAAAAAGAACTCTTTCTCCCTCTCTTCAAGCTGTGTGTGAACTTCAGTGGAATTCTGAACAGGTAAAACAACATGTTATATATGTTGCAGATGTGCAGAAAACAAGTATTTTTGTGGTTATGAACTTTCTGTGCACCAACTATGAAACAGAGATTGCAAGCAAATACTTCTACTGGTAGTAGGATTTGAGCTGTGTTTGATACTCTAAAAGTACAAGAAAAATTGTTTTACTTCTATAATCTCAATGAGGACCAAACTGCAGTTTAGAGTTTATCCTGTGTTTTTGGAATGAAACTATGCAGATGCTAACAGACTGACTGAGAAACGCTGCATATCCTATCCTGCCCTCAGCAGACCCATGTTGAGCATTGCTAAGGAGAGAAAACTATGCATTTTAATAGTCTTACCTCCTTAAATTTTAGGAAAAAAATTAGGAAAGTATTTTGTATACACAAGATTAAATGGAAATCTTAACTGAAATGTGGGAAGCCATGTGAAAAACAAAATGGTCTACATTGCTTTTGTAATATTAGCTGATCGTTTTATTTGATACTTAATCATAATCTTGTTTCAAAATTTTCAACTGATTGATAGAGTTGTTGTTTTAATTCAGTTTTCATTTTCTTATGGATCAGAATTACATTGTTATTTTTACTCTGAGAGAGCAATTTAGAAAGCTATAGCCAGTGGAGTTCAACTATTATTGTGAAAAAGATTTCTGGATTTAATTGAGTAGGTCTGATCATAGAACAAAACAAATTCCAGTATTTGCTAATAATTGGAAGAAATATCAATCTGGAAAGAAAGGGTTGGCCATGCATCATTTTCCAGTATATGTATATGCTATTTTACTCCATATGCTCTTGATAGGTTTGTACCAGATTGAGTCAGCAGTATTTTTATTTCAGAGGTACTGGAAGGACTAGTAAAATCAGCAATTCAGAGGAGGTCATATTGGACCTTAAAGTTCTTCCTAAATAACACGACGTTATGTGAAGGTAAAAATAACATTAAAAATATCTATTTTCAGCATGTATGAAAATAAACAGAAATTTAAACTACTTGGGCATAACTATAAAGTTACTTAGTGTATATGGAATCAATCTTGAGATAGTCATAAGGACAACCCGTCAATTCAGTGTGCATACTGTGATAACTATTCCTAGCCCTGTAACCAGAGATACACACCAAAAATCTGTTGGTATAGTTAGATTTTATATAAGTACAGACTGAGAACACATCTTAATCTCATAAGTGTTAGGATCATGTGAAAGTTTATATTTTTAAGCAATATCTGTCAACACATGAAGAAACTTGCAATTGCGATGTAAGCAGCCATGGCTGCAATGTAGCCCACAAAATTAGAATGAAAGATAAGAGAATAGCTTAATTTATGTATATAGAGCATGAACAAGGTCACAACTGGATAAATGGTTCTTTGCCTTAATAAATATCAAATATAATTCCATGTAATCACCAGAGATCATTTCTTATTTATTTTAGATAGTGCAGTACTAATTTTTGGCTGGGTAGTTTGTTAAGAGCTCAGGGCTCAGACAGACAGAAAATACTCTTGAAAGTGGTGGTCTACAAGCCAATTAGTAAAAGTGTAATAAACAAACCGGAAAGTAAGCTTACTGAATTTTGGTTGAGAATTCAGTGCAGAGACAAATTTAAGACTGAATCACATATTCATCAATTTCCTGTCTGGGTAAATTTTTAAATAAAGCTTCAGAGTTGGTAATGACACTACATGCCATCCAATGTGTTCTTGATACATTCTGCAAGTGATTAAGTTCACTTATGCAGTTATAATGTCCAATACCTCTTTTCTTTCAGATTTTGCTGAATAATAAATATTTTCTATTTTTTTTGTCTGCGTGCTATGTCTTACAGCAATTTTGTAATCCATTTGAAGACAGTTTTTAACAGAAGTTCATCCCGTTGCTGAACAACTCTCCATCATATTTGAAAAGTCATGGCTGCCACACATAGTCCTCACGACTGAATAAAGGGAAATATCACTCCTGTTTTTGAGAAAGGATAAAAGAAGACCTGGGAAACTACAGACCACTGAGAATCAGCTCTGTGCCTGGAAAGGAGGTGAAACAGACCCCCATGAAAACATGTTAAGGCACATATGGGATGAGGAAGTGGTAAGAGAGACAGAATACTTTCACCAGTGGCAACAGTGTGCCCAGGTGGCCAAGAAGGTCAATTGGAACCTAGCTTACATCAGAAAGAATGTTGCCAGCAGGAGCAGGGAGGTGATCTTTCCTCTATACTCAGCCTTAGTGAGGCCACACCTGGAATATTGTGTTCGTTTTTGGGCCCCACAGTACAAGAAAGACGTCAAAGCCCTGGAGCATGTTGAGAGAAGGGCGACAAAGTTGTAAGGGGTCTTATGGGAAGTAGCTGAGAGAACTGGGATTTTTTTGGCCTGGAGAAGAGAAGGCTTAGAGGAGAACTTATCACTTTCTACAACTATGTGAAGGGAGGTTGTGGAGAGGTCGAAGTCAACATCTTCTCCCATGTAACTAGTACTAAGACAAGAGGGAATGTCCTAAAGTTGCATATGGGGAGATTCAGGTTGGACATCTGGAAAAACTTCTGCCGAGGGAGGTGGCTGAGTCATCATCTCTGGAGGTGTTCAAGAAATGTTTAGGTGTTGTATTAAGGGACAAGGCTTAGTGTGGAAATATTGGTGATAGGTCAGAAGTTGGGATGGATAGTCTTGGAGGTTTTTTCCAGCCTTGGTGGTTCTATTATTTACGATCACTGGAGACATTCCTTCCTTTAGGTTTCTTTATGAAGTTTAAACATATTTGTGATTTTTTTTTTCCAGTCTAGGCAGTTCTGAATGCATATGAAATGCTCTGATATTTGTTTGAAACTTATCACTAGATAATGAACCTAGGCGATTCAGAAAATAATATGTGTTACTTCATGCTAACAAGTTTTTACAGCTAGCACTTGCTACTGACTCAGTTTCTTGCTGTCTGTTCTGTTCAAGGCTTTATAAAGAACCTGGAGCTGAACTTCTGTTAAGTACCCTGAATTATAAAAAATAATGGTTATTGCCACAGCTAACTTCTAAAAAGCTTCCAGTGAAACTTTATATCACTAAACCTTGTAATCGGTGTATCTATCCTGTAAAACAAATCACAAGATTTTCTCTTCTATTTGGAATGAATAAAATGCAACAAACAAGGAGCACTTTCAGGAATATAGAGTATATTCATCAGACACTTAAGAATTAAATAATTTAATAATTTAAAAATAACATAAAAAAAGGCACATTGCCAGCTCTTGAATTTCCTGTGGCGAAGACAAAACATATCAACTGAGAGTAAACTCAGCCTTTTATATAGATAATCACTTCATTTTGGCATTATAGAACTGCTACCTTTATTTAGCAGATTAATGCAAGATTGCAAATGCACAATCCAAGGATTTGGTATCAGTTATGTTTATTTTTTGAAGGATTGCCAAAAGAAGATATTGAATTCTATCTTAATAGTTCAGACTTTCTTATATTCACCATTATGGTACAATTAATAATGATGAGAAGAAAAATAAACATACTAACTGAAAATGTAAAATTGTTCACAATTTTTATGTTTTATATTAATCTTAGACAGATTCCTCTTTTTTTTTTTTTTTTTTTTTTTTTTTCCTGTAGGTTCTACACGCAGCCTATTTTTCATTGCACTTATTGCTTAAACTTTCTGCTATTTTCTTCTGATCATTCTTTTTATCAAGGCAGTGACTAACGAAATGTGATGAAAATATTGAAACATTTTGTTGCCTCCTTCTCATGGAACACAAATTTTTGTGATTTATTTCTTAGTGTAAAGTGAAATGAATTTCCAAAACCTGCCCTCCAAACTATGATTCATACATAAATTCAAGCTAATGACTTATGGAAACTTAGAAAATCAAAATTAGATAGATAATTAAACAGTAGTAATTTTGACAGTACTCTGCACAGGTGTTTTCACTTTTCTTCTTTAAATAATTTGAATAGACGGATGGATGAGCTCTCCACTTCTTACAGCAACATCTCTGGTCATGAAGACTGGATAAAAGACATGTCAATAAATATTTTTACAAATCTACTATGACTCTAATTTGTTAATCTCATTTGTTATGACATACAGGTTCAAAAGACTAGGCACTTTGTATTGGCAATGATTCTAGGAAAGTCAATCGCTTAAAGTGAAAGTATATTAGATCACCTTCCTTATTTTTACACTACTGCGTTACTGGTGTTATTTTTTTCCAGGTTGGAAATATATAGAAGGTTGTTATGTAAAGGTGCTTATAAATGGGGAAAAACTGCTGGCTTTACTAGTGAAGTTAACTGACCTGTGTCTGAATTTGTAAAAGATCTTTAGGAAATGTTTGGTTAGGAAAGGTATGATCAATTGGAAGAATCTTTAGTCACTGTGTGATGCAGAATAAAGTCCACTGTGAATTTCCAAAATTTTAATGCAAGAATTGGTCTGTGAATAGGACATATGAATATGTATCTGCCTGGTGGTAAATTCAGTAATAACTTCACTAGCTAACTGTGGGCTACAGGGATGCAAGGCTTACTCCTAGCCTTTCGAATTCTCATAATCTATTTGCTTGAACATCATCATATTTCATAGATGAATAATTCCTCTAATTTTATGTCAGATGTCTTTGAAATCTGATCCAACTTTCATATTTTCCTGTATTGTTTGCAGAGTGAATGTAGACAAACACTGAAACTGTATTTCTAAGAGCACCTCAGAAACTTACACAGAGCATCGTAATTACTACAGTCTACAGACAAGTCTTGAAAACAAATGATAGCCATCAAGAGATTTAAGACATCTTTGTTTGTACTATTTCATCTTCACTTTCTTGATTCCATGGTACAGAAATGTAATAATCTATTCTAACTTACTTTGACAGTGATGGAAAATCACTTAGCTTAAAAACAGGAGTGAGACTGAAGTTTTACACAGTCTGGTGATAGGACAAGAGAATGGCTTTAAACTAAAAGAGAGAAGATTTCAAGGAAGTGTTTGGAAATTCTTTACTCAGGCAGTGATGAGCCACTAGAATTGAATTCTCTGTCCCTGGAGACATTAAAGGCTAGGTTGGGTGGAGTCCTGGGTAGCCTGATCTAGTGAGAGGCAACACAATCCATTCTAAGATTCTTTGATTCTGTAATATTTTGAGTTCTCTAGTTTCCTAATAGTCTTGGTGACTTGCTTGATGGACCCCAGCTGACCCCATTTTTCAACACCTTTCTCAAAATTAAGACTATTAGCAAATGTAGGATTTAAGGTACTGTAGTATTGGGTAACTCTTGGTGTGTTGGCTACACACCTGCTGATATAGTCCATGCTTTGTTCAACCTTTCATGTTGTTGATTCAAGTTTTGCTTGATGCCCACCATGACTATAGTATTTCTTCTCAGTCAGACAATCCCAACTTCAGGTTTCTGTCCCAGGTGAAGAACATTATACTTCTCTTTGGTATGATTTATGCAGTTCTTGATGTTCCAGTCTCCCAGCCTGCCTGGAAGACAGTGTATTTCTGTAGAGTGATCCTCCTTGTTATCTCTTCTTTCACTTGCTACACAGATTTGGAAAGAGTGCCTTCATTCCTGATGTCTGAATTATAAAGATACTTAAGAATATTGGAACTAATATTGATCCTCAGTAACTCTGCTTATCATCAGATATATCAATTTGAATTTGAATCACTAATCACTGAATTCTGAGCTCAGCAATTCAGCTGCTCTTCCATGCATCTGGTGCTACTACTCTACAGTCAATATTTTATCATCTTACCTTTAAGGATGTTGTGTAAGTCTGTCAAAAAGTAGGGTAAGTGATGACTACAGTTCTTATCCACTGAGGAAATTATTTCATTGTAGAAGACAATAATGCTCTTTAGACCTGATTTATCCTTCTTAAATCCATGTTAGATTTTCCCCCTCACCTTTCTATGGCTTTAAGTTCTTCCATGAAGGCCTGTGGCAAAATTTTTCTGCAGACTTAAGTAAAACTCATTTACTGGTAGTTTCCCAGATCACACTTTTTGAACTTTTTGCAGGTAATTGTTGTTTTTTGCATGTTTTATGTCACCAAATACTTCCCCTGATCTCCATGACCTTTAAAAGCTTATAGAAATTTGATAGACTTTAAAGGATATTGGCTAACTGACATTGTCAGATTGCAACATATTACAGTACTTTTTTGCAGTGGTTCTTAGTAGAAACATAGCTCCATCATATAGAATTTGATTTTCTTTTTTGTTTGTTAACATTTAACATCCATTATTTTAGGCAATAGAATATTCTGTCCATTTCTAAAAGCTGGAAAGTTAGAGAAAAATCCATTTTTGACTGAATAAGTGCACTCACCATCAGCTGTGCTTTATTATTTAGGGAAATTCAGTGGATAAACAGCAGTAATACAATCCAAGGAAATCAAAATAGGTTCAGTTAATGTCCATATAATGTACAGATTTTGCTACACCATACACAATCATTACTGTAACTCAGAATCATGTCATTTTTTCAAGTGGTGCATGTATAGCTCAATATGAGAGAGTTATAAAGCTGGGTTACTGTCATTTTTCAGATCTTTCTCTTCAAGGTCTATGACAAAGTTGTTCCAGAAGAACTACAATCACCACCAGGTATGTGATTAGTTACTGAAGATGCACTGGCACTCCTGTGAAAAGAAAAGCGCACACAGAATTTGTTATAATCTCTTGCCTTTTCATCATCATTGGTAGTCCTTATTCACTGTAGAAAAAAAAAAAAAAAATGTAATCACCTAAAAATGGAAGCATCCTTACCTTGCTTTACCAGAGACAGACCTGCTGAAAGAGAGCAGAAGTCAATGTGACTGATGAAATATAAACAAAAAGACAGCAGTACTGCAATAGCCTTCTCCTTTTCCTCAGATATAGTCTGTGAATCCAGGACATCATTTCTTTTCTTTCCGCTCTCCAGGGGAAAATGTACTTTCTTTAGGAGGACATTGTCTTCAACATAGTTCAGGTGTAGAGGATACAACATCATTGCAAAAAGCTGAGCATAGATTTCTGGAGGCCCAGCAGCAGGTGAAACAAATGTCACACTAAAAAAGCACGATTTTTTTTAGTATACCTGGTTTCACATGTTCCTTCTAGAAAGGCAGACAGCAGAAAACTTCTCAAAAACTTGTATTGGTTTCCTTTCTCTTGTTCTGCTCTGCTTTTACTGTATAAAGATCTATTTAACCCATGACTAGTAGAGATAATTCAGTTTCTTTATTCCTGAAATGTAAATAGGGTAGCAATGCCAAAAAATATTCTTAGTGTTCCTACAGTGAGACTGAAGTGTTTTGAAGTTGATGATTATATAAAAAGTTGTAACTTTAATGTGTATTGCACATTTAAAAACTTCAGACTTTTTTTTTTCACACATTATTTGATTAGGAAATTTTAAATGTTTTTGCTCTCTATATGTTAATCTAAGGACTTCTATTGTTTAAACTTGTTCACGTTAGAAGTATTCTATAATATAAAAAAAATGGAGACTAGTTTTTATCATCTTTTTTTTTTAATTTTTTTTTTTTTGTAAGAGTTTGGCATATATTTTAATTCCTGAGAGTTTTAGCATAGACTTAATATACATTTTAAAGTTTCATAATATAAAAACATGTAAAAAGACGCATACTTTAAATGACCTAAGATCCAAACTCTGAGAAACTGAACTACATAGTTCAGCTGCATGCTGATTATTCTGTTTCATAGATACTCTGACGGAAGTTAATACTGATAACAGGGAAAGTGTTGCATATATTTGACTATTGAGATGGTATAGTTTATTTCTTATTCTTAAGTGAGAAGATCAAGGATGAAAAATCATATCATCCCTGTGGACACTTACTCATCTAAAATTATTGCAGAAGAGGGATGCTATAAATAAGTTAAAGGCCAAGTCTGAAAGTAGTGCCTAGGACATTATGTTTGCCTACGTCTGAGGCAGATACTGGGGGTTGGGCAATATGGCTGGCCTACTTGCTTTTCAAGACCCAGGACAATATTTCAAGTGGTGACATGGACATGGGATATATTTGCAGCCATCTCATGGTTTCTTCCACCACTGTAAGCTCACAGTTTTTGCCACTGTGGGTTTGTGCATGTGTGATATAATCTACCTTCCAGGTCTCTCCGTATTTATAATTCAGCCATTGTCCTCCATACTAAAGAGGCTTTGTCCACTTGTTTAATTACATCATGTTTCACATATATGGGTAACTTGTGCAATAGTGGACATGGTCAAGACCACCTCTTGATCCCAAGCCTAACAGTCACATCTCTTCCTTGATGATGTGAGGTATTATGGGCCCACATAGCTAGAAATAATTCGTCCTCATGTTACCAGTACAGATGTATCTGAGCCATTTAAATCATAGGAGACTGGCCCACATGCTCTGTTTCCGACAGACCAGTTGGACAGACCTTGTGTGACACTGCTCTCTGGGGCTCACCATACTGATGCTTACTCTAGAATGGATGCCTGCTCAACACAGCATGCTGCAGCCTAGGATTGAACATTGTGGCAGGCTCAGCTTCCTGAGCAGCTGGTACTACATGTGTTCTCCACCAGCAGAGATTGACCCTTCCTAGAATACCGTTACATTTTGTTGTCATGCCACAGAATGCAGCAGAGGGGTAGATGGACAAAATGGCACCTAACTTGGAAGTACATATGGAGCAAAGATGTGCTGTTGAATTACCCAATGCAGTAAAATTTGCACCCATTGACACTTTTCAACACCTGCTAAATGTTTATGGAAACCAAACAGTGGATGTCAGCACAGTGAGGTGGAGGGTGGTATGTTTCTGCAGTGGGTCACCTCTGCTAGGGTAGGGTTTTACAAGAGTAGAATGCAGGCTATTGTTCATTGATGGGGAAAATGCACTGATGCAATGGTGGTGACAATGTTCAAAATAGTATTCTGTAGCTGACTATTTTCTCTATCAAATAGTGTTACTGTGCTCTTTGTAGGTCTCTTCAAAAGTCATTTTCCAAAATGTCATTTTATTATCCTTGGTAGAGTAAAACTCTCTGTGGTTTCCTATTAACAATTCACTCCCATTGTGAAATATGGAAGTTAAAACATAGGTAATCTATCTAAAGGTATATGTTGCATATATTTTGTAATTGCATGCATATATATATAATAGTTTATATACACACAACTGTATCTATGTATGTATTCATATAGGAATCTAAATGCATAGGTTATATGTCACAGCTCTTACCCTGAAAAGCCTATCAGTTTTTATCTCCTGTTTCCAAGACAATTTCTAGAACATGTGGAAGGACTCCAGATACTGAAGTCTCTGATCCCAATCAGAGAGACCACGTGATCTATTCGAACCAGAGACAGGAAACATATTGGTTATTTCTAACCATTTATGTACAATCCATTCATGAAATAACTTTAAATATTGAATAGATGTACATGCAAGTTATGAAAGTAATAGTTGAATCTTTCAAATTGTGCTCTTGCAGCCTGGAAGCTCAACTGTAGCCAAGGCTGCATTAACAGAGTGGGGGGGGGCAGCATGGAGATGGAGGTGATTGTCCCCATCTGTTCTGCCCTCTTGAAGATGCAGGTGGCATTCTGTATCCAGGTCTGAGACCTCTAGCAAAAGAAATATATGGAGCTGTAGAAGTAGGCCCAGGGAGGGCTATGAAGATGATCAGAGGGCTGGAGTACCTCCCCTTCAAGGAAAGGCTATGGGAGATTTACTTGTTTGCAGTCTTCCAGTATTTAAAGAGAGGTTATAAATAAGAGGGAATTTTACACAGCTATATAGTGATATGATAAGGGAAAAAGAAGTGAGATTTAGATTAGATGTCAGGGGAAATTTTTCACTGGGAGTGTGGCGAAGCACTGGAATGAGCTGCCCAGGGAGGTCAGGGGATGAAGAAGAGGCAGAATAGAGTAGAATTATATGGACAAATGTAATATTTTTGCCTGAATCTAGGTTCTGATTTATACTTTCTTTCCTGCACAGACAGATTTCTTTGTGCTTATTAGCTTTATTTTATTTTTTCTCTTTAATGATGTTCTCGCCAGCTTACTGTCCAGCGTTTGAAGAAAGAAGAGAGTTATGAGTGTGACTATTACTGACAGACTGGAGGGAATTGTTTTACATTAGTTATTGCATACTGGAACTCTGTAGGACTTGTCAGAGCTGAAGTAACAATCACACTTTTTAATTGAGATTATGGGTGCCTAGAGGCTTACAGATGAGCTGGTGCAACATCAGATATTCAAACAGTGACATATTTATAGAACATGTTGAGCTTTCCAGGGAATTGTTCATGTAAAGAAAAAGTTTTCTTTTAACACTGACTTTAACTAAAGCATAGGGTTTGTTTGCAAAACAGGCTGTGTATGGGAGGTGAATGTATTGCTTTTCGCACCACTGAGAATTTATGTGGGACAGGGTTGTTTTCTTTTGTGCCAGAACAGACGCATTAAGAAAAAGTAACTTAATTTTTCACATTTAAATCTCTGAGGTTTAACACTATGTTGTGATAGAATTAAATGCTTGTGCCTTGGTGCTAACAGATGCAAGCTTGCCTCCAGGCCAAACATCATTTAAAAGTGCTTCCAGCCAACCTACATAGTGTATTTGTAATCAGTGATTGTAGTAGAACAGTAGAAGATCGTGGTTGTGGATCAGAGATGTGTCACCCTTGTCATAGCCGTATTTCCAACATATAATCACAAAATCAAATAATACCTGAAAAAGAATCCATGAGGATCACTGAGTCCAACTCCTGACATCACTCAGGACAATCTGAAAGACAAACTATTTGTATCAGAGTGCTGGGCAAATGCATCTTCAATGCTTGAAGTTTTGGGACCATGATCATGAACCTGGGGCGCCTGTTCCAGTGCCCAAACACCCTCTCAGTGAAGAGCTTTTTCCTAATACACAATATATACTCATATATGCACTTTATGTATCTGTGTGCATGTTACGGCACGGCATCCAACACTTGAAATGCTTTCCTCTGCTTCACTAGATGGGTAAATTTGTCATGAAATGACAATAGAATTACTCGGGTAGGGAGAGCGTGTGTTAGATCTCTGTGAACACAGATACACTGATGAGAGCTTTTTTTCATCACAACAAAATCTCTCTGCTTGATACTCATACTAGAATTTGCTGATCGTTTACTGCTTTTAACTTCACAGTAAGTGCACTACGTCCTTCTGTTAGCCTTGGTCATCATATAGGGAAGATATCAGGTAACTCTTTCCAATCAATTCTGTTCTTAAATTACAAACAATTCCCACATTGCAGAAGATACCATCTTTCATAGAAGATTCACCTTCTATTTGCTTCTTTTTGAGCTTAGATATAATCATTTTGTGACTCAAAACATCTTCTGTCTTCCCTGATTCAACAATACAGGGAAGGAATATTTCTTTGCTTTGCTGTAGGCTGATTGGATTCACCTGGTATTTATACTGTGTACATTCCCTTCTTTTCCTTACTATGAGACAGAAAGATTAATTTGAGGCCATAATCTATAAAGATAATCAGAGACATTTTAATAATAGTTTTATGTTCAAACTACTGATCTGGGAGTAAATATTGACAAGGGAACATATAATAGGATCAACATAAAACGTTCTGAACATGAAAAATAAAAGGAACAGTCCTACTGAAAAGACGCAAGGCATCTTTCTGGTGCATAAATCATTGAGCTCAAATTTAAGGATTTAATCTACAGGCACACTATAATATATGCAGAATATAGCTCTTCTAAACACATCAACATTATTTGAAGATGGAAAAGATTTGAGGAGGTGAAATATTTCTGATTGTGGCTTTTAAAATCCAACTGAGATAATAATAATTAAAACAGTCAACAAAATACTCAAGGACAGTCCTCCTAACCGCTGCCTTTGAAGTCTGTTCTGTGGTGTTGCAATCTTTAAAGTCATTCACATTGGTGTATTAAAATCCAGAGAGTAAAATCCAGTTTGAGGCAATATTGATTTGTTTATTAATATAATTTCATTACGCTCACTGTATTCAGAACACTAAATATACAAATACTAGCTCACTTGACATAAATGCAACCAAGGCCCAGGTTCAGCTTGGATAGAGCTGATGTTTCCTTTACAGTTCCTTGTAAAATTCTATGTTTCGACTATACAGGAGAAAAGCAATATTGATAAGACACTAATGTCTCTGGTTTTTGCTGAACAGTGCAGGACAGAGCCAAGGGCATTTCAGTTTCTCAACTTTCTCACACTCTCTGCCAGTGAGAGGGACTGGGAGGGCACAAAGAGTTGGGACAGTACAGAATGAGAACATCTGAACTAATCTGGCCAAATAGTTATTCCACACCATAATGTGGAAAAAGAGTGAAAATGGCAGGGAATTGGTTAAGCAGGCTGATGCTACTGGGAGAAGAACTGGACATCAGTCAGTGGGTGATAAGCAATTGCTTGTGCATCACTTGCTTTGTATGTGTGTTTTATATCACTATCATAACTATTATCCTTTTTTTTCCTTTTTCTTAGTAAGTAATTTTAATCTTAACCCATGTTCTACTTTTTTATTTTTCTATTTTTCTTTTTTTTCTGATTCTCTTCACCACCCCACTGGGAACGGAGGAGTGAGCAAACAGCTGTGCCGTGCTCAGATAGCTGCAAGTTTAAACCATTACAGTACTTCTGGTGCCCAATGTGGTGCACAAAGTATTGAGAACGGCAGATCAGACCTGAGTAATTGCTGGCAAGTTTGATACTTGATAGTCACAATTTAATTATTTTTATTATTTGCAGAGATCTTTCAGTCTTTTCTTGGAATGATATTATTCAGCGCCTTACTTGCTATTTATTTCCCTGTTGTGTTGTTTACAATTTTCAGACGTTGGATTAAAGCTATTATTTTGCTGTGCTGTCTGACCTTGGCTTAAAATATGATAAAATTGCTGCTTAGGAAACAAATCTGGTGTTTGCACTTGGCATTGCAATCATCTTTGTGCTTTGCGAACCGTACTGTGGAAAGTATTAGTAATTACACTCTTTGCTTTGTCTCTCCAGGAACTGGGGGAGACAAGGGTAAATATTTTCCACTGGTTCCTCAGACTTCCTTTTTTCTCTTTCACATTTCCTTCTTTCCCTAAACTAGTTACAATAGCTCTTAAGAATTTTAATCTTTCGTTGTGATGCTCAAACAAGTATGACCCTATTGCTTCTTCATGAATATGCTTCAGATTTTGTTTATGATTAAACAATTTTTTAAGAATGTCACTCAGAGATCTCCTCTGAGGCTGGATAATTCTGAGTGGCAAGGAACATGAGTTTATATGACCAGGTTCCCGGGATGGTAGACACACACCATGGTTTGGAACTTTACCAGTGAACAATTGCAGAATCCTGAAAAACTCATAGAATATTTGGAAAAGGTCTGCTGTCACCCTGGCAATTCTAGAGAGGCAAAAATCACTGCTGTACTGGGGCCTGATCCATGTCTATCGAGCCCTGTTCAACAATATTTAGCATCCTCAATGGGAAGAGAATATCTCTGGATCTACTGACAACACAACAGGTCCTGCAGCAGCTCCAGCTCCCATGACAGACTCTGTAGCTGCTCCCATTCCTGCGACTGGCCCTTCTGTTACTTCAGTCCTTGTGACAAACTGCAGTAGCTCCAGCTCTTGTGATGGGCCCTGCAGTTGCTCCAACCCTTTTGATAGGCTCTGCAGTTGCTGTAAACCTTCTGACAAGCATTGCACTTCAGAGAACAGAACAGAGCCAGTATCTGTTGCCCCAGTAGAGGAAAAAATGCCTATGAAAGTCAGATAGTTTAGTGAGGAAATGAACTCCTACTGAGACAGAAGAACAAGATGAATATGAAGCATAACCATCATGAGAATGGATGGAGGAAGGAGAGACAAAACTCATAACAGAAAAAGAAGTCATCCAACCCCTAATGTTCAGTGTGCTTCAATATATGCAAAAAGATTTCGGTTGCAGTCCAAGCAAGCACTGGATACTTTAGTGCTGGGATACTGGGATCAGTAGACTGAACTTAGTGGACAGCGAAGCCAAGCAGCTGGAATCTTTTTCTAGGGGAGGCGGCATTAATAAGGCAATTGGAAAAGTGGCACAGACCTCTTCAAGGAAGATCTGGTATGTTGCTCAGGTGAATGAGCCACCATAAAGAAAAGTATCTAATACCTGAGGGGATTAGCTGTGCTGCAGGTGATGTATAATATTGACTTGGATTATACCAGTTATCTCAAGATACATACAATGTTAACTGCTTGTGATGTATGTGGTGGAGATCTGTATGAAGTGCATCACAATTGCATGCCACCTCCCTGGCAGTAATAGTCTGGAATGGTGGATGAAGTGATGAAGTGGCCAGCCTACTTTGACAGTATGATGAAAACCTCTCTTCATCCTCATGGGTCTGCCTCTCAGCTGTGGATAAACTGTTTTGGTGTCTTGAAGAACAGAGATATCTTGTACAGATATCTCAGCTATCAGAAGTAATTGCTCCTCTGCTTGTGAGAGAGGATACTGTGTGTACACACTATGTGCCATCCTGTGGTTTTCCATGCATGACCATAGAGAGGAAATGAAGAAGTGGGATAAAAACTGATCTCTGGAGGCACAGGTGTGTGAGTTGCAAGGGAAAGTAATCACAGGGAAAGGTTCTTTCAGGAAAGGTTTGCTTCAGTTTACAATGGACAGTTTTTCAGACATAAGAAGTCTAAAGGAAATAAGATCAAATAAAGATAATAATTTATTGAAGTTTTCTTCTTCTGAAACAGACATGATTTTAATTAGACTGTGCATTTCATTACAGGATAAATATTAAAGTATGATATTCTGAAGGACTGCCAAGTCATTACATCACCTGTGCTTTCCTCAGGCCTCTTCACAGAAAAGATACAGGGGGAAATCTGAAATATCACAAAATTTAACTTCATTATAGTAAGATACAAACATGAATGATATTAATGCTTTTTTCTGTAAAGAGGACATTGCACTGTGCACGCTGCAGGTCCACTTCCTTATACAAAATCTGGCTTGAAAAAGAACAAAAAATTATTCTTTTTCAAATTTAACAGGTTTCAGAAGGGAATTTTTTGATCTTATTTATTTATTTATAGTTATTGTGGATGTATTGTTATTTCTCATGATCATTTGCCTAATGGAAAAGAAATGTCCTTTTCTGTGGATAGTATTTGCAACTTGAAGCCGTTCTTATTTAAAAGGGAGAAAAATGAATATTTTCAAAGGGTTTTTATATTCTAGTGGTTGAAAGACAATGTTTTTAAATGTACAGTTTAAAATGTTTTATTTCAAATTGAGTCTTATCTTGATACATTTCATTAAATCTGAAAGTCTTTTTTTCTTGGCACATTAAATTCCATTACCAAAATTACCAGCCTGTGGCTTAAAGCCTTAAACTTTTATCACTAGTAACTGAGCAGTTTCTTTCAAAACCAAAAATAATTTAAAATGAAACATAGCTATTTTCTCTGCCAATTCTAAATCTTGCATCTGGAAATAGTCCCAAAATCACAGAATTACTTTCCATTTGACTAACATTGACTTGCATGATGTGATGTGTCTATGAAATAAAACAAAAACTAAATAGAAGTAAAATACCAAGAAGTGGCATTTAAAGGATTAATCAGAAGCAAGTAAACCAATTCAGTTTACTCACACAAGGCAATAAAATTATATTCTGAAATCTGTTCAGTTTTAAGACAAACAAAAACATACTTTCAATTTTGTCTACATCAGACCTTGCTTTCACTTTCAACTACACTGTTACAGAATAAGTATAACACATACAGAATTTAAGGAATCACTCTTTGGCATGTTAGTTTTTGTTCCCAATGTACGAACGTGTTTATCTCTTCATGTACTGAGAAAAAAAATCAATTTCTCTCTCCCCAAATCAGCTTCCTTTTCAACTTCAAAATAGTCCATGTGGTATTTCAAAATGCATTTTAAATTTTATGTGGGTTAACTTATCCAAACAGATAGTAACTAGTCTTCTCAATAAATCAACATGCGTCAAATAACACAGAAAGAATTCTAAAAGCAAAGGAAGTTACTTGCATTTGCTAAGCTTCTTAGATATCTTTTAATCAAATGGCATTGAGCTTGAATGTATTTAAGGTTTGCAGTAAGCCTGGCACTAATTTATTCAAGTTTTGATATGGACATGAAAGTTCCAGTCAAACAAATTGGACTTTGTAGTCAGCATGATATCTGTTGGTACAATTCTGTTACTACCTAACTGATTCTTTTGCTAAAGTGAGAGAATTTCTCTTGAGTGGTCCTGCAGCACCTAATCTTAAGGTGTTCAAGCTGATCTGTCTGAAGATGATGGACAGTTAACATGCTTCACAGGTTTTCAGAGATCCAGTGCTTCAATGCCATGATAGCTGAACAAGAAATTGAATCATAGTTTCTTAGTATCATTAAGGTTGAGATCTTTGGTATCTTTTTGTAATTCTCCACAGATCTCCAGAAGTCACTGCTAGTCAGCTAGAATTTTGCTTCAATTTATATTATTGGGTGGGATGTATGAAATGAGGGTGTCCTGTCTGAAATGGAGGCTCAAAGTAGCATACCACGAGTTCTGTGCTTTTCTATGTAATTTTCATGCTATTGTGTTTGGCTTACAGACGAAAGCATATTTCTTCTGTCTACCAGTTATTAAAGGATGATTAGCCTCAGACTGGGGATGGTTAAACAAACAATGCAGTGAAGTACAGAACAGATTAACCTTTTTCGCTTCCCTCCCTCCCTCCCTCCCTCCCTCCCTCCCTCCCTCCCTCCCTCCCTCCCTCCCTCCCTCCCTTCCTTCCTCCATTCCTCCCTTCCTCCCTTCCACCCACCCTCCCTTTCTTCCACCCTCCCTTTCTTCCACCCTCCCTCCCTTCCTCCTTTTCCTTCCTCCTTTTCCTTCCTCCTTTTCCTTCCTTCTTTTCCTTCCTTCCTTCTTTTCCTTCATGTTATAATTAGTTCCATAGGAGCACACCGGAGTGAAAAGTAAAATAAACTCATGTATGTCAGTGCAACTACCAGTAGTCACAGAAAACTTACTCCTAGAATGCAAGAACAGTACTTTCATTTGAGACTTCTATGACATCTGGGCCCACATTTTTCATTGCCTGTAACATTGACAGGGCTCAGTACGATGCCAGTGATCAGATATGACTTTAATACTTTGTAGAGGGCAGGGATGATAGTCCAACATTTGGTGTTTTTTATGTCCTTAGTTTAGGAGAAAGTTAGAGCTAGACCTATGATAGACCTGATTACAGGGAATGAAATTGTGAAATATTGTTTATTTTCTCTTCTAATTTTATATGACCTCAACTGGCGTGCCTTTTGTTGTGCTCTAGGGAGGTATTGCTCCCTTTTTACAGGGGAATTAGTGCATCATGGTTCTCAAAAATCTTGATACATGGTATGCCTGTTGCTATATTGCATCTTGATAGTTACTCAAAACCTGGACAAAGCAAATGACATCAAGAATTCAGGCAAAAACCTGTCCAAGAGTTTGTGTTCTGCTTACCATAGCTATTGAGAGCTCCTTCTATCCTTCATCATTAAATGTCCCATAGACAAGAGCTGACAACTTTGTAGGTGATCATAACACAGAATGTGCAAACGTTACAGATAGGTGAAACAGTTAAATTGTCCCACCTAATAGATAAATCTTTGTGTGCTAGTACTGAGGGCCACAGAATAGTTGCTTTTCCCTCCCTAGTAGATGATCTCCTATCTGATTGTCAGGAAAGTAAATGGACTGTGAACACTGATGTAGAAGAGCTCTGCAGTAGGCGTGAAATCAAATACTATTGACTGTGTCTCCACTAGGCAGGGAGGGCACAGTAAACAGAAGAAGGGATGGATGATTCTTTGTACAAACTACAGTAATGTAAATTAATGTTTTGCTACATTCATATTTGAAATTGAGGAAGAACAGGTAGGCATTGATGTGTAATTGTCTTGGATTGGAGTCACTATATGTGGTGACATATAGTGTTTTTGGTGTCTCGTGCTCACTATACAATTACAGAAGGAAAGAATCCAGAAAATATTTCAGAAGACATAAATACACTTTCACACTCTAAGTAACAAATTATGCAAACAGACAAATGAGAGTTATGTTATGTGTGATTACATTACAGGGTGAGTCTTAACAGTTTTCAAAGAGGATTTTCAGTAACATTGTTAGGGATGGAAAGGAGCTTGTTTTAGAGTTATTTTTATGTTTTAACTTGAAATATTATTTGGAGGAAAAAAATTTTTGAGAGCCAAACTGATTGAAATGATTTGCTTTAACTTTGAGGGCAGAAAATTTCAATATTTTGTTGCAAAGAATTTCTGGTTCTATTTGTCCTTCACCATCACTTCTTCCCTTCTACTTAGATGTAAGCACCTTGAAAAATTATGTGCTTTAATTAATTTATCCAGGCTAAGCTCTGGACTCTAGTGAAAAAGATTTCACACCTGAGCTGCACAGGCTGTTGGAGAGGTGCATTTTAAATGGAAAGGTTTTCTTTAAACCTACCCTAAGTCTACTGAGCTTCTTCCTTGGGTTATCCATAGTATAACTGAAAAACTAGACATCTATTTTGCAGCTCTCAAAAGTACTATTATGCCCTTGTTCCTTCTCTCTCCAATTTTAGGGTAAAGTAACATAAAATACAATTTAAAATGTCAAAGTCTGAATAAAAGATGCTGCTGCATACAAGTCTGTTCAAGTACATGTAATTGCATTTACTTTATAATTACATGGTCATAAAATGACCAGTTCATATGTCTTTTTTCTTCTCCCTGAGAAAGAGCGCATACATTTTTAATTGACAGGCTTCTTTTCCAAGTAGAATGACAGGACTTAACTATATAAGTTTATCCAGACCTAGCTTTCACTATATCTGTATCAGTCAATTACCTCTGTGTTGCAAGTTCTCTTCATTTGATTTCTGCAAGAGAGAAACATTGATCAATTATCCATTTCTTTTTCATTTATCTAAAGCAGTCCACAGTTAGATAATTGAATCGGAGAAAAGAAATAGAACTGTATTATTTAACTGACCAATGAAAATCAGCCATACAGATGTAGAATGGAGTGACCAGTTCTCAAGAGATGCTTATGCTATGTTTGTTTCTTTTGGAAAAATAAACTCTTTCCCAAACAAGTTTAAAGTACTAAGATAATAATGACTGTAATCAGCTCCAGTGATGAGCCCTTAGAACTAAATTTGTTGAAGAGACAGCCTGAACTTCACACAACACTGATTTTAATGTGAATTTGGATGACATTTGACAGAAAAGATCACTGTATTCTCTAAACTTGCACTTTGTGCCATATGTGAAATTTTATTTTCACATATATAGTGATTTAATGCTTCGGTTAATCATCTTTCACTTTTGTGAAATCATGGAATGTTTTCAAATGCTTTGCAAATTGAAACATTTCAAGGAAATGACAACATTGTCATTAATAGCAGCATAACATTTTCTGTCACTAAAACGGGTTGTTGTCTTTATATTTATTTGTCATTCACACTTTATTACCATATTACTGAGTTATTGAAGGGAACATTACTAAAATTCTGTAATTTTAATTTTAATTATTATTTTAATTTTCGTTATTATATATAACGTAATATTTGTTATTATATATAACATATATTCGTTATAATTATTATAATGCTGGCAATAAAACTTAACATTGTTATTTCAGCATAGTCAGGATTTCATGGTGTGCCAAAGAGTTCTTTCAGAACAAATGAATGGATTTAACTAATACAACATATACAACATCTTTATAATCTGTTCAAACTTTTTACCCATCTATTTTTGGCTGACTGTCTAGCTTCTGCTTCTTAACATCAGATGTATTTAGGTTCCAATCTGATAAAGTACATAATCCTTTGTGTCTTCTCTTTGCAAAGGTCTCTTTAGATACATTAGTTTCTATATAAACAGATTCATAAGGCTGTTAGAAATCTGTATCACTTGAATGGCTCTTGCTGAACCATTGTAATAAATATAAGTTTTGATACCAGAACTGAATATGTTATTTCTGGAATGACAGTAGATTTTGAGATATAAGGCCAAGATTTAGGTCAAGATTATTCTTGTTTATTTTCTAGGGAAATATTATGTTAAAAAATGGTACACTGATAAGGAAGTTTCCAGGTTTTTGTGTGATTGCTGGTTGAAAAAATCTAGACCTAATTGTAAAGTGGAGAGTGATTGTGACTTAGATCAGTTAATCAGTAATTATGCTGAATTCTTATCACTGAAAAGTGAAGTTGAACAAAGGGTGTAACCACACTAAAGTTATATAGCACTGTGATAACATATATAAAAGGTTTACATTTCGATATAGTCTGCCTGACCTTTTCTAAGATACATTCCTTACTCAGGGTATTTAGTCCTCTCTGATGAGTGTTAGAAAAGAGATGATGAGATAGATCACAGACCATTCTTACAGATGGCATGCTTTCAGACATTGAAATGGTTGTATTAATTGAAGGCTTGGTTATTTCAGATCAGTGTGGCTCTAGTGTTTGTTTAACAGTTTTACAAACCAACTTCGTAACAACAGAGTCCTCTGAGTGTCAAATCAACAATTTAAGTCCAAATCTCTGGATTTAAATGCAACAGTAAGATGGTGGTAATCAGAGTCAACTGAGATGACCAGAACCACAGGCAGACATTTACAACTATTATAAGAATTAAAAGTCAGTGCTTTCTGAATACAGCAGACAATAGTAGAGTCTGTCTGCTGCTGAGGTTTTCTTACCTCATATGAGAAGTTTTTAGCTTCTGGGTTTATTTAGAGTATTATGAAGTTATCATTCCTGCAAACAAAGAAACTTCATTAATATGACATTGAGTAACGGTTATCAATCACAGCACAATACTAATCAGTGTATACAGAATTACAGCAATCAGAGAAAGCAATATCGCAAACATTAAGTATGAACCCATTTTTATGCACTTTCTTTGGCCTCCAGCCATCATGTAGTCATTATTTGTTCACTTGTGTATTTCTAGCTCTTAGATCCTATGACAATCATAAAACTTCATTTTTGTTCCTTAGAAAACATAACACTCTGAACACTTAGAAAATGTAACACTCTGGGAATAACAACAGAAGTCTCAATATAATTACATTCACTAGAATTATACACATTTTCACTTGCACACTTGCCTCTCTGTGTAAATGTTTGTATCAGTCTGAAATAGACCAACCATTCAATGTATTTTACAAATACATATTTCAAATATCTGCTGCAACTTCTGGGGATGGCAAAGTTTTTACAGAAGAGAAAGCACAGTGATCTCCACCCTGCTGAAGAAAAATAGGTTCTTAGTTGAAATTATATACTGCATTTGTGCTGTCTGAGAATCTTACTTGCTAAATATAATGAAAAAACAAAGCCCATGTTCTGTTTTTAAATAAATGTTGCAAACAGCTCATTGTCAAGTCCAGGATCCATCATATGCACACAGGTGGTGCCTTCTCAGGCATCCCACATATATGATGGATGCTTAAAAAAGAATGTCTCCTGTTTTAGTTGGCTCATCATAGGTGGATACTGGTGGTATGCCGGTAGAGGTTGAACCTTCCCATGAACATTCTGTTACACTTTGCTTCTGTGCAATAGATGGCAGCAGAGGGGCAGTCTGACAGGATGGTGTGTGACATGAAAGTACATATGAAGACAAGATGTAGAATTGAATTCCTCTGTGTGGGTAAAATTGGGCCCACTGACATCCACTGACACTGAGTGTTTATGGAGACTAAACAGTGGATGTCAGAACAGAGTGGCAAAGGGTGGTGCTTTTCAGCAACAGTGGCAGTAGGCGCCTCCACGAGTGCAGATATTGAGTGCAGCCTGCAGACTCTTGTTAATAGCTAATGAAAATATATGCTTAATGGTAGCGCCTTTGTTGAAAAATACTGTTTTGTAGCAGAGTATTTTCTCTATTAAAGAGTGTTATTGTACTCTTCTGTGAGAGATTATTGTTTTTTAAACCATTGCCTCAAATTTTGCTGATGAACAAGTCCAAACAAGTCCAAACAAGTCCCAGGCAAGGGTTGCAAAATCCTTTGTCTAAGGGACAAGCAGATGGGCATGTTCTGGGGCAACAAAAGCGAGATAAGCTGCAGCTCAATGGCCTCTGAACACTCTTTTGTGTGGTATTCATCTCCGGGGGGAGATAGCCACCTCAGGAGATGCTTGCTTGGTATCCTGGCACAAGATTTGTCAAGTAGGCAGGAAAAATGGAGGATAAAAGAGGGATCTACCACCATGAGAATAGGGTGTTCTTCCACCAGAACCCTCACAAGCTGATCCCTGCATTCTGATGGACTCCCTCCTGGGCCTGCTACCTCAGGTCTGCTTCTTTGTTCTGGATTCTGTTGTGTCTTCCTGGCTGCACATCGCTGCTACTGTTTACCTTGAGCCTGCCACCCCTGCTCTTCTGCCTCGGACCATCGGAGCTACTTGCAACCGGACCGCCCCGAGGATCCTGGCTGGTGAATATCCCTATGCTGTACAAATCCTCACTTCTTTCCTATCTTTCCTATCGCTTGCCTTCCCCTTCCCCATCTCCCTGGTCAATACTGGTAATAAACTGGTTGGACCAACATTTGAACTGTTGCTTCTTAATCTCACATCAAGTATACATACATATCAAAGAACCTTGTCTCCCTCTTTTATATTGGATCGTGACATTTTAGTATCTGTTGTAGTTTCCATAGAAATAAATATGAGGCATTCCTTTCACAGTGACTGAAGTACTATATATTTGGTAATCTAGTAGTCGTTATGAACGTCTGACTCCTTGTGAAGTAGCAGGCAGCAGACAAGTTACAAGCAAATTCAAGTACACCAGCTATCACAGTTGTGCTATACAGTACATATTGCTGATAATTTATGTTGGGGCAGTACCTGGATACTGTCCTGCTCACTCACTCCTTCCTGCTTGGAGTTGCCACCTGTCCTTTTTGGTGAATTAATTTAGGAAAAGATGAAAAAACTTTAAAAAAAAAAAAAAAGGGTTAAGTGAAATTCAGATCCAATAATTGTTCAGAAGAAATAGAGTAGCCATAACTAAACCTTAAATGTACACAAAATGTCATCTTTTCTTTTTTTTTTTTTTTTTCATAATTAGAAGCAGAGTACAAACCAGTAAGAATCTCTGGCATTTCCTGTTTACAATAAAAACAATTGTCCAGTATAACAACATCCATCCATTCCACCTGTAATTAATGCAAAAATCATCGCAAATGACCAGATGGCAAACAACAAGTGCATTGTATACATATTGTCTTCCCAACAAGTTTCTCTAACATCCTGTCTACCAAGGAATGCCAGTTGTAGCATAAATCTGTCATAGATAATTTGTCAGCTTGCCCTACTAATGACAGAAACTGTGACTATAAAAAGATAATTTAGAAAGATTTCTTAACTAATATCTGTCACTTAGAAGTTCACTGTAGAGTTGTTTTTAATAATCAAATAATACAACACTGTTTGCAAATAAACTGTCATACTATGTTGGAAAGGCCAATGCATTTAACAGAATAAAACATCAGTGAATATAGTCCAGGCAGAAATTCAGTTTTATTAAGCTTTACTCCCAATGCCCTCAGCCTACTTCCTTCCTAATTAGATCTTTTACTATCAAAATTAAACTCAAGCTTTAAAAAAGATATGAGACAGATCACCATTTTCTGGTGTGGGAAAAGCATATAGGCTCTCTAGTGTCTTCACTAGATTAAAGATACTTCACAATCTTTAAAAAATGCTTCTTACTTTTTGAGGTTTGCCTTTAATGTATCAGAACAAATCTCGAAGAAATTGAAAGAGAGATATGGAACTGGAATTAACTTTTCTGTGGTTTGGTTGCTGTCAGTTTTTAGTTTTGTGTTTATTCAGTCATATGTGCAGACTGTAGAATAAGGATCACAACATGGTGGGGTGCCACTCTTAATTCCCCTTACACTAACACGTGTAGTATGGGGAAGAAAAATGATGAGTTACTGATATGTGTCTTTGAAAGGGCTGTGATCTTACTGATTGTATAGAGAAGTGTTGGGTGACCCCCATGGCTCATTGGAAAGATACAGGCTCTTTAGGAAGTACAGGAAAGGGAAATGAGGAAAGGAGTGGGAAGTTATTCACCACAGAGTCATTAAATTGCTTGGATTGAAAGAGGCCTTAAATATAATTTAGAACAAACAGCTCCATCATTGGTAGAGTTCCCACAGACTATGTGTTATGCTGCCCAGAGTCCAGTCCTGTCTGGACTTGAACACCTCAAGGATAGGGGCATCGAGAGCTTTGATCAACCTGTTCCAGTGCCTAAACACACTCACAGTAAAGAATTTCCTTCTAACATCTAATCTAAAATTCACTTTTAGATTAAAAAAATTCCTTGTGCTATCACTATCAGAGTATGTAAAAAATCTCTTTCATCTACATTCTAATCTCCTTTTAAATATGGAAAGGCCACAATGAGGTCTCCTTGGAGCTTTCTCTTCCCCAGGCCAAACAAGTCAAGCTCCCTCAGCATGTCTTCATAGGATCATCTTCATGGTCTTCCCCTGAATCTACTCCAATAACTCTATGTCTTTCCTGTACTGGAGGCCTCAAACCCGGATGCAGTACTCCAGATGGGTCATCATGAAGGCAGAGTATAGGGAGACAATTCTCTTCTTCTTGCTGGCTGCAACTCTTTTGATGCATCCCAGGATACAGTTGGCTTTCCAGGCTGTGAGCACACACAGTTGGCCTGTATCAAGCTTCTCACCAAATATAGCCACAGCATCCTTTTCTGCAGAGCTGCTCTCAATGTATTCTTCTCCCAGATTGTATACCTAAAATTGCTCTGACCAAAGTCCAACTATTTACACTTGGCCTTGTTGAAACTCATTAAGTTCTCATGGGTACATATCTCAAGCTTGTCCAAGTCCCCTCAGATGGCATACCTTCAGTTGTACCAACTGCATTATTTGTGTCATCTGCAATTTTGCTGATGCCTCTGTCATTTTGCTCACTGCCTCTGTCACTGGTAGTGATGTTGAAGAACACGTACCAAGATAGACCCCCAAGGTATACCACTCACCAGCCCCTAAACATACATTGACCAGATCATTCTGGCTTCTGCCATCCAACAAATTTCTCACCTACTACTCATGTTTCTCCCATTTAGACAAAGGAATATTCTGTGGTAAGTGATCAAAGATCTTGCACAAATTCAGGTAGATGAAATTAGTCAATCTTTCCTTTCAGCCACCTGAAGATAAGGAGAAATTAACTTCTAGAATACTCTGATTACAGTGAAAGATAAAGTGAATATCTTAGAATAGAATGCTGATTTGAAAAGATTAGCTGGATTTACTCTGAGCTGAAATTCTTGCCTTAGATTTTAAGGAAAATACAGTTGAATTTTGTTTTCATGTTGACTTATGGAGAGCTGAGAATAAAAAAATCAGTAAAGGTTTCTTCAATAGACTGACTTTATCAATATATATTAATCAGATAGAAATGAATCAGCTTACTCTTGTCTATTAAAAAAATCAAAATGGAGATGTTGATGGCTCAGAAACAAATTGAGCTTTTCCAGTCTGGGGCTGGCAATGAATTTGCTATGCAGAGCCTCTGAATAAGGGATAACAAATAATGTTTTATTTTGTGTATTCATCATGCATTAAATTTAGAAATTTGACAGGGCAAAAACAGTACTTAGAAAGAGCTCTACCAACTTCAAGTTAGCACAAACCATACAAGTTTTTCTCTTCAGTCTGTAAGTAATGCAAAAAGCAGTTTTAATTTTTTGCTGGGAAGATAAATCCCTTAAGACTTGTTCATTATGTAGTTCTATAGGTGTTGTTCAAGCTGAAGAAATTAAATTTCTATCATTCACAAGTATCATGTTAAAAATACTGGCATGGAGTAAACACTGAGGAGAATACATCCATGAGTAAACAGATGCAATGAAATGAGAAAAGAGATAACTTAAAAATAGCATAGCCTAAATGATGAAGGAAACTTGCATGTGTTTTCCGAGTAATTTTTAAGTTTAATTTCTGGAGAAGATATAAAATGATATATTCTGCCAGATTCATAGGAAAAATATATTCATATGATGTTTTGTACTGTGTTTTCTTTTACAAGCCAGAAAGGAAAACAAACCCTAAAATTAAAGTAATATCTTAATCAAAGATCACTATGGCTAATAATCACATTTTCTTTCTTAGTAAGATTTGGAATAGTTTGACTTAAACAGTACAGGGAGTTAAGAGCTTGGTCATTCATCTGTTTACTTGGGAAGAAATCGTACAGATGGTATATTTTAGATAACATCCCTGGCTATTTCCATTTTCAAAAGTTAATTTCTCATTTATCTTGTCATTTATCTGAAAATTTCACAGTTTCTTAAATACCCCTAGTAAGCTCTCTTTGAATTACTTTTAAGTGACATTAAACTTTCTTTTAAACAATAATGATAATGCTACATAAAATATATAATTTGTTATATATAATGAAAAGATCTTGAACCATCTGTCTCCTTTGAAGGATCTCATTACTCAAATCACACAAAATATGTCATTAATGCTACTTAAGTAAAAAGATTATATTTATATATATTTAATTTGTTGGATTTCAATTCATGAAATTACTAGTATATGTTAGTATTCCTAGTATGTGAATATATATATATAGTTACATATAAACATTTGGATTGAGCCAATGTAGTTAGCCATATGAACCTTTCTGCCATTGAACATTACAGAAATTAAGAAATCAACACATAGTTACTTGTAGGACAAATGAATAAAAATATTCTATATGTATATAACTTAAAATATTCAGAATTACCAGTTTTAGCACAAAAGTCAACTTCTTTGAACATCTGGAGGAAGATTAATATTCCAGTTGTTTCATAAATATCCAGTCACAGATCCTGATGAAACTTCCATTGGTGCGTACTCTAACTTAGCTCAGCTCTGTATCTGCTCATTATTAAATGGCATTTTTGGATCTGTCCTTCAGGCGTTACAGTTGCTGACCAAAGTAAAACATGAAGTAAATTGAAAGGGAATTAAACTCTTTTAAATAAAGCTCCAAAGTTGTGTGCAGAGCTCAGAACCATGGGGAATCTCACGGTAGACAGATGTATTTCCTATTTGTTAAAAATAATTTTGACTTCTAAAGGATGAAGAAAAAAACCTTCACCAAGAAAAAAAAATAGTTCAGTAAAGATATCTAGTGTAGCAGGTATAGAAATATTTTGAATTAGAAAGGGGTTTTTAACTGTAACATTAAAAACAGTAGTGCACTTTATTCTAAAGTTCTCCTGGTCCTTTATTGATATTTTAATGCATTAAAAAGTCAAAGGTACTTACTGCTGCTGGATTCTCCCATAACAACTCTCTAGAGAATTAGGGATATTTTGAAGTACATCACAATAGCCTTTCTGCTTAAACATCAATGGCAATTTAGATTTTATAACTTTAATAAAAATAAGAAAAAAATACTCTGCACTTTTCTGCTGTCAGGAAAGAACACACGCAAAACAAAATAACAAAAACAAAACACACAAAAGAACTCAACTAAAATAACTTTTTTACTAGTTATCATTTATTCATTTTTTTTCCTCTCTCAAGAAATCAATAAATCCCTTTTTCTTTTCCAAACTTTTGTCCCATTCAGGAACTTTCTAGGTCTTTGGCACTGCTAACCCATCTAACTTGACAGTGAATATTGAGCAACTCTCCATTTTTCCTTATGTACTGGGAGGCTACAATACTGTCTTTCTGGGGCCTCTACTCCAGGGTGAAAAACCCCAACTCAGATTTTCTTGGAGGAGAAGTGCTACTGCCCTGTGATCATTTTCATGTTTCTCCTTAGGAACATTTCTCTCTAAATGCTTCATATAAAAACAAACAAGCGCAGAAACAAATAAACTTTAAGTGTCTGCTCTTGAACAGAGGTGCCTTAATTTGACACATTACCTTTTATTTTTTTCTCATGCTTAGTCCATCACAGAATAGCACTGTAAGAAACCTCATATAGGGTTATTACTCATTCATTCTTGCTGTGGAAAAGATGATCCTTTAACCAAATATTACTCATAAACAATAAAAATGTTTCATCCAACATCTGTGAGAATTAGCAGTGCTTCATCAACTTTCTCTGTGTGAAACAGTCCAATAATTCAACATTTTCAGTATTTCAACAGGTACATTTTGATGTAATTGAATTTCAACAAATGAATTTATACAGTCATAATTCCTAGTTTAAGAAATAGAGCAATACAAGGTCTATTATGGAATATGTACAGGATTTCTCATTTTCAGAATTGCACTTAGGCACTTTTTGCAGGAAATATATAGAAATTTATGCAAGAAAGCAGGTATTTTCAGAGGGTATTGTTGAAGAATTAAATTTCATAAAGTTTGTAATAACTAGAAAGTGGTGTGAGAATGTTCATGGTGATCTAATCAGATCCTGGCAAGAACTGTTATCAGATAACAGTGTTATAAGAAGTTTATTATCCATAGCAAGTATATAATTTGAGGTAGGAATTTGTTGACTGAAATGATTCTGTCATTTTCAAATTTATCATTGCTGAAGATTTAGTGTGCTTAACAGGACTTCTTTTCACTGTTCTCATGAGTGGCTGCAGGAGTGAGTCTATCGTCAAGTTGTGCATGATGACACTACCTGTTTCTGGATTATTGGAGTTTTTTCCCAGTACTGCAGCGTATTAATTCAAACAAACAAACAAAAATTTAAAAAATAGGTAATGTAAGAATTGAGTTAAAACAAAACTCTTCTGTATTGTTTATACGTGTCTGAGAAATATATCAGAATGTACACAGGCAAACATTGTATATGTATCTATCTAATAAGAAAATATGTATTAAAATGTATTCCTCTTATGTGAAATGTATCTTGAAGTAAGATAGAGCTTTCATTTTTCATGCCGAGTACTTCCTTTAGCCATAAATGATTATAGAACATGCTTCTTTAAAAGATAAATAAAAAGTGATTTTTAATTCTGAAAAAATATTTTGATTAAATATTTATTGTCTTTAATAAAAATTTTCAAAATTTCTCTAGCAATTGTGTCTCATAGCTTGTATTTTTTTCTTTTAAAATCTATTTAGCTATGCTAATAATTTCTGTCACATATTTTTATTTTAAAGTTAACATCTTAAATCCTAACCCCTATAGAGTACTTTAAGGCAGACCATAAAATTAAAACAAATTTGTGAAAATAGACTGATTTCTGAAAGAGCAATGGTAAATCTCGAAGAGTTCCTAGAAGAAAATTTACTTTAATTATTTAATTATTATTATTTTAAATATGTATTTTATTTGCTTCTCTTTGCTTTTAAGGTAAGATTAAGGTGCCTAAAATATCAGCCTTGAACTTGCAGAAAAAATTGTCTCTAAAATGTTTATTCTGTTCATTTAGATTTTAGATGTGATGTTATTATTCACCAAATTATTCTTTCCCATATGCTGTGATTTAAGATTTGAAAACAAAAATTAGCAAGATGTATCTCCCGGCACAGCAGGTCCCTAACACAGCTCCCTGTTGCTTTCATGCTACAGCCAGTTGAAATAATGAAAGGTAAATTGGGCAGGTTAAGACATGAAGAAAGTGAGTGAGGGAAAAGACGCTAATCTCCTTAGCAGCAGCTTTTACATGGATTAAGGAGGTAAAAATGCTTTGCTCTATGAGAGAGAAATGAATGTGATCAGACTGATTATGTCTTTCCCTTTTTACATCCCAAATCTCTTATTTCAGAGGTAAAATACTGGTTTATTACATTATTATTACTTTGTTTTAAGCATGTATTCTTTTTAATGTATAAATCTTTTTTGCATCTATTCCATCTGACTGGGAGAAAAATAAAGTGTTCTTAATTATGAAATGTAAGATCCCATGTAAAACTATATCTAATTATTATTGACAAGAAAAAACTCAGACTTATGCCCCTGAAAATACATGAAACAGCATGCAGGAAAGGAAGCATAACCGTATTTTACATCCTTTTACATAATGCCACAATTGCATTAATGTGTGCTTTCTCTTCAAAGGTACATTTTCTTTTGAGAGAAATTCGTTTTTACCTGAAAAAAAAAAAGAAAAAAAGCTATCTACTGAAGATTCCTTCTTCCAGTAACTATATTTTTACTGCTTTATTGACATTTTATAGTGGAAAAGACTGGTAGTTATAACTAATTAGAAAACATTAAAATGCTATGACTCAGAAAAAGTTGGTTCCATCTTATATAAAGCATAACATCTCAGAGCTACATTCTATGCTTCAAAATGGTTTCTAAATTTATCAACAAGGAAGTGGCAATCTTTTCAATGTTTAAAAAAATACTTGTTTTCTTAAGACTATTTTAATATCTTTTCCTGAGAATGATTACTAAAAAAAAGTCCTTTATCAAACAGAAAGTCAGATTTTATTTCTTTAATTTACTTTTAATAATTTTTATAGCTCACATTTTTGTGGTAATACTTGCCAAATGGACTGTGTTACACTTAAAGATGTATAGAAAATAACTTTGATGAATTAAATTAGAATGGATTTTTTTGTTGTTTTATACTCTAATAATATTTTTTTTCCCTAAATCTTAGGACATTTTCCACTTTTTTTTGACTCAGCCATGAAGAAGCTATAATAAAAAGCTTCTACTCTTTATTAAAGGATTAGCTTTTTCATGTAATTGTTTTGGAATAAGTGCTAATTTCAGTCTTCTTCACAAAGGCACTTGCTTTCTGCCAACAATTCTCTCAAACATATGTAGTAATATAGGAGAGCTGAAGGAAATATCAGACACAAACACAAAACTAGTAAACAATACATAGGCACTGGGTCTTTTGCAGATTAAGTTTGAAAGTATAGCTTACATAAAATTCAGATTATTTGAAAGGTAAGTCTTTCAAGTAGAATAAACACATGCTGTTAGAATACTGAGGAATAACATTTTGAAAAGTTCAGGCTTAAAACTGCTATAGAACACAGCAATAATTCATGTAAATCACAGGTATTTAATGAAAATCTCTAGAGTAATCTGCTTAAAAGTCATATGCTTTTGCCAGGCAAATGTCTGTTCTAAGCTAATGCTTGATGCATTACATAGCTACTGTAATGAGATTGAATCACTAGAAGTGCAATTATAGAAACACTGAACACAAGAAATGTTTAGTTATGTAAAAAACTCTTCTTCGGTATTTGCAGTTAGATACTGAAAACTCCACAAGGTATATTTCACAGAATCACAGAATTGTAGGGGTTGGAAGGGACCTCTGTAAATCGCGTGTTCCAACACACATGCTAAATCAGATTTCCTAGAGTATGTTGTAGAACAAAGCATCTGGGTTTATTCTGAGTATCTCCAGGGAAGGTGACACCAACCTCTCTGGGCAGCTTATTCCAATGCTCTGTCAATCTTAGTGTGATAATGCTTTCTCTCATCTTCTGGTGGAAATCCCTGTGTACGACTACATCCTGTTCTCCCTTGTTCTGTTGTTGGGCACTACTAAAAAGAATGTAGTCACACGTACCTGAGATGTTTATAAGCACTGTTAAGATCACCTCTCATTTCAGTCTTCCCACGGCTGAGCAGTTCCAGGTCTCTCAATCCTTCCTCACAGTCAAGATGCTCCAGGCCCCTAATCTCTGTGGCCTTCCATCGGACTTCTAGAATTTCCCGGTCTTGAACCAGGGAGCCCAGAACTGGGTACAGTACCCCGATGTGGCCTTACAACGGCATAGTAGAGGGAGAGGATAAACTTTGACTTGCTGTCCACATTATTTTTAATGCACCTGGGGATACCATTGGTCTTCTTGAACATAAGGACACACTGCTACCTCATTTTTATACCCATCATCCACAGGACAATAGAGCCTTCTCTGCAGAATTCCCTTCCAGCAGGTCAGCCTCTAACCTGTACTGATGCATGCAGTAATTTTTCTCCAGTTGTACTCTACACTTGTACTCTACACTTGCTCTTGTTATAGCCCACAAGGTTAATCTCCACCCAACTCCCCAACCTGTCTAGGTCTGACTGAGTGGCAGCATATTCTTCCAGTGTGTCAGCCGCTCCTCCCCTCTCTGTCATTAGGAGATTTCTTGAGGGTAGACTCTGTTCGTTCATCTGGGTAAATGATAAAGACGTTAAAAAAGACCAAACCCAACATCGATCCCTGTAGAGTGCTACTATGTATAGCATCCCAAGTAGACTGTGCCACTGATCACAACCCTCCATGATCTGCCGGTCAGACAGTTCTCAGTCTGCTTCACTGTGCAATCATCTATCCCACATTTACTAAGCTTCGTTACAAGTTTATTGTGAGAAACTGTATCAAAAACCTTGCTGAACTCAAGGAACACAACATCCACTGCTTTTTCTTCATCTACTCAGCCAAACATGGCATCATAGAAGGCTACCAGGCAGGCTGAGTGTGATTTCTCCCTGATGAATCCATGGTGTGTAGTTAAGCTAATTTCTTTTTTAATTTCTATTTTATTTATTTATTTATTTATTAATCTCTAAATTGGAGCGATAAGGACCTGAAAGATGGGCTATTAGGTAAATAACAGATGATCTGAACCAGAGGGTGGTTGTTTTGTGGACCTATCTCCACATGGAGGCCAGTCATGAGTGGTGTCCCATCTTGGGACTAATGGTCTTCAACATCTTTGATGATGACAGAGACAACGGGATCCAGTGTATCCTCAGCAGCTTTATTCATGAAACTAAACTGAGTGGAGCACTTCAGCCAGTAGAAGGGAGAGACATCATTCAGAAGCACCTGGAAGTGCTTGAAAAGTGGATACACTAGAATATAATTAAGTTTAAAAAAAACAACTACAATGTGTTGCACTTGCATCAGTGCAATCCCAGATATTTGTACAGAGTGGGGGAAGAACTTCTTGAGAGCAGACCTGTGGTGAATATCTTGGGGATCCTGATGGACAAAAAGCTGGACATGTTTCATCAGTGTTATCTTGCAGTCCAAGAGGCAAGTAGTATCCTGGACTGCATCAAATGAGGAGTGGCCAGGAAGAGGATGGACTCACTTTACCCTGCCTTTTTGAGGCCCCATCTGTACTACTGCATCCAGGTCTGGGGTCCTCAGCATGAGAAGAATGCAGAGGTTGGAATAGTTCCAGAAGAGAGCCATGAATACGATCAAAGGGGCAGCGCACCTCTCCTTTGATGAAAGGTTGAGAGAGTTGCATTTGTTTAGCTTGGAGAAGGTTCAGAAACACCTCACCGCAGCCTTGAAGGAAGTTTACAAGAAGGAATGACTTTTTTTACACAGTCTGATTATGATAGGACAAGAAGGAATGGCTCTGAACTAAAAGAGGCAAGATTTAGATTAGATGTTAGAAAGTAATTTTTTGCTCAGAGGGTGTTGACGCTCTGCAACAGGTTGCCCAGAGGGATTGTGTATATGTATTTGTGTATGTGCTTGAAGACACTTCAGACCAGGTCAGATGGGATCCTGGACAGCCTGATCTAGTGTATCTCCAGAGAGTTGGAGATACATGATATTTAAGATCCTGTTCAACATAAGCCATTCTATGATTCTTTTCTTCTACTTTCTTGGAGATGGCATCCAGAATAAGTCCCAGGGAAGGATGTGACGTTGAATGGCCTATAATTTCCTGAGTCTTCTTTCTCGTCCTTTTTGAAGACTGACATGACATTGGCTTTCCTCCAAATCCATATCTTTAGGTGGTCTACTTTGCAGTTGTGTGAAAGCTTTCAAAAGAATAGGTACTACTCTTTGCTGTAATGCTGAGTTCAGTATTCACTGCAGAGGACTCGTGGGAAGAATATGGCTACTGAGTATGTGTATGGGAACTGTTGAATCACGACCTGAACCACTGATGGAGCACCTGAGGCGAGCACCGAGTCAGCTGCAGGAGCACAGGTGAAGGCAATGTACCTGTGTGGCTGGAAGGGGTGGAGTCTGGCTCCACCTCTCCCAGACCCCATTTAAGGGCTGACCACCACTGGAGAAGGATCTCTTGTCAGAGGTCCCTTCTCTGTGGAGTTATTGATGAACCTTGACTATCTGGAAAAGGCAAGCCTCTCTTTATTCACTGGTTGTCTGTTTACCATCCAGATAAGCCCAACAAAATATACCACATTCCACATTATTTTCTCAGAGTACTACTCTTTTGGGTTATTCACCCTACAGTATGACATAAAGTTTTTTAAGAAATTCCAGCCTGTAGTTTTGTAATTTTTGTATATTTATCTGATATATTGCATTCTTTCAAGCAGTAACTTTAACTTTAGATCTCAGAATTTTCTTTCTGTGAGAGTATATATATACACTGTTGTGTGAGTACACATAAAAACTCAGTTCCTAGCATGTACCCATGATACTTCTTACAATGATTGTATAAAAACAGTTATGTAGTAGAGGACTCAGTCTGAGCATATTTTCTGAAGGTCTGTGGTAAGACTCTGTTGTACAGTGGATATTCTTCCGCTGTCAAACAATTCAAGTATTTCTTTGCTCTACCTGTTTGCAATAGGGGAATATCTTAACCTGGAAATAGTCTGTAGTCATGATAAAGAGAAGTTGCTCTATGATCTGTGCAATATATTGTAAAATTATGAAGGAAAAACAAATAAAAATAATATTTTTTTTTTAAATTAAGAAATCTGGCATCTTGCGGTCTTCTATTTTCATTTACTTTTAAGTTACCCTCACAGTAACTTCAGACTCCAAAGGCACCACGTTGCTACCCACTGCTTCAGTATTGCACAATTCCAGTGCATAGCATTAGAAAACTTATGTCTAGCAAGTAATGTAGCATTTCATTCTTTCTTTGTTGAACATCCAATTGTCTTTCCTGAGGTACAATATTAAAAATTTAATAAATTAAAAAGCATACTGTCTGTCTCGTGTTTACCAGTCCTGCCTAGGGTGAAAAGGTCATTAACAACTTAGGGTGTTTCCTGGTGTTATGTGACCACTTGATAATAACAAAAAAATATCTCTTCTCCAGTTTGACGAAAATTCGGTGAACTGTAAGCAACACAGGATAGGTTGTGTCTGCCTTTTAAACAAAGTCTTCACAGGGAATAATTTGTCTTCATAAATGCTTTTAAATTGTCAGTGTTCTGAAGTGCTCCCATGGGCTAGAAGCTTTGTCACTTGAATGTTCTAGCTAATTTACAAACTGTCAGGGATTTTTTTTGTATTACATAAGGCTCCTTTACATTCCCTGATAGTAAACTGAATGAGATTGCCAGATCTAAACTGCCAGACTAGGTTAACTGACCTCCCTATGGTGTGAATCTCTAGTCTTCTTACATGTTAGTCCACCATAGTTGTGCTGCAGGTGGCAACAAGTGTGTTGATCCGTGGGAGTCAAAACAAAGTGGACTGAGGAGAACATGGGAGATACTTCTCTTGAAACATAAGACGGGGCCTGTTGCACTGGGAAAAGATACTAAACCAGAGATTTTCTCTTTAACTAATGGAAAATGAATGAGGGAAGGTTAGCTTAGCAATTTTTTAGATGAAGTTATATATGTACCTTCCCAGGAAAAGCACTGGTTTATAGCTAGTGACATAATGAAGTACTCGGCTAACAACTTTCAAGATTTTGTCAGCAATGCCATGTGGCACTGAGCTCTCAGTGCATTCAGCACTACTGGGAAAAGCCCTCAAAACTGCGAAGTAATGGAATATTTATCATACTGATCCACAATTTCTGCCTCTGTGGGTCATACCATAAACACTGAGTATTTAGAAATAGAAATTTTGCCTGAAAAAAAGGGGTTTTCTTCATAAAAAAGACACACACACAAAAAAAATCCAAACCACTTTTTACTCTTTCTGTTAAAGAGCTTAATAATTCATTTCATTTCCACAGGGCCATTTCATTTCCTGCGCCTTTTAATGGATTTCTTCCAGGTGAAAGATACATTTACTTTTCACCATATGGTTTCTTTACATATTAAAATTTATTAAACACTTTTAAATTTACAATTCAGTTAATATCAGTGGCTGTTAAACAAAAAAAAATATTCACATATTTTTAAATATATGAAGTATTCCTGTCAAGTACAAACCTGAAATTATTTTCCCCATTTTTACTGGAGAGAAGAACTTCTTCAAGGTGAATGAAGTGGTTTGCAACTAGAAAGTATTTGCTGTTCCTTAAAACATTCCAGGTAACTCATATACTATGGAGATTTTCTTGAACATAAAACTATATTTGCCTGGTGATTGCAATCTTTTTTTAATATGAAAAATAGATTTTAGTACCTTCAATTTAGGTAATGCCACTGGAAAATTCCACCAAAGAATTATCTTAAATATCCTAAAGGTCTAACCATTGTCAACATTTATGTTATCACATAATTAGATAATCTAGATCACTTGCAGCCTGAAAGAATTCAGTAAAAGATTATAGGTACAGTATGTTTATGGGCCTCGTTCAAAGTTCTAACTTCATATTCCTCCAAAAATATTAGTTGCTAAGTGAGAAAGGAGGAGCCAAGAGGATCTACAAAGCAGATACTTGCTGGCTGCCAAAATATCTTAGCAAAGAATACTTGGAATAATAAAATCATACCTCTGCAATTTTTGTTGTGAAGAGATCATTACATTGATTTGCTTGCAAACATCACAGAATAGAGTTGGTATATTGAAAAGGGGATATCCTGCTGGGATTTCATTTCTGAAGAAGGAGAATTTTTGGCTCAAGGTTTAGATTCTTCTGATATTGCCAATTTGGCACATGATATATTAATAACATAATGGGGATAAAAAAACAATCTTCTTTGTGCCTCTTTTCCTTAAAGGCACACCACATTTTGCACTCATTACTTTTTATACTTGTTGACTGTAGAAAAAACAGGTGGTGGAAGATGCAACATTGTCTTAGTATGGTCCATGAAAAGAAGTCTATATATGACACTTTTTCATGCAAATTACAGACTTCATTTTTTGTTAGGGATGAGGACAGTTAGCCATCTGTTATTTCCTTCTTCGCGTTTGCAAGTTACAAGCAGTATTCTCTAGGGGTCTATTGTTCATTAGATACTTCCATCTTTTTTTTCATTTTTTTTTTTCCCCCAGACATCTATTCTTCATAAACACATCAGTATAGCTTTATTCTAAAATATCACTATATCTCTCAGGGAAGTCTGTTCCATATAACTCTTTTGCTGTTCCCTAATATTCCATATACAGGAACTGATGTATGCCGAAATAAACTGTGCATTAAAGAAGTGTTTCTGGCTTGTTAAAAGTAATCCACACATCTACTCATATATATTTATGTTCACATATTTATATATAATTTCTATGTTGCTATGGACCCTTTAATTAATTGGGTGATCTTTCAGTCTTGGAGTTTCAAGGAGAAAGTAAAATCTCACTGCAAGACTTTAATATAATGTCAGATAGTTTAGAATCTGGTTATTTTCTGAGCTATGTAATTAAAAGAGGTTTGACAGTGTTGTGGCCTACATTTTCTGTTCTTACTTATTATTCAGGCTCCAATCATGCAGTTTATCTGGTGGAGTTAGTAGAGAGGGAGGGCCATAGCAGAGAAAATCCTCAGTTCTCAGAGTGGTTGCCCTTAGGACATGATTTTCTATAATGTGATGAAGAATAAACATAATTTCAAATAAAAGAAAAAGCAACAAAAATGAAAAAATGTCCTCCAGGAGTATGTTGATCATTGATCTTTCTCAGAATCTGAGCTGATTGCAAGGGTGCTCCAAAAGTAATGTCTCTTTTTTTTCCATGGAAACTACAACAGATACAAAGAGCACAGTAACACTACTTGACAATGCAAATTCTCAGGCACAAAAAACTATTTTTTAGCTTAGTTACAGTATTAGTTGTGCATTTTCACTAGTGATCAAAGAAGCCTTTGTGCCCCACTTATATAAATCTAGCAGAGTCAACCCATTGTTTCACAGATGCTATGACTGTTACTCCTAAAAAAATGTTGCCCACGCAGAAGGTAGTCTTCTTGTCTGGCCTGACTCTGGAAGCTTAAGTCTTCAGCTTAGTCAGTGTAGTGATGTAGAGACTGAGCTTATGATTTGTTTGAGTTCCAGGAAATCCAGGGTGATTACCCCTTTCCTGTCTCAAGTGGAAGTGCAAATCACTTTACGTTCTTGAGACTGTGTCTTAACTTTTTCTTTGATGAAGAATTCACATGTTGCCACACCATGGACTAGCATTTAGGTCCTGGCATGCTTGCATATGTAATTCTTTCTGTTCCCTGGTAAGCATTCTCGAGACATACCTGGTGCAAACTCTGTGATATTCCAACACTCACCATAAATTCCAGTGCATTAAATCTGATATTCAACTCTGTACACAGTTTGTTGGTCATGATCTACTGATTTATACAGATGAGAAGATAGAGGTACCTTATGTAGTTTGAAAGCTGTGCATTTTATCAGAGTACCCCTCTGCTGACATCTGTTACGCAGCAAAAAATGTAATGGAATACTGGTGAAGATATTCAACTGCTACTGTCATAACACTAACATCCACCTCTGACATCATGGGCCAACATGAAAAAACAAAAGGCATTACATTTGGAGCAGCCCTTATGCATTTTTCTTGTGAAATTGCAAATAACCACATAACAATGAACTTCTTATTATAACTATTGCTAAAGTATGCAGTAACGAATGATCAGCAATTCCCAAAACATACATTGCTATGTTGTCTGAAAGGAAAACTATTGGTAGAATAGTTTTCTCAAGAGCTTGTACAGAGAAGGAGAAGAGAAGTTATAATAATTACATCTATGGTCTCTTCTGTTTAGTGGGATTAGATCTTGAAAAATACACTAAGAATGTGTCTGACTCAGAAAATGTCATTCCAAGATTCAGACAATCATTAAGAGCAATATAATGTGGTTTTAGACTTGTCAGTAGGTAGTTTTATATAGTTTGGGTAAAACAGAATCTTTGATACCTGTTCACTAACTTACCTTCATAAAACTGTGAAAACTGTATCTCCTGCTTGCTTTCAGTAGTCCATGTCTCACAGAGAGCTAAGTATAATGTCCTAACTGTAGAAGTATGAATTCTTATTTCAAATAAAAATTACACCGATGCTTTTCTTATTTTGAAGCAGACTGTAAAATGTACAGTAAAAGACGCAGGTAGATGTACAGTATGTAATGTTGTACAGACACAAGCAGTAAATGTGAAATTTTCAAGCCAATATTGAGGAAGGAATTTAATTGTGATAACATCTGACTTATATGATACAATAACTTTAAGTTTTCTTTGGGCATAAGGTTTTGACTTCAACAGTGAGTTCTGATTTAGCTTGCTTATGTAATACTTCTTCGGTTTAAGACTTTTGGAGAATTTTCTTCCACAATACAAATTCATTACCACTAGAAAAAGATAAAGACAATTTTTAACAGATTCAGTTTTTCTAGCTTGATAGTAACCTAGATTAATAGGTAAGCATTGCATGTTACATTAAAGTTAGTGGCTTACCCCTGAATATGAAGGCTATTTTTCTGTTAATTCTGTAGTATTGTATTGATTTATTCTATTAATATTATATGTTATTAATTCTATAATATTACTATGATGAAAGGGAAGCCATAAGACACATCAAATCAAAAAAAGAAACACCAGAAACTCAAACAAATCAAAAAGCCACATTCTCTTGTGACTGATGTCAGTTTTTTGCTTTGCCCTTCACAAAAATAGAAAACATTGATGAACACGATGAACACAGCAATTAGAGTTACTGCTTTCCTCAGATGACTTCAGATTTGTTATTATGTCTTTTAGGGCCCCAGTCCAACAAATCACTTTAGAACATTGTAGAAGTTAGGCTCATACTTAAGAGCTTTTCTGGATTGGGGCCTAACATTGGTGCATTCCCATCTCATGACTGAGAAATCAAAATTAATTTTCTTAAAAACTGTTAGGAAATTTTCTCCCTTACTATGGAATAGAGTTATGGTGGGTTGTCTGGCACAAGACATATCCTTTGCCCTAAACAGCAGACAGTGACTACTGTGGGGGAAAGCACAATGTACTTGATTGGGCCAAAAATTTTGCCTTGTTCTGCGTATTATCCTACATTACATCCTACATTGTTTATGAAATAAAATTAAATATGTACAGTGTGACTATCAACGAACTGAGTATCTCAGCTATGAGCCATTTCAGCCAAGTATCTTGACTGCGACTTTGGCAATATATAAGCATAATGATGGTAAGGTAAACATCTGTGTTAAAAGAAGAGAAATATTTCATGTTTGCCTATGGATTCTAGTTAGCCTAAGAAAATGTGATCTGTTTCACTAGTAGTTTAGGATTACGTGTCACTCTATAATATTTCTGTGTTCATACAATTATTAAAAAGAGCTTAAGATAGAAATAGTTACTATTGAAATGAAAAACTGTCTCTCTGCATTTAATTGGACATGAATTCACCTTGAAAACTTCTCAGAACCCTTCTTCTAATTTAAAAATAGAACAAAATGAGCAGCTTAAAGAAAGCTATAGTATTATAGTAACATCCAGTATGGCACCAATATTCTGTCCAATTGAAAAAAAATTTTTTATTTCGTTTTCCCTTTCACGATTTTACCATTTTTCAAACTTTCATTTTCAAAAGCCTGAATGGAAAAGAAGACTTTACCTGTATGAGTTGGAATTCATCAGAAATGCAACCTGAGAAGGGAGGGATTTCAGAGCCACAGAGGCATTGCAGAAAACCTTTTGATCCTCTGCTGTGTACAGTTAAGTTTTAAACGCTAAGTTTGGTCCTAAATAGCTCAAATCTTAATAGCTTAAATACTTGTCAGTACTAAATCTATCAACTGTTATTTAATCCACTTATGACAATAATTGCATGTATATAAAAAGTCTAATATTGTTTACCTTCCTTTTTATTACCTTATTCATACTCATAACATTTGAATATCTGACAATAGACGAGTCTTAATGTTAGGACATTTTATTGCTACCTTTGCTTATCATTTCACAAAATGTTAGATATGAAGAGGTTTTAGTAACTTCTTATAAATGAACCTCACTGGAGTTTAATAAGTACAGATGTTTGTTCCTGAATTCAAACCAGTTGGTTTCTTCTGTTGTGTTAGGCAGAGCTGAACACGGTACTGTAGGGTACATTTTCGTTTTCGTAAGGTAAGTTACTGAGTATATGGCCAGAAATTGGGCTTAGGTTCTTCCTACCCAAAATATAATGAAGGATGTGTAGATTTAAGACAAAAAATAATCATTTTTTACATTATGAAACCTAAGTGACATTCTTACAAGAATATTCTATTGTTGGCTAACACACAGGGAAATTTTTTGAATTAATAAACTAAGAAGTACTATTTTAGTACAATTTAAGTTGACATATATGTAGAAAGAGTCATTTCTTGTTAGCAAACTGTGCCACAATTGTAAATCTTCTTTCTACAGGCAAATGGAAAGTAAATCACTTTATGTCACTTGGCTGAGAACATGGAACATTTAAAATAATGCTGTTGATATAGTATGATACTTCCCATCAGCTCTCATGCCATGTTGGGTACTATGTTACTGTGATATAGTTCCCAAACTGAAATGTTTAACTTATTAATAATTTTCACTTTTACCTAGGAAAAATTGGAAAATGATAGGCTTGTCTAAAGGATTTGTCTTCAGAGCAGCAAAACAGCATAAAAATATTCTTTAATGATGCTTCCTTATATACAATACAACAGAAGAAAGCTGTGACCTATTACTCTACTATGAATTAAGCTTAAGTGCGGTGTTTATAAGGCATGCATATTTGCCATGAAAGCTGCACTGTAATGTAGGTGCCCAGTGTCTATGAAACTGATCCTTAATACCTCAGACATACTTGAGGTAACAGTTACAACTGGCAAATAAATATTTATTACCATTTTTTTGAATAATGCTTTTTCCTGGTAGTTGTAACTAAGCCCCGGTTTTGTGTCAGGCCTTATGAGGCAGACCCTCTGCAGGGTACTGAATGCTCTGTTTTCTTTAGGGTCCTCTTGTGACATCTGAGTGTTACTGCTGATGACTGGCAATCCTGCCTTTCCTAATACATTCCCATAATACAATAATTAGCCTGGAAATTGTAGGTTTCTGCTTATTTGGGTTGTGCATTTTCAGTTGTTTTTCATCTCAGGGGACTTGAATAGAAACAAGAGATTAATTGGTATTACATAAAAGGGAAATAAATGCAACTCAGAACAATGTCTGGCTGTTTCTGATCAACACCTCTTTCTCCCAGCTGCTTTAAACTATGAAACACTTTTTGCAGATGTACTGAGAATGAGCATTTCCTGGATTCAATGAGATACGGTCTAATTACATAAAATACAAGGAATTAAAAGATAAAATAATCAGAGATTTGCTTTTTCAAGGTACCTTCTTAAGTCTACTTTACAGTGGATTCATATTGCCTGCAGATGTGAAGCAGCAGAGTAAAACTAAGTTCCCTTGATTTCTAAATCATCATCATATGAAGAGCTATAAGTAATTCTTTTGAGAAAGATATGACAGAAAAGGCATGTGAAATACTTAACAGAGACTGCATATGCGCTAAGATTTTATCTATTGCCTTCGACTTATCTTTACATTGTATAAGCTGATGCAATATGTGCAGAGTAAGTTGAATAATTTTAGAAACTTTTTAAATAAAAAAGCTAGAATTAGAAAAAGATTTAGGTGACTGTGAGAAGATGGAAAAATGTTTGGCTCAAAGATTATTCTGCAGCACCCATCCAAGACATAACCTGCATGAGGTTTCGTGGTTAATGGTTACCATGAGCACGGTGATAAGAGATACATATACTGCTGGAGACCAGGAGAAACCCCCTTTTTGGCTGTTATTTTTTGGCATTTGAGTGAGACGTCACTGGATCTCTGGTGGTGACTAACCCTGCTTTATTAACTGTTAGCTAGGATTTTTGTCTTTACTATCATTATCTTCCCCATCTTCCCCTAATTCTCTCTCTGCTTAGACTTTGTAATAGATCAAGTGGACAATGCTGGGACTCTTGCTTCCTTAGTTTTCCTCTGGGTATATATAATTCAAACCATCTCTTCCAATAATTGGAGCAAGATGGCAGTATGCATGGAGTTTCTCCTATAATGTATAAAGAACGTTCAGTTTAAAGAAGTGATTTATTGCAAACAGAATGTGAAACAGTGCTAAATCTGTATGTTACTCACCTTGTTAATAGAGAATGGATCTTAGCAGGCACCATGCAATTTTTATGTGATTACTTAGGAGATGAAAAGAACACAGTGAAAGTGATTGAATTTCAGTAATGCATTGATAAAGTATAATGAAATCTGATTCTTACAACTGATTCAAGTCTGCTTTCAGTCTAATTCAAGACTGTGAGTGAAAATTAATGAGAAACGGCAAAGTACTTTGTATCTGATGGGGAATGCTAGAATTTGAATTAATTGCAATTTTATTTTAAAATCCTCAAGAGTAATCTGGGGAAGTGTTGTCTGTTTAGATTGTAGGAAGGAGCTGAAGACATCTGCAAGGGTGGAAAATGAATTTATAAGTATAATGTATTTTTAAGAATAAAATCGTTAACATATGTATCTTAATGTGTCTATAGAACTGTTTACTGGAGAAAGAATGTCTATGTCCATCTGAATGCACCTGGTAATGCCATATTACCAGTGGAGACCTTTGGCAACTGAACAGTTGCACAAGTAACACTACTAGGTTAGGTAAGTATTACTTTTTCTCAGCTGCGCAGTGCAATTGTAAAATGAGTCATGTTGTGTTGCATTCTGATTACTAGAGGGATGTGAACAGGAGGCACAGTTCACAAACTCAGAGTATTCTAACCTACAAAACAGGTAAAGAGAACCTCATCTTGAGGTGGCGCTCATGAAAACAAGATTAAGGCCCACCACAAACTCTGTACCTGATCTGGAAACTGTGCTGCCAGTGAAGAAGCACACTTGAAAAGATATATCTAGAACTCTCAGGGATGTTACAGCCTTTATTTTGCGGAATACCAATCTCTAATTGCATTTTCTCACAGTTGTCTTTTACAGCTCTTCAGAGCTGTGCTTACTTCACCAGTGCTACGTGGTTTAACGGCAGTTCAGCATTCAGATCGACCTGTGTGAGGGCTGAAACTGCACTCCATATTTAATAATTCTTCTCTCATCTTCTGTCTACCGGGGAACTGTTCTAAACACCACATAAGTTTTCTGGCTGGGAGGATCTTATACTGTTGTTTTTTTCCCGTTGAGTCCATTCTAGTTTTACCTTTCCATTCTATTTTCTTTGAGACAGAGAGAAAACTATGAATAACCCATGGTACTGACAGACACCTGTGATGAAACAAACTTGAAAGTGAGGATATATGATAGTATTTAACAGTAAAGTAATATTGTCTTATAAGGGTGATGATCTTAAGTCTAACTCTAACCCTTGTTAATTTAATCTTTCCTTTGCAGCAAGGTATTTCTGTGTTGTTAATGATCTTTTTAACTTGGATAATTTTCTGTTGTGTGTTTTCAGATATGAAAAGGCAGCTCCGACTCACAGGTTTCAAGGGTTGTTGCAAAATTTCATTTTAATTATTCTTTTTTCCTCATTTTTAAATCATTCCTATTATTTTTTCTACTCCTTGACCAGTGGGGTGACATTTTTGGAATATTCCTTATAGTGACTAGAACAACACTTTTTTGAAAGGTAAGAGCAAATTTAAACTTATTCCCTGCCTTCAGTGCCTGAAAGCTATTCTTCCTGTTGTTTTGATGAAATTGCTAAAAATTCCAACTAAACATGAACAAACAAAATGTGTATTGAACTATAGTTTGTCCTCTTCATAAGTAGCCCTGGTTTTATCAGTATCCCATATCATAACATCATGCAGCAGGCTATTGGGTGTGGAGAAATTTTCTCACATTTTTATTTTCTCACAATCATTTTAATAAATTGGTTTCTCCCATCTCAATCAAGCTTTTCCCTCTTCCTTTCTCTCCCCCTTCCTCTCAAGGGATGTAGCACGATAACCTCTTCAAACCATGGCATTTGTTTTTTTGTCAGAAATATTAGAGGCTGAAATCTTGGAGACTGAAATAAAATTACAACTTTGAGTATAATAGATAGTAAAGAGTATTTAAAACATTCTTGTGTCAGAAAAATGAAAATGCAATGGAAATAGTGTAGATGCTGTTCATGTTTCTCATGTTATGCAGATAAAATCCCCACTGCCAAATTCATTGGTAGTCTAGAAATTTCAGCACAAGTCAGTAAAGGATCTGTGATTTGCAACTGTTTGCTACACAGTATGGAAGTAATTTGACATTAAAATGCCTTGAGATGATCTGAATACTAAGAAAAACAAGATTCTGAATTTTCCTTTCCCTGATACGGCTTATTTACTTGTGGAGCTCTAGCTCTTTTTCCAAGGAATTTAAACCAGTAAAATGGATACTGCATACATTTCCCACGGAAAAGAAATTTATTCCAATCAAGTAGAAAAAACATTTTATTCTGTGTACTGAATACTGACAAACTGAAATCCCTCATTTGGGATGGCAGTGTGGGAGGGCTCATCAGTTACAATAATGAATAAAACAGATAATTTTACAGAACTTGGGCATAATTTCATAACACTAAGTGAATAAGCGCTATCCCTCTGGCTAATTACTTCAAAGTTATGGATGATCATAGATTTATGTTAAATCTAACATAGTAAGCTATGTGTTTCTATGAGTTTTCTATTCTGAATTTAACTCATCCTTAAATATATGTCTCTTTGTTGTCAATACTAAAGAGAATGGATTTGCAGCCCCCAGATTTATGAAAAAAATATATATATAACAGAGAAAGAAAAAGAAAAAGACAGAGGGAAAGGAAAAAATGAAGGAAAAGAGAAAGAACAGGAAAAGAGAAAGAAAAAGATAAAGAAAAAAGGAAAAGTTAGTGTTTAGACTTGTTAAGTCTAAAGTGAAACAGTTCTAGATAATTGCAGTCATAGCAGTGTATGTGTCTTCTATATTTTAAAGGATATTTGTAGGGTGGCAGAACTTTACTTTAAATGTAAAGCCAGTGAAATAAAGTGCACAAAAATGTATTTGGATATGAATTTTTACTTATTCCCATAAAACACAAATGAATGCGTTGAAGTATCATTACAAGTTTGCAGATGTTTATGAAAGCATCAGTAAGAATGTTTGAACAAGTGTTCTGTCACCTGCAGTTGCTTTAACAATGCCCGTTTAAAATCAGTTAATTATGTCAGAGTACAAGTTTGTCTAAGACATAATATTTCTATTGAAAATTTCTAAATACTAACTTAGGATGTTTCACATTTTTAAAGCCATTGTTTTGATAAGTGTAGAACTGAAGTTCATGTGGGGAAAAAGTACTTATCAGTGCAGAACTAAATTTGCAAAACTCCATTTTCCATAGATATTACAAATACTGTTGTTCCATGTAAAGATTGTTCTTAGACATCTAAGCAGATATTAGCATAAAAAAATGTCATGGTTTTATGATGTTTGGTATTGGTATTCCACATCATAACATCATGTATTGCACTAAGAATTACAGAGTTAATGCTCCAGATCTGTGGATCATTGATAGTTATGGTATGTCTGTCTCAGAAGAGAACTACGTTGCCCAGAGGACTCTGTGTTGCTTTGCATTTTTACATTTTTCCACACAGAGGGAAAGATGAAAACTGCATGTCAACACACACGCTCTTTCCTGTGGTATCGACTCAGCAGTGGGTGCTCGCTGCCATCTCACCTTCAGCATTTAGCACAAGACCTTCAGTTTATCGAACACTCTCTCTTGCTCATTTTAGTTGATTTATTAGCTTAAATTCCAATTATATTGTGTTATTTTGCATTCTGATATCTTATTTAGTAACTTAGCTTTCCTTCTCAGATTGTTGCTGCTGTTTTGTTTCTAGGCCCATCTCCCATTTCACTTTTCCCCTTCCTCCTTCCCCCTTTCCTGTGGCGTGAGTCTGTGGGTCCCCCGCACCAATTGTCATGGAACTGGGCCGAACCTGCAAGTAAACTGTTGACAAAAAATTACTCAATCTGGACATATGATTATTTCCAGAATAGTGATATTATTTGCTCTTCTGTGATTTTTCCCCTTGCATTTGTTGTCATTTCTATGATTACTTCTGCAAGCACTAATAAAAAATAAAACGCAGTCAGCATCAAGCAAGATGGGATTTTTATGAATTTGCACACATTATGTGACTTCTTTAGTAATTCTTGTAAATGACCTCCAGCAGATAAGAAGTTGATTACTCACTGTAGGAATTCTGATTCTATGCCTAGCACAGAGAAAATCAGAGCTGTTGAGAATTCTTCCTTTTCTGTTTCTGGCAAGGACTGGTAATACAAATACATTTGATATTAAAGGATGTTGTTTCCTGCTGAAGGGAAGTTGGAAACTTATTTCTCTCTTGATTTTCCTGATAAAATGACTGTAAATATACTACAGTGTATGTCAATGTCTGATGATGCTTCTGTTTTCACTGATTCAGGACTTCTACAGTACCATCAAAAAAGTACAAATCTCTTTCCTATTTCTTTTATAGACACTTACTATCAACCAGCTTTCATCAGAAGTCTATCTGTTTTTGTGAATATTTAATCCAGAATGTACTGCTCATTGTAATATTTTTTCTGTCAAACTCATAAATAATACTACATTCATTCTGTAAACTGTTTTTTAAATTATGTATACAGTAATCAAGGTAATGTATATTACTCAATTTATTTCATGTATTTCTGGTGCCTTTGATGGTGGCAGGTCTCTCATGGTAAATAATTGCAACAAAGATAAATACGCATGTCTTTATGCTAGGAACAATGGAGAGCATATGAGTTGAACTTTAATATCCATGTGTTTGCTATTTTCCAATTTTTTTTCCAATTTTGTTTTGAAACTGTGCTTTTAAGAGTTTCTTGAACTTTTTTGTGTGTTTTTCATGTAGACTGTTGTGCAAATGGGCTTATGAACCCTCCTTACTATTGGTCAGCCATAAAACTATTTTTTATCTTCAGTTGTATACAGTCAAAGATTTAAAACTCTTCATGCCCTTGTGTGAAAAAATATTTGTTTATCAAGCATTAAAAAGATGATGAGGAAAGACCATTTACTAGAGGATTACATTTTTATCTGCTATATAGTTGACATGAAAGCAAAGGCACCTTACAAAACACAAGGTTAGAATATCTTTGTCACTTGGTACAAGCTCTAATAACTTCTGAAGAACAGTCAGATACTAATTTTAGAGTCTCACATGCTCTACCAAAGAAACATGTTGAGTTCTAACAATGAGTAATACCTCGTGTTCCAACAGCATCTTCTATCCGACTATCTCAAAGTAGAATACGTACAATTGATTATACAAGTGTTATAAGGTCTTTGGGAGGGAGATAAGCATGAATTTACTTCGTGACAGATAATTCTCTTTGGAAGAGGAATTCTAAGGTCCCGTTACAATTCCACAAATCTACATATGAAAACTATAGTACTACCTGTTAATCAGGTCTTTACTTTTGTTCTGTGGAGTGAAGATTGCAGCCTTGACAGGGAAAACCAGAAGTTCACATGCAGAAGCATGTGAAATCATGAGAATCTTATTCTACAGGAGAAATTCAAGAACCAGGTCTCCCCTTTGTTCTAATAATTTCACTGGCACTCAGACTGAATTTTTTAGTTCTGTTCTTGAAGGTAACATTTTGTTCTGATATTACTAAGCAGTAATACATCTTAAATCCACTGACAGGTACATACATGAAGTTCAGTTGGATTTCAGTCCAGTTTTTCAAATTGTCACTTGTGTCCATCTGAACTTAAATAATCATTTTAATCTTTGGCTAAAAACCTGCTCTTTTAAATGATGATTTTATATACTAGAATCAAAGATTGGTTGAAGTTGGCATGGAACTCTGAAAGCTGTCTTTGTTCAACACTCCTGCACCAGCAAGGCCACATAGAGCAGGTTGCCCAGGACCATGTCCAGATGGCTTTAGAATATTTCCAAGGAGGGAGACTGTATATCTCTGGGCAGCCTGCCTCATATGCCATTATATAGTCATTGGCAAGTATTTCAAGGCATATACAACCTATTTACAAGCCATCTTTTCATCTCTGTCTGTGATGCCTCAATCTGTACTATTCCATGAGCACTTTGTGGAAAGTAGTTTAATGAATTTAGGCCCTGGTTATTGGCAGGCTGATCTTATCTAAAATTTCTCTAGGATGTTTTCTGATCTCTGTTTTTCTGAACCACTCAATTGCCTTCTCAGCTGTGCCTTTCGCTCCTGGACATACCCCATTGTTCTCCCAGAATTTTTTTCTTTGACCTTGGTGATCTCAATGAAACTGTAAGATGCAACTCAACTGTAAATTCTGGCCTGGAGGCATATTTTTTTCCTGGAATTACCAGCTATTTTCCAGCTGGCAAAAAGAAACGTTACTTAAACATAAGAACGTGTTTCCTAATGCTCTTATACTATAATACAAATAAATGCAAATCAAAATTGAATTATTAAGTAATGCTTATAGAGGCTTTTTATTTTTCAAAAATTTCTGTGACAATATTTCTTTAAGAAGCTTTTTTTTTTTTCCCTTTGGATAGGGAAAAATTATGCAGCAAGTATGATATTTTAGCTATTATAAAATTCACGCATTTTGTTTTTTAGATTTCTTAGATAATGTAGAATGGTAACAAAAAGTTGGAAAATTAATTTTGAGGACTTTGACTTGTTTTCTTGCAAGGAATTAAATATTGCATTTTGTTTTAATGGAAGATAGATTTATCATAGAATCATAGAATGGTTTGGGTTGGAAGAGAACTTCAAGTTCATCTAGTTACAACCCCTTCCATAGATAGGGACACCAGTCTCTAGATCAGGCTGCTCACAGCCTGGCTTTGAATCCTTCCAGGAATGGGACCTTCACAACTTCTCTGGACAACCTGTTACAGTATTTGGATTAATTGTCATGTCAAACTTTTAAGAATGCAACAAATATATAATACCCAGCTATGATCATTATCATCTCTTACCAAATATGTGATTTTTAGTGTATTTTACACTGTTCTCGTGTTGTCATTTTATGTCCATAAACCTATCTTTAGTTACAGTAGAATGTCTCTCTTAAGGAGTAGGGTTCTTCTGCCTTTTTTTCTTCCCTTGTAATTTTCTTCCCACTTTGCAAATTAACTGCTGTATGAGACTTCTGCTTTTTTTGTCCTTACCTAGTCCTTACCTCTGATGGATTAGAATATCTGAATCTATAGGTTTGAAGTTAATACTGTTCAGCAAATGAGATTTCTACTTAGTCATTTCACTGAATTAGTGAGGATAAGTAATTGATGAACCAATTTATTTCCAACAAAGAATGGCTAAGCAAATACATAAGGTACAATGTGAATCAGATATTAAGACACAAATTTACTATGAATGTGCAGCACTTTGTGATATAGTGAATCCAGTACAGCCCTTGACATTTAATTAGTAATACAGATACAAAGACAGCTAACATTGCAATAAGATTTTAGAGAGTTTTGGTACAGTACAAACAATAAAATGAAACCTAAAAAGAAGGCAGTACCGTTGTTCATTGTATTCATGATGAATTCTGATGCAAAATATGTTTCACTTTTTGCTTGTATTTTGATAAGGTAACTTTTACTTCTGCTTTCCTCCAAAATTCCAGGAAATATTGAAAGATAAATATTTCAGAGCATAGAGTTGAGATTTGGTAGACAATATCACTAAATAATTTTATTTGAGTGTGTTTTTACTGTCCTACTTCACATTACCTATGAACTAAATACAGAAGTTAAATAAATATTATTGCTGACTGCTTACAACTTTCTTCCCATATGGCTTTAGGCATTTATTATTCTGACCCTTTTAAAATATGTTGGCAGCTTTTTATGACTATACTAAGGAAACCTTGGGGGCAGTAGACCAGACAGGATATTATTCAGAGATTAAGAAAGGAAAATGAGAAAAAAGGATGTGAACAAAAGGCAGACTAGAAAGGAAGAGGATCATACTCACTTTCCACTTCTGGAGGAAACTGCAGCCCTTATTGTGTGCATTCTGAAAGTGATTATCTCCAGTCACTGGTACTCTCAGCATCTAATCTGCTGATTCACTGGCATTATCTCTTCAGAATAAAAAAGGACACATCTAAAAATAATAATAGCCATTATAACATAGATTCATACCAAGGAGACCATTAGCTAATCTATGTTAAAATATTTTTTGAATAAATTGTTTTTCCCAAACACATTTTGAAGTGATTATTAATTCACTTACAATACTTCCACATTATAAAGGGCCTTTGCAACTATTGTAGGAATGAAATGTAGCTGGCTTTGCATGCTATAACTTTCAAGGATTATGATCTTGAATTCACAGATGTCTGGATCTTGGTTAATAACAGACAGGATTGTCAGTTGGCTTGTATCAGGGATAATTGCCTCTATCTGGGAAGCAGTGGCTGAAGCATCAGAGTTACGTCCTCATGCTGTGAGATCTGTAATTAACTGCAGAGCAAGAAGTAGGCTAGGCAGAGATCAATATACAAAGATTTATCAATGAAAAAAGCTCTCAGACTCACTTCTAATTCAAAATAATAAAAATGGACATGTATTAGAAAACTACATTTTATCTTTCTTACAGACAGTTCTCAATTTTTTTCCAAGATTTTGATAGGAGTAAAGTTTGTTTCTCTATGGTTTCACTGAACTCAGCTACCATGCCTCTCCATTTATCGTGCTATTATTACCTAATTGGTCTGTGTAATGTGTAGCAGTGCTTGATGTGCTGAACGTTTAGAATTGCATAGAAGGCAATAAAAAATATTACAGCACAGTGTTACATTTTAGTTATTTTTTTATTAGACTTCATAGAATCACAGAATGGCTTGAGTTGGAATGGACTTTAAAGACCATCCAGTTTCGATACTCCTGCTGTGGGCAGAGTTGCTGTGCTCTAGATCAGGCTGCCCAGGGCCCCTTCCCACCTGGCCTTGAATGTCTTCAGAGACACAGCATCCACAGCTTCTCTGGGAAGCCTGTTCCAGAGCCTCATCACCATCTGAGTAAAAAAATTCCTCTTTGTATCAAATCTAAATCTCCTCCTCTTTAATTTAAAACCATTCCCCCTTGTCTTGTCAAGATGAGATCCTGTATGAAGCTTGCCTCCCTCCTGCTTATAAGCTGTCTTCAAGTACTAGAAGGTTGCAATAGTCTTCCATAGCTTTCTCTTCTCCCAGAACAAGCCTATCTCCCTTAACTTTTCTTCAAAGGAAGTTGCTCTAGTCCTCAGATCATCTTCACAGGCCTCCTCTAGACCCACTCCAACAGCACCATGTCTTCCCTCAGTTCTGAACACAGTATTCCATATAAGGGTAGAGCAGAGGAGGACAACCACCTCCCTCTCCCTGCTGGTTGTCCCTCTGTTGATGTAGTCCAGATTGGACCCCTGGGCTGCAAGTGAGCACTGGTGGCTCACATCCAGCTTTTCATCCTCAATCATCGTCATGTCATCTGCAACTCTGCTCTCAATATATTCTTCTCCCAGTCTGTATATGTATCTGTCTTGTATACTTACGGTCAAAGAATAAACGTATCTTTACATCAGTCAGCCTACCCTGATGTCACAAAACACTGTGGTATTGCTAAAATGCAATTTAAAACAGTTACTATTAAATTAGGTGATACACTGTATAATTAGAAGGCAACTTTTTAAAAAATTTTTATTTTATTTTTTATTTTTTAACACTTAGATCAAATGTATAATATTGTGAATCTCTTTGTACACTGGGTTAATTAAACACATAAAAATCTTAAAGTACACAAAATTTTATATTAGGTGATACTTTATTGTGAATGTCATGTAGGTTATTATGGAAGTCAATTTCTAAACAAACTATTTCTTACTAATAAAGTGTATGAAACTCATAGGACACAGCTCTGATTGCTCTTTTGTCAGGAAAAAAAAATAGGTCAGAGGAAAAAGCCAAAAAATTCAATTACATTTACAGCAGCAGCTGAAGGGAAGCAAAATCAATGAAAGGAGCATACTTATTAGAGACCTGAAGTTGCCATAAAACTGAAACTAAATCACAGTGACAGTGTCTGAACTTCAGATAAATTGCTTTGAATTCAGAATTGGAACCTGGAGAAATAATGGAAATGATATTGCAGCTGTTGAAGAAAGGGATAGAACTTTTTACATCTACTGCTTCTCTAGATCTTGTTGGTATTTCAGGGATCAAACACTGATTTGTTACCTTTTTTATTACTTCTTGTATAGAGACTCCTACTGTTTCTCTAACAGATAGAACTGTTGTCAATTGCATTGGCACCAACTGGTTAGAGAAATATATGGTTTTTAGAAATATCTATTTTTGGTAGCCATCCAATGTGACCCACAGCCTCTGATCATATCTAATAAACTCCAAAAACAAAAACAACAAAAAACAACAACAACAACAAAAAACAAACACCCAACAACAGAAAGAAAAAACACAAAACCAGAGAGGGGAGGGCAACAAATGACCACTTCAAACATTCTTTTGGTAACACGGAATATTGTTCTCTTTCCGTGGCAATCACATCAAATTAGACACTACTGTTTCTGTTGAGTTTCTTTTTTTTTTTTAATGTAAGACAGCTTCTCTTCCTATATTCTACATAATTCTCTGATGATTTGATTCAGAAAGGCTCAAATTTTAGATGTCATGAATTTCTTTATCTCGGTAATTTGGTTTCTGGAACGCTTTTGAGGAAAGCTGCTGTAGACTAGATTTTTGTTTTAGTTCCCACTTGAATGCAAACTTCTTGCATGGACTTAAGTATTGGAGTTTCATCAAGAAGCACTTGTAATAATGTAACTAGAATTCTCAAGACAGTTAGATATGTACGGAGGAAGTAAGAGAAGGTGAGAAATGTCCAAGTTTCACTGGGAGTGTACCATAGCCATGTTAGACATTTTTTTTTTGTCCCCGTGGCAGTACATCACAGAATCACAGAATCACAGGTTTTGGAAGGGATCTCAAGTGATCCAGTTTCCCTATAATAGGTCACACAAGTAGGCTTCCAGACAGCTCTTGAATATCTCTGTGGATATTCTCCAGAGCTCCATCACCCATATCTTAAAGTTCTTCTGCATGTTAGTACAGAAATTCCTATGTTCAAGTTTCAAGACATTACTCCTTCTCCTATTGCTATACAACACTGAAAACAGCCTGGCCTCATCCATTTGCTTCCCATCTCCCTTTAGATGCTTACAAACACTTATCAGACTCCCTCTTAGTCTTATTTTCCCAAGGCTGAAGGTGTGAGATGACTCAGCCTTTCCTCATGAATCATCATTAAGGGCCTGGACTTCTAGGAAATCTCTGTTTTTTGTACTGGGGAGCCCAGAAATGGTCACGGTAATCTAAATGTGGCCTCACCAGGGCAGAATAGAGGGGGAGGATCACCTCCCTCGATCTGCTGGCCACGATTATTTAATGCACCCCAGTATACTATTGGCCTTCTTGGCCACCAGGAAAAACTGCTGGCTCATGACCAACCTGTTGTTCACCAGGACACCCATGTCCCTCTCCTCAGAGCTCTTCTCCAGCAGGTCATCCTGGTGCATGCAGTTATTCCTTCCCAGGTGCAAGATTCTACACTTCCTCTTTTAAACCTCATCAGGCTCCTCCCTGCCCAACTCTTCAGCTGTTCCAGGTCTTGTTGAATAGTAGCACAGCCTTCTAGTGTGCTGGCCACTGCTCCCAGCTTTTTATCACCAGCAAACTTGCTGAGGGTGGACTCTATCCCTTCATCCAGGTTGCTAATGAAGATGTTGAACAAGACTGGACCCAGCACTAACTCCTGTGAAACACCACTAATTACAGTCTCCCAGCCAGACTCATTCAGATGTTACTGATGACAGTCCTCTGAGCTCTGCCAGTCAGCCAGCTCTCAATCCACCTCACCATCCACCCATCTATCCCACACTTTCTAAGTTTCATAGCAAAGATGTGGGAGATGCTGTCAAACAATTTTCTGAAGCCAGGATACACAACATCTACTTCTCTCTCCCCCATCTCCCCAGCCAGTAATGACATCATAAAAGCCTACCAGCTTGGTCTAGCATGATTTCCCCTTTGTGAATCGCATGTTGACTACTCCTGATAGCCTTCTTCTCTTCCAATTGCATGGAAATGACATCCACAACACGTCATTCTATCACCTTTCCATTGACACAAGTGAGGCTGACTGGGCTGTAGTTTCCTGGATCCTTCTTCTTGCCCTTTTTGAAGACATTTTTGTAACAGATTAAATACAACATGCAGTGTGATGTCAATGGGCAGAGTACTACTTTTATGACTTTTTTTACTATTGTACACCTTTTTATTAAGCAAATTATACTGGAAAAGGTGCAAAACAAAATGAGCTTAGATATTCCAGCAGTCTTGATACACTCTGGACTGACTTGGTGAGTGACTGTGTGTGTGTGTGTGCACAGGAGAAAGGTGAAAAATAAGTTCATCCTTTCATAATTTCCTTCACATGTATAGAAGAATCTGAATTCAGAATAACGTTCTTCATCCATTCTTTCAAGAAAAATAATTTTTTTAAATTGTACCTTTCTTTATTTAATACTGAAACTCAGTAGAACAGGCCACCTACTATAATCTAATCTTTATTTCTACTTTTATTCTGTTACCATTCCGCAGTTTACAAGCCTTCCAAAGTAAAAGGCCTCTTTTGGTATTAATACTTCCCTGTTTAAAATGAAGGAGAGTGTACTAGTCTGCTGAATTTTTGAATTCTCACATATTTAACTATTTTAGAGTGAAAATATAATGGCAATTTTAATAGTAAGTGGGGAGTTTTTGATCATTTACTTCTAGCAAAATTAATAGTTTGTACTTGTTAAAATGTAGACAAATAAAAGTGAAGAGGGATATATAAGTGAAACTTAACTGATTCACAGGATAAATTTATTTATCTGCATTGTCAGTTATATTCATTTTTTTTTCTTATTATCAATTATATATTTTCAATAAAAATTGCTCTGTTTGCGTCAATCACATTATGGTACATGAAACTAGATTGCTATACATTTTAGTTAAGGTATTTGTATGTAGTAAGAAACAATTATTTACAAGAACTGTGTGAATTCATAGTCAGTTTGAAAGGATGTTTTAACTCTGTGTGAAGGACTGTGTGCAAATTAGTAAGTGTGGGTATTTAGGTGCCCATATTCTGAAAATTTTCAAGTGGCAGAAATACACGATTTCATTACTCTGACAAATGTGCTGCTCTTTTTATTTAAAGGAAAACAATTTTCAGACATCATTAAAGATTCTTTCATTTGGCATAAAATGCAAAACTCTCTTTGTATTTCATCACTCTGATTCTTTGAGTTGTGCCAGATCATGATCCACGTTTTGATGTATATTTCAAATTCTTCATGTTCCAAATGAATTTACTCATAAATTTTGGAATTAAATCTCACTTGTATTGTTTGTTTGTTTGTTTGTTTGTTTTTAAATTATGATTTAACATATTTGTATTTATAAATGCATTTTATCAGTAACATATTTCATCACCAACCTTTCTTGATTTCTTTTATACCCTTCCAAGGCAGATTGTTCACATCGTGAAAGGGATCATTTCAAGATCTTCATTCCAAGTGCAGCTAAAAACATGGCTTGAACTTAAAAACTTTTACACTAAGGAGATGTTTATTTGCCTGAAAGTGTTTGGTCCTATTTTCATTTATCATATCCATCAGAACCAAATGACTCTATTCTACCCTTTTGTTTTTCTTATCTTATGCTCTTCTCCCATAACCAGTTCTCCTCATCTGGAGGTAGTGACACATGGTAATATACTGTTGGCATTCGCAGTAACTTACTGGAGAACGCAACCATGAAGTTATTTAAGAACAGATTTTACTGGGCTGAGTGAGACAGAAAGCTAGTCTTTCTTATTAACCTCTATAGCCTTGAGTAAACACACATGCTCTTTTTCCACATGGAAAACCTATCTGAAATGTTGCTGTGACTAAGCAGGCCTGAACATACATATACAGAAGCCATTTTAAGATAAATAAAAAATAAATAAATGTAAAGATGAAGAAGATAGGGATCTCTATTCGTATGAAAAATACATGGTATTCTAGGAAATGGAGCTGGAATATGTCACAGTTCTGTTCTCCATTAATATGGTCAAATGTACGAAGATCTTGTTTGAAGGTCAACCCTGTGATCCAGAATAACATGTAATGAGACTAGTGAAATCTCTCTAGATGGCCATCAATGAAAATAATTCAAGGTTATAATAAACACCGAAACACTTCTTGACTTGTCATATGTAATGATTTGGGGTACTTAAAATCTAGGTATTCACTGTGCTTCAGAGACTAGAAGATTCTCAGGTCGGTGCCTCATTCTTCTTGTGTATATCTTGCTCATCACATTGTACTGTTAAATAATGTATCCACAGTATTAGTCATGAGAAACATTGCAAAACTGCTGAGCACTGACTGACTGGGCATTGGTGAAAAATTGTGTTGTATACTTATGTTGCTCTGAATGTAACGCCTGCTACTTATTTCCATGGAATCAACAACAGATACAATAACAATATTTTATAGAGCAAATTCTCATCTACAGAACGTTGGTTTTCAGCATGGTCATCACCATTCATTATGTATTTTTGCCACTGATATAAAAGATTCGGAATGCTATGCTCGCAATAATATGCAACCATGGAGGTTAACCACTGTTTCACAGTACTATGAGAATGGCATTGCTAACAAAATATTACCCATGCAGATCATTTTCAATTGGTCCAAACAGATGGAAGCCAGAGGCTTCAAATGCATACACAGTTCCATGGCCATAATTGGCTGTTTTGTACATATGATCATGGTATGACAACTATGCATGGCTGTCCTGAATATGGCTTGATCTGCACATCACTGTGGAATGCAACACCCACCACATCACTATGTTAATGTCCACTGTTTTTCTAAATAAACACTCCACCAGCATTGAAGAATGTCAGTGGGTTGTTAGTGCACCATTAGTTGGCAGGCATTTTTACTGTTAGCTGGGCACTGGTGAGTGGGTGGTGAACAATTGTCTTCCAAATATATGTACGTTTTTGTATTTATATTTACATTTAAAGATTTATTTAAATATTTATTTTTACATTTACATTTGTACATTTACATAAACATATTTATATTTACAATCACATTTTTATTTCTATTTTTTATTAACTATCTTAGGAAATAGTTTTTATTCTCAACCTCTCAAACAAAGTTTTATTTCTTATTCAATTCTGTCCCACATGCTTCTAGGAGAGGGGAGTAAGTGATCAACTGTGTGGTGCTAAGCTGATCATCAGTTTAAATCACAACCATTATGCTGTTCAAAGGCAGGACCTAAGTTACTTAATTACATGAACAACGCCATATGGAAAGCAGGTGGTCAGTTTAAAACACAGAAGAAGAGAAGAACTTGGCATAGGTGAAAATACTGAAAAAAGCATTTGCAAACTATTCATAATAATAATTCCTTTACAATCTAGCTGAAGTCTCTTTTGAAGATGCTTGGTTGCCACAAAGCCAATTCAGAGTGGCATGCAAGAGAAGTATGTTTCTCTTTACAGAGACGGTCGCTCTTACATGAGAAATTGCTTAATTATAGCATAAACAATCTTATAAATGTATCACAGGATTTTCCTCTGGCTTGTTTGTCCATTTTGTCCAAATTTGTTCACCTGGTGGCAAGCTATAGCTAGGGTATGACCCGATGTGCTATTATCTGCCTGTTAATCTGCCAATTATTATATTATTATTATTATAATATTATTATTATTATTATATTATTATTATAATTATATTATTATTATTATCTGCCAATTTCATAACAGCATGAAAACGGGTTTAAGCTTCCTAAAAAAGTTGAATCTCACAGATTGATCACATGATATTTCTGATCAAAAAGAAGCTCTGAAAGAATATCTATGTGGCTTCTGGGGCGTGCCTTTCAAAATTGTATACAGACCTAATGATACGGACAGATGTGTGGTAGGATTTTTTTGTCTTTCAGCTGTTGAGATAAAAAGAATTAAAATTCTGAACGCTGCTGCAAATTATGCAGTACTTACTGCCCTTACCAGTATTTTTAGGGGCAATTATTTTTAGTTCTAGAAATGTTTACAAAACTATTGTGCTTCATATACAAACAGGGAATAAGTGCCAGTAAATAGAAGTGGAAGAAAACAAACAAACGGTGTTGTTTGGATATAAGTGGTATTTATGCAATTCAGCAATTAATGAAGTGACTTCTAGAGACATAAAATTAACTATTGCAGCCACTGCCTGAGGGTAAAAAGGGCATGTCATTTGTACTGCATGATATTGTCTCCTCAAACTTATGAAGAAAGTGGAAATAAAAGATGGAAATAACATGTATGTTTCTGGCCTGATCTTTAGTTAATGAAGACTAGTCTGTACAGCAGTAAAGCTTCATCTAAGTGTGGATCTGCTTATTTATTGATAGTACTCCATCTGCTTTTATATACTTGTAATATTCTTGCCTGCAGTATTAGCAAAATTAAAAACAAAACAAAACAAACAAACAAACAGAAAAAAACAACAAAAGGAAAGGAAAACACTCCTACACAGAAAAGAGAAAACTGGCAAATTCAATTAACAAAGAAACTCATTTATTTTATCTCACAGTTAAATTGTGGGAGTAAATACAACAAGAATTAAAATAATAATAAAAGAAACTGTTGCAGGCTTATTTCTTGGAATCATGTTCTTGACTTTATTGTTCCATTCTACTAGTCTGCTGAAGCTCCCAAAGGTGCTCTTCTAAGGTGTAAGCACTCTGGCAGTGCTGAACAGTAATAAACTGACTGGGCTTGCTGTAAGGAGAAGCAGGAAGCACTACCAGTGAGCCATGGTGTTTGGGTTGCTTATGCTCTTCTTCTCCTGGACATGAGGTGGGCATTCTGTGAGCTAATGACACTTAGAATAACGCTTGAAGTTCTGCTTCTTATCCAGGTGAAGAGAGAAGACATGTGGCTTAAAGAAATCCTTTTTTTCCCACCTATGTTTTCCTGAGTGCTTGACTCATGTGAGGCTTAAATATCTTATAAACTGAAATCAAGGAATGTCTTCCAAAACAACAGGCAGTATTCATAGCTCAGAAATGGTCAGTCTTTGTATTCTTCCTGCTGTTCTGTTTAAATGTGTGTGGAATGAAATGGAAGTTGGCTCTGGGCCCTTTGTTACCCAAGGTCAGAAACTCAAGCCAAACCAAAGCACACACATCTCTTGCCATCTGTGGAGCTTCCAGACCTTTTGTAATTTTATGGCTACCCAAACTAGGGAAGCAAGAATCTCTATTAAAAACTTGAATTTTCTTTCCAGTCTGTGCATAGATGAAAGGGCAGTTCTGAAAGTAATGCCTGCAGCTTTATCCTGTTGGCCTGTGATGTCAAAGGTTGATGTTGATGGCAGTAGAGGTTGAGCCTTCTCATAGTTGAAGAGGTTTTACCATTCTGATAAAATGGTACCTGACATAGAAGTGCATATGAAGCAAAGATGTGGGATTCAATTCCTCCATGCAGGAAAAAAATGGCACGCATTGACATTCACCAATGCTTGCTGAACTAGCATTGTTATTATGGAGAACAAACAATGGATGTCAGCACAGTGAGGGAGTGGGTGTCTTGTTTCAGTAGTAGTGGCAGTGGTCACCTCCTCTAGGGCAGATTTTACAAGTGTGGTGACATGCAGGCTCTTGTTCATCACTGGTGAAAATGCGTAGCTAATGGTGGTGATTATGTTGAAAAATTGTGTTTGGTAGATGAGAATTTGCTATACTGTTATTGTACTCTTTGTATCTGTTATAGTTTCCATTTGAATAAGCAAGAGGAATTACTTTCAGGGTGACATAAGTAAGAATGATTAGAAAGTGGTAAAGAAAAGAAAAGATTGGCTGAAAAAATTCAATAAATGGCAGCAGAAATATCGAACAGCTCTGTGGGAAAAAAAATGAGATAGAGAAAGATAACAGGATCTTGTGGAAAATAGGCAAGAATGTCTGTAATACATATTTGTCTTAGGTACAAGACTTTAAAAACAAAAAAATATGTGAGCCTGCTATTAAACTTTTAAACCTTCCTGCTATGAGCTGTTTCTTCCTCTTATCCAGTACTTTGTCAAGTCAGATGAATCATGGTGCACTTACTCAAGCTAAGATAAACCTTGAATTTTAGAGCTTCAGTTCTCACACTTTTTTTTTCTTGTTCTGTTTTAAAGACAGCTTTATTCTTACTGTGATTAATGTGCAACCAATCCCAAGTATTCATAGATGAGTATTTGCAATTTTGGAAAAAAATGTAAATAATCAACAAGGTAAATGTATCTTTGTAGCTTTTCAGGCTAATGGTTTTTGTTCCTTATTTTATTTAAAATGAGTGGAGAATAGATTTAAAGGAGCAAAATTGGATGGGCATACAGCATTAAACTATGAATTTTCTCTATTGTGGTGAAAAGATCTGTTGTTAGTGCATAAAAAAATGAGATAGAACCTATCAGAAATAAAAGGAAGGAAAAACATATTCAGAAGAAAAGGAAGGATGATTTAAGCTTTGAACAAAACAAAACAAAACAAAACAAAACACAACACAACACAACACAACACAAAAACAGTACTACTTTCTATTGAGGCCTAACAAGGTAAAAAAAAAAGAAGGGTGCCATGGAAGTGATCAGCAACACAGAGAATAATATATTTTGTTTGATTCATATACACTGCTTTTAAATGAGAAGATTCCTACAAGCTAGTGTAAGAATAAGGTTCATTCTGGCTCCTTAGAGAATCACTTACAATGCTTACTACAAGTGTAGTAGTCTAGATAAAACAAGGAGTAATGGAAAATTGTTTTGGATGCTGGGATAAGTATTCCAACAGGCTTGCATGATATCTCTTAGCACTGAGTTTCTCTTCTGATCACTTATGCATGCTTGCAGCTTCTGGCCTTATTTCCAGGAATACAAAATAATGAGGTTAACAGACTGCCAGCCTTGGGAGGTCTGAGTCCAGACAGTGCCTGTGAATCTCTGCATTAGCAGAGCGTGCGTTGGAGTTCCCCTTGAGGAGGTACAAGCCCGCTCACAGAGGGCTTTCTAATGGGTCCTTGACTGCTGCCATAATTGGTTCTGCAAGGAAACAGTCTCCAGTGATGAAACACAAATGTGAAAGACATCTCAGTGGTGCCTTCTTTGGTATTGTTATGGATTAATGAGTATTTGCTCTGGTAATGGATTACTCTGAGTTAAGCCACAGGATGACCTATCACTGTGCCTCTTTAGAGCAGTGCAGTGCCAAGTTGAGGGCCTGTATCTCTGCTCATCTCAGAATGAAGTCAACCATGAAACAAGGTGCTTGTTGCAGCATTACAGTTGGTCAGGTGTGCCAGTGAATGCAGAGCAACCTGCTTTTCCTTCTGCTCAGAGGACATTTTTATTCATGTGATAAAGACACTTCTAAACTCTGAAAATTTTCAAGAATAAACAGACTAATATAGAGGACCTGCTTTTAGAATGCCACGGCTTTGCCACATCCTCCGACATGCAATTCACAAGGCAAGCTGCTTACGTAGTCTTATACAGCAGAACTGTGAATGATCTAGAATTAATATTAGCATGAACAGTATTAGGGAAGATCTTTTTTCCTTGTGATATTTAATATCCTAGCAAAGTTGTTAATCATTCAGACTGTGTGAGCTATTTCTGAACTGAAAAGGAATACAAGGTAACTATGTTATTACCACAGACGTGTTTTTACCAGCTGTAGGTGTTATTTAAAGCTACGTTGTGTGTAATGAGCTGGGCGTGAAAGGGTATGAGAAAAAAAAATTGATTATATGTCAGACCTTTAAATACAATAAATTCTGCTCAGTTGAAATGTGCACATGTGAATTAGTCATTTGGTATTTAAGTTTAACTAACATAGTAATCAATTTAAAGGCTCCAGACATTTGAGATTTTATTTATTCATTTATTTCCTACTGCCCATCTGGTGTGTTTGTCAAAAATGGTAACATTCTGTAAGTAAAATGAGAAGAGGAAGAAAAAAAGACAGACTCACTCTGAAATGTTCATTCTGTAAGGTCTCTTCTCTGGAATTAATCCCACTGTGGAATTTTAGTATGAGATAAAGTAAAAAAAAAAAAAAAAAAAAAAAAAAAAGCATTTTAGATTATTTAGAAAATAATATAATATTCTGAGGAAAATTCTAGGTAAGTGCCCATGTTACACTTGTCCGCTTCTCACAGCATATCAGATTGATCCAATAATATTTGTACAAATGGCTTCTAGTAATTTTGAGATTAATCTTAATATTAAGTGTCCATGGTTCACATTGCAGGCAATAGAATAAACAATGGATAACAATTCGCATGCTTCTGCCCTGTTATTCTAAAATTAATAATTGAAACCTCAGAACCATCAAGCAGGATCAGTATTCAGACTACATGGCCAGAAGAGTAAAAAGCAATTCATGTCAGTAACAACTCAATAGCTGTCTAATGCCTGTGACGGAGTCTGCCCACATTTTGCTCTAGGCAATAAGATAAAACCCTGAAGTAGTCTTGAAAGCAGTAGGCATGCTGGCACACTGCTAGCTAAATGCTGAGGGAACCAGATATCTCCAGTATCCCCTTTCTTGCCCAATAGGAAAACGTGTAACCAGTCTGTGTCAAATGATAGATCCAGCTTCAGGAGAAATTCTGGAAAATGCCTTCCTTCAGATAAATTAAATTTTGGATTATTTGCTGCACTTTAATAATAACATGAAAGACTGACGTATTTTAGATTAGCAAAAGGGCAGAATTTTTCATTTCATGTAGCTTCTGAACTCATCCTGCAGAGGCCAGTCCTCTAGAACCCCATTACCTAAACCTTGACATGTAATCCCAGTGCAACTCAATACAACCTATAAACTCTATTAACCACTCAAGTAATGAGCTGCAAGATTAAGATTTGGGAAACAACAACCAGATTTTTGTAGCAAGATTATTGCTGCTTTATATTTGAAGCAAAAACTGTGCTTTGACTCCTTGGTGAGAGCTATTCTTTCTGGTTACAGTGAATGAGTTATCTGAGTTGCAGAAAAGAATGAACTTTTTACACATCTCTCATATATTTCTTATGGTCTAACACAAGAAGGTCTAAGCTTATGAAGACAATTTGATCTGATTTGTATCAGCATGTTGCTGTGTAATTACTACTTCATAACCTCCTGGTTGCAGTGTTATACTTAACTGGAGGTAGTAGGCTGCTACAGAGGTCAGATACTTCATTATATATGTGGTCCGGTCCTACGTTTTCAAATGAATTTATTCAAAAGGTGTTTTAAACCAAAAGCAACTATGGAGTGGAGATTTTCTGACAGTTTGTGGTTGTCCATAAAAAATACAGAAATTTAATTACAAATTAATAAGTAAACTCTTTAATCAGACTAGATTGTAGCTCCGGTAGTTTTAAAGTGCCCAAACATCACTGACAAAAAAAGAACAGGTACCACTACTTTACACCAGAACTAGAAAGGTAGAATAAAGATCTTATACAACTCTATGACTCCTTTAATCATCAATATCTTTGCTTATAAAACACTGAAACACATGAAAGATTTGAAATTATTTCATAAATAATCAATTTAAAGGAAGTTATATACCACAACATACACATTTTTTGATTTCTAAGATGAAGGTACGAGACAGTTTATGGATTATTACGAGTCTTGCACAACCTGCATGCATCCATACAAGCGTTATGACTCTACATAATGAAAAACAGATAATTCTACTCCTTGGGGGACCTGCCAGTCAGTAGAGCCATTACTTACTGCATCATTTCAAATGCATCATTCAACATGGAACTGTATATGGGACACTCTTAATGCTACTTGTCAACACCAAAGAGCCCAGTCTAGAACTGTAGTACCAACCAAAATGCTTTGAAATAAATTCATTAGCTGCTCACTCAAGTACTGCTCTTTATACAGGTCTCAGTAGCAAAATATGTTCAGATGATGCTAAACAGGAAAGCAAATAGCGATGTCTTTCTTTGCTCATTGTTCAAGAACTTATGCATTCATGCTTAGAATAATCCACTGATAAAATTCAATATGACAAAGTCTCACTGTGAGGTTATCCTTCCCATTACCCTGTTTTCATCCATAATAGCCGTAGGACTTCATATCTTCAACTGTCTCACACTGACTGGAATTTAACTTCCTATCATCTGTGCAGCAGTTATATATTTTTATGCAAGAAATACCCACTTACTACTGTCAAATCACAAGGCCATCCAACTTTTATAATCAGTTTCTTTTAGAACCTTTTGTATAAAATATGCTTTATGGAAGGCACTTATAAAATATTAATGACCTGTGCTTCCAATACCAAACAGCAGGAGTACATGCATTCAAGCATCTCAGTTTCCATCTCTGACAGAGATGCAGCAGCATGAGCACTTCCGTACATTATGATTGTATGTACAATTTTATTTACAGGAACACAAAATACAACAGTCTTCAGCAGGAATCCTGGCATATTAAAAATAGCTCTTCTCCCTGATAAAAGCTGAATAGCATTTACTTGCCTAGCAGCATCACAAAATAAACAGATAATAAATGCTACCACTTTAGAGGGGGTAGGAAAAAACAGATAAATTTCTAGCTTTGTTTGCATTTGATTGATTGATTTAAATTATATTATCAACAAAACCTGAAACATGACTTGATAATTTTGACTGTTCTGACACCCAGACCAACCCTGACAAAGTCAATTAGATTTATTTTCTTTAACAAAACTTTAACAGTACTATTATTTATTTTATTTTATTTTATTTTATTTTATTTTATTTTATTTTATTTTATTTATTTCATTTTATATTTCATTTCATTTCATTTTATATTTTAATTATTCTAATCAAATACACAGAGCATTTATTAGATTCATAGTTTTAAAATGGTGGTCAGAGATAGTTTTTATTAGTATCATGGTATTTGTTAGATTTAGTAGGCAAGTGTTTCTGGCCAAAACAAATAACAAAACAAGGTTGGTGCTGAATCAGAGTGAGTTTCTAGAAATCCTGGTCTATATTTGAAATGTGCTTGGACTGTTATGGAGAAGCTAGCACTTATTTATGAAAATTAAAGTGTTGAGAGAGTCTTGAAAGAGATTAATACTTTGTTTTGGCAAGTGGTCATCCTTTCTGACCCTTTGTTGTCTTCCCTCCATGTCACCTCCAATGTTATGTTAATAACTAGGAAGCTAAACAAAGACACACCATAGCACTAAATAAGTTTCCCTCGAACTGCTGCATTGTTAACAGTATGCTGTGTCTTAGGTACAGAATAGACACCTTATTAAAGAGTCTGATTCAAAGGTTCTTTTAAGTTGAAATTATGGCATAGGAAGTATTAACTGAAATCAGAGTGATATTCTGATAATAACAGTTCTTCAAATTATCTGTGATGTATCCAGTTAAATCTAGAAGTAAAGAATATCCCCTATTTTCCTTCTAGTTATTTCAACCGGGGAGGATTTACAGGAGATTCAAGTCATAGGTAAGTCTGAACAGCACTGCAGCCCTGTGGATGGAAATTCCCTGTGGCATTGCCTTTTATGTCTCCTCCTATTACTTCCTTTTCATTCACTCCTGTTATCACTAAGGAGGAAGGATCTTACGAACACCATTCATCACCCACTTCTCTACTGCTCAGTTCTAGTTTGCATTAGGTATGCAGTGTCTGACTTATTTATTCATCCCTATATAGACTGAGGAATTTGCATCTTGTTAGTTACCTACCACATACATTTGCACGTGTCCTGTTTTATCAAGAATGTAGAAAGTGATTAGATTATTGTGAAATCTTTAGTATCTTAAGGATTCTCTTTCCATTCTGTCACGTCCTAACATAATGAATTCCTAATAATCACTTCCTCTCTTGGAGTATGTTACATGATAACTGAGAACAAATAATTAATTTCTTCTTTCTTTTTACTCTATTTGGAAGTGAGAAATTAATTTACAGTTAAATCATGTGTTTACTCTCTTTTCCTTGTATCTCTGTTAACTACAGCTGCCCATAAAGAACAGGAGAGGAGAAATTAATGACACTGGCTATTAGAACGTTAATTACCTGGATATAAGTGCCTTAGTTAAGTGGAAAATAAAACTGCTACATATTATGAAATTGTGAGCTATTTGAAAAGCAGCGTGGGTGGAACTGTTAAAATATTCCCTGCTGGAAGAGCAACCCCAAATGCTGTTGGTATCTATAGTATGAAATAATACAACATAATATATAGTCTGCTTAGAAAATACTGTACTCTACCACTTATTGTGTCTAGAAGCCAGATTAAGAATCATCATAAAATCATAGAATGCACTGGGTTGGAAAATTATATCTGGAGATTTTCCATTCTTTACCTCAGCCTGTTTAGATAAGGACGAATATGGGAGTAAGCATTTTAATGACTCCTTTTATATGGTGTGAATAATTATTGCTTTTCAATTTATATTCATCCACGAAGTTCTTATGTAACTATTGTGAATGAATTGAGAAATTCACTGACAGTCATTGTATCTGCTGATTGCAGTACAGATCCCATGTATCTTCTTTGCTATTATTTGTAAATTTAATGGGAAATAGTGAAAAATTGAATATTTGAAAAAGAGCTAGCATAAAAAAAATAAAATAAAATAATGATTTCTTGCAGCCAAAGGTTCCAGGATTTTTTAATTTGGATGCTGTACTCAGACCATTTACTTTGGAAAATTGTGGATGCTTCTATCCTTAATGAATTGGGCTCATGCCTTTCTGAAGCTGTTTTATACTTTTATACTGTGCAGTTTATTTCAGCATTGTGTGAAGTACTCTTATACTGACACACCAGAAGTAGTATATTTCCCCTCCTCTCACAGTGAGGAAATAATTGGACTGTGAACCCAATTAAAGGTCTTCTTCCTTTTGTGTATCTCAGCTACTGGTCTTTGTCTCGAACTTAACAGCGAAAAACATTTAACCTTATACTTAGAATACTTTTATAATGTAAGCATCATCTGCACTGAAAATGCCATTATTCCTGAAAGTATCAAAGGTAATAGGAACTGTAAATGTAAATTGCTAGTACCAAATTAATCCACTGTGTCATTCTGCTCATATCAGTGAAGTAACAGCAGAGAGAAATTCAGCCCATGATTTTTAAAAGACTAGCTTGCACAAATTAATTGCACACCAAAGGCTTTTAAATCATGTTAGATAAGCCATACAGTCAAGGCTAATCTTATTATGTGACACAGTAACATTAGAACTACATTACAGAGAACTTAATTCTGATCCTACGTGCCTGATTCAGGTGTCTGTAACCTTCATTTTCTGCCATGCCAGTGGAAGGTAAAATCACACACACTTGCATCTTGTACTTCAATTTATTTTTGATTCCATAGCGTAATTTTAATTATTCAGAAAATAGAATAATCAATAAGAAATAGACAGTTTGTGTATTTGTTGCATCCCTGCCTTCTCAGTTTTTCACCTTCTCTACAACTCTTTACAGGAACAGATGTGAAATAAGTGATCAGTTAACAAAAACAAACTCCACTCTCAAAATGGAGGAAAACCAAACAAAGTAAAACAAAAACAAACAAACAAACAAAAAAACAAAGAAGTCGACTAATAAAAATTTACAGCTCACTGTGTTTATAAATGTGGAACTGATAGGAAAACAAGAAAGACAAAAGAAAATTGATCTTCACTTCGAGATTTAATGGCAAAGGAATCACTAATAAAGTAATGGGAAGGACAATAGCAACATTTTCAACTCTTATCTCTTAGGGCAGCATTAAGGCAGAAAGGTATATATACAATCTGAAGAATTTGTTTTGTATTTGTTTTTGATATTAAATTCATCCTGTTTTTTTATTGTTTCTTAACCGTGCAGAACAGTTTATTTAAAGGTCATCCTCCACTCAGTGAAAATGAGAAAATAAAATTCAAAGAAATAGACAGAACAGAAGAACTATGAGACTGGAAACCGAAAGAGAATGAAAAGATAAACTGAGGCACTGGAAAAAATGATTTTTTGATGACAAATTTGCAATGAGTATGCAAAAATTTGTTTTTATCTTTTCTTTTTTTTTTTTTTTTTTGAGGAACTTATGGAAGCTTATAAATGATACTGAAATATTACCAGCTTTGCAGAAAGCAGGACTTACAGGCAGTCTTGTTTACTTCATTACTATGGATGCAGAAGTAGGTATCATGATCTCATCTGCACTTATTATTTATATGTAGTTTTTTTCATGCACAGCAAATGACAGCTTTACTTTTTATTTTGTTTTATTTTATTTTGTTTTGTTTTGTTTTGTTTTGTTTTGTTTTGTTGGGTTTACTTTTCCAGTATAAATGTCTTTTGAATGTGAAGTTGTTGAATATGAATAGATGGTAGAGAATCACAGACCTCTAGAGATCATCTAGTCCAAACCACCTGCCAAAGCAAGCTCCCTAGACCATGTTGCACATATATGCATTCAAGCAGATCTCGAACCCTTCCAGAGAAGGAGACTCCACAACCTCTCTGGGTAACCTGTTCCAGTGCTCCATTACCCATACTGAGAAGAAGCTTCCATGCGCATTTGTGTGGAATTTCCTATGCATCAGTTTGTGGCCATTTCCCCTCATTCTCTTGCCATACAGTACAGAGAAGAGCCCAGTCTCTTCCCTTTGCCTCCCACTCCATCAGTATTTATAGATGTGGATCAGGTGCCCTCTGAGTCTTCTTTTTTCAAGGCTGAACAGATCCAGGTCTCTCAGCCTTTCCTCATAAGGGAGGTGTTTCAGACTTTTATATCATCCAGCACTCTGCTGGATTCTTTCCAGGAGATCTCTGACTTTTTTTGTACTGGAGAGCACAGAACTGGACAGAGTTCTCCAGGTGAGGCCTCACCAGGGCAGAGTAGAGGGGAAGAATCAACTTCCTCGACCTGCTAGCCATGCTGTTTCTAATGTACCTCAGGATATCATTGGCCTCCTTGACCACCAGAACACACTGCTGGCTCATAGTCAACCTGCTGTCCACCAGGACACCCACATATCCCTCCTCAAAGCTCCTCTCCAGCAGGTCATCCCCCAACCTGTACTGGTGCATGCAGTTATTCCTCCCTAGGTACAAGACTCTGCACTTGCTCTTGTTAAACCTCATCTGGTTTCTTTCTGCCCACCTCTCCAGCCTGTCCAGGTCTCACTGAATGGCAGCACAGCCTTCTGGTGTGTCAGCCACTCTTCCCAGCTTTGTATCATCAGCAAACTTGCTGAGGGTGGTCACTATCCCCCCATCATGGTCATTGATGAAGATGTTGAATAGAACCGGACCCAGATCCAACCCCTGAGGAGCACTTCAAAGTACAGGACTCCAACTGGACCTGTAATAAACGAGCAAGGATTTTGAGTAGTCATATTTAGAAAAGGAAGAGATCAGTGATCTGGGAGTTAAGTTTCCAATTTTATTCCAAAAAAAGACCCAGAGAAAAGCTATTTTTTTCATTAACCCAGCTAACTCTCACAACTCATATTAATTTTATAATGTAAAGAGCAGATAACTTTAGGAAAAAAAAAAAAGAACAAGGAATGTGTATGGGTAAAATAAGTGCAGAGAGGATTAGCAGGATTTCGTAACTCAGAATTGATGTCCACAGTTCTCTGTCATGGGCAGAAAACATCTTACAAGAGAGAAATTTCTCCCACACAGGTATGTATCTGTATTGGTTTTGCAGAGTCTAGCTCACAGGTTATGGTATTACTCTGCATTATTTAGTAATTAATCTAGACTTCAAACGTAGGGTAAGAAAAATATTCTGTCAGAAAGAGTACAACAATAATATCTGTACTGGTCACTAGCTAGAACTCTGGAGACATAAATAAGTTCAGAAAATTAGAAAACAGACACAATTTATTATCATTTTGTTCTTGGAGTCCAAATTGAAATTAAGATACACGACAACTTGTGTTATAAAGAAAAGAATAGGTGAAGTGTTAATGCCCTATTTTTTATTTTTTTAAGTAGACACTAAGTTAGGGGAAAAGGCAAATAAAAGGAGAATGATGAAGAATTAAAAAGAAGTGTAATAAAAAAAGAACTGAATGGTAGCTGTAGAACATACCAAAACCAAACAAAAAACAATGGAACTCTAGAAGAAAACATATCTAGGAAAATACAAGCAGTAGGGTCTTGCTTACACGTCAAGTTTCATGGTTCTAAACTAGTATGATATTGACTATGAGCCTTATGTCTCTGAAAGAATATTTTGTGTTTGTTCAGAATCTCCGTGTTGAACACACTTATTGCATTGTAACTGATCTTCAATATCAAATCTTTAGGTACTTTAGACTGGTTCTCAGGGTTATCATATATTTCAGAACATACAAGGGAGTAATTTCACTCCTTAGCATCACAGAGATTGGGAGAGGTTCCTGAAGACTGGAGGAAAAAAAATGTCACTCCAGTCTTCTAAATGAGCAAGAAGGACCCGGGAAAATACAAGCCAGTCAGCCTCACCTTTATCCATGAGAAAGTGGTGGAACAGCTTACTGGATGTCATCTCCAAGCAAGTAGAAGAAGAAGAGTTCTCCGGGAGTAGTCTACAGAAATTCACCACCAGTAAATTGTGCTTGACCAGTCTAGTAGCCTTTTGTGATTTTATGACAGATAGCTGAGGGGAAAGGAGAACAGTGGGTGTTGTGTACCTTGACTTCAGGACACCTTTTTATACTGACCTCCTTAACATCCTTGTAGATGAGCTTAGGAAGTGTGAGATAGAGGAGTGGACAGTGAGGTGAATTGAAAATTTGTTAACTAGCAGAGCTCAGAACATTGTGATTGGTGGCACAGAATCTACTTGGAGGCCTATAGATACTAGTGCTCACCAGGAATAAATACTGAATTTGGTCTTGCTTGACATCTTCATCAATGAACCAGATGAAGGGATAGAATTTACCCTCAGCAAGTCTGCTGATGATACACAAGTGGGAATGGTGGCTAACACCAGTAGGCTGTGCTGCCATTCAACAAGTCCTGGAGAGGCTGGAAAGTATGGCAAGAGAGGAACCTTGTGAGATTCAACTGTAATGAGTATAGAGTCCTGCATCTGGGGATGAATAACTGCATACACCACTGCAGGTTAGGGGCGGAAGTGTTGGAGGAGTAGTTCTGTGGAGAAGGACTTAGGTATCTTGGTGGACAATATGTTGGCCATGAGCCAACAGTGTGCCCTTGTGGCCAAGAAGGCCAATGGTATCCAAGGGTGCATTAAAAAGAGCATGGCCAGCACTTCAAGAGATGTGATACACCCTCTCTGCTCTGACATGGTAAGGACATATCTGGAGACCTGTGTCTAGTTCTGGGTAACTCAGTTCAAGAAAGACAGGAATCTTCTAGAGAGCGAAGGGCCAAAAAGATGATAAAGGATTTAGAGCATCTCCCATTCAAGGAAAAGCTTGGCGGCCGGGCACTGTTCATTCTGGAGAAGAGAAGACAGAGAGGGGTCAAAGGGGTCAATGCTTATAAATATTTAAAGTGTGGGAGTCAAGTGTATAGGGCCAGGTTCTTCCAGTGGTGAGCAGTGATAGGACAAGGGGCAACGGTCAGAAACTGGAAAACAGGAAGTTCCATACATATATAAGGAAAAAGTCCTCTGGGGGTGCCAGAGTAGAGGAACAGGCTGCCCAGAGAAGTTGTGGGGTGTCCTTTTCTCAAAATATCCAGGACCCGAATAGATGCCTTCCTGTGTGACCTAAAGTAGGGAACCTGCTTTAGCCAGGGGGCTAAACTAGTCGATACCTAGAGGTCCCTTCCAACCACTATGAGTCTGCTTTCTGCTATTTTTTTCTTTAGTTTTGTTCTGTATAGTATCAATCTATTCATAGTGACAGATGTCTAGTGAGCACTGTGTATTTCTAAAGTTATTATCTAAATGAAATGCAAGAGATCCTGAGTACTTTAGAATCTTTAAAACTTTTTCTTGGACAAAAACAGGGGTAATTATATTTAACTCTACTTTTGCAACTTTAATTTTGTCTTATCTCTCATGTGTTTTGAGACAAGTGTAGATCAGTAGCCCCTGGACTAATACATGCACTTATCTACTAGTGTTGGTGATTATTTGTTGGTCTGACCAGGTACAGGTTTTTTCTTTCTTTTTTTCCAAATAAGACCTGTAGTTATAATTAAATAATAAAAACATATTTATATCTAACTTATATAGTCTCTTCTTCTAGTGAGAAAATATATCTTAATTGCTGTGAGAGTATGGGAAGAATAACATCTTATGAGATAATGAATATTTAAATCAGGAACGTTCTGCAGTCACTTTACATCAACAACAGTGGCAACTGGAGTTTTATTTGATGCATGGCCTATTACAGCATGCTAATCTTTAGGAATGTGCTTTGGGCACTGTAAGATCTTTGGTGATGTGATGATACAGAGCCTGAAGCTAGCATAGAATCAATTTTTATTACAAACAGACTTTGACCACTCAATTTGCCTACTCAAATATCTAAATTGAAATTCATTATGCAAAACATTTCAGTTAATATCATGAATACTGTTAGCAAGCCAATTTTAAGGAACTTGCAAAAAAATATACTCATCGCCATGAAAACTGGGAAGCACAAATAAAAAAAAAGTTGAAATACATTCTTCAGAAGATAACAACCAATAATTAAGCACTCCTCAGTAATATTTTTCAGACATAATGCAAAATCAGATTATGGGATTCAATGTTAGCAGCGTACATTAGGAATTTGTAGTGAAGAGTCTGCTTTTCTTAAGATCCTCTGGTTTATGTCCCAAAGTGCAGGATGGCAGTTTGAGTAATTTAAAATCTGCAGAAAAGCCTCCAAGGGCAGTCTAAATAGATTTACTTCCAATGTTATCTATTAATATTCTCTGCCATACAGAGAACAAACTTAGTGTTATGTCTTGAGATAGATTTACAAAGGTAAAAAATCTATTTTAAAACCTCAGTTGAATCATAAACTTTGTATTTATTCACATACATTTGGGATTTGCTTGAAATGTTATAGGATATCTGCTGTGGGATGTACTTATCCTACTAAATATTCCTTCTAGTTTGCTGTATTTCCATTTTGACATGTAAAATACAGAGATTAAATTAGTATCTCCAGAACTTATACACATGACAAGTTCTGTCCTTAGGGAAAGTATAACACACAGGAATTTTGGATTGCTGTACTGGATCAGGTCAGACTGATCTGATTTTGTTGCCAATAGTAGCCAATATCACTAAACAGAAGGAAAGACTTAAGAAGAAAATGTGAAACTTCTTTCAAGCTCCAAATTCTTTCAGAAGTCTATTTAGTAGTTACTAGATTTTATGAAAGTTCTCTTGTTAACAGATTTTTATCAGTTTGTCTATCTGCACTGGAGTAATCAGACCCCTAAATTGTCTGAAGATGCCCGATGGCAAGTATCACAGAAGTGTTTTATCCATTTGTTGTTGTTTTTTTTTTTTTGTTTGTTTGTTTATATAACATGTCTGAAGTACACAATTACCAAATGTCTTTTGCGTTGTGTGCATTTGCATAAAATTTATCTCTGTATTAAGAGCCAGAGGTGTCTGGCATGCATGAGAATGGATAGAGGATAAAACGAGGCAGTGTGTCAGAGTAATTAATTATTTCTAAGCATTTTTAAACGTGGCTGGGATGGTACCAGACCTTTTATCTTAGCCAAGCTGAAGTGAATTGTATTAAGATCTCTTGCATTTCACAACTCAAATTTCATCAAGTTACTTTAAATTGGAACTTAATATAGATAATTCACTGTATAAATAGGAGATTTCTCATTGATTTAGCATTAGAACCTGTGGCCCAGGTCTGTTCTTATGATTTTTTTGACCACTCTCAATGATTTTTGAAAAGTCATATAACTCAGATGAAGCGGTGACTGGAATAAAGGTGATGTCACACCCATTTTTAAGGATAGATCGAGGGAAATTCTGACCTGTCAGCCTCCCATCTGTGCTGGGAAATATCAGGAATATACCCTCCTGTGCTCATGGAAGACCAAAGGTGATACGTGACACCTAGCATGGCTTCTCAAGGGCAGGTTCTACTATGTACAGAGGAAGAGCCCCTGTGTCATCTACCTGGACTTCAGTAAGGCCTTCAACATAGTCTCCCACGAAATCCTTCTCTCCAAATTGGAAGGATATGGATCTGATGGTGGACAATTTGATGGATGAGGAAGTGGTTGCAAGATCATACACATAGAGTGGTGGTCAAAGGCTCAGTGTCTGGATGGAGAACAGTGATGGGTGGTATCCCCCAGAGGTCAATACTGCGATCAATGCTCTTTAACATCTTCATCAATGACATTCACAATGTAACTGAGTGTCAACAGTTTACCGGGCTGGATCGGCCCGGTTCCGTGACGATTGGTGTGGGGGACCCACGGACCCACGCCCCAGGAAAGGGGAAGGAAAAAGGGAAAAGGGAGATGGGCCTAGAAACAAAAACGATCTGAGGAGGAAAGCTAATTTACTAAATAAGATATCAGAAAGCAAAATAACAGAATATAATACAATATAATTGGAATTGAGGCTAATGAATCTAATAAAATGAGCAAGAGAGGGTGTTTGATAAACCGAAGGCCTTATGCTAACGCTGAAGGCGATACGGCAGCGAGCACCCACTGCTGAGTTGATCCCGAAGGAAAGAGAGTGTCCCGTGACCGCTGAGGGTTTTTATCTGTTCCCTCTGAGCGGAAAACACGTAAAAATAGAAAGCATCGCAAAGTCCTCTGGGGAATGTAGTTCTTCTTCTCTTCTGAGACAGGTATACCTGGAATTATCAATGATCTATGGAGCTGGAGTATTAGCTCTTTAACTCTTAATACAATACATGATGTTATAATGTGGAATACCAGTACCAAAAAATCATTAAACCATGACACTGAGTGTACCCACAGCAAGTTTGCAGATTACATCAAACTGAGCTGTGCAGATGACACCTGAGGGTTGAGATGCCATTCAGAGGGACCTAAACAGTTTTAATCTGTGGGCTCAGGTAAAGCTCATGAAGTTCAACAACTCCAAGAGGAAAGACTTGTGCCTGGATCATGGCAATCCACACTAGCTTGGAGTTGAAAAGATTGAGCAAAGTCTTGTCAAAAATAGCCTTGGGTGCTGGTGGATGGGAAGCTGGATGTGAGCTTGCAATGTGCCCTCACAGCTCAGAAAACCAATCATATCCTGGGCTGCATCAAAAGAAGTGTGGCAAGCAGGCCAAGGGAGGTGATTCTACTCCGCTACTCTGTGCTAGTGAGTTGTCACCTGGAGTTCAGCATCCAGATCTGTAGCCCTCAGTACAGGGGAGATGTGCACCTGTTGGATTCTGTCCAGAGTAGAGCTACAAAAATGATGCAGGGCATGGAGCAACTCTCTTACAAGGACAGGCTGAGAGAGGTGGGAATGTTCAGACTGGAGAAGAGAAGGCCCTGAGATGGCCTGATAGAGGCATCTCAGAATCTAAATAGGAGCTACAAGAAGGGAGGGAACAGACTCTTTACTATGGTAGAACAAGAAGAAATGGTTTTGAACTATAAGAAGGTAGATTCTGTTTGAATCTCATAGAAAAGGTTTTTTTAAGATGAGAATGGTGAGGCAAGGGATCAGGTTGCCTAGAGAGGTTGTGAGTGCCCCATCCCTGGAGACATTCAAGACTGTGGAGGACCAGACTCTGAGCAACCTGATCTATCTGTAGGTATCTGTTCATTGCAGGGGAGTTGGACTAGGTGACCTTAAGAGTTTCTTCCAACTGAAATGAAAACCTAAAACAAAGCTGAATAAATGGAATTTTTAGTTCACATATAGGAAGTTTGAACGTCAATGATTTGTTGAGTGGGAATCATTACTCTATTCCACACTAGGAAGTTGGGGGTGGGAGTGGGGTGGTGAGCAAATAACTGTGTGTTGCTCAGCCACCTTCTGGGCTAAATCATAATGTTTTGCTGAAACTAAGACAATGCAGCCAAACCACAGAGACAGTAAACTTACAGGAGAATATAAAATTACATTTTCATTGTAATATCTGAAAAATAAAAGAAATTAGGTGATTTGCATTGCCTGCATGTTTCCATCCATATTTCCAAACCGATCTAAGAATCTTTGGATTAACACTGGCAAAATTCAATCAATAACACCTCAGTATCAACATCAACAGCTTCAAGAGTAAGACCACAATAAAAAGGGACGATGAAACTTCAGAGAAAGTTAGTCTCCTACACAGATTCTTCCTGGAGTCCTCCTACTAAGGAAATGACTGTTTTGCAGTCATTTGGCAAATCACTTATTTACCCATTTCAGAGGAGTAGGAATTAAGGAGAGTTATGGTAGTTCTCAGTAAATGAATATCAAAATATGTGGTCATCTAGAATGTAATTCTGGGTGGAAGCTTTAGCTGATTTTCCTGAAGCCACTCTATACATACTGCTAGTCTGATGTAAAAAGCTGTAAAACCCAAAAATTGTCCACCAGTTTCCAAAGACTTGCTTTATTTACAGAAATTTACTGAATCTGTAGGAAAATAATGACCATATTATCTTCCTTTGAGGGATGTGATTTATATATCTTGGAAGAAATACGCCATATCAGAATGTATTCAGATCAACTATTTCATGTCTTGACAATTTTGAAGAAGAAATATCCAGCTGTAATTTATTTGGATATTAAAAAAAAACAACACACGGACTGTTTCTGGAAAGAAATTTTAGATGGAGTTTGATTAGCAATTTTTTTTTCTTTTTTTTTTCTTTCATGAAAAAAATGAATATTTTCAAAGCTGATATGTTTGAAGCAGTAAAGGTCACTTACAGATAAAGCAAAGAACTTTCTACCAGTGGTGAAAGAGATTGTGAAAGTACAGAGGCTCAGCCATCAATAGCATTGGACTCCTGAGAATTTGAAGTCCTTCAGATGTCAAGCCAAAAGCAAAAGTGCAGATGGAGGCCAAAGATACCAGAAAGAATAATTTCAGAGGAACACAAGAGAGCATCAGCACATCGTCAGGAAAGATCAGGTAGACAGCATGAGATAAGAACATCTGAACAGTAGGAGTAAGAGAATAGAAACAGCATTTTTATTCTACTATAAAAGAAATAAAATGATTTTCCTTTTTAATAGGTTAAAATGCATAAAATACACTTTCCATATGACCCTGTCATTCCAAATAAAAAGAAAAACAGAACAAAATTTAAAAAAATCTGTTTTCTTTTTGTGAAACTTAAAAAAAAATTAGGCATTGATTTTATTCTGTAAGAGACCACCTCTAACTAAAAAAGAGTGACTGTTACTATACCAAGGGTATTGTTAGAATCCCTCATAACCTCATAGTATAAAATTTTCACTGTAAATGAAATTACCTTCTGGAGCAGGAACAACCTGAAGGGCTGAAATGAATGTTGGAGACAGATGAAATGTTAAAAAAGAATAAAGTCTATTCCAAAAGTAGCCAATAGTCAAGCTGAAACAGTCTGAAAATGAGAAAAAAGCAAATAATTTTAACAGAGTTCAGTTAATAAGCACATATTTCCAAATGAAAAATAAAAATATTCCCAAAATTTTCAATTCTACCTGCTGTACATAAACATCAGCCAAACAGGATTAGTGAGAGACTGATGTCTTTTAATGTTAGTATCTTCCTACACCACCTTCTAATCATTAAGAACAAAATACACATTTTTTGGTGCCTTCGTTAAGACTTACAAATATAACAGGACTGGGCATTAACTATATTTCCACAGTCTGTATGAAGTATAAAGAGTGGATTTGGATAGTGATTTAGGGTTTGATGCTTAAGCTTTGGAACTCACTGTCAGCATTCTAGTTGATGTGGATAAGTTTGGACCAGGTATCTCATAAGTGCAAACTTGATAAGCAGTATGTCTGTGGAGTATTTTTTGTTGTTCATGTTGCTGTTTTTTTTTACTATTTTATTTTTTATTTTTATCTGCATATGTTATAAGCTTTAAGAATGTACTCTTCACTACAGCCAGTTCCTTTCTTTAATAAAAGAATACTCAAGTACTTGAAGATGCTTGTGTAATGGTTGAATTGAATATGGCAGCATTATATCACTACAGTATTTTTACTAAAACTTGTCCCCATGTCCCAGCATTTCTTAGCTGGAAAATGAGATACAGTGTTTTATTTCTTTGAGGAATATCAGTTTATGTGTTGCCTGTAGATTTTCAAAGTCTTCTTTCTGTACCTCACATTTTGAGCAAAAACTATCAATCTCAATCAGATTCCAAGGCACTCTGGAGAAAGCTTTTAATTTCTTCATACACTGCCAAGCAAAAAAGAAAGATGCCAAAAAGAAATGTCTTGCACTCAATCAGAAATGAAATTTAATTCCAGCATTAAAATTCTTCAGATTTTCTAGTATGCGTGTTGTGTGTGTACGAGCAACATATGAGAGTATGTATGTATTTATGTGAACAAGCTGCTAAATAAAAATATGAATACCATTTATAGTAGAAAGTATGACTGTGCTTCCAGTTTGACAGCATTATTTTCATCGCTTGCAAAAATAGCTTAATCCTCCTATTTGAGAAAGATATACATTCTTTTCAAAGTTCAGGCTTGACCTCTGACTTTTACTGAATATACATCACTTCAGGCAATGCTAAAATCCTTTTTTGGAAACTCTATATTTAATTATATAGCATGAATTCTATGGTAACTATTTTTCTGGAATGTGCTTTCGTGGTTTCACAGGGAAAAGTCATGTGGGGGATTTTTATTTTATGTAACTGAAATATCCCTCCTACGGGATTTTAAATGGAAGAAGAACAGGTGTTTTGATTTGATGGTAAATTGGCAAGCTGATTATCTTGGAAACAAACACGAGATACTACTTGAAATTATTCCACCACAAAAATTCAAGAATAGAAGATCAAACTACAGAATGACAAGGAAGATTTTTTAGTGTTAAATGTCCTTCTTTTAGGTAACACTAATGCAAAAGTTAGTCAGTCTATGTTCATTTATACAGATATATGTATTGATTTTATTGTAGCTTAGAACAACACTAATGAATTCTTTTTTCTTAGAGACTTCCTCTTATAGAATGAAATGGAAGTAAAAATAGTACTACTGGATCAGTGCTTTTTTACCCATTATTCTGATGAGACATATTTAGTTCGCTGTGTGCTTACATGACCATGTTCATGACCAGAGAATTCTGGTTGATTCTAATGGAAGTTTGATATGAACAGGGTTTAAAAATTTAAAATTATGAGTTGATGAGTCTGCACTCCTTTGTTTTCTTGTAATAGTAGACATACACCTATTAATACATAAAGTGAATTCTTCATCCAAGATAAAAAACACTGCTCTAATCATGAGACAGAAAGTCATATAAAAAGATATATGCCGTATACCAAAATAGCAGTTTTGAAGACACCAATTCAATTATATTTTATTATGGTACAGTGAATCAACTTATTGCTGCTTTAAATGGTATTCCTATAAATATCCAGCTCTGTGTTGAAAAAACTAATCCACATATGTGCTTACTTTCTATTCTATGAAAATTTCAAGGGTAACCAAAGGCATCATGATCAGTATGCTGTTTAGAGATGGCGTTTTACATGATAGGCAGAGTAGAGAGAACATGGGTAAAAGTAGGCCAAGTAGGATGTAGTCAAATGTAGTATTCTTAAGCAAAATATATTTAACATTAAAAAAAAAAAAAAGAAAACAAAAACCAAGCACATACACACACAAAAAAAGTTCCATTAAAAATACTGTGCCTTTCTTTCTAGTCACATTGTGAGTGAAATTCTTCAAGACCCTGGAATATAGGAACACAGCATCACTTACAACCTAATGCTGATAATGGGATTCTGTCATTTAACTAAGATGACACCAACTTTTTAGAATTGTATTCCATGGTTTTAAAATATGCTATGCCCCTCACATGCCTCCTGGAGAAGAGTAAGACATAATTTTCATCTAAATTGGTCATTTTTAGATTCCTGTATGTTGGCCTATGAAATTAAATTGTTTGTGGACATGATGTGATATGACCTAACAGGTCTTTAAGCATCACACAGTTCTTTGCTCACACCCCTCTTCCCAGTGGGATGTGGGAAAGAATGGAAAAAAAGGCTCACAAAGTAGAACTCATGGGTTGAGGTAAAGCTATATAGTAAGATAGGGAAAAGGAAAAGGACAAAAAATTATGACATATGTACTCTTTGTCTATGTGAAAGTACATAAGAAGTGATTCACAAGCAATTGCTCACCACCTCCTGCTCAATGCCCAACTCCCCCACAAGCAGCAGAAGAGAGCTGAACTCTGATATCCTTGAAACCTCCTTCTACTTGATGTCACATGATAAGAAAAATCCCTTTGGCTAGCTTAAGTCAGCTGTTGGAATTCTGTTTTCTCCTAGCTCCTTGGACTCTTTCCTGTGAATGGCCTTGGCTCAGTGCAACACTGATTAGCAGTAACAATGAACACTGTTGTGTTATCAACACTGTTTTTCTCCCAGTACAAAAAAACACCCCCATACCAGAAATCCAAAGAAAGCAATTCCACCCCAGTTGAAACTTAGACAGGACACTTGATTGGTACTCCAATATTTCAGATATGAATTTGTCCAAATTGATGCCTATAGAAATTAGAAATATCTTATTTCTCTGATTGTTCTGAATTGAGCTACCAATAAAATTAATGTTTCCAGTATTTGTTACCCAGAATTAGTGTATAACTGAAAAAAGTATCATCTCCAAAACCTGGAGTGTAAAAAGGTGCAAAGAACTAAAAAAAACCACAAAAACATTGTTGACAGGGACAGAATATAAGTATATATTTGATGCCTGCTGCTTGTAGGAGAATGTGAATTCCTGTCTTCTGCATTCACAAGAATGGTTGTATCTGGAGGGTGGTAGCTGTTTTTTGGTTATTTTAATTTGAGTCATGTATTATAATACTTACTTAGCTTTCATATTTGAAAATCGTTTCATCTTTTCCTAACACTTGGATTTTTTCCTCCATATTTCCCTTGATGATGCTTTTTTTCTTTTTTAAACAATTTTTACTTCAGAATTAAATAAAATTGATGATGATTATCATCTGCTGTTTCATGGTAGAAGTCCTTAGGAAAAAATTTTCCTTTGCTGGACTGGTGCTATTTTGTTGATTAAGTAAATTACACTTGGTAAAATCTGAATTATTGAGTCTGTTGTGGGTAATCTATACTCATAATTTTAATCTACTTGCGTATATTAGAAAATAATGTATTTAAACACATTCTGATTCCAGAAAGGCATGTTTTCACTATGCGTTTCAGAAAAAAAATGTTTTACAAAATGGAAGTATAAGCTTAATAAAAGTGACAATTTCACCACTGCCTTAAAGTAGTTGCCTTCTATAAAAGAAACACTGTACAAACTTCCTTCCAAGTCTCCTTTAATTTATCAGTCCTTTCTCATCTTTAGAGTTCCAAGACATGTTAATATTAATTTTGTGGTATGAATGATGAGGATTTTGAAAAACCAGAACCATTTTCAATTGCCTTGACAAAACTGGAATAGGACAGGGAGCTGAGTCATATCTTACAGGCTCACAAACACTTGTTCACAGAATTGAAAAATGAGAATGTCTGCAAACATTTTGCCCCAGCTCTTTCTCCTATCCTGGCCTACCTTTTTTTTTTTTTTTTTCTCTCTTTACTGCTTCTTATGCATAATCCATTCTTTAATGGTAGTTTTTCAAGAGTTGTGGAAGATAATATAAATATGCTTTTTCTGCTGTCTCAGAAATGTTGTACACGATCCTTTTGACAGGATGTCAAACTGAGAAAGAAATTCCAGGTTGAGTTATGATTCCCTAATTATAGATCTAAGCTTCACCAATGGTACCATGGGAGAATCAGGAATATTGTTCCTTCATGTTTCCTGGAATTCGTCAAACTATTCTACACTATTCTTTAGCATACTTCATCTATTTCTCTTCTCTAAATGATGTTGGCCCAGTAGAGATACTCAAGTGCTTTGAGAGAAGCACTTTGAGAGAAGCAATAAAGAAAAAGTATATGTGTACTGGGATGCGTTGCTCATGTGTTGTCCTTGTATTTGCAGCTGATTCTGTGAACTAGAACTGTTCTTGCAGAGCTCTGTGATTCACCTCTCCATACTTATGTGTTTCTTTCCTAAAAAAATATTTTAGGGTTCTATCAAAAATATGATGAAAATATTTTATGATTATTTCATAAAATGTATATTTGTTTACTCTGCCAGGTGAACATGTATCATAACAAAGGTAAGCATGAGTTTAACAGGAAGGGATCTTGGGCAATTCCTCAGAGATAACTTTTCCAGTTTATCTGGATGCTTCTTATTGTCAAAAGGGAGATATAATAAAGAAAGTTTTATGAGAGTCTGCTCAGAACCAAAGACAGATTTACATACATATAGATACACTTCTGTAAATTTTAATTCAATGTGAAAATAAAGCATATCTTTAGAGATGGTTAGTGGAGTAGAGTATACATCTACACCATATACAGGTTTTATCAAAACTTTGAAACCATTCAAAAACTAACATTGCATAGAGGGATTATAATTCAAAATAACTCAGCAAATAATAGTAGGTAGAAGTCAAATCAATTTAAAATATTTAAAAGAATAGCAAGAAAGAAAGTGAAGTTCTAAAGTTGTCAAGGATGAACTGCAACACAAATAGAAATGCAGGGCAGAAAATTTGTAGTTTGTGTTACATCACAAGCAGAACATGACTCAGAACTGCCACATTATAAAAAAAAAACAAAACAAAACACTGAGTGCTAAAAATACCATGTTTCTCCCTTTTATTTGCAAGCCACACTTCAAGGAAGGTTAGGACCAATTAGCTCCAGAGAAGTTTCATGGATTATGTAACAATCTCTGACAAAAAAAGAAAATTGAAGTTGGCTTCAAATAAAGATGGTAGCCTCGGGGAAGAAAAGTATGTAATTCTCTCTGTGTTCACAGAGCAAAGGACAAGAAATTATCAGAGGACAAGAAATTATGAGTTTATATAATAGAAAGAAGGTTTACAGAAGGTAACTGTCTTTCACGTGATAAAGTTATTAAGGACAGAAATACATGAATGCGGCAGAAACCTGCATTTAGGAGTTCCACAGAGGATTTTGGAAACTTCTTAGCCAGAGATGTCATCGACATCAGTAATACTTCCTTGGGCTTCTCAAGATTTACTTCAGTTCTATTTTCTTTCACTCCGTAGTACATGGACATTTAAAAAATTTTGGTTGTACAAGAAAAACAGCATACTAAAGGCTTATTTAGTGTATTATAAAGTACACAGAAAGGGTTAGAACTGTCTAAATATTACTGTTTCTGTTTAACAGTTCCTAAAGTGTTAAAAACAATAACCTAATTGTCTTCTGAAATACAAGTCCTTGACAGAATCACACAGTCAGCATCACCGCTAGTTTTCCTTTCAGACTTTAATACAAAAAAAATTCATACTGTAGGAACTGTCCTGTTCTATGGAGAACATCATAAAACTCATGCTCAATAAATTATAATTCATTGCTTGTACATGTCCTGCATTGCTCCCAACTTTTGTTTCATGTAAGAAAGACGTTGAAAATTAATAAAATCTCTTCTATGGAATGAATTTCGATGGTAGTCAGTCTTGTTATTAGAATGAGCAGGAAAGCAGAGACCTACTTATTAGGAAATAACTTCTAAGGAAAAAAAGACACAAAATTCTTAGAAACACGTCTGTTCTGATGTTCTTTAATTCCACATCTATATTAAGTTTTGGGTGTAAAACTCAAATTGACAGTGTTTTAGACCACGAAGGCAGACTTTAAACATGAACTCTTTGAAAAATTATTTTATATTTCTGAAAATGAATAGAATTATGCACTAAAAATACAGTGGGTGATAATAATAAGAAAGCAACAAAGAAGATGAGATTTTTCAAGTATGACAATAGAAGAAAAAGAGTTTGCAATATGTGAAATAGTGTCATCCTCCAATTATGCTGACTTGTAAAATCCTTTTTTTTTTTCGCTAAGCATAATTCCTGAAATTACTGAGAACATTTACATTCCTTCCACTTCCCACAGCAGATAGATTAAAAAGAGAATCTTTTTAGTACTAAATTTCAGTTGTACAATGAGATTCTATGAGTAAGTTACGGATATGTTAAAACAGGATTATTATGAACACTTTAGAGACGCGTCTATTAACAAAAAATCTCTTTGCCAAAAATTCAGAAATATTTCCTAGAGACCTTCTGAAGCTATATGCCTACTAAAGCATAATTTAAGTCTTACTCTCTTCATTAATGAAGTTCTCCTCCTCTTGGTCAATCCTGCCACAAGACCATGGTGGCTACAGCAGGCTGTGTTGTTACAAATCATACCTTGTCTTGTCAGTTTCAAAGTTTCTCTCTCTCTTTACTACCCTCCTTAGTCTTAGTCAGTCATTATTCAGTAAAAGTATTTCACCCTTTTAGCTCATAGTCATTATATCTTTGAAATAAGATCAAAACTAATAAGATACACAATTACAAATACTTTCCCTGAAAGATAATGCATAATTCATGTAATGATAGTATACTAATTTATTTAATTTCTTTTCTTACAGCTAAACCATTTCGGAGAATAAAGTCACTAGAGACTGAGTGAAGATTTTTTCCCTAGGAGACCTGTACTCTCATCAATTCTATTCTGATTGCACAAACGAAGTATAAAACAGAGTGTACAAAATTCAGACATAACCCTGCTTTACTGTTGCTAATATGTTTTCTGAACCTTACCTAAACCTGCTCACAGTATTACTGCTAATAATGAATTTATGTGGCTCATAAATTTTGAGAGAAAATCTTTCCTGCCTGCACAGAATAAATGTCATTATACTAAAAAAAGTTTCTATTATATGAAATACTACAATGTTTAAGACAAAATCTTTGAACCTACAAGCACTAGCTATAACAGAGGAGCTGTAATATATATAGATTTTGTTTAATTGGCATGAGAACAAAACAAACTTAAAGGCAGCTACACATAATTATCGGGCGACAGCATTAGCTCTTAAAGACTGAGAGGATCAATGTAATGAACTTTACAGATTTTATAACATGAAGCTATATATATATGTGTGTGACCTTGAGTTGCTAAATAACCAGAGAGGCAGAGGATTTTGAAAACTGACAGAGCTAAAGATGAGTCATCTACAAGAAAAGAAATAATAGTGTGAGAAAGGTATAACAGTTAATAGCCACCAGAGTTCACAGGCTTATTTGCTACTGAATTATTCTCCACTTCTTATCTGTACCTTTTAAATGAGTATATGAAGTCCAGTCAACACAGGTGGGTTATTTTTTTGTGTTAAAACTTGATACAAAGCCCATAAATATCATGAGGGAGTTCATCCTCCAGCATGGGATCAGGGCAAGTCGATAAAGTTCAGCATTAACTTGGCTGAAGAAACTGCTGCACGTGCTCATTATTTTAATGCAGGTGATGCAGAGCTATGCCTTAACTTTGTCCATGAGGCCTGACAGTCTTCATCCCAGAATACTGAAAGAGTAAGCAGATTTAAAAGCTTCCCTCAGTAGTTTGCAGACAGTTTTGAGAGTGTAGGGAAATCCCTGCTGACTCAGAGCTAGACAGTGTTACACTGGCCTTGTAAGAAAGGTACAAGAGAGAAACCAGGAAACTACAGACCTGTCAGTCTAACCTTAGTCCCTGGAAAAGTTATGGAGAACATTATCCTAAATGATATTGAAATTCATTTAATGAATAAAACTACTTTCAGGCATAGTCAACATAGATTTTTGAAGATAAATTTCTACCTCTATAATTGGATTTTCTTCTATGATAAGTTAATTTGCTGAGTGGAAGCTCGTAGATATAATTTTTCTGGATTTTAATAAGGTCTTTTATACCATTCCTGATGCTATCCTTCTGTGCATAGTGTCCAACACAGACAAACAGGTCTGTGTTAAACTTGAAAGCACTGTTGATTGTCTGAAGAAGCAAGGGGCCTGGCAGAGGTCTGGAGGAATGGGCAGTCAGCAATGGCATGAAATTCAACAAAATTAAATGCTCTTTTCTATACCTGAGATGAAATTACGCTGGGCACAGGTATAAACAAGTGACTAGATAGCAGCTCAGCAGAAAGAGGCCTGGTGATGCTGGTGACTGTAGACTTAACATGAGCAAGCGATGTGCCCTGGCAGCAAAGAGGCAAAGCTACCTTTTAGAGTGCATCCTGCTGAGGGTACTGCTCCTTGAACAATTAAAAACAAACAAACAAACAAATAAAGAAAAACAACACAAAACACATTTTAAGCTTTCAATTCTTTTTTTTTTTTTTTTCCTTTTCTTTTTAATCAGAAAGAAAATAAAATTGCAGTTGTCTTGACTAATTCAGATGAGGGCAAAACCAGGAGGTGGAGGGAAATGATCCTTCTATGATTCCCCTCTATTTGATATTAGTGAGGTCTCACAGGGAATACTGCATCCAGTCCTGGACCCCTGAGAACAGAAGAGACATGGGCATACTAGAGAGAATCCAGCACTTGCACAGGTTGCCCAGGCAACTTGTGAAGTCTCCCTTCTTGGAAATATTTAAAAGCCCTCTGACAAGATCTTGAGTGACTCTCCATACGTTGTCTAGCCTGAGAAGGCAGGTTCAACAACTTGATTTCCAGTGTCCCTTCCATAATCAGCAATTATGTGATTTTGTATTTCTCCGCGGGGATTATTAATTCTGATTATAGCTATATTCTGCATATAGTTATATTCTATAAAGCTGTGCAGAATAAATCAGGAGAATGAGCCATTTCTTGACAACTGGTTGGACACATGTCAACAGGGGCTGAGACATCGCATTGCAAATATACACATATTGTCATCAATTTGCTTTTGATTTTCTCTTTTTCTTTTCTGACTCAGTAAACAGTTTTTATATCAACCCATGAATTCTATTTTATTACCAATACTGTCCCTCATCCCACTGTATTAGGAAGAGAGAGGGTGGCTCTGTGGTGTTTTGCACTCTGACAGATTAAACTGTGACAGGTGCATGCCTAAGAAATAAGGCAAAAGTGGCACAAGATGCACATGTATGAGCAAAGAACTCATGGAAAATCTCAAATGGAAGAGGAAGTCTATGGAGAATGGGTCAGCAGTGTGATATTGTAGTCAAGAATGCCAGTGATATCCTGGGATGCATTAAAAAGAGTGGGCCAGCTGGTTGAAGGAGACCCTTCTGCTCTGCTTGGATGTAGGTGTACCTAGAGTAATGTGACTGATTCTGGGCTCCTCAGTTCAAAACAGACAGGAATCTCCTAGGAGGAATTCATCAGAAGTACAAAAAGATGAATATGGGCCTGGAACATTTCCTTTGTGGGGAAAGGCTAAGTGGTTCTGCTCACCATGGAGAAATGAAGACTGAGAAGGGATCTTATCAATACTTGCAAATACCTAAGAAGCACACATCAATTGTTAATATGTGCCCAGCAACATTACGGCACATGTGATACTGTGTTTCTGTCATACTGTGTAACTAAATTATGAACATGATGGAAAATGCTTATAACTTACTCTGTTACATACAGTAACATGAATGAAGATTGTACTGTGTTTTTTTTTTTGCCATTGTAATGCCTGCAGTATTTGTTGTGTTCAGTTAAACATCTGCTGCCTACTTTGGTTAACACTGGTTGAAAAAGAGAATGTTTAACACTACTTCATTCACAGTTCATGATTTCCAGCATGTTGACTTCTGCACCTACTCCATTTTTTAACTAGGTGTTGATCTTGTCCTTGCATGCTTCAAACTTTGTATTTTCTTCTTCTTTTTTGATGTGATGGGGTATACTCCTTTAAGATGTGCTTGATGCTATTCCCAAAATATAAATTTACACTGAATCTCTGAGTATGGGAAAACTAGATCTGGAAAAGCTGTCTCTTATCTAAACTAATTCATCACCTGTCTGGAGAAATCAACATGTCTGTGTTTTGCAGTGAGTGCACTCTTCAGTGCTTTGACTGCTGTCTGCACACAAGCTACTTTTATTAGTCATTTATCAATATCTAACAGGGAGCCTCCTATTCCCCATCCACTATTCTTACATTGTTCCAGACAAATATTTACAAATTGCTCTCAGAAATTTTCCTCTAAAATGAAGTTTACTGTGCTTGCTTCTCTTAGTCAGAAAGCAGCATTTCTGGAATCATGCAGGCAGAAAGAAATCTTGTTCATGAGTTAAAGTGTACCACAAAATGGTTCATATGTCATGGTTTTATGATGTTTGGTACTGGTATTCCACATCATAACATCATATATTGCATTAAGAGTTAAAGAGTTAATGCTCTTGGTCTAGTGGTTAGGAGCCGTTTTAACTCTTAATGCAATATATGATGTTATGATGTGGAATACCAGTACCAAAAATCATAAAACCATGACATCATACTAGTGATTGTTTATAATTCCCTGTCTCCTTTGGGTTTAGCACAACTTTTTTGCTTGTTGGTAACTGTAATTCAGTCTTTAGTGCATTTCTTTATAACTGGAAGAAAAAAATAATTCTCCTAAATTTGACAGAGAGCTTACACTATTGTATATTCTTTTCTTAGCAAATTTCTGAAAAACAGTGCATTTCACTGAATGAACAAAATTCACATATACATGCTCTTGCCCACTATTTCAGTGTATTTCTTGACTTTCTGATTATACAGTCTTGTAGCTAACCCTGGCAGCCACGAAAGCACCTTCTGCTCTTTGCTTGCTCCCTAACACTGCCCCCACAGCTCTCAAAGCACCTTGGTAATGGTAGGTCTGCATACAGTAACCCCTGTCCTACACTCTATAGTCTAGTTGCTTCTGTAATGAACTATAGAGAGACAAACTTTCATAGATTCATAGAATCGCAGAATGATTTGTGTTGGAAGGGACCTTTAAGGTCACCTAGTTCCAACACCCTGCTGTAGGCAGGGACACCTCTTTCTAGACCAGGTTGTTCACAGTCTCATCCTCCCTGGCCTTGAATGCTTACAGGAAGGGGGGTATATACAAGCTATCTGGGCAAGCTTTTCCAGCACGCCTTAAACTTAGCCCTACACCTTTGCAAGAAAATGCTTGTAATGTAGATGAATCTGCAAACACTAACAAACCTTCTAATAACAAATCATTAAAAAAGTACTACAAAGATACTAATTCAGAATGAATGTAAGAAGAACGTAACGGGTAAATCATTAATGAATTTCCTTGAATATATATTTCTGGGATAATGAATTATCTTTTTTCAATAAACAGCAACTTGTAAACACTTTATATTATAAATATAATAATTTAAAATATATTTATATAAGATATATATTATATCTTATTTTCTTCTAGTAAGAATGTTGTATTAATATTGCATTATGTCATTCATTTTCTTATTCTGATCACATTATTCTCTTATATTGCTAACACACTCTGTGCCACAAGGGAGAATTATTCTGGGACTCTCTGTTAAATATGACATACAAATAATCTAGATCTGAGAAGATAATTATGTTATCTGAGATTTTATTAAATAATTATGGTTCTTGAAATGGGGTCACAAGTAATAGGACACACACAAAAAAAAAAAAAAGGAAAAAAAGGAAAAAGAAGGAAACTAATTAGTTGCAGGCTTTAATTCACTTATTATTGCTACTTTTGGATACATTCATACAAAACTTGCCTTCGAATCTTAAGGATTGCCTGAATTGGTTGCACTATGGTCTGGAAAACAGATAAAAATCCATATTCATTTAGCAGTTAAAAAACTTTTTTTTTTCCAACTGTCTGTTTTATATATGTATTTATTTGTTTATTTATTCATCCATCCATTCATCATCTTACACTTAAAGAGAATATAATGTGAGACAAATTCTATGTAGATGGTAGGACATGATATCCAGGAAGACATAAGTATGAAGCTATATGTTGCTATTTTTTGTATCTCTATAAAGGAGCCTAGGCACAGCTCCTAGTATGATTTTTTTCAAGACTTACATGAAAGAGAAGCTGAGCTATAACAGATCAAGGAGCTGTTTTGAATGTACTGGCATTCTAATGTTCTACACAGCACTTATTTATTGGACAGTTTCCCTATTATACACTATAAAATTTCCTACCAACAGAATTATACATTCCTAATATTTTTAGTATAATTCTATAATCCCAAGATAGTCATGTATTATATGTTATGCATACTTCACACATATATCACATACCACATGATATAAACTCCCTGTTTATATCAAATATTTTTTAATAATGTATAAAATTATGGCATATAGGATTATTACTAGACCAACATGCCTTGAAAGTGAGTGGTTCTACCATACGATGTACAGAATTCTATGAAATCTTCAGAGTGGTACTAGAAAACACAAATTGGAATGAGGAAACATTCAGAAAAGCACTTAAATATTACAGTCTCAAAAAACATCTTTTCTCCCTTTTTCCTTCTCTCTCTTATTCTTGGTTAGGAACAGAGGGCCCCATTCACAAGAGAATATGTTATGAAGAACTAAGTTCCCAAAATACACTTTTCATTTTGCACAAAAGGTATAGCGTTATTGCCTCATGGAAAAAAAATCAGCCAACATTACATGTCTCACAGCCTCCATGCCATGTTCAAATCAACTAAAAAAAATTAATCTTAAAAAATGGTGTGGGGAGAAGGCTGTCCTTTGTACATCACACTTTTTTCATAAAACTTTTTTTTTTTTTTTTCAGCTAGAAGAATTTTTAGCACTGAATCATACACAGAAAGGGATTTATAAATTTGACTATCCTTGATTATATGCATCTTTGGCAGCTACTTACCAGACAGATCCTCTCTAAGACAAAGATGTTATTAGGATAAGCAGAAGCTCAGCAACACGTAAGTTGGATTCAGAATCTGTTCCTACATTCTTTTAGGTAATTTTAAAGTGAGCAAGGAAGTAAATGATAATGCACAGGGAAATTAATGCTCTTGAGAGAGTTATGACTAATAAATACCTGTTCTACTATATTATCTGAAATTGAATACACTAGTCTGTATTGATAACCTTTTAGTTAATCATATGAGAGGAAAAAGCATTTCACCCTTTTCCTTATTCTGATTCTTTTACAGCTTAGTTTGGGGGTAATTAAACCATTACAGTAGTTTGTATGATAAACTGTTCTAAAATATATTTTAAAAGCATTCTTCTAAGATGTTTCAACATGTGTGTTCTTTCATATTGAAATAATGTTGAGTTAGAACAGAAAAATTACAGGGTTTATAGTTTTCTCCATTTTACACAGAATAATAATTCAGGCAGATTAAAACTAATGAACCAAAGAACTGAATTCACATTACATTTCAGAAAAGGAGCTTCACTGTTAATCCTAGAACTCCCAAGAGTCCAATTAAAAGCCTGTATGTTTTCTGAGAAGTGTGAAATTATAGACAATGTACAACTGCAAGATCCTGATAGATGTATAAAGAGATGAAAAAATCGTCTTGAAGTTGCGGACCATGAAATATTTTCTCTCATCACACTACCTCTCTTTGTATGTGATCCTGAACAGAAAGTTAATCTAGCTAATATTTTCCCACCCAGCTACCATGAGGATTGTCATAATGTCACTAAAACTTAATCAGATTATTAGAATTATTTGAACCTTCTGTTTAATAACTTTTAAATTAAAAACCTTGTGACTTCCTCAAGCTTTGTCTCTAATTTCTCCTTTCTCACACTAAGATTCATCCGCATATTGCGGATGTGGGAGGAAAAGGGATGTTCAAACTGCCAGTCCCCGATGGAAACACATTTATAGAAGTTGTTACTGAAAATGTCACAAAATAATGGAAAAATAACTTGGACCTGAGAACAGCACAAACCTAGTTCAATAGTATATCATCATAGCTTGTACCTTGCATTATAGCTATTTTCTCAGAGCATCTTTCAGTGTCGCTGCAAGTATGTTGAAGATGTTTCTCTGCAGGGGAACAATGAGAAGCCAAGCTTAGCGCATGGTACTCTTCAGATGTTTAGAAATGGACCTGAATCTCAATCTCCTATCAGTAAAGTTTACTCTAGTGATTGCAGAGGGGAATTCCTATGAATCAATGATTGTAAATATACTGGTATTATTTCCCTTTCACTTGGATAGGAAATCATTTCAGTATGCCGTGCTAGCGTTCTCCAGCAAAAAATCTTATTTTTGAGGAAAAATTTGAGAAGTGATTGAAAATAATCCACAGATTGGCTTTATGAATTAGAAGGTCAGTAGAAACTAACTGCACTGTCAATCAGAATTCTATTACTCATATAAATGAAGTAAATACCTAAACAGTAGGAGTTCCATTCCCTGGGATATAACAAGCCAAATGACTGTAATCCTTTCCTGCTGTACAAGGGGCTTTAATTTCTGTTCCTGGTCAAAGTCAGCATGATCTGAAAATTGATTTCCCCAGTTTCAAATCAAATTCCTTATTTCTCAATCATCATTATGTACTGTTTTTCATAGCCCTTTCTAAGGGAGAGCAAGAATCCTATATGAGTAATTCTAGGTCAAACCTGCAGTTGGCCTGTTGAGCAAACTGAAATTTCACTCCAGCATATCATTAAGCATTTAACTACATATGGGGCAGTGAGGTAAGTCCTAGAGAATTCTCCATTAAGTCTTTAGAAGTATCTCAGGCCCCTAGAAACAAAGAAATCTCTTATACCCTACACAGCCTAATGCCTGCAGGGGATTGTGCATGCTGCTGATGAGTTTGGCACTGAGTTGCACAAGGGATAGCTTCAAGAAATCTTTTCATTGCCTGAGGTGTTTATTGTAATGTTTCACTTTGGGAAGTCAGCCGTACACCAGAGTTAAGATTGGAGATTTGGTTCAAAGTTTTAGACTTCAAATGGGTAGGACAAAGATTTTGTGCCTGCTTATGAGACGTGAGTTTCTGTACTGTTTTTGTGTTTGTTTGTTTTTTTTTCCCAGAGGAATTACACTTTCAGCCTATCTCCAGTTTGTCACAACAAGAGAAGTGATGAAACATAACACAGTTTTAGAAAACATCTACTAGCTCGTTCCTGGGGGTAATCAGTGTAGGTATGTGATCCTGTATAAAAATTTGGCACTGCATTTTATCTGTGACTCATACCTGCAAATGAAAATGATGTCACTCATTCCCTGGATGTGGAAGTAGGGATTCTTAATTTGAGACCTACACTTCACTGTAAAAATAAATCCATGTCATATCAAGGCTGATAAGAAACGAGATTTTAGACCCCTAAAAATTTGATATCAAGTTGATAAGTAAATTCAGATAAGTGAAGAATTATTTAATACTCAAAAGTGGTGTAATATTTTCAGATATTCAGATTGCTTGTCTGAATAGTAGAACTCTCATTTCAGACATTAGTCACTGTTTGTGAATTTCATCAAAATAATAATCATTATTTAGCAGAGTATTTATTATATAAGATCCAGTAAGTTAAAATAAATCCTTGCTAACTTGGTGAATAGGGCAGAAAGATGTTTTAAAAATGTTATTGCAAATCCTAATATATTCTATAAATATTAGTACATTCTTTTTTCTTTTTTGTGCTTTTTTTTTGTTTCTTATTGCTTTAACATTAAAAAGCAAAAATGTTAACTGCTAATATTTGTTTACTGAGAAATAAAACACTAAGCATAGTAACAGTCTTAAATACATTTGTTGTGCTTCCAAGTTAAATATAAATATTCATTACTCATTACTCATTACTCATTAAAGTAAAAACTTAAAAAAAAAATTTGTTTGTTAATAATTATTTCAACTAGCACTATTGGAATATCAACCATTTTTGTAACATTGTGACATATTCTAACATGATCAGATTATACCGTTACATAACACTGTAATATAACCAATATGAAGGTAACTTTATTTCATTTTTTCTTTTAATTCTATTTTTACTTAAGTAAAATATATTCAATTTCCCTCTTAAAAGCTCTCACTACAGCAATTCCACCTTATAATGTTTTCAATAAAATTATATATATTATTTTTGTGCAATATTTCTCTTTGATATGCAAGAACACTTAGAGCAAACCATTCAGTCATAAAGAAGAGTATTTGTAGTCACAGCAAACATTGGATGGGAAATTAAAACCTACACAGTAATAGACCTCTTGATGGATCATTGGAGTTTCAGCATTGACTGGATTAGATGTGATAATGAGTATAATTAGCTGCCTTGGTTCTGGTGGGGCTACAGCTGCTGGAAATCAAATCTTAGACTTTAAAGCACAATTTTTTTGCCATGAGTAATCAATCCTAATGCCCTCACAATGCTAAAATTCTAACTAGTTATAAAGCAGTTATGGTTGCAATGAAGTGAAACAATAGAGTGGGGAAGTAATTTATTAATACTTAATCCTTACAAAGATAAACCAAAAATAAACCAAAATGTGTGATTATTTGTATTTTTCTCTGGTAAAGTCTTTTTTGTTTGTTTTTATGTTGTTTTTAGTTTGGTTTTGTTTTGTTTTCTTCATGTTTATATTTAAGGTGGAAGCTTAGATTTGCACTGTTAGGCCTATTATTTCTGATGATAGATCTTACAATAATTTATGCATGTTGACTGTTTAACAATCCTTCTTCCGTGCTGGAAGGACAGGAATAGGACACAAATCATATGTCAGAATATTGAAAAGGTCATAGTAGTAGCCTGCACTATTACTATTTATAAAATACACGCTGCACTTGAATTTTTCATGCATCCTTTTTATAACCAGCACAACATTAAATTTATTTCATTGGTTAACCATTTCAATCAGATAGAAAATATAAAAATATAAACACAACAGTTTTTAATGTTTTTTTGTTGTTTGTTTGTTTGTTTGTTTTGTTATATTGTACTTCAATTAAGTTCCCCAGAAAAATTTGAAAGATAAGCAAATTCAGTGAAATAGTTAAGTCTGGAGTCTACAAATACTTCTTAAAGTACTAATATGTTTAAATAATTAAATATTTAAGAATGAAAAAAAAAAATGGTTAATCTGAATATGAATGACAGCAACATTGTGGAAGAACATTCTGAAATGATTACCTCTGCAAGGTTCTTAATACTTAGTTACAATTATTTATTTGAAAATTATGCTCTTTTTTTTTTTCAGATTTGAATTCTCCCCTTAAGAAATAAAATGTAAACTCTGTTGATGCTTATGTGTTTTTCGATCTTAAAGAGTCACGATCAAGAATCGTGGTCCTTTTTAATAATTTATGATCCTTCAACTTTTTTTCAAGTAGTCTAAAGTGGCTGATATATCTCATCTAATTCTGTTGAAACTCAACTAAAGGTCAGTTTGTGAGTGAGTAATAAAGAATTAGTGTTACCTGGATTTACTTCTCTGTTAGACTGAAAACTTTTAGGGTTTCTAAAATCTTATTTCTTCCCATGCCAACATAAACCTTGATACAAGGTGGAATTATTTTTGTGTTGAAGTGCAGGTTGGAAGTGTAGATACCAATAATCCCTACTTCCTTGCCTGGGCAAGTGGCACCCTGGCAACTCCAGCCTCTTTGGGGTTGTGGTCAGGCAGCCGGCTGATGTAGTCACCAAGACAATCTTGATAACTGAAAAGTCACAGAAATCAGGAGAAGTCCCTGGTGATTAGAAAAAATACATCACACCCTTTTGTAAGGATAAAAAGGATGACCCTGGAAAATAATCACTTGCCATTCTCACCTGTGTGTTGGGAAAGATCATGAAACAAATCCTCCTGGAAACTGGGCTAATGCACATGAAAGGCAGGGAGGTGATATGGGAGAACCAGCATGGTTTCACCAAGGGCAAATCCTGCTTGATCAATTTAGTGGACTTTTGTGATGATGACACTGGATCAATGGACATGGGAAGTACCACTGATGTCATCTATCTATATTTCAGTAAGGCCTCTGACATGCTATCCCACAACATCCTACTCTCCAAATTGGAAAGATATGGATTTGCTAGATGAACTGTTTGAAAGATGAAGAACTGTCTGCAAGAATGAATACAGAGAGTGGTAGTCAATGGCTCAATGTTTGGATGGAGATCAGTGGTGATGAGTAGTGTCCCCCAGGGATCAGTGCTGGACCAATACTCTTTAAAATCTTCACCAATAGCACTGACAGTGGACTTGAATGTATTCTCAGCAAGCCTGTGGATGACAATGACCAGTGGGGTGCAGTCAAAACTGGATCTGGGTGTCCTCCAGAGAGACCTAGACAGCTTGAGCAGTAGGCCCAGAAATCACTCATGAGGTTCAATAAAATCAAGTGCAAGGTCTTGCCCCTTGGTAGTAGAGGTAGAAGTTACATCTACTACCAATACAAGCTGGGGGATAAAAAGAATCACAGAATCGCAGACTCGTATGGATTGGAAGGGACCTCTAGAGATCATTTAGTCCAACCCCCCTACCACAGCAGATTCCCTACACCAGGTTGCACAGGTAGGTGTCCAGGTGGATCTTGAACATCTCCAGAGAAGGAGATTCCACAACCCCCCTGGGCAGCCTGTGCCAGTGCTCTGTCAACCTCATTGTAATGTTCTTGCGCACATTTGTGTGGAACTTCCTATGCTATAGTTTCTGACTGTTTCCCCTTGTCCTGTCTCCATGCACTGCTGAAAAGAGTCTGGCCTTGCCACTTTGCCCCCCACACCTCAGGTATTTATAAACCTGGATCAGGTCCCCTCTCAGTCTTCTTTTCTCAATGCTAAAGAGACCCAGTTTTCACTCAGCCTTTCTTCACAGGGGAGATCCTCCAGGCCCTTCACCATCTTTGTGGCCCTCCGCTGGACTCTTTCCAAGAGATATCTGACTTTTTTGTACTGGGGAGCCCAGAACTGGACACAGTACTCCAGATGAGGTCTCACCAGGGCAGAGTAGAGGGGGAGGATCACCTCCCTTGACCTGCTGGCCACGCTCTTTTTAATGCATCCCAGAATGCCATTGGCCCTCTTGGCCACGAGAGCACACTGCTGAGTCATGGTCAACCTGTCGTCCACCAGGACACCCAGGTCTCTCTCTGCAGAGCTTCTCTCCAGCAGTTTATCCCACAGCCTGTACTGATGCATGCAGTTATTCCTCCCTAGGTGCAAGACTCTACACTTGCTTTTGTTAAACCTCATCCTGTTGGTTACTGCCCAGTTCTCCAGTATGTCCAGGTCTCGCTGAATGGCAGCACAGCCTTCAGGTGTGTCAGCCAATCCTCCCAACTTTGCATCGTCAGCAAACTTGCTGAGGGTGGTCACTATCCCCTCATCAAGGTCATAGATGAATGTACTAAACAAGATCGGACCCAGCACGGACCCCTGGGGGACACTGCTAGTTACAGTTCTCCAACCAGTCTCTGCACCACCAATGACAACCCTCTGCGCTCTGCCAGCCAGCCAGTTCTCAACCCACTTCACTGTCCACTAATCTATCCACACTTCCTCAGCTTTGTTATAAGGATGTCATGGGAGACAGTATCAAATGCCTTGCTGAAATCAAGGTAGACTACATCCACCACCCTCCCCCCATCCACCTAGCCAGTGACAACATCATAGAAGGCCACCAGGTTGGTAGAGCATGACCGCATGACCTCCCCTTGGTGACCCCATGCTGACTACTCCTGATAACATCAATTTCTTCCAATTGTCTGGAGATGGCATCCAGCACAAGCTGTTCCATCACCTTTCCAGGGACAGAGGTGAGGCTGACTGGCCTATAATTACCCGGATCTTCCTTCTTGCCCTTTTTGAAGACTGAAGTGACATTAGCTATCCTCCAGCCTTCAGGCACATCCCCCATTCTCCAAAACCTCTCAAAGATGATAGAGAGTGGTTCAGCAATCACCTCCACCAGCTCCCTCAGCACCTGTGGATGCACCCCATTGGGTCCCATGGATTTCTGAAAATTAGCATTGCCTAGGTGCTCATGGACCACCTCTTCCCTGACTAAAGGAAAGTCTCCCATTCCCCAGACCCTCTCTCTAACCTCTAGGGTCTGGGATTCCTGAGATTTTTCACTGAAGAAAAAGGGTTGAATGAGCACAGCCCTACCAAAAAGAACTGAGAGTACTTGTAGATGGGTAGCCAGACATGAATCAGCAGTGAGCCCTTGCAGCCCAGAAAGCCAACCATACGCTGGACTGCATCAAAAGAAGTGTGGCCAACAGGGTGAGGGAGGTGATCTTGTCCTACGCTATGCTGGTGAGGTCTCACCTGGCATACTGAATCCAGAAGCAGAGTCCTTAGTACACGTACAGACGTAGACTTGTTGGAACACATCCAGAAGAGAGTCATAGATACTATCCAAGGCATGGAACAACTCTCCTATGAGGACAGGCTGAAAGAGCTAGGGTTGTTCAGCCTGAAGAAAAGAAGGTTCTGTGGACATCTGAGTGAGGCTTTCCATTATCTAAAGGAGAAAGAGAGAAAGAAAGAAGGGGACAGACTCTTTAGCAGATAGAACAAGGGGAAATGTTTTCAAGATTAAAGTTTGTTTTTTTTAAAGATTTGCTCTCTATGACTTCCTGAAGGAGGGTTGTGGTGAGCTGGGGGCTGGCCTCTTATCTTGTGTAATTAGTGATAGTACTAGAGGGAATGGCTTCAAACTGTGCAAAGGGAGATTCAGGCTGGACATTAAGAAACACTACTTTTCTGGAAGGGATGGTTAGGCACTGAAATGGGCTGCCCAGAGAGGGTGGAGTCAATGACAATGGGTGTTCAAGGAGTGTTTGTATATTGTGTTGAGGGACATGGTTTAGTGGGAGTTATTGGTGATAGGTGAAAGGTTGGACTGAATGATCTTTTAGGTCTTTTCCAATCTTGTAGATTCTATGATTCTATGAAAGGTGGGAGATTTAGGTTGCATATAAAGAAAAAGTCTTTTACCGTGAGGGAGTGATAGAGATAGGACAAGGGGGAATGGTTTTAAGCTCAAGGAGAGAAGGTTTAGATTGGATGTCAGGGGAAGTGTTGTGGTTCTTTGATTTTTGTTATATTATTGATATTCCGCATCATAACACCATGTAGTGTATTGCGAGTTAAAGAGTTAATGCTCCAGCTCTGTGGATCATCGATAGTTATGGATATACCTGTTTCAGAAGGGAAGAAGTAGTACATTCCCCAAAGGAGTGTGCGATGCATGTTTCTGCTCAGAAGGAAAGATAAAACTGTCTGCGGTCACGGGACCATCTCTCTTCCCTGCAGGACCAACTCAGCAGTGGGTGTTTGTTGCAGCCGTCTGCCTTCAACGTTAGCGTAAGGCCTTCGGTTTATTGGACACTTTCTCTTGCTCATTTTATTTGATTCATTAGCCTCAATTCCAGTTATATTGTGTTATTTTGCTTTCTGATATCGTATTTCATAAATTAGCTTTCCTCCTCAGATCGTTGCCGCTGTTTTGTTTGTAGGCCAATCTCCCTTCTCCCTTTTCCATTTCCCCCTTCCCCTTTTCTGGGGCATGGGCCTGGGAGTCTCCTGCCTCAATTGTCACAGTACTGGGTCAAACTGGCCTACAAACCGCTGACAGGAAGTTCTTCACAGGGGAAGTAGTGAGGTGCTGGAACAGGATGTCCAGAGGCTGTGGAAACTCTGTCCCTGGAGCTTCGTCAATACCAGGTTGGATGGAACCCTGGGCAACCTGGTCTAGTACCAGATCTGGAGGTTGGTGGCCCTGCCCATGGCAGTCAGGGTTAGAATTTGATGATCTTTGATGTCCTTTCCATCCTCGCCGTTCTATGATTCTAAGATTCTATGGTGAGACACTGGACCAGGCTCCCCAGAGATGTGATGGTTGCTCTGTCTCTGGAGACTTGCAAGGCCAGGTTGGACCAACATCTGAGCAACCTGATGTAGCTGTCTGGACGCTCCTGTTCATTGCAGGGGAGTTGGACTAGTTGATTTTAAGGATTCCTTCCAACTCTAAGGATTCGGTGAACCTATGATTCTATAACATGTCAGTAATTGCTTATCACCAGCTAACATGAAAAACAGACAGGCTGACAGAGGGCTGGCATATGAGCTTTCAGCTTAAGCAGCTTTCAACTAAAAATAATAAGCCTCGAGATAAGCCTCTGCTGTCAGCCTGAGAATAAAATAAGAAAATGCAATCTCTTATTGTGATTTTGCATGCTGTTCTTTCCCAAATTCATATTTATTTTGATAACAGTGATACTTTTGGTAAAAAGAAGTTTGACAAATATAATTTTCTGTAACCAAATGTTTGAAGTTTATTGTCTGTCTGTCACCCACACAATTAAAAAGAAATTCTTGATCTTCTTCAGCGCAAAATTGTGAGTGAATTTGTGTACTCAGAAGATATACTTACCTTTCTGTGAAAATAATTTGCTTTCTTGTATGAGAATAAGTTTTCTCCACTGCAGCTTCAGTACACTGTTTCTACAGGGACAAAAGAGATGTTCAGTCACATACTCTTCTGTCAAGTATACAGTGAAGTTACTGATCTAACATATGCCACTCAATGGATTTTAGACCTAAACATCAACATAATCGCCCTTTTCTGTGAATATTACTGTAGGTGAAATATAAAGACGGTAAAAATATAGATACTGCAGTGTAAGGCAAGATAAATCCATGCATGAAAACATTGCTAGAGTGATAAACCCACAAAAATGAGCTGCACATTTCTTATGCATTTGATATTGGAAAAGCTAAAACATGGCAGCTGATATTATTTTATTCATGACAAATAAGGTGAAATATTTAATATTCATAGAATCATAGAATGGCTTAGGTTGGAAGGGACCTCAAAATCATCTAGGGCCAACTAGACGTGGGCAGGACTGCCAGCCGCTACATCAGGAACTAGATCAGGTTGTCCAGGGCTCCACTCAACCTAGCCTTGAACAACTCCAGGAATGGGCCACGAGAAGTCTATCTGAGCAGCTCGTTCTAGTGCCTAACCAAGCTCTAATAATCTTTTTGTCCCTCCTCTGGACCCATTCCAAGAGCTCCATATCTTTCTTGAGTTGGGTTATCCAGGCCTGGATGCAGTACTTCAGATGAAGCCTCAAGACAGCAGAGTAAAAAGAGACACTCTTGTCCTGCTGACCCCCCCCTCAATTGGTATAGGCCAGGATGCTGTTTTGCTTCCTGGCAAAGTACATAATACTGGTTCCCCTTAAATTTTTCATCACCCAGGACTTCTAATTCCTTCTCGGTAGGACTGATCTCAATGTGTTCTTCTCCCAGTCTGTACACATATTGTCTTGGATCACCTCCTCATTCTTTATGTGCCTTAACACATGCCTTCTTTTTCTTCCACAATCTTCCTAGGCACAGGTTTGAAGCTTGCTGATCCCTAGTTCCCCAAGTTTCCTTTCTTCCTTTCTCTTAAAAATGGGAATAATCTTTCCTTTTTTTCCAGGAAGGGGGCTTTTCCTGACAACCTTGAGTTTTCAGATATGATAGAGTTGATTGGCAACCACTCTAACCAATTTCTTCAGGACTCTGGGATGTATGTCATTAAACACACAAGACTCATAGATGATCAGCCTCAATAGGCAATCTCAAGACACGCTCCAGTCTTAGACTGGGAGGAATTTTGCTCACCCAGATCTCTCTTAGAGGTTCAGAAATGTGAGACACAAGACAAGGCTGCCAGTGATGACTGAGGCAAATAGCTCACTCAGAACTTCAGCTTTCTTCATGTCAGTTGTAACCAGTTCACCATTCTCATTTATCAGAGTGGGTACACTCTCTTTAGCCTATCTCTTGTGACCAATATACCTATAGAATCCCTTCTCATTACTTTTCACATTCCTTGCCAAGTCTGGTCCACCTGTGCTTTGGCTTTCCTGATCCCATATCTGCATGTCTGGACAGCATTCCTATATTCTCAAATTATTTGTCCTTGCTTCTACCACCTGATATGTGTACTTCGTAACTCTCAGTTTGACCAGCAGGTCTTGTCAAGCCATACTGGTTCTCTGCCACCACTGCTTATTTTCCTGCAGTGGAGGACAGATTGCTCTTGTACTCTCAGGTAGACACCTTTAGAGAGCTGCCAGTTCTGCTCTGCTCCCTTGTCTCTAAGTAAGGCTTCCCAGGGCATTCCATCAAGTAATTCCTTAAACATCCGAAAGTTCACACTACTGAAATTCAGGGTCCTGGCTTTGCTTTTTATTAGGCTTATCCTCCACAGGATCGCAAAACCTACCAGGTCACTATAGCCTAGATTGCCTCCAATCTTAATCTCTCTAATGAGCTCTTCTGTATTGGTGAACACCAGTTCTAATTACGTTTCTCCTCTAATTGATATGCCTTACACCTGGACCAGGATGTTGTCCTCAATACATTCCAGAAGTCTGCAAGATTGCTTGTAGACCACTGTGTTTTTTCCCAGCAGATATCTGGGTGGTTGAAATCCCCAATTAAGATGAGAGCCTATCTATTTAAGAAGACATTATCTACAGCTCCCCCCCCCCCACCCCCCACCCCTCTGGTGACCTGTAATAGAATCCAGCCACTAGATGTACTTTATTAGTCTTACCCTTGATTTTCACCCACAATCTCTCAATATGATCATGGCTGCTTCTCAGAGGAAGTTCTTTGCATTCTGTACAACACTGAATATATAGGACAACTCCCCAATCACTTTTTTCCTTTCTATCTTTTCTGAAAATCATATTGACCTCAACCATTGTGTTCCAGTCATATGGATAAACCTACCATGTCTTTGTGGTGGCTATAAGTCATATTTAATTGTGCTGTGGCTTCCAGCTCCTTCTGCTTATTTCTTACACTGTGTATATTGATGTAGGAGCATTTAATCCAGGCTGTCAGCAATATTACCTACTCAGAGAAGCCCACTTGAAATCCTTAGGGACAATTCTGGTATTTTTGCCTGCTGTTTCCTAAAGTAACACCATTTTCTGTCCCTTCTCTGTCACACAGAACACCATCCTCTCCCCCTATTAAATCTAGTTTAAAACTCTACAACAATTCCTGACAGGTGCTTCCCAGAACACTCTTGCCCCAGTTGCTCAGTTACAATCCATCTGATGCCCACATGCCTGGTATCTCAAATGCCTTTCCAATATCATAAAATCCAAATCCCAGCTCATGGCACTACCCACACAGCCAACCATTCACCTAATTCATTCTCCACCTGCATCCTAGTGACCAAAGAGGAAGAGTGATCCCCACGCTTCTGATCCCTTCCATGTCCTGTGAAGGGATGTAAAGGCTATTTTAATGCTCTGTATTTTCCTTGTTGCATCCTCCTGAGAGTCAGCTTGAATGAGAATGAATGGATAGTAGTCATCCTTCTATATCAGACCAAGTAGCCTTTTCTTGATATCTCTAATATGAACTTTCAGTAGTTTGTAAACTTCTCTGAGGAGATTGTCTGGATGACAAGTGGGCATCTCTGTGCCTCTAAGACCCCATTTACTAGGATATTTCACTCTGGGCAGCCTTTTCCAGTGCTCCATCACCTTTACAGTAAAGAAATTTTTCTGCATGTTTCTATAGAACTTCCTATGTTCAAGTTTTAATGGTAATTCAATACGAGGGAAAATGGAGTCTTGTCATGGTTTTATGATTCTTGATACTGGTATTCCAGATCCTGTAGTGAACTGGGAGTAAAAGAGTTAATGCTCCAGTTCTGTGGATCATGGATAGTTCCAGGTATACCTGTCTCAGAAGAGAAGAACTATGTACCTCAGAGGACTTCACATTGCTTTGCATTTTTCTGTTTTCTGCTCAGAGGGAAAGATAAAAAATGTTCACTTGTCACAAGACACATGCTTTTTCCCTTTCAGATTGACCCAGCAGTAGGTGCTCCCTAGCCACCAGCATTAGTGTAATGCCTTCAGTTTTTGAAAACACACACTCTCTCCCTCATTTTATGTATTATTCTACTTTGTGTTATTTTGCTTTCTTATATCATTTTTAGTAAACTAGCTTTCCTCCTCAGATCATTGCCGATGTTTTGTTTTTAGGCCCATCTCCCTTTTCCTTTTTCCCTTTCCCCATTCCACTTTCCAAGGGCATGGGTCCATGGGTCCCCCCACCCGAATCATCATGGAACCAGGCCGAACCAGCCATAAATATTGGTAGGTCTTAACATTATAACTGTGAAAAAATGTGAATAAGAGATTGCAGAAGTAGTTTAAGGAAAGTTTTGAAGGAGGACAAACAAAAAATGCTTCAAGAAGCAAAGAAAGTGAGTGTGAATTTCAATAGTGGGAATAGAGATATGAACTTAGTGAATGTAAATGGACAGAGGTACTCAAAGATACTTGCACAAATTCTTGAAGAACAATATAGAAAGAACTGTCTGAGAATAAACATTTTATCTAAGTTGAGGTGACAGAATGCAAAAGAAGCAGATCAAATTTGAATGCATTTAAAATGAAATATCAGGCATTTCTATTTAGTTAACAACCCCTCATTAGTCTTCAATATCAAATCAGAACATATGATTTGGCCTGTGACATGGTTTTCAGGGTCATTATTAGCTTAGAAAAATCCAAGTATACCTATTCAACCAAGCAAATTAATGAGATAACATCCAGAAAGATAAAAAGCAATGAAAACAATACTTGTGCATCAGTCTTAGAGATTTGGTTCTATTCCATTTTTGTCTATACACAGAGTGACTCCAATTTCTTTTAAGTGTTGAGAAACACTTTCATGTTTCTATGCTGAAGCTGAACTAAATAATTTCAGGTCAGAATTTAAAAGATATATATAAGAAAATATCTGGAATTGAAAAAGGTAAAAGACTGACGGGTCACAAGATATTTGTGGATAAGGATATTTGTCATTAAGGCGTCTCCATGACATAGGGACTGAGTATTTCATAACCACACAGAACATTTCATTGTTCAAGAGACATCCACCATCTTGGTTACAAGATGTGCTTTATGAGAATTAAAATAAAAATAAGTGAATGCAAACAAAAATGTATCAGTATGTGCGAGGTGTTGTGGACATATAGTACAAACTGTCAAGAAGTTGAGTAAGAGAGGTGGGAGATGTACGAAAACAGTAACAAGTTGAAATTTTTTCTGACATGATATTTTCTGTCAAATGTGATCTTTTTCAGTTCTGTTAATTGTTCATGGATTGTGTTTTCAATGAGTACATTCATTATGCATACTTTTCAGAACAATATTCTCAATGGATTGAGGATGTACTCTCCTCTTTGACATTTCTGCCATATTTTCATTGTACTTAATTGGCTGCATAAGACATGCAATGTTTTTTTTGTTTGTTTTTGTTTTTGTTTTTTTTTCATATTGTCATCAGAATGAAAAAACATTTAAATAAGGTAGTCACATCTAATGAATGGCAGGTGCCTTCCCTGTGTCTCCTCTCCCTCTGCCCTCCCCACCCTCAATGACTCAATAATATTTCAAATAAAAACATCAAGAAGAGTCAATCATCAGACTTCAATGTGTATGGAAAGGAAGACTGACTGTAATGAGATACAAAAGATTATCAAGTTCCATCCTTTAGGACATATAAAAAGTTCCCCAATGGGGAATGAGAGGTAGAAAGTGTAACTATCTGAACATTAAAGGAAAATTTTTTACCAATACCAACATACCATATTAGGAAGGAACAGATTCCTCCCCCCCCCTCCCCCCACCTTGAAGAAATAGGGACTGCAAGAAATACAGAGGGTACAAGAATGAGAGAGAGATATGAGACACTTAGGAAGACAATGGAGAGGGATATATTGATGAATCCGAGGATAAGCTCTTATGCTCAGATGAAGGAAGGAACAAATTTAAAGAGAAGTAGATAACATATATATAAATAAATCTGAAATTTATTTTCAGTATTTTCCATATATCTGTATCATTACTACAAGCAACAGTGCAGGTTAGGATATGACTTAGTAGAAAGGAGCTATGCCCAAAGAGACTTACAGCGAAAAGGTCAAAGGTAACCTGGGGTGCATTAAAAGAGCTTGGCCAGCAGGTCAAAGGAGGCAGTCTTCCCACTGTACTCTGCCCTGGTGTGGCCACATCTGGAGTGCTGTGTTGAATTCTGGACTTCCCAGTTCAAGAAAGACAAGGAACTACTGTATTAAGTCCAGTGGAGGGCCAAGAAGACACTTAAGAACCTAGTTACCCAGAGAGGCTGCAGAGTCTCCTTCTCTGGAGATACTCAAGACTCTCCTGCATACTTTACTGTGCTACCTTCTACAGGAAACCTGCTTTTAGCAGAGGGGTTGGAGTGGCTGATCTCCAGAGGTCCCTTCAAAACCCTAAAATTCTTTGATTCTGCAATTCAGTGATTAACAGAGTTTGATCACTTCAGAAAGGATCCTTACTCCAAAATCTTTTGATCTAAATATTTTCTATTCAACTGCAGATCATAACTGTGTTAGTGTTGAATTTGTTCAGGTGAAAAACTAATCTGACACTGGCAAAGATAGATTGTTATAGGATATTATTAAAAGTTAACTCTGCACTGTCATGTCTTCCCTAGATTTAGGGCTACTTGAGTAATAATAGTCTACTATTTAGATTTGTAGAATCATAGAATTGTATATTGGCCTGAATTGGACATGTTATCTTGTTCCAACTCCCTGACATAAGAAGAGTTGCCACTCATTAGATCAACCTTCCCAGGCCTCCATTCAATCTGACTTTCAACATCTCCAGAGATAGGACATCCACAACTTCTCAGGGCAACCTGTTCCAGTACTCCACTACACTCTGAGTAAAGAATTCCCTCCTGATATCTAATCTAAACTTCCCTTCCCTTAGGTTAAAACAATTCCCTTTTTTTCTATTGCTATCAAACAATGTAAAAACTTGCTCTTAAATATTTATAAGCTTCCTTTATTTCTTCATAGAGTAGGTGCTCCAGCCCTCTGATCTTTTTGTCCCTTCTCTGGATATGATCCAACATCTTCACATCTTTCTTGGAGACCCCAAGGCCTAGACTCAGTACTCTAGGTGGGCCACACAAGGACAAAATATCATGGGACAATCACATCTCTCTTCCTTCCAGGCTCTCTTCTTCTGATGAAGTCAAGGGTACAAATGGCCTTCCATGCTGCAAGTATACACTGTTGGCCTTCTCAAATTGCAGAGATTCACTTTGCCAACAAATCCTTGGTCAGTGATTTACTGTTTTTAAGCTATACTAGCTTCACTAAGATTTGATCTTAGATTCATTATGCACCCCCTATTCTTTTTTTGTAGCAAATAGTCAAGGATATCTAGCAATTTCAAATCTTGTTCAATCATTGTTACCATTGCACAAATTACCATCTATTAATTTCAATAAATATCTTTCTGCCTTCCTCTTACAAATTATGCATGCAGTACACTTCAGGCTCTTTCTACAGCAGCAGTATCTCTCTAAAACCAAGTCCTTAATACAAGATTTACCTGGAGAGTAATGGTTGCATAATTACCTTTTCTTGTAAAATAAATATGAATGAAGAGTTTCTCTGTCAGTGGCTGTTCTTGTGTAAAGCCCAACCAGATCTTTTCAATAACCTTTTCAGTATTTCTTGATATCTAAGTTGTGAACCATGAACTGAAACAGTCATTACAGGCAGAGCTTCTGAATACTGTTCAAAGATTGATAGGACTACCATAAAAATAAAAAGCGGTCTTTATTTCTATACTTACTCCCACTATGGCAGAATCTGTTTTGGCAGATAGCAGCCACACTCCTGTAAGAGATATGTGCACGAGCAGCTGGAAACTGCATGATCAGGGGACTCTCCACCAATATGATGAGAGATGCTAATGAGCTCTGTATCCCTTCTTCACATTTTCTTCACATTTTTCCTACTTCTTTGCTAGTCCTTCAGTCTCCTTACATTCTCCTTTTTTTTTTTTTTTTTTTTTTTTGTATTTGTAATACTTATTCATGCAGTGCCATTTCAGAAATGTCACTTCTAGACCTTGCTAGAGGTGACCTTAAGTCTGCTTTTCCCACTGAGCAGTACAGTGAAGCTTCAGTTATACTCTCTGAGTATTGGTTACATGTTGTGACATGTTGTCAAAGTGCCAAATAGGTACAGGAAGGTACCTGCCTTCATCAATAAATATGTTGAATATCATTGTAAGCACAAATTAAATTTTATGTGGATTGTTTTGCATAAACAGTTAACTATTTTACCTTTATGGTTATCAGATTATGTGTTTATTAATTAGACTTCAGTTAGATACTATAGGTAATCCTTCAGAAAAAAAGAAAAGTTGGGGTGGTATTGCAGATAAGAAGAGTCAAGTTACCTTCTAAATTATTGTGGAGATGGGCAGGCTGCACTAACTTCTGAGAGCAATGGCAAAGTCAACGAAAACTGACCTTTAGTGGAGAGAAATGTATTGCATGTGAAGGAGAAAACTCTCCTTTTGCCACTGTAAAATGTAGTTACCAGCTCCTAGATGTAGCATCACCCTGTGGATAGTCTTGTCACCATGAAGGTTACAGATAAAATCAGAAATGATCTTGTCTCTTTTCATAAATGAAAAAAAGATTTTAAATGCACAGGACAGCTTCAAGAAAACAGAAAAATCAGGAGGAGATTAAAACTTATATTAAAAGTAATCTATTTTGAGCTGGAATTCATAACATACATCCTATTTTCAAAAGTTCAGAGCAGAAAAAGACATCATACTATACTTGACATAAGTCTGTGCTACTGGATGTGGGGTCAGAAATGCTTGATGAATACAGAAGGGTGTTATCTACTGAGCTCAGATATGAATATGGTACTATGGGGATTTAGTATACCATTATATACTGGTTTAGGTATCATGCTGCTTATTAGAAAACACACAGAGAATAATTCTCAGATTGACACAATAACTAAAGAAGTAGTATATAGTAACACAAAGGGCAATGCCAAAGAACTGAAGAGAAATGATATAGGATCCATATTTCTCTGAAGAGGTTACGTCCTTGTTATTAAAACTTTTGTATGTATTATTTACTTTTTCAATCTTGTAGCACATTAATGTGATGATTGCACTGCTGAAGGCTCCCAGTATCCTATATCATACAGTCACTTGGTAGATAAAACTTTGATTTCCTCATGGGAGAAGAAAGTGGGTGTTTAACAAGACAGACTGAACTTTTCTTTTAGTGAGCTCATGCATCCCTTTTCAGATTACTGTTGAAATCAACATTTTCCCTCAAGTAATCAAGATATAATATTTTTCTTTATCTCACGATGTCTTTAGAATAATAGAATCCTTATGGTTTGAAAAGACCTCTAAGATCAACTAATCCAACCATCCACCTAACATCAATATTGCCCACTAAACCATGTCTCTAAATACCATGCTTTGTCTTTTCTCCGACACCTCCAGTGACAGTGACTCCACCACATTCCAGGAAAATACATTCCAATGCCTTACCACTCTTTCAGAGAAGAAACAGTCCCAACCAGAATCTCCACTGATGCAACAAAAGGCCATTATCTGTTACTCCATCACTAGTTACCTGGGCCAACCCGCACCTAACAACAACCTCCTTTCAGGCATTTGTAGGTCAAGAACATCTCTGAGACTAATCTAGACTAAATAATCCCAGTTCCCTCCACTGCTCCTTCTGAGACTTGTGTTCTAGACCCTTAACCAGCTTTGCTGCCCTTCTCTGGATGCATTCTAGGGTCTTAATGTCTTTCTTGAAGCAAGGGACTTAAACCTGAACACAGTACTCAAGTTATGGCCTCACCAGAACTGAGTGCAGGAGGATGACCACCTTCCTACTCCTAGCATCTGCACAATTTCTAATGTAAGCCAGGATGCCATTGGCCTTCTTGGTTATTTGGGCAGACTGATGGCTCATGTTCAGTCAATCATCAATCAACATCTCCAGATAATTTTCAATTCATGCAGCTATTCAATCACCCTGCTCCAAGCCTGTTGCATGAGATTGCTGTGATCAAAATGCAGGACCTGGCACATGGTCTTGCTGAACTTCAATGGATTGGCCTCAGATCAGTGATAGAGCCTATCCAAGTCCCTCTGTAAAGTCTTCTTACCATCAGGTAGATCAATTCTTCTGCTCAACTTGATGCCATCTGTAGGTCTAACTGAAAGGTGTACTCAATCCCCCTGCCCAGATCATCGCATTAAACAGGATGAGCCCTACTACAAAACCCTGTAGAACACCACTCATAACTCCATTCACCACTGCACTCTGTGGCTGGCCATTCAGTTACTTCTTAACCCAGCAAAGAGTGTACCTGTCAAAGCCATGTGCTGCCAGCTTCTGTGGGAGATAGCATTCAGTCTTTGCTAAGTCTAGGTAGACTATGTCAGCAGTCTTCTCCTCATCCACAAGTTGGGTGACTTGGTCATAGAAAGAGATGGGATTGATAAGGCAGGACATGCCTATCATGAACCTGTGCTACCTGGGCCTGATCCCTCACTTGACCCACAAAAGCTGTGTGATTGCCCTCAAGATTATCTAATTAATTATCTCCATGGCACTATGGCCAGACTAACAGATCAGTAGTTCCTCATATCCTCCCTGCAACCCTTCTTATAATTGGGTGTCATATCAGCAAGTTTCTACTCATTTGGGACCTCCCAGTCTCAGACTTCCAACTCAGGAGGCTGAGTACCCCAAGAGTAATTGATCTGATCTTTGAAAGACAGACATAAACTAGTCACTGTAAACTTCATCCTTTTCTTTGCCCTCATTGGTCATGCTCCCTGCTGCATCCCGTAAAGAATGGAGATTAATATTTTAAAAGAAATATTAAAAATTAATGGTTTTGTTACTGATATGTTAGAAATAGTGTATATTTTGCAAGGAAGGACTGCTCTGAAAGTAATGTCTCCTGTTTTACTATACTGTTCCATAACATCAGAGGCTGATGTTGGTGGTATGGCTGTAGAGGATGAATCCTCCCACCAACCAATATTCCATGACATTTTGTTGCTGTGTGTCAGGTGGCAGCAGAGGGGCAGTAAGATAAAATGACCTCTGGTGTGGAACTGCATATGAAACAAAGGTGTGCCACTCAGTTCTTCCATGTGGAAAAAAATGGCACTCACAGGAATTCACCAATGCTTCTGAATGTTTATGGAGATCAAACTGTGGATGTGAGCACAGCAAGGCAGAGGGTGGTGTGTTTCATCTGTGGTGACACTGGGTGGGATTTTTAGTGCAGCATACAGGCTCTTGTTCATTCGTTATGAAAGTGCATAGTTAATTGTAGTGACTACGTTGAAAAATAGTATTTGGTAGCTGATAATTTCTTTGTTGTCATTTTCATGGAAATAAATAGAAGGCATTACTTTTGGAACATTCTTTGTTTATTTGGCCCAAGAAAATTTCCATTCAATAAATGGGGTGCACGCAAGCCAAAAGGTTAAACACTCAAGAGATAAGGAAATATTCCTCAAATAGGGAACTGAAATTATATCAAACTACATTGTTTTTTAATGGGAAAAAACAAACAAAACAAACAAACTTGTGCCTGAGTGTCTGGTTTGTATTTATTTGTTTGTTTGTTTGTTTGTTTGTTTATAATTTCCAATCTAGACCCCTTAATGGTTTTTTTAATCAAAAATATTTTGCAAGTGAATTTCCTTTATAAATTAAGGTTCCCTCTTTCAAGCAATTTCCTGGGCTAGGGCATCTACAACTTTGGCCCAAATTTGTTATAGTAAATTCAGTTACCTTCAGACACACCACCCTCTTCCAATGCTTCTCTGATTTTATGATTCCATGATTTAAGTCTCTTGCTATAATGTGTCATTCGTATGTTATCTTTGCTCAGCCTTGGATCGTTACTCTCAGGCAAACATCAAATTAGAACCGATCCCTTTCTAACGCTGTTAATAAACTGCATAATATAATACTTCACTTGTACTTAGAATAACAAGTGTAACATAGAATTCCAGAAGATAGTATGAACAGTGAAGTTACTGACTTATTTATGGCTAGTGTTTATTTTCATTTGTAAGTAGATACAAATGCCTGTAAATGCTCTCCTGATACTTCTTTCTCATGTGAAACAAAAAGGAGTAGAACAGAGCATAGCTACTGTTTGTCTTCATCTATGTGGAAATTCTTTTGCTTATGTTTGCATTAAAATATTACATTGCAGTCCATAGTTGAAAATTTTGTACTCATTGCTGAAATTTATTTTTCATATTGACACTTTTTTCTTAGTTTCTGCTTTTTTTTCTCCTCCCACCCCCTTTCTCCTCCTTTTCCCTCAAAAAAGCAAGCTCCAAAAACCAAAACACACACTTCTCATTGAGAATTTAGTTTTTACTTACGTATAGGAGGGACCTGAAATGTTTTTCAAACAGACAGTTTAATAAACTTCAGGAAGTCTGGCAAGGCAAGTTTATATGATTTCAATATAACTTCCAAAGAAATATGGGATAGTTCTAATACCTCCTTAACTTACACTGCACAAGAAAATGAAATGATGATGATTCCTTTCATTTAAGTTTCTAGGATCAAAACTTGAGAGGTTCTGGAAATGACAGGGTAGAATCTCCAGACAATTTAGTGTTATTTTACTTGTACAGAGACTGAAAAATAGCTGCAAACTACAAAACTCTGGAAGTAGAGATATGCCTCAATCCCAGAGAAACAGATCAAAATGGATATTTGGATCTGTAAGTTCAAACTGCATGCACCACATAGGAAATATTTTTATTTTAATAAATACGGGTTCAATTTTACTCACACTGGAGAAAAAGGATGCTTTTGTTTCTGCCCAGCATTTTTAGCACATGTAAATGTAAAATGGCAGGTTCACACTGCAAGCACTATGAAATCAACTCACTGTGAAGAATTAGAAAAGAAATGGAGAAAAGATAGCTTGAAATGTTAGAGAACAAGGCATACAAGGACTCTTAGAATTTGTGTCATACGCATGTGATACAAATGTTAGGCTGTTACATTTCCTTAGAAATGCTATGTTTTGTAGAGATTTGTGAATGGTATTGTCTTCCCCTTGTAAATGTTCTGAAAAAAATGTGGATATAGAAGGCGGATTTAATAAGAAAATGGGACTGTGTTAGGACAATGGGAAAGCTGTTTCTGGTGTGGGTGAAATTCAGGAAATACATTCGTGGGAGGACATCACAAAGAAAGCAGGAGGGCAAGCAGAGGTGACTCTTTCTTCTTTTTTCTGTTAGTTTCCCTGGGAGAAGCATCTGGACATATCCCCCTCTGACTAACTCTGGTTTTGTGTGGGCGAAAATGGGTTTTATGCTTCCTGCAGCCACAAACTGTGTGGGGTACACAACACCCTGCTGCTCTAGGGCAACAGCTGTGAGACACAAGAATCATATTCTGGATATGCAGAATAAAATGACTCTGGCGAGGAAGCCTGTCTAGAGAAGCTGTACTTTCTCAGAAGAAAATCTGGTGCTCTGTGGGGTGAACCTCCAGTGCATCTGCCCATGCTTGGGATGCAAATGGGGCACTGCATTCTTCCCCCATGCTACTAGAAAGCCCACCCACCTTTGTTCCTGTGAGGAAAAGTGCTCTGATTGTTAATTACACTCTTGTTTTCATTCATTATATGTTACAGCTCACTAATGATGTAGAATAAGCATCAGTGTGATTTATACTGTGGCATTTACAAAAGCATATGAGGTTCTATAAGGTGAAGTAGAACACTGTCAGCAGTTTACAGGTTGGTTCAGCCCAGTTCTGTGACTAATGGGGTGGGGGACCCATGGACCCACACCCTGGGAAAGGGGAAGGAGGAAAAGAGATAGGGTAGGGAGACGTGCCTGAAAGCAAAACAGTGACAACAATATAAGGAGGAAAACTAATATACTAAATAATATATTGGAATTTGAATGCAAAATAACACAATATAATAAAATGTAATTGGAATTGAAGCAAATAAATCAAATAAAGTGGGAGAGGGGGTGTCCAAAACTGAAGGCTTTACTCTAAAGCTGAAGGCAAGACAGCTAGGGGACTTCCACTGCAGATGAACAGCAAAAAAGAGTCAGTCTCAGGACTTGCATGCAGTTTTATCTTTCCCTCTGGGTGGAAAATGGGAACTTGAAGTCCTCGGGGGTATGTAGTTATTCTTCTCTCCTGAGAACCAGGTACCCAGAAACTCGTCAGTCCATGGGACTGTAGCAGTAACTCTTCATCAGCTCCTTATACGATGTTATGATTTGGAATACTGATAGCAAAAACCATAAAACAATGACAGAGGTTTATCTGAAGTAACTAAGATGCACTACGCACTTATGATTAAAATAAGTTAGCAGGTAAGAATAAAATAATTTCTGTATCATCACCCATATTTTTTGCTATGCCCAGGCTCCTCAAGTAGGTAATTTGTTGTTTACCTTAGTAATATTCTAAAGAAATTATATGCCCATTAAATTCAGTGTTGAGGACAAGCTTAGTCCATTGTCCCTTGCTTTGTACAGACAGATAAATGTGGTGCAAACACACCTAATCATATGTGGAGTTAGCATATGATTCAAAATGAGGTTTGTTGTAATAGAAATTACAAGGGCTGCTCCAAAAACAATGCAAAAAACAATGACATCAGAGGGGGGTGTTGGTTGTATTACAGTAGAGGTTAAACCTTCCCACCAATATTCCATTGGATTTTGATGCCCTGCAACAGATGGCAGCAGAAGGGCAGTCTGACAAAACGTCTGATGTGGAAGTGCATAAGAAGCAAAGGTGAGGAACTGAATTCTTTCATGCAGAAAAAATGACACCCATTGATATTCATCAGTATTTTCTGAATGTTTATGGAGACCAAAATGCAGATGTGAACATAGTGGTGGGTGGTGCATTTCAGCAGTGGTTAAAACAACATGAAAGATAAGCCATGCTCCAGATGGCCATGCACAGCTGTCAAAGCATGAAATGAAGAGACACAATCAGCTCTATACAGAGCTTTATCTCAGCTTTCAGCACATTGGAAATGATGGTGAAAATGTTGAAATGTAAAAAAGTTTGAGCCAGGTGAGTCCAATGAATGCTCACTAAGTAATGTAAGGAACACGGTATGCAAGTTGGTCAGGATTCACTGAACCAACATGAGGCTGTAGGTGGAAGTTTTCTGCATGCATAATTACTGGTTACAAGTGGTGGTGTTGCTACTACAAGCCAGGGTCAAAATAGTCATCCATGCAGTGGCAACAAGTGAATTACTCATCAAAGAAAATGTTGAAGATGCATCCCACTGTGGTTAAAGTGATATGCAGTGTCTTTTGGGATAGGAAAGGAGAGATCCTTCTGATTTTCTTGGAACCTAGTAAAACCATTAATTTAGGCTTCTACATCACTACATTCTCTAAGATGAAGGCTCAAAGTTCTGGAGTCAGACCAGAGAAGAAGACAACCTTTCTCATTCCACATGATAATGTCAGGCCCCATACAAGTTTGGAGATAATAGATTGTGCTGCAAGTCTTGGCTGGACTGTCATACTACATGCACTGCATAGTCTGTTTAGGCCAATTAATACTGGACTGCATGAGTAACATTTTCCTAGGGATGCTGTCACAGCAGGTGTGAAACAGTGGATCACCTCTGCTTGTGCAATTTTTTATGAGAGCAGCATGAAGGCTCTTGTTTATCGCTGGTGAAAATTCATAACTGATAGAGGTGACTATGTTAAAAAAAAAAAAAAGTGTTTTGTAGCTGAGAATTTGCTCTTTCAAATAGCGTTGTTATGCTATGTTTTAATTTGTATGGAAATAAATAGGAGACATTACTTTCAGAACAACATATATACAACCACAAATTTCCAAATAATAAATTTTCTTATTCTGGTGATCAGGAGGTATACCTAGAGCAATATGGTACATACAGAAATGTTGGTACTTCTGAATGTTCTTGCCCCTACTAATATTAGTGTTGTGGCATCTCCTAGCATTTCCAGAGGACACAGTCCTGCCTGTTCATTACCATGAGGCAGAATCTGGGTGGTGACACAAGCACAATGTAAATTAAAAGCTTTAAAGTAAAGGTAGATGGGAGGTAGTAGAAACAGGATAAAAACATAAGGATTAGAATATGATACAGATGAGTTACTCGATGGGATACAATTCCCTGCAGTTTATCACAAAATTTTAAGATTTCAGGCTGTAAAGTATTGTGATATCAGAGTATGCGGTAGGAAGTGGTAATTCCATTCTTCGTGTCCCCCAGCAGATGAAGACATGAGCACAAAGAGATGAATTCTTCCCTTTCCTCCGTACAAACCTCTGCTTTTCCTGTGTCTCAGACTTCAGCATGTCTGGTTCTCCTCTCTTTCTCTTTAATCCTAAGGCATTTACAAGGTCCAGCTTTAGATCAGCTTTGTGGGAATTAAAAGTTCCTCTTAAGGCTGGGTTGAGAAAAGCAATTAAAGAGAAGAAAAATGACAGAAAGATTTATGACATTTGCACACAATGGGAACAGCCACAGGTGAAGAATAGATCTATTGCTAGCCAATGCTGGACTGTAATTTAAATTGACTCCTATCTAATCTGTAAATGTCTGTGCCTGACTAGGATTGAAAAGGTTAAGACCTCTTTTTCACTGTGATCCCAGATGATGTGCTTTTATATAGTATGTCTTACGTGCTTCTCCATTAACTGAAAGAAAATACATTGCTGTTTTCTGTGTTATGACTCAGGCATGCCCAGCTTGTGGCCACATGCAGCCCAGCACAGCTCAAAATTCAGTCCAATCCCCATCCTGGTGAGTGGTCTGACCTGGTCCAGAGTGCATGTGTCCATCGTTCAGCGTCAACCAGACACTGGTGCATTATTAATCCTATCAGGGCTGAAGCATGGGGTACAATGCAGCACAACTCAAGTTATAGCAAATGTGTCTACACCAATATGTTGGCAAAATGCAGTTCTGTGAATAACAAAACAAAACAACAAAAAAAAAAATCAGCCATGTTTTCTGTTTTGATAAAGGAATTTGAGAACAGGTTTCAAGATTGCAAAATGTTAGTATTATTTTTTATATTTGTGACCCCAACTTTCATCAGCAGAAAGACAGGACCTGCAAATTTTCTAATGGAATGTATAGCTTCAATCAGTTTTTAAAGTAAAAAAATTCTGATAATGTCTCTCTACTGTACTTTCATACTGACCTAACAAAGAAAACATCCCTCGCTCCACAGTTATGCCTTATTCATGTCATCAGTTTTTTGCAGTACATACATTAGTGGACAACTGTTTTCAGAGATGAAGCACAGAAAAAAAAAAAATTAATCAAAAATTTCTGATGAACACCTGGAAAACTAAGAATTGCAGTCAATTCGACTGAAGTGTTGAACTGTTTTAGCTTCACAAAAACAAGGTCAAATGTCCCACTATTCTGATTGGTTTTGTTGCTCTTCTATACACACACACACACACACACACACACACCACATATATATATATATAAATGTATTATATTTTTATTAAAAATATTTTTTAATATTTTAAAATATTAAAATATTAAAAATATTTTAATATTTTAAAAAATATTTAAATTTTAATAATTTATTAAAAATTTAAACTTTTTGCGTCTTATATACATTAGCTACATTATATTTTCATGAGGATTGCTCCGAAAGTAATGCTTTTTTTTTTTTTTCCGTTGGTCTATAATGCCAGAGTCAGATGTTAGTGGTATGGCAATAGAGGCTGAACCTTCTCACCTGCATTCCATTACAATTTTTTTGCCATGTCATAGATGATAGCTGAGGGGCAGCCTGACAAAACTGTTTCTGACTTGAAAGTGCCTGTGAAAAAAAGTTGTGTCACTGAATTCCTTCATGCAGAAAAGAAGGCATGCATTTACATTCACTGGTGCTCGCTAAGGTTTATGGAAGCCAAACAGTGAGTTTCAGCATACACAGTGAGGCACTAGGTGCTATGTTTTAGCACTGGCAATGGCAACAAATACATCGCCTCCTGTGGTGCATGTTTTATGTGTGGTATGCAAACTCCTGTTAATTGCTGATGAAAATGCATAGCTAATGCTGGTGACTATGTTGAAAAAGACTGTTTTGTAGCTGGGAATGTTCTTATTAAACTGTGTTACTGTGCTCTTTGCAGATGCTGTAGTTTGCATGGAAATAAACAGGAAGAATTACTGTTGGAATGACCTAGATATACGCAGTCCAAGACAATTCCTCTTCATTCAGTGCAGCTTATGCAAGCCAAAATGTTGGACGCTCACGTTATAACTAATCTGTCACTGTTTCAGTTTTTGGCATGGATACTTGTGAACAGCCAATACACTGTAGAAGAGTAACTATCAAGAGTATCTATCTACAAAAGTAGATTTCTTTTGTCATTGTTGATGATCTTGTTCTGCTTTGTTTGTTGGCTGGTTTGTTTTTAAAGTCAATAATAAAATAAAAATCTATGAACAAGGACATTATATAGAAAACTCGAAAAATACTTCTGTTACATGATTGTAATCATGGAGATGCAATGAAAGACTTTTATGAGAGTGGTTTTAGTGATAACCAAGAATGTGAGGGTGAGTATGCATTATGAGTTCGTACTGACAACAGTCTTTGATCTACAGAATATTTCTTGGTTACTGAGAATTAAGTTGTCATGTTCACCTGAATGTATTATATGTCACCTATTAACAAACCTTATTCATGACTCTAAGAGTGTCTGATACACTCTCAGTCACACAGAAGGTAATGTATGACTCATGTATTGTGAATTTAAAAGAAAAATATACATGCATAGTTTCTATCTTACAAACTGTTTTTTTAGCCCTGTGTTCTGAAATACACCTTTAAATATTAGAATCACAGAATGGTTTGGCTTGGAAGGGACTTTAATATCCTCTAATTCAACTCCCCCCTGCTACGCCTCCCTCTAGACCAGGTTGCTTACAGCCCCATGCAGCCTAGCCTTGAACTCCTCCAGGGAGGGGACATTCAGAACATCTCTGCCAAACCTGTTCCAGTGTCTCACCACCCTCACAGTAAATAATTTATTCCTAATAAATGATCTAAATCTACATTCTTCCATTTTAAAGCCATTTTCCCTCGTTCTGTTGTTATAAGCCCTTTTAAAAAGCCCTGTCCCAGCTTTTCTGTAGGTCTACTTCATGTACTGCAAGACCTGAGGTTCTTCCTAAGTGTCCTCTGGAACCTTCAATTCTCCAGGCTGAAGAGCCCCAACTCTCTTAGTCTGTCCCCACAGAGGAGGACTTCAGTCCTCTCTGTGGCCCTCCTCTGGACCTGCTCCAACAGCTACATGGCCTTCATGTATTAGTGGCCCCAAAACTGGATGAAGTACTCCAGATAGGGTCTTATAAGAACAAAGCACAGGGGCAGAATCACCTCCCTCTATCTGCTGGTCACACTTCTCTTGATGCAACCGAGGATATGATTGGCCTTCTGGGCTCGTGGCTGGCTAATGTTGAGTCTTTCATCAACTGACACTCCCAAATCCTTATCCTCAGGACAGCTTTCAAGATATTTTCTATCCAGTCTGCATCTGTGTTTGGAATTGCAACAACCAAAGTGCAGGACCTTGCACTTGGCCCTGTTGAACTTTAGGAGGCTGGCAAGGGCCCACCTCTCAAGCCTGTCCAGTTCCTTGTGAATGGCATCCCTTCCCTCTAGCATGCCGACTGCACCACTCAGCTTGATGTCTTCTGCAAATAAGCTGAGGGTGCACTTGATCCTACCGTCTGTGTCACTTACAAAGATGTTAAATCAAATTATTTGTTAATTTGAACTTTCAGCAAGTCTCATGCCACTAAAAAAGCTCTTGCTGCAAATACGCAATCAGAAAACGTTTTATTCTATAAATATCATTCTTTATGTTTGCAGCCATGATCTGACGGAGTATGTAAAAATAAAATTTAAAAAATACATGTAATATTAAGTTCCATGGGAATTTAAAAGGTTTCTGGGCTACTTATATGCAAATAAAAGCATTTAATTGTAAGGTGTCCTCGGTGATAAATGGTAACAAAAAAATACTTGAATAAATTTCCCATTATAAAATGAGAAATTATTTCATGACTTTGCCCTTTCCATTGCTCCTTTAGAAAGGTGAACCTCTCTAAATAATTTATACCAGGACAGCTTCAGGTCTTTTGCACTGCTAATGAACTGAGTAACTGAGAAAATAGCACTTCTGCAATTAATACAACAGCATAAGATTGCCCTTCTGACAAAAAGAGAGAACAAAGGGAGAAAGTTCTTAAATTATTAATGCAATACCTAACTAAACTTCCTAAAAAAATCAGTTTTTTAAGTCTTTCAGTACTACAAAAAAGCAATCAGTGCAAAAACAATATTAAAAAAAAATGAGTGCAACTCTTTTTTCAGGAGATGGAAGACATAGAATATGTACTAGAAATGCATCTTAGAATTTACATATTCATGGACCATACTGTCTTTGAATGCCATCAATCAGGGCATGTATGAGCCAACCAGGGGACCAGGCTTGGCGAGTATGCATTCATGAAATGCAAGCCGTGCTTTACTAATCTGCTCTCATTTTATGGCCAAGTCACTCACATAGTGAATGAGGAAAGGTCTGTGGATGTAGTCTGTCTAGACTTTAGCAAGGCCTTTGACTTTAGTCTCACACAGTTTTGGAGAAGTTGTCAGTCCATGGCTTGGAAATGCATACTCTGCTAAACTAAAATCTGGCTGGATAGTCTGGCCCAGAGAATGGTGGTTAACAGAGTTAAATCCAGCTGGAAACCAGTCACAAGTTCACTAGTGATATTCCACAGGGGTCAGTACTGTGGCTATCCCTGTTTAAAATCTTTGTTGATCATTTCGATGAGGGGATTGAGTGCACCTTCCTTAAGTTTGCAGATGACACCAAGTTGGGAGGAAATGTTGATGTGCTTAAGGTTAGAAAATTATGCAGAGGGAACTGGACAGTGTGGATTAAATCATGGGGCCAATTGTAGGAGATTTATTAAGACCAATTGTCAGATCCTGCTCTTTGATCACAAAAAAATTCCCCCCAAAAATTCATCACCCCAGGCATGGGGAAGAGTGGATGGAAGACTGCACAAAGGAAACGGATCTAGGAGTGTTTGTTGACAGCTGACTGTACATCCAAATGGCAAGAAGGCCATTTAGAATCAGAAATTTTGTAATCAGCAAGATTAGGGAGGCCATTTTCTCTCTATTCTAGCTGCTGGTGAGGTAGCACCTATGCACTGTGTTCAGCTTTGGACCCTCACTATAAAAAAGGTAACAAGGCACTGGAAAGTGTTTAGAGAAGGGCAGTGAAGCTTGTGAAGGTTCTAAAGCACAAGTCTTATTAGGAGCTAGTGGAGCTGGGATAGTTTAGATTGAAGGAGAGGAAACTCAGGGAAGACCTTATTACTCTCTACAACTTCCTAAATGAAGGTTGTAGTGAATTAGTGAAGTAGTAATTGGCCTCTTCTCCCACATAGCTGGCTAGAGGTAATGGCCTTTAGCTGAACCAAGGAATGTTCAGACTGAGTATTTGGAAGAATTGCTTCTCAGAAAGAGTGATGAAGTATTGGAATGGTGTGCAGGAAGGTGGTGGAGTCCCCATCCCTGGAAATGTAGAAACATGTAGATGCGTCTTTTAGGGACAAGGTTTAGTGGGCAATATTAGTGTTACGTGGATGATTGAAATAGGTGATATTAATGGTCTTTTCCAACCTCAGTGATTCTAAGGTTCTGTGATTCTAAGAGTACATTCAGTGCATACTGTTGTTCAGAGCAGAAAACAAGCAAACTAACAAACAAAAGTGTCCAAGCTCAGAAATGCAACCTATAGGAAACAAGATTTATTGGCTCAAAATTACAAAAGGCTCTGAATGCTTTGATGTGATACTGAGAGAAAGGCTGTTAGATTTTGTCAGCATCTTAGCCCTTTACAATGCTAGGAATGTTGCCAGATGACAATGCCCATGTTAAAGGTTTGCTTGCAACAGTGACAGTCTCTGGAAAAAGAACAGCGACATTTGTAGGGCAAAGGAGTGTGATTATTTATTTATTTATTTACTTTTTTTGGACTAGGTGATAGTGTAAATACAGCTAGGTTCACAGTCCTTTTCACACATTTATAAAGAAATATGATACCAGAAACACAACAATGTGCTAAACAGAAGGAAATTAAGGGGCAGAAAAGCATAGCAGTCTCCTACAGTCTCTCTGAAGTCAAATACTCTCTGTTCCCATGCCAAGGAAACCACCTGGGCATGAATGACATCTTCACAGCCAAGAGGCCTCATTTCACATTTCCAGCTCTAGCTTTTGGGAAGAGAAAATTAATGTAGTACAAGGCAGTATGCTGAAAAGTAGTTACTCTACAGGGAGAAATTTCTTTGTGTTTGACCAACTCCTTTCAACTTTTGTGCCTTTTCAATCAACAGTGTAAGTTGTTCATGTAGTTACTAGCAGTCAACCCAGATCAAAGGACATTTATCTGTAAATGTTGTTGTTTTACTGACTGCTTGAATGAAAGTTTAACATAAACTTAATTCAATCTTCTATTGCTCGGAAAATTTGCTGTGACTAATTATCTATCTATTACAATGCTGGGAATTAGAAATATAATGCTGTGAATACTGCTGCTTGTTCTCATTCACATATGTTCTATTTTGTAGTGATGCATGAAGAAAAAAAGCAAACAGTCAGAAGAAGCATTGCTTTTATCTTAAGGACTCAATTCAAACAGAAATTAATGTTGAAAGTAGGCTGGGAGAAAGATTCCAGAAAAAAAAATCTGAATTTGATAAAATATAGAATTTTAGAGTGCTATATATAAACTCTCAAATCTCAGTGTAAAATTTATCAGTGATTTGCCCATTGAAAATTTTGTGCATCCCTGAGTACTTAAAATACTGTGATGGACTCTTTAATGTGAGGATATTAAGCTGTAAGATGCATTCAAAGGAACCATTTGCAGTACTCCATCTATGACTATAGCAGGTTCATTACAAGAATACACATTGTGGATTATATTTAAATTTACTGAAAGTGCTTCTCTATAAAATTTAGTAAAAATCAGATAGAAAAATAAGTCAACTGGATCATTGCTTAAAAAGTCTTTTGCTTCGGAAAGACTGGATTTCATTGTCTTGCTGTAGGCAAGGGACAAAGGCAATGGTAAATTCTGTGCTGCAGTTGTTTATGCAGTGTGCATAAATAGATAATGATGCCTCTGAGTGGATGATACTAGTTTTGGTAAAATCACACACACACACACACACACACACACACACACACACACACGAAACAACAACAACAACAACAAAACACTAAAAAAACATTTGAATAAGCCATGCAAAACTAATATTAAATTTCCTGTTGTCTACCTCATTACCTTGTTAGATGACTTGTATTAAAAGCAGTGAAGTGAGGAATCCATAACCCAGGCCTTCACCACTTTTGCAGTGCTGCAGATACATCTTTCACACAATTTATACAGAAATTATGTATGTTGAGTATGCTTTCTTGGAATATAAGCACATCAGACTAGAAATTATGACTTTATTACAATACGTCAAGGTTCTTCTTCTTGAAATCATCCCTGAAAAATACTGTTATTAAGATGCAGGATGAGTGAGTACTACAAGAAATATACTTGTTTGTACATTATTCTGGGATAAGGCTGTATTTTTATGTTTATAACATGTATCTACCTAAGCCTGTGGACTGCTAGTTATTCAGAAGCTATACAGTGACTATAGGTCACTATATAAATGTGACATAAAAATAATTACTACATTCCAGGTTATTTGTTTGTTTTGTTTTGATTTTGAATAATTATGTGGAAAAAACAAACATACAAACAAACAAAAATCCAACACAGTCCCTCAGTTATCACTGAGTTAATAAAATGAAGTACAATGTGAAGTAATTTGACTGATACTCCACTTAAAGATGATATTGCTGGAATATATGAGCTCTTGCTAGCGGTATAATTTCAAGTGATTTTTGTCAATCCATATTTTTGTTAAGCAACCATGTTAGAATTAATAGAGCTGTAGGGAAAAAAGTCTTCCAGTCCCAGGGCTATTTGCAACAGGGAACTCACCTTTCTGTGGAATGTCTGCTTTAACAATTCCTGGACTTCAGAAATCATTCCCATACAACCAACACCACCCATCTCACAGCCCAGCTGTTTGTGGGACTGCATCACAAAACAGATTATCCAAGAAAGAGTTATTTGGCTTGGTTCGGTTGAGCTGCCTTCATTGTAATTTCAGCCTCTCTGAAAATAGATTGTCAAGTAAAGCATAAAGTGCTAGGGAGCTAGGAAATTCAGTTTCTCTCTTTGGTAAAAACTTCAGGCTCTCACAGATCAATACCTTGAGAACACTTAAGAGAAACTAGCCCCTAATGAATTTGATTTTGAATCTGATATCACATTGTTACTCACACTCTACTATTTTCCTGAAGAGGAGAGAGTTTATTTGCTTGATGAAGTAAAAAATTTAAAACGTAATTGTTATGACATTACAGGTTTTAGGAGAACAGAGAAACAAACAAACAAACAAACAAACAAACAAAAAAACAACAACAAGAAAAGCCATGAATTACCTACAGATTTATAAAATCTCATTTTAGAAGAAGAAAGACCTAATCTGATCTTCTAATCTGAGGTTTTTTGTTTGTTGTTTGATTTTTCCCTTGTTTATGCAGTATAGAATAAATGGGGAAACATTTCTCATTTGTGCTGGATAATTATGGTGATAGGACATTTTCTTACTACGGCTGCCAAGTACATCTTAAGAAAAATGTGCGCATTCAGTTTTTTCTGATTTTTTTTTTCTGCTCTATTGATATACGTATAATGGAGTATCTGTTTTTATAGAACTACCTAAATGCGCTAGTTGATGGGTTGAAATTACAGGCTATCACTTAGTTGTTCCAGCTACCCTTCTTCCCATTTCTTACTACCAGAAATTACTTCAGCCCTGCTAAAAAATGACACATAATATCTGCAGGAAAAGATACACATGTATAAAAATATTTCTTTGCACAGGGTTCATGGTTCATATCAAAACACACTTCTTCATAAACATACCCTTATTGTACTCCCCATCTTTTTAATAACTATGCATATGAAATTTGTGAAAACAGATCTCAGTTGCCAGTTTAATTGTACTTCTAGTTTATTAAATGTTCAAATGTAATATTTTGATATTTTGATGTATTTAATTCCTTTTCATCTCTGTATCTTCACCTTCTTCTTCTCTTCATTTCCTTATTCATAATCTTTTTTTTTTCTTTTGTTTTTAAATTAAATAGGATTGGTTTTGTGCAAATAAAAAATTTACATTTTACATGCTGTGAAATCTGTGTTTTATCTTTTATTCTCTGACTGGAAGCTGGCAGCTTAACAAAGTTTGTAAATATTCAAGACATAGGTTAATTGGAAAAGAAAATTAATATTACCTGACTCATGTTGAAGATAGGCTATCAATGCACCTTCACAGTAAAGATATGCAACAAGATTCCTGAATTGCTCTACACAGAGCACAGCTAGTAGATCAAGCTCTCCACTCAGAGGTAGGTCAAGTTCTCCACTTAGAGGTCCTTTTCAATAATATTATCTTTGTCTCTTAATTAAATAGTAAAAACATCAAACAGGTTTCTATTAATTTAATATGAGAAAAAGAAAATCACTTGCCTGTTTATGACAGACTCTCACCAGCAACCAGAGTTCATCAGAAATGCTTGATTCCTCCTCTGAATATTTGTCTAAAATAATGTATTTTAGTGAAATGTGTTTTATTATAATATTATTATTGTTATAGATTTTTTTTCTTTATTTTTTAAATTATAATATTTTTTTATTTAGACTTTCTACATTTCCTCCATAGGTTATGAGAAGAAGTTTTCAGACTATATCTGCAAACTTCTGGATGTGCAGGCATTATTTCGAAAAGTTTATGGAAAGCAAGGTAGTAGGAAAAGCAATACTTCGCTTAAATACATAAAAATAGTAGAAGGTTTACCACTTCTTAGGGAACACAAAGACTGCAAATAGTGAAAAACAGCATGTAACCTTAGAAGCAGACCGTGGAACGCACATATCTGTACTGTGAAAGGCAGAGAAAGTTCAGAGAATGTTGTGAAGGGAAGCCTACTGTAGAAATCATCTGCTGACTTCTTGAAGCTTATCTGAGAGTACATCTTACCTTCTGTGACCTACTCTGGGTTATTTGCTAATACAGGTTTAAATGTTTAGAAAGAAAGGCAGAAACCTGTTTTTTTCAGATACATTCTTAGGCATTCTTACCTATGAGACTTTGTAGCTGCTGAATCAGAAAACAAACAGAAATGCTGAAATCAACAATAATTAATTTGGCAACTAAAGATAGTCAACATGAGATTATATATCTTACCAGCAAATTCATCATAAAACATCTCAGAGAAGTATTGTAAATATAATAACCATTAAATGGAAGCTCTCATCAGAAATAAAGAATATCAAATATCTACCACTGATTAAGGGAGTGAAGGAAATGACCAAGAATATCCCTTTCAGCCTTACATGAAAAAAGTATGTCTTTATTTAATACTTGCTCACTATTTGTTTAACATAGATACTCAGAATGAGGGGAAATTATTAGGGGAGATAGTCTTTCCAGATATACACACACACACACACACACACAAAAAGCAATATAATGTGGAAAGTGCAGGGAGAAATTATTTTTACTTACTCTAATAAGTAGGACTGTACACCAAAATTACAAATCTTACTTTACCCAAGGAGATAGAAGGATGTTGCAGCAGGGGAGATTCAGGTTGCGTATCAGGAAAGGCTTTTTACTGAAAGGGTGTTAAAACACTGATACAGGCTTGTCAGGGCAGAAGTCAGAGCTACAAGCTGAAATAGTGCAAAGAACATTTGGACTGCTCTCAGACACAGGATTTGAATTTTGGGTAGTCCTGTGTGGAGTGCCAGGACTGGATGAACCTTATGTGCCCCTTCCAACTCTGGATTTTCAACAGTTCTATGAGTGCATTACCAAGTGAAAGAAAATTTTCTTCCAAAAAGTTCAAAACGATGTTATTATTACAAAAAAGTTTTCATACTTGTCATAAAAATATATATATATATATATTTAGAGGTATTTTGATAATTTGTAGTAAATTTGTTGTTTCTTTTGATTATTTTTGTCAAATATTATTATTAAATATATATTCTGAACATTTGTGGACAAGATAATGTTCCATAAAGAGAAGGAACTCTTTGTTTCTAAATGGAATCAAAGTAATATCTGACTATTCACGCTCCAGCATTCTTTTGATGCAGCCCAGGATATAGTAGGCTTTCTAGTCTGCAAGGGCATAGTTAATAGTGGTGAGTACAATGAACAATGGTGTTTTGTGGCTGACAATTTGCTCTATCAAACGGTGATATTGAGCTATCTGTAGCTGTTATAGTTTCCATGGAAAGAAGTAGTAGGCACTACTTTTGAAGTAACCTATGTATGTGCAGCCCAAGAGAGTTTCTATTTACTAAATGCAGCCCAGGCAAGTAAGAAGATTAGACACTCATGCTATAGGATATAGTGTCTGGGAAGAAAATGCATGAAGAATTAAACTGTTACTAAATGTGATCTGAGACAAAAAGCCATGTACTTTTAACATGGCTGAGACTTGGGGAAGTACATGCTGGTGAAATTCATGTTTTTGCCTTGGAAGGTCATGGAACGGATCCTCCTGGAAAACACATGAGAGGTAAGGAGGTGAACAGAGACAGGCAGCATAGCTTCACCAAGGGCAGACTGTGATCATTTGTATGCCCTTTTATGATTGAGTGTTGACAGCAGTAGACAAAGGAAGAACAATTGATATAATCTTCCCATACATGTGCAAGACTTTTGGCGTGGTCCTGCTGCATCCTTTTCTCAAAGTTGTGAGTTATGAATTTGAAGGCTGGATTATTAGGTGGATGAAGAGGTTTTTGGATGACAGCAGCCAAAGGTCTGTGGTCAATGGCTCAATACCCAGTTGGAGGCAAGTGGTGACCCCTTGGGTCTCAAAAAGGGGTAATTTATGTTAGCTATTAGGAAGAAGGTTTTTACTCTGAAAATGCTGAGGCACTGAAACATATTTTGCAGTGAAGCTGTGGATGCCTTATCCCTGGAGAGTACCCTGCACAAGGCAAGGATGAGTGGGGCTCCTGGCAGCCTGATCAAGCAGGAGGCAAACCCATCCATTGTAGAGGGATTGAAATTAGGTGATCTTTGAGGTCTCTTCCAAAATAAACCACTCTATGATTCTATGGTTATTAATTTTTTGTACCAATTGAACAGGGAAAATTTTAAATACATATTTCATTTATATCTTTGAGAGGGCTCATTATACTTTCAGTAATATGTAAAGCATATTTTTAATACAAGCATTAAAAATATGCATCAATTGCATCACTTTCAGAATGTCCCAGTATAAAATATTTCCTATGGCAATAATTGTAAGTATGAAAAACTATCAAGGTGCAAGATTTTAAAATATTCAATATTTACACTATATTTTCCTATTATCAGTGTTCATTATTTCTGTAGCAGAGAGCCAATCAGATTAGAAGTTCATTTCACAGCAGTATCCTTGACATTTTTAGTCTAAATTCATGCTTTAAATATTCAAAGTGAAATTCAGAAGCCGATTTATGCTCTATTGTTGTACCTCTTAATTTTTTTCTGCAGTAAATTGTAAGAAAATAATCTGAAGAACTCTAGTAGTCTTATCTTATGTAGTAGGAGGAAACCAAAAAGAGAGAATAAGAGAAAGCTAACGTTCAGCTTTACCACTTATAAATACTTTCTTTCATTAAGTTCTGCATTTAAATTTTTAATGTGACTTGAAATGCCAGAGGGAATAAAAATTTGGGAACTCTAAATGAAAGGCATAGGCAAATACACTAAATGGACTGCAGACAGGATAGCTGTAAAATAAATAAATAAATAAATAAATAAATAAATAAAAGCCTGCGACTATCTGTAGGCTTTCTATTTATCAGGATAAGAAGTTCAGGTTTAGGTTCGATAAACCTAATCCTGCCTTTGATGTGGGTATGCTGCAGAGCTTAGAGATATCAGCTAAGCTAACAGACAGAAGGAGTATGTGGGCCAGTGTTGCACTTCTGTCTATAGAAATAATATATATTTTGAAAATGTGACCTTCTGGTTTAGAAGAAAATATATCAGAATATGTCCATAGCAGCCAATAAACACATTGAAAGCAAATACCAAGAGTGATTTCAACTTGACTGCAAAAGCTATAAACATTTTAATGTAACTCCCTGACATGTGTTGCTATGATTTTAATTTGCTTTAGCTACTGAGGAATGGCTTTGGAACAAAGAGAAATCTCTTTCTTATAGGATATGTGGCAAATTAAAATCACAAAAGTAAACAGGTACAGTATTCTTATGTGTGTATTTAATAGAATGACCATCAAAAAGAATGAAGTTGTTTTGCACAGATTCCTGAGGACAAAAAAAAAAAGACATTACGTATATTCTTTATTGTTGCGCTGTTTCGTCCAGCTCATTAAATTCCCACAGTTTATGGGAGTTTGATGGAGATTTTACACTTGGAGTTGCTTGTGTATGATCAAATACTTTTCATCTAAGTTAAAGTATTTTTTTATTTAAATATACTCATTTTTTTTCTGCCTAAGCACTGCCATCATATTGAACAGTAAGTGACTAGGCAACTTTACACTGAGGTATGTCTAATGCAATTAATTTGATGCCACAACAAAGAAATCAGAAAAGGTTTACAGGGCTAATTTCTGGTTGAGAAGTTAATTCTCTTTTAGTTCCTGCTAAATCATGAAGCCAATATTCAGTGCTAAGCATCTGAATATAGAGCTTTTGTAATACTGATACCACATATTTCAGAGGCTGCTATTCTCCCAGTTTGATGGAATTTCATATTGTATCATAAACTATAATCTAGTAGTTTATTGGTTTCACATTTTCCTTTAGGCACATTCAGTCCACTGCTGAATATATGAAATTTAATCCCTTTGGATGTTTAATAACAAACACTGCTACAGATCATTTAATTTGTCTGGCTTCATATAAAAACTGATGCTAATAAAGAAAAGTAGAAAAAACATTGGGAAATCTTCCCTCTGCCTTTTGCAAATGAAAAGTTCAGGGCTCACATTTGAATATGGAATGGAATCTCATTTTGAAAATATGTTATTAGTGTAGTGTTTGTTCTTTATAAGAGCTTGCTAACTGTGGTATTCTCATAAGGTTTAAATTTTGTTGGTTTTTTTTTTGTTTGTTTATTTGTTTGTTTTTTCATATGGTGGTAAATCTCAATTTGGGTTATATAAGTAGCTCTTATTTACAAATTTGTATGCTACCATTTATTATTATTAATTACCTAGTCAGTATTATACCAGAGGAGATGAATTACTAACTAAGAAATTCCACCAATAACATACTTAATTCCTGATGTAATTTTACTGCAGAAAACCCAATTTTAGAGGGATAAATTTCTCTTAGTATTTTTCAGACTGACACAAAAATACAATATACTCAGTGAGAATTTGCCATTCTGAAGATTAGAACCTAGCAATTTGCCCTTAAATGACATATGTGTATATGTGAGTAGATCTATAGATACAGAAAGAAATATGTTATATGAAGAAATGTATAAACAAATGTGTGCTTTAGGCACAATATTGCCATAGCTCTTCCACTTCTTGTATACTCATTTTTTCAATTCATAATCATGTGTATTATTTCAGTATCATAAAACAGATATCTGATTTTTTTTTCTAGATATACACTGCATCATTCTTTATGTCTGTACTCTTCCTTCATATTCCTTTACCTATTATTTCAGCATGGAGGTTGTTTTTAGCTACAGTACCCTCTCTTCTTCTTGCTGGGTGAATTCAAGGATTACTCCTCAAACTGAGCCATTTGCAGACAGAATCAAAACTTCAGATGAGGAGTCCTCCGTACAGGAGAGGCATAGACCTGTTGAAGTGCGTCCAGAAAAGGGCTACAAAACTGATGAAATGGAACAACTCTACTAAGAGGATAGGCCGCGCAAGCTTGGGCTCCTCAGCCTGAAGAAGGCTGCAAGGTGATCTGAGAGTGGCCTGTCGGAAATCCAAAGAGGGGGTACAGGAAAAAATGCGACAGGTTCTTTACCAGAGACTGTGGTGATAGAACAAGGCAAAATGGTTTCAAGGTTGAAGAGGGTAGATTTGAGTTGGATATAAGAAAAAATATTTTGTAGTGAAGGTGGAGAGGCACTGAAATATATTTCCCAGTGGTGTGATTGATGCCCCATCCCTTTCAAGACGCTTTCAAGGTGAGGCTGGATAAGGCCCAGGGAAGTCTATCTAACTGTGGGTATGTCTATTAATTGTAGGGGAGTTGGTCTAGATGACCTTTAAAATCTCTTCCAACTCTAGGGATTCTATGATTGAATGATTCTACTTCTTGATTTTTTTTTTTAAATACTATTGTGCAAGTTTGTGGTCAATAAAGTGCTGGAAATAAGGGATGTAATCCACTGGAACCTTGAAATGCTTGAGGGTTGGGCTTCCATGAACCTTTCAACAGGATCAATTGTAAGATTCTGCACACAGGCTGAGGCAATCCCAGGTCATATAGAGAATGGATTGAGAGCAGCACTGAGGAGGACTTGAGAGTGCTGGTTGATGAGAAGTTGATACGGGCAGACCAGAAAACCAACTGTATCCTGGGCTGCATTGAAAGAAGAAAGGTATGTTATTCTTCCCCTCTGTTCCATTCTTGTGAGATGCCATACAAAGCACTGAGTTCCTCTCTGGGACCTCCAGCAACAGAAATATGTGGACTTATTGCTGCAAGTGAAAAGGATGTCCCTAAAGGAGATGAGAGAGCTGAAGTACCTCTCACAAAAAGAGATGAGAGTTGGAATTGTTCAGCCTGGAGAAGAAAACACTTACAGCAGCTTTCAAGTACCAATGGAGACCTACAAGAAAGTTGAACAGAGACATTTTAAAAGGCTATGTAGTGATAGGGCAAAGGGTAACCATAAAGTTTAGACTAAAACAGAGTCAAAATCTTCTTGTTATGATGCACTGAAGCAGAGAAATTATGGATGACCTTTGTCTGGAAGTGTTCAAGGACAAGTTGCTTGAGGCACAGAGCAGTCTGATGTAGTGGAAGGTGAACCTGCTCATGGATGGAGTATTTGAACAAGATGTCCCTTCCACATCCTTCTATAGTTATGTAATACTACACATAATGTGCATAAGAACACCTTCGCAGAAAGGGTGATAGAGCAGTGGCACAGGCTGCCCAGAGAGGTTGTGAAGTGTCTTTCTCTGAAGGAGTTCAAGACCCACCTGGATGCCTACCTTTGCTACCTGGTCTAGGGAGCTGCTTTGACAGGGTGGTTGGACTCTGATCTCTAGAGGTCCCTTCCAACCTTTACAATTCTGCGATTCTCTGAAGATAATTCAACTGAATAATAATGGATAACTAGTATTCAGCATCATGCCAGGGTGTAGCACTTATCTCTTATCCTTTTTGTACTAACTGCAAACAAATCCCAAAACAGCCTAGAAATTTCTCTCCACATATATTGGTCACCAGGCACAGTCAGAGGTAAGACAGCTAACTTCTTACTGACATATTTAAGCCTGAGAAAATTACTTTGTGCATATGGGCCTTCAGTGGCAGAGATGTCACAGCAAAACTTCAGGAAGTTTTTTCTCTGATGGTCTTTCTCACCTGACAATCAAGACCTGTAACAACTGAAATAAGCAACAGTGGCTCCTCAGCAAATCACCTAGACATTACAGTTCCTTTCTAAAAGGCTGAAGATACAACAGATTTTGACCTAGATGGGAGTGTACATCAACCACCACAGCTTCTGCTGTCCTGTCACTCACTGACTGGCAAAGAAAACAAGAAAATTTTGAATGATGTTAATCATAAATACATGTAATCATCTAAGCCAATGTCCTCTGATGTATCTGAAAGAAATGAGACTTGCCTCTGGGCTTTATCTAGTAATTAAAAGTAAATAATTAAATTTCTTTGTAATATTTAATATTAACATCTATTTCAAGTGACAGACGGAGGTTCTAGATAAATAATATTCCTTAGCTAAATTTGTATTTTGACACTGAGATTTAAACAATGGAGAAAAAACCAAATGAATGACAACAACAACGACCAAAAAAAAAAAAAAAAACCACCAAGAGACAGGATAAAATATATAATAATTTTTCAGGTAATTTCTTCATATCGTCATATCTAAATTTTCAAATAATTTCATATTTAAAGCTTTATTATGAAAGCACGCAAAAATCCAAAAGTAATGCCTTCTATTTATTACCATGAAAACTATAACAGATACAAAGAGCACAGTAACACTATTTGATAGAGAAAATTAAGAGCTACAAAACTCTATTTTTAACCACATCACCACCATGAGCATCATGGTGCATCACCAGCGATGAGCAAGAGCCTACATTACATAACTGGAAGCATCTGCACCAGCAGAGGTAACAGTCATTGTTGTCACTGCTGAAACACAGCACCCAGCACCTCACTGCACTCATGTATTCTGTTTAGTCTCCATAGATGTTCAACAAGTGTTGATGAATATCAGTGAGTGCATTTTTTTTCTGTGTAGAGGAACTGAGTTACATACCTTTGATTTATTCACAGTTAGATGTCAGATGCTGTCTTGTCAAATTGTCCCCCTTGCATCTGCATGAAGCCACATGGTACACAATATCTTTGTCCAGTTTCAATCAGCTGTCCTGATTTAGTCTCCTCCCAAGTTCTTGTGCCCCTGTAACCCCCTCATTGTCAGGACAGAACAAGAAGCTGAGAAAATGAAATATCCTTGACTGTTCAGCAGTGTTCCTCAACAACTAGGAATTGCTGTGCTATTAACATTTTTTTCTCCTAAAAACAAAATATTTCAGCTAAAATCAGGACAGATATGCAGATTTGGACTGAGTGCAAGAAATATATATTAATCAAAGGATTGAAATTTCTATTATAATTTCCATTTAGACCATGTGAACAGAAGTTATGTTTTGAGGCAACATATGCTTATAGTTCAGCTGACAGAAGTCTCTTTAGTTCTAGAAGAGTTCCTTCCAGAGTAAGTGATTTAATAAATTCATAAAAATTTTAATACTTTTGCTCTGGAAGCTTGTCATATTTTTCTCAGCAGGAAGGTGAATGTCTGCAGCCCTGCCGTACACAAGGATCAGACATACAGCACCTGTTTCTTTTGATTCTGATTTTTTTATTTTTTATATTTTATGCATAAAGTTATCTACCCTTGAAAACTGAACTTCTCATTAAACTCAGAGAATAAATGAATGTCAACAGTTATTTCTCTGTGATAACACTCTATGATTTTTTTTCATGTTGTTAGTTATTTGTGTCACATCTTCATGCAATGACATGACCTGAGGGATGTGTTCCTCTACTCATTGGAGAGCAACCCAAATCATATCACATACTATAAAAGCAGTCTGACCTTCAGTATGAACCCATACTTTGTGAATTTATGGAACATTCTCCATCCACTCTAATATTTCCACACTGGCTTTTTTATTTTTTCTAATTATTATTTCTAAATGCATCATGTGTTAACTGGGTTATGTGATACATATGGCATGCACTGAACTATTTCTTTCTGTTTACTTTGTAATGTTGATAACATATTTGTCAGTGCTGAGAAAAAAATAACTTGAAATTGCTTTCCCTAAGTATTTGTTAAGCTTTATAATATTTATTATTAAATGCCTAGAAACAAGCATAGGAATGTAAAAACTCACTAATTTCTTTGTTGACTAGATCAGCACGAGTTTTCCAAATCTTTTGCATGTGTGTTTCCTGTCTTTTCTAAAGCAACAGTCTCATGTTCATTCTCTGGTTGGGCCTTTATTCCAGAAAATATGGTTGGAGGTAACTCATTGAACCATAATTCAACTGGTTTTCAACCTCAAGGGAGAGTTTTGTTTTGTTTGTTTTGCTTATTTAGTTGTTGTTTATATATATATATATATACATTTCTAGATAATATATATTTTTCTGTTTCTGTATATAACAATTTTTCCTCAGTTCCCTTGCTGTTCTCATCCATCAGGAGGAGATGGGATCTATTTAACTACATCTGAGCTCACAAGCCCTTCAGAGGAGGTCACAGGATATGTAGCAGTGATAGAGGAATAATGAAAGCTAAGAGTATTCATATTCAACAGAAATGTAAGCCATCCTAGTATGACAGTACATAGTATAAATGATCTGTTAAGCTGTTACATGCTAGGAACGTTGGATGATGGGAGAGGAGGCAGTCCCCACAGTTCAAGTAGTTCAAGTACTTAATTTATAAGATGCACAGCTGCTTTTCATCTGCATTCTGTGTTTTATGCAGGTAGATTTAGGCCACTCATTAGACGAGCTGTTGATTTAGATATAAGTGAAATTAGGATACACCATGCTGGAAGTGCACTAGTATCTCTAAGATATCTGTGCAAGTATTATGCTATCAACAGAAGGCTGAAAAGAAGAAAGAGGGATTGTTTCTCTTTGTTGTAGTACTTGCAACTTCTTGAGGAGAGTGACTTTCATTGTGCCAGTTTGATCAGCTTGATAAAAGTATAAAAGCTACATCGGATAAAATACCTTGAAAACACAGTTGATGCATGTTATGAACTTGTCCATCATAAAACAGCAGACTAGAAAGTTTGATTGAAATAAAACAGATCTATGTGTAATTAAAATGCTAGATTCTCTCTCTCTCTCTCTCTCTTTCTTTTTTAAATCAGAAGCTTGTAATGTCCATCGAATTGGTGTTGGATTCTACTCTGAATAACGGTGATAGTGATTATTCATTTAGCTGTTTTTAAAAATTTTTAGAGGAAGAGGAAAAAATAATGTACAATATAGAGATATGTTACAGTAAGATTTGTAAAGAAGAAGAAGCAAAATTATGAAGTTTGGCTTAACCAAAGGAAAGGATGGAAAAATGTAATTGCAGAAACATTTGATTATATAGTACCTCACAGAAACTCAAAGCTAAATCTCCAGTAATAATATCTCTTCAGTTTTTCCATTTGTTCATGATGAACATCATTATTTTTAATTCTGTGACTAAGATTTTTCCCCTAAGAACACTGAGAGTGTAAAATCAACAACTGTGAAAAGTTAAAAATCGATCTTTTTCCTTATATCTCTGTCATTCAGTAAGAAATAATGAGTAGGTAAACTACCTAAGACTAGATGATAAGCTGTTTTACTTTGCTATTTCCCTTCTCTCCAACTTTCATTAAATGTTTTAAGAAAGACACTATAGAATTGGATTTCTTACATTAATCTCTCCAGGTATTTTCCTTCTGTTTACTACAGTTAAATACTTATACTGTGTTTTTATAGATGGGAAATCCATTTATACAAGGGATGCTCCAAGGACAATGTCTCTTATTTTATTATCTCAAAGGTGGATGTTGTTGGCATATCAGTATAGCACAAGTGTCCAGCCTTTTTGGCTTGCCTGAATTGCACTGAATGAAGAGAAATTACATATATAGTGCAGTTAATGTATGTAAGTGATAAAACTTAATTTTGAATATTTTTATTAAGACAAAAAAAAAAAAAAAAAAAGAGAGAAACGAAGGATGAAACTAGAGGGATATTTTACCTTTTTTTTTTTTTGTGAAATGAACACATTTGTCTGTTTTGAAGGAAATGGTTGCAACTTTTGGTGAATTCCGAATGTAGAGATTCTTGGTGAAATTTTTCTCTTGTGCTCCATCCTTGAAAACAGTTGTTCACAAATGTATGTACTGCCAAAAAGCAATGGTGTGAATAAGGCACAATAGTGAAGAGAGGGTTAAATTTCTCTGGTTAAAAAGACCTCATAAAAGTCTAATTAAGAAATAAAATCAATTTTTTGAGTTGAATATCCATTTGCAGCTTTATATATTGCGTCTGAAAATTTGTAGGTGATGTACTTATGTTGACTGAAAATAAAGTCTAAAACAAATAAATTGTTGTTTTTCTTTTCATCATTCTTGAAACCTATTATAAAATTCCTTTATCAAAACAGAAAGAAAGACTGAATATTTTCTGTTGTTCACAGAGCTGTCATTAGCCAGTTATCAAAATGCATAAAACTATTTGACATATTTTGAGTTATCACTGCAGTGCACTCTCCCCATGTCCTGGTTTCAGTCAAAACAGTGTAAATAGCACACAGAAGTTTGGTTATTACTGAGTCATGTGTGTGCACCTGGGGTCAAGACAAGCAGCACAGTGGGGAAGAACCGCTACTATGATGGCATGTGGCTGGGGCTGGGCTTCAAGATGGGCTGGGCTGTGCTTTGGATATGTCTGTGTAGAGGTTGAACCTTCATGCCAGTACTGTTAATTTTTGCTGGCATAGCACTGATGGTAGCAAAGGGGCAGCCTGACCAAATGGCATCTGACATGAAAGTATGTCTGAAGCAAAGGTGTGTAATTGAATCCCTCAGTGCAGAAAATATTGCTCCCATTGTTATGCTTCAACACCTGTTTTATGGAAAACAAACATTGGATGTCAGCACAATGAGATGGTGGTTGATGGGTTACAGCAATGGTTTTCACTCATGCAGATTTTATGAGAGTGACATGCATATTCTTGCTTATCAGTGGAGAAAATACATAGCTGTTGATTATGATTATGCTGAAAAATAGTTTTCTGAAGCTGAGAATTTGCTTTATCTAGCAGTGTTATTATATTCTTTTTTATCGGTTATATTCATAAATATAAATAGGAAGCATTACTTTTGGAATGACTATGTTCCTTTACCAATGTGGTAAAACTCTATCTCATTAAAAATAAGTGCTTAATGTTCTAGAGTCTCAATTCAGGCAAGAAATTGTGATGAAATTTCAGAAAGTGGAAGAGTACATATACTGTGCTGTATAAGTATCTGGAGGGTATTTGGCGCTTTGTGCTATTGACTGTAGGGTACTCTGACAGTCTCTGTTGAGAAACAGGAGATCTGATGGATCACATGTGAGTTTCACTGAAACAGTCATCTGTTATCTTGTTATCATCTGAGTCAGATGACGATTTAGATTGGAAGGGGTGTCAGGAAATCTTTAACTCAACATACCTTATGCAACCTCCACCATTGCTTAATTGTCCCTGTGGGGGAAAAGATCCTTCTGATACAAAACTTAAAGTTCTTTTTCAAGATCCAATAATATTTATCTGGCAAACATTTTTTGATTGCCTAGAGAAAACTGCTTAAAAACTGAGAGTTTAATATTTCAGTAGAGGCATGATTTGCTTTCTCTTTACATTTCTGCATATTTGTGCCTTGGTGTCAAGTTACTGTGTAAGTGTACTGAAGGAATGCTGAATTCAAATGTTCTCTTTTTTCCCCCTTTCAGTTCAGTCCAAAACAATTTGTTTAAATTCTAGGTACTTCCTATGTGTACCAGCAAACTTTGAAGCACTGAATATCCCATAATTGTCCATAGACTGATAACTGTATCTCACACATAACAGAGATTTCTTTTAATCTTTGAATTTCTTCAGGAATGAAAAAAACAGAATTTTTCTTATTTGTGAGATGGTGGATATTGGTACCTCAGCAATATGTGATTTAGTGCCTCTGGGATTTTATGTATCTAAACACTGCCTTTTTATTTACTGCCTGCCTCCAGAAGTCTGATAGTAAAATATTGAAAGTATGGTGTGTGAGGGATGGAAACTGTTTTCCTTTCTTTTGTCTCAAAGCTTGCATTGTAAGGCCTTTTCTGGTGGCAAGACTCTGACTGATAACTGCCGATTATCTAGGTGGGTGTCATGGTAACTCAGTGTCTCTGCTTATGGTTGTAAAGATAAGCAGAAATAGGGGCAAATAGTCTTTTCTGGGAGGGTACGGCTTGGAGAAGCTGACCACCACAAAAAGACAACAATGTTCTTGCATGGCAATGAAGGCAACATCCTCTGCTGGCTTATCTGTTGGGCCAGACATGTCACACAAAGAGAAAAGAAAATTACCTGAGAAATGGGGGATAAAAGGCCTTCACTGGACCAAGTATTTGAGAGTAGAATTCCTGGAGAAGAATTCCTTGAGAAGAAGAACTCTCGGAGAAGAACTCCCAAAGAAAAAAATCTTCGATGGAGAACTTTCAAAGAGAAAAAAACATTTGATGGAGAATTCCCTGAGGGGGAAATCTCTTTGGAAGAACCCCTTGGCCTGCTTGCTGTAGTCTCTCATCCCCTGCGGCAACCAGACAAGTTCCTGAGATCTACAAACCTAGTACGAACCTCTCTGGATCCATGGTGGTGATTATATCTCTCTTGCTTTCTATCAAGACTCTTTGCTTTTTATCCTTTTTCTATTGCTCAACTTCCCTTCCCCATATTCTCAAGCAACTAGTACTTGTAATAAACTGGTTGGACTAACATTTGACCTGTTGTATCTTAATCTCACCATCGGGTATACACATAATCAAAGAACCTCGTCTCCCTCCTTTATACTGGAGCGTGAGATGGTGCTATTGAGGTATTAGCTTATGTAACAAGCCTTCTACTTGGTATTTCTCCAAATTCCATACATAAAGGCTGATGGCAGCAGTTCGTCTTCTAGGTCTTTAAATATATAATTATAAGACTTAATAAAATATTATCAACAGCCTTAAGTGGCAGTACTTCTTTGCTACTGTTGACATTATTCTTTCACGAACAGGTTGCTAAATAGGGCTTTAACAATTAACAGATAGAAATGTAACTTCTTTTCTACCATAAAAGGCCATATTTCTAACCTTTCTCTGTAATAAGATACTTGTGCAAGATACAAATACAGTTTCTGTCTTCTGAAGAATTCACTTGACCCCATACATGACAGGCTATTTACTTTTTCTGAACTTTTTACTTTACTGATGATATTTTTTACTCCACTTTTTTTTTGCCCCCTTTCATGTTTGAAATTTATTCTGGATGTACAGTATGAAGTATACAGCAGGAATCTAATTCAAGAAATCAGAGAGAACATTTAATTGACATGTTTCCTGTGATACAGATACTAGGGGTTCAGAACTCTGAGTTAGATGGAAAGTTTAAAGATAAATCCATAACATTCTAAGATTAGATCCTGAAATGTTTCTGCTATGAGACGTATACTCCAGTAGGAGTATAAAGAACTACTCATTTTCTATTGTCCTTGATTTTTTTCCTAAAGTTTGATTTATTTATTTATTTATTTATTTTTAAGATTAAGAGTAGGGAAGAGAAAAATCTGCACACAGAAATGGATAAAGAACAGGTGGTCAAGATGCCTATCAGCCGTAGTTTTCCTGATGTACTTTCTGAGATTATGTTCTTAGGCACCATGATGCTTTTAAATATATTTGGTTTATACAAGGCAGACTTTAATATTCCAAGGCCATGATAAATGTGATCCCTATCACAGATTTAAATAGTTCAGTATTTTTCTTTCCCTATATACCTTCCTTTCTAGTATGAAAGTTGGATGTGACTTGTAGTTCTTTTCATTAAGAGGTATTTAATAACCCACAGTGTGCAAGATGTTTATCTTTTTGTTGTTGTTGTTGTTGTTAATTTTAAAGTGGATATGCAACATTTTATTAAAGAAAATAAGAGAATACTCTTTAAACATTGCCTCAAAAGCATGAGCTTTTTTGCCCAGATATTTCCTACTGCAGTGTACTGTACTTTCATAACATTACAGAAGATGTTACTGGCTCTATTGCCATTCTTTTCCCAGGCTTCGTGTCAGATTAGAACTTGAGGTAGTGAGGCCCATGCAGCTGCTATCGTAGTGTAATGCTTCAGTCAAAACGAGTGCTCAGCTGCTGCAAGCATCTTGTAACTTTGTCAGCTGCGGCAAAGGGATTAACTTCCATCCAAAGTTCTTAAGACATACTAAGACATACTGTATTGATACAATGTAGAGAGATGTCTGTGGTAGCTGAAAAATTAAGATGAAAGGCAGATGGAAATTTCAAAAACAATAACAGAAACCAAACTACCCCTTTCCCCCCAACAAAACAAAACAAACAAACAAAAACAAGCAAACAAGAAAAATAAACAAACAAAAAACTAATCAGGATTTGGGGAGATACAGGGTGGCAAGACTGACAGTTTAGAAGGAACAAATGGTGACACAGCGTGGAACAAGGGCACAACAGATTTTGTTTGCCTTTTACAATACTACCTTTGAAAATAGTGAATCCACCTGTTCAGCTAACTGACATGACAGAAACAGTCTAAGCTCATCAGCAGTATTCTATTCACAGTAAAAACACAAACTGCATTTGTATATCCTAAGGCAGTATTGTATCAAATAGAGTTACTTGAACATACATATTCTTCATTGTTTTCCTGCAGTCCTGAATACTCATTTTAACCTCAGATGTACTATGATCTTGCAATGATTTTGAAGGACATTTCTTACACAGCAGGAGGAAATATGGTAAAATTTTTTATATGATAAAAATGCCAAATTTATGAAGAATTGTATTCTAAATAATATGAAATATGACAGAAAAAACCCTGTTTTTTAAAACGCAAGTGTACACGCTGAATGCTGAGTGAAATTCATGTATAAAATAATTCCTTTATTATTTATTATTGAAATACCAGGTCAGCAGAAAGCTCACTATAGTGTATAGCTTGACAGTCTGGAGAAGGTAAAGCTATGTCAGGCCACCACAGAGGTCCATCCTAATAGTGAGAAACTGTCAGTTTTGTACTTGAAGCTGGCTGCTGGTTGGAGACCTGAAATTACACAACTGTGCAGGCAGGGGAAAAACAGATAGAACCTAAACCTTCAAAGACTTTACTCTGAAAACCTTGGACAAGCATTTTACCTTCAGTGATCACTGATAGAACTCAAAACCAAGGCATGAAGCTGCACCAGGGGAGGGATGGGATTAGGAAATGGATCTTCACCTAGAGACTGGAACAGGCTCCCCAGGGAAGCTGTTGTGGCACCAAGCTTGCTGGAGTTCAAGGAACGTTTTGGCAACACTCTCAAATTTATGGTTTGAATTTTAGGTGGTTCTTCGTGGATCCTGGAGCTGGACTTGATGATTCTTGTGGGTCCCATCCTACTCACTATGTTATGTGATTTTTTTATATAATTCTGTGAAATTTTGAAGTCTTTCTTAGCTATTTCTCCATGAAGTTCAAAATGGAGATAGCTATGGCATCAGCCTAGCAGAGGTCTGAGTGGAATAGATGCACTGGGTCTTTAAAATTGTCCCCTAGTTTGGATCAACAATAGAATTTCTGTGATAGGAGAGATTCAGTTCCTAGCCTTAAAGAAAAATACTGGATACACAAAGGCTTAAGTCTTCCTCCTCTCCATCCACCTTTTATTTCCTTCTTAGATATTTTTTTCATCAGTGGTTCTGTACTTCCCCCAAGATTCATCTAACACTACTGAGTTCTAAAATAGCCTGTTGGCTGAGTGTTCTCTGGGGTGTCAAAGAGAGGCTTACCTACGGGCTTTCGCCTTTCTCCATTTAATTTCCAGCAAACTCAAAAGACTAATGAATTCATAATTGCTCTAAGTACTTTTCTTGAAGAGGCATACATACTCCATCTACTGTAAATTGATAGCATATTTGGGGGTGTTAGACATGCACAGACTAGAACATATAACTAAACACTTTTCTGCAAGTTCATGCATGAGCACAGTATGTCATCTCCCACTATTTAATTTGTAAAATATTTGCTATAATATTTGTGCAACATCTGCACAAATATTATCACATCACATCATTACCACATCTTCAGTTCTGGGTTCATACAGTTGTCCAGAAACTTCATTAGAACAAAGAATCTCTGTTTATTTTACTGGAATATGTAACATCAGAATATAAAAAGAGCTAATTCTACCCAAGTCATTTCTTCAGTGCCACCTGAAATGCACTCTGCATTACTCAGATAGATGACTTACACAACAACAGTTAGTCCTTTCACTTACCTTTCTTTATTTTATTCAGAATGTTCTGTACTGCAAAGTATACTTAGAACATATATGTGTGTAGTTTTGATTTCCTAAGCACACATGACAATGGCTGTCAGCAAATGACTGATGGCTTTATTTTGTAAGTTTACCTCTTTTTCTGCTGTATATCCTGATTTCAATGTCTTCCACTATGGAAAATCCTGCTTTAAACTTTTCTACCCTAGCCAAGGATTTTTAGCTTGGTAAGACATTAGTAGGTCAAGTACTTAACTGTTATTCCTGATTTTTTTCCCTGACTCCTCCTTGACCTTCTTATAACTTTTCTTTCTCCACTGGTGGCCTCAGGCAACTAGACATCTGGAATTTCCTTTTCCCAGCTTGAGCAACACAGCTTGACTTAACGCACAAAAATTGTTGTGCGACAGTGCTTTAATCTAAAGGTTTATTCAGCTGCATATTGTATACATTCTATCACATGCAGACTTGTGACTTCTGCTGCTAGAAATACTCAGATACCTACTTAAGTTGATACTAAACAAAGGGAAAAAAAATTAAGAAAACAAAGTAGATTAGGTTCATGGAATTTTCCAAGTATATGAATCTTAGTCTTACAAAGAGACTTTTTTGAAAATGGTTGATTCCTTGATTTTAGCTCACATTTCTCCTATTACTGCTTAGCTGAAACCATTTCACTTTTGACTGGGAACCAATGTTGTTCTTTATGGACTGAAGTTTGTAAAGATGATTAAGCACAAAATGGATTGAAACCTTGTTTTTTCCACTACTATCTCCTCCATTTCTTTCAGTATTTGATTTTCCTTTATAAATCTCTCTTTCGATGGTTAAATAATTGTTGGATGACAAAGCAGCCCTCTGACCCACTAAGCCCCTTTCCTTCTGTTCCCTCCATTTTGCAGTGTTTCACTTTTGCAAAAAAAGTTGCTGGGGCACATAAGCCCAAATGAACAAGTTGGTTGTTATCACATTTGGCTGGCTTTTCTGGCTGGCACTCAACATTCTCATGCACCATTTTTCGTCAAAAGCTGTTTGGATTTCCTGGCAGTTCATTAAATACCCTCCTAGCATTTAAAAAATATGAAGTCAGCATTACGCTTTTAGACCTACTTTTAACTACGTGTACTGGTTTGTTAGACCTGTTTGTTGTTAAACACTCCTACATACCATGTGGAACAAAAGTAGCTTCTTGACATCTGTTAAAAGACAGTAACATCTTGAAGCACAGTACGATTGGAAAGTGGAAACTATTACATATTTTTTCTTGTCCAGTCCTGTCCTGCCTTGATTGGTGTGTCTTTGTGTTAGAAGTTGTTAATGACCAGGAATTGTATATGACAAAAATTAGAACTGGTTATTGAACTTTATTTGATACAAATGCACCTTCTGCTCCTTTGAAAATTTTCTGCTTGTATAGCAAATCATTTAATTTGTAAATAAAGACCTACAATACTATGATCAAATCATAACACAATATTAGTGCTTAATGATAGTACAGAAATCTCTAATACACATACTGGTACCTAACATTAAAAGCTATGTAATTGATTTAGCACATTCTATTCTGCTTCAAAATCCATATTAAGAAAAGACTTAATCCAAACACTGAGTTGTACTGAAATAGAAAAATATATGAGGCAAGACTGTCAAATTATTTATTTTTCAAAGTGAAATCACACATCGTTACTTGTGCTATGTGAGAATATTTGCTACAAGTTGGCATGGAGCTGAGGCAGTAATAAACATAAAAAATGCAAACCAGTACTGAACTGAATCTAACTAGTTTCTCTAACTTGTTCCTAGAAACTAAATGCTAGGAAAGGGAATGCTGCTTAAGAAGAATATTCACTAAATAGTACTATATTCTCCAGAGCCAGAAAGTGCTAATCATTTTGTAGTATAGAAACAGAATTATATGACTGGAATATAAAGAGTGAATGGCTATAACATAGTTCCCCATAAACAAACAAAAATGGTGTTGCTATTTAAATTAAAGGAAATTGATGTTTTAAAACATGAGGCTGAGATGTTGTGGTTTTATTTATAAATATTTGAAAGATTAAAAGTACATACAGAAGAAAATTGTGAGATCTCACTTTGCATTTCCAAAAAGTCTTTGCTTTTTGTTCCTGGTTAAAATCTGTTCAGCAGCTCACCAAGTATTTGAGCAGTGTGAGGCAACCTTTAATGTCATTCCTGAGCTTACAAACCCACAATCATTAATATAGCTACCTTAAGAATTATACATTACCTGTGACTAGTACACAAGGATTTCATTTTCTACACAGTTAGCAATCCATAGGCAGCAATAAATTCATACAGAATTAGACATATTTTGAATAGTTTCCCTATAAGAGAAATTACTATGCTTTGCACCTTTGCAGAGGTTGTATATGTTGTGGCATATATAATATAATAGGATTTTTTTAAATGTGCTTTTTAATGACTACTTAGACAATTGTTTAGAATAATTATAATATTTGCAGCCCACAATACTTTTTCTATTGGATTAGCATTTTAAAATGTATCTATGTTTCAAAGTGAGATCAAAGAAGTCATTTAAAATGGTTTATATACCAAGTAACAGCATAAAAAGCATTTATTATTATTATCCTGAGAGAAAATTCTAAATCTTTAGAAGACTCAAAACCAGAATGCCAGAAATTTAGAATCATTTAGTAAAAGGGTTCATTTGACAAAAGTCAAAGGAACTTTAGGATCCTGAAATCCTGATTGTTACAAAATGTTAATGAAATGATATTTTTCAATGCTCCAAAAATAATACGTTCTATTTTATAATGTTGATCCATGTTGTCATAGGTGAATGTTGACAGTAAGGCAGTAGAGGCTGAAATTTTCCACAAATAATCATATTTTTTTTTCTTTTCCTTTTTTTTTTTTCTGTGCAACGGGGGCAGCAAAGGGAAGGCCTGACTGACCAACATCTGACATGGGAGAACATCTGAAACAAAGGTGCAGATTGATTTCCTTCTTGAGGAAAAAAATGCACCCAATGACACTCATTAATGCTTGATGAATTCTTGTGGAGATCAAACAGCGCATGTGAGTACAGTGAAGCTGTGGGTGGTAGATTTCAGTGGTAGTGACAACAACAGTGGGTCACCTCCTCTGGTGCAGATTATTACGAGAGCAGTATGCGTTCTCTTGTTCGTTGCTGGTGAAAATGTAGAGCTAATGGTGTTGACTGTACTAAAAAATAGCATATTGTACCCGAGAATTTGCTCTATAAAATAGTGTTATGCTCTTTCAATCTGTTTTAGATTCCATGGAAATTAACAGAAGCATTAATCTCAGAATGACCTATGTAGTCCTCTGAGGACTGAACTTTCTCCAGCTGATATTCCTCTCTTATTAAAGACAAATTCTGAAGCAATGTCTCCCAACTCTATGTTCTTCAATGCTGACTGAACATTAAAGTCTGAACAAATGAAAATTGTGAATTTTTATTTTTGCTTTATCTTATATTGTAATTTATTAAATAAATTTAAATATGTGAAGGTTGTTAGTGTTGATGGGTCCAAAAATTAGTTTGTTAGAACCACATCCTTTCTCTATGGAAAATATGTAAAAAATGTTTTTAATATATTACACTACTGTTCCAAATATTTTATTTATGGAACAAATTTAAATTTGACATAAAATCAGTGCCATAATTTTAGAATTTCTATATACTGGTGGAATAAAAATATTTTACAGGAACTCCACCTAGCACTCTCCATTCAATTAACAAGTTCTCACAAACTGACATATTTTGCAATCAGGTCCATAAAAATAAGGATTTTACTACCTCAAATTAATAATCTTGTTTCTCTCACAGAATCACAGAATTGTAGGGTTTGGAAGGGACCTCTAGAGATCATCTAGTCCAACCACCCTGCCAAAGCAGGATTCCTATACCAGGTTGCACAGGTAGGCCTCCAGGTAGGTCTTGAACCCCTCCAGAGAAGGAGACTCCACCACATCTCTGAGCAGCCTGTGCCAGTGCTCCGTCACCCTCACCATAAAGAAGTTCTTGTGCACAATCGTGTGGAACTTCCTATGCTGCAGTTTCTGGCTGTTTCCCCTTGTCCTGTCTCCACATACTGCTGACAAGAGTCTGGCCTTGACACACCTCAGATATTTATAATCCAGCCTCTTCCCTCTGCCTCCTGCTCCTTAGATATTAATAGACCCTCTGAGTTTTCTTTCTTCAAGGCTGAACAGACCTAGGTCTCTCTGCCTTTCCTCGTAAGACAGGTGCTCCAGGCCCTTTATCATCTTTGTAGCCCTCTGCTGGACTATTTCCAGGAGACTCTTGTCTTTTTTGTACTGGAGAGCCCAGAACTGGACACAATACTCCAGATGAGGACTCACCAGGGCAGAGCAGAGGTGGAGGATCACCTACCTTGACCTGCTGACCATGCTGTTTTTAATGCACCCCAGGATCCCATTGGCCTTCTTGGCCACCAGGGCATACTGCTGGCTCATGGTCAACCTGTCATCCACCAGGACACCCACATCCCTCTCCTCAAAGCTCTTCTCCAGCAGGTCGTCCGACAACCTGTACTGGTCCATTACTCCTCCCTAGGTGCAAGACTGTGCACTTGCTTTTGTTAAACCTCATCTGATTCCCTTCTGCCCAACTCTCCAGACTGTCCTGGTCCCGCTGAAAGGCTTCTGGCATTCCTCCCAGCTTTGTATCATGAACAAACTTGATGAGGGTGGACTCTATCCCCTCATCAAGGTCATTGATGAAGATGTTGAACAGGACCAGACCCAGCCCCAACCCCTGAGGAACATTGCTAAGTGCAGGCCTCCAGCTGGACTCTGCACCACCGATCACAGCCCTCTGAGCTCTGCCAGTCAGATAGTTCCCAACCCAACTCACAGTCCACTCATCTATTCCACACTTCCTCAGCTTTATTATAGGGATGCTGTAGGGTCTCAATATTGTTACAGGGATTCTGTGGGAGACAGTTTATCACATTGCTCTAAAATCACAAGAAGACTTCTTGTATATATACATGTAATACAAAAAAAAGTTACTTTTTGTGTTTTTTTTTGTTTTTTTTTGTAAAAAGTTACAGATCAAAATGTAATAAAACTAGAAACAATGGAAACTTTTTTAAATTATCAAAGTATGTGAGTCATATTGCAAACTTTAGAAGCTTTCGAAAACATGAGCCATTCCTACCAATTCATACACAGCTGTTAGCATTCATGTCTGCACTCCTGCAGGCAGCAGGGATTCAGGAATGAAGTTTGCTGAGGGGAGACATCCCTTGGGGAAGACAGAAAAGGTGATTTTACATTCCTTTACTGTTGTGCTGTGGCATAGATGATATTGTGATTCACCATTGTATTCTCTTGACAATTACAGCACATACAAAAAGGATTAGGAAAAGCATGCATCACTGCAGCTGTGCTCTGTGATGACACTTCAGAGGGCTATATGTAAAGTTGCTGCCTCTGCCTTATTTGGTACAATTTTTGTTTAGCGTTGCCTAAATTGTCATGCTTTGGATCTCAGTTGTCCAGTGGGTCAGCTGCTGGAACTCAAGCTCACACATCATTGGTTATGCTGGTGTATGCTGCAAGAAAGTGAACTTTATAACTCCATAGATTCATTCTCAACCTGAGCACATGCAGCTTTCCAGTGGTTTCTCTGAAGCCAGTGGGCCAGAGTATAATTAATTGCACATTTTTTTCTCTAGAATAAAGGTATTTCTATGGTGCTGCCAGCTTCTGGATATTTGACTCTGTCTACCTTCAAATCATGTGTGTAGTTCAAGAACACTGCTTTTCAGATTTTTATTTTTTTATTTTTTTTACTCTTGATCTCTGACCAAAATTATTAACATTTAAAGGTAATTTTTTATTGGCAACCTACAGGAAGAGCTACATACTTTTTTCTCCATTTGTCTTCTTCTAGCAGACTTTTATTACTTACTTCTGTTTAGATGTAGCTTCTACAAGTTCTACTGTTTTCTCAAACAACTTTAAGTACATGTTTAAGTAGATGTTAGAGGAATTACCTGTGTCATGATCTAAAAACAAACAGTATTTCTTAAATTACATTGTTCTGGGAGGAAAGATAGAATATGTGCAGTGTATATGAAATGTTTTTCAATACAGACTCTTTGGAGGAGGTGTGCAAACTGATTTTAAAATCTTTTACATCTGTTGGTGCTGTTTCAATGCAGGAATTAGAGACAGGGTGTGTGGAAAAATAGGAAAAAATGCTGGAACAAAACACCACTTCAGCAACGTAGATCTAGGTACCTCTGTCAGCCTGCATATCTTCTAGTCTTTAAAGTTACTATTATTGTGGCCCAGTCTTATTTCTCCTATACATATACGGAGATGGTTTACTTCTCAGACTACAGGAGAATACCATTAATAGTAAGCACAGAAACAGATGTCATAACCTGGCTCCCTGAGTATAAATCCACCGGTACAGCCATCTTCTAGCCACTACTTAAAGTGAATAAATTTACTTGGTCTTGTAAAAATAAACAGAGAAGGTTCAGAGCAGTTCTGTCGGCTAATATGAACTATTTGGACTAGTTCTTATCAAAACAAAGCTGAAAAGTATTTTCGCTGAAAAGTATTTTCACAGAAAATGCTGACTGAGGTAGAATGATATCTCTTAAAATTTCTTACATGCTGGTCAAAAACTAAGGCTTAGGATGGGTTGTTAGGATAGTTTGCTAACTGATAGACCTTAGTCTGAAGCTCCATTTTTCAGCTCAGAATATTACAGAGGCTATTATACCACAGCCAGTCTCATGATGATCTGGAATGTTTGATTTGTATAAAAATGTATACTTCTATTGTCTTAATTAAGCTAAACCACATTAGAAAATAACATGGTTTCAAAATCCTTCCTGAGAATTAGCCCTAGAAAATTGTTTTCTACCCCAGTTTTAAAACAGTAATGTAGATTCCATTCCTGATTAGGCATATAAATGGTTATAAACTACATGGAACCAATTGATCCAAATAGAAGTCTTCTGCTTTGCAAACTCTTGAAGAAAGATCTACTGATATAAGTGGAAATAATTGTTATTGCAAGACGTAATTATAAGAGAGTGGATGATCTTGAAGTTGGAGTGTATTTACTTCATGTGTTGCATGCTGGACAGAAAGACAGATTCATTTGGTTTTACTAAGTTAAGTAGTCAATTAGTTTTGAATAATTCATTGAAATTAACCTTTCTTACCTCTTCCCTCTGCAACACAAATTCACTCAAAAGCAGGCTCTGAAAAGACTAATTGATAAAACTCTTGAACCTTCCTGACAGGATGCTTACAAATTTGAGGACATACATAGTAAAGAAAATAACTCATAGAAGCTAAATCTTCCAGCATCAGTGTTATTCTACCGTGCATTAGGACATAGGTCTTTTCTGTAGTACAAAATGTATTAGACACACAACTGAATCAAACTGAAAATTATTTCTTTTGAAACAGCCTCTTTCAGCCTCTAACATGCTTCCCTGCCAGAAATCTTGAAAAATATGTGAATCAACTTTCTGAGCCCCAAAATATTGTGGTCATGGTAAGAAAGTTCTCTACACAGTACCACAATGGATTCATCACACAGGGAAGTTATTGTTATTCTATACTTTCTGAATTTGCTTTTTTTTTTTTTGGCTCTAATCAGCTTCCTTCAGCTTGCACTAAAGATTTGGCTTTGATTTTAATGTGTTTGAGAGCATCAAAAGCCTACCAAAAGGCCAGCTCAGAAGATCTTTTCTGGAAGTCTGACATCACAGGGTACTCTAGGCTTAGGGAAATAGAGACACAGAAGTTATTATAATAACCCCCATGCTTATGTTGAAGCCACTGCAAAATTATTTCCCTTGAGGGGAACTTACACAATTTCACAGTAATATTTGGCCTTCTATGCTTTTACAAGATCCTAACTGAATGAAATATGAAGACGCCTATCCTGTTGACACTAATATAGCCTGTCACCTCTGTGGTTTTACGAGGACATAGTTTAAGTCTGTTGTGATGTTCTTCCCTTCCACAAAAAGGAACAGGAAATTAGAGAGCCATGAGGTTAAATATGAATAACTAAAAAGATTCATAGTAGAAAGGAACTGAATGAACAATCACACACACAAAAAAACGAGTAATTTGTTTAAAAATATCCTTAACTTTCACTAAACAGGAAATGCTAAAATAAAGGAAATCCTGAGTTATTAAAATCATCATTTAGGTGTTCTATTTTGTGAGAAAGGGCACATCCAGACAATTGGGCTTTCTTTCATGGCTAGTCCTCTCTGAAGTTGCACTTGATGATTCTTAGAATCCCTTCTAAATCAGGATATTCTGTGATTCTGTTAGACTTTGCCTTGCTTAGGTATTTTGCTTTTTTGGATGACAGAATTTCTTTTCAGTGCTTGGGAAAATGTTCATTCTAATTTGGGAATGAGGAAATTCCTAACCTTGAATATCTTTTTTTTTCTATTTAGCATTTTATTTGCAAGAAATCTAAAATTGCATTCATTTGTGCACTTTACTATCTTAAATGAAAAAGCAAACCTTCTCAAAACAATCACTAATCATTTCAGTTCTAAATAGTGGTAGTGCTTCACACATCTGGACTGACATACCAGATTTCAATTCAATGTCATTCAAATGGGGATAAGCACTGAAGACAGAAGTGCTTAGAGCAAGAGTGCAAATTCAGCTTTACTATATATACATCTGTATAATTCTGTCTATAAAACCTGGAATGCATAATTTACAGTAGCGCTCGATTATTCAGAATTAAGTGCCACCTTTATTTGAAAAAGATTTAGCCTCACTGAGAATAAACATTCTGGAAATTAGAGACTAATTTAGATCTTGCCCTGCCAGCCTGTTCACTCATTTATTTAAACTGACCTTGCAACCTAAGCACTCTAATTCTTAAGCAGGTGCTTTCTCTGACATCGTTTTTGGCATCTACTAATACTTCATTCTAGAGATGAAGACACTGAATTAAAAAATCATACAGCACATCTGTTTCAGAAATTATATATAAAATATGTAACAACTCCCTTTTTGATAATTTGGAAAGTAATTAAAATATTCTCAATAAACTTGAAACTTTCAGAGTTAGCTTGGAATTTTATGCATCGTGCTGGGTAGACTACCTACCTTGACTAAATTTTATTTTAGATTTCTCTAGTGTTGAATGGAAACAGAATGATCTGAAGTGTTTTTCAATTTGATTTAGTGAAAAATGTATATGAAGAAGTTTTGTTTGGTCTGACCAAAGCTCTGTTCTTCAGTAATGGCTAATCATCATACTTCTGTGCTTATTGGAAAGGATCATGTTTTGAAATGTGAAAGATGATATAATAAATTACATCCTCTTTACCTTGCTTTTTGGGATTGGTTTTGCTTATGATTCACGTCAAATGAGAAATACAAAATCCCAAGAAGTATGTGCACTGAAGACTTCAGTCTGCTCTTCTTCCTGAAATGTATTGCAGGATAACATAATTCAGTGTTGTATGCTGTGCAAATGCAGCTCTGATTTTCCTGGCTGTCAGCCTGAGTTGGGCAGAGTTAAACCAAGGTGACACCATGCTTATTTGTAAACAGCTCTGCCTGAATTTTAAGTGCTATCTTATGATTTGTGAAGTAAGAAGTTCCAGGCACAGATTATTCAGTTAATGCAAAGAGACATTTTAAAGGAGGGATTGACATTATTTTTTGTTTCATTTTGTTCTTAATTCTTTCCTCAGATATGTTTCTTTACAGAGGATAGGAAGGACAGAATATGAGCCAGATTGCTCATGGAAGTTTAATGTTTACTGAGGATTATCTATGACAAATGATTTCTGTCTCAGAAAAAAATAGGGCATAATCTGAAGATCTCTGAAGCCAATTAGAGCTGTTTATTCTTTGGAAAATGGACTTTTCTGCTTTGTAACAAATCAATTTCAGGTAATGTTGTTGGTACAAAATATATAAATAATTCAAAAGAATGGAAACATCAGTGTAATCCAAAGACTAGCATCTGACCTAAGACTTAGTAAGCTCTCACAGCATTCCCATTTAGGGACTGTCTTTCTATTTAATGTCAGAAATGACTGAGTTTAAACCAGAATTTTAGAGAAAACCTATGCGAAAGATGAAGTACACAGAGTAGTTCAGAAACACCACTGCTTGAAATTTCAAGTGATTCATGTTTTTTTAATATACCATACCAATGTTTCATACTTAAAGTAGCAATGCTTCACACTAGTTATTTTGGAGAAAAGTTGTTTTTATTTTATTTAAAAATAAAAAAAAAAACATTGTTATTTTTAATTTACATTTTTATTTTTTTGAAAAGATTAACTTGTGCTGCCAAGAACTTAACCACAAATGTTTCAAGAAGCTGATCTGAGAGCCGTTATCTCAATGCATTTTTATAATAGTTGACATAAGAAAAATCTTGGAAGTAATTTGAGATTTCAGGCTATGAAACAAGCCCATTTTGGATCTGAATCTGGCTGTCAAGTCAGTTCACTGGATTAATCTGACATGAACTGTAAGAACAAAAATGACAGAAATTTTTGGCAAGCGTGAAAAGGTGGACACACATCTGCAAGGCGAGCGATTAGCTTAGTACTGTCCTTTCAAAAATTACCCAGGAACTCCTTCCCGTAACCATACAGAAGCTAGTCCTTTTTGTTCTTCAAATGTTTATTTATAGGATTATAATGGGGAGATGGAGGAGAGCGGTCTTGGGACTTTGATGATAGTGAAAGTCTGCGCACTCCCAAAGGTGCTAAAAGAGATAAGCATTATAGGATTAAAAGGATATGACAAATTTGTGTTTCAATTGGGCCTGAGGTTTCTCTTTGGCTGCCAAAGTAGAAGAATTAATAATATATTTGTCAAAGGACAAAATCAGGAATAGAAAGTTTTCATTATTGCCTTTGGAAAACAAAGAAGAAACCATTTGCTAAAGTGTAGTACTACTCCTCTGCAAATGCCTTGGGGTCTACTGCCTTGCACAGTCATTTCATTTTACACAGTGTTTCTCACAAAGTGGTACAGAAAATTGTATGTCAAGTAGAAGGAAATATATCTGAGTACTTAGTTTCAGAATCTATACAAAATTAGTTTTTAGAGATACAATGTATTTCTTGCTCAGTATCCTACCTAATGTGCAGAAAGAGCGAAGAATTCAGAAGAAAAGTGGAGAAGAAATGGTAGCTGAAAATGTATAGGGTCCATAAAACTCAGGAAGATGAAAAAAATGAACGTTGAAAAGATCAGTTTGCTTATACACAAGGAGCAGTCTGTGAATGGACTCGAGCTGTCAATGCACCCAGTTTCTTTCAGGGGAAACAATACCCTCCTTCTGAGTCTTGGAGAACAAATCTCAGTCTCATGTGGACATTGTGTTCAGACCACAGCTATTGCGGCAAGCTGTTGAGCTAGAGGAGAGTTTACAAAAAAATTTTCATGAATTTGACTGAGTTATTACATATATAGCAGGAACATAAAAAAAAAATAAATAAATAAATAAATAAAAAAAAAGAAAGAAAAAAAAAAGAAAAGAAAAAGAAAAATAAGGCAGAAATCCCTATTCATATGCTCTCTATTCCCAGTGCCTTCCAGAAACAAAAAGTGTGTATTATGGACATGTGAATTGGACTGGAATACCCAGTGGACTGCGTACACTGAGTTGGGGATTATCATACCGTTGTTAATTCTGACTTTAACTTTGCTAACATGTAATGACTAAGAAGAAGCAAGAATGCTGAGTTGATTCACTCTGCCCCTGAGAATGCTTGTCTAGTTTGTGTGGAAATGCAAGAAGTTTCTGAAAGCTGCTCTCATAGAATCATAAAATCATAGAGTGGCCTGAGTCAAAAAGATCACCTAGCTTCAACCCTCCTGCCATGGAGAGAGTCACCAACCACTAGAGCAGGCTGCCCAGAGACACATCCAGCCTTGCCTTGAATGCCTCCAGGGATGGGGCATCCACAACCTCTCTGGGCAACCTGTTATAGTACCTCAACACCCTCTGAGTGAAAAACTTCCTCCTAACATTCAGCGCAAATCTCCCATCTTAATTTAAAACCATTCCCTCTTGTTCTATCATTATTAACCTGTGTAAACAATTGTTCAACCTCCTGTTCATATGTGCAATGTGATCTCCCCAGAGCCTTCTCTTCTCCAAACTAAACAAACCCAGTTCCCTCAACCTTTCCTCAACCACATGGAGAGGTGCTCCGTCCTCCTGATCATTTTATTAGCCCCTTCTGGACCCATTCCAAGAGCTCTGCATCTTTCTTGTGCTGGGGGCCCCAGGCCTGGATGCAGTATTCCAGATGGGGCCTCAAAAGAACTGAGTAGAGGGGGAAAATCACCTTCATCTCCTTGCTGGCATCACCTTTTTTAATGCAGCCCAGAGTATAGTTCGCCTTCCTGTTTGTAAACAGGTGCTGCTGGCTCACTTGCAGCTTCTTGTCTACCAGGACCCCCAAGTCCTTCTCTGTAGAACTGCTCTCCAGGAGTTAATTCCCCAGTCTGTATAAATACCTGGGATTGCCTGGGACTGAGTGCAGTACCTTGCACTCGGCCTTGTTAAACCTTAGTGGGTTCACATGGGTCCACTTCTCCAGCTTGTTCAGGTCCCTCCGTATGGCTTTCCTTCCCTCCAATGAATCAACTGCATTGCTCAGTTTGGTGTCAGCTACAAACTTGCTGAGGGTACACTTGATTCCATCATCCATGTGTCATTGATAAAGTGTTGAAGATAATTGGTCCCAAGACCGACCCTTGGAGGCACCACTTGTGACTAGCCTCCACCCAGACACAGAAACATTGATCATATCCCCATGGCTGTGATAACCCAACTATTTCTTAATCCATCAAACAGTCCATCTTTCAAATCCATACATCTCCAATTTAGAGTAAAGGATAGGGTGAGGGGCTATGTGAAAGGCTTTGCAGCAGAAGTCCAAGTAGATGACATTTCCTTTCCCCTGTCCACTGATGCCTTCACTCCCTCATAGGAGGTCATCAGATCCATCAGGAAAGATCTGACCTGGCTGTCTTGTATTACCTTTTCATATCATATGCGCCTTAACATGGTAAGTGATCCTTCCCAAAAAGTAAATTATATTTGAAAAGATTTTGTTATCATAGGTACTATCTCAATGCACAGTTTATTGAAGATCTTCCTAGTTCTTGTAGCTTCAGTGAGACACTGTTTTTCTTACATAGACATATTACAGTTCCAAATTCACTTAACAATATACGCTTATATATGACCAGTAAAATAAAAGGTATGTCCATTAATATAGTGGCTGCAGCACATAACTGTACAAAAACCACTAAATACAAATGAATATGCCTTCCTGAATGCACCAGATAGAAATAATTGGGCTGAGCTATTTCATGAGAAGCATTATCTTTTTTTTTTTCTCTTATTCTTTTTTATTTTTTTTAATTTTTAACAATTCTTCATTTATAGATATTTCTCTTGCTTTTCTTTGCTCTCTGCTGTCTTGTTCTCTTAGACTCCTGCTTCATTTAAGCCTTTCTTGTTGGGTCAAATGGGATGGAGAAGGATAGGAGGATATAAGTGGTTTAGATTACATGGGCATTGCTTTATGTCTTGACAGGAGGTCTCAATTTTTTTTCTTTTAAGCTCCTTTTAATATTGTCCTCTAAAGAAGAAATGCATGCATGAACAACTACAGACAATAACAAATAAAAAATCATTTCAAAATATTATTTCCTAACTCTTTTTCATTTTTTCCTTGGAAAACTCTGTATTGTGAATCTCTTTTTGAAAAAGATTTAATAGTAATAACAGATTTCTGCCTTTTGTTTTATTCTTCCTTGGTTTTGCTCTGCGGGGGTGCTCTTGATGTTTTGTTTGTTTATTTGTTTTGGTATGGAGGGGGTTTGGTGGGGCAGGGGGTGCAAGGGAGAAGTGAAATTTCTCAAATGAGATACATAATAGTTTTCTAAAATTTTCTGGATTCGTTTGCTTTTGTCAATCAGAATTAGTAATAATCCAGAGTTTTATTATAATCACCAAGCCTGTTAGAAAAAGGACTATGTACATCTAAGTTACATAGAAAGTGAGACAAGTACCAGAAATCTAAATCTACGACAACTGTTTCTATCTAAGACACTAAGAATATAATTTTACTTCTACCCTGTGGCTTTAAAGGCAGAGAAATACATGCTTTACTTCCCACCCCACTCCCTCCTACCCCCTACCCCTCAATGGGAAGATTGATATACTATCCATAGAATCATAGAATCATAGAATCACAAGGTTGAGAAAGGACCTACCAGATCATTTTGTCCAACTGTCCACCCATTACCATTGTTACCACAAGCTACTAAACCATTTCTCATAGCTCCTCATCCAGTGACAGCGACTCCACCACCTCCTTAGGCAGGCTATTCCATTGCCTTACCACTCTCTGAGAGAAAAAGTTTTTCCTTATGTCCAATCTAAGCCTCCTCTGGTACAACTGGTAAACATTTTCTCAGGTGCTGCTTGTTGCCTGTGAAAAGAGGCCAATCCCCTCTTCATCACAACCTCCCTTCAGGAAGTTGTAGAGTGCAAATAGGTCTCCCCTGCACCTCCTCTTCTCCAGATTAAACAATCCCAGATCCTTCAGCCACTCCTCATAAGACTTGTACTCCAGACACCTCACCACTTCTGTTGCCATTCTCTGGACACGTTTAAAGGCCTTTCTTGTAGTGAATTTAGTGTCCTTCTTGTAGTGAGGGGCCAAAAAATGAATAAAATACTTGAGGCACAGACTCACCAGAGCTGAGGACAGGGGAATGATCACCTTCCTGATCCTGCTGGCCACACTATTTCTGATGCAGGCCAGGATGCCATTGGCCCTCTTGGCCATCTGAGCACCCTGCTGGCTCATGCTCAGCTGAGCATCAACCAACACCTCCAGATCCATTTCCTCTTCACAGTCATCCAGCCACTCATCTCCAAGCCTGTAGCGCTGCATGGGGTTTTGTGGCCAAAGTGCAGGATTTGGCACTTGACCTTGTTGAACCTCATCCCATTTACCTCAGCTCAGCGATCCAGCTTGTCTAGATCCCTCTGGAGGGCCTCCCTACTCTCAGGCAGAGTGACATCACCTCCCAACTTGGTATCATCTGCAAACTTATTGAGAGTACACTCAATTCCCTCATTCAGGTCATCAGTAAAGATATCAAAAAGATGGGCCCCAATACCAACCCCTGGGGGACACCACTTGCAACCACTACCCGATGGGTATGGTCTTCTATCTAATTCCTTACCCAAAGTAGGGTATACCTGTCCAGGCCACAGGCAGCCAGTTTCCCCAGGAGAATGCTGTGAGAGACCACGTCAAAGGCTTTGCTGCAGTTTAGGTCGACTACATCAACAGTCTTCCCCTCATCTACCAGACTGGTAACCTAGTCATAGAAGGAGATAAAGTTGGTCAAGCACGACCTGCCTTTTCATGAACCCCTGCTGACTGGGACTGGTCCCCTGGATGCCATGCACGTGTTGTGTGACTTTATCCAAGTTGATCTGCTCCATAACTTTCCCTGGTACCAAGGTCAGGCTGACAGGTCTATGGTTCCCCAGTTCCTCCTTACAGTCCTTCTTGTAAATGGGAGTCACACAGGCAAGGCTCCAGTCTTTCGGGACCTCTGTTTCTTCTTTAGTGATGAAACAAAGAACCACATAGTATAAATCCCACTTTCTATCACATTTCTTAGAAAATAAGTTATTTGCCTATTTTTGGAAATCTTGCATCAAGTGCAATGATCAGGTCACCTGAGACATCATTTTGCAAGAAACAAGGTTTGGTAGATAACAGGCTAGTTGATTTTTTTGGAACAGGAACATTAATGCAGCCCCTGTTCTACAGTTAACAAGAAAATTACTTTAAGACTCTGATCTGAAATCAGCACTGATATGGCCAAATTCGGTCACTGACTGCATTTAGTGTGCCATAAGTTCTCAACCTGAGACAGAACCAAGGAGCTATATACAGCTTTGCAAGTCAATGGGATTAAAAATATTAGTTCTCTAAGGCATACCTGTCAGCTCTTGAAAGCTATACTGTTAACAGAAGCATTTGTTGTGGAAGAACATCTTTTTAAATGCTCTTTGAAGATGTTGGAATGCATAAGTTTAACAGAGAAGGAGAATGAGCCTTGGACTGGTATAATGAAAACAGGTGTCACTTTCATACATCTTCACATTCACAGTTCAGTAACCTTGTTTTTCTGATAAGCAGTGATCCAAATGCAAATAAAAAGCCAGGCTCACACTTAATTTTTCAGCTGTCTTAGTTACGGTAGTTAATTTCCCCTCCTACTATGATAAAACAAATCAGTATATTTTCAACAAATGCATTTTCAACCTAACAACTTACACTTTTGACCGTTTCTGAATATAAATCTACCAAAGTAACAACTTGCTGCCATAATCATGGCAGGAGGGGAAAGTGTGTGGAAAAAAAGAAAAAAAAAATAAGGAAAGCACAGTCAGAGAACAAAAGTGCAACAACACATAATTACGTACCCATCAAAAAAATAAAAAATAAAATAATAAAGCAAGCAAACAAACAAAAAAAAGCATGTCTAGAATGAAGTGATTTAAAGTGATTTAAGTGATTTCACTGCTTGCAGCTCTACACAGTCAAGGAATTTCAGCAAGTCAGCTTTGACTGTACAGAAATGTCAACTGCTTTGTCAAAAACCCTCTCAGATTCCATCTGTATTGATTTTGCTTTCATGTCAAAGTTACAAGGCTTTGACCTGCAGAAAGGAATCATACATATTTATTCAGGGTCTTCCTCTGAACTGATGCAATAACTTTGCAGGCAGCATCAGCTCTGGGGCAAAGACCTCCAATGAGAACTCTGCCCCCTGCAATTTCTCCACTGGTCGCCTCCAGAAGAAACATCTTACTTAGTCCTGAATGCAAAAACAAAATTCAGCAGTGAGAAGAAAGAGATTAGAAAAATAAGTGTTACAATACAGTTTAAAAGGATGGAGCACCAGTCATTCATAATCAATTTGCAAAGAACCTTGCAGTTGTTACTACAGCTCAGAGTTTTGTAGCAACTACAGCAGGAACAAAGGGGAGAAGGAAGTATTTGACCTTTGGTAGCATTAAAAGTTTGCTGGAGAATTAAGATTAATTCCTTGGTCACTTCTCACATTACCAGCACACAGTCAAAGTGCCACGGACCACTGACACTCACTGGACATGCACACATTTTGCTACTGATTGTAACTTAGCTGGTTGTGTGGGATGACGAAATGCCCTTGGAAAAGAAGCAGGAGTAAGGTGATGTTAAAGACTTAGTTTAAAGAGAACAAAACATACCAGTTCAGATTTGCCTATTTCAGTAGGCTTGATTTATAGTGAATTTAATATAAGACAGTGTTTGCTGATAACAGATAAGTAAACGTTGTTGTATGAAAATCTAATACCATATAATGTCAATTAATATGAGGGAAACAATTCTTTTCTTCAGCTTTCTCCCAGGGAAAGTCACATCACATCTCATGTGCTGCACAACTGTGCAGCTGCAGGCTGCCTTTAAACCTCTCACAGCACATTCCTGCAGAACAGCCCACTTGCACTACATGTGTACTTACTGCCAATTGAAACACTGCAGCAAGAATTAGGAGTGCATGTAATTCACTGAGTGCAGACTTCAAACCTGGTCAGTCAAATTACACAAGAAATAGAGTACCACAGCACTGCTTTAGAGGACATCTTCTGTCCCAGACACCAGGGAAACTTTAGATACCATCATTTTTTTTTTTGTTCTCTGTTAATTATTAAAATTTACTTATTGTACTCATTGTCCTTTGCCATCAGGGCTACCTCACAGAAGAAACTGTGATCTGGACAGTGTTCTCTCATAGTGGAAATGAAGTATTTAGTATTGACTAGCTATGTATATTGCAGACAAATAGTAAATCTTATTAAAAGTGCAAAAGATAGTGTCTGCAAAACTAACATTTGTATCCTAATTTGTGCTTAAAGTTAAAGAGACATCTTTTCACTCAGGAAATCTCAAAAAACACACACAAAATAGAGGTTTCCAAATATATATTTCAGTAATCACATACTCCTTGAGACTTTGACTTGGTATGACAAGAGTGCGTGCCCTATACCCTCTCTCTGGGTGTTGAGTCATCTGTATGAGGTGAAAAAATACTGACATCAATCTTGTGGGCCTCAGTCTGGAAACCCTAAGGAGGAGTAAGGGAACGAATGTATCTCTTGTAAAGATCAGGAAGTTTAAATGAAGAACAGTGCATGGGTAATTGATTTTATGTTAGCAAATGCATTTTTATCACGTCCCTGTCCAGTGCATTTTTCCCCCTCTATCCTAACTATTCTGGTTTTGAAACATATTGCATTCAAAATTTTCTCTTTTGATACATGTAAATGATTAACTAAAAATAGGGTTTCAACCTCAATGTGTTGTCTATAGCATATTGAGCATCAGGACTCTCAACACTGAGAAGTTGTGTGCGTGTATACATACACTCATACATACAGGAGATTCCTATTTCTAGATTAAAGTCCCTGGAATCAATAGGCTTTACAAAGGAAGAGATGTTTTACTTCTACATCAGAAAGAAGGTCTTTCTGGGAATCATTTTCAGTTAGCTTTGTCTGTGCTTGTCTAGAGAGTATCCATGTGGTGTCTGACCCCCTCACTCAAATTTCCCCTTGGAGAAATCTTATGATTTCTTAGCATAACAAATCTTAGCATAAGGCATACTGGAAGAGAATATGTTGAGAGTACAGGACACAGTTCTGACGGGGACTGAATCTGCTCATGGTGTTTGATACCCACTGCCTCATGCAGAACACAAACTTAACGTATTAATGCTTAATATATTGAATCTTCAGTTTAGGAGTCTAGTACTTCTAACATTTAAAAACATAAAGTAAAATTCCCCTATGATTGACCCCTTGTCTTGACAGAAGACTTCCCTTTCCAGAGGGAAATAAATGTTAAGTGCAAACTTCGGTGAAAGTTTTTATTGTCAAGTTGCAAGAATTTCAAAATAATGCCTTGCAGTAGTCTGAAAAGACTGTAAGTATAGCACAGCAGTGCAGCCAAAGACAACTAACACATTGCTGCATCCTGTGGCAGTATAATTGATACTTTAGATAAGTTCTACAACAGGATTTTTCTGTTAATTGCAGAAATAGCATGTGCTTTGAGTAGCCATTATTCCAATATTCCTTTGATAGTAATCTTTCTTCAATTATAAGGAAACGGGTCTGGCTCAACAAGGATCTAAAGGCAGAAAAAAAAAAAGGAATAGTCTAGGCAGTGGGAATAGAGACATGTGGCATGGTAAGAATGCAGACCAGACATGCAGAGGTAGGAACAAGACAGAGAACAGATGAAAATGCAGTTGGCAAGGAATTGAAAAGTGAAGAAGTGATTCTAGTTGTATATTGGTAAGATGAGTCAGGCCAATGAGAGTGAACCTTGCCAGTAAGTGAGAAGGGAGAACTGGCTTCAAGAGGGTCTTGAGCAGTCTGATCTGGTAGATGACAGCTCTAATTATGACTGGGGGGCTGGGGAAAGATAATCTTTAAAGGTCCTTTCTAACCTAAGGCATTCTATGATACTATTCACTGCAATAGAATCACAGGATTTCAGTAGCAACATCCTCTGAAATAAAGATTAAATTATGATTACTTACAAGAACAACGGATAATTAAAAATGGATTCATAGGTTGATTTTTTTTTTTGTTACATCACATTAAAAAATTGTTGTATTGGAATGGCTCTAGCAGTATCTGTTAGTCTTTAAAATTAAAACATTGAATAACAAGTGTAGTATGAAATCTCTTAATTAGATCTTAACTGAAAGCAATACTTCAGTGAAATATGAATTTTGAAATTGTCAATAAACAGAAGAAATTATGGAAAAATATGTTTTAAAGACATTTTACAGATGGGTATCTAGATGCGTTCTGCATCTGCTTAATATCACTTCTACAGTGACACTTGGGAGTGGACGTAATAATCCCTGCCACAGAATGCCATACAGCTCTGACAGGAGAGTGTTCCTTTTCCCAGAAATCAACAGGTTTTGAGTTTAGCAATTCAAGTATATTAAGTAGCCTTGCAAAATATCAGAGTTAAATTAGTGTGAAGTACTAATGGTCTCTACTTGGCAGAAAGGTCTTGATGGTAGACGTGTGGCTACCCAGATCAATAGCCAGCCCAGATGTGCAGCTGTTCAGTTCTCTGGCTGCAGGAAGTACCTAATCCTGCTGCTGCCCCCACAAGATGGTAAAGATGTCACCTGCAAGAGGTGTGAGCAGGTGGATGTTCTCAGCATGGTGACTGTGCTCAAGAAGGAGTCAAGAGGGATTCAGTAGTGTCAGCTGCGATAGCAGACTGGTGTTGTAACTCCCAGTCACACCTATGGGAAAGGTACCAGGGTGGTACGCCTCAAATAGAGTTGTACCCCCACTCTGTCACTGCCAAGAAGAGGGAGGGGATTTCAGACTTGGGGTGGAATGGAAGCAGATCCCGGCTTGATGTCCCAGGCAAATCCCCTCTGCATCTACCTCACCTTCTGAGGTGTCATTATGCAACACATCTGAGGCTCTGGAACTTGGGGGACCAGTAAGAAGGGATGCAGTAGAACGTCCATTCAGGATGTTGTCTAGTCCAATGAGGTAGAGTCTACACCTCAGGACTGCCTCTGTCAAGAAGGTTAGAAAGATAATTGTTGTGGGTGGTGCAATTCTGAGAAGAACAGAAGGTTCCATATGTCACCAAGACCCAACCTGAAGAAATGTGTGATGTCTTCTTGGGGAGTAGGTCATAGAATCCTAGAATTATAGAATTGCTCAGACTGGAAAAGACCTTGCCTGTCACCAGTGAGAAAAGACCAATCCCATTCTCGCTGCAACCATCTTTCAAGTATTTGAAAGGAGCAATGAGGTCTCCCCTCAGCCACCACTGGGGAAGAGTTGTCATATAATTTGCCCTTTGTCACTCTAAGACATTTGATAGGGTGCAGCTGCAGGGAAGAAAATGGGCAATATGCAACTTCTGTCTCACCTAGTGCAGCTATTCTGTTACAGTAATACAGTCCTGCTAAAATTACTTCAGACAAGTAGATTTCAGATAATATTGACTGGAAAAAAAAAAAAAAAAAAGAGAAAAAGAAAAAAAAAAACAGCATTATTTTTATTTCTGAAATAGACTTTGGAAAACTGAATGATTTCCTTCGTTACTATAGATCTTTTCTCATTCCTATATATTCCTAATTTGGGATAACAAATACTAGCATAAACCATCAAACACATCTTGAGAACCCCAGGATGAAGAGCAGAAGTAAGAAAATTCATATGTGACACCAGAGTGAAGGACAAACTACTGTTTTAGATAACTGGAGTTTTCTATCATTTGATATGCAAACAGGTTATTAAAATTTGTATTTATTATTATAAAAGGACATCAAATAGAAAGGTCAACTAGTTGTTCGTGTAGGTTTTGAGTTTTAATTTTAATTGATTTAAGGAACACTACTAACAACATACTCTGCCTTCATGAAACCAAAGACTACACATAAATGGATTGTCAATAGTTCGAGGTATACCTGTCTCAGAAGAAAACTACGTACCCCAGAGAACTTTGCATTATTTTGCATTTTTCCATTTTCCATTCAGAGGGAAAGATAAAACTGTTAGCAAACCAGGAGATCTCTCTCTTTCCCTTTCAGATCATCCCAGCAGTGTGTGTGCTCACCAGCCCTCTTGTCTTTAGCATTAGCATAAGGTCTTCCATTTTCAGACACCCTCTCTCTCTCTCTCTCTCTCTTTCTCTCTCTCTCTCTCTCTCTCTCTCTCTCATTGTATTTGATCTATTAGCTTCAATTCCAATTATATTGTTATATATCGTGTTGTTTTACGGTCCCATATCTTATTTAGTATATTAGTTTTCCTCCTCAGATCATTGCCATTGTTTTGTTTTAGGCCCATCTCTCTTCCCTTTCCAATTTTCCCTTTCCCAGGGTGTGAGACTGCGGGTCCCCTTTCCCCATTTGCCATGGAACCAGGACAAACCAGCCCATAAACTGTTGACAATATTGTAACACTAATGTATATTGTAACATAATGTGATGAATAGTACAGCCATAACAGCACGGTGGCAAAGTCTTTGGCTGCAGCAAACGAGGACACACCCATTTGCAGCAGCCATAGATGCAGAAATGAAGGAAAAAAGCTGCTTACCTTCAAAAGGTAAGGCAGGGATCTCCAGTGGGATACCCTTACCTCCACTGCCATCTCTTAAATGAAGTCTGGGAAGGGGTGGATCCTGACTGAACCCCTTCCTGACACTCAGGTACACTGCATGCACCTAAACTGCCCTGGGTTGTCCCTGCCTTCCCACTTAGTTTCCTTTCTACTACATGTATTTTGAGCTATTACTGTGTAACAGTATCGAACTTTCTTACACACCAAGATTCTCTTTATTTTTTCCCTTATAATGTAGTTAGTACACTACATCCAGACATAATCAATCAATTTTGCATTGAGATATATTGTACCTCTCCTCATACAACTGTCTGCTATGTGTCATAGAGATGAGCATAATGCACTAGAAAAGGCTTGAAAATCTGCAAAGAGAAAAGTCAGCAATATTTAATTCCAGAAGGCCAGTCTACTTTTCAGGTGCATGTGAACAAAGTGCAACTGGAATAAGGAGGACCACTTCAGAAGGCATAATACTGCCTGATTTCTTGTATACTGAGAAAAATCACCTGGAATTCACAGCCATTAATTCATTTTCATTTTCTTCTTCTCTTGAAGTACTACAAGTTCAAAGACCAAACTAAATGTGTTTGGCTCATTAGAAGCTATGCCAGAAAGGACATGAAAATGTGTGAACTGCAAGGATGTAACTCTGCATGAAAGTCCTATATATCTGCTCCTTCCAAAATGTATATCTTGACAAAAATTAACCACAACAAACTTAGCAATACTGAGATCTTGTCCTTCATGTTTTAATTGAGGCTGAAGCTAATTTCACAGAATTACAGAATGTAGGGGTAGAAAGGGACCTCTAGAAATCACCAAGTCCAATCTCTCTGATAAAAGAAGGTTATCTTAGACATGTCACATAGGCAGACGCCCAGGTAGGTCTTGCAAATCTGGAGGAGATATGGAAAAGGAGACTCAACAAACTCTGTGCAGACTGTTCCAGTACTCTTACAGGAAAGAACTTTTTTCTCCTGTTCATGTGAAACTTCCTGTGCTCTAGTTTCTGCTTGTTGCCTCTGCTATTGCTAAACTGCACTGAGTCCACCCCCATTGATTTGTCTTCTGCTCTTTAGATTTTATAAACAGATATGAGATTCCCTCTCAGCCTTTTTCAGATTGAAGAGATCTCAAGTATCTCAAGTATGACTTTCCTTATCTGGCAGATACTCCAGGCCCTAATGATTTTTGTCACTCTCAGTTGGACTCTTTCTAGGGTATCCCAGTCCCACTTGAACTGAGGAGTCTAGAAATAGACAGTACTCCATGTGTTGCTTCATCAGGGAAGAGTAGAGCAGTGAGGATCACATCCCAGGACCTTCTGTCTACTCTTTTTTTAGTGCACCCCAGGATACCACTGGCCTTCATATCCACAAGGGCACCCCTCTAGCTCATGGCTAACCTGCTGTCCACCAGAGAAGACCCTTCTCTGCAGAGCTCCTCTGCAGCAGACCGTTACCTAACTGCCAAGATCTGAAATTTCCGTCCAACTCCAAAACTTTTTGTAAACATTTATGCTCACACACATTAAACATAGCATGTAAGAATTTAGCATGTAAGTCATTTAGAAGACCAGTACTACAATAATTTAAAATAACTAAAATATATCTCTCATTGGACACTGAGAAATGTTCAGTGCCTGCTCTCCAGAGATCAAGTCCAAAAATTGTTGCTGGTCACATCCTTTTCTTAGATATGAATATGTAGGGAGGAATTATAATTCAATCATGCTACAATACATTAGTCAAACTAATCGTAATGTGATTTGTGAGATCTCTGTTTATGAGATTTGATCATATATTTTGTTCAGTCTGACATACAGTAATTTGTCAGTAGGATCACTGGACACTGAGTAACTTATCCTATTTTTTTACATTAACATTTAATTTAAGATGAATTATAAAAGCGTAGTTGTCACAGTAAATCAAACATTACTAGCATGGTATAAATATCTATAAAAATAAAATATCTCATAAAAGCTGTTTTGTTATAATTACATTGTCTTTCCCTGGAATTTTTTTTTTCTCATGTAACTAAGGAGAGATGATCCATTACGTTTCACACACCTGCTATTCATACTAACGGAAGTAGAATTTTATTTAACTTTAAAACTGATTTTTTACAACAATGAAGCAATTTCAGAAGAAATGATCAAACTTGAAACATTCTAAGAAATTCTAAGAAATTATGTGATTATCCATATTGTGTCAAAACCAGTTCAGTTTGTTCTTCAGTGTGGACTGTAATGGTCTGTGTGTTTTTATTTTCTTTGTTGTTTTTTTTTTTGCTTGTTTGATTGATTTATTGGTTGTTTATTTTTTTAATGCCATAGCAAGTCTCCAAATTCTGTTATACAGTTCTATTCTTTTTAGCTACATTTTTGATGCTCTTGAGAAATTCAATTTGTTTAAATTGTTTTGGAATAATTTTTCTATGAAAAAGCATTATAAAAATAATAAACATATAAGTCAGTTGTGAAGGAATTGGTGGTATTTTACAGCCGCATTTTTCATTGATTATTTTCATTATTTTAAATAGCATTTCTTTACCTGGCTAGCTTAAGATGTGAAAAATCAGGTTGACATTTGTAGCGAAGACAGAACTATCGGCTGGAATTAGATATATCCACATATCTCATAGATCCTACTGGTTACAGATGCTGTAGGTAGATATTTCTCAGTAGTACCACTTTTTGTTGCATTGTCAGAAAAATGTCCTGCTACTATGTAGACTGTGACAAGGAAGTGCCATACTGGTGTGACATGCACACATGAGAGTAACCAAAGGATGTGACGAGGAGAATGGGATGCATCAGCTCTGAACTCATGCAAAGAAAGAAAGTTCAGTGTGATGAAATGCGCAGCACTGACTACAGATGCCATTTTAAGCACAGAAGGCAAGGTGCTCATAAAGAGGGAAGTGGAAATAGTATCAACTTTCTACAACTGGAATGTTGTCAACGGTTTACCAGGCTGGATTGGGCCGGTTCTGTGATGATTGGTGTGGGGGACCCGCAGACCCACGCCCCAGGAAAGGGGAAGAGGGAAAGGGAAAAGGGAAAAGGGAGATGGGCCTAGAAACAAAACAGCGGCAACGATCTGAGGAGGAAAGCTAATTTACTAAATAAGATATCAGAAAGCAAAATAACAGAATAGAATACAATATAATTGGAATTGAAGCTAATAAATAAAATAAAATGAGCAAGAGAGAGTGTGCGATAAACCGAAGACCTTACGCTAACGCTGAAGGCGAGACAGGAGTGAGCACCCACTGCTGAGTCGATCCTGAAGGAAAGAGTGTCCCGTGACCTCAGAGAGTTTTTATCTTTTCCCTCTGAGTGGAAAATATGGAAAAATGCAAAGCATCGCAAAGTCCTCTGGGGAATGTAGTTCTTCTCTTCTGAGGCAGGTATACCCATAACTATCAATGATCTATGGAGCTGGAGTATTAACTCCTTAACTCTTAATGCACTACATAATGTTATGATGTGGAATACCAATACCAAAAATCATAAAACCATGACAAATATTTTTTCTTCTGTCTAATCATTAAAATGAACAGATATATCCCAGATTTTAGGATTGCTTGAATACAAGGTGAAGAAAATGGCACTAATATTCATGTATTTTCACTAGTGCTGAATCATTGTGATTGAAGAGAAAAAGGAGTGACCAATACCTTTTCAGTGTATTTCCTTCTCTTATAGAATTACAGTGAATCATTTCAAAAATCCTATTTCATTTTTTTTACCTTAGATCAAAACTCTTTGTAATTAAGTATAAAGAAATTCCTGCCTTCTCACTCCAATATTACATCTGATTTGAGGATGTCTCTTCTGTTTCAAGACTAAAAGTAAATAAAACTGAAGTATGGCTGTGTGTCTTCAAGATTTCCTGAGTTTGTGTGGAATATGAAGACAAAAGACAGCAAATGTACCCTGATGATTAGGAGTGTTTCATTTGATAAAGTTAAGTTTAAGGATTATATTTCTGGGCATACCTTTCTTTCAAGGGACTATTTAAAATCTTTGCAACATCTGGAAAATGGTGGCCATAAATCCTATTTTCCAGATGAGTGAAATGGATGGTGAGAAGGGCTTACCTCAGTGAACATCTGTTTCTGAGGCAGCTTGGTAGAACAGCAGCCCAGTAGATGATTTTTAGAAGACTTTGGGCAGCCAAGTTGCTTGCTATGGACCAACCAAGAATCCACTAACAGTTATAAGAATCAAGACTATTTACATTATTAAATACGTTACCTATAAATGTGACTGTGAATATATATAATCTATTGACTACAATGCAATTTCCTAAAAAAAAAAGAAAAGAAAAGAAAAGAAAAGAAAAGAAAAGAAAAGAAAAGAAAAGAAAAGAAAAGAAAAGAAAGGAAAGGAAAGGAAAGGAAAGGAAAGGAAAAGAAAAGAAAAGAAAAGAAAAGAAAAGAAAAGAAAAGAAAAGAAAAGAAAAGAAAAGAAAAGAAAAGAAAAGAAAAGAAAAGAAAAGAAAAGAAAAGAAAAGAAAAGAAAAGAAAAGAAAAGAAAAGAAAAGAAAAGAAAAGAAAAGAAAAGAAAAGAAAAGAAAAGAAAAGAAAAGAAAAGAAAGAAAGAATGTGAGAAACTGGAATATTTTCTTCAGTTGCTTGTAAGGCAATATCATTTCAAGAAAATCACAAGTTGTTGGTGACCTTTTCATTGCACGTATGTATTGAATAAAAATGAACAGAACTATTTTGTCTCAGATACAGCCACTGAAGTATTCACCCAAATTTGACTTGCAAATATAAATATAAATTCATATTCACTCCTCAGATATTTAAAATAGGCTAGTAGCTGAAATTTCATGTGTCTGAGACTAGGAGAGAAAACTGCATGTAATGGCTGCATCTCTGTGCTGAAAGCCCTGCTGTTTCTCAGTGGTGCTCTCATTCAGCTTTGTCTCTTTCTACTCTAGCTTGGGTATATCAAGTGGATTGAAGTTCAGCACCTTAATCTAAATCTACCTTTCACCTTCATCATCATGAAAAAAAGGGTTACTTTTGAAAATATATACCACTGAGTGGTGCTATCAACTTTTATCACTCAAACAAGTGGATTATGTAGTGAAAAATGTTAAGTGACTAGCTTTCCTCTACACTTTATTATATGCTCCTTAGTTCAGTATTTTGGATAATGAGATGTACTTATATATTTTGCAGAAGGAAGATAAAAAATCAGTATCATTATTCTTGTAAAAAATAAAGAGTAATAATCTTTTTTTTTTTTTTTTTTATATCACATAGAAAATAAGCAAGCAAGAGGCCAGAAAGCCTGTTTTAAGCATTTTTTTACATACTCACCAAGAATGAGTCAAAGACAAGACATTTGATCAAAGTCACAGAGTCAGGTAAAGTGAATCATTTGTTCATTTCCCTAACTTCATCAGTTGAAACTGATTAATTAGCTACATGTTCTGTGCTCTCTCTCACCTTGATGACTCATTCTGGATCACAAAATCTTGGGTTGAAATAGCACTAGCCCACGGGGTGGAGAGCACAGGAAATTGCCAAGGCAAACGTGTTTGTGTATATTTAAACATGTATATAAATTGAGTGATTTTGTGATTTCAGGAAACTATTCTTGTGAGCTCTGTGAGGCAAAGACTCTGTCCTTTACTACAAGCCTACTATCATAAAAGAACTACCATATCATTTCAACTGAAATTATTCTATAAACCAAAATCAGACCAGGCAACAAAACAACCAATTAACCAAACAAACCTAAAACCAACACAATTTTATCACAAACAGGATTCGCAGATATGCAGTAAAGTATCTGGCTCCGTAAAATCTTGCTCTGTACATATTGCACAAAACAGCTGAAAGCATCCGTTCACAGGATGCAGAATACAAGTCAGCAAAATAACACAAGGAACCTGAATACTGCATGTAAAACAGTGAAGAGGGCTTTCTTGAAGCCATTAATACTCTCTTTACTATGCGAATAGTGAAAGCAAACTGAAATTCACAGGTTCTGGGGAAGATGTTTCAAGGTTTGCCCTGATCTAACTTCTTCGAAAGTTCTTATGTGAAAAAACAAACAAACAAACAAACAAAAAACCACATAGAAACCACCTAGATATATTTATATTTATGACATTCAGGGAAAATATTCCAAATAGGTGGAACCTTCCCACCAATATCCCAGTATTACATTCCATGTTGTTGTCGTGTGACAGATGGCAGCCGAGGGTCAGTCTGACAAAATGGTGTCTGACCTGGAAGAGTGTATGAAGCAAAGGGATGGAATTGAATGTGTAAAAAATTGCACCCATTGACATTCATTGATGCTTGCTGAATGTTTATGGAGACCAAACAGCAGATGCGTAATGTCAAAACACAAACTCAGTGAGGGACGGTCACATCATGGAAGAAGGTAGCTTTCAAGATAGATGTGTTTGGATATTACAGTGAGAGGTTATAATGAGAGTATAATGAGCAAAGATCACCCAAAGGAAGGTATTTTGTCAAAAAAATGAGAGACAGCTGGCTCATGTTAGTAAATACGGAGTTTATGAGTTTTGAAGTACCATCAAGTTTCCGTTCATAACAGAATTGTGTCTCCACTCTGCTCCACCCTCTATGTCTGTTTCTCTTAGAGTCAGCACATGAAGCTCCCCTGATATTGCCTGCACCTCAGGCTGCCCAGGGAACTTGTGTGGAATCAATTTCTGATTTACCGGCTACACTGTATTTGTACCCCTGCGAACAGCGTTGTACCTTAATTTCCAATGAAAAATGTACCAAAATTTTGCCACAGTATTCTCACAGAATAACGATTTAAACTGATAACTATAAATATTCTTCAGGGTAGCAGTTTCAGTGGCTTCATAAAGTCATGAAATTGTTAAAAGATTTTTCTTGATATACGCGGTGAACTTGAATTTTCTGTTTTAACATTTCTTCGGGCATTTGGAAGTGTAACAGGCATGACAATGTCTGAGGGACAATGAATGTATTTTTATGTCTGAAAGAACATATTTGAATTAGGCTGCCTGATGCAAATCCCGCCAAAGTCATTGTCAGTGTTTCCCCAGGGTTTCTAGCAGGATTTAAATAACTATTCAAAAGAATGGTGAGCTCTGATACACACAGGTAGAGTAGGTCTTTCTATTTATGCTTAAATGCTCAGCTTTCTGCTGTTGAACTAATTGAAAGTTTGCTTTCTGTCCTTAGATTGGTATCCAATGCTTCAGCTTCTATATATGTATTTTAGCACCTCTCCCAGACCTCGCTTTATTTTCAGCTTAAGAGAGAGAAGATATTAGAGTCAAGTGGCATCTTTAACCCTGTGCTAATATTGACAATCAGATCTGCAGACTCTTGAGCCTTGGAAGTATTGCAAGAGAAAAAGGTGGGTTAAGAGGAAAGGAAGTAAATAAATGGCAAGAAAGAGAGTGACATCTTCAGGGTATATAATTTCAAAGCAAGAAACAGGATCATTATTCTTACTTTGATAAGTTTCCCATAGAAGCAGTTCTCAGGTAACCTTTTTGCATCGACCTAACTTAGCCTTTTTTAATTATGAGTAGATGTATTTGTTGTTCTGTGTGAAGCCCAGTAGCTCCAAAGCCAACAGTTTCGTAGAATTGTAGGATTCTATCCCTGCCACAAAGCAATGATAATGTGGCCTGAAAACTCCAGACCGCAGCTGGCTAATTCATAGCTGAATGTAGAAAGAAGGAAAATGCATCTCCTGCAACCTTCTCTGTAAATGTAACCTTATTAGCAATATTCTCCTTCCCATACTTCCCTCTTAAAATAGAAAGCTTTGAGTTGCTACACATAAATTTTATTTAGAAGGTTATTCTATTAATGTTTATTTTAGATTCTAACTACTTCAGGGAGGGAAATGTCATTTGCAATCAATTTAAATTGTGCTTGGTAGAATGGTGTTCTGACCTGCTGTACAAATTACAACTGTCGTACGTAGATAAATAAGCATCTCCAAGTTTAGGAAATGTCTGTAAATCAGCATTTTCAAGACCTAGTGAAAAAAAAAAGCATACATCTATTTCATTTAAATTACTTTTACAGTAACCTTCTTCCCCTTTAAATGGCCTGTTAGATTTCAGGGAAGGATCAGTGTTTCTGTGCTTGCCCCCACCAAAAGGATTCACTCATCTAACTTCATTACTTTTCTTTTTCATTTCTAGCGATAAATCACAATGGAACGGAAATAACTCAGAGATGTATTTGAAAGAAGGAAAAAATTTTCTCTCCTCAGTAGTATGCTTGTATATCACAAGGCAGTATATTAACTCCATGCTTTAACTAGTATAATGTAGTTTGTTTGTCAGTAGAGCTAATCAAAGAGAAAGCAAAGGGTGAAAAGCAATACATGCAGCAACCTTCATCCAGGATAGTATTCTAGCATATTTGAAAATTTTTCAGAATATTTTTATACAGGTCCAGAAAGTAAATCTTTATTTACAAGAATTCTCAACCACCACGGATGGTAATCAAGTACAAAACGCTTTTTCCAACTCATGTTCATGAAGTTTTTATTAGACTACACTAGAGCTGCTCACTCAACATCTGACCATAATGCATGCTACTCAACTTTTGATCTCATCATCCTTTTGGATGGGTAAAATGAATCTGTGCTTACAGTAAACATTCCATGAATTATTAGGACTATTCATTTTTTTTCTAAAAGAGGAAAATAAGTTTTTAAAAAATTTCCCTTTGACAACCATGTAAGGCTCATCACTTATGATTTTATTTCATAAAGTTGTACTTTCTGTAACTTATCAGGGATTTTCTAGCAGGAGTTTCTGTCAATGGTTTACTGGCTGGTTTGACCCTGTTATGTGATGAATGGGGTGGGGGGGACCCAAGGACCCATGCCCTGGGAAAGGGGAAGTAGGATAAAGGGAGATGGGTCTAAAAATAAAACACAGGCAATGATCTGAGGAGGAAAGCTAATCTACTAAATAAGATACCAGAATGCCAAATAACACAGTATAATACAATATAATAGGGATAAAAACTAGTAAATCAAATAAAATAAGAGGGAATGTCTGAAAATCAAAGGGCTTATGTTAATGCTGAAGGTGTGGTAACTAGGGAGTGCCCATCGATGAAAGGGAAAAGAGTGTAATCTGGTCCTCTGGGGTATGTAGCTCTTCTTCTCTTCTGAGACAGGTATACCTGAAACTGTCAGTGATCCATGGAACTAGAGCATTAACTCTTTAACTTCCAGTACACTACATTATGTTATGGTTTAGTATTCACCAATAACAAAAAATCATAAAACTCTGATAGTTTCATATATAGAAGGCAAGAAAGGGTGAAAAAACATTAAAAACTGCAAAGAAAACAATAATTTATTATATCCTGTGGGAGTCAAGAGCTTGATTTAAATACATTTTCCATGTAAATGGGATTAAAATTAAAGATTAAACTAGATGCTGTAATTGTTATTCACATGAACTTCAAACAATTTTCATTCTTTTATTACCCTTCAATGATAAAGTCCAGAAAAAATAGGTTTTCTTCATTCTTGCCTTTGAAATAAAATTAATTCTAGTGCAGTTAAACGATTTTGACTACTAGCATGCCTGACAAAGAATATTTTCTACACAGGGAATTAATGTGTCTTCCATTTAACTAGAGGTTTAGCACATCATAGCCTGTTAATGCATCTGGATGCTTCAGGTGATTTGGCTTACGCAGACACCAAAGAAGATATATTTGACACTTTTTCTAATCCTATTCTTCCATTTGTAATCCATAAATTTTTTAAGCTAGTTCTTCATCAGTCTGAGTTCTTTGTCCCTGCTCCATGGTCACATCAGCTGCCATACTGTCCTGTGAGAATGCAAGCTTCTGTGCAAAAGAAATATGGAGCTCAATGGGCAGAAGTAAGGAAGGCAGAGGATCTGACCTGCATATGATATTCACATTTCCTCTTTCTGGTGTGCAGAAGAATATCTTGATGATAATTGTGGATGTAATACAATGTAAGTACTGAATTGACTCAGGAATTTTTTACTTCCAGCACTTGCCTAGTGGTCAGTACAGAAAGTAAACATTGTCTCTGCTGTATGCCTTTGAAACAGAAGGACATTTACTTAAACTACAAATGGTTGCACAACATTCACATATAGAAGCTCCTTTTTTCCTTTCCTTTTTCCTTTCCTTTTTCCTTTCCTTTCCTTTTTCCTTTCCTTTCCTTTTTTCCTTTCCTTTCCTTTTTCCTTTCCTTTCCTTTTTCCTTTCCTTTCCTTTTTCCTTTCCTTTCCTTTTTCCTGTCCTTTCCTTTTTCCTTTCCTTTCCTTTTTCCTTTCCTTTCCTTTTTCCTTTCCTTTCCTTTTTCCTTTCCTTTCCTTTTTCCTTTCCTTTCCTTTTTCCTTTCCTTTCCTTTTTCCTTTCCTTTCCTTTTTCCTTTCCTCCTTTCCTTTCCTTGTTCCTTTCCTTTCCTTTTTCCTTTCCTTTCCTTTTTCCTTTTCCTTTCCTTTTTCCTTTCCTTTCCTTTTTCCTTTCCTTTCCTTTTTCCTTTTCCTTTCCTTTTTTCCTTTCCTTTCCTTTTTCCTTTCCTTTCCTTTTTCCTTTCCTTTCCTTTTTCCTTTCCTTTCCTTTTTCCTTTCCTTTCCTTTTTCCTTTCCTTTCCTTTTTCCTTTCCTTTCCTTTTTCCTTTCCTTTCCTTTCCTTTCCTTTCCTTTCCTTTTCCTTTCCTTTCCTTTCCTTTCCTTTCCTTTCCTTTCCTTTCCTTTCCTTTCCCTTTCCTTTCCTTTCCTTTCCTTTTCCTTTCCTTTTCCTTTCCTTTCCTTTCCTTTCCTTTCCTTTCCTTTCCTTTCCTTTCCTTTCCTTTCCTTTCCAACTTAAAAACATACTATCAACCACCTATTTTCAAAAGCTATAGAATTCAGACAGAAGCTGACTCATCAGGTAAATGCCCTAGTTGTTTGTCAAAACTGATAAAATGGTTATTTTAAGGTAAGATGTATTGTATAATGCTGTACATAGAAGAATGTGATTAAACAAATTGGGACAGCATTTTTCTAATTCTAGTGATTCACAAAAGCTCAGACCTTCAAGTCACATAAATTTGATTACTATCATATCATCTTTATTTTCAGCCTTGTCCTAATTATAAAAGAGCATGACTTAATTTGAAGGTTTCAGTTCAGCAATGGTTTTCCTTTCCACCTTACAGAAAGAAATTATTCTCATTCCTTTGTATTTTATGGAGTCTGGTGATCAAACTGCTAGCATATTCATTAATTATTGTTACCAGCAATGGAAAAAAAAAATAAGAAGATTTTCTTTCACCTTGCAGTTGGATTAGATGGTCTTAGAGTAATCCTTCCAACTGCACTTTTCTACTCTTATTCATATATATATATAAATCAAGAATAGAGAACTGCTTTGCTGTGTAAAGGTCAGATCAAAAGGAGTTTATTGCCAAAACACATTTCATAAAAACAATGCATATTAGCGATGCATATTAGAAATATTGCAATAGTAATGTAGTGATCCATGCTGGAAAGAAATCTGAGAACATCTGACATTGGCATTCATCACTCATAATATAATCAGACAAATTCTGTCATTTTCCTATGGCCTTGACTCTTAAATGAATGGTTTAGCAAACCCTGTGCTTCTACAGCTATTTTCAGATGGTTACTCAATGAAACAAGATTTAGAAGAAAGTGAAGAGGAAGAGCAGCTGCCTATTTTGAACATGTATAGTAAAAATGTTTGAGAAAGGAAAAGGGAAAAGGGAAAAGGGAAAAGGAAAAGGAAAAGGAAAAGGAAAAGGAAAAGGAAAAGGAAAAGGAAAAGGAAAAGGAAAAGGAAAAGGAAAAGGGGAAAAGGGAAAAGGAAAAGGAAAAGAAGAAAAGGAAAAGTAGAAAAAGAACAGAAGAAAAAGAACAGAAGAAAAGAAAAAGAAAAAAGGGAAAGAAGGGAAGGGAAGGGAAGGGAAGGGAAGGGAAGGGAAGGGAAGGGAAGGGAAGGGAAGGGAAGGGAAGGGAAGGGAAGGGAAGGGAAGGGAAGGGAAGGGAAGGGAAGGGAAGGGAAGGGAAGGGAAGGGAAGGGAAGGGAAGGGAAGGGAAGGGAAGGGAAGGGAAGGGAAGGGAAGGGAAGGGAAGGGAAGGGAAGGGAAGGGAAGGGAAGGGAAGGGAAGGGAAGGGAAGGGAAGGGAAGGGAAGGGAAGGGAAGGGAAGGGAAGGGAAGGGAAGGGAAGGGAAGGGAAAAGCAGCACAACGAAGTATTGTTCTTGATGAAAACTTCCTTTTGTAAAATATGAATCCATCCATATGAACTGCAATCTTGCATCACTTAAAAAATAACATTACCTCTCTTCAGCTTAGTCTTCCCTTGCATCATATACAGCTTTATTTTTTTACTAACAGCAAGAAAGAGAAGAAGGTAAGTGTTTTAAGGTGCAGTAAACCAATACCAATACCAGAAAAGAAATAAAATCATGATAATTATTCCGGTATAATACATTTGTGTTAACCTTTAGTTAGTCATAGAACTATAGAATTGTTTGGGCTGGAAGAGACTTTAAAAATCATCTAGTTCCAACCTGTCTGTCATGTGCAGGGTTGCCAACCAATAGATCAGGCTGCCCTGTGCTGAATCCAGCCGGGCCTTGAATGTCTACAAGGATAAAGCAACTTACCTGGGCAACTGTTTCCAGTGACTCACCTCACTCTTATAGCTCAATTTGACCAGCATGTCCTTGTTGAGCCACAGTGATTTTCTGCTTCCTCTGTTTCATTTCTTACATTTGAGAATGGAGAGCACTTGTACTCTAAGAAAGGGTTTCTTAAAGAGCAGTCAGTTCATCTCAGTTCCTTTGTCCCCAGGAAGAGCTTCTTAGCTTTTCTCTCCCCCTCATTCATTACACAGCTGGAATTTCACTCATCTGAAGTTCAGGACCCTGACTTTGCTCTTTGCCAGGCCCATCTTCATTAAGATCATGAAATCATGGTAGCTATAGTCCAGGCTGTGTCCGATTTTACATCTTTTGTGATCTCATTTACACTGGTGAGCATTAGGTTGAGTAATACTTCACTTCTGCTTGGTCTGTTTAATACGTGTACCAGAAAGTTATCTCCAAGGAACTCCAGGAGTCTCTTGCTTGATTACAGTTCATTGTGTTGCTTTGCAAGCAGCCATCCACACGGTTGAACCCCCCCTCAGGATGGGAGCTTGCAAGTGCAATGCTTCTAGTAGTTGAAGCCAGAAGGCCTTGTTTACAGGCTTACCTTGATCAGGTAGTAGACTATAACCACCTGATGCCCTTTCTTTGTACAGTCCTAAATTTTCACCCACAAGCTTCCAGTTTATTTGCAGTTACTTCACGATCTATACACTTCTTAACATACAAGACAACCCTCTACCTCTCATTCTCAGACTATTTTTTCTAAAAATCTAGAAGTTCCAGTTGTGTGTTTCATTTTACCACATTTCTGTGATATATGTTTGGTCATAGTTTTCTGATTGCACTCTAGATTCCACCTCTTTCTGTTTGTTTCCTGTGTAGCATGCATTGGGGTAGAGGTACTTCTGCTGGGCTATAGGCTCATTACCTTCCTAGAGTAGAAGCCCTCCCTAATTTCTTTCGGGCAATTCAACATTTTTTCCCATCTGCTTTCTAAAGTGATAGTGGTCCCTGTCTCTTCTCTGTCACTCGGAACTATATCCTCTTAACTCGTTAAAATCTGGTTTAAAGCTCTGCTAGTCAGTCCAGACATCTTGCTGCTCAAAATATTCTTGCCTCAAATGGTCTGTTTCATCCCGTCCAACATTAGCATGTCTGATCTCTTGAAGATGGATCTTTGATTACAAAACCTGAAGCTCTGACGGTAAACCATCTGTGCAGGCAGTCATTCACTGGATCTACTCTCCTCTTTCTACCCACTTCCCAGTCTTCAGCAGGGAGGACAGAGTAGAACACTACCTGATTTCCCAAATCCTTCAGTGCCTTTCCAATGGAAATAAATCCTCTTTTGTGGTCACACATTGCAGCCACAAGAAACTCAATTTGAAAGAACAAAGATGCGTAATAATCCTCTGGCTTTGACACACAGTAGCCTCTTTATACTGTGAATACTGATGTCTTCCCCTGGTAGAGAGCAAACTCCCCTGGAAAGTGTTTCTAAGAGGCAAACGGCTACTTCAGTGCCTCTCAGTGTGGAGACTCCTAATGCTAATACCCTTCATACATTTTTGGGGGACACTGGTTCTAATATGGGTGGTTGGTTGAACCACATTTATGCACTTGGGCCTTCTGGAGTTTTGACCATTGCCCATGATCTTTCCTTTTTGCAACCACAGAGTTTAAAACATTTTGCTTAGAGGTAATTTAGGGGTCAAAGGGGTGATTCCTCCTTCTACTCTGAGCAGATATGAGGGTTCAGCCTCTCTTTGTCTTGAGTGGAGATACCTTTACACAAACTCAGGTGGAAAGAAAATCTTGAAAATGTGAGAAAAAAGTTTTCCACAGAATCAGACCAGTCTTATTATCCCCACTTCAGCAATTCCCACTGATCTGTTGAGGAGTCACAAGTCATTTGACAGACCTATAAGAATTAGAGAATTCTGCAATAAGCTTGCTTTTGGTTTTACTCTTAGATTTTTATCATACCGGTTTTTAAGTTCTCTCCCATAATATTCTCTAAGCAACCGACAGAAGTATCTTTTCCAAAATGGAATTTTTAATGCAAAGATCTTAAGATCGTTCGTAACATCTTTAAGACATCTGCTGTTTCAAGCTTTATATATAAATAATTCAGGTTTACTCACCTGAATTTGTAAACTGCATTCACTGAAACTTTAGTTTGATTTTTTAGCATGAGAAATCCTTGATGTTTTTCTTGTTTGCATTTAGTCTGTGCCTGGCACATCATAGATTTAATTAACTTTAATTCTATTAAATTATATTATAAGCAAAATTTGAGTAAAATTATTTTACAGGAATTTAGTGCCTATGTCTATTTCATGTCTATATGCATTAGATTTATTCTTTTTAAAGCACCTGCCAAAACGTGTAGTTTTGGCTTATATTTTTATCTGTGAGTCTATAAAATTTTATCAGATCTTCTAGCAAAGACACCATATGGATAAGATAACCTTTAGGGTCCTTCCAAATCTAAGGATTCCATGATTCTATGATTCCATAATAAATATGATGACTGCTATCTTTTCAGAGCAAGATGATGATGACCTCATTTCACTTTCAGTTAAACACAAAATTAGACATATATTAACTACTTGAATCTGGCTTAGAAAGATAAATGTTTCATATTTAGTCTACATTAGTTCTGTTTTTGTTCATTTGTTTGTTTGTTATGTAAAATCTTACTCTCGCTTCTCAAGAAGGGAATTCTACCTTCTTTAAACTTGTAATTCAGTGTGCATCCTTGGAATCATTTCTGCCCTGTAAATAAAATACGTATTGATACTTGAATAGACTTTCCAAAATATGATTCAGTAGATGGATTTGTGAAAGTACATTATTCTGTCCTTGTCTGGTACTACCTGCTTACTCTCATCAGTGTATGTGAGTGCATGTGTACTTATTTTATTGGCTCTAAACCAACTGCCAGAAGCTTAGGCAATATTTTTTCTCCCTCCTTCAATAAAATTTGTATTATTTGGCCATTCATTCAGTAATGGAAGTGGAAGAGTCATCACCCTAAAAAAACAAAGTCGGATATTTGTTGTGGGTGATTATGTTTGGAAAGTCAGATTAGTAACATTTTCTTGATACAGGTACACAGAAAAAAAAAAAAAAAGTATTTTTTCTACACAAAAATCTTTGAAGGTCACTCATGTTTCAGAACATTTAATGACTGAATTTTATTTAATGAATTTTAATTTAATAACTGAAGTTTTAAGGACTTCAATATGACTTTCATTTGTATTTTATTCCCAAAAAATATGCATTAGAGCAAAATAAAACTATATTCTTGGGCTGTCTCTAACTTTTATATCTAATAGACATGATTGGTAATTACAAAATTAAAACAAAATGTAAGAGAAAATCTATTCACACTTCACTTTAGTGAAGAAATCTTACAGTTAAGGGGCAGAAAGCTGCTGACGTAATTGCAGCAATCTTGTTTTGCCTGGGGAATGCAACAGTCACAAAAGTTCAGTTATGATAGTTTATGAAGACTTACAAGTCAGCTTAAAAAATGAGGTTTTAAATTTGAAGCTTGTCTTTTGCTGTGTCCTAATGAAATCACTTCAAAACACCCCTGAGGATATTTGGTCCATTGCATTATCATACTGTTATCTATACACAATTATCTATGCATTATCATATAGGAGACCACTTCTGTTGTGACACAGATGTTTAGATAATGAGGAAAGAATCATAATCTTTGCAAGTATCCCTGCAGATTAACTGCAAAGTCTGTGAGACTTTGTACTGCAGGAAATCTGATGAAAGGACATAGAAACCATAAACTAGAGAAGTATCATGCAGTAAGTATTCACAGAGAGGAAAGAAAAGCTCTGTTTGAGCTGTATTGTAATGATGATGAACACAGGATCAATCACTGGCTGCCACTAAGCTGTTGAAATAAAAGAAATGTAATGTAGAAAAGAAGAGTAGTAATAACTTCCTTAGCAGAGTCTGCATTTCCCAAATAGGTGCTTATATGAATATTGACATTGTTACATACATATCTATGTACACAGACAGCTAGAATTTAATAATTACTGGCCTTACTCAGATTATGTACACTCTGAGATGTTCTCATTGTCATTTCAATAGGATATTTAATGCCTGAGCATGGTGCCAGTATGCAGTAAGCCTATCATGTTATGGAGTAGTATACCATTGCTTCTAATATACATGTTTATGCAGCCAATTCACGTGTGATGATCTTCTGGGTAAAACCGGGAGAAATTTTCCCATTCATGTTTAAGTAGAAGGAATGGAGATTTCATATTCACAGACAGATGAAAAATCTGTTTATTTTACACAAACTTTAATCACATTTTAGCAGAGCCTCAAAAGAATAAATACTGCTTTACACACGTAAATATTCATGAAAAACAAAGCAAAACAAAACAAAACAACAACAGCAACAAAACATTTAAATGGTTCAGTTATTCTGAGTTATTATTTTAATTTATTGGAGGGAAAGTAATATCGGTTTTGCATAAAAGTAAGATGTTATGACTCTAAAGATGTCCAAACAAGTGCTGTAGAACTTTGATACAAATGAATTTCTACTTATGGAAAAGACAACCTGCATTTCTGAGTAACATCAGGAGATGTACTGTGGCTTGAATGATAGCCAGAGTGGAAGGTTAACTACAAGAGGTTACTTGAATATGTCAAAATGGATAAGAGCTAGAAGAGAATATGAGGAGAATAAGGAAGGATTATCCAAGCAGCAAACAGACTGAGGGTATTAGAAGTGAAGGATAGGCTGTAAACTCTGAAGTACTCCACCAATGAGTAAACAGGGAAGGAAATTCACAGTGGGAAGTAGGAAATATAAACTGTTGTGTCACTCAGCTCTGTGTGCCTGTTGACAAGGTTGCCCACTGTTGCAGAAGTGTGAAATAAATTATGATTCATAGCGACTTCCGCCCGAGGCCAGGCTATTGAAAACAAGAATTTCTCACATTTCTCATAAGATAAATACAGTTAATCCAGATAATATCTTTAAGTTTTTTGAGGATAGTGATTTTATTTTTTTTTCTGAAGGTATTCCCTTGATTTGGCATTACCTCAGGTCCAAAACTATCTGAATGCATGTTAAATCTTAAAAAGTTGAAAGAAGCAAATCAAAGTAGAATTATAGAAACATAAAATGTTTTGAATTGTAAGTTATCTTTTAAGTCACTTACTTCCAAGTGCCCAGCCATGGGCAGAGTTGCTAATGACTAGGTAGGCTGCTCCATCAACAGCAGCTTGAATGCCTCCAGTTTATGGAGCATCCAAATCTTCTCTGGGCAACTGATTTCATTGCCTCACCCCATTCACAGTGAAGAATTTCCTTCTAATATTTAATCTAAATCTTCCCTTTGTAGTTTAAAATCATTCATCCTTGTCCTATAACTACTGTATGAAGTCAGTCCCCATTCTGCTTGAAAGATCCCTTCAAGTGCTAGAAAGCTGCTATGAATTACCCCTAGAGCTTTCTTCTTCCAGTATCTTCCAGTAGCTGAGATCTGATGCTTTGGAACTGGCACAGCTGGAGCTATAGAGACAATTCTCGAGTTACTAGGGGATTTAGGCAGTTTTCCTTTCCCTGTGGAAACCTGAGAGAGCAACCCGGTTGCGATCACAAGCTCTCATGAGAGGCTGACGTGGTGTGGGTATTACCGAGACAATGGAAACTGCACCCAAGTCTTTACAAAAAGTCTCAGGGAGTAGCAGCAGGCACAGAGAGATGGAGTCAGTGTGCGTATCACATGGGCTGTTCAAATGTGGACAAATCAAAAACCACCCATTACTTGGCAGGCATTGGCCCAGTAAGTCTGAGTCAGCAGGCTAGGCTTTGTCTGTCCTGTAAAAGCAGGATAGTGCGTTCCAGAGCTACTGCAATCTGTTTAAACATGGAGTAACCATTTGCCACCCATTCATGTGAGAGGCTAGTTATCTCAATGTTCAATGAGTAATAAGGGCAGGGAAGAAGATGCTATTTGACTTGAGGATAAGGTAACTGAACTTATTTTCCTCAGACAGAAATACGACAGGGCAAGATAATCATAGCCTTTCTGTAAATAAAGATGGAGCAATTGGGCATTGTTTCCTTAATATTCCTTTGAATGTTAGGAGCAAATTGTTGTGGTTTTTTATTTTTTTTTCATTTTTTATTTTTTAATGTTTCCAACCCCCTTCCTCAGAAGAGATTTGCATTAATGCAAAAAAAAAAAAAAAAAAAAAAAATCAATGAGGGAGGGAATCCACTCCTCGACCTCTTAGAAAAAGTGCCAAACCCTCCTCCATGGGAATGGAGTGAGCACAGAGTAATTGGTCCAGCTTAGAGGGAATCATGGGTCATATAAATTCCCTCCACAAGAAAACATGTATGGGGTAGGGAAAGGGAAAAGCAATCACTTGTGCATTCCAGGAGCTGCTTTTACTGCTTCTGTAGAGATCCTCAACCAGCAGCACATGGCAGAAACCCAAATTATTCAGTCCTTGCAGGAATTGGTCATATACCTGCAGGACCAAGTGGAAGATCTTAGAGGACAGTTAAGGAAAGAAAAACATTTAAAAGTCCTCCTTCAACAAGCCCTTACAGAACAGTTGATTAATGAGAGGGAGATAAGTGGTAGTTCCCCAGAGAGTGACTTTTATCCAGGAGAAAGTCTAGATGATGTGAGAGCCAAAAAAGACAAGTTAGAAAACTATGCCCTTCTCTGCCCTCCAGTAGAGTATGCATAAGAAGAAAGTAAAGGTGGACACTTCGATGTTAGTACCAAGGAGTTCCCCTATTCTTCTACTGAGCTGTGGAAGACAAAAACTGTTCTTTTTGTCTCAAAGCTTGCTTCATGAGGCCTTTCTGGTGATAAGACTCTAACTGACAACTGCAAATTATTTAGGGGTGTCACTGTGCTACAGTGTGTCTGCTTAAGATTGTAAAGATAAGCAGAAATAGGGGCAAGTAGTCTTTTCTGGGGTACGGCTTGGAGAAGCTGATCAATGCAAAAGACAGTAATGATTGTGTGTGGCAATGAAGGTACCACTCCCTGCTGGCTTATCTGTTGGGCCAGGTATGTCACACTAACAGAGAGAAAAGAAAAAAACTGAGAAATGGGGGATAAAAGGCCTTCACTAAACTAAGGACTTTGGAGAAAAACTCCCAAAGAAAACAACTTTTGATGGAGAATTCCCTGAGGGGAAAACCTCTTTGGAATAACCCCCCAAGGTCTTCTTGCTGCAAAGCTTCCTGGCTTTTCTCCCATCCCCTGCAGTGACCGAACAAATTCTCTTGGGAGACATCCTCTGCTCCTTCCAATAAATTGGAGTGGGACATGAGCTGGTCAAATTAAAGAATTATTTTGGTCACATCCCTAGGAAATCAGATACGGAGCATGTGTGGAAAGTCTTTCTGACAGGTGGAGATTTGATCCTGTTGACTGAAAGGGAATCAGAGGGTTACTGGGGACCTGGAATAATTTTCATCACTGGCAACCACAATGCCCTGTGGCCCCTAACTCAAAGAGCTGCTTATTGGGACTATTATTTCCCAGGACACCTGGTGTTGATTGATTTGCCCACATTGTTCCTGTCCCTTTAATCCTCAAAGAGGATACAAATACATTGGAAAGGCTCAAGACCATCAAGGGAAAATGCACGTAATTAACCATCTGGATTTCACCTACCTTCTAATCTTGGTTCATCTGGGACCAGGACGCTTTTTTCTTTTGTTTTCCAGCTATGTTTCTTCTAACCTTGGTTCCTCTGGAATTGGGAAGTTCTCTTTCTTTTGTTTTCCAGATGCTAACAAATGCTGATCCTCTAGCTGTACCACACCAGTTCTTTTCTCACCCTGCTCCTTTCCCTGAGATCCCTGTGGCATCATTAGCGTAACCGTTTTGGGTTGGCATCTTCTCCAGATTAATATTTGTAATTAATTATGCTGACGCTATCCCACTCACTGGCCATGGTCCCATGCTCATATTGGGCATAGTGGGTCTATGAGACTGAATTCTAATTCTAACAGAGACTTAATCCTTTCACCCACAGTTAGGCATAGTAATGAAATATATTCAGGAAATGAATGGGAATGGGATAGCACCGGCTTATTCCCCCAGCTCCTGGGAGATGTAGGACAAAGAATAAACATGGAGTGTCAGAAGTAACAAGTGATTTATATGCAACACAACACTCCTGCAGTCTTCCCTATCAGCACTGAGAACCAAAAAGTGGTTCTTATCTAATGCATTATATCAATAGCAAAGAGCTAATATGAAAGACCACCAGTTAATTGTAGATGCACTTGCTATAACTCAAAATACTATCTACCTGCCTCTTAGTTGTAGAAGGTAAAGGAATTCAAAAGGTAATTTAGGACAATGCAAACAAGTTTGAAAGAGAATTTCAATCTTGGTGGCATCTAGCTAATTTTACCTAAGAACGTGTTAATAATTATGCTACAGCTTTTGTTCTAACAATATGCAGTGCTTCAGTTTATATTATATACTCAGTCATTGTTCTGGAATGAGCCACAACAGAACAGAACAGAACAGAGAATGGGCTCAACAAAATGGAAACAAATAGCAAACTACTGATGTTAGTTAATGCACTGTACAGGAACAACAAGAATTTATTTGTGAGAGTAATACCATCACAGGTCAAGATATTGTCATGACACTGAGCGAAATGTGCCATTTTGAGATGCATCCAAGACTATGGACAAAAAAATCTAATTACTCTTCACCATGATAAAAAAGAGATACACTGGGTACTGGAGAAGGTGAAGAAGGAAGAAGAATGTCACTGGTGGGAAACACTTCTTGTACAGTCACCAACAGCATGAGGAGTTTTTAATTCTGTGCTTCACCCAGTTGTGATCCTATTGATCCTAACATTGATACGCTTATTGCTTTAATTGTATTATGTGTAAAAGTCTGGCATATGCTAAAGTGACTAGCCCAACTTGAATTTCCCAAGGAATCCAGAAGTTGGCCTAGGTGTTAGCCTGGCCTCTTGACAATCCATGGGTAGGGTGAGCTCTGTTATGCACATTGGTAACACTCACATTTTGACTTTGATCATTTGCTTTATTTGATTTATCTGAACGTTACGTGGACCTTTCCCTTTTCTCCTCATTCCCCTCAATGGCTTTTTTTGTTTTTTCTTAACAACTCCATGGAACAGTGTTAACAAGCTTTAAGCCACAAGATGGTGTAAGAAGCTGGAATGACTTCTGGCTAAATGCTTCTTCAGCACCACCCATTCAAGACACAACCTACCCATCAGTCTTCTGAAAACCAACATGAAGACAGTGGTAAGAGGACAGATGTGCTATTCCTCCTGATGAACAAAATGTGGCACCCTGATAGCTACTGTCACCATAATGAAGAGGACATGATGCCCCTTATAACTGCAGTTGGCAGAAGTGCCCCTGACTACCAGCTGCTGATGGAGAGGATAAAACCTTTCATCAACAGGTTTCCCCTCACCTCTAATAAAGGATGAAAATTCTCCTTACTCTTTCTTTTACTGTTACTGTATTAATAAAAGCTTTTGTTTTTTACTGAGCTACCCAAAATAAGTTCTAGCTGGGCTTTTGGCTTTCTGATTCACTCTCTGCCTGATGATTAGTTTACCCCTTCTTTCAGAGTTCATAAACTCTTTTCCAAGTTCCTTTAGAAACTGTTCATGGAGTCTGTCCTGCTGGTTTGACTTTTGGCTCACTGGGACATCCCGCCCTTGCACTTTCAAGATTTCATTCCTAAAGAATATAAGGATTTCCTTCACTTCTTTACCTTACACAATTGCCTCTGAAGAAGGAATAGATCAGAAGTGAATGAAAAGTGAGCATGAACTACACACTGAATTGGTTATCTCTGAAAGCCATTGAGGTACTGGAAGCAACCTCTATGAGAGGTATGCTGAATACAACCTTTTCCAAAACGTCTGGGAAGAGGCAAAAGGACTTTTGCTTATTGCATCAGTATGCATTTACTTTTAACTTCCAGTATTTTTCTGAGGTGCGCTTCACTGATATTTATGCTGGTGTAAGGTGAGAGTTTGTGAGCTGTCTACATTAATTGCTGACAAAATGCAGTCTTTTCACAGAGTCCCTCACCAAGTAGTATCTGGAAGCCTTTTTCTTTCATTCTTTCAAGTACTTGAAAAAGGTAGATTTTCAGTTGTTTTTGTTATTACTATTGTTTTTTTGTTTGTATTTTTTTGTTTTGTTTTTTTTTTTCCTAATCCACATTCTTGGCCATTAGATTATAGACTAAGCTGATGTGCTTTTCTACCACAAAGGAATATGAGCTAAATGAGTATAGTTTTGATTGTGATATATAGTTCCAAGCTACAAACTGGATATTATAGTAATTGTACTTCTAATGCTATGAGCTTTAACAAACCATTTAAATCGCTTACATTTTATTTTCATAATGAAAAAATGCTGTATTTATGACTTTGAAAATGAGAAAGAGAATAATTTAAATTTGAGTATTTGGGAAATAAACAAGTACTAAAGTTCAGGTCATAATTATGTATGTCACCAAATCAAGACACTGTAAGTAGGATGTCATGACTTCCAGAGTCATTACATCTCATTTCTTCCTATTTGAGATGAAAATGAGAAATGTAAGCCTAAATAAACTAACAAGCTTTGAAAGTTTCTCTGGAGGCTTAATGAACTCCAGGAGAAGAAAGGACATTTCACAATTTTTATAGCTCAAATAAAGTTTATATTTCATACAGTTAATCTCTTAACCAGAAAGTCCAATAAAGAGTCCCAGTGCACAGCAGAACCATAATTCTATTACACAGATAACCTCAATCAGCATATTTCAATGATGAATGGGCTAGCTATTCTGGAGAATCACTTCATGAAGAAAATGAATGGTACAGAATATCTCACTTACTTATTCTGGATTGTGTTTACATGCCATGCCCTTAGCTGGACAGTGTGAAAAGGACTCATTCAGTCCCTATTAGCCACTTCAGCAGTGAAACTCAGACTACTCCCTGGATCTGGAATTCAAATGCAGGATTTTTTTAAAAAGAGTTTGTTACCATTACTATTTCATTCTCTGCAACTTTAAACTTTTGTCTTCCCACCTCACACAAACACGTAATTAGTCATCAGAATTGCTATCTTTCTCATATTCTCCATCTGCCCTGAGTTCCCAAGCTCTCAGGTAAGCATCAGAACTTGTCATCTCTTCAGCTTCTATATCATAAGTCTGACTAGAACAGATCCAGAGGAGAATAAAACTACTTTTCTTTCCCCTGAACTTAGCAGTGATGTTTTCCAGTGAATTAGGGATGTGTCATCCAAGGTTACTATAGGAAAGATCTGTTGCAGCACTGGAGCATTACAGTTGGATCTTTCCATCTTTACAAGCTATTAAATCACTATACAAAAAGATCTTGTCTGATTGCAGTGGATTCTTGATTAAGTTGACAAAGATGAAAGAACTGGGATGGCTTTTTTCATTCATTGTATCTGGATTTTAGCAATAACACCCTGTCAGAGAGTTTAGGTGATATGATTCCCTTGAGTTGTTCAGTGCTGTTAATGGAAAGATTAACAGATGCCATATGGAAGATAGTGTTTTCACTGCTGACATTTTCGGTAGGAATGCTGTTTTTCCAAATCCTCTGTTCCTTTCGCTCTTGCTGTAATGACAATGCCTAACCACGCTTCTACTTAATAGAACAGTGATGTTAGTTTCAGATTATGTCTTTCTGGATGTCAACATTTGCTCTTGCCCCATTTCTGTTAATGCTAAGAGCTTTAACATTGTGTTCAGCTGCATCCATTCCAATTGCAACACTTCATCTGACTTTTTTTTTGTTTTGTGTAACAGTAACCATCCTGCATTTTCTGTTGTAGATTTTATTCTGGCTACTTTATAACAATCTGATATAGCTTTTGCTCATAATAAGCTATCTGCGGAAAACTGAGTGGCAAAGAATTGACAGGTTTTCCTATCCTTCATTTTTCTTCTATTTTGCATGTATTGTATCTAGAGAAATAATTATATATAATGAATATTTTAAGTAAAAAATAGAAAAAGAGATAGTAACAAATCCAGCCCTTTTTGATTTTGTTTGTATATGAGTTTTCAGGTTTCAGCTCAGAATTTTGAAGAAATTACTGCAATATTGTTATGAAAAATTAGATTTTTAAACTTTGGGAAAAGGTAATTTCTAGCAGTATCTAGTAATTTTGCAGAATCTTTCCAATAAATATTAAATTAATTTATTTGTCTTAAATTTCAGCTGATATAATCATGTCTTATTTTTAATTTCATGTCTTTATCTGAATTACAAAGTTGAACAGTCATTTACAACAGCAAAATTAAGCCCAATGTGTTTAAGTGGAATACAGAAAAAGAAGCTATAATTAACCATATTAATCTATTTCTGTTTTCTATTTATGCCTGCAAAAATCTCTACAGGATTGTTGGTTTGATCAGTGCTAAATATTAAGAAGGATTTGTTCAACACATTTAATTATAATTTGTCTACTTTTCCTGAACTCCTGTCATAGTGAAGGGAAACACATATTAACCGAGAAGAACAATCAGTAGTTATTGTCTGATGCTGACTGCAGTGATGTTAAATCATAAGAAGGAAAAGAAAACGATAAATATCACATGGTAACAATGATTTTATCTTGAAATAAATAAATTAAAATATTGAGGCCCTCTGAGGTTACCTAAATGGTGATCTCCTTCGGAAATACTCTTTCTTTGATTACTTTTTATCACTGTCATCAGTAGTTTGGATATTATTGAAATGGAGTATGGAATATGTTTTTCAAAAATCATTTTCCTTTAGGATGTTCATTAAGTAAAAATTAGAAAGCAATTAAAAATCTCATGGGTAATACAAGTTGATTTGAAATTCCCGGGGAAGGTCAAAGCATACCAACTTTCATTGGTCCATGTTGAAGACTGGATTAGATAACATGCGAATAGTGGTTTTACATGGTTGAGCTGCTTACTGTGGAGTAACAAACTGTTTCATCTTTGCAACAGAAACTGTCTACCTAACTAATCTAATGTTTCAGTGAACCATAGACTAACTTGAAAACAGAATCTATTTTCTTTCTCTTATTTTCCTAATTCTGCCATTAACTGTGTCGGTAATCAGAGATTTGATGGATGAGTTGGTATATTTTAATGGATTGGGGCAGTAATTGCTAGAAATGTACCATTTTGTTCTATGGTGTATTGTAGGCAAAACTCACAGAATCACAGAATCACAGACGTGTAGGAGTTGGAAGGGAACTCTAGAGATCATCGAGTCCAACCCCCTAGACCAGGTCGCACAGGTAGGTGTCCAGGTGGATCTTGAATATCTCCAGAGAAGGAGATTCCACAACCCCCCTGTGCAGCAGGGGAAGTTTCTGTGCAGCAGCTAGAAAATGTAGCACACTGTCTTTAATTAAGACATTTTCCAGTTGTGGTTGATGGTACCAGTTCCCTATAGCTCCCTCATGAACCAGTAGAGGCTCTGATCAGATTACTGGATTTTGGAAAAAGCCTCCTTTATGGAGACTTCCTAGACAATTTCTGAGCAGTGCTGGATGCCCACTGACAAAGTGGGCTGTGGACAGCTTTTGAACAGACTGTTGGTCAGCCTTACAACTTCCAAGGCTGTCTCTGGTGGTAACTAAGAAGAATTTCCTAAGCTGCAGCACACACTGCGAGTTTTCTGTTCTTTATCTCTCCACTGTATTTTTTGTTCAGTTGGTTGGTTTGTTGGTTTTTTTTTTTGTTGTTGTTGTTGTTGTTTTTTGCCTGTCCTTCACTTAAATACTGAAATCACAGCTTCCCTTTTACTCTGACACTGGGGCAGTTGAGAGCAATGAACATGTGAAAGATAGAGCATCAACAGCTGAAGCTGAGGTACAGCCCATAGAAAAATGAAGACCTTACAATTGGCTTTGGTGTTCTTCCTTCATCAGGATTTGGACTAGACTAAATAACAGCCAGCCCTTGTGGGCTGCGTTTCATTGGCTATTCTGTTTAAAATTACAATGGAATTTTGAAACAAAACTCCAAATGTATCCACTTAGCATGTATTAGCTTATCACACATCAACTTATTTCAAAGGAAATAGCACAAGAAATTCTGATCACAATACACATCAAACATTAATGGTCACATAAGGCTAAAATCAGGAAAGCTAGCCAGTGAAATGCATGAATTTCAAGGACCCTTGTGGACACTGAATATTTCAGATTCACCAAAACTGTGGCTGATGGCTCCTGAGAGATTGTGAGTGTTGTAGTTCTAGGGCTGATTTCCTCCAAAAATGCCTACACATACTCTTAGTCAAGGGATTCAGATGCAAGGGGTGGTGAAGGAAATCTTAGCTAATGCTAAGAAGACCACAGAACTCTCAATCACTGGCTATGAATTTGTAAGCCCTTGTAAGCAGATGTGGTATGTATTGTCTTTGGTACTAAAATGTATTTGTGTAAGTGCTTAGAACTGGGTATTAAATTCATACTATTACCTTTTTTTTTTAATTTTCTTTTTATTCGTGAAATCTAAGTTTAGACAGACAGTCAACACTGAGGCTAATACCTGTCAATAAAAAGAAGTTATTATTGTCTGTCTAGTTCATATAAAGACTGTCAAATGGAAGGTGGATATGAAAATGTGCATTCACATCTCCAAGATGGTTAACATATTAGACAAAATAAGATATCAATTATAGCTGATCTGCAGCCACTGTTGGAGTTTGTTAGGTATTTAACTGAGACGGTTATGTTTTACTTCAGACTGAATGTTTCTGTATGCTACCTATTGAATTTTAGTCCAGTTTAAAGAATGATGCTGGACATGTTGGTTAAAGAAGTCTCATGATATAAAATTATACCTTATATAGAGGTTTAAAGTGCAAACGAATAGGTCAATGTGATGGCTACGTATCAGATAAGCTCTTACATTATTCCTCTTGCCATAATAATGTTACTTCGCCTTGACTGAGGTATCTAAATCTAGTCCGTCATGCTTAGAAGTGTTTTTACATATATTACGGCAAAGAACATATGAGTTTTATAATTGCTTCAGGGCTTTTCAGATCTGCAGGGGAAAATAACAATTTTCTGTATGAATCTTTCATTAAAAATCTTCATTCCTGTGAACTAGGAACACTGGCAAAAAACAAACACACAAACAAACAAAAAACCCAGACACATGTAGGTTATGCAGTAACATTAGCAAAAGTGGTCTTGTAGTTGGTATCGGCATCTTGTCAACTTCACTGACCATTGGAGACACTCTGCAGAATATACTTTATTTTCCATTTTCAGCATATAAAATCATTCTGTCCTTTGGTAATACAAGGACATAAGCAATAGGAGGGAATATAACATAAATTAGATGGGAAAAAAAAAAAAAAAAAGAAGAAGAAGAAGACAAGACTAGTTACTTTACAAAGAAAAATACAGCAAATTTGCCTGATGGAGTTAATTCCAATTTTTTTCCAAGTACAAGATTTATTTTATTTTTAATGAGAGATGACATCCAAGATCCTGAGTTAAACACAGATTGAATACAGGCTGAAATACATTTACTTTTTACTCATCTATAACTGATTATAAAAAGCCCCCACAATGCACCTTTCAATGTGCTACAAAGACAAGTAAAGTATAAAGAGACAAGGTAGCTTTTGCAATATTTTCCTTTTCTTTTTTTATTTTTTTTTTTAAAGGAGAATGTCTCTTCTAATTCATATAAAACTACTTACTCAGATTTGTCATTTTTTGTTTTCTTTTGATGTCTTTGATATATATAGAAATAGAACTCACCTAAGCTAACATCACTATTCTATATAGAGAAATCAAATATTAACAACACAACCATCCTTCCCTACGGCCTTACAGGATCTGAGGGAGACTTGGAGGATCCAGATGAGTCACTATTCAAAAAGTTTCTCTACTGTAAAACCATTTAAGCAATTATATAAAAAAATAATTTACAAAAATCCCACCTCAAGTAATGCAAAATATTCAAGTCTGTGGAATAAAAAGTTCTGCTTAGACTCATAGTAAAAAATCTGATAATAAGTTTGTTGTAATTTGAACACATTAAAAAGAATTCCCCTCCAGTTCTCCCCCAGAAATCCTCCAAGGAATAATTCATGTCTTGCCAAAGGAAATTCTTAAACTGTAACAGTCTCAGTTGGGCAAGTCCCTACAGACATTATTTGAATAGTGTTGAAGAATCTTACAAATGAAATGAAAATGTTTTAGTACTTCAAACTTGTCAAGTTCAAAAATCACTCCAGTTTCTCACTTGTTTTTTCTCAGGCAAGCCGTTTATACTCTGACATATTTTCTCAGTATTACTTATCTGCCCTGACACACTTTTTCAGTCTTCTTTTCTTTAACTGATATATTTTTCTTATTTAATTATTTTTTGTGTGCATAGACCTTTCACTTTGGCTTATTCCACCTTAGTATAATGGATATTTTCCTGCCGCTCCATTTAACTTTCCTGATAGCACTGCACAGTACTCAGTTAGTATTTTCTATGGCTGTGTAACATTGCTGAGTCATCCAGTATGGGAGTCTCAGGGTCTGTCGATCACTGACAACCTCCCAGCTCTCTCTCACTTTCTCTATGGTTTGTGGATACCATGATCTCCCCATTGCCTTATCCCAGATAGCCTGGCTAACCTAGTCCTTGTTCAGATGCCATTTGGAGAGCTCATCAAGGTGCTTTCCAAGGCAAAATGTGTCAGTACCAGTCATGTATTAGACTGATGTGAATATAACACATTCACAGGTCCTGTCCTACTCAGATAAGGGAACTCTCCATAGTGCTCAGCTAAGGACTGGTTCACACCCACAGGGGTGTTTTACAATACGTGCTTTGTGGCGTTGTTCCCTGCTCTTCCTAACAGCACGGTCTTACATGAGGAATGAGGGAAGATTGTTTATATGTTCTAAATGAAATTTTTCCTTCCGTTTGTCCCACCTTCTATTCAGGATAACTACCTTTGATTGTAATCTTGCTCACTGCTCCCATGAAGAACTTGTTGCAGCTGACTGCTGCCTGTTTCTTCTCTGCCAATGCACTGCCAACCACAGCAAATGCTTATAAATTTTTCTTTTTTTCCAAGAAACTGGTAATTATTTTAGATTGCAATGCTTGATTTTCCCCCCCTAAAACTCAACCTCAAATTCTGCCTGTCTGCTGTCCACAGCAAATATCATTTCTTGCATCATTTTAGACTGTCATCTTAATTAATGTCCCAAAACAATCACCTTCCAGGAACTTCCATTTGTACTGAGTAACTACTTTTCAATAGAAAACTAATTGCTTTGTTGAAACTTTCTTGCAGAAATCATTATATGAAAATGAACTGGTTAATTTTTAAAACTATTATGAAATTGGCTGAAATGGTTTGGTTTCACTCTTTCCACTCACTCTGACTCTCACAACTTGATAGTCTAAAGAATAAGACCCCAGTTTTAACTAGTAATCAGTGTCACAACCATGACCACGGGTATATTCTCTTTTCCATGAGTACTGTGACTACTTCAGTTGGATACTTTGGAGAAGATACAGTAAATGTCCCCTATAACTGTAGTTTGGTTCTCACAGAGAGAGTAGGTATGATCAGATTCACCCTCAAAACCATTCAAGCTAATTTGTTCACTGGGGTCTCCAGGGCACAAACTGAGAAGAATCTTTGTAACACAAGCTGTAACGGACTATTTAAAAGTGTAGAATGAAAAGCATATTTTTGGAGGTCACAGAAGATCGATGAGTAATGAAACAGAAAATAAAATTTGCACCCTTGTTTGGTGTGAATATTATTTGACCAGATATTTTGAATTTCATATTTGTTCTGAAGTTTATCCACTGTTTGTAGTACTTTGAGGCAGAAGAAGAAAGCTATACTCATGGGATGAAGTACAGTTTTGGTAAGATACTGTGAACCGTGAAGAATACATTTTACCCTAAATGATTCTCATTGTCATAAGAGACAGTAACTCAGTAAAGATTGATGAAAAGCACCAGGCTCACTGAGTAGGCAGCTCTTGTAGTACAGCAACTATGTATCAAAAGAAACAGACTTCACTTTGAAACCCAGAAAATTGGACTGTGAAATATCTTAAGAGTAATTTTTCTCATTAAGTATGTTGTTGTTGTTTTTGTTTTGTTTTGTTTTGTTTATTTTGGTTTGGTTTGTTTTTGTTTTTGTTTTTATTTTTTTCTGGCAATTGAAGTGGAACACTAATAAAAAAAACACTCTCTTAATCTTATAGACCTAACACTTTAAGTTTGGGGCTTACAAATGCAAAAATATACTGAAGGTATTTTTTTTTTTTTTAAATATACTGAAAGCTAGAATGAAGTCCAGGGAAAAATATTCTTGTTTGCTCAGAACTGGCTTCCTATTACTATCCATATCATAATGACACAACTGTCTATAAATTCTCTCCATTCATTTATTTTCCTCATTTTGACTGCAGGCATGTTATCTATTAGCTCCCTAGATTTTACACAGTCAGAAAAGATAAAGTCACAGTGGGCAAATGTGAAACTGGCACCACCTGAGTACCTTTTAACACTTGCTTTTGTCAGTGATATGACTGAAATCATTGACTACTTTCTGGCAGTACAGAAGTGTACAGTTCTTAGTAAAGTCCCTTAATGGGTCAGACCATTAGAGTGCACAACTCAGTGCATTCAAGCATGCCTCTTTCATACTAATTGTGTCCAATCAAATAACTAGATCAGCACAGACTCTAAATCATTCAGTCTTGTTAAAATGCCACTGCCAAAGCTCACTGTGCAAATTTCAGGGTGTAACTGCTTCATTCTTTAATATGCTCTAGAAATAAAGCAAGAAGGTGGCTAAAAATTCCTTTGTGTGTTTCTAGCTGAATCTCATCTTTAGCTTAATTACTAACTTGTTAGATTTCCTCTCTATCATATGCCCTAATATTGTTTTGATACATTGTTGTTCAAGGTGTTTAAATAATGCTATGATTAAATTCAAACTTATGATTCTATCCATGTGACTTACAATGGCAGCTCTGAATCTTTTGTAGCAACTTACGTATTTTTCCAGGAATAACTACTTCTGTAGTCAATAAATCAATCTCACTTCTATCTTGTCTTCTGCTGTCACATACCTACACTTCTGAAACACTAGGCTGTGCCAGGTAACAAAAGGGCTGAGCAGTGAACTTGAGCAGAGAGAGACTCCATTACTTTCTCAGCAGGCATCCTGTGATCACTGCAGGTTAGGGTTCAAGTGCATTAGCAGAAAGTAGGAAGCTGATATATGAATGGTAAACTGCTTCTAGCACTTTTACCCCTTTTTCCTGCTTATTCAAGTAACTGAAAGGCAGACAGAGTTGTACTTCCATTAGTCAGATTGAACTTGAATAAAACATTGCCTTTGATGGATATTATCCACTAGGTTACTTTAAAAAGTGCTATCTGCATAACTTTTGTGAATTACTCCTAAGATGCCATGAAACATAATCACTGTCAGATGATAACCAGGCATTTAAGTACCTAAAAGGTCAAAATGTGAATTTAAAATTCTTAACATTGGAAAGTTGCCTTGTCTCCTTGATTCCTTCTAGTTTTATGCATTGTTAAATTAACTCTTCTTGTACTAAAACATTCAAATATATTTTTGTTGCAATAGAAATTATGACCTGAAAATGTAAGACAAAGACAATATTCCTGTTCTTTAAAAAGCAAAGATTGGACTATTATTTTTAAGCCTGTGCCTGAGCCTTAATATTGAATCAATTGCTCTTTAAAGTGGCAGTATAAAGGAAAAAACATGGTACAATTTTAACCAACGGTTGCTCCAAAAATATTGCCTCCCATTTATTATATTGACCCATAATATCACAGGCAGATGTTGGTGGTATGGCAATAGATACTGAACCTCACTGCCAATATTCCATTACATTTTGCTTATATGTGACAGATGGCTGCAGAGGGGCACTCTGACAAAATGATGTCAAACATGGAAGTACTTATGAAGAAAAGGAGTGAAATCGACCTCTTCCATGTGAAAAAGATTGCCTTCACTGACATTCCATACCATTTTAAAACCACAGAGGACATTTCTTAATCTCAGCTGGGCTGTTCAAGCACATTCCCTGTATAGTCTGGATTTGGTGTCTTCCGATTTTCATCTATTTGGGTTGATGGAAGATGGACTGCATGCAGAACATTTCCTAGAAATGATGCCATTACTGCAACTGTGAATCAGTGGGTCACCTCTGCTGCTGCACATTTTATGAGTGCAGCATTCAGGCTCTTGCTCATTGCAAGTGAAAATGAACAGCTAATGGTGATGACTATGTTGAAAAACAGCGCTTTGTAGCTGAGAACTGGCCTTGTCAAGTAGCTTTATCGTGCTCTTTGTTGTAGTTTCATGGACATAAATAAAAGGCATGACTTTCAACGCAACCTCTGTTTGAGAAGTCTGATACTTCAGAAGATATCTAATTTATGAACATAAGTAAATGCCATTGTAATCATTTTTAAATTTTTATATTTCTGAGAGCATATTTTAGCACAAAAACTTATTTTCAATCCCTAAATGCAGCAGCTGTCATACAATATGAACTCACTTCACTATCAAGTTATCAAGATGAAAAATCAGAGTTTAGAAACAGGTTTTAGTTTCAAGACTCTCAGGCACTGTTAACAGGGAAGAGACTCACTCAGCCAGAAAGACAACTTGTTTCAGTCCCTTGCACAAGCTGAAAATTGAGTTGTGGCCCTTACCATGACTGTGTTTGGCTCTCTGCAGAGGTGTAAAAGGCATTGTGAGCCCAGCTGCCAGTTCTGTGCTGTACAAGGACCATTTGCAGTAAAGAATTTTGGACTCTGTGAAACACAGATGTGGGGTGGGAATGAAAAAAATAGCTTTCCACAAGAAATAAAAAAAATGTTTATTGCTAGAAAAGACACTGTAGAAAAGAAATTATTATATTCAAGAGAAGGTACAAGTAGAGTTTTAGCAGCCCAGGGGCCAACATGAGAGATCTTCAAGAGCATTAGATGCTGCCTTTAGCAAGCATCCAAACACAATTTTTTACCCCTGCACTTCTGTTGCTTCTTTCTCCCAGGCTTAATCCTTTTTATCACAGCCTCTTTGTTAAATAGTACCAAGGTCACAGATCTCTTACTAGGTTTTTGTAAAAAAGAAAACCAGAATTGTTCAATCTCTACAAACTATGTTTAATTATAGTTATAATACTATGATTCCCTCTTGTTTGTGATTCAGTGATTGCTTTTGGTACTCCAATTGCTGTCAAATAACCTTCATGAGATAGACTGACGAGCTGTAGTTGGTGGCTATGTACTATTTAAAATAGCTGAAGAAGCAGAAGTAGTTTTCCTCTATGTAGAATGTGGGATTGATTGCACAAAACATCTTTGAATGCAGACTGAGAGCTTATTGTTGAAAACTAGAGACCAAGACAACAGAGTAAACTTCATGGTTGCTTTCTACTACAGAGCACCCAATCAAGAGGATGTTGATAAATACTAGAAATAACACAGTACCAGGCTCTGATTCTGCTAGGTGGCTTCAACCACTCAGACATCTACTGGAAAATTATTAAGAAAACTACAAGCAGTTTAGGAAACTACTGTCGTGTTTTGAAGGCACCTACCTAGTACGGTTGATAAAGAGCCCAAACAAAGCAGATGTGTTGCTGACCTGCTTCTCATCAGTGTAGAAGAATCAGCAAGGTCAAGACTAGAGTAGCCTGGGCTATGGTGATCATGAATTGGTACAGTTCTTAATCTTGAGGGATACAAGATGGGCAGAAGGTAAATTCTGGACCATAAGTCTTCAAAAAAGCCAGCTTTTGGCTGTTTAGGCACTAGTGTGTAAGATCTCATGCGAAACTGGACTAAGAGATAAAGGAACTAATAATAACAGGGAGATATTTAAAGGCATTTTTATTAGGGCTTTTAAACTCTCAGTCCTGACATGCAAGAGGTCAGGCAGTGAAGTCAGGAGCTTGGATGAAATAAGACCTTTCAATAGCAGCTTTCTAGTACCTGAAGGGGGCCTACAGGAAAGCTGGAATGGAAATTTTTGTGACGGCAGGTAGCAACAGGAAGAGAGAAAATGGTTTAATACTGGAAGAGGATAGACTTATACTAGATTTTAGGAAGAAATTCTTTACTGTGAAGGTGGTGAGACACTAGAACAGGTTACTCATAGAGGTTGTGAATGCAGCTTTTCCCTGGAAGCAATTCAAGGTCAGGCTGGTTGGGTCTGTGAGCAACCTGGTCTAGTGGGAGGTATCCCTGCCTATAGCAGGGGATTGGAAATAGATTATCTTAATGTCCCTTCCAACCCAAACCATTATATGGTTCTATGATAAAACTTATCCAAATGAGAAATACAAATACATAGTTAGAGTATGTAGTGATTGTAGTCCCCAAGCCCAGGAGTGAAGGGAAAAACTGAGAAAAGCCACAGCACAGTTGGAGCTGTATTTAGCTAGAGATGTAAAAAAAATTAATTTTTTTTTTTTTTTTTTTTTAAGAAGGGTTTATTCAAGTGCATACAGCAACAAAGTAATATAAATTAAACTCCACTTGTCTCCGCGGGAGACCTAATTACAACTGACATGAAGATGGCAGAGGTACTTCAAGTAATCATTGCCTTAGTCTTCACCAGCGAGTGCTCTAGCTACACTATCCAATTCACATAATCCAAATGAAAAGGCTGTGAGGATGAAGTATAATCCACTGGAGAGGAAGATCAGATTTGAGATTGTCTAAGGAACACGAATGTACTTTATACATGAGCTCTGATGAGATGCATCAGAGGGTTTAGAGGGAACTGGCAGATCATCTTTGAAAGTCTGCAGTGGTCCAGTAAAGCTGTAAGTGATTGGATAAAGGAAAACATAACCCACATTTTTAAAATTGGAAAAATGAAAGACTTGGAGAGTTATGGATAAGTCAGTCTTGCTTCTGTGTCTAGGAGGATCACAGATCAGAACAAGTCCGGTGAAGGACTTCGAAGATGATTATGGGGTTGGAGCAGCTCTACTGTGAGACATCTGGGCCTCTTTACTCTGTAGAAGGCAGAGAGGGGATCTTATCAATGTATCAGTAAAACAGTTAGGCTGTTTTCTATGTCGTCTGGCAACAGGACAAGAAACAATAGGCTAAAGTAGTAGACGGCACATGAGAAAAAAACTTCTTTGCTATGAGGGCGTCAGTGCACTGAAACAGGCTCCCCAGAGAGGTTGTGAGGTCTACTCTGCAGATATTCAAAACCAACCCAGATATGACCCTGAGCAATATGTACTACCTGATCCTGCTTGAAGCAGGGGAGTTGCACTAATAGGACCCAAGTTGTCCCTTTCAACTTAAACTCTTCTGTGATTCTGTGATTTTGTGATTCTGTAGAGTTGTATGTAACTAAACGTACGCTCGTGCTGTTAGAAATGCTTCAGTTAGGCAATTTGAAAAAGTTATCATCTCCCAGCTAAAACACATCTGTGATCCCAGGTTCCTGCAGAACCTTACGTTAGCCATTTTCACAACATTTACAATAAATTGGCCTGAATGACAATTAGTTTCTGTTTCAACACATCTTCTAGCCAAATACCAGTCATTTCTCCAAATGTCCTGTCTCACACCTGTGATTAGGTGCAGAAGCACAGCAATGCATTTTCCAGAAAAGAATCACTTCTCATTCAGATTCTATCACTTTATTGGTGTATTCTTTAACTGGATAATTGGCATCATTTAAAAATGAGCTACATTTGTCATTTGAATGAGATTTGCTTTAACTTCCAACCATTCACTCTTGTTATGTCCTTCATAGATAGTTTTAAGAGCTCTTTAATTTCACATGCTTTATCCCCCTGAAACACACAGCATAATCAAGCTGTCTCTTCATTGTTATGATAAAGTAAACTGATCAACCACTCCATGTTCCTTTCCTAGCTCTGGAAAGTAATTATTTCCATTCTCTGTTTGTTAACATATTTTAGGTAAGAGGTAGGGCCTGTATGTAATATTCCTGGACAGTAATGTTACATGCCACTCAGAGAGATTAATATGCCTTTATTATTCCTTCCCATTTTTATTTCTTTTTTTAATATATCTAAGTATCACCTAATACTTTAAGTCTCCTCTCCTCTCCTCTCCTCTCCTCTCCTCTCCTCTCCTCTCCTCTCCTCTCCTCTCCTCTCCTCTCCTCTCCTCTCCTCTCCTCTCCTCTCCTCTCCTCTCCTCTCCTCTCCTCTCCTCTCCTCTCCTCTCCTCTCCTCTCCTCTCCTCTCCTCTCCTCTCCTTTCGAGAGAAGTGCTACATCCCTTTAATCATCTTAGTGGCCTCTGGACCTTCTCCAACACAGAACTACAGAATTATAGAATCACATAATTATTTAGGTTGGAAAAGATTGTCCTGTTCAACCATCAACTCCTTACCAGTATGCCCACTGAATCATGTCACTCAATGCCACATCTATCCTTGAAACCTCCAGGGATGGTGACTTCACAACTGCCTTGATACTCTGTTCCAATTCCTCCAATACAATTTCAGATAATAAATTTTTCTTAGAATCTAACCTGATTTTTCCCTGTTGCAACATGAGGCCATTACCTCCCGGGCCACTAGTTGCCCGGGAAAAGAGGCCAACATCCACCTCTCTACATCTTTCCTCCAAGTAGCTGTATACATCAATAAAGTTTCTCCTGAGTACTCTTTTCTCCAGATTAAACAGCTGCTTCTCATAATACTTGTGTTTCAGACCCTTCAATAACTTTGTTGCCCTTTTCTGGGCATGATCCTGGCCATCAATGTCTTTCTAATAGTGAGGGTCCCAAAACTGAGCACAGTGTTTGAGGAGCAGTCTTGCTGGTGTTGATTACAGAGGGAAGATCATCTACTTGCACCTGCTGACTACACTATTTCCAATAAAAGTCAGAATACTGTTGAGCTTCTCGGCCACCCAGGCACACTTATGTTCAGCTGGCTGTCAGCAAATATTCCTAGATCCCTTTCCTCTGTGTAGCTTGGCAGCCACTCTTCCAAGTCTGTAGAAATGCACGGGATTGCTGTGACTGAAGAGAAGGATCCAACACATTGCCTTGGGTCTTGACAATGGGTCTCAGCTATGTGATTTTAAGCCTGATCACACCCCTCTGTAGGGCCTTTCTTCCCTCAAGCAGACAAACACACCATCCATCTTGGTGTATTCTGCATACTTACTGGGAATCTACTCAATCCTCTCATCACTGTTGTCAATGAAGATGTTAAACAGAGACAGCCCCAACGCTAACCCCTGTAGAACACCACTATTAGGTGTTCACCACCTGGATTTAAAACCATTCACTGCCACTCTCTGGGTCTGACTGTATAGATGGTGTTTTAACCAAGAGGAGTACACTTGTCCAAGCCATGAGATGATATCTTCTCCAGAATGCTGTGGGAAACTAAAGCCAAAAGCATTGCAAAAGATTATGTACTCACAACTCTTCCCTAACTTTGACCAATCACTTGGTTATAGAAGGAGATGAAGCTGTTCAAGCAGGACCTGCTCTCCATGAACTTGTGCTGTCTAGGCCTGATCCCTGGTAGTCCTGCACATGGTGTATGATTACAGACAAGCTGATCTGCTCCATGATCTTTTCCAGTTTTGTCATGGTTTCATGATTTTTGGCATTGGTATTCCACATTGTAACATCATGTAGTGCATTAAGAGTTAAAGAGTTAATACTTTAACTTCATGAATCATTGATAATTCCAGGTATACCTGTCACAGAAGAGAAGAAGAACTACATTCCCCAGAGGACTTAGCATGTTTTGCCTTTTTACGTGTTTCCACACAGAGGGAAAAGGATAAAAACTCTCTGTGGTCATGGGACACTCTCTTTCTTTTGGGATCGAATCAGCAGTGGGTGCTCACTGCTGTCTCGCCTTCAGCATTAGCGTAAGGCCTTCGGTTTATCAGACACTCTCATTTTATTTGATTTATTAGCTTCAGTTCCAATTATATTGTATTATATTGTGTTATTTTGCTTTCTGATATCTTATTTAGTAAATTAGCTTTCCTCCTCAGATCGTTGCCGCTATTTTGTTTCTAGGCCCATCTCCCTTTTCCCTTTCCCCCTTCCCCTTTCCTGGGGCATGGGTCTGTGGGTCCCCCACACCAATTGTCATGGAATTGGGCTGAACCAGCCTGGTAAACCGTTGACAAGTTTTAAGGTCAGGGTGATAACCCTGCAGTTTCCTGGATCCTCATGCCTACCCTTCTTATAGGTGGGCGCAACCCTGGCGAGTCTCCAGTCCTCTAGGACCCCTCCAATTAACCACTACTGCTGAAAAATACTAGAAAGTGTCAGAGAAAACAGTTTTGCAAGCCTTCTCTGTATCTTTGAGTGGATCCCTTCTGGCACCGTGGATTTGTGACAGGTAGATTAGTTTGTTGTTAACTGTTTTTCCCTGAACTGGAGGGAGTTTATGCTGCTCCTCATCTTTGTCTTCACATTTAACTCATGTTAATGGATCCAGGCCTCAATACTGCTCTCCAGATGGGGCCTCACAATGGCAGACTACAGGGCAACAGCAGCCACCCTCTTTCTGCAGGTCACTTCTTTTAATGCATGTCAGGGGTTTGTGAGCTGGCTCGGCCCGGCCCCGCAGCAACCAAGGAAGGAGACCCACAGGCCCACACCCCGGACAGGGGGAAGGGGGAAAGGGAAAAAAAGGGAGATAAGCCCCAAAACAAAACAGCGTCAACGATCTGAGGGGGAAAAGCTAATTTACTAAATAAGACATCAGGAAGTAAATAACACAATATAATGCAATACAATTTGGAATTAAGCCCAATAATCAAACAAAACGAGTAAGAGAGAGAGAGAGAGAGAGAGAGAGAGAGAGAGAGAGAGAGAGTGCCCGATAAACCGAAGGCCTTACGCTAACGCTGAAGGTGGATGGCAGCGAGCACCCACTCCCAAGTGATCCTAGAGGAAAGAGAGAGAACGTCCCGTGACTGCAGAGGGTTTTTATCTGTTCCCTCTGAGCAGAAAACACGTGAAAAAATACAAAGCATTACAAAGTCCTCTGGGGAATGTAGTTCTCCCTGACTCCCAATGCACCACATGATGCCATGATGTGGAATACCAGTACCAAAAAATCATAAAACCACGACAATGCAGACCAGGATGCAGTTTGATAGCAGAGGCTGAATCTTCCCACCAGTATTACATTAAATTTTGTTTGTCTATGAAAGATGACATCAAAGGGGCAGTCTGACAAAATGGTGTCATAGATGGAAATGTATATGAAGCAAAGGTGTGGAATTAAATTCCTCCATGCAGAAAAGATTGCACCTACTGCCATTCATCAACTCTTGCTGATTGTTTATGGAGACAATACAGTGAATGTCAGCACAGTAAAGTGGTAGGTGCTGAATTTCAGCAGTGGTGACTGTGACAGACATTTACCTCTACTGGTGTAGCTTCTGATGAGCATGATATGCAGGCTCTTTGTTCATTACTGATTTCTTTCTGTTTTCAATAATATAGAATACTAGAAGAGAACTGGAAATCACATAAAATAGAAATGTGCCTTGCATATCGCCACAAAAAAAAACAGTCTTTGAAAAGGTAGGCATATTTCTGTGGAGCGACAGAGGAAATAAATTAATTGTTTTAAAAACAAACACTCTTTCAAGAATGTGTAAGTGGAAATATACCCACTGCACCCTTTTATTTTAATACAAACTTTAAAATCCCTATAATACCAAAATTAAAAGGGGAGATAAATTTTCTGTGTGAGTTGTAGCTGGTCAAACAGATGGAAGACAACTGAGTTTTTTACCAGACATCTGTCAGTCTATAAATGACAGCAGAAAATCTGGTCTGTATCTTAATGGGACATCTGTGTCTCAAAATTTATAGTTGCCATACAGCAAGATTGCACATACTAGAATGACCAAAGCCTCTATTTGTACACATACCTGGTCATAACTACAGTACTATCTGCTGTGCCTGAGCTTTAGAGGAGATGGAATAAATTACACCATAAGTCCACCACTAAGTGCTCATGGCAGAATGGAAAATTTTTGATTAGTTCATGGAACACAACTACTTTACGTGAAACAGATTTAGTAGAATAGTTTCAATTATATACCTAAAGAAAGGTACTGGACCGAATACATACAGCCATATCAATTGCAGTTTGCTGAGTCTGAAAGCAGCTGTGAAATCAGTGGAACTAAGAATTGCAGACCATGTAATTTGAAAATGTTCATTACCTAGTACACCCTTCAGATTTTAGACAAGGCAATTTTATTTAAACTAGTAACTCAAATGTCTCAAAGTGGTGGTTAATCATGAAGGGTGAAACAATCATTGTTACCTATTGCTCTAAAAACCCCATGTTTTTGCAGTGAAGCAAGGCAGAAAGTTGAATAATTCTCATTGTATTTACTCCCATGCCTCGTAAATTTTTACTATTGTAAGTTGTTCAAAGACAGAAGTAGACATGATGAGAGAAAAAAATGTGCAAAGCCTGCCAAGCTCTTTCCCATGTTCGGAGTCTTTCTCGAATTCTTCTGAAACACTTGCCTTGTAAAACAGTAAGGAGCCCCTTAGGATCTCCAAATCCAGTAAATTAACAGCCTGAACCTATCATTTAATATGGAAAGATGTAAGAAAGTCCTGCAAGATGTACTCTAATGCAGTGATCAGTGGGAATGTGGGAGGTAAATGAAAGAGCAGAAGGAGAAAGATGATTCTCCTGAGATTTCCAAATGAGAAGTTTTCTAGTAGAATCACTGTACTCATATGGAGGAAAAAGGGTACTAGAGATCTGCAGATGTCTTTCAAATGCTGCCTTTCTTTTGATTCCAGCATGGAAGCTAAATTGAAGATGATTAGGGACAAGTGAATTAATGCTTTCTGGCTCCATGGGTGGAGGGAAGTCCAAAGAAATTGCATAACTCAACAGTACTTTTTTTTTAAGGCTTAAATGAAAGCTACCAGTTCAGCTGAAATGCTGGAGAACACAAATGTGCTGCATTTAGAAACATAGTCAACTGACTGAGTTCTTCACCTTTAGTTATTCTCCAAAGTCTGTAAGTAGTTCCACAGGGACAGAGAAGTGTTTTCTTCATAGAACTACTTTTGAGTCTGTCAAGTATTCTAAAATGTTGTGATCTCAAAAGAACAATCTACATTAGAAATTTACTTGCTGCACATCAAATTATAAAGCATAACAAATCTTCTTTGCCCCTCTAGGTGTTACAATTTGGAAAATACACAGAACTTTTTACTAGGTAGGTGGATCTCTGCTATGGTTTTATACTCCTGCTCTTTGCTGCTTCAGAAGCCTTTGCTTCTAGATGTGGAAAAAACAGTTTCTTTGGGAAGGGAAATGAAGAGAAGGAAGAAAAGGCTCCTTAGCTCTGCACTGAATTCACCCACAGTTGCTGCTTATGAAAAACAAATATACATTTCTAGTGTTCCATAGTGTTTAGTCTAATCATAGGTAATTATTCAACTAATTGTATTAAAATAAAATAAAAATCTCTTCCTTCTTCATGTAAGTGCAATGAATCATCTAAACAGTTAACGTACTTGATATATTTTATTGGCTACCTCTCATTTTTTTCCTTTGTTATTTCATGCTAATGCAAATCAGAATTGTAAAGTGTTTCTTTAGGGAAAAAAATAGATGATGTTTGCTCCCAAATTTCTTATTATAGCACTCCTCTTAGGTTGTGAGTTAGAACAGCAAATATGTAGCATGGTGCAGTAACTGAAGAACTGGGAAGATGAACATTAACAGACTCAGAATAGAACCATAGGATGTAGGGCTGGAAGGGAACTTAAAGATCATTCTGTTCCAAACCCTGTCCGTGGGCAGACAAAGTTGGATTTCACTAGATCAGGTCAAGCAGAGCTGCATCTAATCTAGCCTTGAGCAGCTTTAGGGATGGGGTATCCACAGCTTCTCTGGATGGTACATTTCTGTGCCACACCATATTCTGAGTAAAAAATTTCCTCATAATACATAGCGTAAATCATAGAATCATAGAATCAACAAGGTTGGAAAAGACCTAAAAGATCATCCAGTCCAATTGTTCACCTAAATCTTTCCTCTTTAAGGTAAAAAGAGTTCACTGTTGTCCTACCACTGTCAGACAGTGTAAAAGGTCAACCCCCCTTCTGCCTGTAAACTCGCTTTAAGTACTGTAAGGTTGTAATGAGTTACCTTTGCAGCCTTCTCTTCTCCAAATTAAACAGGCCCAGTTCCCTCAGATTTTCTTCATATGAGGTGCTGCAGCACTCTTTTATCTTTGTGGTCCTCCTCTGTACCTGATGCTACACCTCCACATCTTTCTTGAGTTGAACGCCCTGGGTACTCTATTGCTCATGAGGCTTCACAAGGGCAGACTACAGGGCAACAATCATCTCCCCCACCCTGTTGGTCATTCCTTTTTTGATGCAGCCCAGGATACAGTTGGCTTTCCAGGCTCCAAGACCACAATGCCAAGTCATGATCAGCTTTTTTTTTTCATCCACCAGGACACCCAAGTCCATCTCTGCAGGGCTACTCTCAAGGAGTCATTCTCCCAACCTGAACACACACCTGGGATTGCATTGACTCAAGTGCAACACTATACACTTGACCTTGCTGAATTCCATCAGATAACCATGGGCCCACTTTTTGAGCCTGTCCAGGTCCAGCTGGGTGACATTGCTTCCTTCTGTTGCATCAACTGCACCACTCATCTTGATGTCATCTGTAAATTTGCTAATCCCACTCTCTAGGTCATTGATAAAGATGTTGAAGAACACTGGTCCCAAGACAGATCCTTGGAGGACACCACTCATCACTGATCTCCACCTGATCATAGAGCCATTGACCACAATCCAACCATTCATCCACCAAACAGTCCTCAGTTCTAACTCATACTTCTCCAATTTAGAGACAAGAATGTGGTGCCTTTGACAGTGTCAAAGGCCTTACACAATTCCAATTAAATGACATCAGTTGCTCTTCCTCAGTCCACTGATGTTTTCATTCCAACACTGAAGGTCACCAAACCAATGCTGTCACTTTGTCACTGAAGATTACCAGATTGGTACAATCTGCCCATTATATAGATATGATTGTATTTAAATGTGAAGATAATTGAGCTATGTGACATTTTAAATGAGTCTGTATAGGTCAGGTCAACACAAAAAGAGCAACCCCAGGAATAAATAAGCTGATAAGCAACGCCTATGGGTGAACACTGATTTGATAACACAGATGTAGCTTCAGAGTCAGAAACCAGAAATCTTCTCATGAAAATACTCAGTTGGTGTGAAATAAGACGGTAAACATACTATAAAACTTCATGGAGATAAAACTTGCTTGTCCTGTTACAGGGATGGCTCTAGGGACTATGCAGCTCAGGTTTAGGTTTCTGTGCATTCTCTTTTCCTCCAAGTGGCAGATGTCATAATTGTTCACTGAGCTGAGCACTAAATGAGGCCCTGGGTGATCTGCTTTCAATTTCTCTCTTCTCTCAAAGGAATATTCTCACACTATGCTCCTGGCTACCTCCTAAGTGGGGATGAGCAACAGTGAAGCGGTAATGCTGTTTAAAGAAACAAAAAAAAAAAAAAAGAAAAGTAAATGTCAGGTTTACTGTAGAGCCGAAGTATTTGGTGCATTCTGTGCATTCAAAATTAAAAAGCTTGAGTAGCATAAGGTCTTTTGAAGAAAGTCAGTAGTTTCTGCTTGCTACTGAAGTAGCTCTCCTGGAATAATAAGGAAATATCTGGCCTTGATGGATTTTGATGGATTTTCCATAGCTTGAAATCTTGTAACAATTTTGGAAGGTAGCAATTTAATGTCCTCAAGAATAAAGAAGATATAAGGAATGATAGAATTGCAGATAATAAAATAAGGGTAATGGGAAAGAAAAAAAAAAAAAGAAATGGGAAAGATAATTTCCATGGCTAGTTTAAATGCATAGATGAGCTCAGAAAAAGACATTTAAATTAATACTGTGGGAATAGAATGTTGTTTCTGCAGAAGAACAAGAGTTTAGTTCATGGTCTCTGTGGACATCTTGCAAAATATAAATAAAGACTGTAAATTGATTAGCAATATACAGGTATAGCTAGTAACAATTTATGTTTAGACAGCATGAATATGTATGTAATCACATCACATCACATGCCCAAGGAAGTGAGGGCAAGTTGGAACTTGCTTGTCTGAAGAGGCATCAGGAATACCTGACGCATCCTGGTGCTCTTTGTTTAACAAAAGTAATGTCCCTTGGACAGAAGGGAAGAGGCCTTGAAGAGGCTCACTGAGTAAATACAATAAGAAGAGTTTTGAAACATCTTGGAACCAACAGGATGGCATCTGGCTGGCAGCAAGATAGAGTACAAATTAGAAAGAAATCTACAAATGTAAACCTTTGCTGATGCAAGATGGAGTACTAATTAACAAGGGTCAGAATGTAATTAATAAATATAAACCTGATAAGATTGTGAACCTGGAATACCTAGTCAGTGGGAAAACAGGACAGGGGGTAAGTTTGTGGGAAAAAGTATAAAGGCTGTAATGGTGTTCCCACAGATGTACTCCTGCTGGCAGGATGCCTGCCACTGCTATCGTGAATTAAAAATTTCTTCACCAGAGATACTGTCTCTTAAAAATTATCTAATTTCTGACAATACTAAGATACAAAGAAGAAATCAGATCAATAAAAGATACCTACAATACATGACATTCGTGATGCAGAAAACACAGCTGCATGGTCAGAGCTCAGGTGTGTATACTCATGCCAGGACTGTTATGTCATGCTCCCTTCAATCCACTGAAAGTTTTGAGAAGTCATCGTGATTCAGAGATCACTTACGTAGGTCATAATAAACTAAATTAACATACACAGTGATCAAGATGTATTACTGCAGAAAAATAATCATATTAAAGGGAATTAAATGAACAAAATAATGGTCAAGTCTAGCTAGCAGTTTACTTTTTCATGACAAGTTGTACTGTACAACTGTCAACATGAGACAGCTCAATGTATCTTTCAGAGCTGAAATAAGATAGTATTTATACTTACTACTCCAAGCCAGTTTCTCTAATCAATTCATCATGACTGATAAATACAGGTTAAAATTTCAAATCACACTCCAATGCAGCACTTATGAACAGAATGACTCAAAAAAAACTCTTACACAGTTAAATTTGTGTGAGAATGATGGCTCACCAGCAAGCCACTAGATGTTTTGTTTACTAGAATGGAGATTTGTATACTAGCCAAATTCAAGACAGGATTTCAGAGGAATGGCAATTCTCCCTGGAGGCTGAGATGTTAGAAAATGATGTAACTGGCTTTACTTCAGGTCTGGAACTATTTTGCAAATTTAACTGAAAATAGAGTTCAGTGTAACACAGACAGAATAATTTTGTAAGATTCTGCTGGGGTAGGTTAATTTCATAAAATTTGCCTCTGGATAGGTGATATCTAGAGCAACTTCCCTTCATAATCAGGGAACATTCAAGGATACCTGCTTTGGGTTGGACTCGATGATCTCTAGGGGTCCCTTCCAACCCCTACGATTCTGTGATTCTGTGATACAATAAAACTTTTTTTTTTTTTTTTTTTTTTTTTTTTTTTTTTTTTTTTGTTAGTGGAGTTTCACTATCAACTGGGGTTGACCCTGCAGCATAAAGGAATTCTTTTTTTGAATAAACAGTGTAAGTCTCAGGAAAGAGGAACAGCAGAGTTACATGCTTTATTGTTACCCCTAGAAAAATAAACATAAATAACTATATCAGACTTTCAAGAAATGTAAGAAATCAACACTATTGAAAGAAACATATTTTTTGGATAAGGATACTCTGTAATAAGACTGACAGAACACATACTTGAATTTCTACAGTTTAGGAATCGGAATGTTTTGGGCTTCTGTAGTGTAATGAATATAGAATACAAAGTAATTTTTCTATTCAAGGCTTAGCTGAGGCTGGGAAGATCTAAAGGCAACACATGATATATGTTGTCAGTTCTCAGTGATACAAGAGGGACTTTAAAAGTCATTTGGGAAGAGGGTCAGTTAAGCTCCTTCACAACACAATATTATGAAGTGCTCTAGAGGATTTGATAATAGCCAGCAAGAGCCCACTGACTGCACAGTGATTACATCTGTCACTATACATGCAGAATTGCGACAGCCTGAGGTGTAGGGTGGTATAGGTTGAACTACTTAGTCCTGTGAAACAGTGAGGAAATGATTGTACTCAATTTGTTCTTCGGTAAGTGTAATAAATACATTCAGTTACCCCTGAGCAAGTTTAGAAAGTGGGAAAAACGCATTCTGGCAGTTTCAGTTTCTTTATATTGAGACACTCTGAATGTTCTAAAATTTAAATACTGTCTGCACTTGCATAATGTTGTGTGTAACTGCTAGTTGTGCATTTCCAAGAAAAGGAACGCATGACAAAATGTTTTAGAGATCTGAAGTTAAAAGATAATATGATATTAACAGCTTGCAAAACGTAATACTTTTTTTCCAACTATTGCCTCTCCAAGAGCCTTCACGGAAAGCTATTTTTGCCTAGACAAGATGATCAGATCATCCCCCTTCCCTTATTTTACATGTATGTTTGAATTGCTTTCCAAATCGCTGCCTAGTATTCCCTTATCCTTGCAAAGACCATGGCTAGAGCGTCTCCAGTAAGCATTTTAGGCAGCACTAAAATGTTTGTGCTAGAACGTAGAGTTCTAGCTCCTGCATAGTTAATTAGTCTCAAACTCTCTACACCCAAAACATAATGTCATGATGTCTGCACAGATGAAAAAAATGAAATATGTTACTAGGTTGTCCATAAGACATCAATTGAGTTCTAACAATATAATGCATATGAAAAAGCAGTTTATTTACTCAATGAAAAGTTTAATATTTAGCTTCTGAAAGGAGATAGAAACACCTCTGAAAAGCACAAGATAGTTGCAGGTTTTTGGTGGGATTCTCTTCATGTGAATTTAAACAGCATGGGCAACTTACATTTAATTACACACTCAGATGGGATCAGTGCAGGCGTTAACTTAGACTGCTGTAATAGATTTTTCTGTTTGTTTCTATTCCTAAACACTTCTCAACGGATAAAGGGTGAATCAACTCTTTGATTAGGTTTATTGAAGACCCATGTTTTCACTCTTTCAGTCTTTAATATTTGCAGTGTATCTTAGTTGTGAGTCCTTTCACAGAAGCAGAAAATTGGATTATCATCATTTGAGCAGTAAGGACAGCCTGAAAATGTGTTATATCTCTGCTGCTGCAACTAATGCTTTCCTACATTTGTGTAATACAGGTCAGACTTATACAAGGAAAGGGGAATTATTTGAAAACTTGTTGGTAAGCTCTATCCGCTCTCTGAACAGAGATGATTTGTGCCCAGGAAGCACTCAAACCGGCAGTGCACCTGAGGTATGTTAATATGGCAACTTTAGGCTCCTGAACTGTGAGTCAACAAGCTGCTGAGGAGAGTGGTTTTGCCCAGTTTGGATGATAAAATTGTATTTCAGCACATAACCAACTAAATGTGAATTGTGGAGGCAGTGCTGTAACTAAGAATGTGAAAGTAGTTCTTGAGAATTAAATCTGATTATGAATCAAGACTGTATAACATCAAAAAGAACACTGATAAAACTTGTGTCCTAGTTAGTTCTCCTAAGAAAAGAAACATCTCAAACAAGACTCAACCACAAGAATAGCACTATGACTGTGTGAAAGACAATGGTAATTTTCTTTTGTTGTGGCTCAAAGTTGTGCCTGTCTGAGGCATTCCTTGCAATAAGACTCTGGCTTATTTAGGACACAAGTGGTGGGTTTCACACAGCCAGCACCACTTTGTGGACAGATTTACATCTGAAAGCATTTATTTGGAGGTCTTGGCTTACAAAAGACAGTGCTCAAGAGTGTTTTCTGGCAGAAGACATGGACAAATAATTGGTATGGGAGACTGGGGTGTGATGCCATTGTATTCTGAGAAGGCAAGATACAATTTGGTGCCTCCCTGGTTCCTCTTATATGCTGGCAAGGCCTGGAAGATGGGAACAAAGGAGTTTCTGCTGAGATCCAAAAGCCAGGAGCTGTCACCCCCAAAAAAGCTGACTCAGCCACTTTGGATTTATATTTGTACCATTTTTAAGAATATTGAAGAAGTTGTCAACCGAAATCTCCAATGTCCCTCTGTCTCTTCTCTATAGCCCATCTTCCCTTCTCCATCTCCCTAAGCAACCAGGGTTTGTAACAAGCTGGTTGGACTGACATTTGACCCCTTGTGTCTTAATCTTGCTCTTGGGTACACATATATCAGAAGAACCTCCTCACTCTCCTAGTAATTGAAGCAAGACATTTTTAATTGGTATAGTCAAGCAGGATACCTGACAGTGAGAATGTTGCCCTTCCAGATATAGTTGATGTGTATGCCTTCTCGAGCTGCAAGGAGTGATACTTTTTGCTAGCTTAGATGTTCACGCCTATCCAGAAAGATCACTCCACGTAGTGAAACTTCAGCATGAAATTTGAACCTTTTTCTGTGTGCAAATCTTGGAGTTTAATCAAGGAGACTTGTACAGACTTGTTTAAACAAGACCTCATAGTTTGCACATGTTGGAGTTTAATCAAGGAGACTTGTACAGTCTTGTTTAAACGAGACCTCATAGCTTGCACATGCAGGTAACTTTAGGGAGGAATACATGGACCATATAAATGTGTGATCCTTTGAAGATAAGTGAAGACAAGTAGAGCTGCTGTTTGCAACTCTATGATTCCCTGTAGATAAGGACAACAGAATGGTGGGTAGGGTTTCTGTTTACAACACAGTGAAGAGTCCAGTGAAGATAAATGGAGTTTCTGTTTGCACCTCAATGGAAGAGTTCTGTGAAGATAAGCAGGAAGAGTTGCTGTTGCAACACAATGCAACCCCCTAAATATTTCACAGTGATATCTCCAGAGGGGCCCAAAGACGCTACCCATATTCAAGGATGCTTGCTCAGAAGATCCAGGAAGATCATTCCTCATATTGAAACCTAAAGGTGTTGACTGAGCTTCTTTTTCATGCTACTCTCAGTAAAAGAAGTGATATAAGCGTTTGCATTTTTTTTTTAATAGATGTGTGCCTCTCTATAGGAGGTGTGGAGTTACTTGAACTTTGAATTCAAGTGCTCCCCTCTGTGAAGATCTTCATACATGAGTGACAGTATATTCACTATGAAAAGTGAAGATGTGTTATTTGGCTTCTAGAAAAGCGTGGTGCTTGGGCCTTATTAGTGTCCTACAAAATGAGGCTTGTAACTGATCCAGAAAAGGAAATCATTCATTTGTGCCTTCGGGTCCCAAATCACTTGTGGGTTGCAAATGGCATTTAAAACTAGCAGCTTTACAGATACCCTGTCAGAACTTATGCATTCTTAGTTATTTCAATGCATGTACCATTACCCCTTGAGGAATGTAATGACACCTATATATTCCAATGTATACAAACGTCCTGAACTTCCTTACAAAGTGAGAGTTTACTTAGTCACCTGGATATTTTCAGCTGAATTATAACATCTTTTTTGTATGATTCTACCTGAAAATGTTGAGGTTCCTTAACTATATCATTATTCTTAACATTTCATAATATTTTCAGAAATATTCATATTTCATAATATTTTCATAATGTTTTTCAGAGAAAAATGTTTATATATTTAGTTTAAATAATTATGGTGCATCTAGCAAGTGCTCAGACACAAACTTAACTTACAGGTACACTACAGCAATATGTAGCAAATATGTCTAAGTGATTGTATGTAAAAGTAGTGTCCTGAAGTATTTCCATGCAAGTTTAGAACTCCCTGAAGAACTTAATAAGGTAAAGAGAGTGCTTTATGATGTTGTGTTATGTCTTGGATGTGAAAACACACACTTGAAAGAAATTAATTTTGTTTTGCTTCGTAACTGAACTACATCTATTCAATCAGCTAAGGAATTAAATCATTCTGAGACAGGAAATAAACATTGATAACTTGTCTGAAAACGTGTCAAGCAACAGATCTTCTGTTGTTCGACAGGTACAGTCTGACTTTCCTGATGTGGAGACATAAAAAGCAGCTTTACAGTAAGAATGCTAATTGGAGTCTCCTACAGCAGCAAGATACAAAAGAAAGGACATACGTGCCAAAGAACAACAGCAGAGACCATTCCCTGTGATCTGAGGTGATTGCCTCTCTCTACTTTGCCCTCGAAAGGCCCCATGTGGAGTACTGAGTCCAGGTCTGGGACCCTCAATACAGGAAAGATGTGGGGCTGTTGGAGAAGGTCCAGAGAAAAGCTGCAAAAATGAGGTCTGGAGCACCTACCTATGAAGACAGGCTGAGGAAGCTGCGCTTGTTCAGCCTAAAGAAAAGGCTGTGAGAAGACCTCATTGCAGCCTTCCAGTATTTAGAAGGGTATTCTAAAAAGGGGAGGAATCAACCTTTTACAAGTGTAGACAGTGATAAGACAAGGGGGAATGGTTTAAAGCTCAAGAAGGGAAGGTCTGTACAGGATGTTGGGGGACATTCTTTGCAGAGAGAGTGGTGATGCTGGAACAGGCTGTTGAGAGAGGTTGTGGAAGCTCCATCTTATTAGGCGCTCAGGACCAGATTGGATGGGGCCTTTGTCAAAGTGATCTAGTGGATTAGCAACCCTGTCTACCACAAAGAGTGGGAACTGGGTGATTTTTAAGATCCCTTCCAACACAAGCCTTTCTGTGATTCTATCATATCCAATTTGAAAATCCATGTATACTGTAGAAAATATTTATAACAGCTTGTCAGTTTACCAAAAAAAGGTACAAAGTAGCTGGCACATCAATCATATGTTCAATAATATAATTATACACATCTCAATAACGAGGATACTCTTCTATTATTGAATGTTTTAAAATTTCTTCTACTGAAGATACTTGGGAAAGGAAGAATAATTCAAATACAAATTGCTGCTAAAGTTGTATTCCTTATAATCCTAAGATATAACATTACGTAAGCTGACTACATGTACATATAAGAAAAGTGAATGCATCCTGGTAGGAAAGAGTTGAATGGAATGTATCAGCTGCAAATGGCCTTCAAATGGAATTAAAGAATAATTAACTATTAACATTTGTAAATGCTACTAGTAAACTCAAATGTAAGGTGACACTACATTCCTTGTCCACAGAAAAAAAAATCTTATACTACAGAAAAGGCAAGCTCGCCCTGTGAATGAACTACTCAGCACTCATACTTATGTGGAAATGAAATAGATATCTTGCACTTCTGTATGTACATCAGCTCCTTGCATAGCAAGCTTGAGAACACAGAGAACAGTAGAAACATTATAAGAGACTGGAATAGAAGCAAGAACACACCATCTTCAAGTATCATTCTGTGGGGTGCTGAAAAAGAAAATAATGACTTGACTCAGAGGGGAATTCCAAAAAAGTTACCACATTAAAAAGAAGATCAATGCATTATGCCTTAATTTTATATTTATTACCACAGCTACTCATATAAGGGAGTTAAAATTTTAGTTAAAAGTCATAAGGACTTTCAAATTCTTTTTTTCTTTCAGGAAATCATTCAAAGCACTGGGTCAGGCTACATGCTTCACTTTTTTTTGTTTTGTTTTGTTTTTCCTCTCCCATATTTTTGTTTTGTTGTTGTATTAAAAATTAATCATACTCTAATCATCATGAGTTCAGACTTAGCTTGCAAAGATAATGCCATTTGTGAGTATGGGTATCTTTGAAGGAGTTTGAATAAGCACTTGTAGGCACTCAGTGATTTAGAGAAGTGATCCTTCTAACTGTAATGCCGGGGTCAATATTTAGCTTTGTGTCTTGTTCTAGACAAAGTAATCTTTCTTTGACACTAGCCAACTATCAGAAGAAAGATAAAATACATCCGAAAAACAACCATATTACAAAACCAGTAAGAAAACTTAAAGCTTCTTATTAACACCATATTTTAAAGCCAAACCATCAAAAATATAAAATGTTTTAAAAAAATGTAAAAAAAAATTCTTCTTGACGTTGGATAATCGTTTTCTATTTCACTAGTCTTCTAAATGGCTTGAGAAATGTATCAGCTTGTGGACTGGGGATTGATGGATTGGTCTAGGCTGATGAAGATTCCTGAAAAGTCCTTTAGGCTTTTCATTTCATGTTCTTGACATATGCAACATATACTTTAAAAAAAATTAGTAATGTTCTCGTTGGCTCTTCTACATCCCTCCTTCCTGACTTATCTCCCCTTGATCCATCTTCACACTAGTGATCAATTTGAGAGGATGTGGTATAGAATCTAACAATCCATTTGTAGGAGAAGTTGTGCTGGGACTTTGGAGATCTGGTGCCTAATGAAGGTGGTGGGAGGCTGCCCTGTGCCAGTTGGCTCCAATGACCTGCGGAGCCCAGCAGCCAAGCTGGCCAAGCCTCAGTGAAAATACCTATAAGAGAGGTCAGAAAATATCAGACAAGCAGAGGAGGAAGAATTAGGAGGAGGAGAGAGATATTATAGAAGACTTAAACTGGAGAGGGAGCAAAACCAGAGAAGCAAGTATTCCGTGTTTGAGCATATATCCACACTGCAGCCTGTGTCAAGTCCTTGCTAGAGCATGGGAAAAGCACATAGAGGAAGGGGTGGCCCTTAGAAACACAGTTATACAGGTCTTGTAATACTGCATTATTCGGGGTTGGTAGAGAGGTTGAGAGTGAAGGATTGAAGCTGAGACTGGGGAAAGAAGCAAGGTATTCTTTTAGAATCATAGAATTGTAGAATCACAGAATAGTTAGAGTTGGAAGGCACCTCTGAAGGCCATCTTGTCCAAGTCCCCTGCAATGAGCAGAGACACCACAGCTAGATCAGGTTGCCCAGGACACTATCCAGCCTTACTGCCCAAATCCATTTTTATTTTTATCTTCTTTTTTTTTAATAAAACAAATATAGTTTTCCCTGTGTTGATTATTTTCTGATACCAATTACCAAGATGTAATTGGTAAATGATCTCCCTATCTTCACCTTGAAGAAACCTCTGGAGCTTTCTTGGTCTGTTTTCTCCCTCTGAGCTGCTTAGGAGAAGGGTTACAACATCTGAGTAGGCATTTGACTGTTAGCACCATACAGCATCAAAAGCACACATACACCTTACAAGCATGGCTCTTATTCACTAGGCAATAAACAGTTGTTTTGTCTCAATGATGAGCTTTTACCCTCTTAAGTTTTCCTATGATCATGTCTTGGCATGTCAGGTTTTTTCATCAACTAATCATATCAGTTGCTGTCAATTCCATTACGTTGTCAGACTATTCAATTTAAAGTGTAACTTTGGTTTTACCCTTTGTTATTGAATGAGTATGATAGTAAAATCTAATAATTTTAGTACTTAATAGCTGATTAAGGTCTTAAAGGATAAAAATAGAAAGATACATTATGGTGATGCATGAAAAAGGAGTACCTTAAGGATAGATTCATATTTAATACTTGTTTTATGTTAGTATTTAGATGAAAACCAAAGTTTGAATTATTGAAAATATGTCTTCAGCAAAATATCAGTAGCTGTTAAATATTTCTAAATACTTTGATGAGGATGTGGTTGAAAAATCTTTCTTTCTGTCCCTTTTTCTTTCTCTCTAGCACTTGCACTGGAATAAGACAGTACTGCATAAGAGTGGTAATACATTTAGCAATTACAGTTCTATGCTAATTAGAAAGTGGGAACTGGTTAGCTATGGCAGGGATGTAGTCACAAGTGTTCACACTGGAAGTTAACACAAATAATTCCAATGAATATGCAGGGTGCAGAAATAGTAGCTTCTGTAATCTCTTCAGTGATTGTAATTTCCTGTTTTATTTGTCAGAGTTTAGAGCTACAAGTGTGGCAGCAATGCCCCCTTTCTGACACAAAGGTGAGTCAGTCACTTCATTTTAAAATCTGCCCTCTGTGATTTGCCAGATTAAAATGCAGTAGTTCTATTGATGTCCTAGTGAGAGATGAAGTTATTAACACCAGATGAAGTAGCAGCACCAAAACAGATTTATTCCACTCTACAACACCTGATAGCCTAGTAACTTGTTACACTTATACAGCTTCAAACTGATGAGGGTTTTTGTGTTCTAAATTAAATTAATCCTTTGTCCAGCTGAGGTACTACAGGTTGCTATATGTGGGCTGAAGTTTAGAAAACAAACTCAGCAGGCTTCTGGTTGATTTTGGTGCATTCCAGAATGTACTTATTGAGACATTATTTCTAGCCTTGGCAAACTGATCCACTGTATTTCTCATGTATTCTATTTTTTTACTATATTTTACAGATATGTGTAATTTAAGATTAATTCATAATTAGTTCATTTATTCATAATTCATAATATTTTATTTATGTAACATAGATGCTTGACCACTGTTAAGAAAAGACTGATCAAAATTCAGTCTTGTTGCAGAGAAGAACAGTTGGCTTTCATACACTTCTTTAACCAAAATAAACAAATATAAAAACCAATATTCCATTACTGCTAGGTAGTATTTGATGTGTTATAAATGATCCTCGCCTTTTTATTAACGAATCCAGACAATTTTCAGTCTTATATGCCAACTACTGCAGTATGCCCAACTGGTTTATCTGTCATCAAAATACCTAAAACCTGAAGTTTGTCACCTGTCAAAAAGGACTGCTAAACTTGGAAGGTTATTGGAAAGTAAAATCTATAATGAATGACTTAAAATCTCAGTGAATAAAATAATAGCCATGTGAAAGATCTTCAGTTGATCTTCACCTTGTAAGACCATAGAACTTAAAATTATACTATCACATTCCAAACCCCCTGCTATAGGCAGGGGCACCTTGTTGTAGACCAGGCTGCTCAAGGACCCATCCAGCCTGGATGGGAATGCTTTTAGGGAGGGGGCATTCACAACCTCGCTGGACAACCTGTTTCAATGTCTCACCACCCTCACAGTAAAGAATTCCTCCCCAATATCTAGTCTAAATCTACCCTTCTTCTTTTTAAAACTATAAACTTAAATGGAATGTGTAAGTACAGGACCATTTTCATTATTGGAAGATCAGGAGATACTGGTGTATGCAAGAGCTGATAGTAGTGCTTTCAAACAAATACTGAAATTAGTGGGGAAGAAAGAAAGGATTGAAATTATTTCTTCAAAATAACCCAATACAACATCTTCTGAACGAAGTATCTCTGATAACTGGGCACTAGATCTCTGCTGATGGGAAAGGTGAGTCCAATCAACTGAAGAATATACAGAGGATCAGTTGTGCCTTGACAATGTAGAACTGTAGAAAAATAACATCTATGCTATTTTTCTTCCAAAAGACACTAGCATAATGAATGGTTAATTCCATCTGATCTATATTATTACACTAAGCCTTCAGCATTAATTCCTGTGATTTCATTCCATATGACACACTGACTATCTTTATGAGGAAATAGAGCGCTTATTCTTTGTTCACACGAGCAATGTGATCTATTTTGTGGACCTGCAGATATCGGTGGGCTTCACTGAAGGAAGGTCACGCTTAACCACTTTTGTGGCCTTCTATGCTGAACTGTTGGCATTGGTGGACAAGGGGAAGGTGACTAATGTCATTTACCTAGACTTGAGCAAGGCCTTTGACATAGTCCCCCACCACATCCTTATCTCCAAATCGGAGGGATGTGGATTTGGTGGATGGACCACTTGATGGATAAGAAATTGGTTGAAAGGCCACAGAGAGATGATGTAGTTGAAATGGTGGAAGGAAGGGATGCCATTCAGAGGGACCTCAACAGACTTGAAAGGTGGGCCCAGGTGAACATAATGAGGTTCAGCATGGCAGAGTGCAAGGTTTTGCACTTGGGACAGAGGAATCCCAGGCACCTATGCAGACTAGGAAGAGTAGTCTTCAGCCCTGCAGAGCAGGACCGGGGAGTCTTGATGGCTGAAAAACTTAACATGAGCCAGCAGTGTGCTCTTGCAGCTCAAAAAGCAAACGGCATCCTGGGCTTCATCAGGAGAAGGGTGGCCAGCAAGGACAGGGAGGTGATTATCCCCCTCTACTCTGCTCTTGTGAGGCCCCATCTGGAGTACTGTGTCCAGGTCTGGAGCCCCCAGAGCAAGAAAGACAGAGAGCTATTGGAGAGGGTCCAGAGGAGAACTGCAAAGATGATCAGAGGGCTGGAGCACCTCCCCTTTGGGGACAGGCTGAGGGAGCTGGGCTTGGTCAGCCTGGAGAAAAGGAGGCTTCAGGGTGACCTAATTGCAGCCTCCCAGTACCTGAAGGAAGCCTATCAACAGGAGGAAAGTAAACTCTTTGAAAGGGTAGATAACAGCAGGACAAGGGGAAATGGTTTAAAGTTGAGGGAGGGGAGATTTAGGTTGGATGTTGGGGGAAGTTCTTTATGATGAGAGTGATGAGGTGTTGGAATGAGCTGCCCAGAGAGGTCCTTCCCTAGACCCCGTCCCTAGAGGTGTTCAAGGCCAGATTGGATGGGGCCCTGAGCAGCCTAGTCTAGTAGTAAATGGGGAGCTTGATGGCCCTGCCTGTGGCAGGGGGGTTGGAGATTCATGATTCTTGAGGTCCCTTCCAACCTGGCCTATTCTGTGTGGTCCCGTGATTCATAGAATTGGAAAGCATATGTAGTGTCCTGGGTGCAGGATGGGAAATACACTGTTATAACTAATTTATAAAAGTTCAATAGTTGTCATGATCAAGTGTATTAGTACAATTATCTGTGTCTAATCTCTGACTTCTCTGTTGGATTTGTCACCAGAGATCTTAATTAGGGCCAGCTATGCAGATGGTTTTTATGAAACGGACATCTGTCAATGAAAAGTTGCACTAAAATTAAAAACATGCTTTGGTTATAGTCATTAATCATTTTTTATTACCCTACTTCATGCTCAGAATAGCGATGAATTTTTCAAAACATTCTCTTGCAGTGCTAATTAGTGATTGCTAAAACAGGCTTGTTCAGAATATAGCTACCAGAGGTGCCTTCTTCTCACCAGCTTAGCTGCTCTTCTCTGGACTTTCTCCAGGGCCTTAATGTCATTTTTTAGTGAGAGGCCCAAAACTGAACTCAGTACTCAGAGCACAGCCTCACCAGAGGGTCCAGGATAACAGTCACCTCCTGCTTCTACTGTCAACCCTATTTCTGATACAAGCCAGGATGCCATTGGCTTTCTGGTCTTCCTTGGCATACTGCTGGTTTGTGTTTTACCAAGAATTGACTAATACCCCCAGGTTCATTTCTTCCAGCCATTCTACCCCAGTCCTGTAACACTGCCAGGGGTTGTTGCGGCCAAAGTGCAGGACACAGTGCATGGTCTCACTGAACTTCATCCCACTGGCTTCAGTCCAGTGATTCAGCCTGTCCAGATGCCTCTGAAAAGCCTTTTTACCCCCAGAAGGATTGATACTTCCTCCCATCCTGATGCCATCTGCAAAATTGCTGAGGGTGCACTCTTTTGTCTTGTCCTGGTCATCATTAAGGATATTGAACAGGGAAGATCCCAGTATCGACAGATGGGGAACAACACTTATGAGTGGTCACTAGCTGGATTTAACTCCATTTACCACCACTCACTGGACCTGTCCCTCCAGACAGTTTTTACCAAGCAGAGAGTGAATCTGTCCAAGCCATGAGATGACAGCTTCACCAGGAAAATGCTATGAGAGACAGTGCTGAAGGCTTTATTGATGTTAGGTATACTATGTCACAGCCTTTCCTTTATCTGCCAGGCTGGTCACTCAATCATAGAAGGAGATCAGGTAGATCAAGCAGGACTTGATTTTTGTGAATCTGTGCTAGCTGGGCTAGATTGCCTGGTTGCCCACACATGCCGTCACTCAAGATTATCTGTTCTATAAAGTGTTCTTTGACACTGAAGTCAGGCAGACAGGCCTGTAGTTCTCCAGATCTTCCTTAAGACCCTCCTTGAAGATGGAAGTCATACTAGCAAGCCTACAATACTCTGGAACCTCTCTGGTTGACCAAGTACACTGATGGTGGAAAGCAGCTTGGCAATCATCTCATACAGGAAGTAAACTCTCTTTTTCTCTTAGAGCCTCAGAAAAGTTCCCTGTTAATCCACACTGATCTTCTACAGCTCAGCTTATGGCACAGGAGGACAGCCTGCTTCAGTGCCTCCAAGACTTCCTTCTTGGGGAGTGATCAATCTCCCTGGCACCTTCGCCCTTCGTATCTGGCTCCCAAGCAACTCTCCCTGCCAGTGTCCTGCATAGTTCAAAGTCCTACCTCCAGAAGTTAAAGCTAGCAGTTTTGCTGGACTCCCCTCTTGATTTCATCAAAAATATTGAGAACTCTAACATTCTGTGGTCACTCTGCCCAAGATAGAACCAGACCTCCACAACTTCCACCAGCCTTACTCTGTGACCACCAGGTTCTAGTGGGCCTCCTCCACTGGCAGGCTCTCTTACCAATTGCATCAGGAAGTTATCTTACATACACTCTAGAAACCTCCTAGACTGCTTCTTCTGAGCTGTACTATATTTCCAGTATGTATCAGGGAAGTTGAAGTCTCCCATGAGAATGACAGCTGGCAACTGTGCAACTTTGTCCAGCTGCTTGTAGAATGCCTCATTTACCTCTTCATCATTATTAGGCAGTCTATAGCAGATCCTCACTAGGATGTCAGCCTTGTTAGCACTCCCCCTGATCCTTACCCGCAAAGACTCAGCCTTACCACTCCCAGTCCTAAGCTCATCAGCAATGAAATAGTCTCTCTAAACTCCTTCCTTGCCCATCCCTTCTGAAGTGCTTATAGCCATCCATTGCTATGGATCACAGATTTTTCAGTACTGACAACTAAGCCCTAATTTGCCTGCTGCATGATGCCATCCAGCTCCTCCTGCTTGTAGCCCCTTCTGTGTTAACTGCTGTAGATGCATTTCACATGAATCATTTTCCTCACCCCCAACCCTGGCATTATTACCTCAGCTTGAACTCTATCAAGCCATGTTTTAAGCCCTTCATACCTAGTTTATAGTCCTCTCAATGAGCCCTGTCAGCTCCTAGGCCAGAACCTTTTTCCCTTTTGTTCCAGGTGGATCCCATCTGCAGTCAGGTGCTAGGTAAAATATTCTGTGGCTCAAAATCAATCAATCAGTCAATCAATCAATCAGTCAATCCTGTGATTGCATCAACCTCTTAGCCATGTATTTATCAGATGGGTTTTCCTGGTTCTCTCAGTATCCCATGCTTCCTGTAGAGGAAAACCACCATTACTCCTGCTCCACTGACCAATTGCTCCAATGCCCTGAAGTCCGTTTTGATAGCCCTTAAACTTCCCAGTGACTTCATCTCTGTCAGCCTGAACTATTATTAAAAGGATAATAATCAGAGTGGGAAACTAGATGAGGGAATCTCCTAGTAATGCCTGTTACCTGGGCCCCAGAGAAGCAGCACGCTTCTGGGTCTGGCTGACTTATGGGGCTCTCTGTTCCTTTCACAAGGGAGTCACCTACAACAATTACCCTTCAGTCATTCTTCACAGAGGTAGTCTTGGAGTGCGGTCACCTCACCCTAGACAACCTTGTGGATGTACCTTCCGCTGCATCCTCTGATTCATCTCTCTTGAGTTTCAGAGCTTCAAACTCATTACATAGATGCACCCGGGGAATAGAGGTAGATAGGAACAAGGTTTGCCTTCAGCGTCAAGCTGGGACATGTTTCCACTCCTCCTCCTCTCTTAGATCCACTCCCTCTACTCAATGACGACAGGGCAGGGGTCCACCACTGTTTGGGGTGTATCACCCTGATGTCTAGTAGGTATGGCATGGAGTTACTGCACTGATCTATCTCCTGCTCACATTCCCTGATGTTACTTAATCTTTCCACCTCCTCCTTGATCTCTGCCACCATACCAAACGGATCATCTGCCTGTCTGCACATCACCAGGTGGCATCCATACTACCCTTCACCTGTAGCAGCAGAATCAGGTACTCCCTGCAGCCAGATATCTGAATATTTTTGGATAGACAATCTGTCTCGGTCAGCACGTTCTTTTTGGCAAGAGATTTTTGCCTGGTAGAATCCATGGCCAGATTTGTTATCTGGGAGGCAGCTGACAGATAAGCCAGTCCCCCTTGCTTGCTCTCTCAGCTTGAATGCCCTGCATTAACTACCCTTTCCATAACCTTCTGATTTATTATATTCTGTTTTGCTTCTTTCCCTTTCTTTGGGTCTGGCTTTATACACACAGGGGAGTCCAGTCACTGTCACCCACAACTCCACCCACAGCATGTCAGTTCAGGGCATCATTTGCTCTCCCAGTGGCTCTTTTCACAATGTTGTACTGCAGTTTTACCTTTCTGTGAAGGGTCCCTCTATGCAAGTCTCTGCTATGATACTAATCCATGCAAGGTCTTTGCTGAAATAAGACCTAAGCAATTTATAGGTTGTCAGATTAAAAAAAAAAAAAAAACAAAAAACAAAAGTAAGTCAACGGAGAAGAACCTTTGGGAAAGGATGAGTTACTGGCTTGGTTTTTAACTCTTTTGTGCAGGAAAAGAGGTATCTCCCTGGATTCATTTCAAAACATAGTTTTTAAGCCTCCAATAAGAGGTTATTGCAGAAGTGCATGACAGAATGAAGGGAAAAGTGCTTTTGATTTTGCAGGAAATTTTCACTGGAATTTTGATTTAGGGCTTGGGGCATCTGTGGCTTTTTTTCTCTGTTGTGTTTTAACCTGATAGGCTCATAAACAACACATAGCTTTTCTCTCCTTCCCACCCTCCCAAATGTCTGGGGAGAAAATCAGAAATAAAATGTAAAGATAAAAAAAAAAAAAAGTAGCACTTGTGAATTGAGATAAAAACTATTTAGTAAGACAGAAAAAGAAGAAAGAAATAATTTTATTGTTTACATTTATATATGTATATACCAACGAGAAAAGCAAAACCCCTGAAATTATCCCTTTAAATTTTATTTGGTATGACTGAAGTAATAAAAAAAAAGTTTAAAGTACTCTTCATAGTAGCATCATTCTGTCTCTTAAGCTAGGCTAAAAATAAAGTTGAAAATGTGAATTGAGCTTTAAGGAAAAAATAATTCAACAAAAGAAATCTACTCAGTTCATTTAGATGTGTTGCTTGTTTTTCAAAGTTCTGTCTCATCATTTGAGAGCTAGTAATAGAAAATAAATTGTATGTATGAGATAAATTAAATGGAAGAGAGCATCCATAAACCCTTGATAAAAAGAAATGGCTGTAAAAAGTGCTAACATTTTGAAACAGCATTTCTTACTTAACTTATATCTGCCTTTCCCTGAAATGTTTTATGCTGCAATAAAAACAAGTTTTTAACATCACATATTGATAATACATCTCCAGGGCTGCAGGGAATTCTGCTCAGTGCCTGGAGTTACCTCCTGCCTTCAATTTTCAAAGATCTGGGAGTCTACAAGGCTGCTTCATTTCACCACTATTGTCTTCCAAGTGCTGCAGAGCATTTCTCATCCCTTCTTAACCATTTTACTGTTGAGGTGCAACTAGAATCACTGATTGCTTCAGCTTTACTCAACAGCTGTCCCTTTTGGAGAAACTGGACCTGATACTGACTTAACACTGGGCAGCTGCTGGGCACTTCTTTAAGAGGCTTCCCATGCAGCCATCCCAGTACGAAAACTCTGTCATATAAACCCAGAATTACATACACTTTACTGCACTACTTATTACATAAGCAGGAAGAGGATTCCTGTTACAAAGTTCACTGGGGCTCAGATATGGTTTCACAAAATGTGAGAGTTGCAGAGAAAGAACTTACTTTAGCTGAATTTATGTGTTCCAAGGACTGTTTTGAACAACTAGATGACAATAAATACTATACCTTGCTACCAGTCAAAACTGTGCTGCAGTTGCAGATCCTGTCATTTTGTTTCACGCATACATACTGAATATATTTTATCAATCACAGCTCTTACATATTTCATCCCCACAACATGGCTGATGTATCTATAGATGCAATGTCACAACAATCATATATCTGTAAAACGAATGTTGTTTTGTTCCATCCTCCCCACATGGTTTTCCACTGCTTTGTAACAAAAATATATTCCAAAGTTTTTGTGCATCCATTTGTGTTTTCTTAAGCAGAAAAAGTGATTTGAAAGGTTCACTGAGTGAAAAAATAAATGTAGACAGAAATTTCTCTAGTAGGTTGAAACGTGCACTTGTTCTATTTGCCTCTGATTTAAAAAGGGCTTGCAAGTTATGCACTTATGTGCATAAACACGTACGGATTCCCTGGAGGTATGTCATCATAAGAAAATTATTATCAAAGTACAAAATGTTTTTGATTGGAGCCATAGTCAGACGCTTATCAAGATTGCTCATAGAGGAACGAGGATCTTCACTGAAAATGAATTGAAAAGCCAAGCATCTTATTATTGCTAAATGTTGGCATATATACTTTCATGCAACACTTGAGAGACATAGAGGTGCATCAAGTGCTGAAGCATTTGAACTTGGTAGCAATTGTTCAACTGACAGGTTATCTGTTGTATTTCCAAATTAGAGATGATATGGATAGGTTCAACCATAGTTTGCGTATAAACTTTAAAACTCTGAAAAAGCAAAGGGCATGAAGGAAAACAGAATATATTTTCTTTAATGAAACAAATGTAATTTCTGCCAGTTCATTATCAGTAATGCTAGATGTTAAAAAACATAAAAACAAAAGAAGAAATTCATAACATTGTACATTTATAGATCTAAATGTCTGTGATAGACTGCCAATTATTGAGCTGTGCTGAGTAAGAGTGATGCTTACTTTGCAGTAAGATCTGCACCAGAGACAGATCAGTGTGTCAGATTCCATTTCTGAATTATCGGATTTTTGAATTATTGTACTCCCTTCTTGCCCATGGAAGTCTGTAATTTATTATTCTCTCACTCTAAAAATGAATCACAGCCTTTCCTTTTCCAGGTTATTTTGCATGTTGTGGTCTGGGAACAGGCACAGAATTGCCACCTGCTCTGTTCTGTCTCTATGCCATCCTTGCTTCACATAAAATAGAAGAATTTGGTGTAAAAAGCCACAGTTTCTACCACACTACCTATACCTGAAAGTGAGTTAATCAAAACAGGGATATTAGTGTGCCAAGTCATAATAGAATTTTCATTAATTTTAGTTTCTCAGACTTTCTCAACACATCTCTTACTTTCTAAAAATTAGAGTAACTTGGTGGATGACATTGGTAACAGGTGAATGAGACCCTGATCTGATCCTTTCTGTGATTATGGGACCTGAAGTGAGACATTAACCTCTACTGTTCCTCTTTTGAATAATTTACAAAGCAGTTATTCTTTGCATCTTCCAGTTATCACATCTTCAATCTTTCTCTGAAAATAAAGCAACTTCAGGTGAATTTGGAAAGGCTAGTTCACGCGATAATCAAATTCCCAAGCACACGACTTTTTGGCTATTTTTTAATGCTGTCATTAGTCATTTAGTCTGAACAACAAATATAACACAATCTGATAATAGAGTTAAGAGGCATTTTAGTGCATCTACAGATCAATGTCCAACCTCTCTGATCAACAGATCAATACCAAACTCTCTGTACACCATATTGTCCTTCAAGAACTACAAGCCTGCAAAACTGTGGGAAAGGATGGAAAGTGACAAGAACAGAAATGAAACAAACTGCAAAACTGTACGTTAGAACAGGGAGTAACACAGACAGTGAGAAGCTGAAAGAAAGCACTGTTATCTCAAACAGTGTTCAGTGGGACCCACCCTGGGCCATGTCAGGCTGATAAGAAGAGCTTGTATTGTTGAGTGACATGAAAGAATCTGCTCTTGGCTGATGTTTGCTGATCAGGCTGACTTTTGGTATTATTCTGGAGAGAACAGCTACTATGGAGTCACCATGCATGCCCACCAGCACATCAGGTAGCACACATGTGATTGCTGCTTAATCAGCTGCCAATTACCTGTCTGGGAGAGCAGGTCCCATTGCCCACAGCAACCAGAGATGCATGAGAGTAGAATAAAGAAGAAAAAAATGAAGATTTTGGAGGTAGTTTTTCTACTCCCTCCACTGAACTGCAGTTGTATGGGTCAACAAGATGTCTGCTGACCAACATACAGTCCCCCTGCCATCCAGTGAGATGTTGCTGGATCCATGGTGGCAAATATCCTCATTCTGTAACCCATTTGCTAGGATTCCTCTCTTTGCTATTGCTAACTTCCCCATCTTCCCCACATTTCATAACTGCTTACTAGTTGGGCAATGTTTCACCTTGCTTGATGCCTTAGTCTTGCTCCGGATCTACACACACACGTGCACGTGCACACAAACACATATATATATCATACCATCTTCTCCAAAAATTGGAGCTAGACAGCACTGCAAATGCTTTAGTTTATTCCAACATCACCAGCAATGGATTTGTTATATAAAAATGCACAGAAAAATTACCAATGAGGCAGGCAGTTAAATTTAGCAATTGCATGCTAAATTTATCAACAGCCTGATAATCACTCCAAAAATACCATATTGCTCTATATTCTTAATCTAATTGGTTGACATTTCTCTGCTGAATCTGCTGGACTTTCAAAATTGGAAGTGATAAAATGCTGAAATTTGGCTTCATTGATCACAGCCAATAATCATTTTGCAAAATTAGCACAATTTTTAAAGCCCTTATGTGAATGCAGTTTAAAGATGTAATTTGCATATCTTGGCAGACCTACTATTTAAAGTTCTACAGGAAATATATGCAAAAGCATGATGGCTAAATATAATTTTTTTTTTCTCTTTCATTTCTAAAGTGCTAAGTGAAATGCCCAGCCCATGAAAAACATCACAAAAAGGCTTTTCAATATACCTGAATCATTTAACATCTTCAAGGTAAGTAGTATTGACAGCTGTTTCATTCAACGGAAGCTACAAAGTTGGGAGCTGAAGAAGTAGGTCATAAATTCAACAACATTCAGAGTCTGTGATAAACATAAAATGTCAAGGGAAAGGAGAAGGATTTTTGTTTTGAAGCCTTGAGCCTGGTACAACTCTGATTCAGCAGCATCGTTACTCAATCTATTCCTCATGTGAAGAAAATATTTGTTCTGGCAAGTTCCTCTCACAGGGGTTTTCTGCAAAGGAAACAGTTCTTGGCAAAAAAACATTTCTTACTCTTCAGCATTCAAGATATTCTAATTTTAGGCTTCTCTTAGCATACAGAACATTCAGTAAATTTGTCAACTAATTCCTTAAACATGATAAAGAAAACCTAAAAGAGAGGCAGTCTCCCTTAGTATTTGTAACTTTGATGAGAAAAAAAAATGAATTGCACAGAACAATTAAATAATTCCAACTTTTCCCTTTTTGCTAATTTGATCGCATTGGATGAAAAATATTCTTCTGTGCTTTAGTGAAAATTACATCTTTCATCATCTTTTAATCAGAGTTTGAATTTATTCTCTTAGGTTTCATGACTGAATAAGGAAGGAATTTAACTGGTTTTTCTTTCACAGAAAAAACCTGTAGCGAGAACACCAACATGAAAACATTGATTTGCTTTTGTCCTCTATGGGCATTGGTCTTATGTATTAATTCCATCTGACTTGTAAAGAAAACTTGATTTGCAGGTTGCGTCAAGCATGTTTCTGGGGTATAAAGATCTATACACAAATTCTGTTACAAACACTTTTGCACTGAAGTTAACAGGAGGGACATGCAGATACTTTATTCATTAGTAAGTGTACACAATGCTATTTATTTATCCTCTAGACATAATGCCAGACACAGAGTAGTTAGAATCCTAGTGTTAACAAATATCATAACAACTGAATTTGTGGCAGATACTAAATTTCTAACAATTTTCATCACTTTAGAAGTATGTGTGCCTTTTCGTTGTCTTTTATTTCAGCCCACTACATTTAGGAAAAAAGAAAAATTATTATAACTTTATTATTTTTGACCAATAGAATTCTTACTGCTAACAAAAAATTCAGCACTTTTGAAGCAGATCTTTATAGCTCTGAGCAGGCACAAGCTTGAAACACATCAGAGGATCTGAGGAGAAAAGTTATGTAGCCTCCTTTCTTTTATCAGACTTAAAATGGGAGTCTTGCTCAAGCGAGAATCCAAGATTAAATAGTATAGTTCTGTTCTTTGTCACACAATATTGTCATTCTTAGCACCATCTAAAGGCCTTTGCACAGTATAAAGGCAGAACACAACGTCAAGGACCATCTGACTTTAAACAGACCTGTAGTTTCTCTTTGTAAAAGTGGCAATTTAAGGAAAAAACACTACTCTGCAACTGGAGAAAAAAGGAGCAGGTTTCTACCTAACAAGATTTTTAGAATATAAATATTCCATTTGCATTTTAAACCATATTTTGTCTTGAAAATAAACAATATGTTGCCAATATCATCCACCTATTCAGAAAGGAGGAAAATTCCATGGAAAGGCAAACTTCACCTCACATAAATACAGAAAGAATAATCACAAAACTCACCCTTTGGGCTCTAATCTCCAAGTGATTTTCTTGACTAGTATACTCATCATATTTAGGAAGGACTAGGGCATCTATTTCCTATGGCTACTGCTTTTTTTTAGGATTATAAAGTTATAGTGTCATTTCAGAGAACACTGAGCTATTTGAAAGTATCAACTTTAAAAACTGAACATAATTATTTAACATAGTTGAATACTTTCAAAACATCTTGTATAAAATTCTTATTAAGGATAAAATATTTCAGTAAGTTTGCATCAAGCTTGTGCTGTTGTTTTTTTCACCAGTCCCAATTAAGATCATCTTCTTGTGCATGAATGCAGCTGGACCTCTACTTTTGTCTCCATTTCCCTCATAAGAAGGAAAATTTGAGTATACGTTTTGGATTTATGTGGAGTGTTTTACTTTTAGTACATATATTTAATAGAAATAAATAAAAATTGTGATGAGAAGTCACTTGGCATACATGCACAAAGAAATTTAAATGTCTTCAATACCACAAACATTAATTCTGAATTAAATAAATAACTATTTAAGAATTAATGTTTAGTTAATTAATCCACCATTAGAAGAGGGATGCAAATTGGTTTAGACCTGGTCTCAGTAAGGATCCTGAGAAGCTAATGTAGGTTGCCTTAATTCTGTAACTAAACATCACTATGGTACTGTTATTATTTATCACTTTTATGCAATGATTATTGCACTAGTCTATTAATATTTTCCTTCCAGTAATCTGTACACAGTGAAATTTTCACCAGAAGACAAGAGGGTACTTGAGTGGTTTGGTTGATGATGACCATCATCACTCATAAAACCAAATACAAAGTGAAACCTGAAGATATGTGAAAGGGAGGAGGCAAAGCCAATAGTAAGGTATCTGTATAGAAAGAAAATTCTAATGTATTTTGTTTTCTTACTTCTAATTGTATTTACTGAGTTGAGCAGCGTAGCAAAATTTACAACAAAACTGAAACATCTGGAAAACTTGTAGAAATGAAAATAAATACAAGAGGTGGGAAAGAAAGGTAAAGATGAGAAAAGCTGGAAATAGTTTGATTTTTCAAACTGCATACAGCTAAAATATTTGGAGGGAACTGACAGAGAAGTAAGATCCTTCTAATTCCCATTCATATGTTTATTGCCTTATTAAATCACATTCCCCACTGTTTGCTGGTTATTTCAAAGGAATATACATTTCCTAAATGGAAGCTAAAGGAAGACTTCTGATGGTGAACTTTGTTGAAGAAGGAGGAAAATGAAGCAGATAAGATTATACATATAAGGGGGGGAGCAAATTTACATCAATTTGGGTCCATGTTTTTTTGTTTTCTTGCTTTTCTTGTTTTTTTCTCTGTGTGTGTGCGTGTGTGTGTTTTATAAGTTAAGGACAGATACAGTAGGACAGCAAAATACAAGAAGAGTGTCTGTGAATTTTCTATTTGGAAAAGAGGAGGTTTACTTCAGGATATTTTGCTATTGTATCAATCCAGTGAAAATGTTCAAAGGCTGTTAAAATTGTTCTAGGTATTTTGTTTGTTTGTTCTTGTGGGGTTTTTTTTAGACTTTCATAATCTTGTATTTTTGGGAAATGGGAATTCTTTGTTAATTCTGGGAAGATTTTTTACCACGAGGCTAATTTTTCAGCTCATCGCTGTCAAAGAACCTTTTCCTTCTACAAGTGCTTAGTGAATACACTAATAAAGAGTTGGTAAAATGTTGTTTTGTTATTCTCCTGGGCTGAAAACTAAGATTGCATCTAATTTATGAAAAAATGTCTACGTAATAACATTTTTCACACGTAGTACAGATGTAAAAGCACTTATGAACTTCTCATTGACCAAAATAAAATCCAGTCTCAGCTGCTACTTCGAGTGAAACTCTGAAATTGTATGTAATGTTGACAATGTAGCATTTAGATTTGCTGTCAAATAATAACACTCACGATTGCCACTAATGTTTGAACAGATAGTCAGAAGGGCAATATTCAAAGAGAAAAATTCTTTGTGCTGGTGAGGTATTCAAAGAATGACCTGAAATAGAAGTAATATCCTTATCAACTCTAGGTTTCTCTCTCTTTTTGTTTGTTTGTTTGTTTGCTTGTTTTTGACAAAGAAATAGGACGGATGAGAGTTCTTTTTGTGAAAATGTGTGTTCCAAGCACTGGCAGCACAAGTTACATTGTGTTCACAGCCTTGGCTATATGATGTCATTTACATAAAGGCTATTATCTGCTGGATGTTTAGCAAAGTCAAAGAAGATCTGTGGAATGCAAGCCAGGGTCCAGGTCTTCTAATGGCGCTCACAAACCTTTCAGTGATGTGAGCAAGCTCTACATGGGAGCTGAATGTGTAGAAGTAAGCATAGGAAGTATGTCTTTCCCTTCATTACAAAATAAAATGTTTAAATACATTATGCAAAGTTTAAGTACACCAGAGATTAAAACTAAGATCTCATAACTTTCCTTCAGTGTAAAGCCATAATCCAATAAGCTATGTGTGATGGTATTTCACCATATAATGCCTCATATTGTACACAGCATAAATGTTCAAATTTTGTCCATGCATATTGAAGAGGCAGACAGAAAGGCAGATTTTTGTATTTACTATATTGTGGTGGTAATCAGTTGGAGTAGACAGAATCAGAGGATAAAAAATGTATTTCTGGGCACTTAAAGGGCAACTCAAGTGAGACACTATGGATTTAAAACCCTTAAATTGGAATTTATCTGAATTAAAGCAGATGTGTCTTTGTTTTACATCACTAAGTTCTGCATAATTTAGTAGAATGTGAAGAGTACTATTTTTCTATGTGACAATGCCAAATGTTTTGCAGATGCTAACGTTGCTGATACACTTGAGCAGCAGGAAATAATTTTTATTTGCAGAAGCTGAAGAAAATATGGAAAGAATTTTCATGTCCATCTTCTCCAGAACCTAAAATGAATCCAAGAGAGTCTTCAATAAGGAGAATTTCTCTTACAAGAAATAAACATTTCATTGCATTACTTTCCTCTGGAAATGATTGATTAAGATAAACACTGGAAGAGAGAGTAAAGGGGGTTGTTTTTGTTGATTTTGTTAATCTTTCCCTTTAGAATGAGAACAAAATCCAATGCCACTCTACTCAGATTTGTTCCTCTTGTCTGTAGCCAGCTTTCAAATTAATTTCAGCCTGTGCTTTCACTCACTACTTATATAGTAGCTGATAATATTCTTACATTTTCAATTAGCCTTCCTTGAATGGCAACCTTACCTGAAGGTTCAGAACTTTCATTTTGGATTGGCAAAAAGGACAGAATCTGGAAGGGAAGGGAAGGGATAACAGTCTTAACTCAGAACAAAGAAGAATACACAGAATGAAATCAAAGATCTATAGCTACCAAGTGAGGACAAACTATCACAGAAACATTGAATAATATCATGCACTAAATTAGAACTTTGACACAAAACATATTCATCTTCTCAAGTGTAAACTTGAGAGTGCACTTGATTCCAATGCCCATGATGACTGCAGAGATGTGAAGTAGACCAGTCCCATCATCAGTCCCTGGAGGGATGCCACTCATGACCAACCTCCATTTGAACATTTAGTTGTTGACTGCAACTCTCTTAATGCAACCATCCAGACTATCCTTATCCAAAGAGCGGTGTGTTCATCAAATTAATTTTTTGTACAATTTGGTGATCAGAATGTCATGTGGAATAGTGTAAAATACTCTGGACAGTTCCAGGTAGACAACATCAGTTGCTCTTCCTTTATCCAATGACACTGTAAATCCATCATAAATGGCCACCAAGTTTTTCAAGCATGACTTACCCTTTGTGAAGCCATGTTGGTTACCATAAATCACCTCATCTTTATTTTCCAGGGCCTTCATAAGGATCTGTTCCGTGATCTTGCCAGGCACAGAGGTTGGACTGACTAGCTTGTAGTTCCCTGTTTTTTTTTTCTTTCTTGAAAATTGGTTATTTTCCACTCAGTGGGAACTTCATCAAACTACAGTGACCTTTCAAATGTGATGGATAGCAGCTTGAGATCTTCATCTGCCAGTTCCCTCAGAACCCATGGATGTATCTCTTTGATTCCCATGGACTTCAGATACTTCATGCTCTTTAGATGGTCTCAAACCTCATCTTCACTTATACTGCTCAGATCTTCCTTCTCCTGGTTCTTATCATCGCTTTTTGCAACTTGAACTGTGCAGCTGGAGACCTAGCTGATGAAAACTACTGCAAATAAGTCACTGAGCACCTCAGCTTTCTCTATATCAGTCATGACCAAGTCTCCAGTTATCTTCTGCAGAAGGCTCACATCTTCCCTAGCCTTTCTTTTATCACTGATATACCTATAGAAAACAGTTTTGTTCCCTTTTATGTCCTTGGATAGATTTAATATTATCTGAGCTTTAGCTTTTCTTACCCAGTCCCTGGCTGCTAGGACCACTCCTTTGTAATCTTCTCAACTAGCCCATTATTGCTTCCACTCCCTATAGACCTTCTTTTTCTCCCCAGGTAAGACCAGGAGCTCCTTGATGATCTCAGAGAGCCTCCTGGGATTCTTGCCTTCCATTCTCCTTCTCAGAATACACTCCTTCTGGGCTTGGAATTGATACTTGAATCACACTGACCAGATTATTTGTGCCCCTCTTCCCTCCATGGCTTTATTCCATATCACCCTGCCAAACAGCCCTCTGAAGAGGTCAAAGTCCTATCCTGAAGTCCATAGTAGCAAGCTTGATGTGCACACTCTTTGATGCCCTAAAACTCTCAAACTCCACTACTCCATGTTCCCTGCAGCCAAGACTGCCCTTGAGCTTCACATTAATTACTGGACCTGCCTCATTGGTGAGGACAAAGTCCAGTATAGCACCTTTTCTCATGGATTCTTGTACCACTTGGAAGAGGAAATTATTATCAACACATTCCAGAAACCTCTTCAGTTTCTGGTTCCCCACTGTGTTGTCCTTCCAACAGTTATTAGGATGGCTGAAGTCCCCCATGAGGATGTTTTGTGAAGACAAAGTTGATCCTATCTACTTATAGAGGTCTCTGAGTAAGGAGCAACTCCATTGCCTCTCCTTACTGGTCTACCTTTCCTAAAATGTGCATAGCCATCCATGACAGCATGGTGGGAGTTGTTCTATCATCTCTCCATAATCACAGTGAAATTATGACCCTGCCACTGCACACAGATCTCTAGTTCTGTTTATTCTCCATGCTGAGTGCATTGTTATGCAAATACTTCAGAAGAGAAATGGAAGCAGAAAATGCAGGTTTCCCTAGAGGAAAGTAAGAGTATCCTTCACAGCTATACATCCCCTTGAGCAGGCTGGTGTTCTGGCTTATGTAACGGGAGGCAGATAAGGAGCATTTGTCACTCTTCTGGTAGGTGTGGGTTGATCTTAGAGGGATAAAGTAAACGAGAGAGAGAAAAAAGAAAAAAAAAAACAACTACTTTAAACTGAGCTTACATATTACGACAACACAGGGAGAAGGTTTTATTCCATATCCAGGGTAAAAAAAGGATTGAACTTATACAATCATCTGAAATTTTCTCATGGGATTACTCCTGTGACTATGAGAGTAAAAGATGTCTAAGATAAAAGTCAACAACAACAACAAAAAAAAAAATAAAGCAGATAACATCTGCATGCTTGCATGAACTTTGTACTGTGGGAAACAAGTTGTACTTAGAGAAAAATATAGACAAATAAATAAGATCAAAATGTGCGTATCATTGAAGAAAAGGTGCTTGAAACATTATTCTCCTATATTATAGTGGTCATCTAAGGCTATTAGCAAATTCCCTTTTAATTAGTTTTCATGTGTCTAAAATCTCACTTTATTCTCCTTAATAATAATAGACTCACATAGAATCTCTGAGGCTGGAAGGGAATTTTTAAAAACTTCCCTACCAAGCCCTCTGATCAAGCAAGTTCAGTACTGTACAGTCTCCTTCATTTTTGGTTATCTCCAAGGAAGGAGATTCAACAGCCTTGCTCTGGGCAACCTCTGTCGGTGTTTGAAAACTCCTTGGTAAAAAAACTTTTTTAAACTTCATCCTGTTTTGATTTTGCTTATAACATCTTGTCTTGTCAGTGGACACTGATGAGAATAGCCTCTTCCTTCTTCCTTCCTTCCATTTAATCTGACAGACAATATTCTTCTGTGCATTTTCCTCTCCAGGCTGAAGAGTCTTAAAAAACTTTGCCCTGCTTTGCATACTAGAGGCTCTAGACTCTTAGTCATTCCTTATCTTGAGTGGGACTTGCTTTAGTAAATCTATGTCTTCTAGCATATTGGAGCCAGCACTTCAGATAATGTGTAGAGAAAAAAGATCACCTCCCTCAGCCTGCTGGCAATGCCCTGCCTTATGCAGCCAAGAAGGCTATTAGTATTTTTTTTACCATGAGGGAATAACTCAATCTTATGGCTAGCTTGTTGTCTGCTAGAATCCCAGCTTAGTTCTGGGCTCCCCCAATACAAAAAGACAAGAGTCCAGTGAAGGGCTACAAAGATGATAAAGGCCTTTTCCCTTATGAGGAAAGGCTGAGAGACCTGGGTCTGTTCAGCCTTGAAAACAGAAGACTCAGAGGGGGATCTGATCCAGGTCTATAAATATTTAAGGAGTGGGAGGCAAAGGGACAAGGCTGGCCTCTTCTCTTCAGTGTGTGGCCATAGGAAAAGGGGAAATGGCCACAAATAAATGCAGAAGAAGTTTGGCACAAATGTGTGTGGAAACTTCTTCAATTGAGGGTGACAGAGCACTGGAACAGGCTGCCCAAAGAGGTTGTGGAGTCTCCTTCTCTGGAGATGTTCCCTTCCAACCCCTAAAATGTTGTGAGCTCTGCAGAACTGGCTTCCAGTCTGTCAGCCCTGTGAGAGAAGTATTGTATTGTGAAGATGAGTTTGACACTCAGAATGAAAGTGTTTTCAAAGAGAAGTATGTCCATCCCTTCTGTCCTGTAAAATCAGATTATTAAAAATATTTTAAGCTTGACATCTACAGAGGAAGTTATTAGAAAACACTGATTAAAATTTCTATTGCCTTTTGCACTAACATTTTTGCATGAAGCTCTTTCTTGTTCACTAAAGCAACTTGCCAAGTTTGTACTTTGCTAATCCATATTCATGTATGTAAGTCACTCTGACAGTAATGTCTCCTGTTCATTTCCATGGAAACTACAGCAGATACAATGAACACAATAATGCTGTGTGATAGAGCGCATTCTCAGCTATGAAACGCTATTTTTCAACATAGTTGCCACTACTGGTTACATATGTTTGCCGCTGATGTACAAGCGCCTGCATGCTGATCTCATAAAAATCTGCCCTAGCAGAGGTGACCCACTGTTGCTATTGCCACATCTGAAACACAGCACCTACCACCACACTGTGCTCACATCCATGGATTGATCTTGATAAATGTTCAGCAAGCACTGATGAATGCAAAGATACAAGTTTGTTTGTTTGTTTTGGTGTTTTTTTTTTTTGTTTGTTTTTGCTTTGTTTTTTGTTGTTGTTTTTGCATGGAGGAATTCATTTACACAACTTTTTTTCATGTGTAGGTCCATGTAAGGTGCTCCTCTGCTGACATCTTCACACAGGAACAAAATTCAATAGAACATGGGTAGAAAATTTCAACCTCTACTAGCATACCATCAGCGTCTTCCATCTAAGGCATGTTTGTCATGCTTCCACCTGTAAAATGGTTGACACTTTCTTGTTTGGGAGATGTGGTGAATTTCAAGGATGCTGTTCTATCAAAAATATTTTGAGACATTTTAGCTAAAGACATGAAAGCACAATGTATTTTTTTTCCTAAATAAGGTGACTTTTACTGGGTTCTTTGCTCCCTTTGGTGCATTTTCTCTTCTACAAGCTGTCTTCTCATCTATTCTCACAGCAAAGTAAATTGGCACCTTTTGTATTAGACTGGGAAATTAAAGACAATTTAAGAAATTAGTTTTGCCTCTCTTTATTAGTCAATAGGTTTCTCTGTGTTTAACATGTACTACCTCTATAGAATCTTCCATATCAGACCCATCATCGCCCACTGCCTAATTTGTTGTGGTTTCCCAGCTATTTCCACTTCAACCTCATGTGATCTTAAATCTTTTGCAGCAGACTCAACATTATACTTTTGAAAAATCAGTTTTAAAAACAGTCATATTTATCCACTTATATAACATGTGCAGTATGATTGTTTGCATGGATAAAGAGATACCTATTGAAACTAAATGGCACATTTCGTAGACTGAATGACCTATTAGGTTAGTTAGATGCAGTGACTTTCAGTGCCAGACATTAATAATCTCTTTTACATACATCAGCTTGTGACAGCTGCAACTGAAGGTTTAAAGCCTCAGAGCTTTCTTGAATAGATTGTGCCCTGAGCAGAGCTGAGCTGTCAAGCGGATGGACAGGGATTGTACCCTTTATAGTGGAAAAGAAATAAAAGTGCAAGTCTGTCTGCTCACTCTCATTCTTTTTATCTACCCTTCCCTTCTGTTTTTGTGAAGCTCTGTTGCTCCTAGAACAGTTTGTACAAATGGCAGGACATTAAAAGCAGAGGTCCTGGAAACTAACACCAAGGGAAGCTATCTTGTAATTCATTCTTTTTTGCACACAAAAAAGTGAGTAAGATCAGAGACTTGTTTCCAACAAAGTGGTATAAAAGTTGAGTGCTACGTGTGTGTCCATAAAACTGTAACAAACAAGTTGTAGAAATAATTTTATTTCCCTAAAAGCATTCACATGACTTGTAGTGATTGACAAGTTTTTTTTGTTTTTTTAATAGAATAATAAATTTTTCTATTCTAAGAGAATTGGTGTTGTGTTTTCACGAGAGAGACAAAATTCAGAAAACAATACTACCATGACAGGTAGAAAATGGAATTTAAAATAACAGTTCTTAATCACACTTGCCTTCTTTTCTATCGGCACAATACTTTTTCCATAAGTTGCCTACACAGTACACAGTTTCTGAATTGATTTGCACTGAAGCAACATTAGACTTCCAAAAAACACATAAATCTTTTTTTATTTTGCCAAATGTGGAATGTCCATTCAGCTTTAAGTGGGTGTTATTTCTAATCTAATACTGTACAAATTTGATGTTTACCTATTAACATGCATAGAGTCTAAATCTACTCATCTCTTTAATAACAAATATATAGATATAAGTACATATTCTTATTCCTTAGCCAAATCATAGTCCTGAAACAGTCCACAATACTTATCTTGTGAATAAAATCCCCACATTAAACACAATCCCAATACTCACTCTCCTCTCCCTAGCAGACCTTCTATCACTTACTGGCTTCATTCCCAAATGACTTTTAATTCAAGAACTCACCAAATAAGAAATAACCCCAGTACCCACAGTCATTGTAATACTTTCCTTCCTAGGCCTATTCTTCTACCTCCTCCTTGCATACCACTCAACAATTACACTCTCCCCAACTCCTCCAACCACATAAAACTATGATACATGTCAAATGCCACTACTGCCATCCTAAATACACTATCAACCTCCTTACTAACGCTCTCCCCCGTAATTACCTCAATAATCTAGAAACTTAGTATTAAACTGCCATTCAAACCAAAGGCCTTCAAAGCCTTAAATAAGTGTTAAACTTGTCATAGTTTCTGCCCATGCTAAGGCCAACAGAATCACAGAACTGTTGGGGTTGGAAGGGACCTCTAGAGATCATTGAGTCCAACCTCCCTGACACAGAAGACTCCCTAGCCCAGGTTGCACAGGTAGGTGTACAGGTGGGTCTTGAACATCTGTAGAGAAGGAAACTCCACAACCTCTCTGAGCAGCCTGTTTTAGTGCTCTGTCACCCTTACTGTGAAGAAGTTCCCATGCACATTTGTGCAGAACTTCTTATGCATTTTTTTGTGGCCATTTCCCCTTCTCCTATCACCACACACTGAAGAGAAGAGTCCAGCCTCACCCCTTAGGATGAGTTCTGAACACAAACCTAATGCTTTCATTAAACTAAAGCCTCTACCTAGGCTGTTTGGCCTTGATTCTGTGATTTTATGATTCTACGATCCCATACATTGCTAGTTCACAGGTAGATGCCTCACCTTCTGGCTTCTGCCTACAAGAATCTGGCACATCTCTAGTGCAACACTTCATGAATTTCACTACAGAGACAATAAGAAGAGGAATTAAAACTCTATAAAAAGGTACAGCCTAACACTTCAATACCCAGTCATCTAAACATCAACCAGTGATTATTCTCAACTAACCACAAAGACATCAGTACTCTTTACCTGATCTTCAGCACATGAGCAGGCATAATTGTTGCAACATTTAGCCTGCTAACCTGTGCAGATCTAGGGCAACCAGGAATCCTTTCATAGGTGACCAAATTTACAATGTAATTGTTACATGTTAAATGTATTTTCTTCCAACAAGATAGTTGACTACTGACCATATATTTTATGTGCATCTGCCTTTTACTGCATTGCTATTTATGTATTGTTTTGATATTTGTCCTTCTCTATCTTTTGCACTCTGTGGATAAAGCAATTTCTTTTCAAGCTCTCTTTTTTTTGGGGGGGAGGGGGTTAAGGGCAGAAGGGGGGAAAGTGGGGGACAGAGCACCCAGAACCCTAAGTCTACATTCTCTTTAACAAAAAAGACAGCACTAAAAATGTTCATTTTATAAAGATAGAGGACAGTAACATTCACTAAACTTGGTGTGCAAGTTAGACAAAAAAGGCAAAGAAGGCTTTGGGAAACATAACGCAGTGGCATAATTTTAAAAATGTTCAGTATGTTAGAAGGGGAAATGATGTTTCTTTCGAATGAGTTTGGTAGACTGAAGAAAAGTATTAAGAGGAAGCTCAGTTATTTCAGTTGTTGATAGTTGCAAAGTTTCCATGCTGCCCCATTTCCAAGGGAAGTTATCTTTACCAGCATTTCTCAAGTTGCCAGCCTTTTCTAATTTCTGTTCCTTGACCATCAATAAAACAGGAGCCCTTTATCTGAAAAAAGAAAGAAGTGCTCCAAAATTGTACCTGAACTGTCATGTGGGAATATTTATCCACAGTAGCTTACCTTCCAAAATGGTTCTTTGCCTCCTTCCTCATTCACCTCAAGCTCAAAACTGCAGCATGAGAATATATAGTTCCTGTACGTAGCCTGCCTTAAATATTAAAGAAACGTTATACTGTTATTCTTACTGCAGTGTGAGTATAGTAAAAACTGAACACTGCTGCCATTGTCTTTACACTATTTTCCGTGTGTTATTTTTCTTCTTAATGTTCCCTGAAAAGCACTTTTTCCTTATCAGCCTTGTCCCACACATGATAGAGATATTTTGTTCCTCAGAAGTTTCTGTCCAGCTCAGTGTTATGTACCATGACCCTGTGTAGTGGATGGGAAAAGATGTTAAGAGAGCTCCTTAATGGGAGGCTGAATCTGGATCTTTTTAAGATGAGGAGGAGGTGTAAAAGACCCTCAAGTTTTTGGATACGTTGTCTTGCTGCTTAGCTATTTCATTTCCAGAACACAGAGCTCTGCTGTTCCCAACTGTAATTTATTTTAAAATTGATGTTCTCTTGTTCCAGGAGTGTGTTGCTTTGGTATTTTTGGCATTCTGATCCATCTGTACATAACATAAAACAGTACTGTGCAAGTATTTAACCTCATCATGACTGGGCATAATCAACACCACATGTTTAATTGTTGAAGCCAGGGACAAAAGTAGGATGCCAAGAGGTGAAAAATAGTAATGTCTAATGAACTTCAATTTTCAATGAGCAAGCACCTTTAGGATAGCCTGAGAAACTCCAGGGATGCAGATCTTGTTAGTTTTTAGATATCAATTTTGAGCACACCTACTTAAAAGCAATATATTTTAATATATTATATATTCCTATATATATATTAATATATATATATTATATATTCCTATATTTTAAGGAATAATTACTGATAGCAGACTAAGACAACAACAGAGAAATTACATGGCAGTTAACTTTTCTATGAAGTCCCTTCCCATCTAGTCCACGCAGTTGTGGATAAGCAAGCTTTCAGAAGCCTCTGAAAAATTCTCCATACTGAAGATGTAGATAAGGCATAGAGCAGTGTTCCAGTTACAGGCAACTGCCAGTAGAATTATTTCAGAATATTCTTGATGGCAGCCATGCAAGTGGATATTTAATATACAGCTAAAGAGCGTACTGATTTTTTTTCCCTTAATCACTCATGATATTCTTTATCTAGTCTTTCTGTCTCACTGATTTTTGTCATAATCAACAAATCAAAGTGGAAAAATGAAGTCTTTCCTCTCACAATAAGATATCACTCTGTTTTAAAATGTTGTTTTTACTATGAACTTTTATTTTATGGTGTCTACAGGGTAACTTCACTAGTATTTTATGAGAAGAACTTGCCAACGTTGGGAAACTTTCAACAACACATGCAATATATTTTGCTGTAAAGAATCACTCAGAATTTTACTGTGCCAGCCAGCAGAAACTCAACAATCCTGCTATACCAATTTTCAGCTATTCATCAGTCCAGTAATGCACACTCTCACTTGGCATGGAAAGCATGGTGTGAAACAACAGCAGATGATAGACTACGATGATGGTAAATAACAGTGATAACGGCTATTGATTACTTTTTGGAGAAACCATTCACTGCATGGTGTTTGTGGAAACAGTTATGCAAACATCTGGTGTTACTAGATATGGCTTTTTCACATAAAGAAGATGGACATTTGCAATTTTTTCTATTCATGGAGGTCAGAAAAGTCAGTTCCCTTTCTCATATATATATATATATTTCTCAATATATCCCGTGTTGCTTGACTTTCCTCCTCTGGTTGGAAACCATAATGATATTTTAAGAACTTATTCAGTAAAAAATATTGCCAGACTTTATCATGTATGTCATCAACATTTTATAATAATAATATAGGAATTCATTTGAATTTATTTCCTACTGCTGAAAATTCTACCTAGTTTTTGGTGAGGCAGATGTTTGTTAAGAAACAAATGACCTTTCTTTCCAGGTCAGATTGTTTTTGCCAGTAGCACATATACGGTGTTCCCCAGATATGGAGACAATAATATGCAAAATTATATCTGTACGTCAAACAGCATTCAAAATCAACATATACATGGCAAGCATGTGCTCCAGGTGAGACAGAAATTAACTGCAATGTGAAATTAAAATGAATGTCAGTTTTCTTCATTAACTCATTGACACTTCAGGCTATAACCTTAACGGTTCATCCTATCTGACTTCAGAAGGGTTGCTTAAATGAAGGATGCTAATGTAAGTTTAGAATATCAGAACTTAAACATGTTACTTAGAACATCTTTTATTACTTCACTTTCACCTTGCCTGTTAATTAGTTAGCATTAGCTTTACTGATATTGTTTTGAAACCTAAGCAACTGCAGTCATTTACACTCTAGCTATAAATTACAGATTTTAATTTTCTTCAGAGTGCCTAATTTCTTTCTCAGTGTACTGAGGTTTGGTACTGAGTTGGGGCAAGATCTGTTTTCACTTTCTTGCTCCCACATAGAGTATGAAGAGAGATAGAAAGGAGTTTTGTACCTGATGAAGTTCAGAGTCTCTCTAGGCAATGGAAGAGAAATCTACCACTTGCTTCCCACACTGAAAGTGTGGTCAGCCCAGAGGAGAAAAAATCCAATTACTCCAGCCACCGAATGCCGAAGATGTGTAACAACCCTAACTGCTAACATCAGCCCTCAGGCTTTTGAAATCATTGGACCATCAGATTTCCCACATTAACTGGAAAACATGTATGTTGAAAAAAAAAACCATCATTCCACCACCTCCATGGGAGAACAAAGATATTTGACTACAGCTCTGGTGGTGGCTGACTACTTATATATTTTTTTTGAATCTTTCAAAGTGGCTGGAATCTTTGATGTATTATAATTATCCTTTGAACTCTATGAAAACCGAGGGACTGTTTGTATTGCTGACTTCCATCTACTACATTTGTTGCACTTCCTCACAGTAAGTACTGGGCTGGAGAGACCTTTCTTAAATGACAAATATCGATGCTCTGAAAAAGGCTATAGACTTTATTTGATATTTTTATCTTTATGTTGGCTATAATAACAAATGATTTTCTTTTTCTAAATAGCTACTTTATATTTTCGGATATGAGGAAATGTATAAAACATGACAGTGATGAGATATATATTCACACAGATTTCTAGTCTGGGGAGCATGTAGGACTAAGAAACTGTGACTGACACTTCTCTTGGAATCAGTTTGACATGTCACAAGGTACAAAGCAGCTATTTGGTAAAAAATTAGTCTTTACTGCATCCCAAACAAAGCAATTATTGCAGAAATTATGCATTAATATACATGAATGCAAGGGATTATGTTTATTAAAACTGGTCTCTGTGCAGGACTTCACACACTATTTTGCATGCATAAGTAGTCCTATTAAACTGAAACATTCCTGTCTGCATGAAGGAAGTGCTTAACTATTCACTGGTGGTGATCTTATTTTCAAAAGTATAGAGATATTGGGAGGTATCAAAAAGGCAATACGAACTTTTTTGGTTTCTGAAATCCAGCTATTTTACTAAACAGTCAGTCACATCTTGGTTCCCAGACTTAAGAATGACCTTTGGGCACATTTTTCTAAATATGTGTGGTGAGATTATATATATGCCATATAAAACCATATTTTTCTAAGTATGGTCTGAAGTATTTCATAATGGATGATTCTCACTTTGAAAGCTTTTAATGCAAAGAAGGGAATCTCAGATCAAATGAGAGAGATAAAAAATTATTTTGCCTTTGGTCCTTAATTATTAACTTGATTTCAAGAAAAATCTGTAGCATTCTCGTGTTATCAAGTAAAGGGCTGGTATTTTGTAGCTGTTTCTCTGAATAAGAAAATTAAAAAAAAAAAAAAAGCTAAATGTCAACTGAATTGCAAGGCTTTGCAAGTAGCAAACCTCAAATTGCAGGTGGTCAGCGGAGGTATATTAAAGGTTGGCAGCTAAATTTGCCTGAGATTTCTGCTGCTGCAAAGCTGTTCCTTCATAGGGTGTGAGTTGCTTAGCAAAGCTACCTTGCAATTCTTCCAGCTGCCAGACACATTAATGATGAGCAGAAAAAGGTCTTCACAGTCCTCTTTCCCAATGAGTAGGAGAGGAGAGTGGGAAATTACAAATCAAAACAGAGGCAATATTGCAGGAAGGCAAGGGAATGACAATGGTAACAAGCTGTGAGAGGCAATGGCAGAATTTGCTCCACAACTGAGCAGATGAATCTAAAAAGCTCTAAATAAGACCTCCAAATCCACAGATTCCTTTATTTTTGTAATGCTCTCAAGTGGTTAGAAGATGTGCACCAAGCCTCCCAGGATGGAGATTGCAGTTGCTTCCAGTACTGGTGCAAGCATAAACAGGTGAGGGTTGTGATTTGCAACTAATCTGAAGGACTTCAGCATGCTGACATGGGAGTCTAAGCAGTTCTTCCTGGCAGAATTCTTCTCCCTCAGAAAACAAAAAAAAAAAAAAAAAGAGATCTATATTCTTAAAAGTGTAAGAGGTACTCTATGGCTGCCTTCAGAAACACAAACCAACTATGTGATCAATACTATAGCAAAAGGTTATAGAAGAGGATGCATACAGAACTAGGAACTGAGAACTGTACATGAATGGAGTCAAGAGAGACCTTAAATTTTTATACGTTTGCTTTCCAGCCTCAATATTTTTTCAAGCTTTTTTTGTGTGCTTTGTTACATGTTTATTTGTAGGCAGAAAAATGTATAGCACTCTTAGTAGCTACCACAAAAATACTTCCTTTTTCCCATCTTTTGCAGAAGAATCAGATGGCTGGGAATGTCTACTTTCCTGAATGTGCCTTGCGGAAATACAATGAATGAACAGATCTGTTTTCTCAGTTAAAATAGTCATAAAATTAAGAGCAGAATACTGCATTTTGCATTGATGTATTTCAGTTGTTTCACATAGCTTTCAGTTTGAACACCTTTTTTTTTTTTTTAATTTTAACAAATCTGCCTGCTGCTAATTCTCAGCTTGTGGCACAAAAAGGGACGTGAACATATGCTCAGACAGAGAGGATACTTTGCATTTGGATTTCAGAGAGTTTAGTCATTCCTTAAGCCCAATAACCTTACAAATTAATTCCTTTTGCTTGCAGTGACATCTGTTGGTGAGGGCAGGGCTGATTAACTTCAAGGCTGCCACTATGGATGACATCAGTCAACAAGCTGTTTTTAAATGCAGGAGATGTCTCTTCTCTCTTCCCACCATCTCATTTTCAAGAGGAAGGAAATGTTTTTGGAAGTGCTGATATATTCAACTCAAGCATTATGTATTTGGTCTTTTTTCTTGATGTTCTTTTATCTTTAACCTTTGAATTTTAATGAGAAGAAAATTTTTGTTACTGTGATTACAAAGTGGGACAAGGTGTATGTCTATGTCAACTCACACAGAGTTGTGTACTGCAGCAAGATGAGCATGAGGCTGTGTTTAATGGGCTCTGCTGTCGGCTTTCAACTCACTACCTGCACCTTCTATATACTAACCAAGCAACTCTGATGGCCCACAGCAAAAAATATTAAAAAATAAGGATGGGGAAGGGGGTTGAGCTGGGAATTGGGGAGCATAGGGCAAAAAGCTGCAGGTATTAAGCATCAGCAAAACAGTTCCTGTTGACTCTGAGCTTCATTCCACAAATAAGATGGTCTGCACAGAGGATGAATGCTCTTATTTCTTTTAGCATATAGAAAGACACAGATAGAGCTGGAGGACTCAAAGAGGTGTAGGATTTTGTTAAATTTCTCCTCTGATAAACCATCCTTCAAATGACTGAGATATGAGTAGGGGGACTGTAGGAGTTTGTATCCTATTTCCAGATTGTTGCAATCAGTTTACTTTACTGTATTCTAAAGAAGATCACCTTCCTGTTGTAAACAAACAAACAAACAAACAAACAAACAAACAGGAAAAAAAAAGAACTCAAATCTGAGAAATATTCATGGATAGCAGGTTTTTTTTTTTTTCCTGAAAAAATAGTATCGATAAACGTGCTGCAGCTTGTCTGATTTAAGTGTCAGTACACTAGCAGTTATTAAAGCTATCATCTAATGCAATTGATTTAACTGTAAGTGCATTGTGTACAATGGTAGTGTGTTATTTCATGTTATTAATTAAATTAAAGCCCAAGTCGTCTTCCAGCATTAAGATATACCAGAGGTGTTGAAGTTGGCTGGTGAAAAATGAATAGTTGTCACTAACAGAAGTCTATGATCTTTATTCAAACTTACCCTGTAGGATCTACTCTACAAAATAAGCTGTCATTGACAGTGACTTTTTCTGTCCTACCTAAACTTTGCAACTGAAATACCTAACAGGCAGTCAAATATATCAATAAGGAGCTGATCCTTTTTCTGGAAGGGCATGTTTATATAAATGTCAATGAGTCTAAGTGCCTACTGAAATGGAATATTGACATTCAATTTTTTTTTTCTTTAAACAGCCGTAGTTATGAAGGGAAAAAAAAAGAAAACCCTGAAACTCAAAAAATCAAGGAGGTCACACAGGCATGTTAATAGAATAAAATAAAAATGACTGAAACCTTAATAACAAGTCCACTGTCAACATATATCACAGACTATATATTTATCCATAATAGAATTCAGCATAAGCTGTCATCTGCATACATGAGAATGCTGCTTCATTTTTGGTATGTCACGGAACAGGAAAAATCAGTAGATTCAAGGAATTGCTCTTTAATCTTTTCTTACTTAAAGCTTATTTTAAGTGGAAGTGGCATTTAATAACTTGATTTACTTTCCATGGTATGTATTTCTAAACATCTTAAGAATTTGTGTTCAAGTTTTGATAAAATATATTAAGGCCAAAATATGAAAATGATTTTGAAGTCATACATAGAGGCTTTGTATTAATTTTTCGAATGTGCTTAAACTGAACAGGCCTTTAAGAGGATTCCAATGTTCACATCCCTTCTTTGTGTGCTCTTGCTGTAGGGTCTGTTGTCATAGTTAGCTGGCTACTTGCTGGAAAATAAGTAGGGATTAGACTGCAAGGAATTTCATTGTGACTGTTCCAAGGCTTGGAAACTTCCCAATGGAAAGCAAAACTGTTGTATTTATTTTTTGTCCTTAGTGGATAATTGTTTCAAGCACAATGGAACAACAAAAAGTAAAATGTAGCTTGCCACATTGTTTAATTGAATGTTTATCATGTCTGCTATTTTTGCCACTCGATTTTATTATGGTCACTGTGCCTGTCATGGTTATTCATTCAACATGAAGGAACACAGTAGAGGAGAGGATGTGACGCACTCCTCCTACAACCTGGTGCATACAGATGCCAGCTGGTGAGGTGTTTCATGATTCCTTTTTTCCAACATTTCTTATTAGTTAGATCAGGCTTTCCATCAGTCGTCTTAGTGCTATCTCAAAGCTGAATGAAAGCCTCTGTCTACTTCTCTTTCCACTGAAGAAAGAAGAGGATTTTGGTTGTCTCCAAAATGCATTTCTTAAACTGGTTATTAATTTGCGCTCTCTGACTTGTCCAGGTACTATGCAAATGCTGGTACAATTAGTATAGCTTTCATAATCACAGAGTGTAAAATCCTTCTCTGAGCATGGCGTCTTCAGACCTCTCCTTTCATGACCTCTATTTCAGCTAACACTGTGTTTTCTGCTTGTGAGATGGCTGACAGAGTTGGGCATCTGAGGCTATCTTCCTCCCAATGCAACTGAATAAGATCAAAGGCTGAAAAAATGAACACAGAGAAATTGATATTCTCAGCAATTTTGTCTGCAGGACTACTACCACAAGCAGACTTCTGTGAGTCTTTTTTATGCGATGTTGTTACTAACTGGTTATATTTTATATTTCTCTGTATTCTTTAGTTTCTGATTTTCAGTCCTTTTTTTACTTTGCTTTGCTTAGTTTCCTCACAAAATGAAGAGGGAGAAATTGTAAACAATATTGTTTTCCATTTTCTACCTTTTGTCAACAGAAACAGGTCAAGTGATACTTTTCTATGAAATCTGAAAATAGTGTGGACGTTTTCAAGATGTTTTGAAATTAGTATTTCAACTCTATGGCCCATTCTCGAGAAGAAGAATGTGAGTTATTTCTGAAACACAAGCTCAAAGAATTTCATGGATAAAATACTTTGCCTATTGTGTATCATAAAGAAGAGTTGTTAACATTCAGCACAGAATGGGTTGAGTAAGACACAAGTTTGTGCTTATCTGTATATTTTTTCCCAAAGTAGGTAATACCAACATCAATACACATGCTTTGTGGAAGAGATGTGGAACATCTTTATTTAACAGTGAAAGACAATTGCTGACATCATTCTATTGGCTCAATTCTGCTAGAAGAGAATAAGAAGGAAGTGTATATGAAATAGCAGGCTATGGTCTTGATCACTTTTGACCTAAGAATTTAGAAAATGTTGTTACAGATTTTAAGTACTCCAAACTCACTTTCAAATATAACATTATAGTTTCTGTGTAAAGTTATTTTATCCCCAAATAAATTTTTTTATTACACTTGTTATGTTTTTTCAAAAATGCATTATTAAATATAGCATATTCAGCTGTATTCTTCATAAGATTTCAGTGGATAAATAAATAGAATGTTTTAGGATATATGCCTGCTTTAAAATATGTAATATATTTATGCATACAATTATGGTAGTGTTAGGGAAATGCAAGAAAAGATAATAACAACTATGCTTAGATTTCAACAGTATTAGCAAACCAGTGTATTGATACTCAATTCTGGATAGAGATTTCTGTAGCCCTCAGAATAATCTATGACTAAAAAAGGTATCATGATTGACCTTTCTGCCTTGAGCTACAAATTGTCTTATTTTAGAAGTATAAATAAGAATAATATACCTAATTTCTTACACAGTTATGAAAACAAATGTTCAGTTATCCTAAGTCATGGCACTAAATTCCATTAATGTCCTTAGAATATGAACAGGTTTATAATCTTCTTAATATTCCTCACTTAGGTTGACATAGTCATCTGACCATTTATGATAGAGAAGCAAATTTCATGGCAGTTCCCAGTCCAGCAACTTTCTGTTAGCTTAAATTTACTCAAGAGCACTGTTCTATTCAGAAATGTGAACTAGGGTCTCTTCTTGAGTGGTTTATTAATTTATATTAAAAATATATTATTATTATAAATTAATATTTATAATATTATTTTTATAATATAATTATAAATTAATATTATTATAAATTAATATTATTATAAATTAATAAACCACTCAAACTCTAAGAAAGCATTGATTTTGTTATAGACTCTCCATCTTCCACATTATTATATTGATGTTATCTATTTTTGTTTACAGATGCACTTGCACGAAGTTTTCAAAGAATTTACTTATTGATTGATTTATTTATTTTTGGTAATGAAAAGGATAAGTATTAAAGAAATGTAATTCACAAAAAAATTAACTCAGCAACTGAAAAGTAAAGAAGAAATTAGAAGATGACTGATTTAGTTTATGCTGGCTTATACAGTTAAGGAAATTCTAGTTGCCAGAATAAGTATTTCAGTATGGGAAGGCATGAAGCCAACATAACCCGTTTCTCCTAAACTCTTCTTAGAGGTGCAAATACTCTCACCTCCAGGGTTTCTCATTTTCTGGTCAGGAAATATCAAGAAAAAAAAATGCACAGTGACTACTGAAATCCTACCAAAACATCCAAAGGCATATTTGTCTCAGGAATCTCACACCAATGTTTCTCAGAAAGCACTGCTGCAACCCAGTGAACACACTGTTTATACAGGTGGGTTCCTGCTGCCTTTGGCAGAGCTTGGAACAAATAACTCTAAATCCATTTCTGATGACTTCTTGTTCTTTTCAGCTTTTCAGAGGAAGTTGGAGAATGAGGTCAAGAAACATTTGTTTATTAGTCATTAGGGGAACAATAAAGAGCCCATGTTTCAGCGATTTAGATATTCTGGAAGTTACATGTTTATCTAATGTGTATTGAGCATTTGTATAAAGCAGTGTTGGCATTCCAACACTGATTTGCAGGGCTAATTAGCTTTTTGTCATTACATACTAGCAAACATCTCTAATATTTTATTTCTATCTATTATTTTATAATAAAATTTTATTTATTTTATCCCTGCTGCTACAATTTTTAAGCATTTCATCAAATTAACTAGCTAAAATTTGACTGAATAGAGTTTGTCACTTCAGACTTTCAAATGAGGTTTGAGGGTCTAAGAATAAGAACAAAGATTATCGGCAGATAAATGAGAAAGCAATGTTAAATCTCCTTAGTCATGAACAAGTCTTTGCTTCTTAACCTTCGGTTTTCTGTATATCTGCCCAAAGAAGAACTTACTCACAGTGTCATTCAGCAATATCTGACCAAGTCACATTTACCAGAATTCCTTTTACTTATTTCCAAGACACATTCCATTTGTAACTCTCTGTTATATCTTGCAATATACGACACTTCTGGCAAATGAAACTTGAATCAGACAAACTTGTTTTTTCTGACCTTGCATTTGTTTAGAATTGGATTATGCTTCCCTTTGTTCCTTATTTTTTTTCCTGGTGAGTATTTCTGGAAAGACAGGAGGTACTTGAACTTGAGAAGACATTTGTTAGAATCATTTTACTCATAAAGGTGGAGTAGAGCAAAGCTCCAGCAGCTAAGGCAAGGGCAAGTTTCTTGATGATAATGAACTGGAAGTCCAATTCATTGATAAAGGACAATGAAATCAGATTAAGAATTAATGGAGCTCTTTTGGAACTTGCCCAACAGTGTGAAAATGGAGTTCATAGCACATTCAAATACTCTACATTTTAAAGAATTACAAGATATGAAAGAATTAGTAACCTATGGCAGTAAGGCAACAATAAAATTATATTCAATAAAAAATACAGAAATATACCATGTTAAAAGGTACATTCAGTACTGTCTGCAATAATGAAAGAAGTGGCCAAGTATACGACTTGGAGAATAGGTAGTGTTTCTCACAGAGATTGTATGCATCTATCATATCGTTCTGCCTCCCTTGATTCATGTTATAACAAAAGATTGAAAAAGTTTACTTATTTTTTTTTTGCTGGGGAAGCAGGAAGCTTTATAAGCTTTCAGTGCTATTGAAGATGTGAAAGGACTGATAAAATCGATCCACACAGTACTCAGCAGTTACATTTCTGTCTTGTAGAAGGTTGCAATCTAAGGAGAGATAAATTACTAAAGTTCATCTTCTACCCCTAACTGCTCTTTATTCAGAAACTAATTCTGAAATAGAAAGCGTTTAAACAATTATCTTTTTCTAGATTAGGTCTTCAATCCGTTGTTTTCCAGACTTGTATCGGAATCAGTGAAAGTTTCATTCCTCACAATATCCCCACATGCCCTGTTTCATGTCTGACAATTTAAGTGAATGGTTATTAGTGCTTCTGGTTCTAACTTTCACATTTAAGTGGATAAACACAAGTGGTGCCCTAAGGTAATTATAAGTAGCATCTTTGAGGTCATCAACATTTATTTTTGGGATATGAAAGGAAAATCAGAGTGGTGTCTAGAATCACCTGTGCCAGAGTGAACTTTCCAAATTTTCACAGTGAATTTTCATACTGCCTCTGCTCTATCCTGACTTGAATTACATAGCGCAGGAGGGATTCGTATAAAATGACATCTCTGTAGTTCAGCTCTATGCAGACCAGTTTCAAAAAAACTTTTGACAGGGAATATCCTACAAAAATGTTGATATACACACAATCTGTAAGAATGTTTGTGGGTTTTTTTGTTTAGTCTTCTTTTCTTTGTTAGTTTGTTTTAAAGAAAAGATCATTAAATCTTGTGCATTTATAATTTTGGAGCCCTCACAGTTGTGATTCTTCAAGATTTTAACTAAACTAAATGGCTGTAATGTAAATGGCTGTAAATAAAATGAAAATAACTTACAAACAACTTTGTAGTAAAGATTTTTTATGGAATTAACCATGAAATCGAGCTTGGAAATTGATAGTGTAAGGGTAAAGAGGGGAAGGCTTGAAAAGTGGTGGTAGCTTTTAGCAATTGCTCTATATCTAGCCATGGTTATTCATATAGACAGCAGAAGGAAATGATATGTGTTAGAGGGAAATAGAAGCAAATGATTCATCAAACACATTAGTGTTGCATTAGAAAGGATGCAGGGTTGCAGCTTTTTCTTTCGATTTGAAGATAGATAAAGAATATCTGAGAAGATCCCTAGGTAATATGGATAAATTTATTAATGGTTTTGACAATATGGCTACTTTTTTGGGGGTGTTGGCTTCCTAATTTTCTCATACGAATGACTAAAAAGAAGCATTTCCAAAAAACAAATGTTTTCAAAAATAAGTTAATAAATATTTTCATTCTTGGATTAACTGGCTGTAACTTGGGTAAACATGCTTTGTGTAATATTTATAAGTATGCTTGTAGTAAATATCTCATCTTTTAAAACAGTTATTTTCATTTTTTATTAGTAATAATTATTAAAATATTTTCTAGGTGTAAACCATCTCATTAAGCATTATACTTTTATCAGTTAAAGAAAAAAAATAATAATTGCCTTTACTAACTGTTCACATATAAAACATAAGGTTTCTGAAATGTGTTCCTTATCAGAAGGAATAATGAATGAAGTTGTTCAAAACTGAGAACGCTAATTGATTTTGTTTTATGAAAAAGGATGAGCAATTGGTCTGGAAACCATCAGTTCTCAGGAAGTGGTAATGTGATTCAGAACTTCATATCATCATTTTAGAATGTTAACATTATTTTGAAGCTTAATTTACTATTGTTTAACAAGCAAATTTGAGTTTCTACTCCAGGAGTTATTAGGAAAACAGAAATATAATATTAATGTTTCTGAAGATGAGATGCAGCTTGAAGAGTGCATCACTATTATATGTCTTCTCTATTGCTTCTTATGGCAAGTTCAGTATCAAAATAACTCAGTATTAAATGAATGGATGGATGTATCATGCTCTCTGAGTGACCATTACTTTAACAACTAATTGCGTTGATGCAAAATTCAATTGATGAATATTTGGTCAGTCAGCATGTGTTTTATGATTATATCATTTAGGAAGATGGGTCTTGCTGGTAGTATTTACATTAAAGAAGAAAGAAGAGGCTTATGGTTTGGGGGGATGGGGCTGGAGGAAAGAAGGAGACTGGTGATTCTGTTTTCCATTGGCAGCTAATTTAACCACTGCATAACAAAAACTCTGAAGATGACCTTTCTTTTGAAACTTTTCTACTACATTAACTTTTTCATATTTGTTCACACTGGAAGCAAAACAGAGACTGAACCTTAAAACAGTGACAAATTTACATTAAAAAATAATAATAATTAATTAAAAAAAAAAAGCTGAATAACAGATTTTTCATTATAAGTGAGAATTTGATGTCTTTTTGATTTATTGACAGCCACTTCCACTTTCCCTATGCTCAGAAAGATCTTTCAGTAATCTCAGACAACTAACTGACTACTCTGCATACCACATGAATCTGACCTTGCAGACATCTCGTTCAGAAGTGGTAAGAAGATTTTTATTTGTTTTTTCGCGGGTGGCAGAATTACAAGGCAGAAATTACCAGATGCTTTCTTCAAAGTTGCCAGATGGAACCATATTCCTGTGCTAGTAACCAGTATAATGTAATGGGGCTTATCCCTCCTTCTTTCCTTCTATTCTTTCTTCCTTTCTTCCCTCTTTCTCTCAGTCCAGCTATCATTTATCACTGAAATTAAAAACAAATCTTTGCATCAGACATAGGTTATCTCCTCCCTGCAATAAGTGTGATTTTATATTTCAATAAGTGTGATTTTATATATAAACAAAAACATTTTTTATAACATAGAATTGTGCTCTTGTTCAACTCACAGGGAAACAAATATAAAAAATAAAAATATTTGAGTTTACACCAGGTGCTGAAAAGCCTGTGGAACATCCAGTTTCAGAACATCATAAATCACTTCACTGCAATCAGTCAATCAGCATTAACAATTTACACTGGTCAACAATCTTTACCTAAGATTCTAAATATTTTAGTAAATGTAAATACGTATATTTATATATTTATATGTGACTGCCATAGCTTTTATCATTTTTCCCTCTTCCTTGGTAAATAGTTTTTATCTCAGTCCATGAGTTCTGCTACATACCTCTGCATTCCCCCTGTATATAGTGATGCACTACCAACATCTATACAGGACATAGGAATTAAATTATCTACTGTATTTGATGTTCCTTAACTACATATTTTGATAGAAAATTTTTAAATACCAATGAAGACTTTAGAAATTTCACAAGTATTTTAATAGCTGTGCAGTCATACTGGCAACACAATTTTCCAGGAAACCCGAGAAGGTGTCAGAGCAGTATCAGCACCATTCATGACAATACAAGTTTTATTTTTATGATTTAAATATATTAAAAAATTCTCATTTCATTTTACACAGAAACCTAGGCTATTGAATTTTGCTGTTTAACAGCAAGATTAGCTACCTAAATTCAGAAATATTTTTTCAGTTAATACAATACACTTGATCAGAGTTTATGAAATGAAAGAATCTGTAATTCCTATACGATAACCTAAAATTAGATCAACAAAGGTATAAGAATAATACACAAATATTTTCATTGTAAAATCATTTTAATCAATCATGAAATCCTGCATTTTAAGTAAATTTATTCATTTAATATAACGTAACAAACTATATCTATCTATTTTCAAACTAATATTTAACCTTTACAACTCTGGTTAAAGCAGCATAATTGCAAAACTGAAAAAGGGTTCAAGGAATAGTAGAAACCAAATTAGATTTTTTAATTGAAAACTTACACACAGATGTGATTTCATGATGAATTTTGTAATTATATTCTAAACTAATGCATATTTGAAGTTTGCTTCCACAACTACTTTCCACCGCTATTCTCAGTTCAGAAGATCTTTCAGCCATCTGATGCATATTAGCCATTTGAAATTATAAAATTTGGCTCAGAATATATAATTCTATAAAAATCAGTCTTGATATGCCTTCAAGAAAATTGTTGTCATGTAATATAAAGTGACCGCTGTCAAAGAGGTAATGTATTTGCATTTGCAGTGCTCCAGGCAATTTCTTTTCTATTTTACATTAGTTAAACAAACATGACACTTCAAATTGCCATATTGTGATTATCTGTGGTGTTAATTCAAGTCATCACACTAATATTAATTCTGAGTAGAAACAAGGTTAACAAGGTTGCACAATACTTTTTTTTTTAACCAAACTTAGACTGAGCATTCACAAAAGTGTTTGAATGACGGTATTGCAAAATGCAGAATAAATACTAGAGTTGCAGGGCAAAATATATTGAAGAGTACTTTGCTGGATAATTGACCTTACATAACCAATAAACAACAAATTTTTTAGTTCAATCTGAATCTCAAGTTAACGTATTTTCTCCAATAACAGCACAAGTTTGAGTTTAAGGACCAACAATGCCATAGATGGATGTTTTACCTCAGTTCCTTTATCTTTCAGAGGTTAGGAACAAGTGGCTGATTTATAGACATCCTTCTAAAAGACAAGGACTTCCCCTATCTAGAGAATTTGAGCCATTGGATGATGTGAATGATGCTAGATGAAGAGAGGCTGTTGCTTCTCATCTCCCATCTTCAGCCACCACTGGGTAGGACTTTGGGGATGAGGTGTAAGCACATGTGGTGTTCCCAGTTTTTCTCTCTCCATCCCTATCACACTGGATATCAACACTCATCACTTTCATATCAAGAAGACTGGGATAGCTGATCCAGTTTATTTCCATGCTTCCATTATTTTGCTTTAGAAAGAAACACAGTACTTCAAGTTCTCTTAGATAGCAACTGAATTTTATTTATATATTAAGGTGAGAAAAGGACAAATGTACCAGAAAGAAATTTAAGACTTTCACAAAGAAAATACTAACTTTAGGAATCCCACTGAAGCATTTAAATAGAAGATAGATAGACAGACAGACAGACAGATAGATAGATAGATAAATCTCCTAAACTGCTCTACAGTTCATGAGCATGTTGTTCTCATGAATTTTTACAAACAGATATGCCTCCTCTTTTCCCCAAACTGTGGTTAATGCCGCCAGGTGCAAGCTTTGTAATTATGAGTTTATTATCACCAGTGTATTCCTTACCTTACATATTGACCAATAGAGTATAATCTTACACTCGTCTTTTGCTTCATCTATTACTGAATCTTTTTACTTTTCTTCAGCCCTCAGAAATATTTAACCAGGCTTAGATCTTCCAACCTCCCTTTTTACTTATCCTTTTCAAAATACAAACAGGCTAAACTGCTTCCAACTGCAGTAAGTATTCTGTGGTACTTCACAAAGTTAACTAGGTATGTAGATATCAGAATATCAAGATAGAGCATTTTGTAAAATGAATTGTAATTGGTGATGTTTAGTTAAAATTTATTTTAAAAATACAGAAAAATCAGAGAAATAAGCATGGATACATGTTTACTCAGTATTCATTTTGGCATTTTAAACATCTGGACATGTAACTAGAAAAAAATAAGTAGATGAGGAATACAGAGTTTGGTGCCTTGTTCCAGTCAGTATTTTCCAAAAGTAGAATAATGCTTTTTATTGTCTTTGCCAGAAATATATGGCAATTAATTATTAAGCTAACTAGAATAGGTTAGACTTTAGTGTATGACAGCTTGGAGATTAATGACAGAGATTAAGTTCAAGCCATCAAGCTAATTCTTTCCATCACTCTGAATTTTCAAGATGATCAAGACAATCTTCTGTAGGCATTAGTTAGCATGATTATAGGGCCTATTATTTGATATACTATAGCACTGAAAGCTTGGTTTTGGTCTTGGGGATGGACTGCTTCCAAGGTGCCAGTATCAATAAGGATTAATTTTATGGATGCTCATTTCTGAAGTTAATCTTGATTATGCTCCATCCCTTGAGAATCTCAAAGTAAGGTCCTGGGCAACCTGATCTGCGTGTACAAGTCCCTGTTCATTTCAGGGGAGTTGGAGTAGATGGCCAATGATTTTACGCATCACAGTATAAGAACTATCCACAATAGATTTATTCTGAAATACTACAATTGTGTGGAGCCAGCAGATCCTGGATCTATCATTACTTGTGTTACACACTCAGATTTTAAAGATAATAGCCTTGGGAGGACCATTGCCAAGGCAATGTCTTTTATGTTCACCTGTCAAACTAGTAGCATATAATGAAGAGAACATGTATTTCACTGCTTGCTCACAAATAGCAAAATGAAACGAGGAATTTAGTGTGAAGACATGAATGACAAGAAGGACCAGTGCTTAGTTTATTGAGAAAGGCTTTCTTGGCATGGAGTTATGCATCTCTTTGTAAAAATCTCTGATTTGTTGAAATTGGCAGCTAATCACATTTCATTGCTTCCTTGATTCCTTGTCCTAGAAAAAAAGACATTGGCGTGTCCAACACTCTAATGCAATTGTCAGTATAAATCACCAGAAAACCAGAGCAAGCCTTTGGAAGAACATCTGAAAATAATTTGGCAGCTGAGGCATGTAACTGACACCTGGAGATAAAGGAATAGAAAGCAATAAGCTATTATAAATAATTCTGCATCACCACAGATATTCATTCCTTTTACAATTAGCCAAAGAAAAGCATAAGGCTTTGCATGTAGCAACAGCTTAGTCATGCACTATGTATTGCTTGTTTACATGCTAGAATATGAGAGCAAATATCCAGAAAAGAAAAGTAGCTCCCTTTTATTCCAAGGCGGTCACTAAACTTCCTTACAATATCTTTGTATTTTCACTATAGCATTTGTGTGAAAGAAAACTAAAATTTTCTTTTCTTTGTGATCCTTCAGCCAAAAGATCCATATCAAATGTTCCTCAGATTTTCACTCTGGATGTGCTGCTTGAAACGTTTCAGGCTGATTCCCTTTTTTGATTGTTTGTTTGTTTGTTTTTAACTAGCCGTTGTCTTTTTGCATATTCTTTCCGTTTTTGACAGACCCTACCTAGAATTGTTGTCTGACATTGTGGTTGCAGTAGTGTTAATATCACTCAGAGAATCACTGCAATTCTAGCTTTCAGTAACAGAAATATGATGGGCCTGTCAGGGGGTTTTCCTCAGTATCCTCATTAGCTCCTCTGAAGGGAGGGTATTATCAGATTCTGAAATTCCACCAGAAGTGTTTGCCACTAGAAGAAAAGGTGGCGTTTTCTACATAGAGTATTGTGATTACTGCAGGAAGTAACTAGTGAAATTGTGAAAGATGTTCTCTGCTCTTTAGAGTTACTTGATGAAATAAAGAATATGTAACACTTTAATAGTTTTGGAATAATGGCAAATAATGTACTCCATCACTGAGATCTGCAAATTTATCAACTTGGATACTAAACCAAATCTGTAAGAAAATTTTTATTTAGAAAATATAACTGAGTCAAGTGTAATAATGGTTGGGAAATAAATAAATAGAAAGATACAAACATGGTCTCTGTTGTTTATACACGATCCTCACTGCTGATTGCAACGTGCAGTATTTTAGATTAGATTTTCCTGGTTGTTTTCAAATGCTGGGGAGAAATAGCTGCACCTGATTGATACTTGAGTTCAGGTAAAGGGTGAAAGCTGTAGCCTGTATGAATGCCAGTTTGAAACAATTGTAACTCAAATGATTATACCATACCAATTTATTTGTAATTCTTTAGTTCTGCTGGATGGTGGCGTAACTGATATTGGGCATGTAGGAGAGAGATTTTATATTTATTTAAAATAGATACATTAAATATGGAATGAATTGATTTATAAGATATTGGTAAGGTAAGAGGAAAAAATATTTAAGCACGGTGTTCTGCTGTGCGAAAAGTAGGAAATTTGCTGATTATGCTTCAAATATAGTTTAATGCTGTCACTTATTTGCAGTATGCCTAAAATACATTTCCCTCAGCTCTAGTAAGAGGCAGGAAATGACTGATTTTCCATGTGTGAAACACATGGCCAATAAACTCTAGCTATGTCTTCTGATTTCACCTCAGGTGCATTTGTTCACCTGTTGTACATCTAGAAACGTTTCAGCTGCAATTCCAAGTGTATTGAAGTGTGGTAATCTCATCTCATATAAACTCAGTGCAGAAAAAATTTCATAAGAGTTTGTAGCTGTGATACTAGGAGAAAACCAATACTTGGAAATTCATATGCAAATTTGATTTGATATTTGTTACTAACTTTAACATATATATTTTGGAAACAATTGTCCTTCTGTTGCCTAAATCTGATCTATCAGGAAAATTAGATGCGATAGCCATTGGTTTGTTCCTACTGGACCAGAGTAGGATTGTAATTGTTATACATAAAAGCAGATTATTGCAACCGTACTTATATGTATCTTACATATACATGCAACTGTTTTGTTAACAGAGAAATAGGATGAGAAGAAATTATTTGCTTATTGAATTTTCTATTACATGTGCACTTGCGCTCAAAACAAACCATACAGAACTTACAGTCAGTGTGCTCTGTATATCTGAGGGCTTTTTCAAAAGTAATATGCCATATTTGATCCTTGATACACCAGAGGCAGATGTTGGTGATATGGCAGTAGAGCTGGAACCTTCCCACAAATATTCCGTTATGTTTTGTTGCTCTGTGACAGTTGACAGCAGAGGGACAGTCTGACAAAACAGCCCCTGATATGGAAGTGTGTATGATGCAAAGGTGTGGAATGGTATTTCTCCATGATGAAAACTGTGCACTCATTGACTCTTGGTGAATGTTTATGGAGATCAGTGGATGAGAGCATGATGAGGCAATGGGTGATATGTTTCAGCAGTGGTAACAGTGACAGTGGGCCACATCCACTGGTACAGATTTTAATGTGTGTGTGATGCAGGCTCTTGTTCATCACTCGTGAAAATGTATAGCTAGTGTGTTAAAAAAGTTGTTTTGTAGCTGGGAATTTGCTCTATCAAGTAGTGTTATTGTGCTCTTTGTATCTGTTGTAGTTTCCATGGAGATAAATAGGAAGCATTACATTCAGATCAATGTATGTAAATAAATAATCACAGTGTCATCTAGAGCATTAGACTTAGCATTACTGGGGTATATAAGTGTATGTATACATGTATATAGATTATGTATATTAGCTATACACATGCATATATGCCTAAACACATATAGAAACATGTAAGTAGCATACATTCACATGAATATAGGCAGTAAGGCACTGTGATCAATACCTTAGGATGGGAAATGAAAAATGTAATAAGTTTTACTAACAGACAGGCTAACAAGAATGAAGACAGATGTAGATTAAATGATTTTGTTAAGTACAAATACCACAGTTTACTCTAGGCTCTTGTTAAGGAAACTTTTTTTTTCAAGTGTGCAGTGAAAGCTGTAGCTTTTCAGTACCACAGTGAACCTCATTACCTTACTATAGAGAACTTAGCATATTTGTCTGTCATTACCAAACCTCACAATATTCTGATTAATGATGCATACTTCAAGTCTTGCAGATGCCAGCCAGATGTTCAGAGTAAACCAGTGTTTTCTGGCTTAGAAATAAACATATTGACACACCTAGTGGAAAAAATGGAAGGTATTCCTACATGAATTTGCTATCTACCTTCAATTTATTTTTATTTGGACAACTCAGCACCCCATACATTTCAGTCTTTGAGATAAAACAATAGATGTGAATACTGTACAAATAATTAAAAGCAAGAGCTGGCCTGTTACTGGGAATAAACTTTGCTACAAGGTACTCCCTTAGCTCTTCCACCTAGCTTCTTCTCAGAGCAGGAGACTCAGTACTCAGTTCCCAGTTGGTGGAAAGAGGAAAGAGAAGGAGGAGATGCTGTCAGCACTGTTTCCAGCCAAGGACAGGGGCAAGCAGCTCACAGTCACAGTCATATCTTCCCTTCTAATCTATGTTTTCACTTGTTTATATATTTCTGCTGTTGCAAAGAGAAGAGACTGGCTTCTTTTCTGTGCTGTTAACCAAATTCACAGCACCAACTGTTCTACCTGAAAAAAAAAGTCAGTAAGTCTAGGCTGGCATGTTACTTCAGTAGGCCAGAGTGCTGTATTTGTAAAAAGCTTTTCAAGCCTGAAGAAAAAAGAAATTTCTTCGTCCATCTGGTGAAAAAAAAAAGATATACAGGGCTTGTATGAACCAAAATCCTGCAGTTATGTACTGCTTGAATATTATGCCTGCAAGTTGTGTAGTATGACAATCCTGAGCTTTAATTGGATGCAGTTTTAAAGCCTTATTGGTACCAAAGGAACAGAGATTTTTCTGAAGCTTCTTCTGTTGGAGTAACTGTACATGCCTGGTTATGCAACTTTACCTAACCACGTTGCTTCAAAAGCAGTGCCTCCTTTTTATTTCCATAGAAACTGCAAGAGATATCAAGACACAGTAAAGCTGTTTTACAAAGAAGCAAAACACTCTTTTTCAAAATAGTCAACACCACTGACTATACATTTTCACCACTGTTGCACATGAGGAGACCTTCTGTCACTGTCTTCTCTGCTGTAATGTACCACCCATCACCTCACTTTGATAACATTACTGTTTTATCTCCTTAAATGTTCAGCAAACATCAGTGAATATTGATGTGGGTGCAATTTTCTTTCACATGGAGAAATTCAGTGTCACACATTTGTTCCATTCACACTTCCATAGTGGACATCTTTTTGTCAGACTGACTCTATGTTTTCATCTTTAGCACAGCAGCAGAATGTAATGTAACACTGGTGGGAAGTTTCAGCATCTACTGCCATACTACAAATATACACCTCTAATGTATTAAGAATCAACATAATAAAATTGGAGGCATTGCTTTTGGAGCAGAAATCAGATATCTTTGGGAGCAAAGACTTTCAGTTTCTTTTTTCCTATTTATGAAGTTTCTGTAATGTTTTTATAATAGAATATTTCTTTGCCCTCTTTCATGGAGAACTGACTTAACACAGATATGCGTTGTGACTTTTCATTCTACTGACAAATGTGAATAGTGTTATTAAGAAATCAAAGGCAAATTTCAGTGTTATGTTTCTGGTTTCAATGTTGTTTCTGTTATTCATTAAGCACCTTTCTGCAGTAGCAGAATAGTGTTGTTTTTTTTTATTGTATTTTATATTTATTTAAAAAATTAGCTAATTTCAAAACATCATTTTGTCCTGTAAAGAGAGATGATAAACACTGACATCATAGCTGCTTTCAAAAGCACACTCATACTGGACAAAATTATTTAATGGATCAAGTTTACTAAATGTTGTTGCTTTACTGTTAATATGAAAATGTCTGTCTTTTTACCTTGGGAGGTGAATTAAGTAGTCTTGAGTTTGGTTTCATCCTTAATCATTTTGGTACTTCTAAGAGGGAATAAAATAAAATAAAATAAAATAAAATAAAATAGTATTAGAAACACCAGTGCCTTGTGCATCATTAAAACCTGTATTTGTTCCTATAATTACAGATCTAGTTTTCACACAGAGTTAGGCTTATGCTTCATGTATAATAAACGTGTGAATGTACCTCTTTCACAGTAGCAGGTGGAAAGAATTATAACTTTCCATACTTCTGTAGAAGAATAGTCAAAGTAGACAAAATACATTATGTAAGGTTTTAAAAGACTACAAAATTGCTTTCTCTTTCAAGGGTGTGAACTCTAATGTGAACTAGAAACCCTCTGGATTAGTCCTAGGCCTGTCCTAGTTAGTTGCAGAAGTAGCTTGAAAATAAGGTATCTCATGTCTTTGGTGTCTTGGTACTGGTCCTTCCAGCATTTCAGAAATGACTCAGTTCAAATGCATGACTGCATTTCTGTTGATTTAGACAGAATGTTGTATGGAGCTCATAAACACCATGAAGTTGGCCTGCATGAAGTTTATGCATCAAAATGTTTTGACCAAATTCAAAATCACAGTGTGGGTTTGTATCAGATCTGTGCTTTGAGTTAGGCAAATGCAGCCTTTTAAGTCTTATGCTGGGCAACACAAAAATGGATATAGCTGAACTGTGTGCCCAGTGAGAGATTCTGCTTCCTTTTCTTAACTCATAGGTGCTCCTCTTACTATGTCATTTTGTATAAAGGACAGATGATAGAGATAAGATCTAATTTAGTTTTCTCATTAATCTCTATTTTAGAATATCTATATTTTCTAAAGATCTGTTGGTCCAAAATCAGGGAAAATGAAAAGTTTGTCCACTCTTCTCTCTGGCTACCTTTGAGCAGCGAAAAAGAACTTACATTTTATAAGGTACCAGTGCTGGTCTGTCACTGAACTGATAGACAAAAGGCATCATATTTTTGGATAGCTCAGGAAGCTCCACTGTGTATACACCTTTCCATAAATTTGTTCTACTGCATTACATTCAATAATGTTGTCTTTTCAGTAGGACCAGAAAGCCACAGTTAGATGGATATTTCATGGAACTTACACAGAAATGCTAATTCAGCCCCAATACTGACTGCTCATCTAGGGTGGCACACAAGGGAAGGGTGACTCTGATACATGTGCTAGCATGCCAAGCTTTCCTTTCCATAGCACTTCTCATGCTGAGGAGATGCCATCAAGTTTGTTAGGCTGCAGCTGTGTCTGGGCTTTGTAGAAGTGCAGACTCACCAGTGGAGGTTATTTACATGTCTACACACAGACGTGCATGAACATACTAGGTATAATCTGAAATTCAGAAAAGGAAAGCATTTCATTAAGCAATCCACATTATGGTCTCTAAGGGTGGTTAAATTGGAGAAGTGCATATTTCTATCTTATAAATTCTCCAGGTGGCTATGTGACAACAGAATGCAACATCATTTTTCTAGTAGTTATATTTCTATTGTCATCGGAGGGTACTAAAGGTCCAGAGAAACATGATGCTAGAGTACACAATGTGCTATGATGCAGTAGGTGAATTCATTTATCACTTTCTCTTTACTACTGTTTATAAGCAGAGTATAATAGCTTTTTCAACACCACACACATACCTTCCGCAGCATCTGAATTTCTTGATTTCAGCAGCCTTAAAACTGTGCTTTGGTAATATATTCCCTAATTTACTGAAAAAAAGGTGCATATGTGAAGTTTTTAGTGTGCAGTTTAATCTTTAAAAAAAATTTTACAGTTCTTTTTCTGTTTTCTAGCTGTATACTCATTTCTATCTCATCTACATAAACTATTTTTCATGTGTTATAGCTATCTGAGCCAACAGATGGTGCCATGTATAACAATTTTATGATATTGTATAACAAAAATATATATTACAACTAAACTGTACATGTAATTATTTTGTTAGGTAATAAATGTAAAAGTTGAAGTTCACAGTAATAAATGGTTATCATAAAAATTAGAAGGAAAAACAGTAAGCGCTGAGAGTCACTGATAAATGTTCACTTCAGCCTCCAGATGGGGAAGGACAGAGCTCTATACATAAATCTGCCTACAATGTCAACACTACTGCTCTCAAACAAGAAGATCTTCTGCAAAATCAGGTCTGCAAGTCAGTAGATATTATACACACTAAAATTATAACTATCTGGACTGATTTCTGCTCACTGGAACTTATAGATCTTATCTATGTTGGAACATAAAAATGTAGTAAGCCATAGGTGCACATGAAACTCCTATATACCTAAGTGAACTATTTTGAAATATGAATTTAATTAAAATTCATTGGGATTCAGTACCATCAGTGTTTTGATGCACTCTAATATTTCGGTATGCAAACAATGCAGTATATTATTGACGCAGCACAGGTATATGAAATTGATCATGCACATAATGACATTCAGAACAGTAGCAAGACCGTTCTCATAGCCAGAGGGTTGTTGTCAGTGTCTTTCTGTCCAGATGAAGGCCAGTCATGTGTGTGTCCCCCAGGGATAAGTCTCAGGATCAGTACTTGTCATCATCATCTGTGACATAGGCAGTGGGATTGAATGCATTCTCAGCAAGCCAAGTGGTACAGTTGGCATGATAGAGGGGAGATACACAATCTAGAGGGACTTAGGTAGTCTTGAAAATTGGGTACATCAGAATCTAAAGAGGTTTAACAAGGACAAGTGCAAGATGTTGGACTTGGGTTGAAACAATCCCAGATATGAGTACAGTCTGGGAGAAGAGCTTATTAAGAGCAGGAAGGGCTTAGTGGTCCTGTTGGATGAAAAGCTGGACACGGGCCAACAGTGTGCTCTTACAGCCTGGAATGCCAACAGTATCCTGGGCTGCATGAAAAGACAGGTGGCCAATAGGGCAGAGAGTTGACTGTCCCCCTCTATTCTGTCCTTGTGAGGCCTCATCTGGCCTCACCGCATGAGATGCAGAGCTGTTGGATCAGGTCCAGAGGAGCACCACACCATGATCAAAGGCTTTGAAAATCTCTCCTGTGAAGAAAGGTCGAGAGAGTTGGGCTTGTTTAGCTTGGAGAAAACTCTGGGGAGACCTCATTGCAGCCAGGCAGTAACTGAAAGAAGCTTACAGGAATTACTGAATTTTTACATGGTCTGATAGCGATAGAACAAGTGGAAATGGTTTTAAACTAACAGAGAGAAAATTTAGATTAGACATTAGGAAGAAATCTTTTACTCAAAATAGCGGTGAGGCTCTGGAATTGGCTGCTCAGACAGATTTATGGATCTTTAAGGTTCCCTCCAATATAAGACACTTTTGATCCTATGGTTCTTTGGTGAGAGTCTTAGTATATTCTGTGGGCCTTGAGTCTCAGTTTCATTTGGGATGAAATTGTTTATTTCAGAGTGTCTGGTAGGCTGCTGTGTTTTGGTTCTAGGAGAAAAACAATGTTGATAACATACCAATGTTTACAGTTACTGCTAAACAATGTATGAGAGACAAGGCCATTTTTAGAGAAGGATTTGAGGAGCTGGGAGGGAACAGAGAATTAGCACAGCTGAGATAAACGGGCCAAAGGGATACTCCATGCCATAAAACACTGTGCAGAAGGAGTTTTGAAAGGGGTGGGGGTTCACCTCGCCCTCCTCCGCTTCTCACAGGTAAACTGCACATCAGTCAGGGATTGGTGAGCAATTGCTCGTGCATCACTCATTATATACATTCATATACATATATAGTTATAAATATTTTCCTTTTCTCTGTCTTAGTAAATATTTTTATATCAATTCACAATCTCTAATTTTTTTCTGATTCTCTTCTCCATCTCACTGGAAAGGAGTAAGAGAATCACAGTGCGGTGCTTTGACACCTGCTAGGTTAAACCACAACACCTGGTCATTCCCACTATGAAAAGGATTGGAGTGTCACTGAATAACACATAATCAACAAGAGAGTGGTAATGCAAGCTCTGCTCCAACAGAAACGCCTTCTATTTTATTATGTTGACCCACTACATCAGAGGCAAGTGTTGCTTGTATGACAGACGAGGTTGAATTATCCTGACAATATTTCTTTACATTTTGTTGTCATGCAATAGATTACAGCATTGGGGTAGTCCCCAAACTTCAATATGGAAGTGCTAATGATAGAATGGTGCAGAATTGAATTCCTCCATGAAGAATAATTTGTACGTATTGACATTCATCTATGTTTGCTGAATATTTGCATAGTGGATGTGAATACATTGACGTGATGGGTGGCACATTATAGAATCCTAGAATCATAGAATTACTCAGGGTGGAAAAGTTCTTCAAGATCATAAAATCTTACTGAAACCTAACCATACTACCCTAAAACTGACAACCCATTGATAAATCATGTCCCTGAGCATAACATTCAAATGGTTTTTAAACAGCCAGGGATGGTGACTCAGCCACTTCCCTGGGAAGCCTATTTCATTGCTCGCAACCCCTTCTGTAAAGAAGTTTTTCCTTATATCCAACCTGAACCTCCTCTGGTGTAACTTGAGGCCATTTTCCCTTGTCCTGTCACCTGTCACCAGTGTGAAGAGACCAACCCTACTCTCATAGCAATCATGTTTCAGGTATTTGAAGGGAGCTATATGGTCTCCCTTCTTCACAGTGAGGGTGATGGAGCACTGGAACAGGTTGCCCAGAGAGATCGTGGATTCTCCTTCTCTGTAGATGTTTAAGACCCACCTGGTTGCCTACCTGCTCAACTTGGTTTAGGGAGTCTGCTTTAGCAGGGGAGCTGGCCTAGATGATCTCTAGCGATCCCTTCAAACCCCTATTATTCTGTGATTCTGTGATTCCCCTCAGCCCCCTCTTTCCCAGACTAAACAGCCCCAGTTTCTTTGGTCGCTTCTCATAGGGCATATTCTCCAGGCCCTTCACAAGCCTTGTTGCACTTCTTTGGACCTGCTCCAGTACCTCCATGTTCTTTCTGTATTGAGGTGCCCAAAACTGAACGCAATGTTCAAAGTGGGGCCTCATCAGTGCTGAGTACAGCGGTGGGATAACCTCCCTAGTCCTGCTCACCACTCCATTCCTGATACAGGCCAGGATGCCAATGGCCTTCTTGGGCACCTGAGCAAACTGCCAACTCATATTCAACTTACTGTCCATCACTATACTGAGATCTCTTTCTGCCAGGCAGCTTTCCAGACAGCCCTCCCCAACCCTGTAGGGGTTGCTTGGGGTGGTTGTGATCAAAATGCAGGACTTGACACTTAGTCCTATTGAAACTCATAGAGTTTACCTTAGCTTATTTATCCAGTCTATCCAGGTCCTTCTGTAGTGCTTTTCTACACTCCAGCAGATCAATACTCCCTCCCAGCTTGGTGTCATCTGCAAACTTACTGAGGGTGCACTCAATCCCCCCATCAAGATCATTGATAAAGATGTTTTGGCAGTGGTGACAACAAAATGAAAGGCAAGCCACTTTCCAAATGGTCACACACAGCAGTCACAACACAAAATGGAGAGCACCTCTATCAGACCACCTGCATGAATTAGCATATTGCAAACAAGGAACTATGTGTAGAGCTGAATGTCAGCATAAATGTATTGGAAACAGTGGCGCTAAGTCTGGAACATCACAAAGTTTGTGCCAAGTGAGTCCCATGCATGCTCACACAGGAACAGAAAGAACATTCCATACAAGTTTGTCAACAACACAAAGGATGAAGGTGACTGTTCTGGATTGCATTGTGACATGTGACAAGATGTGGTGGCAGCACTGTGTGGAAGAGTTGAGGAGGCAAATTCTGGAGTGACAACACATGTATTTCCCGTCAAAGACAAGTTCAAAATGCAGTCCTCAACTTGGTAAAATTATATGTACTGTCTTTTGGGTTAGGAAGTGAGTGATCTTTCTGATCTGCCTGGAAACTGAAGAAACCATCAACGCCCATCTCTATATTATTACCCTGGCTAAGTTAAAGGCTTGAAATTCCTGAGTCAAACCAGAGAAGAAGGCAACCCTGTAGCACAATAATGCCAGGCTCCGTACCAGTTTGAAGTCTATAGACCATATTGCCAATCTTGGCTGGACTGTCCTACCAGACCCACTGTATAGTCTGGATTTGGCACCTTATGACTTCCATTTGTTTGGACTGATGAAAGCTGGACTGTATGGGCAACATTTTCCTAGCAACAGAGCCATCATAGCACCTGTGACACAGTGGATCAATTCTGCTGTTGCAGTTTTTTACAAGCAGAGCGTGCAGGCTCTTGTTCATTGCTGATGAAAACGCACAGCTAATAAAGATGATTATGTTGAAAAATACTGTTTTCTAGCTGAGAATTTGCTTTATCAAATATTGCTATTGTGTTCTTTGTATCTGTATAGTTTCCATGGAAATAAATAGGAGACATTACTTTAGAAGCAACCTATGTATATTTGAATTTCACCAAATAGCTAATTAGTAACATAGTAAGTGATCACAAATTACTTATTATTTCTGTATACTTATATACCAACCTGGGAACATTTTTATTTATCCAACAACGTATTAGCAAAATATTACTTGCCACACCAGCAATACACAAGTAAAATTGTTATTAATATCATCTGTGTACTCTCTTTTCTTTCAAATGCTGATTTTACTGTTTTTTTAAATTGCCCTATTCAACTAGGTGACGTTTTGTTGTGTTTATCCAGTCACAGCTATCTTGCTGAATTAAGCTAATACACATTTCAATCAGCATTCAAAATATATTCAGAAAATCTGAGTATTTTCCAACAAAACGAACTAACAAATGAACAAACATAAAAATTCATTTACAAACATTCCATTTAGGAAAACCTTGTATTTTGTTTTTTGTGAGAGTTTTATATTAAAACTTCATCACTGTAGAATCATACTACTTTCACAGTGCATAGTGAACGTACATCAGCGAACAGTGAAACAAGATGCCCCCAGTCTTCCAAATATGCCATCGTTTAAGGTTACACACATGCTTCTAAATTTTGAAGAGTCTTCAGTTTCTGAAAGGAATCCTTTGAAATTAGGGAAAGCAGCCTTCATTTTAAAATTTCATAAAACTGAATTTCTGAAAATATTTCAGCCTGTACTACACTTCCTTTTGTTAGCATCCAGTTAGTTATAAAAATGAGCACTCCCAATAAAACATTTGATCACTGCTGTTAAACAAGATTTAATATGAACATGTACAATATGGTGAAAGAGAACAACGATAATTTTATAGACATTAAATGAAAAATATTCTTTTTACTTCAACAAAACACATATGCCTTTTTTATTTGACTTACATATTTTATTTTATCTTACAATTATTAGTGATAATGAATAACAGATTACTACAGTTTTTGCCTGTATTTTCTGAGATTTTTTTAATTTAAACTGGATTGCCAGTGTACTAAGTTGTTTCAGGGAACATAGAATATTTCATCTTTTCAAAAGAAAAAACAAAAACAAAAATAAAAACAAAGCAAAACAACAACAACAAAAATAAACACGGTTATACAGTGAAAATGAGTCAACCTTCAAACCACTTTAAGGATGGCTACACACAAAATACTCTTCATAATTTCCTTCCCACTTTCCCACTCCCCCCTCTTTCCTCCTATGAATAGGGGAGTATCGAGTTACTACTTTTCGACTATTTTCAATTATTCTGTTGCAGGCTTTAGCTCTGCTCGTATTCAGCTTGTCACAAGGAGCTCTCAGTGTTGCTTTCCTGTGAGGGTTTGGAAACAGTGGACCCTGGGTGCTGATGTCAAGGTTATAGGTGAGTGATAGTGGGCTGACTCTTGAAGTGAACTATCTCATTTTGAAACAACAGGACAGTAAACCGTGGAGGTTCACTTTTAAAGGGAAAGAAACAGAGACAGTTTGGTCCTGAGATATTTACAAGAAAGTAAATACAGAAGCCTGGGAAGAATGATGGGAGTGAAACTTATGCAAATTGTTGGGATGGCGGATAGAGTCACCTTAGTAGAGTTCTGATATTTTTCTTTCTTCATAATCAGTGGCATACCGGTGTCAAGTACATGAATCATACATTGCAGACTCCTAAAATATACTTTGTTCCAGCTTCTCTGTGTCTGACTATGGGAAAATTCTTTTGATGTAAAGATGATTAAACTTCTTAGACTCCCAAATGCCCTACAACATGCTTGATTTCTCAAATTCTATGTTGAATTTGTTCTATAGCTCTGAATCCTGTCTCTGAAACCTGTAGAGCACAAAGGAAGAACATCAGCCTCAGGATCATCTATGCTTGTTCATCTGGGTCCAGGTACATCAAGAGCTGGAAATCAAAAAGACATCCACTTCTGCTTTACCTTGATATTGGGAGCGCAATTGCTCCTTACTTGCATTTGCTCTTGCTGATTTAAAGAGACCAAATCACTTCCCGCACCTAGAAAGCCCAAGAACAACCTGATTCACTGATCTGGTTGTGAACCTCTGGCCAGGTAGGCCTGAAATGTAGTGGCAAGTGAAAACAGCTGTAGTACAGGTTACTTTGCAGCATAGTTATACACATAAGAAAGATGATACAGTATGTTTCCTTTATCACAATTTCTCTCGTTACTCTAACCAGGATGAGAGCACAGCGTGCCCCATGTAGGAAAGGGACTCATTAGCTTCCAGACTGCACATAGAGCCTCTGCCAGAACTTGTGCAGCTGTGTTCTGCCCTTTTCCTCTGCTTTTATTTTTCCAGCCGTTTTGGTTTCATTATGTTCATACATGACTCAGATTCCTTCATCTAGCAAAACAGCTACCATCAGTATGGGATGAACTGCTGGGTTAAACAAAGGTTTATTGACAGCCTTTTAAATAAAACTGTAGATAGATTTCTTGTAAGCTTTTGTGTGTTTATTCACAATATAGCTATTTTCTGAGAAATTTTTCATACTGCCAAGAACTATCCTCTATCTGAGTTACTCTAACTGCATTAATTCTTAAAAGCAAATCATGGACCCCGCTTAATGGCTGCCTTGACTTACAAAGAGAAAAAAGCCTTTGGAAAACATAAACTGAGTTTTATTTTTATTATAAAATTTCCTCACTAAATTATTACTGTCTACGTGAATAAATATTCAGTGGTTCTGATGACAAAAAATGAATGCCTTAATGAGAAAAGGTCTTATTTATAACTGCCATTCCTCATTATATCATCTTGTGGAGCCCTAACAGGAGCACATACAGGAAGAATCACAGGATATCTTGAATCCCCTTTAAGCTGGATATGAAGTGTCAGCAACATTAAATCACAACACCATTGCTTTGTCAAAGTTAGTTATGTATGCTATTGTGTTGAGAATATTTGACTGATACAGTTGCCTCTAAAATTAGGAGTCTGTCACAATTCAATTATATATTCATACCAATTTTCCAAAGATTTATAAATCAGATAAACTCCCTGAGGGCTCAAATGTGCCATGATAATTAGTGCAAGGACAATTTTGTTTATGTGCTGCTGTCCATTACTTTGTTAAAGGATTATTACAGAAATAGTGTAGGCTCATTTGTAATCTCAACAAAAAATAGAGTCGATATTTTCAGTGTTGGCTTGACTATTTCCTCATGGAAGACAGAGTTTTATCATCGATTTCATTGTCTCCGAAACATCCGGGCAGTGCTAAGTACTTTTAAAAAGCCACTTGAAATATTAAAGCACTACATTTCACAGTACTGAACAACGCTATTGCAATGAATGATTGAGGGAAAAAGAAAAGAAGGTCAAACTTTAAAATGCCTTATTTGTGAAAGCCATTCTCAGCTGCAACTCTTAGAAAATGTACATCATGTCAGCACACGATGTAAAGAAGTTGGCTAAGCTGCAATTTCTTTTATGTAGAAATACATCTTTGTAGCTTGTTCGTGAAGGAAGAATAATTAATACTTTTTCTTCAAGTAAGAGTCCTTAATAAAAGCCAGTGTGGACCACAAGGAAAAATGCAGTGATGCACAGATGTGCTGTGACATTTTTAAAATGTGAGTTAAGATTAAAAGATGCTCACTGAATATTAAACAACCTTGGAAATTGCTGCCCAGATATAACAATGTGGTTTCTTTTCTCACTGTGAAGCTAGTGTTGAAAGCTTATTTTTTTATAACGGGAAATTATTTTTTATTTCACTAATTATTTTAGCCTGAAAGGTAAGCTAAGTTATTGGATTTGTATTTATTAGGGATGAACTAGTGCTATTAAGATTGTGTCTTGAAGAATAATGACTCTTTAAAAGTTTGCATGTATTCATCCATTAATATAGGAATAGAGACAATACAGACGGTGTGACGTTGGCTCATCCATATAGGCAGTGTGCAAGTGGCAACTCCCTTGCGCAGTCTGACTGCTCCCTGTGGCACCCTTTCTCTACAGGGACAAGGAATTATTGGCAGTGTGGAAAGATGGGTCAAATAGATAAGAGAAAAAGGTGATGAGGGAATAACATAAAATTATATACTGAAACACTGTTCTCGTTCTAGCAATTCAAATAGAAACTGCGTGGAAGCATAGGGTTTTATGCTTCTGAGAGGAATGAAAGCTATATTTTTAATCGATATTTCTCTTCAAATGGACTGTCCTTACTGTTAGGAATAGAATTTTTCTTCAACATAGAGGAAACTTCAGCAAAGAAACTGTGAGGCTCATTAAAAGATACTAATTTCCAAATAGGCCACAAAGGTAAGATGCAACACTACCTCTGTCCTAGGCAAGAGATTTTATATTTTACATAACTAGGGCATAGTATTTAACCACAAGCAAATTTCCATTTATTATAATTAATTATATATAATTATATATAATCACTATAATTAATATAATTTCCTGTTATTTTTGTCTGTCTCAGTACTACTCACCAAACCAGTAACTCCATATGGTTTGAGGACGGTGCTACTCTCGAAACGTAGCTGAGCTTGTCAAGCCCAACTTTTTGTAAGAAGCTCGAGTACACATAGATGAGCTCTGCTGGAAAGCTGGTCCTCAAACCCAGAAAATTGTCTTTTGTCTATTCTATCTTTTACAACAAGCATAAACAACAATACCAAATCATAGAGATAAATACCAGATAGAATTAAGGAAGGAAAGGAAGGAGACCACCTCATTCAAGAGATGATTTATGCTTGAGTAAGTAGACATGTATTTACTTCTCAAGAGAACAGAATGCATTGAAGTTCCACTTAAATTTAAGTATCTGCTTAAAAGTAGCATCTAGAATAAGATTTTTCTGTCAAATCAAGATATATTGTAAGTACATTCAAATTCATACAATTTCTTTTGGACTAATTATGGAGATCAGGATTTTTCATATAAGTTTTGCGTCTCTCCATAAATAGATCATCTGTTCATCCTTTCAAATACAAAAAGCTTTACAGCTAGAGAGGAATAAACTCCTTGTACCACTTACTGACATCCTGCTACCAAGCAGGAGAAAAACAAAAATTTTGACTTCCATATTCCATGACTCTAGTTCCGTTACTGGGGATTTCTTCAAACTCCATTAAAGTAAGTATACTTTTATTTGTATTTAAATATAGTATAATATTTATTGATAAAATTTCAAACTTAACATTGAAATGTGAAATTCATACGTGTATGATTATTTGACATAACCTTCATCTCTTCAGTATCTCTTCCACTCATCTTCTAACTGATTTCAGAGAGCCTTCCTCTTCACGGTCCCTTTGGTTAATAGCCAATAGTATTACAAAATTTCCTTGCAAGTTCATAAAATAATTTCTTCAAGCTGTTTTTTGTTTTGTTTTGTTGTGCTTTTCTGTTTTGTTTTGTTTTGTTTGCTTCAGGCAAACAAAGAAATGACAGAAAGCAGCCTGCTGTTTTGTTTAGTAATTTTATCTTCAAGCTTCTTCTCTTAGGTCATGGGTGTCTAATTTGTGGCTTGGTTGGATCACACTGAGTGACAAGGAAATGTCCTGGACTGCATATGATATATATATATCATATATATATAATCATAGAATCATAGGGGTTGGAAGGGACCTCAAGAGATCATCGAGTCCAAACCCTCTGCCAAAGCAGGTTCCTTACACCAAGTGTGTAATTTAGTGTATATATGTAATGAAATCTTATTTTTGTAATATTTTTTATTAAAACATAAAAAGTGCAATAAAAACATGAAACTAGTGGAATATTTGAACTTGATTTTCGGAAACTGATGCATCAGTCTGGTTTGATGGAAGTGGTTAGTGTCAATTTTTAGTAAGTTCTCAAGGTGTTTATCAGAGATTTTTTAATGAAATTTTGCTCTTCTAGTACTTCATGCTTAAAAACAGTTGTTCACAAATTTATGTAGTGCCAAAAAGAACTTATATGAATAAGGTGTGATTCTGAAGTGAGGTATATATTTCCTTGGTAAGATAGGGTTTATAAAAATCTAGTGAAGAGACAAGATCAGTTTTTGAGTTGGATATATGATATAACTCTGCACATTCCATTTGAAAATTTACAGGCAATGTTGACTGAAAATGGAGTCACGTATGTATCAACAAATAGAAGATGTTTTTGTAATTCCTATTTCCACTGTGCTTTTTCTTCATCACAGTTGAAGCTTTACAAAGAATAAGAAGCATTTTGAACACACAATGCTTGGATTGGTATGGATTTTCCCATTTGAGATATACTTAAAAAAAACAAGGTTTCTTTGACCATTATATGGAACTCTTCCATTTTTGTTTTTACTTATTACATTATTCACACTGTCTCTGTAGAAGTCCATCAGCCACAGTTAACACACTGTGTGGTAAGAACAGATTAATTACAGCTCAAGATTAAGCAAGTGTTCTTCTTTCCCATTAATGTTCTGCAATAATGTACATAACCGTGTACATTAAAATGGCTTGATGGATGAACAACTAAAACAGTTGGTAAACCATTTGTCTGATGGCTTTCATTATTCTATATACCTCTAGATACAGTGCTCATTCATCTAGATACTTAAACAGTTTTTAAATGATACAGTTTTTTGTCCTTAGTGCACAAGTCAACTCAGAAACTTCCCTGCTCATCATCACAAGGCACAATTTCCCTGACAGTGTAAATTTTGCAGAGCAAATGAGAGAAAACTAGGTTCTTATGTATTAATTGTTTAAAATATCATGGGAATAAAGTGGGAATAAAAACTAATTAACCAGAACTACCTGGGCTTTATTTAATTGTTTGGTTTCTTAATTAGACAGCAGTTAAAGGGCATATTACTCCTTCAGATTCATTGCACAGATACTCTATGGTAGAAAACATAGAAGACTGCTACATTAATTCAAGTTCCCCATGTTTGTTTGTTTGTTTTTGTTTGTTTGTTTGTTTGTTTTGTCCAGTGAAATACATATTTTTAACCATTTCAAAGTACAGCTATTGAAATGAGTTCTGTGAGGAGTAAGAGTGACCTGGATAGACTTAGTAGTCTCCAAGCATGTCCATATGTAGGAGGCAGTACCTCCAGAATAGCTCCAGTGGAAGGAAGATAATGCAAGCCACAGCCGATGTTTACCTATGTACATAAACCAAGATTCCAGCCATAGTTTGTGTTCTTATACTGCTAGAAAAGGATAGTTGTACAGTCATGAGTACTATGTTCCACCAAATCATAAAATCATAGAATAGCCAAGGTTAGAAAAGACCTCTAAGATCATCCAGTCCAGTTATCCACATGTCACCAATATTTCCTACTGAGCCATGTCCCATAGTACAACATCTAAATGTTTCTGGAACACCTCCAGGGATGGTGATTCCACCACCTCCCTTGGCACCCTGACCACACTCTCAGAGAAGAAGTATTTCCTAATGTCCAACCTGAATCTCCACTGGCACAACTTGAAGCCACTTCCTCTCATTCTATTGCTAGTTATGTTGGAGAAGAAGCTAACCCTCAGTTCACCACAGCTTCTCTTCAGATAACTGTAGAGAGTGGTAAGGTCTCCCCTGAGCCTTCTCTTATCCAGACTGAACCCCATAAGATCTGCGCTCCGAAACCCCTCACAGCTTCATTACCCTTCTTTGAACACACTCCAGGACCTCAGTGTCTTTCTTGTAGTGAGGCCCCCAACACTGAACACAACACTTGAGGTATGGCCTAACTAGGGTTGACACCAAATGTCCGAAAGATCTCTCTTGTTTATTATTGAAAGCATTGCTGTTTACGCTCTTTCTGAACATCTGGGCACAGTAAAATGTTATGGTTGTGTCTTTTTTTTTTTTTCCCCCAAGTCATGTGGTCTACAAAGTCACAAGTATTTCAGCTGGTATTTTCCAGAAATGTAAACTGTCAGAACAAAACAGCAGCAGCCTTGGCTTCTTCCGATTCTAGGAAGAAAGAAACTTTATCCAGCAATTTTCTAGGCAGAATTTGTGTTTCCTACAGCAAGACATATTCAAGAGTGTACAAAAAAAAAATGCTGATTATAAGTCAGAATTACTTCAAGAAGGGTGACAAAAACTCATGGTTTGTCACGAAAGCGCAAAAGTGAGAGGAAGTTTTAGGTTTTTATGTCTCCCATTGCAAAGCAGACCTAGAAAGAGACAAAAATAAATAAAATAAAATAAAATAAAATAAAATAAAATAAAATAAAATAAAATAAAATAAAATAAAATAAAATATCAAGAAATGCAAATTACGGAGCTGAATTTCTTGTTACTTCTTACCTGAGACCAAAAAAGGAAAGACATTATTTCACTGTTTTTTTCTGAAATTATTGTTCCTTTTCATGTTGTAATTAATTTTAATTGCTTTTAAAGATCACACTGTAGTTCAAAATGCAATATTGTTCCCCCTTATTTAGAGTTTAGATGCGTGTTTTTGCAAATATTTTTGCACTTCCAGAGATTTCAAGAATTTTGTTAATGGAGGGTGGAGAGTAGAAATAGGATTAGAAATGCTTTTAATATAGGAAGCATTTGAACAGTACAAACCTAATTTCTGTTTATACAATAATTTAAAAAAAAAATCATATTATTGCAGAGAAATAAAATCAACACTGGACATTTTTCTATTTCAATTTAGGTGAAGAAGTGATGATATATTTAACAACCAAACAGCTCATCTCCAGGTTTTAGCACAAATTAACCTTTGTTTAATTCAACCTAAATTATAAATTTGAAACAAGTTATGAAAGTGTTTGAAGTGTTGTCTTAACAGAACAATATTAAATCATCATAAACCAACCCTGGAAATACTGAGAGAAATATTTACTGTCTCAGATGCTCAACAGCTTCCAAAAGTTCCAATTGCAATGTTGAACTTCCCCTTTGACATTAAAGGCTACACATTTTCCTGTTAATGATGAAATTGTTGTGATATAATATATACTGGATCTTTTGCTTCCATTTATTTGATAGGGAAAATTTTGTACAAATTTTGCCTGAGAACTGAATAGTTAAAAGACCAATTCATAATCTACATATCTGAAATATAAGAAAAGAATACTTTTTCTGAAAGGTAAAAAATAGAACTGTATACCCTTCCTGAAAAAACATGGCTCTGAATTATATTTATATGGAGATTTCTGGGAATTATTTAGTTCTTGCTATGATTTCATACAAACATTTATATATTTCATCCTGTGTAATTATAGATGAGGAATATTGAAGTCAATTCAGAATTAGACATTATTTTTCCATATCTTTTCTGCTGCAAACTGTTTAGAAACCACATCTGCTATTTAGAAAACTATACCAACAGATGTACAGAATTGCTTAATGCATAAAATCTTGCTTCTCAAATTCAACCATTCTGAAAAAGAGGCAAAGACTTCATTGGAATTTTCCTACAAATGTCACAGAGCCAACTAGTGAAGTGTCACTTTGGATTTATTCATGTATTACTTCCCTTCCACTCTTCTGTTACTTCATGTGCTTCAGAAAAAATGTCTGAATGGCATATTAACACTCTTTCCATTGAGGAGTGCACTGTTTAACTCCGTCTGTTTCTTCTGTGATTCATTCTTATAGTGTCTAATTTACTGATTGTGTTTCTAGTATCTTTTTTTTCCTCTTAAATGTTGAGTTCGGAAATTCAAGAAAAAACACACAAGTTACCATTTACATTTGCTCCAATTTTTATGTTACATGATCAGTGTAATCCCTCATTCTCTTACACTCATTTGTTCCTTCAAGTAAATAACACCAAACTGAGCAATTGTCCAGAAAAAAGGATGCAGTTTTCATTGTGATCTTTTATTTTCCAGTAAGGGTGAAAGGTTTAGTTCTTCCTAGCTTTTCAATGAACAGATTTGGCCATCTTGTTTAAACCGAATATCATTCAAATAGCCTCAAATATATACTGCTTTCATTTAGATTAGAAACTGCACATCAGATTTTAGCTAGAGACTTGAAGGAAAACTTGTACTGGATGAAATACCTGAAATTAACATCTAGCATTTCTTTCTTATCTGGATTTTAAGCTTCTTTGTATGGCTTTTATAACATTAATTTGTTTGCAGTTTTATGAAGAGGAGAAATACAGAGTCCTAAGTTTGTAAATTATGCATGTTTTAGAACAAAAATTGTTAGACAAGCAAATAAATAAAAAGACAATTGGATCTATCCCTTTGAATGGCATTTAACTGCTGACTTCAAATCACCTTCCAGATAGTGATGTTCTACTGTATCGAGGTACCTACTTTTCAGAAAACTAAAACATAAATTAAAACTAATAATCACCTTCTTCTATTTATCTTTTCTTCTGACATGTCAAATGTCAAAATTATCTAAATGCACTGCTCAGTTCACAGATTGATTAAATATTGAGGATTCTCCAAGGAATTTATATCATTTTGAATTGTAAATATAGTTTTATTTTTCTAATACACGCTTTCACTGATGTAGGATATCAATTTTTCAAGTAAACATAATTTTGTAAATAAAGTTTTAAGATGGCAAGAGATTTTTGAGCAATAGAACAGCATATAGTTCTAACACAGCAAAGAACTCAAGTTTCAAAACTTTAACTCTTATGCATCAAGGGTATGGGTCACCTACATTTCTTATTTAACTTCTAAGGCATATATTTCTTTTGTTGAAGAACCTGTATCTGTTTTATTGTACAGGTTCGATTATTTGGTAAATAGTTCCCATAGATAAGGACTTTCTCCAAGTTTATCAAACTTGCATGTAGAGAGGTCAAGGCTTACCAAACTACTATTCATTCAGAAGAGACTTTAGGATATTGAAATTCAAAGAACTGGAACTGAGAATTCTTGCTAAAAACAAGACAGTTAGAAAGCTGAAAGTTGTAACCCAGATCCTTGACTAATCATAAAACAAATTGAACCGGGAATAACCCACCTCCAAATGCCATTTACAATAATACTGGTGTATTTTCATTGAGACTTCTCTCAATTTGCTAGTGCTGTTATTTACAGTCTTACGTATTAAATTCTATTGGTGACTTACTGAAGTCATGCATGTGTTACTGCCTTGGCATTTTTCATCATGTTTCTATTCTCAAGTGTCCCTTCTCTCTGTTCTCAACACCAAAAGCCTATAAACACCTCGAGAAATACCTAGCATTTGAGTCAGCTTTTGGTGCTTAGACAGTTCTGACAGTTTAATAAACATTTGTGTTAAGCTGTTGTAACTGGACGTACAGTGCTCATCAAAGCATGGAAGCAGCCCAAACTTTAGCTAATCTTTCTAAGTAGATAGGCATAAAGACGTGATGGAAATAGACCAGAATAATACATAGGTGTGTCTGTGGTAAAACACATGGGATCCAGTAGGAATATTCTAAAGAGCTGAGAATTTTAAATTGAAGAAATGTGATATTCAGGAGGACTTTTAGACCTCCAACCTAACTCCCCAGTTCTATGCACAGAACCTCAGGGAATCATGGTTCTCCTAGTCTGCTAGTTCCTGCAGTAGAATTCAGCAGTCTGTTTTTGTTCTGAGTTTAGATAAGTGTAGGGTTCTAAAAAGAATATTTTGTGCTTTGCATGTCAGAGTATTCTTACACACAGGACAAGCTTTCTCTTTTAGATTTAACTCACTTCAGCTAAATTTTGAATAGCATCATGTGTTTACACAGATCACACTGAACATCCAGATACTACAGATAAATATGTTTAACTTTTTCTGCATAACAGGTTGGTATTCTACAGGAAGGATTTTGCTTGTGTCAGTGATGAAACAGATGCATTATGTCTGCTTACCCCCACTGGCACATGACAATAATATAAAATCAATTAGTAATATAAAATCCATCAATAAATAAAATCCAAGGCAAAAAGATAGAGGAAGAAGCTGTAGGCACAACTGGCTTCTAGCAAGACAGGTTGTTCTGCAGCTGGTGAATGAAAAAGTCATTAAGACCACTCCGAATGTCAGTAAATACAGCATGCAACTTGAGAGCACAGCCTGCCAACACTCTGTATGCATATAATTGATTCACTGTTGAGACAGTCCAAGTACCGGCTTGTCAGAGTGGCAGGTGGACAAGGTTCTGCACGGTTCAAGGCATACTTTTTGCACTTTCCACAAGAAACTGTCAACTGATGGAAGATGTGTAGCCACACATAGTAGGGATACCAAAATAGGGTACCAAAGGTTGGGCAGAATTTCACATTCCACATCTTAGCAAAAAGACTGTTCAGATGAGAAGGAGTTACCTTTCAGATAAAACTTCACTCCAGAAAAGGTTTAAGCCTGTTGATTAGAAGTACCTAATATTTTCTTTAAATACACTTAAAATAATAGCAATGTTACATATAATTCATTTGAAAAGAAGTGGCCTTGATAAAATAATAGACAGATGCATCAAAACCAATGTTTAACAGTCTGATGTCAAGACAGTGGTGAAATACAGTAGTTCCTCTGCTAAATACAGCTCACAAAATAAATAATTCAAGGGATCTTCTATGAATAAAGTGAGAATTGCTCTTTATTTTACTTCAGAAAAAAAGTTTTGTGTTTTTTTCCTCTTATTTTTGAGAAGTTTCAGAAAAATTATCAAAAACTGTAGAAAGTTTCTATTTGTACATAATGGCTAATTACAGAATTTTTACTTTTCTCTGAGGAATTCTGAGCACAATTTTAATTCACTGAAGCAGTCTAGCACAAGCAGATTTTGTGGACTACGGTGAAAAATTAAACATAACACAATTTACAAACATCTTAGCAAGGATGACAGGAAGATCTATGTTCATGTAGTGAGCACCCACAGTTAATTTCTGGAGATTAATTTGGAAATTAAAATTATATATAAATATATAGAAAATATTACTTTTAAAGCACATTTTAAGTAGTACAAGTTTATTTTCCTTGTTGCAGAAACACCTTTCCTTGTGAGGTGGAAGTAATAGAGAGTAAGTCAGTTTTGCTGAGTAAAACTCTTTGCTCTGACAGCAAATAAGTAACATGAGAAAGGATCAAGTATTATATGTTTAAATAACTTGCATTTGCAAAAGGAAAAAAAAAAGGAGTCCAGGGGTCTACAGGCCAGTCAGTCTCACCTCTGTGCCTGGCAGATCCTCCTGAAGGTCCTACTAAGGCAGATGGAAAATAAAGATGGGAGTATTGGTGGTAATCAGCATGGATTCACCAAGGGCAAGTTGTGCCTGACAAACTTGGTGCCTTTTTACGATGGAGTTACAGAATCAGTAGGTAAAGGAAGATCAACTAACATCAACAACCCGGACTTGTACAAAGTATTAGATGCTGTGCCTCAGGGCATCCTGATCACTGAATTGGAGAAAAATCAATTAGATGGATGGAACACCTGCTGGATGAGGAAGTGACTGAATAGTTGCATTCAGAAGTGGATAAATGTCCAGATGGATACTGGTTACGAGCTACAGGCTGAGAAACTGTGGGAGAAGAGAAGGCCCTGGGGGTCCTTGCAGAAGCTTTCCAGTACCTGAAACGAGCATACAGGAAAGCTGGGGAGGGACATTTATACAGGCATGTAGTGATAAGACTGGGCAAAATGGCTTTGAACTGGAATAGGATAGCTTTAAACCAGATATTAGGAAGAAATTCTTTGCTGCAGGGGTGGTGAGATACTGGAACAGGTTGCCCCTTACTTGAGGTATTCAAGGCCAAGCTGGATGGGACTTTGTGCAACCTGGTCTAGAGAAGGGTGTCTCTCCCTGTAGCACAGAGGTTGGAATTAAATGATTTTAAAGATTCCTTCAAGCCAAACCATTCTATGATTCTATGAGTCTATGTTTAGGTAGAGCACTGTGCAACATGAAAAAAAATAAAAAATAGAAATACAAGTAGGTCTATTGTGCACCTGGATCTTACTACCAGGAGGCTTTCACCTGTTCTGACAGAGGTCAGAATGTTGGAATCATTAAAGCTGGAAAAAACCTTAATGATCATCCAGACTAACTGATAACCCATCACCTGAATGCCCACTAAAACATGTCCCTTTGTGCCATATCTCCTCTTTTCTTGAGCATCTCCAGGAACAGTATTTCCAGCACATCTCTGCGCAACATGTTTCAGCATCTGACCACTCTTTAGAAGAATAATTTTTTTCCTAATTTCTGACCTGAATCTTGCCTGGTGCAACTTATGACCATTACCTCTCATCTTAAGACTAGTTCTTTGGCCCTCACTCTGCTACAGTCTCCTTTCAGAGGCCCCAGGTGCTTCCAGATAGCAGGATTTGGATGTGAAATGCCCATCTGTAAGTGATAACAGCTCACTTGAGGAATCAGCAAAACCAAAAGAAGAAAAACCTTCCACCCAGTATCAAGTCTACATTCAACAAAAAGAATACTAGTTGTAGGCTTCTTCCTGCAGGGAATTAAAAGTCCAGTGTACAGGATAGATCCACTTTTTAGAGAAGTCCACTGTTTCCCTGGGTCTCTGGTGAAAGATGTCACCAGGAAACCGCCTAGTCTGGTATGGCCAACAGACTGTTACCCATTACTGCTTTTCCATGTGGAAGTATCAGAACAGTTACATGCAGTTCAAGAACATTAAAAGGAACTTCAGGGACTTGGGATATCTATCTGCTTGAGGAAATGAAGACACAGGTCATCTTCACTTCTCTGTTTCCTCAAGTGGGTAAAGACAGCAAAAGAAGCAGAAGTATCCAGTCTACAGAATTTGTGGATGGTACTGTCACCAAAATTTTGGGATTTTGACTGTGGAGTGGCTGATATGGCACTGGGCTTGCAGGCACCAGATGAGTTTCACCTCTTTCAAAGTAGGAAGAGGTTCCTTGGGGAAAAGCTTGCAGAAATCATTAGTAGAGTTTTAATTAGGTTCAAAGGGGAAGATGGATGATACTGAGCCTTTTGAAGATGAGGTGTGATACAGCATAGTTGATTTGGAGGAACAGGGTACTAGCAGGGACCCTCAACCTGATGCTCTGAGATGTGCTGGCAACATTGCAGCACACTTGGAATCTTGTGACAGTAAGCCAGGAACCATTGAGGCAATAGGAGAAGGCAGTGGGGAAATCAAGGGAAATACTTCAGAGGAATTAAGATGACAAGATGACAAGGCCGGCTGCCCAGCTGAAGTACCTCTACACCAACACACACAGCTTGGAAAACAAGCAAATATTGGACTCCATCATGCTTCTGGAAAACCACGACAGTTTCTGCAAATGAGACATGGTGGGATGATTGCACATAGTAGCTGTTGTTGACAGCTACAAGCTCTGCAGAAGAGACATGTGAGGAAGGAGTGGATGAGCCATTTCCCTTCGCATCAAATAAGGAATAGAGTGTGAAGAGCTGTTGCCATGGTTTTATTATTTCCATTATCAGTATTCCATATCATAACATCATATAGTTCACTGGGAGTTAAACAATTAATTCTCCAGTTCTGTGGACTGTTGATAGTTCTGGGTATGTTTCTCAATAGAGAAAATAGAGCTACAGCTCCCAGAAGACTTTGTCACTTTGTTTCCATTTTCCATTCAGAGGGAAAGATAAAACATACTGGGAGTCACAAGACTGTTATCTGTGTTTTTCTGCTCTTGTCTGTGGTATGAGCTCCCTAACCATCTTGCCTCCATCATTATAGTAAGGCCTTTGGTTCTGAACGTTCTCATTTTACCTGATTTATTAGCTTCAATTCCAATTACATTGTATTATATTGTGTTATCGCATAATCTGCTATAATATTTAGTAAATCAGATTTTTCCCTTAACTTGTTACTCCTGCTTTGCCTTTAGGCCCATCCACCTACCCTTTCTCTACTTCCCTTTTCCATTTCCTGGGGCATAGGTCCATGAGACCCTCTGCCACATTAGTCATGGAACTAGGTAGGACTGGGCCTGAGCCATGACAACTGTCACTGGAGAAAGGACACGAGCAAAGGTAGCTTAATGGTTGGTGTTTACTACTGGTTTCCTAATCAAGTAAACCTGTAGATGTAACTTTCTTCCTCCAGCAATGGGGTGTTTCGTGGTGGCAGGCTCTCATCGTGTTGGAGGTCTTCAATCACACTGACATCTATTAAAAAAAAAAAAGTATGGAAAAATGCAGGAGTTTCCTGGAATGCACTGAGGATATCTTCCTGAGCCAGGTAATAGACAGACCCGCCAGGGGGGTTGCAATGCTGCATCTGTTGCACACCAACAAACATGATCTTATGTTGGAGGCAGTCTAGGCTGTGGTGACCATGCAATAATGGAGCTCACACTCTTGAGGAATATCAGACAAAGATTAAAATCAAGATGCTAAATTTTAGACAAATTCCAGCTCTACAGGGATTTAGTCAACATGACACCCTGACAATCTGTCCTCAAGGACAAGGAAGCAGAGCATTTTTAAGAACGGAAGAAGTCAAAGTCTAAGCTTTGTGTCAGGCAACTTCCTGGAGGTTATGCTAAGGCATATGGAAGAGGGGTAGGTGATATGGGATGAATGATTCTGTGATGTTGGAAATGATCAGAATGACAAGGGAAGATCCATTGATGATTTCTGATGGGATTTTACGTACTGGTGACAATTCTTCCTGCAGCTTTGCATTCCTGTATGAAATACAGAAAAGTCATGATGGTGGTATACAAGTAAATTTGAATTTGAAAGCTTTCTGTCATTTTTGGCTTAATAAGCCTTTGTAAGGCTCTTGAAATGTGCACTTGTGTCATGGTTTTATGATTTTTGGTACTGGTATTCCACCTCATAACATCATGTATTGCATTGAGAGTTAAAGAGCTAATACTCCAGCTCCATAGATCATTGATAATTCCAGGTATACCTGCCTCAGAAGAGAAGAAGAACTACATTCCCCAGAGGACTTTGCGGTGCTTTGTATTTTTACGTGTTTTCCGCTCAGAGGGAACAGATAAAAACCCTCAGCGGTCACGGGACACGCTCTTTCCTTCGGGATCGACTCAGCAGTGGGTGCTCGCTGCCGTATCGCCTTCAGCGTTAGCGTAAGGCCTTCGGTTTATCGGACACTCTCTCTTGCTCATTTTATTTGATTCATTAGCCTCAATTCCAATTATATTGTATTATATTCTGTTATTTTGCTTTCTGATATCTTATTTAGTAAATTAGCTTTCCTCCTCAGATTGTTGCCGCTGTTTTGTTTCTAGGCCCATCTCTTTTTTCCCTTTTCCTTTTTCCCTTCCCTTTTCCTGGGGCGTGGGTCCGTGGGTCCTCCGCACCAATCGTCATGGAACCGGGCCGATCCAGCCCGGTAAACCGTTGACAACTTGCTTTTTGGTGAGGTTTTTTTTTTTTTAATTTTTCATTACTTAAAATACTGTTTGCAAGGAAAAACTAACCTTAGTCAATAAATCCAGCAGCATTTATGCTAACTTCCAGAGGGAAACCATGTCTACTGAAATCTTTAATAAATATTTGTGGTACTAATTACAGAATTAGTCCCTGCTTGCATTAAAGTGGAGTAATCAAAATTCATTAAATAAATACTAAATGTAGAAGTTAGTACCTTATTTTAGCTATAAAATTATAGTGTGGTCATGCGCTGAAAAGTCTTACTTTAAACATTTTTACATAAATTATCTGCTGAAGTACTAAATGAAAGGAAAGCACAGTATAAAAGCGTATGTAAACTCTACATTCCAATGTTTCACAAAGGTCAGAGAATAATTTATATTACATTTTGTGAAGAGGCAGTCATACAACATACTTATTCCTGTTCTGAGTTACAGTAGGAGTACTGCGTTATAAATTCCTTCTTCTGAAAGGAACTGCTTTTAATCACTGGAATTTAAAAAGAAAACAAAAACAAAGAAAAGTCTGTAAGGTCTTTCCTATGAGACACTGTCGTTGGACTGAATGAATGATCCTTGACTCTGCAGCTCCTTGAAATAGGCTGCCATTGATTTTTTTCAAACTCTACTTCTGCTTTTAAGGAACTTTTGTTCCCTGCCTCATCAGATTCAACCCAGTACATTTTTTTTGGCATAAAAAGAAATAGCATCTTCAACTTCCATGGATGCTGAAATTAGGATTAACTTTAGGCTATTTATATCTTGAATAGCTTGTCTCTTGTTATTCTGAACTGCTATAATTCAGGAGTTATTCCATTATAGTCATTTGTGACTGAACCTTGTGTAAAAAATAATATATATATAGTATTTCCATAGAAAATTCAACAATGGGAATCTATTTATCGTTTAGTATGCATAAGTAAGAGGCATTTCCTTTGGGCTATACAGGACAAAAAACAGGTTTATCTTGACTCCCTGGGCAACTCCCAAGACTGCAAGTAGAAGGGGATGTAGACTCTGGGGTTTCTGTAAAATCAGCAAGATAGTACAGTTATTTAACATCTTTAGAAGCAAGGAAGGAGGAAGGAGAAAGAAATTTTTAAGAGAATATTAGTCCCACTAAACTAATCAGAGGGCTGGAGTACATCTCCTGTGAGGAGAGATTGAGGGAGCTGGGTTTGTTTATCTTGCAGAAGAGAAGGCTCTGGGGAGACCTCACTGTGGCCTTCCAATACTTGAAGGGAGCATATAAACAGGAGGGGGAACAGTTGTTTACACAGGTCAAAAGTGATACAGCAAGGTAGAATGGTTTTAAACTAATAGCGGAGATTTAGGTTAGATACGAGGGGGAAGTTTTTCACTCAGAGGCGGGTGATGCACTGGAAAAGGTTGCCCAGAGAGGTTGTGGATGCCCCATCCACATTAAATGCCACATCTGGCATTTAAGGCCAGACTCTGGGCAGCCTGGTCCAATGGCTAGCAACTCTGTTCATGGCAGGGGGATTGAAACTCATTATCTTTGACGTTCCTTTCAACCCAGCCATTCTATGAGTCCAAGATTCTGTGATTAGCACAGAGAAGGGAGATTTATGAACTATAAAAATGCATTATATTTTTTTACAAACTTTTAGTAGTCTTTTCTTTTTAATGGTACATCAGGATATGTGATGACCATGGTTCTATCTATGTTGTGTTAGGTATCCACTAAGGAAATATAAGGCTATGTCCTTCAACAGTAAGTTACCAGCTGTTAATTATCTTGCTATTATTTTTTGTTCTAGTTGCCCAGAAATAGTTGCTCAGCATTACACTGTAATTCACTCACTTCTGCTCTTACAAGTAGGATGGGGGAGAGAATTGGAAAAAATAAAAATAAATAAAAATAAATAAAAATAAAAGTAGAACTCATAGGTAGAAAAAAAAAACCAAAACTTTTTACTAAGAGAAAAAAAAAAAGGAGGGGAAAAAGAAGATAATAGCTCTGAGAAATATATATGTCCATATAACAAGTTATGCTCAAGCAATTACTTACCACCTGTTGACTGATGCCCACCTAGCACTCAAACAGATGAATTCCCACCCCTTTCAAAAACTTTCCTTCTTCATGATGTCATATGGTATGGAACATCCATTTGACAAGTTTAAGTCAGCTATCCTGATTCTGTCCCCTCCCAGCTTCATGGCTTCCTGTGTAGGACAGAAACTGTTTTTCTTTGTCTCAAAGCCTGTTTAGTAAGGCCTTTCCGGTGATAAGACTTTAGCTGACAACTGCAAATTATCTAGGTGGGTGTAACTAGCTGGCAACACTTTGTCAACAGTGTTTACATGTGAAAGTACTTCTTTGGAGGTGTTTTGCTCTACAGTGTTTAGTGGCGGAAGATCTGGACTGTGACCATATAACTGGTATGAGAGTTTGGGGAACTATACCACTGTATCCTATGAAGGCAAGATACAATCTGGCATTTTCCTACCCCTCTCTTATCCGGTGGCAAGGCCCAGGAAAATGGGAACAAAAAGAGTTCCTGTGGCGATTCAAAAAAGCCAGGAGCTGCCTCTTCAGAAAGAGATGACTTGACCACCTTGGACCTATAAAATAAGTAATAACTTCGTTAAGAATTTATGCTCAAGCATATCCACGCACTACGCACAAGCACTCTTCTCATGCAGAGAGAGGAGAAAGGAGGAAAGGAAAAGCACTCCTGGAGAATAACTCCCTGAGGTGAAAACCTCTGTGGAAGAAGCCTCCCACGGCCTGCTTTCTGCAAAGCTTCCTGGCTCTCTCTCCCACGATCCACAGTGATCAGAATGTTCCTTAGATCAACGGACATAATACAGACCTCACTGGATTCCACGGTGGTGATGCTCTCTCCCTCTCTTGCTTTCTACTCCATGCTATTTCATCTTTTCTATTGTGCACGTTCTCTTCCCCATATCCCTAAGCAACTAGCATTTGTAATAAACTGGTTGGGCTAACATTTGACCCTTTGTGTCTTAATCTCACACTGGGTATACACATAATCAAAGAACCACGTCTCTTTCCTCTATATTAGAGCGTGACATTTTTATTGGCATAGTTGGCAGGATAGCCACCATGACTCTTCTCCCTCTTTTATATTGGAGCGAGACATTCCCTCAGACCCTGACTGGTAGGAGTTCCCCAACAGCCTTGGCTCTGTACAGAACTCCTTAGCAACAGCTAGAAACACCCTGTGTTATTAACACTATTTTTCTCCTGAGACTAGAACATAGCATCATAGTAGACACTTTGAAGAAAGACAACTCTGTCCCAGCAGAAACTCAGATAATATCTACCACTTATTCTGTATCATTTGCATCATGTTTAGGTCCCACAGTTGCTACACTTCCTACCTAATTGTAATCACCTATCTTGCTTTTTTTTTTCTGGGTGTACGTATACACAAGTATTATTTTCACAGCTATTTTCCTTTGAACTCTGTCTGTCATAACGGACTTTCAGTGAAAGAGAGATGATTCAGTTCTGAGTTACTGCATGCCAAAGATAGCTCTGGTTCCATCAGAATTCATTCTTCTTTAACGTGAATGATTCTTACCATGTTACTGTTAAAAACTCATATAACAGCTGTAATGATGACCTGCAGTAATACGTAGCAATTTAACATCATACAATTATTGTCTGTTCAAATTACTCCGAGGTACACAGCAGATAACCCCATACTTCCACATGCACCCAGGTCCCAGAGAAAAAGCAATCACACTAAGAGGCTTGCCTTTGCCTGGGGCAGTAATAACCCAGACTGTCTTGCCCAACCTAAGTGACACTACTAAGACACTATGAAGAAAAGCAACACCATTCCAGCTGAAAATGAGATGTTTTACAGTAATAGAAGAGAAGAAATAGACTGTGTATTGTTAAATTAATGGATGCTTATGGTCTTCACAGTTGTTGTTAAAGCAGAGCCCACACACAACCTCATGGTAACAGTGAGAATAAATCCTGGTTAATGTGGCTCCTTTATTGTTTGTTTGTTGACAGTATGTAATGCAAACCGAAAGTTTCTCTATTTCAGCACTGGTGCTAATTTAAGATACATGCAGAATCCTACTTAAAATTTCCATCCCACCAAGATATTTCTCTGTTTTAAATTTGACTAGGAGACTCAATTTTTTTCTTTTTTTTTCTTAGTTATTTTATGATGTAGGTCTAACTAGAAAAAATGGGAATTAGAGGGAATTAAAAAGGGAAATTTCTCTTAAGTCCCACAAAAAACAGAATTTTCTCTCATTATTCTTGAGGGATTCTGAATAGACTGCAGTGGTATCAAAGTGTTGAAAGAACCATTGGTCTGTCTGGGAATGTCAGTTATGTTCTACTCTTCAAGAACTATCACAGTGATTTGTCAGTGGACTTCGATGGAGCTCAAGGTCCTGTTCCCAGTTAGCACATGGTCATGACGCTTTCTGGAAGTGGAATGTGCTGAACAGCCGGCTCCATGTCAGGGCTCCCTCTTCAAGCAATTGAAAGGCACCTAGATCTGACCAATCTCCCCTGTATCTCATGGCCATACCCCAGGTAGACAAACATGTTCAGTGTAATATGGAGAGTTACTAGGGTGCAAAATGCAATTTAGGAATTCATTTTATTCTTCTGGAACTTTGAATGTGAATACATTCAAGAATTACTAAAAACACTTTCACACTTTTTATTATACTTGATCTGTCTTAAAGTTATTTTCATTCTCCGCTCTTCTTTGATTTTCAGTTTTCAGTTCATGTTGTCAATCTGTATTTGGGAATTCACATTACTTTAATACTTCTATTTAAATCCACAGAGAATCAGAAGCAAGTTTTTTTTGGTGGTTTGTACTGTAGTCAGCAATAGAGAAAGACAGCAGAGAAAGGTGTAGAAGACGTTATTAAGGATGATTGAATGGAAAGTTATCACCCAGGCTGCAATGCCAGAAATCAATACCTCATGTGCGTATTTCAAATAGTAGATAAAGAAACAATTACTGAAGCAACTGCAGATACAAAGAAGACTCATGAAAGACCTTCGGTGTCACTCTGAAAGCAAGCAGTGAATGGTTCTGAGAGAAATTGGAAGCCCAAAGATAAGAAAACACATAAAATGTTATACTTTTTAATAAGATTACATACAGCTTTTGAAATAACTACCATTCTGCATCCTGTCAGCTATTGTTTTTGTGAACAAAGAGCTCTTGTTCACATATAACAAGAGTTGTGGTAGAACTTCATGAGTAGGACAGTACCTGCTTGCCTCTTCATTCCAAGGAAAAGCATACAATGATGATGTCCAGACAGCTTCATCACTTCACAGCTGCTTTTGAGCACTTGGCTCAGTGATTCTTTGCTGTTCTTTTGTTCTCTTTCTTCCCATTCTGTCTTGAAATCTTGATTGAATTCCTTATTTATGTTCATGGATTTAGAATTTAGAACACTTGCCATAGCTTTGTCAAAAAGGTGAGAAACCTGAACAAGATGCATTCCTGTTTCTATGTCATGAACTTTCAGAATGTGATCAGCAACTCCTTCGACACCTATTGATTTCTTCGGGCATATAAGAATTTGTAAAAAACAATACCAAAACGGAATAAGAAGACAAACAAGACAGGCAAAATCCTGCTTATGTCTTAACTGTAAAATATCAATGAGACTATAAATTTTTAGGTGTTCACAGATGAAAAAAGTTGAAAACTATGAACTCTATATGCTTCGTGTCTATGAGTTCATTGAAGCATAGTTTCCTTTGCAGCAACAAACTTTCTTATAGTAGAATAAACGCTTCCTCTTCAGGGAGGACTTGCTAATATCACAGTTTTCTACTGAAAATTTAAACTTAAAGTTTTAGAAACTTCTTATGTGGATGCTGACATGGCAAGAAACTTCAACTTTATTAATTCCCTCTTGATATCTTGTCTGGGAAGTGACATTCATTCTCTCCTTCCATTGCAGCCCTAAGTTGTTTTTCCAAGTAGCTAGTGACAGCTGTTGGGAAGGCAGCATGCAAAAACCTTGGCTGTTTTGCTCAGGTGTCTTTGTCTGGGGTGTATGAAAGCCATTGTGATCTTAAAGATGCTCACATTATCAATCCACAGCTTCCCAATTGAAACTGTATAGGTTGCATTTTGAGAACTCAGGTTACGCTGTAGTTATAACAAAATAAAATCAGCAAGAAGAGAGTTTTTTTGTTATTTTTCAATCTCATAGGAAATAAATCAGCAAAATTCACTTGTGAATATATTTATTTTGACATCACTGTTTAGAACTGAATACATCAGAGCCGGTTTTGTTTTGTTCTGTTTTTTTCCCACAGTAGCAATCAGTATTTCTGAGTATGAATTTTCTTAGCTGATACTTAACAAGAAAATTTTCATATCTAATCTTGGAGAAAATGTACAGTGCCTGTGTCTTTGCTTATTTTATGGACGATTACAAGCAAGAAGTCAGCCAATCAGATTAAAAAGTGCCTCTACTGGTGAGACTGGATTAAAAGATGAGACGGAAAAAAAAGTACAAACAGGCTTCAGTTTCTCTCTTAAAGGCAAGCATTTTTGTTCTCTTACATTTCTGACAGGGAGTGATGGAGAAATATCTCCAGAAAAAAAAATTCTATATCAAATTCACCTGTAGTTTTTCATTTAGTGCCATGGACTGCAAAGTAATAGGGATTTTTTTCTTTCATTAAAAAGAAATTACTCGGGAGAGATGTATTTGCTGTTGATAAAAAGAGTGATTAATTTACATGTACAGCTGCCTTCAAGGCTGACAGTCATTCTCTTGACAGGATAGAGCAGTTGGATCTAGAGGAAATGAATATTTCATAGCAAAACTTGGCTATTTCTGACAAACTGGAAAGGTGCTGGTGGCAGCAGTGCCATAGGCCAACTTCTGTCTGAGCAAAGAAATGACCAAAATGGAGGTGAGATTTGGATCATGCAAATCGTCTTTGCTATACTAGTAGTAGACTAAGGAGCACTGATTCTGCTTTCTTTCTGGTATCATTTTATCCCGCAAAGCTTTTTTGGGAGTTTCAATAATGACATGTATGCCCTCAGAAGAAATGAATCTGTCGTTTGCAGCAATGATCTGTGTGTCAAAGTTCTAAATGTAGGATAATAATTTTGTCTCACTGAAGGACACAATAATCAAGATATTTTCTTTTTTTAGCTTGAGTACATTCCCTAAGAATAGTGAGAGGCAACTTGTCTACTATGTATATCTAAGAGAGAAAGTGTTCACCAACCATCTACCAACTGCCTAAGCCCAGTTATATCCATAGTTGTTTTTATTGCCTGTATTACTCACACACCTATTGTTCTTAGATAGAGAACTTATTCAGCTATGTAACTGATGTTATTGAGACTAGTTCCTTACTTTTCTTTAAGCATATCTACAAGACAATTAGAATATATACATAAGCACCCAGTTGAGTATTAAACTACCTTAAATGAATACTTGAATTGCTAAACGAGGAGTGGAGTGCTTAATGGAGACATCCAACTTTTGAAGCCTGTCCTTTCAGTAGTAAGCATGTGTTATCAAGTTATTACACATCTTTACCACCAACATTTGCTTAATGTGTAACATAGTAACTGCTAACTTCTAGTATTAGAACAAGACAGGCAATCTGACTAAAACACAAATCTGAATAAAAATATTTAAATATCCTCAATAACTTGTTAGATGTGAACCAACATTGCAAAAGCTGTAATGAGCAGCGTGCTGCTTTTTGATGTATGTTTCCATAAATCAACTATTATTACTATTACTTTACCCTATCAATCAATATGAATTGCTACAAACAGGAATATCTGAAGATCTAAGTCTAACACAAGTAATTTGAAACAATTAGGTCACAGCATTCCTAGCTTCAATGCCCATCTAATGTTTTTATGTTTTTAAGAAAAATAAAAGTTCCGTTCAGGTTTATGTACTTCTTACACAAAAACTAAAGGCTCACTGGCTGATAGAGTCACTTTGTACATAATGCAAGCAATAAACAGGAAAACAACAAATTTGACAGCGTGTGCTGTTTTTCCCAGACCAAGTTTATAATCAACTCTAGTTTACAGAAGTCAACCACTGTCTAAAGGAAACAAAAAACAGACTTTTCTGTTTCCTCCATAATTTGCACCTTAATACACTAATTAGAGATTCCACTAGCTTTCTTTGTAATAAGAATTTTCCTTTTTACTCCATGAGTACAGAGAGTAAGAACACGAGACAAATGTGGTATTAATAACTTCTAACAAGCATAGCAGTATCTGTTTTCATTGATAGTACAAATCAAATATGTTTAACGTTTTTCAGTCTTGTCATCAAAAAATGTTAAATATTACTCCTTAGAAGTTTTTTCTCTCCCATTTTCCATTAGTCACTGCATTTGTGTGCCTTTGAGTGGATATTAATTAAATATGCTTTCAGCACAAAGTACAAATAGAAAGAACGCTGATAAATGCAGTGGGCAAAAGAAGGCAAAGACAATGCCTTTTATTGAAATACAAGTGTTATGGAGCAATAGACGATGATACAGAAAAAAAATTAGTTCACCCCTTCTGACAACCAGTGACAGCTCAAGAGGAGGGCACTGCTTCCACCTGAGCACCCTGTGGTAGCCACACCTTCTCACCTGTCTCTCAATCATTGGTTCAGGCTGTGACCTGGCAAGTCCACTGCAAATTTAAATAATAATATAGGAAGTTTCAACAGTTCCAAAGCTGACAAATTTGGAAAAACAGAACTATACTTGCAAAAATGTATGTTCCTACAGATGGAACTGTTATTCCTTTAGCTACATCTGAAGGAGAAGAAATAATGTTAAAAGAAATGTCTTCTACACCACACAATCATGGAATCATTTGAGTTGGTTGGAACCTTTAAGATCATCTACTTCCAACCCCCCTGCTATATGGGCAGGGTTGCCACTCACTAGACTGATTAGTCCAGGCCCCCATTCAGCCTTGCCTTAAAAACCTCCAAGTAGTATGTTACATTACAGCTGAAAAATCCTGCAATTCCAGAAGAAAAAATACCATAATGTCTGCAAATTGATTATAGGGAGCATAAACTTGGAATTGTTAAGTGATACGCAAAAGGGGCAAGTGGACTTGCAATTATCTCTTTAATCTTTAATGTATGGCTATGACTTCACAGAACATTCAAGAATGTGACAATGATGATGAGATGGATTGCAAAGGCAGTCCCTGTTAGTGTCCTGCAGATGTTGCTTCTTGGGCTCTAAGAACAAATTTGAAAATACAGCACAGCCCTATCATTTATAGAAGAGCCCTTAAAACGCATGTGGTTTTAAGACCAGTCTTATGTGCTTATTGTATAAAGGACCAGTGAATCAGGCAAACAAACAAAAACAATCAGGTCTACTTTTACTATCAGAAAACTCACCACATTATCATTCAGAAATGGGTGAATTTCCATTTTAAGCCTAATTCGATTTTGTCCTTCTCATTCTCTTCACTAGTTCCCTTCCCAGAACCTTACATCTTTCCCACAAACTTCCATCTAATTCCAGCCCATATTTATTCATTACTGTTTATGTTTATTTGTTCTTGTGCTGGTAGAACTCTTTGGTTTAAATAAATATTCTCTTATTTTATTTATTTTATTTTATTTTATTTTATTTTATTTTATTTTATTTTATTTTATTTTATTTTATTTTATTTTATTTTTTATGGAGGATGATTATTCTCCCTTTTCTTCCCCTGTGTTGCTTGGCTAAACAGGTAACATTCCTTTATTCTCCTCATGTAAGATAAGCTAATCATTTCCCTGGTCTTTTTAGCTGCACTTCCTGGCACTTTTTTTCAGCTTGAGTTCATCTTTCTTGCATGTGAGTGACCAAAATATGCACAGCATTCATGATGAGTTCTTGCTGAAGTCTTACACAGTGGTATTTATAGATTCCCTGTCTTCAGTGGGAATGCCACCCCTGATGAATTTGCGTTTTTCATGACCACAGCAACATTTGAGGTTCACAGTCATGCTGTGATTAATTAATATACTAGAACATTATTTTTCTCTGCCAATTCCAATTGATGAGTTCACTATTTATGATAGTAGCTCTTGCCATTGGTTTTTAAATACATGAGTCGGCCCTTTGGAAAGTTAAATTTTATACCAACTCAGTTACGTCTGTTGACTAAGTCACTCAGTTATTCCCCAGTGACAACTGATAGCCAGCTGAATAATATTCAGCAGAGGGACCAGGTGGTCAAGGAAACCTATGGCATCCTATCTTGTTTTTAGAAATAGTGTTAGTCAGCAGGGAGGTGATTGTTCCTCTGTACTTGGCACTGGTGAAGATGCACATTGACAAATGTGTTCAGTTTTAGATACTACAAGAAAAACACTGAAGACTTGGAGTGTATCCAGAAAAGGGCATTAAAGCTGTTGAAGAGTCTGCCACACATCTTATGAGAAGCAGCTGATGGACCTGAGATGGTTTATTTTAGAGGAGAGGAGGATCAGAACAGACCTTATCATTCTCCACAACTATATGAAAGGAAGTTGTGGTAACATGGAATTTGGCCACCTTTTTTCCCAGGTAACTAGTGATAGTGCAAGAAGTAACGGCCTTAACTCATGCCAGGGGAAGTTCAGGTTAAGTTCAGGAAAAGGTTTCTTATCAGAAAGAGTGTTGAGGTATGGGAATAGGCTGCTGAGGGATGTGGTGGAGTTTTTCTAGCAAGTGATATCCCAGAATCATAGAATCATAGAATGGCTTGGGTTGGAAGAATTCTTTAAAATCACCTAGTTCAAACTTCTGTGCTACAGGGAGAGACACCTTTCACTAAACCAGGTCACTCAAAGTCCAATCCAGCTTGGCCTTGAACACCTCCAGGAAGGGGGAATCTACAGTCTTTCTGGGCAGCCCCTTCCAGTGTTTCATCACCCTCACTGTAAAGAATTTCTACTTGATATCTAGTTTAAATCTATCCTTTTCCAGTTCGAAGTTATTTCCCCTCATTCTGTCATTGTATGCCCTTTAGGTACTGGAAGGATACTATGAGGTCCCATCAGGAGCCTTCTCTTCTCCAGGCTGAAGAGCCCCAATTCTCTCAGCCTTTCACTCATCACCAGTATTCATCTGGATACTGAACCATTGACCACAGCCCTCTGAGTGTGACCATCCAGCCAATTCCTTATCCAGACAGAGCTACATCTATTATTCTATTCTATTCTATTCTATTCTGTTCTGTTCTGTTCTGTTCAGTTCAGTTCAGTTCAGTTCAGTTCAGTTCTGTTTTCTCCAGTCCATTGTTCAGGATATCTGGTGGGACAGTGTCAAACACTTAGTGCAAGTTCAGGATGATGATGTTGCTTTTCCTTTATCCACTAATGCTTTAACTTCATCATAAAAGGGCACCAAATTTGTCAGGCATGACTTGCCCTTGGTGAAGCCGTGTTGGTTACCACCAATCACCTCATCTTTATTTTCCATGTGTCTTAGCAGGGCCTTCAGGAGGATCTACTCCATGACCTCGCCATGCATAGAGATGAGACTGACTTGCATATAGCTCCTTGGATCTTCTTTCTTCCTTTCTTGAAATTGGAGGTTATGTTTCCCCTTTCAAGTCAGTGGTAACTTCACCAGACTGCCATATGCTGAATAGCTGCTTTGCTCATAACTCATGTATAAATCTTGTCAGGTTTATGTTGGACAAAATGGGTCTTGTTCTAAATATCTTTTTTTGGAATGAATATGATTGTTGTTCTGCAGACAGATAATATCATCCTAAAGCTGGAAGGAAAAAAAAAGTATTTCTGGAAGACTTAACATTGTATATCTGGGCATACACTTTCTGTGGATTTCATCTACCACCTAATTCTGTGTGCACTGGCTTACTTCATGTAGGTGTGATAATATTCATACTAAGTACCATTCTGTGAGCAGTTTAGTGACATCCTTCTTACTGTGAAAACAAAGGAAAGATGTCATATTTGTCCCACAATTGAATCCTCCCCATGATTATCTTCCTCTCTGAATATTTTCCCTGACCTTTCTGTACCTGTGCAACAAGACAGTCTTCTTTCTATACGGTTTGCTGCTGAGAGTTTTGTGTGAGGAGTTTTGTAACATTTCTTTCATAAAACTTGACACGATTTGATCATGCTGGTTACAGCGACTTTATGTTATGCCCTCTGCTCTCCAAAACATATGCAATGGTCTTTTTTTAACAATCAACCATCTGTTCTGTTTCTTGAAGGCTTTAGTTTGCTTTAATATTTTTGACTGTGGAATATCAGATAATTTTTTTAAGCATAAAAGAACTCTCCTAGGGTAAATTCATTAAGATATCCAAGTATAAAAACACACTTAAGAATACACGAGTCCTGATGTTTATATATTTTAAATCCCGTTCTCTCCAGAGAAAGGAGATTTGGCTAGGATGTTTCAAGTGTGCTGAAACAGTAAACTATTTTTTCTCCAAGGAAGTGGAGGGAAATGGGTGGATTTCTCTCCACAGATGACTTGTTGAGATGGTAAATATTCATCATGATTTTTATTGACATTGTCACAAGTCTCTGAAGAAATTACTATACTTTCTGTTTTCTCTACATCCCACTTTATTTTCCTGTGAAGTTCAAGTCTCCCTTTTAAACAGCTTTGTGGTACCAAATGAGTTCTCCAAATGCCTAGTATCTCTTGAAAACAAATACTCTGAGACAGATGACACAAGAACAAGATTGTCTAAGGCTTCTGGAGTTAGGAACAAGAAGAGAGCCACTAAAGGAAATTTGTGTTGATAAGCTCTTGTGCTGAAAGTGGGAGCTGGAAGGATGGATTGACTGGGGGAGAGGTTAAGCACAATGGAAATCTGACAAGAGTGTATATGCTATTCTTAGTATATTTTCATTTTCTTAGTATATTCTTAGTATATTTTCTTTACTTGTCTTATGAAGGAACTTTTATGAAGGTAATTTACATAATGCACAAAAAATAATTACATCAGTTTAGTATATTTTCTCTCTATTTGTCAGTTTTAGTAAAGCTGAGCAGTTCAGAAAGTTCAAATCATCTTTTTAAAAGTGTAGAATGAAAATGGAGTGTAACGGATCTCCAGTTGCTTCAAATTTGGGCCTCAGAAATTGAGTTCAGCCACTTCTCCAGTGACAGCATTGGAAAAAGAGCATATCTTGACTATCAAGAAAGCCATGAAAAGGCAAATAGAAAAACAGCTTCAGAAAGATAGAGTAACATATCTAACTTATCTTTTCTACAAGCACAAGATTTTGTTTTTGTGCAATGTACAGGTAATGTAAATGAGGTGAAGTCATGACTCACTTCTGAATCTGAGTCAAAGAACTCTTCTAGTCTCTATTTCATCATATGATGGATAATCACACACAAAACAGGGTTCTTGAATGTCAAGTATTATGGAAGGGGATTTTTTAAGATAACAAATACTTGAAGGAAATATAACAGCTGTCAAAATGCCTGAAGTTAAATTAAGGGAGTTACAGGAATTTCTAATGTGTGTGGCAGCTGTAAAGTATTGATGAATGTTCCAGTTTAACCATACAGAGAAATTGTGTCCTTAAAGAAACTAAACTTCAAACCTCAGATTCTAAAATAAATGTTCTGGAGAAGATTTTAATCTGTTCATATTTTGCCTATATTTAAAAAATGTTGCGGACATGCTTAGTGGATGTGTTCTTACAAAGCTTAGCCAACTAGTAAATATCTAAATACGTGTCAGTAATTAACTAAAATCTTATAAAAAGACAGTGTGGTGCCTAAATAGCCTAGTTTATTGCCTGGTTTTAACTCATGAAACAATAAACTGAGTATGTACTTTTAAGAAGAATTTCAGGGTTCATTAATGTCTGCCTGTAAAACAAGAACAAATACAGTAATGGTCATGTAATTGAGTGATAGCTGAAGTATTTATAAGTGGCACTGATCCCATGACCTTATGATCTATTTCAGATAAATATTTAACAGAAAATACTATCTTCTTGCATGTCATTGGCTTTGTTCTCACAGCTGTGAGAAGTGATTTGTCAGAGATGACTGTTACTTACTGGGTTTTCAAAGCAAGGACATATTTTATGACCTCAGATAGATTAGCCTACCAATGAGTTAGTAAAGGTAACTTTCCAGACAAAGTAATTCAGACAATCTATTTCAAGCTCCTTCCTATAATGCCCCGTTTTCAGACTCACATACTTCTAATGGCTGCCAAGCAACATTCTTGAACTGCCGTGTCTCCTGGGAAGCTGATGCCAGACCACTCCTTTGTTCTTGTTAAGATGCAACTCAAGATGAAGGCCTCCAGCTGGACAAGCAGTCTTACATGATTTTACCTGTCCCACTTAACCCACAATTTATTGCTGCAAAGTTGTGTGTTTTTTCATCTTATTAATGAGCCAAAGCTATATTAATCACAGGACCACAGAATGACCTGAGATGGAATGGACATATTAGGTTCATCAGGACATCTCCTGGCCCTATGCAGGAACACCCAAAATACAAACCATATATCCAAGAGTATTGTCCAAATTCTTCTTGAACTCCAGAAGGCTTGTTGTCGTGATCACTTCCCTGCGGAAACTGTTAAAGTGCCTGACAACCTCCTTGGTGAAGAATCTTCAGTTAATATCCAATATGAGTCTCTCCTGCTGAAGGTTAATGCTGTTCCCTTGGGTTCTGTTGTTGGTCACGAGAGAAAATATTATCAACTGCCTCTCCATGAGGCGTCCCCTCAGTTTCTTCTTCTCCAGGCTAAACAAATTAACTGACCCCACAGCTCACTTCACCAACTTCATAGTACTCTTTTAAGCACTGTCTAATAGTTCTACAACTTCCTTATACATCTTATTTGTGGTGCCCAAAACTGTATACAATACTTAAGGTGGTAAGGTGAGGCCACATCAGCACAGGAAAGAGTGGGACAAAATCTTCCCTCAATTAGCAAGCAGTGTCATGCCTGATTCACCCTGGGATGTGACTGGCACTTTTGGCTCCTAGGGCACACTGCTCTCTCATATTCTACTCACTGTCAAACAAAACTGCTGGATAACATTCTGTGGAGCAGCTCTTTAGCATCTCATCTTCAGTCTATGCCATCACTCTCTCCTGAGAACTAACCTAAAGAGTACTGCAATGAGCTCTGAGGCCTCTTGCACAAAAAATTCATGGACTTGGAGTGAGTTCAGGGGAGGACCGTAAGGATGATCATGGGGGCAAAACACCTCTCTTCTGAGGAAAGGCTGTGAAACTGGCATTTGTTAGCTTAGAGAATTCTCTGAAGAGACTTTATAGAGGACTTTAAGTACACAAAAAGGTCTTACAGAAAAGTTGAGGAGGGAATATTCACCAGGGAAAGTGGTGATAGGACAGGAGATAATGGGCTTTAGAGTACAGGAACATAGGTTTAGATGAGGTATTAAGAATACGTTGTTCACTCTGAAGGCAGTGAGATACTGGAACACATTGCTCAGAGAAGTTGTTGATGCCCCATTCTTTGCCCAAGGCCATGTTGGATGGGATTGTGAGCACTCTGGTTTAGTGGAATGTGTTCCTAGCCACAGCGAGGTCATTGGAATCAGGTGACCTTCAACATCCTTTCCAACCAATGATTCTATAATTTTACAATTTCCAGGTGCAGAATCCAGCACTTGCTCTTGTTGAACTTAATGTGGCTGATGATCATAGAATCATAGATTCCTTACAGTTTGGAGAGACATTTAAGGGTCATAGTGTCCAGCTCCCCTGCAATGGACAGGGACATCCACAGCTCAATCAGATGCTGGTCCAGACTTGAAAGTCTCCAGGAGTTGGGCATCCACCACATTTCTGGGCAACCTGTGCTAGTGCCTCAACACTCTCACTGTAAAAGACTTTTGCCTTATATCCAACCTAAATCTCCCCTCTTTGACTCTGAAATCATTTCTCCTTGTCCTATCACCACAGATCCTGCTAAAGGGTCTCACCTCTTCTCACCTGTAGCTCCCTTTTAGATATTGAAAGGTCACTATCAGGTTACCTTGCAGCCTTCTCTTGTCCAGGCTGCACCACCCAGCTCTTCCAGCTTGTACTTATAGGCGAGGTGTTCTATCCCTTGGATAATTTTTGTGACCTTCATCTGCACACATTCCAACAGGTCTATGTCTCTCAATGCCCAGCCTTCTCATTTGTCAAGATCTCAAATGATGGAACTGGTTTGCACAGTCTTTCATCCTTTCCTTCATTCCTGAGGGTCACCATGTCACAATGTAGACTTGTGTGGCTGGAAAGAACTATTGTCAGGCACTTCTAGGTACAGATGCACCGGTATTGTAGTCCTACAAACTGTTTCAAAGTCAGAATGGGAAGAGAAGTAGGGTAATGTCTTGCTGAAGATTATGTTAAAAGAGTGCAGAGAACTATGCTTGTAGTGGAAACATAAAATTTCAGGCTGAGTATTCAGAATCCAGTGGAATTATTTGCAAAATGATTACTTGGATCTGCACCAAATTTTATCTAGTTAGCATTCATGAACACGGCTGCCATCATTCTGTTTGCAGGCCAGTGTGCAAGCCCACATGCATGCCAAGAGAGAAATGATAAAATGAGAGAAGTGAGAAAAAAAATCCAAGGAGTCATGTGACCATTCATTCCAATGAAAACAGTCCTGTCCAGCTCTCCTTGAGCAAAGCCATGATGATAAGATAAAGAGAGATTACAATGGTTACACAGATCAGTCACACAAGATTTCAGTGAAACCATTTTGTGTGATGTAGAGGAAACAGAAGGTCTGCACTTTTAAGTTATTTGAAGAATCATATGGCATGTATATTCCCAGTACAAAGAAACAGAGGATAAGTAGTAAAAATGAGAAAGCATTTCTGACAGTGACAACAAAAGTCTTTTATAGAAAATATGCTCATACTCCTATCCCTTTTAAAGTGCAAAGTGCTACTCCCTTCTTTCACTCACTGCCTTCCGCGGGCTTTTCTTGCAGGTATCTAATAGAGTAATAACTTCCTCTTAGAAGTCTCCTTCCGTGGATACTTTTCAATTGTATTTTCCTGAATGGTGTCTTCAGGAAATAAATAATACATATATCCAGGTAATAAGTTCTTGCTGCTGTCCCTTACAGTTACTCTGGAGCAAGGTTTGTGTATTAGCTGCCCTAAGACACTAGGTTCCAATCTGTATATGGGGAAAACTTCAGCAGTCATCCAAGAGACTGGAAAAAGGTGAATTTTGAAATCCACAAGGATCCCTATTAGCTGAAGCAGAGAGTGGGGCAATTCTAGACACATATTAAGGCTAGAATCTTGTATTGTACTTTTAAGGAAGACAGTTGTAAAATCATGTATAAATTTAATTGTCAGTGGAAAAGAATGAATAGGAGAAGGAAGATTATTCTGACTTCCCTTCTATTTTCTGCAGTGGATTTTTGGACCAGATATTACAGTAGTGGCCTTCCTAGTCAAAAATTAATGCCTAGGTAAGGGTGGAAAAAATTGAATTAGAAAGATTGGTAAAATGGTTAGATGGAGAGTGCAATAATTTACCTTTAGGATCATCAGTGCTCAGGGAGGATTTTATACTAGGAACAAGTCAGGCAGAAGCACAGAAATTGGAGTCTAGCACTACTTGATGTAGGATATAATCTGGGTCACTTCCCGTATTTCCTTAATCCTTGCACATCCCACACTGATGCTACCACCCAGCAGGAAAAGACATAGAATCTAGTCTTACTAATCAGTTTCATTCTTGCTCCACCAGATCCAAAGCCTGTATTTGTAGTACCAGATGATGGGATTGCATCAGAGAAATCAATCCCACACTCTCCTGACTGGCAGCCAGCAGTAATGCAAGAAAATTAATTTCTAAAAGTCTGAGTAACAAATATTGGAAAGTTAGAAAATCCTTCAAGCTTTCAAGCCCAGTGACAGAGTTATGGCAAGGACCTGAGCAATTTTGATGGGAAGTACTTTCTCTAAGGAGGAATGTTATTCTGTATTCTGCATCTCAAGGTATTCTCTAAGGTGATATGCCACTGGGATTTTAAATAACAGCAAAAACGTATAAAGTTCAAATTCAGCATTCCTAAATTGAACAAAGGAAATATTCTTAAAACCAGCAGTCTAATAAGAAAGGAGTTATAATTGGAAGACAAAAGCACTTCAGTTTTATCGAAAGAAAACATTAGGCTGAATTGGAGCTCTATTTTGGGCCCCTCAGTTCAAAAAATCTTTTGAGAATACAGAAAGGATTTGTAAAATCCCTTTTTCCTAATATGGGATTGAGTGGTGAGGAGATACAGACTGTGGCCAGTAGTTTGGAAACACCTTCTATTCATTAAGCTGTTATTATTAACAGCAGAAAAGTATTCAGGCACCACATTCAGTTATTCCCTTGTGCAGCAGACTCACACATTCCCAAGCAGAGCAGCAGTGGGGAGGCTGACCTCAGCTGCAGTCTCACAGGCTGAGGGTCATGCTGGGTTCTACACAGCTTTTTGGAAAAGTCTTTTAGCGTCCTTGTTTTTTCAGGTGTGTATGTAGTTCTGCACTTGTTTCTCTGTACACAGCACTTACTACCCCCTTGGCTGTGGTCCAAGTTACGTATTCTTCTGATGATACCATTATGCACTGGTGGTGTCCAGTAGATTTGACTGGTTGTTGGTGTTCAAGTTTATGAGTTCCTGCAGATTCAAAGGAACTTAGAGTTTCCAGAGCTTGTCAGCTTGGAAAATGCCTTCATGCTTCTTTCCCAGCAAGTACATTTCTTCTCCTTGTCTTGCTCTTTTTTACTACTTCTCCCTCCAAACTTGTGAGTTCCTGGAGACCCCATTCACTTGTTTTGTGTAGAAGGGATCTTCATATTGGAATCCCAGACTAGAATCACCAAGGTGACAAAGGCCTCAAGGTGCACGAGTTAGGAAAAAAGGGTAAATGGAGATAGGATTTCTTTGACCTGCAAAGAGAAAGCTAAGGTCTGCAGCAAACCATAACTACTACTCTGAGAGAAGCCACTAAGACAATTGAATCTCATTCCATTCAGTCATGACAGATAGCTGAGCAAGACACAGTGATCACAAGACATGTTTTGGGGTACTTAGAGGGGCACTGGGATATTTTCCTGATTGAGAAGGTCATTGGAACAGGCTATACAGCATGACCCGCAATCAGTGAATGTTTTCCACACTCAATGAGTTCACCCCACAATTGACCTGATTTAGTTTTTGCTCTTCAAGCAGAGGTTTGGACTAGGTGACTTGTAGTAGTAAAACCAAAATTTCTAGGATTCCATGAGATATCAAAACATACATTATAATCAAACATCTTTGAGGAAAAGGTCAGGTTTATCTTTTTTGGTGCTTTGTGCACTGAATAAAATCTCTTCAGCCAAGGCAATTTTCCCTCAAATAATCTGATTAAAGCTTTCACCAGAACTGATACATTTTGGAAATTCATGCTTTGGCATGGCACCAAAAATTCAGAAAGAAAACTTTCAAATTCCAATGTGCTGTAAGAAAGTAGCATTCCTTTATTCCTCATGATATGTGTGAGGTGACTTGGCAAACAGGTGCACCCTCTCAGAGTTCAGGTTCTACATCCGAGCAGTTATGGCATACATATGCACTACATTGGCATACATATTAATTCCATTTCAAGGACTCATAGATATGTGCCCTTTTGGCATGCTCAGTGTAATCTAGGTTGGTCAAGTGTCCATCTATAGCTTCCCCATTTTTTACCATCAGCCTTTGACTCACTTTCATCCACTTTGGAAAATTTCCATGGCTTATTAGGCCACGGTGAGCAATTTTTTTTTTTTTTAACAGTGTATGTGGAACCCAAGTAAAATGTCCTTGCATGTTTTGAGGCAAAAGATAGAAGTATTCTCTTGTGAATTCAGTACTTCTTGTGAGGCAAAATCATTAAAAAATTATTCAATTATGTTCCCTGTGCAAAATTATTGAGGAAAACAAGACTGTTCACCCACTAATGTTGAAATGGAAAATTTTAAATGTGTCAGTACATTTAGTGATGCTGAAAACTTCAAGTTTTTTTCTTTTAAAACATTATATTCTTCATATACGTATTTTTAACATTATTTCACTTATAACTAAAAAGAGTGAGATAAAAATTCGTAACTTCATCCATTTTTCAGCTAAAGTTAAAAATCTTCTTTCTAAACTGAGGAATCATATATGATTGAATGGGTTTTATTCAGACCTTCCTTCTACTTATAGCTAAATAGCATAATTAACACAAACATTCAGCTGAGTGAAAACATGAAAATAACATCACCATTTGGGTTTCATTATGGAAAAATTGTTCACCTTTGTTCAACCTTCTGCCAGGTGTTGGCAACAAAAATGGGCAAGTGAATTTGCCTGGAGGCCCCATCGAACACTTCAATACTACTGGCTCAGTCTCCAGACAAATCACCTCGTGAAAGGTTTCCGATAGGGCACCAATGAGTCCGAAGACAAATTTCTAAGGAGAATAAAGAGGGTACCAATTAGTTTGGAAAAGATAGCTATTAACAGGTCAGCGGTAGTTCACTTGGTATCTTGGCAACAGTGTGATGTTCAATTCTTCTCTTTGTAAAAACCTGTGAATGTAAGCAGTGCTGGCATTCGCAGGAGAGCATGAAACTTTTCAGGGCTGAAGGAGCCAGAGCTGTTTGGGCAGAAGTTTCCTAGAAACTTCAGACAGGAGCTGTGCTGTGCTGGAGAGGTGGTAGGTTCTCACCTCTTTCTTAGTAAAGCTCTGCTTTCCTAAGGACATCAGCACTGCAAACAATGGAAAACAGAATTTGGGCGTTATCTGATGCAATTTAATAGGAGAGAGAAACATAGTGTTAAGATCTATTATGGTTTTGCTTTCAAAAGTCTGTGAAGGTCCCAAAGCCCGAGTGGGTGCAGTGTGGCAGTGTGGAGGCTTTGTGCCTGTAACCTGTTTGCATACAGAGGTGCAAACGGGGGTGTCTCCAGACTCTCCTCTGTTCCTGGGCCTGGGGAGTAGTACATAGATATTTCTCTAGTTAGAGATCAATAGCACTGTTATGAAATTAGACCCTCATGGCAATATGTGTCTTGTTTGTGCTCTTGGCTGCATGAAGACTAGCCTGGCTGGAACACTTCCATTGAACTTCAAAATGCTAACCTTGAGCTTTTCAGTGTAAACCATCTATAACTAATAACTGATTGAAACACCTGTCCACTTTAGGAAACTGTTTTAATTTTGGTGAGAGATAGGAGTCTCACATCCCCATCAAAAGATTCCTCTACCAGCATGCTCAGCAAGCAGCTGTTACAAGATTTTCCATAAAGATATTCAGTAATAAATGTCAGGCTTAAGAGGAAAGTATTTAGAAAAGTTGTCTATAGAACAGCTGCATACTCATAGCTAAAATAATAAGTGGCAGAGGTTGCAGTTTAAAATTCTATAGTCTTGATAGAGGAGATTTTTTATAAAGGAATGATTTATTTTAACTTAAAAAAAAAAACACCAAATAAATAAAATAAAACTAGTTTTGCAGTCCAAATAGCATGCAGAACAGAAGAAATCAATGTACAAAAGTTAATAATTTTGATTCTGCAACTCTTATCGAACACTAATTTAGCTGGAAAGCAGATGCGTTCTGATGTACAAATTAGTTGTTAGGTGTACAAATATAGAATATATTGATTAAGATGAAACTCCTTGAAGTGTTCTCTAAAAGAGACTGATATGTTTTGTTTGTTTTGTGTTGTATTGTTTTATTTTGTTTTGTTTTGTTTCATTTTGTTTTTAACAGAAAAAGGTCTTATTGGTCTCTCAGTTTACACAGAGGTTTGTGAGTTGACATCTCAGTAAGTAACAGACACTGAATTCTTTTGAGCTTTTAGCAAACATGGGTTATAATTTGTTGCATAGTGTTTACAAAAACATACAGAATCGAAATTTGATTCCATCTCATTGGCATTAGTCTTGTTATCTGCTAGAGATTGAAGTAGCAGAATGCACTGTGAAACATCTGAATTTACATGAAATCTGACCTTTGGGTACTCCTGCAACCTCACTATCACTCACACTAGTATTTGTTTTTATTTCTATATTCTGAAAAAAAGAAATAAAAATTAGTCTTTCTCTCAGGACCTCTTAGGACTGCTAGTTCTACTGGTCATGATCCAGCATCCACTCACAGCCCTTAAGTCATAAAATCCCATCCAATTTGACCTTCCTTCTCTATGATCTGCCAGGGCTGTCAGGGTGTCCTGTCGCATATAAAATATATTAGATAGTTGATGTATGTAAATAACAAAGCATTTTAAATATAGATATATATAAATTTAAATAAAACATAAAGAAGAAAGAATGCAGCAAAAACATAAACTAGTGCGTTGGACGTTGTCAGGGGTTTGTGAGCTGGTTCGGCCCGGCCCCGCAACAACTTCCATAGGCCCACACCCCGGACAAGGGGAAGGGGGAAAGGGAAAAGGGAAAAAGGGAGATAAGCCCCGAAAACAAAACAGCGGCAACGATCTGAGGGGGAAAAGCTAATTTACTAAATAAGACATCAGGAAGTAAATAACACAATATAATGCAATACAATTTGGAATTAAGCCCAATAATCAAACAAAACGAGTAAGAGAGAGAGAGAGAGAGAGAGAGAGAGAGAGAGAGTGCCCGATAAACCGAAGGCCTTACGCTAACGCTGAAGGGAGACGGCAGCGAGCACCCACTCTTAAGTGATCCTAGAGGAAAGAGAGAACATCCTGTGACCGCAGAGAGTTTTTATCTGTTCCCTCTGAGCGGAAAACACGTGAAAAAATACAAAGCATTGCAAAGTCCTCTGCGGAATGTAGTTCTCCCTGACTCCCAATGCACCACATGATGCCATGATGTGGAATACCAGTACCAAAAAATCATAAAACCATGACATTCCACCCCTTATTCCACATCACTACATCATTCTTGATACATACAGAAGAACAATGATTAACATGCATTAGATACACACACACACAACATATATACAAGTATATACATAGAATTACTGAGGGCGGTCTCCAGACATCAAATTCCCTTGTGGTACACATTGAACATCCCCATTCTTCTGCATCACCCACCAGGTAGACCCAGGTCCCTGAGCAAAGACAGTTCCATGGAGAGGTTTACCCTCTCCAGAAGCTGGAAGGACCCAAACCGCTTTTCCCAACATGTTCTTTACATGTACTACAGGGACCTTATCTCCCTCTACAGTAGGCAGAGAGCTGGATTGGGCAGGACCATTGCGATTGATGGATCCTTGAGTGTTGACCAACCAGGTGGCTTCTGACAAATTTTTCTCCCAGTGCTTAAATGTTCCACCACCCATTGCTTTCAACATTGTTTTTAACAATGCACTGTACCTTTCAATTTTACCAGAAGCTGGTGCATGATAGGGGATAAATCCATTCAATGCCATGATCTTTGGCCCAAGTATTTACAAGAGAATTTTTAAAATGACTTCCATTATCAGACTCAATTCTTTCTGGAGTACCATGTCTCCACAGGACTTGTTTCTCAAGACCTAGAATGGTGTTTCGGGTGGTAGCATGGGGTACTGCATATGTTTCAAGCCACCCAGTGGTCGCCTCCACCATGGTGAGCACATAACGCTTACCATTGCGAGATCATGGCAAGGTGATATAATCAACCTGCCTCGCCTCCCCATATTTATATTTTTGCCATCGCCCTTCCTCCCCAAGAGGTTTCATCCTCTTGGCTTGTTTAATTGCGGCGCATGTATCACAGTCATGGATCACCTGTGTGATGGTATCTATAGTTAAGTCCACCCCTCGGTCTCTAGCCCACTTATATGTTGCATCTCTTCCTTGATGGCCCGAGGTCTCATGGGCCCACCGAGCTAGAAATAATTCACTCTTATGTTGCCAGTCCATGTCTACTTGAGTCACCTTAACTTTGGCAGTTCGATCTACCTGGTGGTTGTTTTGTTGTTCTTCAGTTGCCCGGCTCTTAGGAACATGAGCATCTACATGGCACACCTTTACAACCATATTCTTTATTCTGGCAGCAATATCTTTCCACAGTTCAGCGGCCCAAATAGGTTTACCCCTCCGTTGCCAGCCATTTTGTTCCCATTGCTGTAACCACCCCCATAAAGCATTTGCCACCATCCATAAGTCAGTGTAAAGATAAAGCACTGGCCACCTCTCACGTTCAGCAATATTTAAGGCTAATTGGACAGCCTTTATTTCTGCAAATTGGCTTGATTCTCCTTCTCCTTCAGTGGCCTCTGCAACTTGTTGCATGGGACTCCACACAGCAGATTTCCATTTGCGGTGCTTTCCCACAAAGCTACACGATCCATCTGTGAACAAGGCGTATCTCTTTCCATCTTCTGTTAGTTCATTATATGGTGGGGATTCTTTAGCACGTGACACCTCCTCGCTGGTGTTGTTCCAAACTTTTTACCTTCAGGCCAGTCCATGATCACCTCCAGGTTTCCTGGACGGTTGGGGTTCCCCATCCGAGCTCGTTGTGTAATCAGCGCAATCCACTTACTCCAAGTGGCATCAGTAGCATGATGGGTAGAGGGAACTGTTCCTTTAAACTTTCAGCTCAGCACTGGCAGTTGAGGTGCCAGAAGGAGCTGCGTTTCAGTACCGAAAAATCATAAAACCATGACAGACGTGTATGGCTCTAGGAGTTCACCCAGCACTGGATATCCCTTTGGTATAATCAATACAGGGAGTTCTTCTGGAAAAGGATTACATCATCATTCCCTGTTTTCCTGTGGTATTCTTTTTCCTTTCCTATGAACATCACGGGAAATGTTACAACAGAAAGCAGTGTTAGAAAGATTATTCTCTATGATAGTTGCTCAAGAGATACAGGGATTCGAGTCAGAAGATGGATTTTTCAGGCTCACTGCAGTAACTTCTAAAGCCATACAGAAAATATTCTTCTGGAGGATGAGTGTAGAATAGTCTCATGCTGTGCGGATAGTTAGAATGATTGGAAGGTGACTGAGCCTGCACTCAGTTTTAGGTATAAGGCATGAAGAAGAGAAAGGAAAGGCTCGTTATATCATATGGAAGATTAATGAAAAAAAGACCTATGGCATTCCACTCTTAAATCAGTGAGCATGCATTCATATGTAGAAAGGGGTCTGGCCTACAGTAAGTGTACAATGCTACATCTACAAAGATATTTCTTTAAGAGACTGAATTTGAGGTGTGTTTTGGGATATCTTAAACAATAAAATTTGTATTCAAATTGTAAATCTGGTCACACATCACATTTACAAAAATAGTATACGTCAGCCCAGTTTAACAACCAAAATTTACTTCCCACCTGATGATGTGGTTGCACGCTACTCCAACAATGACTGGGCAAACTTTTACAGTCTTTGGTGTCTTCTAAGTAGCAGCCCAGAGATGTAGAGCAAGGCTAGATGAGACCACAGAGAAATAATTCAATATCAAGGTTTCATTCTATGAGTTTGTTAATTAATTTACTTGACTTTTCCATTTTCTCTTCTTTATTTTTCAGTTAAAAAAAAAACAAAAAAAAACTGAACCATGGAGAAGTTTTTTACTTCCAAGAGCAAAAACATCATAGACAAGAATATGTACATAGTTGCAAACAGGCAGTGTTTCTGAGAAGTATTGGTAGAGCTTTCTTCTCAATTCAGTGCTTTTCAGACAATAGACAGACCTGCAATTTTATCATTTTCATATTACACATTAACAGGTGTTAGAATATACATGATTATTTTGAGACAGACACTGCATTTTGCATTCACATATTGCTAATTGATGCAAAAAGGAACAGCTGATTCTTAATATCTGAGAAGCATGTTTTCTGAAAAAAAAAAAAAAAAAGAAGAAGAAGAAGAAGAAAGAAAGAAAGACAAAGAGTTGTTTATTCATCAGATTATCAGGTGTTTAATAGGCCAGTGCTGGAATATGAACCTTTCTGATGCAAAATATTTTGGACTATACTTTCAGAAAACAACGATTCTGAAAAAAAAAAAAAAAAAAAAAAAAGTGTTCATTTCATTCTGGCTCGTATTAAAAGAAGGTGATTTCAAGAAACAAGAGTAATAAGTAATAATTTCTGAAGTTCTGACAGTTTTTGAAGAACCTAATATAAAAATTTCAAAACAAGATATATTCAAAGTCACTTCCATGGACATCTCTTGAGAATATAAGTAATAAATCTATTACAAGTTATATACAAGACATAAAAATTAGTCCTTTCTGGTGTTTGGAAGCCCCACAATTTAAATTATCAGAAACACATTCTCACAGTTTAAAACACAGTTCTTAATTTCTGACAAGTTTTCCACCAATGTGGAAAAAGAAAAAAAAAAAAAACTTCCAATATATTACTTGGAATCCAATTTTTTCAGAACTAATAGGACTGGTGGAATATTTTTAGCAAAGAAACCAAATATGACAACTTAAATTTAAAGATATGAGAAGATCCAGAGAAGTTAGAATAACTTCTGTACTTTTTAACCATACCTAGAATTTACCTCCAATCATCTGAGATTAAAAGTATTATCTGAAATAAATAGTTGTGGTACAAATAAATATGAACAATAACAACACAGATTCTAAACAGATTTTTTTTTAACTTCCTTCTATTTTTTAAAAAGTGTTGTACTCTTTTATTCCTGGTTAGCTTTGAGTTTACTGTACACTCTTCAAATCCTTAGGTGACTGACTTTCTTTGTGTCCTCCGAGCTAACTATACAGACATTGCAAACAAAAGTATACCAGCATGAGAGTGTTTAATTTTATAATAGAATATTTTATTCATTATGAAAGATATAGCATAGAATGGTGTAGTATTATATATCTGAAGATTAATCTGGCCTAGCAATAGACATGATATTAATATATGTTTATGGAAAACTCTGTGTCTTAATTTTTCCCAGTTCTTTCCTCCTAAAGCATCTCTTACTTTCCAGATATCTTAGGAAATATTTGATTTTTTTTAGTTTTTAGTTTGTCGTGTAAACTTACACAGCATTCATTCAGCAGATATTTATTCTTATGCTAAGTTATTACTACTAAGAAAAGTAAACTGAAGTCAAAGGAACTATCTATGATTCTATGCTTCTATGATTCTATCTTCAGAAAAAGCTCAAAACATACTTTCGTTGTTATTAAATTCCTTTCCTCAGCACTGGAACAAAATTATTAGAGAGGAATTATCTAGAAAGGCAAGATAAGTCAGAAAAGATTCAGAATGATGCTGCAGAAGATGGTAATACAGAGGTGGTACTCTGGAGGCCAGCCTAACTTCATGCTTATCAGATCATCAATGGTGTCACCCCATGACATCAGTGCACATGTCTTGTCCCTGGTGGGACTGGCATTGTTCACTTGGATCTCAGGGTAATGAACAGCAAATCAAGAACATTACAGCAAAAACAAGTTTTATGGGCAGCAGCTAAGAGAACTAGGATTGTTCACCCTGCAGGAGAAGAGTTTCAGAGGACACATTATTGCTCCCTACAACTCCCAGAAAGAAGACTGTGGCGATGTAGGAGTTGGCCTCTTCTCCCTTCTAACAGCAATGGAAGGAGAGGCCTCAAGTTGCAACAGGGGAGGTTCAGGATGGATATTTAGGGGTAGTTTCTCTAGTTTCTGAACAGGGGAGGTTCAGGATGGATATTTAGGGGTAGTAGAAAGAGCAGTAATGCATTGCAACAGATTGCTCAGAGAAGTGGTATTGTTACTGCCCCTGGAAATGTGCAAGAAACATAGAAATGTGGCACTGGGGGACTTGGTTTAGAAGGCATAGTGGGGATGGGTTGACAGTTAAATTACATAATCACTGGGATCTTTTGCAACACTACGAATTCTAAGATTCTATGCTTCTCTGAAATCTATCAGAACATACAAAAGTTTCCTGTCAGTAAGATCCCAGTGTACAATGTACTAATTTATAGTTTTATTACATCAACAGGGATGTCTACCTAAACTTAATAGATGGCCTTTTCGTGAGCTGCTTGTTTGCTTCCAGGGAGAACAGTTCTTCTGAGGAAAACTGACTTACTCTACTGTTTCCACCTCATAGTGAAAGGTGTTTTTGCAACAAAGTAAATAACATTTTTCCACTTGAAACATGTTTTAAAAAACATGCTTAACATGTTTTTTCCATTTAAACATGTTTAACATTTGGTATTGACGCTTGACAAACTCATTATTCTCTTAAGTATACAGGCCTCCTTATTTGCCTAACAGTCATTGTTAAAATTTTTTTTCCTCACTTCTACTCATTAATCAGATATGGTTTTATAAGATTAATGACTTAAAACAGCAGTTTGTAGGAGTAGTTGATTCTTAATCAGAAAGTTGATGAGGAGGGAAGGAATAATTGCATGCAGCAGTACAGGCTGGAGGATAAACTGCTGGAGAGGAGCTCTGCAGAGAGGGACCTGGGTGTCCTGGTGGACGACAGGTTGACCATGAGCCAGCAGTGTGCTCTCGTGGCCAAGAGGGCCAATGGCATTCTGGGATGCATTAAAAAGAGTGTGGCCAGCAGGTCAAGGGAGGTGATCCTCCCCCTCTACTCTTGCCCTGGTAAGGCTTCATCTGGAGTACTGTGTCCAGCTCTGGGTAAAAGCTGGAGGGAATTAGTCCTAGTGCGTACTGTCTCATTCATCATTCACATTCTTAAGGGGCACTGAGGTTAAATCTACAGTCAAGAAAGTTTATTACAGTGAGGAGCTTTCCTTAATATATCTGGTTTGTTCAAATATTTCCAATTTTCCATAGTTCATTCTGTCCACTCTCCTGGCATAGAGTTTTCTCCTTCTTTAGAACTTTAAAGTAATGTTTATGTAGAAAGTGTTTACTTCTAAAGAGAAACCAGACAACTTAGATGACCCCGCAAGTCCAAAGAGTGGGCTGAAGCCTTCAGTGACTGAACATCCCCCTTTTTGCTGCTAGAAATAGTAGATAGTTAATGTCACATTTTATCCCATTGCTCTCAATTTTATTCTGAGACTGAAAGCTTAAACATTTTCTTTTCCACACCTTGTCATTGTAGAAGGTTTATTTTATCCATGTAGCCTTGTTTGAAGTAGCTTTTATGCAACTTTTCTGACACCCTAATTTCCAGGAGGAATCTATCTTAATGTGAAATGCAAAAGTGACCATTGAAGCCATGCCAAAAGGAGTTCTTGGCCCTTGTGTCTTAGTGGGTGTTAAATCACTTTTAAATAAGAAAGTTTCCAGTACTTCACTTATCGCACATCCTATTGGGTACTGAGCAAAGAACAAGAATCAATAAAATTACAGTATGCTAAAATCTAATATGGTATGTCTAAGAGGCAGAAAAATCCTATTTTATATATTTACATTTTTCAGCTTCTTTCCTATAATGTACCCTAAATACAGCTCTTAGATCAAACACACAGAGAGGTCATCTGAAAGATCTTGTTTTAATTTCATTATGTTCCTACTAAAAATACAGAATCCATTTTTGAGGAAATACAGTAGAAGCACATTCTCTTTCTACTTTTTTCAAACTGATATAGTTATGATTCTCATTCAAAATATGTAAGGTTTACTTTTTGTTCAGCTGAACTTTCAGTCTATCTGTGCTAAACAGCTGTCATTCAGGACTCTAAATTGCACTTCAGTTTAGAGGATTGGGCAGACCATCCCTCCTCTGCTCCCAAAGGTCCTGGCATGTGATATCTTCTCTTTCCCTGCTCAGGACACATTGTTAATCCTCCTTGTTGAATGAGTTCCATGTCTTCACACCTTGCCTTGAGTATGCTGCTCTTCTTTGCTGGACACACAAGATGTTGCACTGGGTCACAGAAATCTCAGATATGTGTACAGAATGGGAGAAGTACTTATGGGCAGTGCTGCAAACAAGGCCGTGGGAGTCCTGGTGGATGAAATGGTGAACATTAGCCATCTGAGTGCGCTTGCAATCTGTAAAGTCTACAGTATTATGGACTGCTCAGTGATAGTGGTGAGGCACTGGCAGAGAATTCCCAGGGAAGCTGTGGATGCCCCATCCCTGGAGGCAAATTGATCTTGAACCTGATCTAGTTGCAGGCAACCCTGCCAAGTACGGGTGGATTTGATCTAGATGATATTTAATTCCAACACAAGCCATTCTATGTTTTTATGGTTGTTATTTATACATCTCCATATTCAATTAGAATAAGAAGGATTGATCTCTCTGTGTCCTGTTACTCTTTTAAAGTTATTATGGCTTCTTCTCATCCTTGTATACAGCAGTCATCAGTGTGCAAGCATACAGCTGGTAAGCCTACCACCAATATGCTTTGATAACAGAAAGACACTTGAATATTTTTTGCTGGGCATGTTGGATGGAATGGATCAGCCCTCAGTGCTCTCTGAATCACAGCTTTTGTGCTGCTCTGCCACCAAATCTATCAGTTCTATGTTTTTTTTTTTCACTTTGGATTTTGAATCTTTCTGTTTTGCTACCCTGAGATAATGGTCCCCTTCACAAAAGTCCCAGTTTTGTGATTTTACCTTTTTTAGTATATAAACTCTGTCCTACAGACTTGCAGATACTGCTTTGTCTGAGGTGGCTGGAGGACTGTTGCATAAAAAAGGGTTTGAAGGGTGATGGCAGCTGAGGCTTGTTTTCAGTCTCCTCTTCTCCCTGAGCTTCTCCATCTTAGCAATTATTTTCTTCCCTCATGTCCACTCATGGACATCTCTACCAACTTCCTAGTAAGTCCTTTTTCTGCTTCAGTGCACTGCTTCAGAAGCATAGCCATTCAAAAAGGCAGAAAGTAAGGAAGTAAGGAAAACAGAGTGATAAAACTATGATCTATCCATGCAGAAAAGGTAACCCTGTCTTTGTTCATGAGAGAAAAGGGAAAAGTGGGTAAGGAAGAATGCAAGTGAACACCAGCAGTATTTGAGAAATTTCTCATACTGCCTAGCAAAACAAAACTGCACAAAACTCAACAAAAACACATAAAAAAAAATAAAAAGGTGGAATACTAAAAAAGACAATGAGATCCTTCAAATTCCATTAACTGTAGTGACAACTGATTAGAGGATGCCATTCATAGAAAAAATTAAATACATCATTCTAATAAAGAAAGACAAAGAGGAGGATTAGGCTGATAAAATTTTAATAAGTAGCCAGATAATCAGTTAAAATTTGATGAAAGTAGAGTAAGTGTTATGAAGTTCAATTTTCGTTTTTTTTTAATTTATTTCTTCTTCACATTCAAACTGAAAGCCTATGAGTGAAAGTTAGAGACTGAGGCAACAAATAGACCCTGTGGTTGGTTTCTACTACAGGACACCCTATCAATTGGATCCTGCTGATGAAGCCTTCTTCCTCCAGCTACAGGACTTGTCATGATCTCAGACTCTAACCCTGCTGAGGGACCTCAACTATCCTGATTTCTAATGGAAAAGAACCAGGACCTGCTGGCAAAAATGGGGAGCGATAAGAAAATGGCAGTGGAAGCAGGGTCAGGTATCCTAGAAGGAGCACAGAGATGCTGAAAGGCTGAGTAGGGATGGGGTCAAAATGGCCAAAGCCCAACTGAAACTGGACTTGGCAAGGAATGCTATGATTTTTGTTATATGGTTTTTTTTATGATTTTTGTTATATTATTGATATTCCACATCATAATATCATGCAGTGTATTGGGGTGTTAAAGAGTTAATGCTCCAGCTCCATGGATCATTGATAGTTCTGGATAACCCTGTCACAGAAGAGAGGAAGAACTACGTTCCCCAGAGGACTGTGCGTTGCTTTGTATTTTTACATGTTTCCGCTCAGAGGGAAAGATAAAAACTGTCTGCGGTCACGGGACCTTCCCTCTTCTCTCTGGGATCAAGCTCAGCAGTGGGTGCTTGTTTCAGCTGTCCGCCTTCAGAGTTAGCGTAAGGCCTTCGGTTTATCGGACACTCTCTCTTGCTCATTTTATTTGATTTATTAGTTTCAATTCCAATTATATTGTATTATACTGTGTTATTTTGCTTTCTATATCTTATTTAGTAAATTAGCTTTCCTCCTCAGATCGTTGCCGCTGTTTTGTTTCTAGGCCCATCTCCTTTCTCCTTTTTCCCTTTCCCCCTTCCCCTTTCCTGGGGTGTGGGCCTGTGGGTCCCCTGCCTCTGTTGTCATGATACCGGGTCAAACTGTCCCACAAATCGCTGACACTAAGGAGAACAAGCAAAGATTCTACAGGCAAAGGAAAGCCTTAGTTAGCTGTGAACACTAAGTAGGAAACAGTTTTCTGCCCCTTCCTCCCCTGATGCATAGATTAGTGCATGTTCACTGTTTTGGAAATGCTTCAAAACATTTGACAAACAGGGAGACTTAGTGGTTTAAAGTGTCAAGTGGACATGGAATTTTTACTGAACGTGTTTGTATGCTGTGACGCAGTAATTGGACTTTTGTTATCTGTGGAGTTCTAAAACGTATTTCATTAAAGAATGTTTTTTGTCAGTTTTCTCATTTTAATAGATTAGGAAGATGACTCATATCTAAACCTTGCTGGTTTTTCCTTCCAGGTGCTTCAATCCAGACTGTCACGACAGGATCCTTGAATTTCTTCAGTAAAGGCTGGCAGGAAATCAAGAATTCTATTATTTGAAAAGATTAGTGGTTTTATTCCAGAGTAACTACTGAAAGAAGAAAGGTCAAAGAGAAATTCCAGGAGTATCAGCATTAGAGAACTTACCTGAAAATCTAGTAAACCTACATATAAGTTCCTGATTTAAAGCAGATGTCTCTTTACTTGTCTTAAGCTGAAAACCCACAAAGAGCAGAGACAGTGAGACTTTTTTAAGACAAAAAGTACTTTTATTTCTAAAATATCATCCAGTAAAATGTTCTCTTTTGTGCCTGGTATACTTCTTCTATGTTACATGTTTATCTGTGTAAATCAGAGTGGAAGAGTGACAGGGATTCACATCTCTTGGCATTGTTACTCTTGGGATATGGAGTCCAGTTCCACTTTAGAGTCTTGGTGATCATATTTTCTTATTATTGTTAATAGTGAAATCTATCATGAAATTTGTATTGCGTCTTAAGATTCATCTGTTTATTGCTTAGTTGATGAGCAAATACCTGATTGAAATAGCATTCCTGGAACAGATTGCCCAGAGAGGTTGTGGATGCTCAATCCCTGGAGGCGTTTAAGGCAAGGCTGGATGTGGCTATGGGCAGCCTGGTATAGTGGTTGGTGACACTGCTCATGGCAGGGGTATTGAAACTAGGTGACCTTTGAGGTCCTTTTCAACCCAGGCCATTTTATGATTTCATAATTCTATGGAAAGCTGCCTTAAAGTTAAGACAGGATTTCTTCCCATTTTGCCACTGTGAATACTTCAAAACAATAATTGAAAATAAATGCCTTGTAACATGATGGGCTGGGAACACAGTGATATGAATAATACTCTGAAAGTCATCCTAGCAAGATAACTCCTTGCCTGTTATTCTCTAATACTTCCAGCCCTGGATTATGTTGAAATCTGTTAATCTTTCTTCTGAGTTCAAAATGTTTTGAATCTGGCAAAAGGAAGCAACTTTTGTCTGAAGAACTTCCATTGTTAATATAATAGCACTAATAAAGATGATTTCAACACCTTGAAGTGCTAGAGTCTTTTGAACTATCCACATACGTCTTCCACCTGATATTAACATGCATAGGACATTCCAAATTTTAGCTTAAAAACCTTAAAGTTTAAGAATCTCCTTTACTTGCCTGTTTTCATAAGCAGCTGTTAGGAAACAAACAAACAAATAAGCAAAGATTGCCGTTTAAACACAGTTTCAATGCTCTCTACTGCAAGTACCCTGGAATGTACCAAGAAAGTCCATTTCCTAGCCTACCTGTGGCTCACAACTTCAGAAAAGCCAAAGGCAGCTTTGCTTTAATGCTTTGTTGAAGTTGGATGTACAGTGTGGTGTACAGTGGCTAAGTATAGGTGCAGTCAGCAGGGCTACAAAATGAAAATCCACTAGGAAATGGTGAGAAAAACATCAGAGCTGCCAAGAGTTGAGGGAAGGAAAGCAGAGAGAAAGTAGGAATGCATGAATAAATAAGTTAATAGTAAGGAAAAAAAAAAAAAGAGTGGAAAGGGAGAAGGAAAAGGGCAAGAAAATGTGTGAATGCAGGTATTAAGGATGTGATTCAGAGAGACAGATATCTCCTTCTTCCCAGAAACAGAAAGGATGAATTAAACTAAAAGAGAAGAAAGGATTGAAGGAGACTTCAGAAGACTAGCAAATATTTTCTGAAATGAAGACTTGATAGACAGTATAACTTGAAGAAGGTATATAAGCACTGCAGCACATGTCCAGGGCCTGCCAATTTGTATGGAACATTTTCCAGAAATTTCTTGCTCCTGCTGTAGTTTTACAAGGATATTTATAATTGCTTTGGCCACAAAACCAAGGAAGAACATAGTAGAGAAAGAAGGAAGTGAGCACTTCTCATTACTTAATTTATTCATTACTTGAATGCATTATTTTGAGTTAATAGTATATTTAAAAGTATATGCTCAAGGAAAGGAAAGGTTAAACATAATCAGAGAGCCTATCATAGAATCATAGAATCACCAAGGTTGGAAAAGACCTGCAAGATCTTCAAGTCAAACTGTCTGCCTGGCCTGATTGCTGCAGGTGGGTCTCGCCTGTCTCCAGGGGGAAAGCAGATCCTAAGCCAGGAGATGGCAGGGCTCGTTGAGAGAGCTTTAAACTAGGTATGAAGGGGGAAGGGGAGAAAATGTTGCTTGCTAGGGTGGAGCAACCAGTTCAGAGTTGACAACTAGATCTGATGGGAAAAAGGGGTGGATGCCAACAGGACAGAGAAAGGTTTGGGGTTATTGTTGTAGGAAAAACCTCTGGATCATCCTGTAATATCTTCTGACAACTCCCCAGAGGTGTTACAATTGCAAATTCCCCACTTGAAATCTTCTTGCGTCCCTTTAGGGATACCTGCACCTGTCGCTTCCCTAATGTGTCTGTATACTAATGCATGCAGCCTGGGAAATAACCAGGAAGGGCTAGAGGTCTGTGTGCGGTTCCAAAGCCATGATCTCATAGTGATTAAGGAGATGTGGTGGGATGGCTTGCATGACTGGAATGCTGTCATGGATGGCTATGTGCCTTTTAAGAAAGACAGAATGGCAAGGTGAGGTGGTAGAGATGCTCTTTTTGTGAGAGAGCAGCTAGAATGTATCAAAATTCACCTTGAGGAGGGTGATATACCAGTGGAGAGCTTGTGGGTGAGAATTAAGGGGCAGACTAGTGTTGGGGACAGTGTTGTGGGGGTGTATTGTAGGCCCTCTGATCAGGAGGAGGAAGTTGACGAGGCATGTAGCAGCTGGAAGTAGCCTTGTGATCTCAGGAGTTGGTTCTTAAGAGAGACTTTGATTATATACCCATGTTGGGTAAGCAACATGGTCAGGCATGTGCACTCCAGACTGTTCCTGCAATGGAAGGAGATAACTTTCTAATGCAGGTGGTAGAGTAGCTATCAAGGAGTTTGGGGTTCCTGGACCATGTTCTTACTAATGAGGATGGGCTTGTTAGGGAAGTGAAGGTCAGGGGCAGATTGGGATGTAGTGAACACAAAATGGTTAAAGATCCTGAGTGGAAGAAGTAAACTGAAAAATAGGACTGTTACACTGGACTTCAGGAGGGCGGACTTCATTCTCATACAGGACTTTGCAACTATGGGCTAGGGTGTTAGAAGGCAAGGGGGCCAGTGAGAGCTGGTCAGCATTTAAACAACACTAAATCCAAGCTCAGGATTGGTGCATCTCTGTGAGTAGGAAATTGGACAAGGGTGGCAGAAGACATGTGTGGAAGAGCAAAGAGATCATGCATAAACTCAAAGGGAAGAGAGAGGTCCATAAAATATGGAGAAAGGGTCTGAACATTTGGGAAGAATAGAGGAATGTTGTCAGGGCCTGCAGGGATTTGCTGAGGAAGGCCAAAGACAACCTGGAATTGGATCTTCCAAAGGAAATGGACGATAATAAGAAAGGTTTTTTAAGCATGTCAACAGGAAAAGAAAGATCAGGGAAAATGTGGATCATCTACTAAATGAGGGGGGTGTTCTGGTAACAAGGGTTGCAAGAGAAGGAGGAGATAGTGAACGCCTTCTTTACTTCTGTTCACTGTGTGAACTCCCCCTTGAGACTCCTGGACTGTAAGGGTAAGTGAGAGGGTCAGGGGAATGGAAGGCTCCCATTCAGTGAAGAAGGAGAGCATCTAGGCAACATCAATGTACGTCTCGGCAGCCTCAGTGGGATGCATCCACATGTGTTGAAGGAGTTGACAGAGGTGATTGCTGAACGTCTCTCTTTCATCCTTGGGAGGATCTGGAGAATGGGATAGGTGCCTGAAGACTGGAGGATAGCCAATGTCACCCTGATCTTCAAAAAGGGTAAGAAGGAGGATCTGGGGAACTACAGGTCAGTAAGCCTCACCTCTGTCCCTGGAAAGGTGATGGAACAGTTTGTTCTGGATACCGTCTCCAGGCAGTTGGAAGAAAAGAGTTATCAGGAGTAGTCAGCATGGGTTCACCAAGGTGAGGTCATGCTCAACCAACCTGGTGGCCTTCTATGATGTCATTACTGGCTGGGTGGCTGAGGGGAGAGCAGTGGATGTAGTCTACCTTGATTTCAGAAAGGCATTTGACACTGTCTCCCACAGCATCCTTATAACAAAGCTGAGGAAGTGATGAATGAATGATGAGGTGGGTTGAGAAGTTGCTGACTGGCAGAACTCAGAGGACTGTGATCAGTGATGCAGTCTAATTGGAGGCCTGTACTTAGTCGTGTTCCTCAGAGTTTGGTGATGGGAAATGGCCACAAACTGAAGCATAGGGAGTTCTGCACAAATGTGCATGGGAACTTCTTCACAGTGAAGAATACTGAGCAATGGAACAGGCTGCCCAAAGAGGTTGTGGAGTCTCCTTCTCTGGAGACATTCAGGACCCGCCTGGACACCTACTTGTGAAGTCTGGTCTAGGAAACCTGTTTTAGCAGGAGGGTTGGACTTGATATAGAGGTCCCTTTCAACCCCTACAGTTCTGTGATTCTGCGGTTCTGTGATTCCGTGATGGGTCGCCAGCTGGATTAAACTACATTCACTATCACTCTCTGGGCCCTGCCCTCCAGCAGATTCCTTTCCCAGAAATAAGTGTATCTGTCTAAGTCATGGACTGCCAGCTTCTTCAGGAGAACAGTGTGGGAGACAGTGTCAAAGGATTTGTGAAGTCCAGGTAGACTAAATCAACATCCTTTCCTTCATCCACCAAATGGGTCACTTGATTATAGAAGGAAACCTGGTTGGTCAAGCAGGACCTGCCCTTCATTAGCCCATGCTGGATAGGCCTGATCCCCTGGTTGCTGAAGGTATTTGCTTGAAATAAACGTAGTAACCTTGATCTGCTCTCAGACAAAAAATAAGAAAAGCCTCTGCCAAAGAGCACCCCTAAATTCTACTGGGAGTGATACAGTTGCTGTAATTCTATTTGTGTTGTGGAACCCACCCAAAGATCTGAAGTACCCAAAGAGCTTAAGTATGTAGCTACCAAACTTTTTTGAATGTTTGTGGAAGCATCTCTAGTAATCACAAAACACATCTAGGACTGAGGACTTTGAACTTATACCAGAAGATGAGAAATAACTCACTACTTAGGTTTATGAATAAACTGCTGGATATGGAAATGTAAGGGTAGAGAAGGAATTTCTGATTTTGCATTAGAAAATAAGCTCTGCTGCAAAAAAAAAAGCATTGCCCTTGTCAAACTGTTCGTTGAGCCAAGTGCACAGACAAGTGGAGGAATGAGTCTGTTCACCAAAGCAGGTGACAGAAGGTTAGTCTCTATAATCTACTTTTTGGCTCAGTAAGATACCGGATACTTTTCAGGGTACAATGCCTTTATAAGATGCAGCTGGGTTAAAATTAGCCTTTAAGACTACTGCCCTTCCATTCACTGTAAATTATTTTTAAGTTATATTTTATTTTGTTTATGGCCACCAGTAGAGCTTTCAAGGGATATATTTACTTAGTGAAGTTTAATACATCTTCAGGTAATAGTTTCTTTGGCAAGGTCAAATAAAACTCATTCTGAAGTACAGAGCAAGGATTTTTCAACAGGCACTGAGAATTCTGTGGGGCAAAAAACGCACTACAATGGAAAACTACGTCTCAAATGATACAGTAAAAAAAGATTTACATCCATTCAGGCTCTAGCTCCATTATGCACCATTAATATCTACTGCTTCAAGTCACTTCAAATCAGGCATTCCAGCACTTTAGGTTAAGTAAAAAGTTTGTCTTGCTTCAAAGAAAATATAAAACAGTAGGAGAAAAAAAGTATTAAAATGTTACATTTTAAACAGCACTGAAACATAAAGCCGGCTAAATGGTGTGGAGAGAATCAAGCAGGAGATTAGACTGAAATTCATTGCTTTCATCTAATGCTATCATATTTTCTCCCTTAAGCAGCCACTAGCAAAGGTCCTGCTTCTCTCAAATTGGCTGCAGATGGGTAGAGATTTAGACTCAAATTTACATGCTGATTTATTCTCTTGTTCTTCAAGGGGATCTGGTTTACTCACACATGCCAAAGGATTGATACGTCTTTCAATAATGAGATTGCTTATACTCTGTGATCAAGACCACTTGCAGTCTTTATGCTTGCCTTATTTTTTTTTTTCAGAATAAATTTAAATATATGCATTAGAAAATATGTATTTCAGAAAATATGTATTTTAGGTTGTATTTATTTCCTGAAATAAAATTCACGCTAAATATTGTTAATCATGTTGACTATTGTTTGAATACAGATAAGACTGAATAATACGTCAGTTTACAGACTGTACCTTGGTTCATATAGTAAAAATATGTGCATAGGTGTAATATGTAAGGAGCAAATTCCTTATTTAACTTAACAAAGTAATAAAATCAAACTTAGGAAATGTGTTTGCTGACAACCTGATAACCATTTATAAAGGACACATTTTACAGAACTGTATTTGTTTGTTTATATTTTTGTTTTTCTGATTTAATGAGCACTTTAGCAAAAAAAAAAAGGGACAGGTAAAAGTTAACATTCAATAAAGTTTTGCTATAATGTACACACTAGAGCATCACAGACTTCCTGTAGGAAAAAAAAAAACAAAAAAACATACTATACAGCATTAAATAAGTTGTCTGAATCACAACAATATGAATAAATAAATATAAAACAGATATAGATAGAGGGAAAAAATAAAAAAATGTTGTAGGAAAGTGATACTGTATGAATCATGTGCCTCTGTCCTGAGGGGTATTCAGCAAATTAGAACAAAAGATTGGGAGCAGCGGTCAGATTTGGCTTCATTTTTTAAATTTGAGCAGCGAAACTGCTGCTGACTTGCAGGGAGAGTATAATGCAAGATATGTGGGATGCTGGGAAAGACAGGAATATTTGATCCTTTTTCAAACAAACACATAACTCATTCATTTTGAGAAAGTAAGTTTACAACTTCTTTTGCATCAGAATATTTTGCACACTCAGCTAAGAAAAAGTAAATTGAGAAAATGAAGTACTGGCAAAAACAGAACACTAAGAAGGTTGTAGGTTTTAAAGGAATATTAATGCATTTTGCTTCCTTTAGAATTAAGAAAGGGCATTAAAATGCAATATTGACACTGATGATTCTGAAAGGACATTAAAAAATACTTTAAGAATTCTAGTGATTTTTTTCCTTAAAGCATTTTTATATGTACAAAAATCGGTGATTTTGCTTCTTTATTTCTGCTTACCACAATGTAATCTGTAAAACTGAACAATAATATTTTTCTTCCTGTCCGATATTGCTTTATTCAGCTGTTGATTGTAACAGTGTTAATTTTGTGTGCATACACATTATATAAAATTTTAGTTGTTTTAATAATAATCAGAATCCTCATCAAGGTATCTTCTATTAACTTAGAATTAATGTTAATTACATAATATGAAATACATGTTACAATAACGTAAGTAATGTCTTACATAAATTTACTTTCACTATGTACAAGAATTTCAGATCTTTGGCAAACTGAAGCCAGTCCTGAAATAAAAGTTGAGCCAAACAGTAAAAAGAACAAAGGAATAAGAAGAGTGAGTGGACAATTACAGAAACATACTGTGGCTACCAAGAAATGCCTCTTTCTACCTGGAAAAAAAGATATGTATATGGGGTGTGTCTGATAAAAACATAAAAGTATGTACTCCTTGCAATGAATTCCAAGTGGAGTGAAAAATAACTTTTAAATGACATTTTCATTATATGTCTATTAAAAAAATCATGTATTACTAATATAAAACTGAGTATAGAGATTGTTATTAATTTTTCTGTCAATTTTTGGCAAACTTAGGATAGGAATAATCTGAAGTAGGGGCAGTTTGTTATGTTTTCCTGCTGATAACTAGTCTATGAAATAAAATCACTTATATAATAGTTTATGCATGAGAGTCAAGTACCCTATTAAATAAAGATACAGGCATTTTAAAATCTTGAATTTTGAGTATTATGAACAATTACATAATGTTAATCAACCGTTGCCTCATGCTGTGAGGGTTTTGTTTCACAGTATTACAACTGTCTGGGATTTATTTCACTTTAGTACAGGTAATGATACATTAGCAGCAGTACAACTGAAGCACAAAGTAAGCACTGCAGTGTTGGCTGTACTAGGAAGACTCACTGTTTAAAAGAAAATGTAGATGCAGTTTCTTTCCACTTGGAAGACATAAAAACAGATGTTTCTGCTACTACAGCACTAGCCAGTAGACCATCCAGATCAGTATGCTGTGTTTGAGCCTCTACCAAATCCCTCAAGAAAGCGTAAAGATTCATTTCTTCATACCCAAGAGGGCACTTTCTTCCTAATGCACTTCTCTTCACAGTGAGCTCATGCCCTGGCGCATTATTCTGTATTTTTATCCCTACAAAGGTAGTACATTGTTATTTTAATATCTCATTTAACCAGGGTAAGAATTTCTAGTGATGTGAATAGCATATTTTCACTTCTGCTATACTTTTACCTACAAGGCTCTACTGAGGTACTGAGTTATTGGTTAATTAATCAATTAATTAATAATTAATCTGAAAAGCACTTCTTCATACTTTTTGTTTTAGTAGACCAAAATTTGTACATATCCCCACTCAAAATCCTTACATACTTTGATTTACTCACCTCTATTACTTCCCACTCACTCTTTCCCTGTTTATTATGATTCATCCAGCCTTCATAAAAAACAAACAAACAAACAAACAACAAAAGAATACTTATAGGTAGGGTAGAAGAGATAAAACTGGAGAATCCTGAATGCAGTTAAAATTTTGATTGTGTCATTACAGCACTCTGGACAATACTGGATAATGCTAGAAATTATGGTAAGCTTCCTGACAAGCTGTATTTTTCCACATTATTTGGAGACTAGGTATCACAATGTTGATGTCTTAGGTCCCAGGAAAAATTTAGGCCAGAAGAAACAATAATTTTGCTGAGTATACTCAAAACACAGATGCCAATCCAGAGTCTGAATTTCATAGCATTTTTTAACTATTTATCATAGAATAAAGTTCTGGGTTTTTTTTTCTCCATTTTATGATCATTTTGTGCACATGTAAGCATGCCTAGAGAACAAAACATGAAGAAACAATTCAATAAGTCATGAAGTTTAGTACTTCTGAATGCTGACCTTCGAAAATTGTCACCATATGAAACCACAAAATATGTTTTTAACATTAAGTCAAATTTATGTGAGGATTGTAAATGGAATATTTTTTACAACCGTAATAATAATTTAATGCAACCATAAAAAATAATTTTAATTCTTCACTTCATCTGAAGAAAAATACGTGGAAATCATTAATATATTACTCTTGTAGTTTCAGCAATTACTTTAAGGCTGGTTCTAATATTTGAAGAGTGTTCCTATGGTTCCACGTATACAAAATGCTGCCTTCATAGATTTCCCAGCCATAAATGCTTTCCCATTTTGTCAGAAATTTTGTAACAGTGTACAATAGTACTCACAGAAATCTCACTATTCCTGAATTTTGAAAACACAGTCGATTTGGTGGCACATTCATGTTAACAAAGCAATTCAAAGAACAGATTGTCAGACTTAAAAATATCATACTTAGATTCACTCACTCATTCAGAGTCCAAGCCTTACTCAAAAGTCGAAAAAAAATGAAGCCCATAAATATCCAAGGTATACACATTTAAGCAAGATTTAACACAATTCCTAGAGATGTAGTTTAGAACAGTGAAATGTGGTTACGCAAGGGGAAGTGAGTACCGTCATTGTTGAATGATGCATGGAAGGAGTGTAAAGGCATTATTTAGCAACACAATTAAGGTTTACATATTTTTTATTTCAGCAACAGTTCTTAGAATCAGAGAATTGCTTGGGTTGAAAGGCATCTGTAGGACCATTAAGTTCCAACTCCTCTGTCACAGGCAGAGTTGCCAAACACTGGATCAAGTACTAGATCAGATTGCCCAGGGCTTCATCCAACCTGGCCTTGAATGCCTCCTGAGACAGGACATCCATATCCATTATCTACTCATATAAAAATGTTGTTCCCCTCGTGTTTGTAAACTCCCTTTTTATATTAGAAGGCCACACTATGCATGACTGTATACTTTCAGGTTTGCTGATACCAACAAAGTAATTTATAAATTATAGGAACACAGAAAAGACTAAGTACAATTATCCATTACTCTATCACTTGTTATAAAATAATATCTATTTCCTGATTGAAAGAAAAAAAGAAAAAAAACATTTTCTGTTGAGCAGAGAACGAAAAATCTTAGAGGAAAGGTTAAGAAAACAACTTTCCAAATAAAATCAGAATCTTGTTTCAAAGTTAAAGATGGCAAGTCTCTATCAAGAATAATTCCTTTGGAATCTACCTGTGGTTGCAGAACACCTATCTATACAAAAGGTCATAAGGAGGATTCAGGCAACTATAGGAACAGCAGCCTGACCTTGGTGCTAGGAAAGAGCAGATTGTCTTGAGGGAGACCACACAGCATGTGTGGGACAACTGCAGGCACAGTCAGCATGGGTTCGTGAAAGGCAGGTCCTGCTTGACAGCCTGATCTCCTTCTATGATCGAGTAACTAATCTGATGGATGAAGGAAAGGATGTTGATGCAGCCTACCTAGACTTCATCAAAGCCTTTAGCACTATCTCCCACACTATTCTCCTGCAGAAGCTGGTACCCCATGGCTTAGACAGATATACTCTTTGTTGGGTAAGGAATTGGAGGGTAAGGTGGTGGTGAATGTAGTTAAATCTAACTAGCGACTGAACACAAATGGTGTTCCCCAGGGCTCAGTATTGGGGCCTGTCCTTTTCAACATATTTATTGATGACCTGGATGAGGGCACTGAGCGCACCCTCAGTAAGTTTGCAGATTACACCAAGCTGGGAGGAAGTGTCAATCTGCCTGGAGGTTGAAAAGCCCCACAGAATGATCTGGATAGTCTGAATAGCTGGGCTGAGGCCAATGGGATGAAGTTCAAGAAGACCAGGAATCAGGTCCTGCACTGTGCCCACAGAAACACTGCACAACACTACAGGCTTGGGGCAGGGTGGGTGGAAGACTGTGTAAAGGAAACAGACCTCAGGGTATTGGTTGACAGTGGGCTGTGCGTGAGCCAGCAGTGTGCCCAGGTGGCCAAGATGGCCAATGGCATGCTGGTTTATATCAGAAATAGTATTGCCAACAGAAGCACAGAAGTAATCATCCCTCTATACTCAGCTCTGGTGAGGCTACACCTTGAGTATTTTTTGTTCAGCTTTGGACCCCTCACTGCAAGAAAGACTTTGAGCCCCTAGAGGATGTCCAGACAATGGCAAGAAAGCTGGTGAGGGATCTGGAGTACAAGCCTTATATGGCGTGGTTGAGAGAACTAGGATTGCTCAGTCTGAAGAAGGGGAGACTCAGTGGAGATCTTACAGCTCTCTAAAGAAGGTGGTAATGAAGTGAAGGTCAACCTCTTCTCCCACACAGCTATCAATAGGACTAGAGGGACTGGCTTCAAGTTGTGCCAGAGGAGATTCAGGCTGGATATTAAGAAGAATTTCTTTTCTTAGAGTGATCAGGCACTGCCCTGGGAGCTGGTGGAATCACCATCTCTCGAGGTGCTCAAGAAACGTGGATCATGTACTGAGAGACATGGTTTATTGGGGAAATATTTGTGATAGGTTAATGCTTGAGCTGGATGACCTTGAAGGTCTATGAATTCTCTGAGGATTTTTATTCATAGAATTTAAATATGTTCTATAAGCTGTATGCTTATCTGATATTTAGAAAAAAAAAAAAAGATCAGATAATCTACTCTGAGCCTAGAGACTGACTCATTAGAATTAGATTATCAATTATTAGAAATATTTTCTTTTCTTCTCACTAAGTAAGAGCATACTTCACCTGTCTGTCAGTATTTGTTTCATTTGCCATGCTTACTTTACTCACTTACACTGCTCACCTCGTTGTTACTAAGCACCCGCTACAACATATCACAAACTTTGGGATATAAATATATAATTATAATATGACTGTGCTTTACAAAAAAAAAAAAAAAAAAAAAAAAAAGGTTGGATTCTGATCTAGAGGTCCATTAACACTTTGTGATCTCTGCATAAATTATCTATAGTTGTTAATGTAATAGATACAGAATGAGTACTATGGAACTGATCAGTTTCATCTAGGTAGTTGATCAGTTTTAGGTCCCAGAATATGTTACGTATCCTTGTTTGTACCTGCATACACGTCATAGAATCACAGAGTAGAAGGGGTTGGAAGGGACCTCTGGAGATAATCCAGTCCAACACCCCTGCCAAAGCAGATTCCCTACACCAGGTTGCACAGGTAGGCGTCCAGGTGGGTCTTGAATATCTCCAGAGAAGAAGACTCCACCACCTCTCTGGGCAACCTGTTCCGGTGCTCCACCATCCTCACTGTGAAGAAGTTCCCACACACATTTGTGTGGAACTTCCTATGTATCAGTTTGTGACAATTACTCCCCAACCTATTACCACACACTGCTAAGAGTCCAGACTCGTCTTTTTGTTTATACACGTATGCATGAAGGACTTCACTTCTGTGACACAATGAGTATTGGGACAACAGGAAAAGTCACATTCAAAAGAGAAGAAGAAATAGAGTTACATTTTACCAAACAGCCTGCCAGCAAAAATATAAAAATAAAATAAAAATAAAATAAAAATAAAAAATGAAAAAATAAAAAAAAAGGAGGAGGTTTGCAACAGTAACTTCAATCTCAAAATGACCTCTTTGAGAAGTCAGTACTAATGTTTACTTATGTTGTACCCAGCACTCCAAGGGCAGTTCTTCCAAGTTTAAATAGAATTTAAAAGCACCTGCAAAGACACGAAGTATGTAAAACCCACTGAATGATTTTCTGCCTTTTTTCCTGTTTCTTCTACCACATTATTGCCCAAACCTGCCAGGCTCCATAAGTTTTTTCATCAGTACAAGACAGTATCTGTAGAAGAAGTGTGTCCAGATGTTATTATAAAGCTCACTGCATTTAAGATTACTGTGAACAGTAAAGAAGTTAAAACCAGGTTTCTGGGCTGCTGTTTCCACTCTGCGCAGAAAAAAAATGTTTATTACTCAAACTTTCTATAATGGTCCAACTCTCCAGGCTGGAAGAGGCTGAGGGAGGAAGGCCTGATTACATTTTGGACTTGAATTATTCCAAGGAACTCTGAGTCCCTTCAGGCAAGAGGAAAAGACAAGATTTCATTGAAAGGGAGCTCCTGACTCTTGAGGTGCAGGTTGTCAGAAGCGTCTACACATTGGCACAAACATGATTTTCAGTAGGCGTTGCAGTCACATTCCTGTTTTCTGATCATCTTCACAACTTGCATAAGGCTCTGCTGCTTCAAGTATTCCAAGTATCAAGACTCCCTTCCTCCATCTTCAGGGGCAGAAGTTAAAGAAGAGATGTTATACTTGGAAACCTCAGGAAACTCTCCCTAATACTGGTATATGCTAAGAAGATTACTTCATTTAACTAGTAGGATTGTCTAGCTCTTTGGTGTGATTTCAGAGATTTCTAAATGGAAAGGTGATCTCTTAGATCAGAGGACTGTTTGTCTGAATGATTATTTTAATATAATCATGCAATATCAAAATGAGTAAGCTGGAAAACTTCATTGTCTTACAGAAATCCTTGGAAATTGGATCTTAAATCTATTCTATTGCTTCTTCTTTTAGAAGGAAACACACAGCAGCTTTTGCATTAAGTGCCAGTTACCACCTTTAGAGATCTGAATGGCATCAGATACACACCTATTTCACTGGCAAAGAACAAGTAATTGCTCTGTGAGTGTGTTATCTTTTCCTCAGGGACACTATTTCCCTTATCTGCCTATTGACTGGAATATCTGTGTTTTCTGACAGCAAAATGATCATCTCTCTTCAAAGCTCTTGTTGTTGAGGCCAAAACCATGTACATTGAGTGTATCCTCTTTCCTATCTCTTCCAGACAGTCAAACACCCTTCCTTTCTTTGTGTACTCTTAACACCAACTCCCAATATATCAACCACAAAATTATTGTCTTCTCTGTACCAGCTGCCCAGAGGGGTCTGTCTGAGACTTAAATCAAACAGAATCCTGCATACAAGAATTTCTTACCCTATGTTCAGTAAATAAATACCTTTCTTCTTACTGCATCTATATTTTCATATCCCAAATAAGGACTGCATGGATTTTGGTCAGGATTAAACGCGATGATTTTTTTTGCTCTAAATTCTACATGTTATTTTAAAAAGAAGGGAGTATGTGAATGTCTTACAGGTAGTTTAAATAAACCTGTTCTTCCTTTTCCTTTTCCTTTTCCTTTTCCTTTTCCTTTTCCTTTTCCTTTTCCTTTTCCTTTTCCTTTTCCTTTTCCTTTTCCTTTTCCTTTTCCTTTTCCTTTTCCTTTTCCTTTCCCTTTCCCTTTCCCTTTCCCTTTTCCTTTCCCTTTTCCTTTCCCTTTCCCTTTCCCTTCCTCTTCCCCTTCCCCTTCCCGTTTTCCTTCCCCTTTTCCTTTCCCTTTTTGTAACTTTTCTTCAGCAGTAGGCAACTAGCAAAAATACTGTCTGCTTCTGGTTTCTAGGGCTCTAGATTGGTGTAGCAAGAATGCTGGAGATACACATGATCTATTCCAAGTGACAGCAGAACACTTGGTAATTTGAGCTAGATTGAAAAATGAAAGTAAAATCTGATAGATTAAGATCCAAAGGAAGGAGAGAGAAATCAGCAAGAAATAAAGGAACAATTTTTCAAATTATTTTGTAGCTATGTATTGCAAATCACCAAAAAAGAGAAAGGTTATCTTATTTTCATGTATGGGGAACAGGAAATAACTGCTACACTACTTCCGAACAGTATTCCTGTCCCAGCGGGTTTATGCTTTGGATCAGATGACCCATTTAAAAAAAAGCACTTAGTTCACTAATACTGATATAAATTAAAAAGGAAGAACGCACTGGTGATGATTGTTTTCTGTGCTAGTGCACTGGTATGTCCAATAATATGGTGACCCTAAAGTATTCAATGTATTCATGTATTTTCTCTCTCTCAATCTCTCTCATTTTTTATCAATGGCAGGAAGTACATAGATTCATAGATTCATAGATACATTAGGTTGGAAAGGACCTACAAGATCATCTAGTCCAATCATCCTCACACCACCATCCCTACCCACCAAGCTACTAAATCAAATCCCTTAGCACCTCATCTAAACGCTTCTTGAACAGCGCTAGGGACGGTGCCTCAACCACCTCCCTAGGCAGGCCATTCTGGTGCCTGACCACTCCTTCAGAGAAATGTTTTGAGATATCTGGGATTACAGCACAGCTCTCTGCACCAGGTACCATGCCATGTTTTTCTTACTGTAGATAACTTCAGATGATCTATCATCTCTGGTTTGGTCAAAAGCTCAGGACAATTTTATTTCTAATCTCATCAACCCACAGACTCTGAAAATACTGAATTAGAACAGCGCATCCTGCCTATGATAACCTTTACAATGAAAAGGCAAGTTCTAAGTGCTGAATTCAATGTATCTAACTGTAAGTTTTCACCCATTCCTTGTTTAATTATTCATTATGTAGTTACCATATATGTAACCCGTTGCTATGTATAGTGGAGAAAAGCCTTCTCAAAACGAGTACCTTAGTATATAAGGTTTATTCTAGGTGACTAATTTCATTTTGGTTTCAGTTTAAACAATAGGAAATCACATATCAGTTTGTTTCACATCAGTATATTTATCTCAGTGAACATGAGTTTCAAGCTAAACTGTCATAAACAATGTATAAATGAATTGTTGTGTACTGGTGGATACAGATCTTGTGCATTGACAAGAGCTTCTATTGATTTTACCGTAAGGAAGAAGATCTACAGAATGATATGCTGAATTAGAGTTAGTCTTTTTCTCATCTTTCTGATTTCTTTTGCATTCTTGACACGATAAAGTATTTGTGGGTTTTAGAAATAAGGTGTCTTGACTGGGAGTGGAATATGGTCTGGCTCACAGAAAACAGGGTGTTTCCATGCATAAGAATCAGGATGGGCGTGCAGAAGGCAACATCACAAAATGGTAAATATCTGAGGTGGTAACAAATCTCATCTTGTAGAAGTTTAGCTCTGTCCATACACTGCATACAGTATGCTGGGCAATGAGTCTGAAACTGAGACTTAAAGAGACTAAATTTACTTATTTCAAGCCCAGATATCAGAGTAAACATAGAGGATGGAAAGCGGTTCTCATTGCTACAGCCACAAGTGATACCAATCAGTATTAGTGGGAACAGGATTTTCAATAAAAACAAACAAACAAACAAAAAAAGTCATTATCAGCTCATTATACAAGAAATGATAAGTGAATCTGTGAAAGAAAGGGTTATTTCTCATGGACAAAAAGCAAAGAAGGAAATTAAGAAATGAAGGAGCTGTAAAAAATCCAAAGGCAAGGGAAGCCAATAATCTTAAACACTGGATAAATTTTCCAATAACCAGGATAAAAGCAGAAGACTCAAAGCTTGGCCATTCTCTGTATGATTTGCTGCCAAGCATGCAGACTTTCTAATTGTCAATTGCCATAAAAATCGAATAAGATAACAAGCACATAATTCAAGGTTATTTGTCCTCCAGAAATGGAATGACTCTTTGTCCCATACACAAATCACTGATTTCTGGTATATTGACAAGGAACTTATTTAGAAATTAATTCAAAATGTGCTTAATTTTTAATTTTTGAGATGGAAGGCCACTGCCTCTGAAATGATATGCCAGTGGTGAAGTTAGATGAAAGAAGTAATGTTCTATATAAGGGTTCTCTCCCATCTTCTCTGAAGTTCATTACTGCATTAGAATGACTATGTCTGGAATTTCTAATATCCTAATATAAATAACTAGGCATCATAGCTGAATTCTAGGAAAGCATCTGTTCCTAGCAGTGAAGAAACCAAACAGTTCTCCCAATAGGATAATCTGAATTACTAATGTATCAGGCCATTTCCTTTAGAAGCACTGGATTTACTGATGCAAATAAATAAATAAATAAATAAAAACTAAAAAAAAAGGAAGATGATGCCATAGATTCATCATTTGTGAACATTTGGACAAGAAAATAATACTGCTTTTTGAGTGAAAAAATGATGAAATGAGATGCAGTAATGGGTTGTCATTATTTTCTAGAAAGAAAGTGACTGGCATTAACATGTTTGGAAGTTAAGGACTAATCATAAAACCATTCTGAATTTCCAGCTACAGTAAATTATCAGATATCATTGTCAGCAATGATCAAATGGCAGATGTAAATTATTCCGGTTTTCCTACAGGATATAAATTCTGTGAAAAATCTGTGGTACAAAAGGCATATTAGCTGTATGGGTTCAAAAGGCTTTCTAAAATAGTTCAATTTGTTTTTCTAAGTAGAGCTATTGCAGCTGCTGACAAGGAAGTCTGTAACACAGAGATCACTTTGTATCACCTGTCATTTCACAATAAGTTACATATACTGTAATTGCTTAATTTATTGTAATTCTCATCAATTGTATATATATAGTGTGTTTATATATATATATATATACATATATATATGTTTATAAACATATATATATATGCTTAATTGAATTCCTCAAGTGGATCACTCTAAACCATGGTAACTATTTGCAACTTCCTACTGTCCTAAGTAGCAAGCAAACGTATTTCACGCAGTTACCATGTTCCATGTTTTCTGCTTGTACTGCAGACTAAGTAGAAGTGAGTAAACACCTGATTTTTTTAACAGTATCTCCAAATGTAATTGAAACTGTGGTTGTCTAGTAATTAATTATCTCCTATGTTTCACTGACTGTACATGAATCTTAGTCACTAGTAAGAATGTACCACATTCTTTCAACCACATTACAGAATGTTACATGTGTCAACAGATCCAGCATATCAACCTGCTGCTGTTTATGCAAATTTAGGATATCATCAAGTACATATGGAAAACTGGTCTTCAGCATTATTAAAACAAACAAACAAACAAACAAACAAAAAACAGAGCTCAATTCAAATCTGAATGCAGGTGCTAACTCAAGGTAGGTGAAGTTCTGACATTTCACTAGGTGCCTCCACCTTTAACTTTCTATCATCTTGACAGTAGAAGCTCATTTGCAGCAAAAGGATGAGAAAGACAAATCTGTTGCTTGACACTAAGTAACACCTTTTATGGGTGATGAATTTCAGTTACCAATGAGGTTCAAAGTTACTGAGCAATGTAAGGATAAGGGGCACAGTAACTTCAGGCTAGTCAGGAATCAAAAAAATATGTCAAGTCAGTAAAAAAAGAAAAACTATGACATTTTTGAGTTCAATTACTCAATACATTTAAGTAGATCTGCATGTATTTTATTTTGTAGATACTTACACTTTAACAGAACAACAGACCAACAAGAAAATACAAGAATAAAAATCCAGTAGTACTTCCCACTTCAAAGTAGGATATGTCTCACTTTTCTTTTACACCAAGCATTGTCAACTTCTTCTCCTCCTTCTCCATCTCCTTCTTCTCCTTCTTCTTCCTATTATTATTGTTATTAATATGTAGGGTTATTTTGGTTCTTTCTCCATATCTTCATGGACAGTCTTTTCTGTTCTATTACTGTAGCATCCTTCTTCTTATTGTTTAGATCCGTATAACTTCAGTGACTCAGTTTTGAAAATGTTACTCTTTTACAGGAAAGACATATTTATATTTATAATACAAACACATAGACATCTAAACATGCATACAAAACTGTAATCCTATGGTTTAGAAATTGCAGTTAAGGTGTTCATGTGACCTATCTCTACCTTAGTATGAGATCAGTTACCCAAACTGGAAAACCCAGATCCAATGAGCTTTTCTACCTAAAGGAATGTGAGCCTCCATGTAGTGCAAAATTATTTTAAAAACACCAACTTATATGCCTGTAGGTGTGAATTTGCTTACTTATTTATTTATCCTTTAAAGGCTCTGTTGGAATTCCACTAGCTTTTGAAGGAGAATAATGTTACATTTGGTTTGCATCTCACTTTGTCAAGTACTGACTTGTTTGGCTGTCTCCAGATGGTTTCACTTGCAATTTATGATGCAGCCTTTAAATCAAGTGTTGTCTTAACTTGATTTCCTCTCAGTCATAAAGCATCTGAATTTCCCTGTCATGTTTATAAGTTGTTATGCCTCTGTCTCTAGAAATCAGATTTGCTATATGAGACTCTGATATCACTATTCAACTTTTTCTTTTGTTCTCCTTTGCAACGATTCCATCTCTGCAGCACATACAGAGGGAGTAGAGCAGAGCAGAGCCTCTAGCAATGATTACTCTAGCTTCACCAGGACTGTGATAGTGATCCCGAGTATGATGACTTCTTCCTAACCTGAATCTGCTTTCAGAATAATGAGAGCTCCTGGCATTGATGATAGGTCAGCAATGAAACACCTGTCAACAATGCCAGGATCCTCAGCACTTTTGTTTGACGGCTTGTAACTCCAGCCAGTCACCTACTCTCACTTGTCATCGCATTTCCAACTTTAATGTTTCTGTAATTCTGTGACTTTTTAAACAGGTTGATTGTGATAGGAAAAGGGGAAATGGCTTTAAACTATAAGGGGGGAGATTTAGGTTAGATGTGACAAAAAAAAATTTTATTCAGAAAGTGGTGAGATGCTGGATCAGGCTGCCCAGAGAAGTTGTGAATGCCCCATCTCTGGAGGCCAGATTGCATGGGATGCTGGTCAGCCTGATCTAGTGGCTGGAAACCCTGTCCATGGCAGGAGGTTTGAAACTAGATTATTTTTAAGGTCCTTTCCATCCTAATCCATTGCAAAATTTTATGATTCTTTTTCTCTTTCTTTTAGACTTTTTCTCTTTCTTTATTTTATTTTATTTTATTTTATTTTATTTTATTTTATTTTATTTTATTTTATTTTATTTTATTTTATTTTTCTGCTTTTCTCTTTCCATTTTAAATAATCTAAAATATCTACTTTTAGTAGAAAAATACTTAAAGTAATATAACACATTATTTGCACATTAGTGTTGGTTGTAAGAGTTGAATGTTGGGTTTTCTTTTCTTTTAAAAGGCAGATAAGCCCAATATAACTTTTCCCATGGTGCTTGGTAGGATTTTTAGAAGAATTTGATAAATAAATCCAATTATAGTATCTTTCATGGTGATAAAACAGAAAATTATTATTAACTGTAATATAGCTTATGATACTGCCATAATAATTACGATACAGAAAAACAGATGCTATTTTTGTGGATTGACATTAGAGACATTGTCTACATAGTTCTCCAAACAGTTTGCTTAAACAGCTACTTGTGGGTGCTCTGAATAATATATGAAAATAAAGAATGTTTCCAATAGCAGTCAAGAAATACTTCTTGCATGATTAAGTGCAAACTAAGTGCAAACACTTAGTGCAAACTTTTGCACTGGAAGGAGATTATATTAATGCTATCACCCAAACACACTACTTCTAAAACTGACTCCATTGCCTGTGAAGAAAAACTGATGAAGAGATGTGAAACAAAAATTTCATGAACTTTTGAAGGCTTGAGATGTACTAGACTGTCACTGCCCTCTTTCTACTATATTTCCTTTTTTTCACTTAGAAAACTATTATCAATTTTCTGATCCTACAAGGGCTGGTTATATCTGTTGTGGAAGAGCTCTGCAGGGATGAATTCATTACAGGTAAGACCTTCATCACACCTCTCAAATTCTCATTTTCACCCGTACATGTGGTATTCACCCACAGCTTGTAAATAATGTGTCCCTTTGCTGTGTGAAGGAGACTCAGAATCAGCATGAGCCTGGTAATTTTTTTCCCTTGCTCTATTTTAAAACACAGTGCTTTAGAAAGTGTGAGAGAAATCCTGCTAGGTAAGATTTGACAGGTCATTTTTAGGAAGGAAAGAAAATATGAGAAGGCTAGCAAGGGCTTGAAGACAAGGAGCTCAGAGGATATAAGAAAATAAAACGGGAGAATAAAAACAACAGAACTTAGAAGCTTTAAAGAGACAAATCTTTCATCTTTCCTTGAAGTATACTTTTCAATTTATTTTTTCAAGCTAGGAGACTGATACTCATCTCATCATTTCATGGAAAGACATAAATCCAGCCAGTTAAACAGGAAATATTCAAAATACGGAGACTCAAACTTCAAAACTCAACATGTGGCACTCATTCTGTCACTACTGTGGGCTTACGTAGACACTTCACTTGGTTTGGAGCTTGTAGACCACGTCCCAGTGAGGTAGGTTATATGTTAACATATAAGAAGAACTATTGAAATCCTTATCCAAAATTTCAAGGAAACTAATCCTATTGGTCTTTTGATTTTAGATCAACAGTTTTATCAACTTCATCGTGTAGTGTAATGAAGTCATACTGAAGTTGTAGAATACAAATTTTCTTAGTGAAATGTGTGTAGAAAGCATATGGAGAGATATTGTTATCAATATAGTAGAAAAAATATGAATTATCTTTAATGCACTAAGAAATTCTTCTTGACTTATAAATTACTGTTACAGACGATGGAGAAATTTTATTAAAAGTAAAAAAAACAGTAAACAATCCATCTTGAATGGTAAGACAGGCAGTTAAGTTCCACTAGTAAGATGTAGAGAACTTTTCATATAATTTTTGCATATAAAAAAGTATGTTCTTCAGATACTAGTATTAAAGTGACATATGCCTCAGTTCTACACCTATTGGTAAATAAAATACTAATGAAGTAATCTATCTGAACTGCGATCAGATAGAAGCAATACTAAGCTTGATTCCTGACAACTGAATAGACTGGAGTACAAAAGTTATTATCATGTAAGATACTAGTATTTTGATCTGTTGTCTTTATATTTTTTATGTCTGTTATTAGATATTAGATATTAGAGTCTGTATGTCACAGGGATTTATTTGGAAGCTCTTTCTACCTACCTACTTTTGTGTCAAAAGAGTGGAAGCTTAAGGATACACTAGAAAATCCTTGGAGATAATATAACAATCTTTTTTCTCCTGAAAGGATGTTTGAAATACTACATACTGCTGCTGACATCTCAAAAAATAAACAAAATAATCTGTACTAATTTTTTTTTAGAGAAATGCATTTCTACCATATATAATGAAGACATAACTCTACGGTGATAAATAAATGAAGTCATATCTTCCAACACAATTTCACTCTTTACCTTAGACAGTGTATGTAGTTGGATAACAGCATTCTTGAATAAGTATATCAATCTTAGAATGGCATTTCATCTCATATAAATGTGATAGCAGAGCTAAATATTAAGAACATACAACACGAAGGATTTCTAAGTAAGCTTTTCCTCTCAAATCCACATTTCCAGAGTTGTATCTGCAGATAGAAATACTAGATTTAGAATATTTCTTCTGTTTGACATTGTGACTGTGAAGCAGAAACACAAATCAAACAAAATCCCCAGGTTTGCTATGAAAGTCCCATATTTTTTTGAGTTGACTAGAAGAAACATACACTAAGACATAACATGTAATTATGTTGAAAAGGAATCTTAGAAACGAAGATTACTAACAAACTAAACAAAGAGCCTTTTACTTTTATTAAGTTGAAAACTCTAAGCTGACAAACTAGGTTAGAAAAATATTTAAAAACCTAATAGAAAAGGTAAAGCTTAACTGAGACCATGAAAAACTGAAATTAGAGAACTTACAGTGAACTTAGAGTGAATTTCCCTTTCCACATGAACTCCATGTGGAAGCAATTAAAAATGGTAGACTAGTCAGAACATTTGTACAGACTACTTACAATCCTTTGCTGTCTTTAGCATGAATAAACAGTTGCATCAAAGTTAATAGAAGGCTAATTGTAAGAGAACCAGCGGCTCCTTCTTCAGTATCTCATCCCTTCCTTCTGCATTATCAACTGCACTGTTCAGCTTGGTGTCATCAGCAAACTTGCTGAGGGTGCACTCAATTCCAACATCTATTTCACTGATAAAGATGTGAAAGATTTTCAGTCCCAAGAGGGATTCCTGGGGGATGCCACTCATTACTAGCCTTCATTTGGACATAGAACCATTGACTAAAACCTTTCAGGCTAAGATCTTTTCTGCTGCATAGTCCACCCTTCAAATCCATATCTCTCAAATTTATAGATAAGAATGTAAGAAAGTGGTGTGGGACCACATCAAACACCTTGCAAAATTCCAGGTAGATGACATCAGTTGCCTTCCCATTGTCCATCAGTGCTGTCACTCCATCACTGAAGGCCACCAGACTGGTGGCACAACCTTCCTTTTGTGAAGCCATGCTGTCTGTCTCGAATCTCCCACATTGCCTCTCATGTGTCTCGAATCTCCCACTTGCCTCTCATGTCTTCTAGGAGTATCTGCTACATGATATTCCCAGGCACAGAGGTGAGACTCATTGACCTGTAGTTCCCTAGGTCCACCTTTCTTCCATTCTTGTAAATGGGAGTGTTGTTCCTGTTCTCCAGTCCCCATGGACTTTGCTGAACAGCCACAATTTTACAAATATGATGGAGAGTGGCTTGGTGACCACATTTGCCAGCTCTCCCTTAGGACACTGAGATGCAAGTCGTCCAGACCCATGGACTTTTACACATTCAAATTCATGAGCTGATCTTGGACTTTTTCTGCCCTGACAGAGAGTTGAAGTTTTCTCCTATAGTTTTTATTTAGAAGCTCAAGTTCAGGTATGTGAAGTTCAGGGATGTGAGAATCCTGGCTGCCAGTACCAAATGGTACCAAAGTACCATTGAGAAAACTTTGGTTTTCTCTCTATCTGCTGTAGCCAGCTCTTTCTCATTTAGCAGAGGAAGTGCAGACTCTTCGACCTGTCCCTTCTGACTTATGTACCTGTAAAATTCCTTGTAGTTTTCAACAACTGTTGTCAAGTTCAGTTCCATCTGTGCCTTGGCTTTCCTAATCCCATCTCTGCAACTCCAAACAGCATCCCTGTATGCTTCCCAGGTGACACTCCCTTGCTTCCACTGCATGAACTTGCACATCTTTTCCTTCTGTCAGAAAGTGTTCAACAGTAGGTTACAGTTCTAGATATTTCTCTGTATTGCCAATCTCATTGATTATTTATTTATTTACTGCTCCATCTGACTCATCTGGGAGTATCCATTTGCAGCTTACTACTCTATAAACCAATGTGAACTCAGAGATGAAGGACAAATCAAGAAACTTTTGAGGTTTTATCACACTGATAAGGATTTTTCACATTGTTTTAAGTTCTTGGAGGATGTTTGCATCCTAGTAATGAATTCAAATATAGGTACAGAAAAAACTGGAGTTTTTATGAGCATTGACTAAAGCATCATTGTTACAAAATGTCGTATCAATGCAATATTCAAAACAGTGAGCACAAAGCCTCTACATACCTAAGTTTGTGTTGATTGAGCCGAACTTCCATTAAATTCAAAGTTATAATTTCCTTGCAGCAAACATCATTCTACTACACCGAATTCCTGTCAGAGTATATGTAATAACAATTACATATAGGAGATCTATGTAAACAGTGAACAGAGTGAAGAATGTAAACAGTGTGACATAAAGATTAGCCTGAATTCTTTTTGTGCCTGAGCGCAGTAACAGTTTGTACGTTCACTTTGAATTTTGTGATTACAACAATTGGAACTGAAATCTGTGGGAATGCTGATCCTGAGTACAAGCATTTGTTATGTGATTGACATAGAAAAGACTTAGCTGAAAATAAACTGGATAAAGATGACATGCCCACTTCATGAATTGTACAGTATTTTCCCAGCTGGTAATTGAACTAGGGCTTCCAGAAGGATTCTCCTTCATTGAATAATTTGACTTGTCATCATTATTATTTATTTATCTCCAGAAAAAAAAAAAAAAAAAAGAAACAGTAAAATTCTCATGAAACAAGTAAAGTAGAAAGGATGCTTGAATTACATAAATTTTTTAATTTATTTCCTTGGAGACTCATTTCTACCAATCTGATGAGAAGTAATGTAACTGAAGAAGGAAAGTCATTACAAGGTAATGGAGTCTATTTGTCTCCAGCTATTAGGATGAGTTAAAGATTTTTGAATAGATTTTTCAGGATTTTTCAGGGGGTTCCCTTTCTATATCTTAGTGGTTTTTCTCTCTCTCTCTCTCTCTTTTTTTTTTTTTTTCTCTTTTCTTTCTTTTTTTCCTTTTTCCACTTTTAATCTTTTTTTTATTTTTTTGAATTTTTTTCCTTTTCTTTTTTTGCTTATCCATGATCAACTTGATCTAGTAAAGCTTTTATGAAGTGTCTATACCTTTTAATATATCCTGGGAGCTGGTGTGTATAACCACTAGTAGCGAAGATTTTCATAGATTACATACTTGCTACGAACATAATAAATTTATTCAGGGTTTACCAACAGAAAGGTGCAGAAAGAGATGTGTGTTAGAGCAAAAAATGCCCACAGGCTGTGCTCTACCCTATATGCCACGTACTCCACAGATATTTCTCTAAAGAGTACTGCATACATGGGGTCTGTCCTGTCTAAATGGGAGCAAGACTCTGGTGGCAACCTGTCCTGTGTTGCACCTCATGTATCTTGACATTTTGCCACGTCAATATGCCTTACTGCTTATAAGTGATGTGTACTGGGCTGTGCCAGAGGCCCCTCCCTACTTGTGCTGAGAAGGAGGTGCAAAGGACTGTGGGGCAAATAGATACAATCTAACACTCCATACTGGAAAACCTCTTTAGATGTTACAAGAAGCAGCTATTGCTGAGGCTGAATTTTTTGATCTTTTCTACACTTATGAACTTGTTCATATATAATGAGCTTCTTATGATAGAGGAGGAATTATATCATTATTTCTTTGCATTTCTATGAGTCTCTTCTTAGAATATTCTGTCTCACCATAATGAGCAGGGATCACTTATGTCTTACTAACTACCAATTCTACCATTCACTGTACAGTAAAATTGAAGTTTTCTCAACAGTAGCTGCATGGACTGTGAGAATAGTGAACTCAGGTAGATGGAAGAAATGATAGCCACAAATTGAAAAACTGAAGAAAAGTATCCAGAAGTCACCAGATCAAAAGAAGGGAAAATTAACAGGGCAAAAAAGTGAAGTATTGCCATGTTAAAGGTATGCTTTACACCAAAACCAGAAACAGATTACTTATTCTGACAGGCAAGGGATTACAGTTAGAGAATTGCCTGTTGTATATTGCAACTGAGCCTTTTGATAGCTTGTTTTACTTGGATCAGATTCATCTTTTGTTTTGAGCATTTCCACCAAGACAATTGAACCTCTATATATTTTACATGCTCTGACAAAGACATTTTCTTCCAAGGATTGCTGTTAGCACAAGAATGCAATACCACAGGAGTCCAGAAACCTACATTGTATAGCCAATTTTTGGTTGTGGCGGCATTATTCACTTAGTATTTTTGGCACTATTATTCAGTTCATTTATGAGTTTTGTGTCCCAACAAGTGTCCAGTTAATGACATGGGTTTTTAATGATGTTTCATGTCAATTTGGAGAGAATATAGGCAATTTTTATTTCTTTGTGTGTTTCTTTTCTTAGTTCTATGAAGAGTTAAAAATCATGTGGTAGAGACATAGGTATGTGGTTTCTTTTTTATAATTATATTACTGTTATTTCATAGTCTTTTAAAATCACTGAATAAATTCTGATGTTTCCATGAGGAAGGTCCTATCTTTAAAATTTTGCTCCAAAAGCCTTAATCAGAGAACATTGTTCATGACAATGTAAGGGAGGAGGAATTTCCATCACTAGTTGTGATTTATCGTTGAGGGTTGAAAGCTCTAAAAAAGCAGTTCTTAAGTGAATATTACCTTGCTAGAAACAGTTTTAGAAATGACCAGATTCTTGTACATTTTATATGTTTAAGAGTGATGCTTACAGAGAATAAGACAGAAAGAAAGAAAAAATCAGTTCAGAAAATGGTGGTATCCTTTTCTGCATGCTGTGTAAAAATACAGAGCTTGAAGAACTCTATTATCTGTTATTAGGCAGATGTAATTCATCTTGTGGAGCATTCAATAGGAAGACATTGCCAATACTTATCTCTAAGTAGAGATATAGAATAATCTGAGATTTTGAAGTCTTTCATTCATGCAGTAGTAAACAAACCAAAAGCAAAAACAAAAGAGAATAGCTATTGCTCTCCACTGTAGGTGACTGCTATGCATCCATGAAGACATTAGAAAGATATGTCACCATTTTAAATGACAGGAAGGAGAACCTAACGTGTAAGGTATATGAACTTTCAGTGAAAAAAGAGAGTTGGTACCCTATCTAGCATTGCAGATGACTTTGTTCAAAGACAAGGACTAAATAGGAGAAATGGGAGTGAAAACAGAATCACAACAGAAAGTGGATATATATATATATATCTATGACGAAAGGCAATGCTACAGGGTTAGAAGAGGCAGCATAAAACAGATAAAGGGGAGCCAGCACCAGATTTTGAGACAACTTGATCCCAGAAATTGAAGGTTGCTGATGAGGTGGGAGAAAATTCTGTCTCTATAGGAAAGAAAAAGGAAGGATTTGAAAGTCAATAAAATAAACGTTTAAGGAAATTATGAAATGGCAACAAAGAATGAATCTTTAGTGGTTTTCAGGTGGCTTTAAATCAAAGAAATTAGGAATGACTGAAAAAAAACAAACAAACGTAAAACTAAGTTGGCACAGCTGTGTATACTGATGGTTAGAGAGACAGTTAGGGCTGATGGTCTGAGTCTGGTTTTGAAAATTGGAAAACCAAACCTATGATAAAAGAAATAAAAGTAGAAAATAGGTAAAACGTTGAAGGTAAAAGAAGACTCAAGACAAAGTTGATATCAGAAAATTAGGCTAATGAAAGCAGAAACATTTATTGTTCATTTTAAAAAAGAAAATATTTATGAAAACTATTTCTGAAAACTCAGGTGATTCTAAGTTATTTCAATTCTTACAATGAATTTTGTAAGTCAAAAGAGCATGTTGTCTTTATAGCACAGTATCAGTACTGAAATAAAGGGTGAAAGAGACCTTGTGAGCAATGTTGAATAAAACTTGAATGTCTTTAATAAGGACTAGTCCTAATTCGTATGAATTTTAGTTCAAGTATTTTTTATTCCCAGCTTTAATCCAAAGATGGACTTTAAGAGTTGTATCCAGCAGATCTAGAATCTCAAGAGCAGGAACAAGATTTCATTCATTTTAGTAATCTTTGTAGAGCTCAAGGAAACACTGTAGCCTGCAAATATTCCTTGAGTATTGTCTTGAAGAAATTCATATCTCCAATACATTTTATAAAGAAAATTCAAAAATTTTTGTGGGGACTATGAAGACAATGAATAAATGAAGTTTTCATTTCAATCATCATCCCATTGATGAACAGAAAGTAAAATAGTATGTGTAGACTAGAAACATAGTTTTCTTTTCATTGTCTTTGCATTAATAATCATAAGCATAAAATGTCTCTAATTCTGGGGACAATTTAATGGGGCATTGAGTATATGGCATGTAAAATAATAATGGAATCTTGTCGGTACATTCAGGTAGTATCACTGGTGAATTATCTGAATTAAAAAAAAAAGTATTCATTCACTGCAAATAACCTTTCTGATCATCTAGGAATGGCTTAGAGAATCATTACTGACATCATTTTTATGAACTAAAGATGACAATTAGCACTATTTTTCAGCTAAGTTATAAATTATCTGTTTTTATATGGCATTTTTAATGAAACTAATGTTACATTTCTGATCACTGGACACTCTGTATAAGGATTCATTCAGATCTAGAGCAATGATTCTATTCCTATCACAAGATTTCCTATTAGAAATATCATGTGCTTCTGATGATTTCAAGCTTTTACTAATACTAAAAACATATGGAGGAGAAGGGCAAAGGAGAGAGATCATGTCACAAAGGCATCTCTTGGGAAATCATGCAAGAGTCTTAGTTGAAGAGACAAGAAGACAATGTCATTTTGTCTATGTAAGCCCAAATTACCCTTCATTATGAAAGATAACTGTCATTTTAGAGTAAACTTGCTGTTACCTTCCTCAAATATTTGTTACTTTTTATAATATTTACACTTACAAGCTATTTTTGCATGACTTCTAATTATGGTAGCTTGAAAGCCAAATTACGTTCTTCTTTAAAATTCCAGTTCATTGCAGAAGTTTTCCTAACCATGAATTTAAAAAGGTAAATGCTAATAGTCATTATTTAAAATGTGTTTTTTTCTGTAAATCGTCTGAGGAGATACTAACAACATTATGCTATATTTTACAGAAGTTGTCAAACATCATAACAATTCACTGCGTACATTTTCAGTCAGATAGTAAATCTATCTAGTGGAAGAATGGACAGGTAGCTCAGGGAGAGTGCAGAAAAGTTGTTAGGATGTGCAGTGAGAAAATTAGAAAAGCAAAAGCCCTGCTTGAACTCAAATTGGCAAGTGGGGTTAAAGAGAACAAAATACTTTTTAACAAATATATTAATAGTAAGTGGAGAGCTAGGGATAATCTCCATCTTTTACTGGATACTGTGGGGAATGTGATAGGCAAATGGCTAAGATTCTCAATCCTTTATTTCCATCTGTCTTTAAAAGTCAGACCAGTTATCCTCGGGGTACTCTGTCCCCTGACATGGAAGCCTTGGATAGGGAGCAGAATAAATCCCCTGCAGTTCAGGTGGAAACAGTCAGAGACCTCCTAATCCACCTAGACAGCCACAAGTCCATGGGGTTGGATGTAATCCACCTGAGGGTGCTGAAGGAGCTGGCAGAAGTGATAGGCAAGTCACTTTACATCATCCATCATTGTTCCTGGCCAACTGGAGAGATCTCAGAAAACTGGAAACTTGGCAGTGTGACTTCCAACAGCAAGAAGGGTCATAAGGAGAATCCAAGGAACTACAGACCTGTCAGCCTGACCTTGGTGCCAGGAAGGGTTAAGGAGCAGATCAGCCTGAGGGAGATCACATGGCATGTGCGAGACAGTCATGGAATTAGGTCTAGCCAGCATGGGTTCACGAAAGGCATATCCTGATTGATCAACCTGATCTCCTTCTATTGACTGACACACCTGGTAGATGAGGACTAAATAGCAATGCGTTCAAGAATAAACAAAAGAGATCTTTCAGTCATTTGGTGTAAACCCTGGTTAGGCCACACCTCAAGTACTGTGTTCAGTTTTGGGCCCCTTACTACAAGAAATACACTGAAACCGTGGAGTATGTTCAGAAAAAGCCATCAAAGCTGTGAGGTTTTTGAAGAGGAAGTCTTAAAAGTAGCATCTAACAAAACTGGGATTGTTTAGTTGAAGAGGAGGCTCAAGAGTTACATTACAGCTCTTTACAGGTATCTGAGGGCAGGTTGTGGCAAGGTTATGTCAGCTTCTTTTCCCATGTAACTAGCAGTGGGACTAGAGGGAATGGCCACAGGTTACACCAGGAGGGATTCAGGTTGGATGTTAGTATATCCTTCTTCTCTGAGAGAGCAGTCAGATGCTGGAGTGAACTGCCTAGTGAAGTAGTGGAGTCACTGTCCCTGGAGGTGTTCAAGAAATGTTTAGATGTTGTACTTAGGGACATGGCTTAGTGGGAAATATTGGTGACAGGTGGAAGGTAGGACTGGATGATCTCAGAGGTCTTTTCTAACCACGGTGGTTCTATGATTCTGTGATTCAGCTGCTAACTCTACACGCAAAATGTGGAAACACGGTTAGATTATTAATCCAAATGAAATATTTTATCTCTATTGCAGCATTATCACATTTTCAGTCAGTCACATTTATAATCTTGAATACATTTTTCCATTACTTTTCATAATCTCATGCCTGTTCATGTTATTACTTTATTTTTTATTTTTTTTTAGAAAAATGTAATAGTAAAGGCTCCAGAGATCTAAGCTTATAAGTATGGTATGTTAACAGATACAGGCAGAAATAAAATTCCTAAATCGGGGATGATAGAAAGGTAACATTGCAAAAATTATTGATATTTTTTCTATAAATTTATTTTCCAAGGCTTCATCTCATCTGACTTACTTTTGAAGGTAACGAATATTAATATTTATTTTCTCTGAAGGATTCAATATCCTCTTATTGTGAGCTCGATAATGATTTTAAACATATACATAAATTTATATTAAAACACAATGACAAACAGAAAAAGAATTAAGAAAATGAGTTAAAAATGTATACATTTGTTTTTAAATTATAGTCAAATATTTCTACTTTCCAGCAAGTGCTGACCAGACATTGTTCATTGGGAATTCTGTCAATATTTTTGTCCTGGAATAGTTCAAAAAATACATAACAACATTATTTTGCTCTATTTATTTTTAATGTTCACACAATTTCATTGAAAATTATTTGGACAAGACTCAACAATATCTAGTGTCTAAATGTTCAAAGTAAAATATAGTTACTGCATGCAGTTAGCTCAACAGGAAAAAACAAGGTTTGCATTTCATTCTGTGGCAGGATCAGATCATGCCTACTCAAGGCAGATAGGAATCAGAACTGTGACCAACGTCAGTAAGTCCTTTTCTTTTTCAGGGTAGCATAACCAGCATTGAACTCTGTTATATAAAACAGATAATTATCTTCTCAGGGTGTTCCTGGCCACACTGATTTTCCCCAGCCATTTCACAGGACTAAAAATAAAATAAAAAATGAAACCTTTCTTTCCCTTATGGGTAACTGGTCTCCATATAACTACCATCAAAAACCCATCTCAGTACTGTATAACTCTCTATATTTGTTTCAATTCTTTTCTTTATTCACTAATGTGAGAACTTCAAAGCTATTAGCTTTGTTGAATATTAATAGGTATTTGATAGAGAGTTGATAGGCACTTGGAGAGAGAGCATTGCTAAATTTTTAAGAATTTTGAATACAGTATGTTAAAAAACTATATCCGTGACATTTAATGGTGTTATTTAACACTGAATTGATCATAACTAGGGACAAAATTTACTTTGAAGGCATTTGATGAACAGATTTGATTTGACTAAGAATGTAGCCAGATCAATAAAAGTTGATCAAAATTAATGCAGCTTTGAAAACCTTGAAAGTCTCAGCTAAATAGAGAATGTTTAAATTTGATGAGCTTGAGAGTCTAAATAGAGTTTAAATGAAGCACTCACCAAAAACTCAAACATTCAAAACAACTGAGTTCCATTCCCAGCTTTCTCAATTCAGTACTGCAGACAAAGCAACCTCTCAGTAGATTTCTCTCTAATATAAAATAAGCAAATTCCTGGAAAGAAGCATTCACAGTTTTGGGGTTTTCATTTCTTCCTGTTAAATAAGTACAACAAACAGTAAGTAGTTTGTGAGCTCTTCTTCCTTGCAAGACTTAAAAGGGTGACAGACTGATGGGTGAGAGACTGATGTTGTGACTTCTGATGATTCACCACTCTTGGACTTGAGTAGAGTGTTTAATCATCACTGGCCTACACATATCTAGACTGGATGCATTTGAACACTGTAATGCTGTTAAAGTTAGATCAAACAGTTACGCTATGTTTGTATAAACATCGTAAATCAGTTTTGAGCTTCAAAAGTGCGATTTCCTTGCTAACTCTTTAAGCAGAGTAAAACTTGATATACAGAACTTGAGCTCCATACCTGAGTCACCAACTGAGTAAGGACAAACATCTTGATAGTCATCGTTATGACATGGGGTTAAAGTCAAGTCCTGAGCAGGAGTATCTTTTAATTCTGAAATAATCCAGCCCTTCGCAAAAGTCAAAATTAATTAAATAAAATATCTATAAATAAATGTTCTCTCTTAACTGCCCAGTCTTAGAATCATAATGCAGCTTGATTTAGAGGTGACCTTAAACATTCATATCCAACCTCCCTGCTATGGAGAGAGTCTTCTTCAAGTTAATCAAGCTACCCAAATATCCATTCAACATGGCTTCGGACACTTCAACACTTCTTACAGGCCAAATGCTAATGTTCATAAATCCTTACTTATATATATATATTATTATATATTTATATATAGCTTTGCTCATTGCAGAGCTAATGTTCATAAATCCATGGGCACCAATAGAATGCATCCACATGTGCTGAGGGAGCTGGTGGAGGTGATTGCTGAACTGCACTCTATCATCTTTGAGAGGTCTTGGAGAATAGGGGATGTGCCTGAAGACTGGAGGATAGCCAATGTCACTCCAGTCTTCAGAAAGGGCAAGAAGGAAGATCCGGGTAATTATAGGCCAGTCAGCCTCACCTCTGTCCCTGGAAAGGTGATGGAACAGCTTGTGTTGAATGCCATCTCCAGACAATTGGAAGAAAAGGAGGTTATCAAGAGTAGCCAGCATGGGTTCACCAAGGGGACGTCATGCTCAACCAACCTGGAGGCCTTCTATGATGTATAGATAAGGATGTCTGTGGGACATAAGGATCATAAGGATTGTAAGGATGCCGTGGGAGACACTGTCAAATGCCTTGCTGAAATCAAGGTAGACTACATCCACTGCTCTCACCCCATCCACCCAGCCAAAAATGACATCATATGTATTGACATCTGTGTACCAGTAGAACCCCTTCTCATTATTTTTCACTTCCCTTGATGAACTCAGCTCCATCTGTGCCTTGGCTTTCCTCATATCTCTGCACATGTGGATGACATCCCTGTATTATTCCCAGGCTACACAAGCCTACTTTCACTTCCTGTGTATTTCTGTCTTTTCCCTCAGTTTAAGCTGCAGGTCCTTGCTCAGCCAAGCCAGTTACCTTCCTCCTCTGCTTCATTTTTTCTGCTAGGGGATGGAGACCTCTTGTACTTGCAGAAGGGTGCCCTTAAAGTGCTGCTAGCTCTGTTCTGTTCCTACACCCTTAAGGACAATTTTCCAGGAGATTCCATCCAGCGTTTCCTTTACCAGCTGGAATTTTGCTTTCCTGAAGTTCGGGGTCCTGACTCTACATTTTGCCAGGTCTTCACTCCTTCAGATCACAAACTCCACCAGGGCATGATTTCCAATCTGAACCTCTCTAACACTCTCCTCTGCTTCGGTGAGCACCATGTTCAATAAGGCTTCCCCTCAGATCAGTCCATCTAGTACCCGGACCAGGAAGTTATTCCCTACAGATTCCAGGAATCTCCTGGATTGTCCACCGTGCCAATATTGCAGCAGATATCTGGGTGGTTGAAATCCCCCATCAGGACAATACCTACAAGAGTGAAACCTCCCACACTTGAAGCAAGAAGACCTCATTGCCAGGCTCCCCCTGATCAAGTGGTCTGTAGTATACCCCAACCACTAGATGTCCTTTACTGGACTGATCCCTGATTTTAACTTACAAGCTCTCAGCCTTGTCATGGCCGTTACTCAGACACAGCTTTTCACAATATATCCAATTATGAACATAGAGGGTAACTCCCTCCCCTCCTACCCTGACTATTCCTTGTGAAGAGCCCGTAACCCTCAGTTATAGTATGCCTGACATGAGATTTGTCCCACTCATTTCCAGGGTAGCAAGCAGATCATAATATTCTAAGCACATCATGGTTTCCAATTCCTCCTGCTTATTTCTCATGATGTGTGCATTAGTGTAAAGGCATGTCATCTGGGCTTTCTGGCACACTACCTTTCTAGAAGAACCCTCCTACAAACCTACAAAAGAAATCTGAAGTTTTCCCCCAGTGCTTCCTAGAGGGACATGAGAAGGTTTTGGGTGGTGAATTGACAGCATTATTTCCTCTGAGGAGCTCTCAGAAGATGTCCATGACAGTTTGGAGGTTTTTCCCCGCAATCACCTGGGGTGACTGCAACCCCAAGCCTTTCTCTGTCCCACCACGCTCAACTCTCTTGCCCCACAGGACCTAATATATAATCCCAGACTACTTGATCTGTCCTAGCAAGCCTCATTGCATTGTCTTACCCCTTCTTACCTAGTTTAAATCCTTCTCAAAGAGCCCCGCTAGTTCTTGGGCTAGGATCTGTTTCCTACTTAGAGATACTAAATGGATACCAGTATTACATATATGCTTGCAAATATGCATTCCCCTTTACATATTTCATGATTTATTGTAGCTTCTGTTACATTTTCACAAGAGATTCAAGCATACCCATTTTGAAGTAAAACATTAAGGTAATGTTTGGTTGGATAAAGGTGAAGTTATTATTGATTGATACAAAGTTACTATTGATTATGAATTCACATTTCCTTTAGAGATTTATTCTAAAAGTTAAAAAGGTTTAAGGAACACAAAGCTCAGCTGAGTCACATAGTGTACATTCATTACTGGAACTTTGTGTTACCTGCAGAAATTTATTATTTTTGTATTAAAATCCTTTTCAGTTTACAGAGAAGTACTGTGGTGTGATATCTGTGCATGTTCAATCTCTAGCCAATGATCTGACTTAATGTCTTCAGAGGCACTGAAATCTGTTTACAACATTACAAGAAAGTCTTTAATCCAAAATCAAAATTTGAAGCTAAAATGAAGATAATAAATGTATTTCTAAGTTTTCATTAAATAAAAATTGAAAGGTACTGCACACAATTTTCACCAGTTGATTAAAAAAATGAATCATATTAATGACTTTGTAGATATGTTCTTAGTTTATATGTCACTAATTGCAATCATATTAGCCTTTTAAAATGAAATTTCCATTGTGGGAATTTTACAGAGCTTTGTGATATATACGATTGTGATAAAAACTAACTGTTCTCAAACCACATTGATGTTTCCTTCACATTTCTTTAATATGAATGTTTGACATTTTCCTCAATTTTTAAAAATATTTCATAGGTTTCTGTTTAGAATGCCACCAATTATTCTGTTGAATGTTTAGTCCAAAAAATACAGATGTTTCAGGATTCCAGGAAAAAAAAATAAGCCTAATTAATTAGACAGATAGATATACAGATAAGTAAAAATATTTCCAAATACTTTAATTGTCAATTCTTTAAAATTTTCCTGAGCAGACCGAAAGGTACTGTGACAGGCAAATCATGCAGTTGTTATTGACTAAGAAGTTCATATACATGTACTGAAATCTTCTATGAGTGACTTGATGTTTTGGACAACCAGTGTCTCCTCCTTCATGACAGACCAATGATCCAGACTCACAGTCTGTATTTAACAAAACTTCCACTAGTTTCAGAACATTTAATAACTTCAAAGGAATTTTTTGTCAACAGATATGAGACAGGTATAGTTACTTCCTTGTGAAAATATAGGAACTGGCTACCTGCCTTCAGTTCATGTTTGGTTCTACCATTCAATTTCATGAAAATCAAATTATTATTGTGTTTGCTTCTGTGATTCAGCACAGTTTATATTCTGCCAGAACTTCCACAGTAGATAATTTATTTCCAGGGTTTTATATCTCTGTTCTTGAAATATTCCTTTAGAACTGAAATTTGCTATTTCAGACTAATATGCTTTCAGTATTAGAAGGAGAGGAGAATTTTGAAGACATTCAGATAATGTTTGTGAGTTATAAAACTACAACAGACATTGTAAACTAAAGTTGAGCTTGTTTTCAACTCCCATGATTACAACAGTTAAATACACAGATTTCTTGAAATGATCTCACTTATGAATCAGTAAGGTTAGTAGTGATTGTAGTGCTCAGATTTCTTCATTAGTGTTGATTTAAAAAAAAAATCAGCAATAGAAACATTCACTATTGCTTATAATCAAAAACGAGCTTTCATGTTGAATTTACCATGTTTCATTTGGGAACAAGTGTCAACAATGAAAGGATAATGGCCTAGGCTGACTAAGATGGAGTAGATTGGGTTATTCTGGTCTAATAAGCCCATTTTTATGCTTATGCTCAACACTAGCATGTGTGATGAATTTTTAAATGTGATGAATATCACTGAATGGTGATACTGAAGACTACCTGAGCTGTAGCATCCACGCAGTAACGAAGTTCACACCCCTGAGGAGTAACGGACAAAGAATAAAATCAAGACGCTAAATTTTACGACCAGGGAGCTGGTTAACAAAACCCCCTGTGAAACTGTCCTCAAGGACTTGAGAGTAAAACAGAGCTTTAAGTAAGCTTTTCTTCATACACAAGTTCTCTCCATCTATAGGTACAGAAAAGCAGGAAAGGAAGGTAAAAGATTGACACGGCTAAGCCTGCTGGTCAAATTGGACAGCAAGAATAAAATGCATAGGCAGTGGAAGGAGACACAGTTAAACTGTGAGGAGTACAGGGAAGCTGCTAGGCTGGTAGGAATGGGGTCAGGAATGCCAAGGCCCAACCATAAGTGGGCTTGTCAAAGGATTCAAATAACAGGAAATCCTTCTAAGGATATATCAGTGAGAAAAGGAAAGTCCAAGAGGTGATACTCCACCCAGTACCAGGCAGGCTGGTAACAGTGGACAAGGAGAAAGCTGAGTTTCTCAACAAATTTTCTGTCCCAGTATTCACTGGCAACTGCTTTTCTCACCCCTCTCAAGTAGATGGATCAGAAGGTGGGAAATGGGTGAACAATGTCCCTCCCACTGTATGTGAAGACCAGGTTCAAGACTGTTTGAGGAACCTAAACACCCATAAGTCTATGGGTCTCAAAGAGATAAAATTCCCAGTGTCCTGAGAGAGCTGACTGATGAAGTTGCCAATCTGCTCCCAATTATATTTGAAAAGTCACAGTGGTCAGGTGAAGTCCCTGGAGACTGTAAAAAAGCGATGTCACACCTGTATTTAAGAAGTGTAAAAAGGATGACCCAGGCAACTACTGGCCTGTCAGTCACACCTTTGTTCTATGAAGATCGTGGAACAGATCCTCCTGGAAGCTATGCTAAAGCACACAGAAGAGAAGGAGGTGATACAGGACAGCCAGCACAGCTTCACCAAGGGAAGGGTGTCCTGCCTGGCCAACTGAGTGGCCCTATATGTTGGCAAAACTGCATCAATGGACAAGGGAAGAGCCACTGATGTCATCTATTAGAATTCCAATAAGTTCCTTGACAAGGTCTCCTACAACATCCTTCTCTCCAAAGTGGAATGGTACGGATTTGACAGGTGGCCTGTTCAATGGACAAGTACTGGCTGTAAAATCATACTCAGAGAGTGCTGGTCAGTCATTTGCTCTATGTCTGGATGGATATTGGTGATAAGTGATGACTCCCATGGGTGAATACTAGGACCAGTGTTGTTTAGTAACTCTATTGATCTGGACAAGTTGATCGAAGAATATCCTCAGTAAGTTTCTAAGTGACGGCAAGTTGGAAGTTAGTGTTGATCTGCCTGAGAGAAGAAGGGCCTACAGAGAAATATGTGTAGGCTGGATTAATGGGCTAAGGTCAACTGTGTGACCTTTAACAAGACAAGTGCTGGGTGCTGCACTTTGTTCACAAAATACCATGTGTTGCTACAGTAGCTTTAAATCTGTGCAGCAAAGTATCAGGGAACATTAGATGACAGCCTGATGAACATGAAGCAGCAGTTTGTCCAGGTGGCCAAGAAGACCAATGGCAATCTGGTTTATATCAGAAATAGTGTTGCCAGCAGGAGCAGGGAGGTGATCCTCCTCCTGCACTGGACTCTGGTGAAGCCACACCTTGAGCACTGTGTTTGATTTTGAGCCGCTCACTACAAGGCATCTTGACTCAAGAGCATTTCCAGTGAAGGACAACGAAGCTGGTGAAGGGTCTAGAACACAAGTCTCTAGAATACAAATCTTATAAGGTGCAGCTGAGGGAATTGGGATTGTTTAGTCTAAAGAAAAGGAGGCTCAAGGGAGATGTCATTGCTCTCTACAGCTATATAAAAGAAGGTTTTGTCGAGGTGAGTGTCATCCTCTTTTCCCAGGTAAGTAGCAATAGGAGAAGATGTGAAGCAACATTCATGCTTTAAGTTGAACCAGAAGAGATTTTTGTTGGATATTAGGAAAAGTTTCTTCTCAGAGAGAGTATTTAAGTATTAGAATGGGCTACTGAGGGAGGGAGTAGAGTCACCATCCCTGGAGGTTTCCAAGGAAAGTGTGGATGTTGAGCTGAGGGACATGGTGGCATAGCATAGTTACGTGTTGATGGTTGGACTATGTGATCTTACAGGTCATTTCAACCTTAATGATTCTGTGATTCTATGATAGTCATTGTCTCAGAAGTCCATGAGGGCCTGTAGATGCACATAATTTAAAAACAGTATCACACTGTAATACTAATCGTAATGATTAAAAATAGACAAAAACTCAATATGGATTAAGAACATTACTCCAAGTGACCAGTCATGAATTATCACTAGATCAATGTATGTGATGCTTAAAAAGTTGGTTTTCCTTCTTTTGAGAGACAGTAGGTAAGACGTTATTGGAGAAAGATGTGAAACTGATTGCACCATGTGAAAAGCAGCATAGATTCTTATCTATAACTCCATCCTCCTTAAGCTAATTCCTATATAATAGATGTTATCAATTCTCAATGAGTAAATGGCTTCATTTTTTTGGTAACTGACCACTGAAAAACATCTTTGAAGGGATATTTATGGAAATTCTATGTGTTATTTCCACAGTGACCATTCATTTTTCAGTTGGCAAATTACAATTTTGAATAAATAATATATTATGTATATTTATATATATTATTATTTATTCAATATATATATATTTATCTTATTATTCATCTTCATTGTTTTCTTCCTTGAGAAGTTAGCTTTTTGTTTTTTGTTTTTGTTTTTGTTTTTTTATTAAAATATAGTGGAGATTGTTTCAAAGTTACCCTCGGTACTCCAGGTGCACTAATGAACACCAAAATATTGTTTGTAAAGTGTAAGCAGCAGGTAATTTATAGATAAGGATGAAATATTAACTATGTCCTCCAGTAGTGAGGCACAGCAAGGTGCTCTCTCTGATGTTCTCTTAGAGCATCCCAGTTGTGCTTAACTGATGCAGGGACATAAGGCATCTGAATTCCTCACCTTTATGATGTCATATCTCACTCATCTTTTAACATGGTCTTGTAGAAGAGGACAGAAGAGGACAGTGCCATTGGGCTTCTACTATGTCTACCCTGAATTCTAGCTCTAAGCATAACGAAAGCTTGAGGAATTAGACTCTTAGAAGTGTTAGAGGGCAGGTATGAACACAGTATACAGCATAATGATTTAGACATGAATAGGGTGAAAGAACTGGTATTTGTAACTTTTACTTTTGAAGTATCAGAGCAGATGCAGCACAAATTAATTCTTTGTACCCTGGTGGGAAAATAATTAGAAAATGAATGGCAAAACAAGTCTATTTTTCAGGTTCAATTAAAACATGAATGTATGAGCCTATATACATCTTTCTCCATTACTTTTTCTTTTCTTTTTGGACAACCTAGCACTTTAAAAAATAATTAAAGAAAGGAATATTAAATTAATGTAAATACTAATATCTACAGTAAATGCTGGAAGAGTAGTTCTTCATTGCCCACATGGAATTTAACTAATACATGATTTTTTCACTTTGAAGTCATATCTGCTTTTATTGACATGTCGATTTCCTGGGTTGTCTTCCAGAAATCAGGTTCTGAAAAAAGTATTAGCTCCATAATAATCTTTAAATCATAAACAATAGATACAAAAACATAGAAGTTTGAGTCTTGAGTGGGCCAGGGAAAGAGAGTGGAAAGAGGAAGGGAGAATCTTGACAAAACTGACAATAATGGGAGAAAAATTACATTCATATTACCTGGAGGGCTAATATAATGTTTTTAGTAATGGGCATATTACCTGCTGTAACAGCTCTGTTAACCCTTCTATACCTGAACTACACTTTGAATTACACTTTGTTACTGAAAGGGAGGGAAAAAATAGTCATTTGTGGTCAATCTTCAACCAAATGCCTTGTTCTATAGTAAGGCAAAGAGATCTCGACAGTTATATATGATCATTCCAAGGTAACCACACTAGCATATTTCTGAGGTTTGTGTTTGTTTAAGTTACTCTGAGGATTTACAGGCAAAAGTCCACTCACTTTCTGAAGTAAACTGATGCCCACTAATCTTTATCACTGATATCCCATTAGCTTGGCAGATGTTATTCCTGCTAACATAAAAACTTTGCCAATGCTCCTCCCACAGCTTTGTCTTCTCATTTTCTCATACCCTCCATCTACTCTGTGCTCTGACAGAGATACAACATGAAGCAAATCAGCTAATTGATAGCACATTATTAAGGAGAAAAGATTGAATTAATTGTATTTCTTTCATCACTATGAGTGGTTGGTGTAGAATGACAATACTTTTGTCTGTACAAATAATCTCTAGAAAATAGCCATCTGGTCTGCTTCTAACAGCAACCAGTATTAGAAGACTGCACCATTTCTTTTTTTTATCATGGAAACTTTTCTGCTAGGACATCCATGATAGATGTCAAAGACTCTGACAACTACAACAGTTCCCAGTCTCTATTTGCAAGTATTTAATGTAATAAGAATGTACTTCTCCCTTTCAGATATGTACCAAAGCAACCAGAAAAGTACAAAGATTAGCATCTTTCATAGTAGAATTCCACCTAGCAATCTTGATAGCAAATTACCTATTCTCAACTAGGTCCTTATGACATGGACTTTGACATTTAAAATACTGAAGAAAAAAAACAAACCTCAAAACACAGACCATCAAATGTGTTTACTTTAAGAACTATTCAGATTTCTTTGATTATCACCAATAAATGCCATGGCAGTACTGTCTTATCTGTTGTACTTCATTGGTTTGTACCAATATATCCTCCACATCTCTGGTGTGTCCTACACATGCAAGGATCACTTCTGCTAAACCTTTCTAATGTCCAAAATATCTGAAGACCCCAAACTGGCCTCTTCTGAATGTGCAAAATGGTTGACAGAAGAACTGAATTTATGCACCACTCAGCATAGTAAGCTTCAAGCTGTGAAAGTTGTGGAACAGCTTCTTGAGGTATTAGTTTAAAATTTCTTAATCCTCAATCAGAAACACAATTAAAATTCCACTTGAGATAAAATGGACAATGTAGTAGTTAACTCTTTTTTCTTTCTTTTATGAAATACTTGTATTAGTAGAACATCACAGTTGACTAATAGTCTTTTAATGGGCCAATTTCTGTCTGCTTAATTAGGAAAATTTGCAAAAAAAAAATTTTTTTTTTAAATAAAAACTATGATAATATCTTTCTCTTAATCTTAAGGTTTACTGGAAATTTTGAAGAGATTAGTCGTTTCATATCGTGCTAGAATTTTTAATCAACAGTTGAAATGTCAGAATTAAGTACAGTCATTTGTTTGAGATATAGATCTTGTCAGATAAATATCAGTCTATAATACTTCAAACATCATGTCTACAAAAATAAATAAATAAATAGATAAGAATACACTGATTACAGCATGTTTGGTAGGTGGAAAGGACTGTTAAATATACTGATTTGAAATACAACTGTGTTTGCATTTATTCAGGTACAATTATTTCTTGAAGTAATCCTGATGACTGCACACATCCAGTCACACAATTCTATGAGCAAGTATGTAGCCATATCTCCCTATCAAGAAATGCCCATATGAGCTGAAACAAAATTGCATTACAGAGAGTAACCCAATAGTGGAAGCTAGGGTCGTCTACTACAATTGCATTTATTGGTACTGTAATTACAATTCAATCATATATAGAACAATGAGAGTTATTTTTTCCATTTATCAGAAGCATATAACAATCACCTCATTAGCAAAACACAAAGTCAAATATCAGCTGTTTAGGTGTTTGTTAAGGATCATATAAAGAGAAACTCTTGAAGGAAATCTATTTTCCTGCATACCATTAAATTCTGATAGCTGTTCTTTATCACATATTCTATATTACTATAAATTTTAACTGCTCTCTCAAATAAATACTTGTACAATTTTCCATAAGACATTAGCAAAATTTTCCTCAAGAAATTTGAGTCAGAGAACATTTGTTATTATTGCCAAACTACTATCCACCACCTATTAGGTGTTTGTTTGTTTGTTTGTTTGTTTTAATAGATACACACTTAAATATATTTTGTAATGCACATTATTTAATAGATATCTCCACACCACCAGAACTTCTTTATCTTATGTGACAATTAAAAAAGTCATCAAATGTTTACCATCTTCATGGAAGAAAATGTGAATTGTTAATGCTTGTGAAGAAAACTGCAGACAGTCTGCACAGTCTTATTGCTCAATTTGATTCAGCTAGAAGTATTTTTATTGGGGCAGCAGAAATACCCACCTGTATCATGGAAAAAAAAAGAAAATTCATTACTCTGGAGGGTGAATTGTTGCAAAAGCAACATAAAAGTATGAACTGTTTGTGTGAAAGTAATCAATATTCGCATGCAAATGAAGTCCCTGAATTTTATGGAGCTGTCTGGTGCATAAATGACTCACTCTGGAGTAATCATGGGAAGGTTCTGATCTGCCACAGAATAAAACTGTGCTTTCTTTCCCACTGCATTTTTTGTAGCTAAAGTTACGAAGAAAATATGTCAGGAGTAAGAAGGGGGCTTGGAAACACTTGTCTCTGAAAATATATTTTGTCCCAGATTTAGAAGTCTTGTTAAATTAAACCCAATGTTATGTTAAACAGTCTGCACCTCCACTTTCATAAAATCACTTTGATGTTCTACTAATACGTATCAGTCTCAAGTCAGTAGAAGGATGTAGATCAATAATCAGGGGAAATTATAAAGGATTTTTCAAGTACATTTGAAGAGCTTTCTCTGGAGCTTTGGTCTTGTGTTACTTCAAAACAGCTAGCTACAAAACAAGACTGCCTTCTGTTTGGAAAAAAAAATAAATCTAAAGGAACCTAATGGAAGGGATTCATCACACTGAAAACTACATGCAATTACACAGTGACAGCGGTGGTAATAAAGAGACGAGGTCTCCAGCTTGATGCGAACATTAAACCTTTTTAATGTTATTCTATTGCATTCCATTTCATTCCACTCTGTCTATCCCTACCCTCTATAATATTTGCTAATATTAATATACCGTTGATACATACGGCTGAGCTTATATGCTTTTCCAGCTATAGCTACATAATAGTATTTGTGTAATTAGGCTATATTGTTTGTAACTAAGTAACATTGTGACTAAGTAATGTTGTTTAATCAATGCCTTGTTCTAGACAAACCAGGTACATACAGTACACATCGTATCACTCTCTTATCTCTCCTAATCTTTCATCAAGGTCCCATTTTCTCTTGCCAAGATTTGTGGCCTACAATGGCTAATATATCTATGTTGATTGCCACAAGCTGGGCAGTGCTTCCAGTCCTGCTCTCTAACTGTATCTCAACAACATAGTCCTGTTTTTGTCTTGTTTATATTCAGTATTTTGATATTTATTCTTTGTTTTGGTTCAAATCTATAAGCAGAGAGGGTTGAAAATTTTACTTATACAGGCAAAGGAAACTACATTTTAATTTTGTCTTTCACGTCTAGAACAGACTGCAGGAGGACAACAAAATATTTCATCTAAAAATTAGTTTAGATAGGTTTAACTAACTGAAATATATACATTGCTGAGTGGACTTCTGTACTTTATGTATCTAACTTTCCTGTTAAAATGGTACTCCTTTCAGAATGACCTTTATGCATCTGCCTAATCATTAAAGCGGCACATTTCTATTCCTTCACAGAGAATCATAATTTTTTGCAGATTAGAAAGCAAGCATTCACTTTGAAGCAGATGCTTTAACCATTAAAATTAAATCTTAAGGCCCCAGCCCAGTACCTACTGTGTGTAACAGGGCTGGGAAATTGACTTCAGAGGAGGGAGACACAAACTTAGTAACTCAAAATATCCATTCTTTCCCCCTTGTTTATGGGGGATTTTTTGCAGAGTTAGAAGATCATAGAATCATAGAATCATAGAATCACAGAATGGTTTGGGTTGGAAGAGACCCTTAAGATCATTTAGTTCCAACCCCCCTGCTATAGGCAGGGATACTTCCTCCTAGACCAAGCTGCTCACAGCCCATCCAGCCTGGCCTAGTATACTTCCAGGAAGGGGGCATTCACAACCTTGCCAGGCAACTTGTTCCAGTGTCTCACCACCCTCATAGTTAAGAATCTCTTCCTAAATCTACCCTCTTCCAGTTTAAAGCCTTTTTTCCTTGTCCTGTCACTACACACCCTTTAAAAAGTCCTAACCCTAACTATCCTGTAGGTCCCCTTCAGGTCCTGGACGGACAATATAAGGTCTTCTCAGAGCCTCCTCCAGGCTGAAAAGCCCCAGCTCTCTCAACCTGTCCTCACAGCGGAGGTGCCTCTGTCCTCTGGTCATCTTTGTGGCCCTCCTCCAGATGGGTTCCAAAAACTCCATGAAATTCTTGTGTTGAAGGCTCCAGAACTGGACACAATATTCCAGGTGAGGTATCATGAGAACAGAGTAGAGGGGAAGAATCACCTCCCTTGATCTGTGGGTCACGCTTCTCTTGATGCAATCCAGGATACGGTTGGCGTTCTGGGCTACAAATCCTTCTCAGGGCTGGATGATGATGATTAAATCAGACAGATAGCTTGACTTCCTGGAAAGCCGTTCACGTAAAAGCTGACAAAGTTGCACTATAAACATACATCATTTGTGCCAGGTTTCTTCTGCTGTTCAGTCATTCTGCATGCTAGAGTGGGAGACATTTTCCTTAGGCATTCAGAGATGGACTGTGGAATGTAAGGTACAGATATAAAACTGAGGAGAGCAGCTCAGAAGGAAAACTTTGGTTCTGTCCTCATCTAATGCTTGCAGTTGTTCTCAGTCAGTATGTCACTGAGATTGGTCAGATTCTGGTGGACTGATTATTAAAGTGTAAGTTAGTAAGCAGGGAGTCTCCAGTTCTTGGAGATGGTATTATTAATTATTATTATTACTATTATTACTATTACTATTGAAAGACTCTCCAGGCAAACTTGTAATAGTAATTCTTTAGTTCATGCTCTTCTACATTAGATGCTGCATAAATATGCTGGATAATTTAATGTCTGTTCTTCAAGTCGTCTCTTTTTCTTTTTTTTTCTTTTCCTTTTTTTAATTTCCCATATGGAGTTGATATATAAAATATTAAAGCTAACTTTGTTTTGCAATGCATTCAGAATCTTAATGAGGAAAAGATAAACTCCAGATGAGTCTGTAGAGCTGTAGGTATTTCCAAAGAGTGAAGAAGCTTCCCAGTTTATCCTGGTAAGTTAAACATTTCCAGTGCTTCGCAGAAGCACTACTTACCATCATGTTTTATTTTCATTAATTTTTGAAAAGCTAGGTTTTGAGACCTTCAGTTTTTTCCTGGGTGAATCTGATCCCACTGCAAATGTGGCAAAACTTCTGTGAAAAGCTGAGACTTGCTATCCCTTAAGTCAGACTCCTTGACAAACTTACAAATAAACTGAGATTAATAGTCTCTTATTTCATTAGCATACAGTTTTAAATAATTCTACACTCTCTGAATATACCTGAATGAGATCTTCAGTACAAAGTGAGAAATCTGTGCTCATTTCTACCAGTCATAACAGTACATCAGGTAATTCATATTGGCTTCAAGGATGTGTTAAAGTCTGCTCTTGAAAACAGTACATGCTGTTTTCATACATTACAGTATAATACATATACCCTGGAGTATTTTGCATGTAAACATCTCCTGCAGAAAGATAGCACAGCAGAAGGGTTCAGTTAATCTGAAGAAATGTTTGCTGAGTATATGCTGCTGTTTTCCACATGGGAATATCCCATATCCTAAATTTCCTCTCTTTTTTAGACTAATTTAAGTTCAAATTATGGTTTTGCATTAAAATAAATAGTAATCATAGGTATTTGCAAACTCTACAATGTTACATTTTGTCTTCTGGACTCAAACATCTGAGAGTCCCAATACGGCAGAGAAATTGAAAGCTGTCTGGTTAAATAAGGAACAAATGAAAGAACTGAAGTATAATCTTCATTATTTTCTGATTCCTGCTTCAGGACTAATTTTCCATTTTACATTACATAATCACTGAGTGAAAACTCAATGAAAAAAGTCAGGAGCAGACACTGGTTAAGTTGTACACTTTTTTCAAGAGAATGCCCTAAACTCCAATTGCATAGCCATTTTTGATCTTCCTTCCTGGCTGAATGAACTCTATATGTAACTGGCACAAGGTACTAAAATGTATCTGTCCTCCTCCCATCCCAGTCAAGACATGATGAGTAGGGGATGTTTCAAAAGAATATAAGCATGAATTCCATCAGCCTCAAAGTGAAAATGCTACTTGAATCCATGCCTTGACTACACAGTTACTACTACTACTACTACAAAAAAATAAAAATAAAAATAAAAAATAAAAAAAATTGCCTTTCCACTGAAAAATCACGGATGGAAAAAGTGGGTCCTGAATGGAGGAAATTATTCTTTGTAATCTTGATATGTAACTGGAGCTTGGGAAATGATGAGACTGCAGACATAACTTCATGTTTACGTCTCACATATTTAATAAAGCTGAGGCATTTTCTCACTTCACATGAAGAGAAATCAGTCTGGTGCCATTGCCTCATTCTGTGGATGCTAAGGACAGTTGCATGTAAATCAGTGAGCAGGTTTGCTATGAACAGCACACATCTCTCTCCATTTTTTATGCTGTTCTGGAGAATTTCAGATGCATATTCTAAAGATTCATCTGCTTTCAATATGTAGAAGACTCCACAAAAGAGCAAGCCTTATGAAGTCTAAAGATTGGCAGAATTACTGTAGTGATGGTGCTCAATTTTTTGTCGTTCTTCTGTAATTGCAAACAGTTTTCACGCTTTTCATTTCTAACTAAAACAATAGAATCAGATTTTACATTAAGATTAGTCATGAACACAAAATGTGTAACATAAAGACATGGATGACAAATAAGGATACAGACCATTCTGAGGTTTTAAGAGGTAAAATTTTTTCCTACATGCTGTCTCCTTGCCCCAGAGACATTATTGAAGAGAGCTATCCCCTTATGTAGTTGTTGTTGCACAATTATGTAGTGTTTACCAGAATCTAGATCTGATATGATATCTTGTTTTTCATTCCCATTTCTATTGCGCTTTTTTTTCCCTTAGCCTTTATATTTTTTCCTAAACAGATTATGAAAAAAAAAAATTCTGAAAAACAAAAAATTTGAAATCCAAAGTGTATTTACAAATATAACATTGCCTATTTCCCTTTTTTCTTTTTTTCTTTTTTTCTTTCTTTTCTTTTTTTTTCTTTTATTTTTCCTTTTTTTCTCTTTTCAGTGTATGTATTTGTGTGTTTTATGCATACAATCAATTTATTGTAATTACTGACCTCTAAAACAGATCATTTTCATAGAATCTTCTCTGATTATGGGAATAAGCAGGTTCTGTCTCTAGTTTTTTGTCTGAGTCACCTTGGTTAACCAAAGCATTTGGTCCCTTGAATCCCATTAGAAGGGAAAGTTACTTCAGCAAGCAAGGCAGCACATGTTCAGTGTGTGTTTTATAGCACTCCTGGGATCTATGTTGTAATTAAATTATAACAAATAGTCCTCTAGATTCTGTATTTCCTATGAACCTTATTTATAAAATCAAAATTTCTTGATAACACTGAGTGAAAATACTTATTAATTTGATCATATACAAAGAACTTAGTTTAGGGTTAAACTCCACACTATGTGTGTATTTCTGGGTGTTTTAACAAAATGCACAGAGTGGAAAGTTATTGTCACAGGTAGCTAGAAATAGACAACCGTATCTGTCAAAGACTAGTCAGTAGTTCAAATTACATGGCATCTAGTTTTAGTTCTGATTGTCTTATGATATCTATAAAGATGATATTGGCACAGCATGAGTATTTTAAATATAACGTGAGCTCTAGTGAGGATAAAAAATCACTAAAACATTCTCAGTTATAAAGAACGACTCCAGCTCTACTGTGAACTGTCATAGGACTTTGTGAAGTGACTGAATAAATCTACTAACTACTCAAACATAATGAAATTATATTTGTAAGAGAGTAGAACATGAAAAGCAAATACTTGTAGGAAAACTGGGATGTTCATGTTCCAAAGCAGAAAACACGATGACTGCCAGTAACCAAAAAGAAGTTAAAATCTACCTATAAATCTGTTTGGTTTTTTTTCGAACAATTACACAAAGTCATAAACCTTGTTTCCCTCCACCTCTCCCCCCTCTTTTTTTTTTTTCAATTAGAAAACTGTGATTTCTTAGAACTCTATTGGCTTCAGATATTAACCCTGTCATTTCTCAGATAAATCTCTTTTTCAGTGATGCTTGCCGTGAATATTTTCATCCACAGTCCTCAAATAACTACAGAAAATCCAGATTCTAGTCTGGAAATGTTTATATAATGAGATCATACAGCATCACACCTAACTCTCTGTCATGTAGCATTGTCAAATTAGGAAACTTGATCATTTTTCTTGTATTCACTTATGGTTCCTGCTTTGTTTCTTCTCTTTAATCATAATGTTTATAAGACAGTGAAGAATTCATCAAGAAATTCATCAAACTTGATGATATTTTGATCATGACAATACAATCCTTTTTCAAATATTGGACAATGGAAATCAAATGAAGACAAGCTACTATTAGAAAACTAGTAGTTAAACATTAGCGAGAATTTGCCTTAGGCATTTATTTATATATTTATTTTTCACTCTTGAATGAGTGTATCACGGCAAGGAATTAAAATAGTTTATACTAATTATTTGCTTCTGTGATGTGTGAATCAAATGACAGTTATTCAATTTTTTGTTATTATTGTTGTTTAACTAACTGCATTTTTATTGGTTTATTTAGCTTAAATTAGACAAGGACATCTCTAAAAGCAATGCATTCTATTTTATTATGCTGGAACATTTTGTCAGAGACATATATTTGTGGTATGGCAGTAGATGTTGAACCTTCCCACCAGTAATCTATTATATTTTGTTTTAGAATGGAGATGTGAATGAAGCAAAATTGTGGAACTGAATTCGTCCATGCAGAAAAAAATATATCTATGGGCATTCGTTGACACTGTCTGAATGTTTATGGTGACCAGCAAGAGGATGTTAGCACAATGAGGTGGTGGGTGGTGTGCATTAACCGTGGTGGCAGTAGTGTGAAAAACAAATGTCATTCTGGATGACCATACACAGCTGACTCACCACAAAACGAAGAACAGCTCGATCAGCTCATCCACAGAGTGACAGACTTCAAATAAGGAACTGTGGTTATAATCAGGGAATTATGGTACAGAGCTGAATATTGGCTTCAGTTGCATTGGAAACAATGCTAGCAACACTGGAATATCACAAAGTTTGCACTAAGCAAGTCTCACAAATGCTCACACAGGAACTGAAAGAATACCAGAAGCAAGAGCTGAACCAACCCAGGGCCTGAGAAGAAGACGATTTTTCTCTTGCAACACAGTAATGCCAGGACCCATACTACTTTGAAGTCTGTTGATCATATTGCCAGTCTGGGCTGCCCTACCACACCTGCCATGTATTCCAGATTCTATGCCTTCTGACTTCCATCTGCTCAAGATAGTGAGAGACAGGGGCAACATTTGCCAGGCAATGACGCTGCCGTAGCAGGTGAGAACCAACACATCACCTTTACTTGTACTCACTGTTCTTTATACTGCCTTATGAGTCATAGTTAAATAGACATTGCTTTCAAAATAACACACATATTTCCTGCGGCAAGGTATAATGGAGTTATATCACTGTCCAGGGAAAAAAAGTATTTTGTACACTTGGTACTTATTTGAAGCAGCACCATCTTGGATGTCTAAATTGAAATGACCACATCTTGTACCCCTTATTTTGTTATGATTTTGTTCTGATTCTTTACAGATTGTTCCTAAATCTATACTAGTCAGAGATTTAAAATGGACTATAGAATTTTCAAGTGTTAACTTGGTGAACTTGGTCTGCTTAACAGATTAATTTAATTTGTCTTTTTCAGTGACCTTTTGACTTGCAGTCATCTGCATTCTTTCCGTGCTTTATTTCATTTACTTTTATTGGACAGCACTTTCAAATGTTTGTCATTCCAAGAACAACATAAATATTAATGTATTGATAATGTTAGACCTTTTCAAGCCTATTTTTCATTTCATGGGTTTTAAGAGCTACAAAATCTACTGGCTACATAGAAAATATTGTATAATGGCCTTCCTGAAACTCACTGAATGAGATAAAATGTATGAATTATTAATGCCATTGAAGTCAGCACTTTCATGCTTATAGACAAAATTTTTTCTGCCAATCTGAGATTTTGTTTCTAACATTGTGGCAAAGTTTATAAGTAAGCATGTGCTCCTTGTTACATCCTAAATACAGCAATATGAATACGTTCTATATGCAATGTTGTCATCAGTATGCACTTTGAACCTCCCAAAACTACAGGGAACATGTAGGGAGACAATCATATGGGACTACAATTCCTCTAGGCAGTGCTAGCAAGTACCCTATGCCATAGAAGGGCAGTTTCAGACTCTGACAGAGACAAGGAATGCATACATTACGGGTGTCCTAAATTATTTTATCCCTCACTATTTTCTGTGACTTGTTGATTTTATTGATTTACTTTTTTTTTTTTTTTTTTTTTTTTTTTTAATGGATATCCTGCCATCTGGGCTCCAAAGTTATAGTATAAGCTCTGAGACTCATTTATCACTCCATGGGAGGGAAGCCATCAGAATCTGTACATCTGCAGCAAAGCATCTAATACTAATGAAAACAAATGGAGCTCAGCATAAAGTCTCACATCTTAACTCACACAGCTGTTTTCAAAATCATGAATGTTTGAGTACCCTGACTCTTAGATAGCCTTTGTAAAGTAGTGTCCAGATTCAGCTGAACCAGATGGAGAACGCATTAAGCCTGGATTTTTGCCCTTCTGAATTGCACAAGTTGTCAAGTCTTTATGAGCTAAAATAAGTTTTCCTATAAAAAAATAAAACTCCAGACACCAACGTTCCAAACTGAAGAAAGGTCTAGAAGTTGTAGAATGATAGGTTTGGTTTGGTTTGGTTTTCCACTGGTTTACTCACAGTGAACTAGATCCACTTTTTCAATGCATCTGCTTCTTGAGTCTTGCTCTCTGTCATGCTGCCTCAGGGAGTAACTTCTACAACACCGTCTCCTTACAAGCCTTACATTCTTTGTGTGCCTGATCAAGACAGAAGATACCCAGCAATCTCATACATGTAATACATACTGTGGGAAAAAAAAAAAAAGACAAAACACAAACTAGACAATGAAAATTAAACCAGTTACTGAGGCTGAAGGCAGCCTGTGACTCTATAATTTGCACTACAATACCTGCCATCAGAATTTTGATTTGTTGACTTTCAGAACATAGAGAAAAATAATCTCTAATGAATTTAGATATTTTATCACTAAATGATAGCCTAAGTAAGATTCTGATTAGTGTGATTGCAATAGTCTATTTAGAATTTAATCACAAACATTCACAAAAACACAGAATTTGTAAAGTGCATTTTAGAACTCAATAAATAAATAAATATCTCTGATTCACTTCAGAGGCAGAACGTGTGCTACCTCTGAGTTATAGCTGTGTCACAATCGTAGAACCTGAGATAAATGGCAAGAAGGGATACAGCAGATGGGAAACCTAAGAAGTAGAATTATACAATTACTTCTCCACTTCTCTAATTTATTTTAAATAGAAAATAGATGCTGGTGGGAAGAAAATGAACCTGAAAAACTGAAGGCATTTTTTTGTATATTTAAAATACGCAGCATTTTTACTTTCAGTTTTTCATGGAATCAGGTAGTTGGGTGCAGCAATGATATCTAACTTTATTTTTTCAGTTGTTCTTCTTGTTTATTTGTTACAATGCCCAAAGCTGGAAACCAGCTGCAGCCTGCCTTTCAAAGCTTCCTTTGATCGTGACAGGTATTTTATTCATTCTAGAAGAAAAACTGGGTGACTATTTAAATTGTGGAATTATTGTAATCTATGTTTTTTTTTTTATCTGAAAGTTATTGCTGAAAAAAAAAAAAAGTAAAAACCATGTATTTATTTTTCTTTTTTTCTGAGTTGCTAGCAGATGAATAAAATAGATATTTTGCTATGAAAAATGCACAAAAGATACAAAGTTGTAGAGAATTCTATATTTATCTACTTTTTTAATACAAGATTTAAGAAGCATTATCTGTTTTTTGTGATTGAGTTGACAGACGGGAAATATTTTGCATTTGTACTTTGCCTTAAATAAGTGTCTTTTTAGTAACCTTTACAGGACACAGATTTAAAATCCAGAACCTGAAGTACTTTGTGATTTAATACAGAACATATCCTAAAAACTGCAAGTATGAAACAAACAAGTTACTTAAATATCCCATGTTGTGCAAAAGTATTGAAGTACATTCCAAGAAATCCTCTTTCTATGACAATAATGAATCTTTTCCTTCCTTCCTTCCTTCCTTCCTTCCTTCCTTCCTTCCTTCCTTCCTTCCTTCCTTCCTTCCTTCCTTCCTTCCTTCCTTCCTTCCTTCCTTCCTTCCTTCCTTCCTTCCTTCCTTCCTTCCTTCCTTCCTTCCTTCCTTCCTTCCTTCCTTCCTTCCTTCCTTCCTTCCTTCCTTCCTTCCTTCCTTCCTTCCTTCCTTCCTTCCTTCCTTCCTTCCTTCCTTCCTTCCTTCCTTCCTTCCTTCCTTCCTTCCTTCCTTCCTTCCTTCCTCCCTTCCTTCCTCCCTTCCTTCCTTCCTTCCTTCCTTCCTTCCTTCCTTCCTTCCTTCCTTCTTTTCTCTCTTTCTCTCTTTCTTTATCTCGTTCTCTCTCTCTCTTTTTCTTTTGCTGCAAAATTGTTTTAAAGAGTATACCTCAGTTTCTTTCCATTCCATATATCAGCATTCAAAAAATTCATGAGTCGAGGCTCAGCAAGAAAGGGCTTTCATGAGTAAAGATGATGAATGATCTTTATGTTACTCATTTTTCTGCCAAATTTTATGAACTTCCTAATTAATATTATTAACAGAATTTTTATTGAAGATAGTTTGTAAGTGATGATGACATTTTTATTATTTCCCCTTGAACTTTCACTGGAAATACAGTTGAAGTGGTTCCATCAGAATTTTAGTAGTTTGCTTGCCTCTTGTATTAATTTTATCCCTTGTTCTTGGACTTACTAAGTTCAAACATGCTCACATTATCATCCAGAAAGAAAGTTCTGTTTCTCAAAATCTCTTTTACTTGTTTTGGAAGAGAAGAAGGTATTCAGTTCTTAGTTTGTCAGGGAAACTGTGCAGTGGTATATCTACATGGAATATCCCAGAATTTATCCTCGGGTTTGTGCTCACTCATGACACACATGCAGATCCAGTAGGCTAATGCCAGAGAAAATTGATATTGGCAAGTATAACTGGAGATACTCTGAGAAGAAGATATATCAAGGAGATTATTCCTATGTGTATATTAATTTAATTTCATTAAAGAATTCAAGAGTAATTTTGTGCAGCAGAGCATTATATTAACTGAATACAAATCAAGAATCCCTATAGACAGAGGGAAAGGGAGGAGGATGATCTTTGAAAAGTAAATCTCATTCCGGGAAAAAAAAAAAAAAAAAAAAGTCTTGGTTACAGTGTTTTGTTGAACAAAGTACTGTCTTTCTGCTTTTAAAATTACAGAAGATTATGTCTTAAAATGTTTGACTTGTTTGCCATTGTGACCACAGTCACCAGAAATGACCCCTTTAACAGCAGCAGGGCAAATTCTAGAAAGTGACAGAAAAAAGAAGTAAAACTAGTATTATCTTAAACTATTTTAACCTGTCATATTACGTTAAACTATATCTGAGAAAACTAGAAAAGTCTGGTTTCTCACTGTTTTTCATGCAATATGGTGCTGCTGTACTACTGCTCAAACCAGTCTTCTTCAGTTACACTAGCATTAGGTTTGACAGAGATTATTTTTTCATCTTTTTTATATTGTCTTGAGAATTAACCAGTTTGTCCTTTTTTCCAACATTCAAGCTATAATATCCATTTGATTAAATGGGGTGAAATCTTCACAGTCTGACCTTTTTCCCAAAATCTTTTCTATACAGACATTGATTTCAACCTCGTTTGAGTTGTAGAAGACTCTACACTTGCTCTTGTTAAATCTCTGGATCCTTTCTGCCAAACTCTCCAGCCTGTCCAGGTCTCACTGAATGGCAGCACAGGCTCTGACAAGTCAGCCAGTGCTTACAGCTTCTTGTCATCAGCAAACTTGATGAGGGTGGACTCTATCCCCTCATGAAGGTCACCGATGAAAATGTTGAAGAAAACCAGACCCAGCACCAATCCCTGAGGAACACCACTAAGTACAGGCCTCCAACTGGACTCTGCTTCTCTAATCACAATCCTCCAAGCTTTGCCAGTCAGCAACTTCTCAACCCACCTCACCATTCACTCATTTGTTACACACTTCCTTAACTTTGTTATAAGGATGCTGTGGGAGACAGTGTCAAATGCCTTGCTGAAATCAAGGTAGACTACATCCACTGCTCTCACCCCATCCACCCAGCCAATAATGACATCATAGAAGGCCACCAGGTTGGTTGAGCATGACTTCACCCTGCTGAACCCATGCTGATTGATAACTCTCTTCTCTTCCAACTGCCTGGAGACGGTATCCAGAACAAACTGTTCTATCACCTTTCCAGGGACAGAGGTGAGGCCGATTGGCCTGTAGTTCTCCAGATCCTCATTCATGCCCTTTTTGAAGATCAGGGTGACATTGGCTATCCTCCAATCTTCAGGCACTTGTCCCATTCTCCATGACCTCTCAAAGATGAAAGAGTTCAGCAATCATCTCTGCCAACTCCCTCAGCACATGTGGATGCAACCCATTGAGGCCAATGGATTTATGTACATTGATTGACACTCTCCTTCCTCACTGAAGGGGAGCCTTCCACTCCCAAGACCTTCTCACTTACCCCCACAGTACCCCAAAAGCAAAGAAGGTGTTCAGTATCTCCACCTTTTCTGCATCCTCCGTTACTAGAACATCCCCCTCAATTTGTAAGAACAAGGTCCAGTAACACTTCACTTCTTGTCAACTTCTCCATCACCTGCATCAGAATGCTTTCTTTAACACATTGCAGGAACCATCTGGAGCACACATGCCTGGCCATGTTGTTCACCCAACAAATACCTGCATAATTGAAGACCCTCATATGTATCAGCACCTGGGATCACAAGTCTACTTCTAACTGTTTGTAGAAGGCCTCATCAATTTCATCCTCTTCATCAAGGGGCCTATAATGCACCCCCACAGCAGTTTCCCCCAGACTAGCCTGCCCCTTAATTCTCACTCACAAGCTCTCCACTGATACACCATCCTCCCCCAGTGAAGTTTGATACATTCTAGCTCCTCTCTCCTATAAAAAGCAACTCCATCACCCCACCTTGCCAGTCTGTCTTTCCTATAAGGCACATAGCCATCCATGACAGCATTCCTGTCATGTGAGATGTCCCACCACATCTTCATGATCACTATGAGATTGTGGTCTTGTGACCACACGCACACCTCTAACTCTTCCTGCGTATTTCCTATTCTGCACATGTTAGTATACACACACTTTAGAGAGGTAGCAGATGCAAGTATTCCTAAAGGGATGCAGGAAGATTTCAGGCTGGGAATTCACAAAAGTATGTCCTCTGGGGAGTCCTCACAAGATCCTGCAGGATGATCTAGAGGCATTTCCCTGCAATCTGCTACAACAAGTACATACACAAGCACTTCTCTGTCCCATTCACCTCCACCCTCTTCCCCCATCAAATCTAGTTAACAGCTCTGAACTACTTGCTCCACCCTAGCAAGCAACATTTTCACCCCTTCCCCCTTCCTAGGATTGACTTTCCCCTTGGATAATTTATTTGTAGAAAGAAATTGGAAAATATTGGATTTATTGTCATTTGATTATACAAATTCTCCACTATTGGAATGTACATTTCTAATTCCAACACTCCACATGGAGTGTACAGCTGTGGCCTAGCACCATAGATTTGCAAATTTGTTGGATCTTTTTCTCCTAGAGCTAACCTAGAAAGGAGTAATTGTTGTGAGAATGAAGTTTTGCCTGAAATGTAAGATAGTCTTGGAAATATCTTGCAAGAATGTTTTTAGTTCTCTCTGAACATGCACTGTACCTTTTCAAATAATTTTGCTTTTCTTTAGAAAATATTGATTACAAGTACTGTAAGAAATAAGGCCAGCAGCGCATTGCAGGGATACTTGAGTTTACACTGGTGAATGTTGGATACTCAGAGATTCTAGAAGAGAGAAGTATAGGATGATATTTTCTCAAACACTGTAATGCTTACTTTTTCTGAAGCAAAATGAGCAGAGCTTAGCAGTGGATCTAACTGCAATCTCACTACCTGCACTGACCTTGTGCTTGACAACAGAAACTGATTTTATCTGTCTATGCCTTTGCATCAGTGGTGATAAGTTGAACTTCTTTTTCAGATAAATTCTCCTTTTGTGCATGTTCACACGATATTTAGGTACTATCCTTACTGAAATCTGAATATGGTGGAGAGTTGTGGGGACAAAGTTGTAGGATAAGTTATTCTGATTTTTGGAACGAAACTTCTTGGAATTAACAGAGCATCAGCTTAATTTAAAATACTAGATCGTGTGCAGTCTCAAATTTGAGAAGTTAAATCTGCTCTGCATTTTTGATAGAACCTTTTGTACTGTACTTCCTGGAGAGACAGCACAAAAATGTAAAAGTAGTGTCTACCCTTGTTAGCATTCTTGGTGCAGTCCAAAGACTTTTAGGATTGAGGCCAAGACAATTACACAGTATAATTTTGCCTTTCAAGAGCTGCTCTCATTTCTACGAAAAATGTCAGTAAAGTTTATTTTCTTTCAAAACAGAATTTATCTTATAGCAGAGGACTTACAGAAATCAGTGCTGGTAGCTGTGACACAGTAGGCTCTGTAGAGTTCTAGGGTCTTTGATTCTTGCTGTGTGCCAAATGCTTTTCCTTATGAAAAATTTTACATCACTCAGCAATCTGAAACTGATGCCAAGATTAGTGGCAAAACCATCAGCCAGTAAAACAGCCCTCATCCAGGTTCTGTTGTTTTCATTCAACTGCTAGCTGCTATTTAAGATGATCCTTTCAATGAATTCCTCAAGGAACTCTAAAGCAGTACTTATATATGTTTTTCCACTCACAAATGACTTTGGAGCATGGTGTGGAATTTTTCCACATCATTATATATTCAACTTCTCATTCAATTTCACTGAAAAAGCAATATTTCTGAACTTCATGTAAAGATTTTCAGGTAACTGTTTCCCATTAGAGATAACTGATCTTCTTATAGCTATCCTGACCTAATCATTATGGTTCTTGACTATGCCTTTAGGAGTGCTCTATAGGAGAAAATTTCAAGTGAAGGTTAGTTCAACAGCATTAGATATTTTATTTTTATATAAGTGATTGGAATGGTAAAGTGATTACTAACAGGGATATAGATCTCTGCAGTGTGGCTTTTCCAAGAAGCGTTATGGTTTCCAAAACTTCCTTCCTTCCAAAATAACCTAAGTTACGAACTACCTTATTTGTATTTCTCTCTGAATATGTATTTCTGATCCTACAAATATATATTTACTTACACACACAAGCGCAGACACACACACACACAATCCAGCTGTCTCATGTGGGAAGCTGTGTGTAAGAAGTGACCTTAAAATTTTCTGCTCCAATCAATTTATTTGGCATATAAATAATTATGAATTGTAGTGTTATAGGGCTGTACCTTCAGCTTATGTATACTGTAATGGCCTCAGTAATGGCAAGCTGGGGATGTAAACCATTGTAGATGGATGTGTATCTTCTGTATAGTTATGTATGATGTATTATGCAGAGACAGGCTAGAGATGTAGTGGTGCTGTGCATACTAAAGTCACCGTGCCTGAAAAAATATAGATTGGGAAAAGGGTACAGATAAAATGTGGTCTTGGTGGAAATGAAAAAATTAATTTGATTGATTGTATGCAGGGCACTACCAGGGTGTATTATAAATTGTACACCAAGGTTCTGAAATGGGTAAAATTTATAAAGGAAATGATAATTACTAAACAACTGCAAACTTTTCTCATGCATCTTCCAATAAATCTGCATAAGAATGCAGTACGGAAACAAATTATTCTGAATAAATTTAAAGGGTTTTACAAATGGATGTATTTAGACGTGCTATAATACAAAGATATCCCAGTCTGTCTGAACAAGAGGGAATGTTGTATTTTTTCAAGTTAAAAATTATATTTACTATTGTTCTGTTGCTTAGCTCAATATCATCCAATAGGAATAGTATTCCAATCATACTTCATTCGTTTTGAGTTCCATCTTTTTCCTATTCTATTTAATTTTATTGAAGTAAAACTTCTTCGGCTTTATTTTATGGCCATGTACCCCAACCTCATTAGTGCTAAAATCAATACTGCACTGTGAAAGAATGTATTTTCTTGCAGATATGCATTCTTGGAGAGTTTTTAAACAATGTCTTCTTGCTATGTTTTTTTCTACAAGATTAATCTATGTTCATTAGGCACAAATGAAAGGAAATCTTGGCATTTGTCATAATGTTTTGTTTTTTGAATAAAGGTAATTTGAAACTGTTTAGGGCAATTGAATTATTGCAGACTCTATGAAACTTACTTCTTCAAGAGTTCCGATTCTATAACAGTGACATACCCTGGCTGTACTTTGAAATACATAGAGGAAGATTCACAACTTACACATGAAGGTCAGGGCCATAGATTTAAGATGGTGAGAATCCAAAATGAAATTGGGTCACAAATGTCTAAACATATACACATATATCCATTGACTTTGTAGTCCAGCTTTTAGTAAATAACTGAAGGTCATTTCTTTTTAGAAACCCTGTACTCCCTTGTTGTGTTTGTTTGTTTGTTTGTTCGTTTTGTTTTGTTTTTGTTGTTTTCTGAAAGAGCAGATTAAAAATCAGAGTGGACACTGAGAAGTATGGAAATCATGAGATATAAAACCAAGGAAAGTGGAAGATTATAGTATATTATAGTATAGTAGAAGCATATATATAATATACTACAGAATATGATAGTATAGAATATTACAGTATGGAGGTACACGTTCCAATACAAACCACAAACGGTAATAGAAGTATTTTAAAAGTTTTCTTATTTATGCTTATTATTTTGTATAAAATCTTCAGTAAAATATAAAAGCAGAGAAGTTACTGGAAGCCTGTGAGGCTTTATTGAATGCTTTGAAGAAAGAAAAATTTGGTTGTTAGGTTAAATGTAAGAAGGGAGCACTAGAGCTGAGAGCACGGATCTGTAGGTCAGTAATTAGAAGTCAGGGGAGGGCCTGTTTAAGAAGAAGAGGAAGCAATTCTTTGATGTAGTTCAGGTGATCTGAAAAAAAATATATATGTGTGTAGCAAAGCAAATTGGCCAAGATTCATGAAATCTGTAGAAAATTAAATTGCACTTGGTGAGATACATAACATGGTTACTTTGTCAACCCACTGTTGAATGATCTGTATGGAATTTTGCTACTTTGAGATAGAAACCATTACAATAAATTGTATGAAAACCTTCACAAGCAGCCCAAGATTCTTAGTAGTAGGACACTCTAAACCTGATATCTGAAGAATGAAAGCAAAATGTAACATTGCTGTACTAAATTCCACTGTTGGTAGAAACCTAAATTAAGAAAACCAAGATGGCAAAAAAAAAAGGATCTGTAACTGTTGTAAGAACTTCCCATAACTTAGAAATTTTCAGCTCGTTTTCACATCATCAGCGCTGATAGAGTATTTCTGTTAACAACCAAAGGCACGTATTGTACAGACTTCAAATACCATTTGATGATTGTGTATTGCTTCACTTCAGCCAACTGCATTAATAATTCTTTTGAAGTAATTGCTTTTGCTCAACAGAGCTCAATTTTGGATAAGACTTATACTGTTTTGCAAGGTTTAGAATTTGTACCAAATATTAAGTCATGGAACTGCACGTTGGCCTAGTAAGAGAAATGAGAGCAGGAACCTTTTCAGACTCACAGAACATCTGAAGCTGCTTACTTGTAACCTCTTCTGTTCCATTGCAGGATGCGCAGCTCACAATGTCCTGCACAGAAACAAGAGAGTTCTTACTGCTACCGATTTTCATTGTACTTGTAACATGAAGCCATTATGGAGGCATTTAAAGGAAGGGAGAAGATAGGGAAGGCTTTGTCTCTTAGGCAGGAGAGTTCAAACAAAATACCCTCCATGTATTATCTTCTTAAAACTGTTGTCATAATGCTGCTATGCAGATGAGGAGCCACAATCCTATTCTTGATGCATTTACTTACTGGATCAGAAAGGTATTAAAAGAACATTCATTCCCTCCCCCCGCTCCCCCATCACCCCCCTCCCAAACACACAAAGCCAAACAGATGTATTCAGGGAATGTGAAAGAGCATGAGAAATTCCCATTGGAGCTATTCCCAATACACTGCATAAATAAAAGATGGAGAAGTTTTGGGGTTTGTTTTTCCGCCTCCATTTTGCATAGAATGCTAAGTGTGGGGAGCAAAGCATTTCTGAGGCAGTCAGCAGCACCTCTCCTTTCCTTATTTCTGTCTTGTTTCTCCTTTCAGACTCACCAGCTTTCTCTCCTCACACTCTTCCACAAAAGACTTCCAGCAGAGAGCAGCTGGTGCCTCGTTTTGGCTGCTTTCCCCAGACTCTGGGGACTTTCAATAGAACTCAATGGTTGCTTATTTTCCCTTGTACTGTGTTTTTCATGTGTGGACTGACATGTCCTCAACCATAGTGACCCATTCTGCTGAGCTTTCTCCATTCAGATGTGCCTCTTTACAAATAGCGGAAATTAGTAGAGGGCTAGTGTCAAACTGCTTGTCACATCTTGTTTTCAATCTGTTTAAATCAGGTTTATAGTGTCCTATTCAGAAGCCTAGACTGCCTTTGAGCACACACAATGCATTTCGGGCGTTCCATCAGGCGATAAATACAGAACTCCACATTGCTATTAAAAAATAATAAAAACGATTAGTCTTTTGAAATTATTGAAGTAACTTATTTGCTGGGAATTTGTTGTCTTCATTGTGCTACATCACTTTTTTGTAGGTATTCATCTCCACAAGATGTAAAATCTTTCCTGGTTCATCTGTCAGTGTTGCAGTTGTATCATGAATAAGTTCTCCTATTGATTTAGCAGTAACGAATGAATGAGTGAAGTGGATGAATAATCAACAAATTGCTAGAATGTACACAGTAATCCTGAGCTACTCGTATTCTCTTAGGCTCCTGGAGGCTTCTGTAAAATATAGTTTGGTTTTATATCTCCATCTAATGAGCAATCGTTTTAGAATATCAGTGAGGAATAATACAGGTGGAGTTACTATAAATTTTATGTGTCAAATTAGATTGAGGGAGGAAATTTTCTAAAGTGTTTGTAACCTTGAAATTTTATGGAAAAATAAGTTTTCATAAAACAAGCATTCTATTATTTCTCAACTTGGCAATATATTATTAACATATTACTTTGTTACATAAGCATGAAGAAAACTTCAGCTCACATTAAGAAATCTTGAAAGTAGACTATACCTTTACTTCAACTCAGTATTGAATGTCTTCATACTTGCCAAGTACATTATTTTTGATGAGAACAAATCCTCCATGTGTTCAATGGCATTTGGTTGCCGAAAAATAAAGCTACTGAAATAACTTACGCAAATACTATCCACTGATTTTTAACAATATGCAGAAGTGTAGAACTCCTTCTACAAGCACTACTCACCGCATGCTCCAAGGCAACTGCTGCCAGATACTTTTGATAACTTCCAAAATGTTACCTTAGCAATACTTATTTGAATCTAAATATGTGTTTATTTGAATGAACAACTTTAAAGAGATGAAAAAAAATGAAAATGAAATGGAAGTAATGATATCCTGTAAAATCTCTGTGCATTCACTGAAGGAAAGATCAAAAAATCTTGAATATTTTCTAGAGTGCAGTACCTTAAATTCTTGAAAATTCTTCTGCAGTTTCTAATACTCATTAACCATTAAGCTGATAGAAAAAAAAGACATTGCATGGAGTAAATACCACTAAGGGGTTCTTCCTATTAGGTGGTCTTCAGAAGTTAATACAACCAATAGGGGCTTGGAGCAAGATTTTGAAGTTGTTTGGCTATGGACACATTATCAAGGATAGTGATTTCCTGTAAACAGAATTTTTACTGTATGTACTTGTGCCTATTTTTTTTTTTTTTTTTTTTGAGTGTGTAGCCACACAGAAACTGCACAATTAGCCATATTTTCTCCTTTCCCAAAAGCAACTCCTTTTGCAGGTCTGAAAATTACAGAGAAAATGTTAGCTGGGAAAGATGTATTTTCTAGTACTGACTTTGAGATGATAATTAAAATGGCTTTGAAAATATGGTAGGTTAACTATGGACTAGAGAACAAAACAAGTGCCACAGAGCTTAGACGAGGAGACAGAAAATGTTTAAATATCTTCTGAGGTCGGTTGTTACCTTGTCTCTTGAGTCTCCTGTAAGAGTGTAATGACCAGACTCCATTAATCAGTGGTCTGATTTATATGTAGCAAAGATTTTCCCATGCATCTCATGCATGACATTTTAAATTATGGCCTGAATTCATCAAGACTAGTTTATTATTTTAGATGAAGTAGATACAAAGCCAAGAACTAAGATATCACATCTTTCAAATGCGTGTTGATATACATATTCAAATTTATACACACAGATATATGACCCCAAATTTTAGTACAGTGTCTCCACTTAATTTTACTATTGTAATTTTCAGTGGGGCTAGAGAAGCTCATTTTATCCTTTGCATTTTAGTAAGTGTTTACTATTTCCTACCTTGATAGTGGAACAAAATGTGGAAATTTGAGCTCTCATTCTGGCAGATTGGCCATAGAAATTTAAAAGTTGGAATGCTATTTAACAAAAATGACTTTTAAAATGAAAGTTTGTCATAGAATCACAGAATTGTAGGGGTTGGAAAGGACCTCTAGAGATCATCAAGTCCAACTCCGCTGCCAAAGCAGCTCCCTAGCCCAGGTTGCACAAGAAGACATCCAGGTGGATCCTGAACGTCTCCAGAGGAGACTCCACAACCTCCCCGTGCAGTCCGTGCCAGTGCTCCATCACCCTCACTGTGAAGTAGTTCCCATATACATTTGTGCAGAATTTCCTATGTAATAACTTGAGGCCATTTCCCCTTGGTCTGTCACCACATCCTGATGAGAAGAGTTCAACCTCATCCCTTTGCCTCCCGCACCTTAGATATTTTTAGATGGATCAGATCCCCTCTGAGACTTGTTATTTCAAGGCTGAACAGATTCATGTCACTCAGCCTTTCTTCATAAAAGAGGGGTGCTCCATACCCTTTATAATCTTTCAGCGGTTTATAGGCCACTTCAGTCCAGACCGATGGGGCAGGGGACTAATGGACCTATGCCCTGGGAAGGGGGAAAGGGAAGAAGGGAGACAACAGGGAGATGAACCTAAAAACAAAACAGCAGCAACACTCTGAGGAGGATAACTGATTTACTAAATAAGGCATTTGAATGCAAAAAAAAAAAAAAAAAAAAAAAAAAAAAAAAAAAAAAACACCAATATAATAAAATATAATAGGAATTGAAGCTAATAAATCAAATAGAATGAGAGTGTCCAAAAATGTGCAAAAGTTAAAGGCAAGATGGCTAGCGAATCTCCACTGCTGAGATGACCAGTAAATAAAGGAAGTCTCAGGACTTGAGTGCAGTTTCATCTTTCCCTCTCATGGTTTTATGATTTATGCTATTAGTATTCCACAACATAACATCATGTAGTGCATTGAGAATTGAAAAGTTAATGCTCCAGCTCTGTGGATCATCGATAGTTATGGGTATACCTGTCTCAGAAGAGAAGAACTACATTCCCCAGAGGACTTCGTGTTGCTTTGTATTTTTATGTTTTTCCATTCAGAGGGAAAGATAAAAACTGTTTGCCTGTCACGAGACACTTTCTCCTTTGGGATCAACTCAGCAGTGGGTGCTCGTTGCTGTCTCACCTTCAGCAAGTAGCATAAGGCTTTCCATTTAACGGACACTCTCTCGTGCTCATTTTATTTGATTCATTAATTTAATTCCAATTATATTGTATTATACTGTGTTATTTTGCTTTCTGATATCTCATTTAGTAAATCAGCTTTCCTCCTCAAATCATTACCACTGTTTTGTTTCTAGGCCCATCTCCCTTTTCCTTTTCCCCTTTCCCCTTTCCCAGGACTTGGGTCTGTGGGTCCCCTGCACCAGTTGTCATGGAACCGGGCTGAACCAGCCTGTAAACCGTTGACACCCTCTGAGTGAAAACAGGAATATAAAGTCCTCTGGGATATGTAGTTCTTCTCTTCTGAGAACCAGGAACACAGAAATTCAGCAGTACGTAGAACTGGAGCATTAACACTTTAACTCCCAGTGACTTACATGATGTTATGATGTGGAATATCAATAACAAAAAGTCATAAAACATGACATCATCTTTGTGGCCCTGCACTGGACTCTTTCAAGGAGATCCCTGTCTTTTTTGTACCAGGGAGCCCAGAACTGCACACAGTACTCCAGGTGAAGACTCATCAGGGCAGAGTAGAGGGGGAAGATCACTTCCCTTGACCTGCTGGCCACTCTTTTTTTAATGCACCCCAGGATGCCTTTGGCCTTCTTGGTCACCAGGACACACTGCTGGCTCTTGGTCAACCTATTGTCCACCAGGACACCCAGGACCCTTTCCACAGATCTCCTCTCCCACAGGTCATCCCCCAACCTATACCAGTGCACGTGGTTATTCCTCCCTAGGTGCAAGCCTCTACACTTGCTCTTGTTAAACCTCATCTGGATCCTTTCTACCAAACTCTCCAGCCTGTCCAGGTCTCACTGAATGGCAGCACAGGCTTCTGACATGCCAGCCAGTGCTTACAGCTTCTTGTCATCAGCAAACTTGATGAGGCTGGACTCTATTCCCTCATGAAGGTCATTGATTAAAATGTTGAAGAAGACTAGACCGAGCACCAATCACCGAGAAACACCACTAAGTACAGGCCTCCAACTGCGCTCTGCTAATCACAATTCTCTGAGCTCTGCCAATCAGCCACTTCTCAATCCATCTCACCATTCACTCATCTGTTCCACGCTTCCTCAGCTTTGTTATAAGGATGCTGTGGGAGACAGTGTCAAATGCCTTTCTGAAATCAAGGTAGACTACATCCACTGCTCTATGCCCATCCACTAGTCAATGATGACATCACAGAAGCCTACCAACCCCCTGATGAATCTATGCGGACTACTCCTGATAATCTTAGGATTGTCTAGAGTGAGGAAGTCAGCTCTGTGCCTCAGGACTGCCTTCACCGAGAAGGAAAAAAGGTAATTGCCATGATGATATGATGTGGAATACTGATAACAAAAATTGTAAAGCCATGAGAATGACTCAATTCTGAGAAAGGCAGAGGGCCTCATATTTTAATTAGGTCCTATGAGGAAAATGTGCTTCTTCCCTGGAGTCTGCATCAGTGACAATACCAGAAAACTTCCTGAACTTGTTCACCCTTCTGAATATTATTCTTTAGTAATAGGAGCAGTGAGGTTGCTGAGAGAAGCCTTAGGGCTATCAAAAGAGGATTAGGGTGGTGAGTGAATGGAGTAGGAGTAGAGGTGGCATTCCCCTCTATCCCTTGAGTGTTAGGGTGAGATATTGAGAGGATCAGGGAAAAATATCTGATAAGTACATGGCTGAGAAGCTGGTGCCACCAGAGGAATTCTGTTTTTTTAGACCATCAGGCAGTTTACTCAGCAGCTGCCCTGATGTCTGAAGATGGGTCTCACCCGTTTCAAAGAGGGAAACAGATTTTACCCCTCAGGATCTGGCAGGGCTTTATAAACTAGATATGAAGGGGGAAGGGGCTGAAAAACTTTGTTTGATGAGCTGAACCTGGGGGAACAATGTCAAGGTTAGAGTTGAGGGCAGTGGTTAAACTGAAGAATGTCTACACTCATGCACTATGCACGCAGCATGGGCATCAAGCAAGAGGAGCTGGAAACCATCCTGTGGAAGGTAAACTATGACCTAGTTGCCAGTACTGAAGCATAGAGAGATCACTTCCACAACTGGAGGGCTACAATGAATGTCTATAAGCTCTTCAGAAGAGTTAGGCAAGGTAGGAGGGGCAGTGGACCAGCTCCTTATGGAGGGTGTTTCAATGTCAAAGAGCTTGAGACTAGGAATGATAAGGTCAATTCCCAGAAGGTAAGAGTCAGAGGAAAGGCCAATAAAGCTGACATCCTGGGACGGGCCTGTTACAGACCACCAAACCAGGATGAAGGGCTGTATGAGGCAGTTCTGTGAGCAGATGGCAGAAGTCATACAATTGCCAGCCCTTCTTCTCATGGAGGATTTCATCTTCCCTTTTATATGCTGGCAATGCAATGCAACCCAGAGAAAGCAGTCTAGGAGGTTCCTGGAGTGCAAATATAAGTTCCTGCCACAGCTGGTAAGCGAGCCTAGTAGGGGAGAGGATACACTAGACATGTTGTTCATGAACAGAGGAGGACTGTGGGAGATGTGGAGGTTAGGAGCTATCCTGTGCAGAATGACCATGAAATGTTAGAGTTCTCAATCCTTGGTGAAGTCGGGGAGGATCAGCTAAACAGTTTCCTTGGACTTTCAGAGAGCACACTTTGAATTGTTGAGGACACTGACAGGGAGAGTCCCCCAGATTTTACTGTGGGGGATAGCCACAACCCAGTTTTCAGAATTCCATAATTTTAATTCAAAAGGGACACTTTCAATGGTATATCATTAAAATTTTCATTTGTATATGAAATTTCTGCACTTAGAATGCTCCTGCAATAGGTTCATTCTCGAGTTTATCTAAATAATGCCCTAGGAAATCTAATACTGGTGAATATAATCTGTCCTGTTATTTTTTCCTGGTAGGTCTAATTTTTGCACTTTCATCTAGCATAAAAAACAAAATATGGTGCTTTACAATAACGTGGTATAATACATAATTACATATACTTCATTATTACTACTGAATTTAAATCATTTGAGATTATTTAAGCATATCCTTTATGATGTAGGTTGTGATTTTGGATTCAAGACAATGCACGTGGTTTCACAATCTTGTTAATGTCTCTGTCATTCTACAAAAATTATCTTCAAACTAGGTTAGCAGTATATGAAAAATTCTGTTTCTAGTACTGAAAGTTACTCTTCTCAGTCTGTGGTGATTAACTGGCTCTCAATTTTGTGACACCTATAAAATGAAGCAGCAGTGCCCTATACCATTGATGATCAATCCTTCAGGGGCTCTCAAACTGACAAAAAATAAAAAATCAAAAACTGCTTTTGCTATTGCTACTGTTGTCAGTTTTTCCTCTTTGTGTTTTGTCAGTATCATGACATTGTGTCCTGTTTATCTGCTTGTCCTGTGCTTCCTGGTTATGCATATTTCAAAACAACTGCAGTTTTTTAAATTCGCCCCTTGAATACATCGTAAAAAATCCATCAATTGTTAAATAGGTAAAAAAAATTTCAAAACACTGATACAAAAGCCATTATTTTAACAGAAAAGGAGGATATCAGCAAGAGTTTTTGTTCGAGTGTGAAAAGCTTACCATGTAAGTCACACTTCAAGTGTCCTGGTTAGTGATCAAAATTCAGAATTCTCAGTTTGGATTATGGATTATTACACTAATGGCTGGACTATAAGAGCTATCGTTTCAAAGAGAACACTCATTTCATATGCATGTGTATTTCACATGCAGCAGTATGCTGTATGCTTGATGTCCTGCTGTGGAGAGCTCTGTTAAGCTGCGAAAACAAAAACTGTTATAGTGCTTGGACAACAGAATTTATTATTACTGGTTGAAAAAAAGCTGGATGGTGCAGCTACTTTGCCATCTGTGGCAGCAAGAAGAAAATATATGGTTGAGGGTCATGATCCTTACCAGCATACCTTGGTGTCTAATAACAGCTCACAAAAACTCACCTGCATATATTCCTTGAATTTTTGTAAAGGCAACAGGAAAAGCTAGTGAAAATAAGACTACCATGGAAAGTGATCTGATTTGCAAATGTTATTATGTGAACTAAGTATTGAAGAAATCACAGTAAGACCTATGTCTAAAAACATTATCAGTAGTAGAACCACTAGGATTTCTATTCCTGATGGACCTAGTCATATCAAAGTTCTGGTGAAGACTAGAAATGTAATAGCATCATGTACTTTTCTTTAGTGGAATTCATTCGGGTTCTATTCCTACAGTGTTTATCAAAACACCACTTTTCAGCAGCTCCTCTGTGGATAGCAGCATTCAATTTCAGTTCACAAAGTTAGTATGATACTGTTAGACTATACCTCGGGCAGGAGGAGGAAAGGAGACAGGAACAACCAGGAAAAATCCATCATCCAGCCAAAAAAGAGTAATGACACATTTCTCACTTTGCACTCCATGAGTATTTTCTTTGAAATCAAGATATATTTTTACGCAATAACTTTCATGGACTTTGACAAGGCAATACTTGTGTATAATATCAAAACACATCATAGCTTCAGCTACTTCTTTTTAACAATTGAATTCTGGGGAAAAAATTCAGATGCTGACTCTTTTCTGTTAACTTATTCTATTTTTAATTCGTTTCTTTTTTATTATTTATATTATTTTATTTTTTTATTTATTTTGTCTATTTGTTCATTTTCTCTATTTCTGCGAAGTAGAAATATTCATGTATGAACATATTTGTGTGCTCATTTCCCAGTTTACCTGTTAAAAACAGATTCTGGACTGCAACCTCATATTCATCGGCCTCTGATTTTACCTAAGAAATTCCCTTAAATTTACAATTGCTATGGTTACTGCTCAATAACTTTTCAAGAGCTAGATGCAAGTGAGAAACAGAGATATCCATTGCTAATTCCTGGATACAGTATTTAAATTACAAAATAAAAATGATTTTTTTGCAATTTTCTTTTTTTTCCCTTCCCTTCCCTTCCCTTCCCTTCCCTTCCCTTCCCTTCCCTTCCCTTCCCTTCCCTTCCCTTCCCTTCCCTTCCCTTCCCTTCCCTTCCCTTCCCTTCCCTTCCCTTCCCTTCCCTTCCCTTCCCTTCCCTTCCCTTCCGTTATCTTGATTTGTTTTTGTTTAGCTAAGCAGTTTACCTTTCCAGTGTAATACATGACAGTATATTATCTAGAAATGTAAAGAAAAATGAGTTTAAATACTTTTAATAACACTGCCTACACATGGGATCATTTCCCTAAATTTAAATGTCCATATTTGAGCTAATGTTTTAGATTCCTGAGAGAAAATTTGGAGAAAAATAATTCTCCATCTTACCTATTTTAGATGTCTGCCTTAGGATGAGAAAAACTGCATTCTAGAGTTATCAATCATCCTCCATTGACTGTAAAATAATGCAGGTCCTTAACCTAGAAGTAGGTGTCTGTAACACCTAAACTTCTAACACAGAAAAAAAATCATACATCTGAAGTTCAAGGACTTGAATCACACTCCATAACTCAGTTCTAGAAATGTTCTTGCCAGCTCAGCTTAGGAAAGACACAGCTATTGCGTATATCGTATATCTCTCCTTTAAGCTGAGTATCTCATCACTCATGTATTCTTGTTCTCTATCTGTGTAGCTGTCAGCTACAGGTAAAAAGCTTGAGCTTATGGGTAATGTTTGTAATTCAGATATATAGCTGAATCTGTGCCAAGACTGAAAGGTAACGTGGGGTCATATTGGACATTTTAACATGGAACACTGTCAAACTGAGGTTAATATCACAAATGTCATCACACAAAACAATATGAATGTAATCTTTTCTTCTGACCTCTGGTATTTTATTCTGAGCTGGACAATAATACCTAAACTGGAGAAAATGTCGCTGAGTAGATAAATTAAAATCTTTTTGAAATGAACTACATCACAGAACAAGATAATTAGGATTAGAAGTGTAAATTCCTAGCCTGATAATTTTATGAGATCCAAAACTGGAAAGTTGTCCTTCATACTGTCACTTGTTGGAATGAACAGATAAGAATTAGACTGCAAATATTCTTTAAGTCAATTTGACTGGATCCAGTCACAGAAGACTGATCGAAAACTGAAGTTTGAAGGAATCACAGAAAGACCCACAATGAACGTTCTACTCTGAAACTGTCAAGTGACTTTTATAGGAAAAATTCTGTATTTTTTTAAAAAGTAACAACAGACTATATTTGGGAAACTACTTAGGATCATGACAATAAATTTCCAAATTGAGGAAGAGCACTAACAGACACTGAGAAAGAGAAATTTCTATGTAATGATTTAAGCTAGTAGTTCCTAAAGTTACTTGCTTTGATATACAATATGATGTTGCTAACTACAGTCTTTTCATATATCATAGATTACTTCTTTAAAATGACGGACTATAAATTGCAATCCATATACACATGTTCAAGCTGTTTTCAAGATGCCGATTTTTAGCAGAGAGTTGGAGCATTAAGTTTCTAGAGATGAATGTGCCAATGAAATAAATACATTAATGTCTTTTCTTCAGTTTAACAAGTAGCTCTGGTAGGAGTTACTGTTATTTACTTATTTACTTATTGTAAATTTGGAAATATTCATTATGATTAAAGGTTATCTCACTTAGATTCATCAAAGCGGTGAATTTATAGAGAAGACTCCTTCTCAGTTACCAGAGTGAAATTGAAAGGAGTGAGAACAGACTGACAAGTAACTTGGTGTGCCTGAAGAATGTCTTCTCTAATGGCAAGAATCATGTTCAGACCCTTCAGGAAGAGCAGATAACATAATTCCAAAAGAATTATAGTAGTTAACTAATGTGAGTATCCTTCACATTGATGCGTGTTTTGATTGGGTCAGCGTAGGGCTGTAATACCACTGCGGGTAGAGCAGAAGTTTGCAGAATATGCTAGACGTAGCTGGACAGTTCTTGTTGCCTCAATTTGTTGTTTGAGATTTCTGGCATGTTCAGATAAGCACCTGAGGACTGGAACTCTCAAGCAGTATTTCACATTTTAATTTGACTTCAAGTCGTAGAATTACTATGACTTCATTACAAATGAAAGCTGAGATTTTTGATGCCATCATTTCTCCAGGATTGGAGATAAGTCATGCCTTTTTCTATGTGTCAGAAAAAGGTAAAAAGTGACAAAGTCTATATAATAAAAGGTAGAATGTCTTTCTTCTGATTCAGTAATAAACATTTCATAGTGTTACAGGATAGATGACTAAAATATGAGTTAGATTTTGATTCAGATTCTCTCCTAAAAAAAGAAGTTGTCTTGAATTTGGATCTAATTTTCTGCATACTGTACTTAAAAATCTTTTCCCTCATTCACTCTCTTCCTGCTGGTAAACTGTAGCTGCAAGGTGCAATAGTGTAAATGTAAAAGAAGACACCTTCAGTTGAGAATATCTTGGTGTCTTGAGGTATACAAGACTTAGTTTCTTCTTTCTGACCCTGATGTGGTTGAATAATGCTTACAGGTATAAACTGCCATAGATTGTCAAGAATTAGACATAATCTAAGATGTCTATCATAGAGCTTCATTAAAAAAAAAAATAAGATTGAAATCATATCTGAAAACTACACACTAGAGTTGCTGTTAGTATTCCATACTTTTTTATAAATATGAAATTGTTTCAGTACTTCAGAAAGTTTACTACAGAAGTTGATAGGTCATCTGAATAACCTCATTTAGGCTGCAGGCCCACTCTATAAGCAAAGGAACTTATATGTGGAATGGAAATCAGAGTTTTGACTCTTCTGATTGTGCCATTTCTATGCTTTAGTACCATTCTTCCATTTCCAAAACCTTCTTCTAATGTTATATTAATACGGAAAATCAGTCTATAGTCAAATCCTGAGACTGATTGATTTCACTAATACTAGATGGCTACCTTCAAATACCGCAGCTGAATCAGAAGCATCTGTCTCTCTCGTTTTTAGCAAAAGGAGCTTGAAAGTGCAACAGATCAATTTTTTGAAGTGCTAACTTTATGTGAGATGAGTTAAAAACTCGTCTGAATTTAGGAACTTAAAATAGCAATTAGTGCTCATGATTTGAATAGCATACTTAAAACCACACAAGAAATTTTGGAAAAGTTGTCAACAATAAGCAGATATTATTTGAAATAATCTAAAGTCTGACTGCCATTCTGTGGAGGACAACAGTATATGATTTCATGACTGTTTACACATTTGAAATATTATCATCCTAAGAAATCTAATTCCTTTTCATGTTAATATTTTATTCAGCTTTCATTGAATTATTATTATGTAAGAGAATTTCTTGCATCAAAGCTAATGTCAATATTTTGAAAACTTAGAAGTAATAAATTTACAATTGATAAACGCTTTATGTTATACACTGTAGTTGACAAATGTCTAGTTGCTATTTCTAGTCAATAATAATGGTGTTTTACTGATATCCTTACAGTGCTTAGCTGAAAACAGATTAAGCAAGAACTCAGTGACAACTAAGAAAAAACGAGAAGATTGATTAAAGACTTGCACAAGAGAAGTTGAATTGAATTTATTATTTTTATTTTTATTACTTATACTCTTCTTCAGTTGGATTTTGCCTCAAACTGAATCCTGTAGTCTTTTTGGAAGAGAGCTTAAAAAATAAGTAATGAGTTAATATAGTGATATTACTGATGAATTAATTGTAGAAAATTGCAGACTATTAAGACCTGAGCTGGTAGATAAGACATTGAGTAGATAGTTTGATGCACTTGTTATTTTCTTGCTTGCTAAAAACACCTCAGCTCCAGTAATGTAAATCATCAGAGCTGCTGAGCTCAGCGTTGCACTCAAACCACAGTTTTGACCATTTCACTTCTATTGTTTCCAGATTTGGATAACAAGGTTATTCTAAAGTTAGCCTGTTTTCTTTTCTTTTCTTGCATAAATATATAGAAATGGCACACACACACGCAAGAACAAACAAACAAAAACAAAACAAACAAACAAAAAAATGTGGCCTCTCTGCATACCTATTTTCTACCTTTTCTACCAGACTTTAAAAGAAGGCCTACAGCTCACACTCAAAATAGCATTTCCTGATTTTGCTTTCTCTGTTTTTGTGATATCTGAAATGAATTAACTGAAAAACATGCCACAGTTTCAAAAATCTTGTCGGAACCCTCTTGAATTTTGAATTGCACATTGAGCATTTGGGCAATGTGAAATTATTGCACAAGAGTCAATTTGATTGTTATTAGTACAGTACTCAGTGCTTGAAAACCACACTTGTAAGGCCTTATGTGGCTTTACACTCTAGTGGATTCATAGTTAGAGAAACATAATCATATTAAACATGGTGTGGGACGGGAGTGGGGGGATGAGGAAGCAGTGCAGAACTCAAGCAGTCATTTGGCAGAAATTAACAACTCAAACTCTGAAACAAAATCAAAATATGATCTCACCTTTTCTGAATTAGAAAGAAATAAATGAAACAGTAGAATAAGGAAAATAAAATATATTACTAAAATTAACTTATTCAATATTTCTGAAAATGGCACAACCATAGTTTCTTGGCATTCTCTTTTCTATAGATTTTAAACCTCTGCAAGTTGCTAGATTTATTAATACCTACATGTAAATATACATGTTTATATAGCATGCACAAATTAAAATGAATGATACCCTTGCACCTCCAAATTGTGTCACAGAAGTTTCACAGATATGAATCTCTCCTCCTCAAGTGCCTATCCCATACATTCTCCATCTTCCCTTTGCTTTTGGTCATCCATTAAGTGCTTCAAGCTCACTACAGAACACATCTTTATTGTCCCTCCATGCTGACCTCTGCATTCATCTGTTCTACACCACTTCTAGCTTCTTGAGTTGATTTACTTTATGCTTTAAAACTAACCAGTATTTTTATTTATTCTCTATGATTGAAAACATTTCTCTGAAACTGGTTTCTCATTTAATACTCTTGCTTTTTATACTTCCATGACACTAAAAAATTGACTGAAATGTGAGCTTTAAACAGTGCAGTCATTGTATGTGTCTCTGTCAGCTGCACTAGTTTCCATTCCCATCAGCTCGGCAATTCCACTTCTTCCTTGATTTATGAGCCTTGCCATTTCCTTACCTGTATATTCTGAGTGAAAGCAGAATTCCTTTGTTCCAGTAAGATATAGTTTCTTTTCTGATTTACTTCTTAAATTATTTTATTTTTAACTTTTCGTCTGACTGGTGAAAGGACTTCTTGTTCTTCCCATCTCAGATTTTTACTGGATATAAATATGGTTATTCAAGAAGCCAATAGAAGAATATTGTTTTTCTGAATCAATCCTTATGTTCAATACAGAGATTGTCATAAGCCTATGATCTCACGTAGTTCAAACTACCACTTATTTGAGTATTACTGAATGTCACTTTTTTCGCATTATGCTGTGTCACTGACTCTGCTTGGCTCTGTTTGTGACCCATGCAACTGAAAACGGAGTTACAAATAAAAAACAACAAAAAAACTGATTTTTTCATGAACCTTGAAAACTATTTTCAAATTCTTTTATCTAAAGAGATAGCAAATATGCATGCATTTCATTATTCACAGGACTGAATTTAGCTGTGTATCAAAATGTGTACAATTATTTGCTATGACTTGAGCTTGCCATAACTCAAGTTTAATTTTAAGCACTATTATGGTTTGACACAGATACGTAGATCTTCACTGTGAAGATTTACATTTATTTCATTTAAATGAGTAGCTAAATTGACCAAAAGTGTTAAATCTACGAACCATTTCAATCTTCATTTTCTGGCACAAATTTTCCTTTTGATTCCATAAATAACTTGATTTCATTTTGCAGATTATAAAATCTTTTTAGTATTTTACCCTGACTAAGCCACCTTCCTTCAGAAAATAAATGATGTCTTCATGATCAGCATCCATACTTTTGAAGAACTCCTAGAACTGGCAATGGTTCAATCCCTCAGATTCTATGAAATTCACTGCTTTGATGATGACTTACAAGACATTATCAATTTTTAAAGCTTTTGCAGAAAGATTTTCTTAATACATATTCCATCAAACAAAATTTGCTGGTGGCAATTGCACCATCTTCTTTTAATTTTATGAGTTTCTCTTCTTCCACTGTGATCAGGATGTCATCAGTAGCTACACCAGGTATGCTGGTGAAGGTTAAAGAAAATCTTCTTAATGTAAATTTTACCACTTCATACATATCAAGGGAATCAGTTGTATCTTTTCATGGCACCAAAGAAGACATTTCTTCAGTGACATTACATTCATTATCAATACCTCTAACAAAAACTGTAAGTTGAATCTGTAACAACAATATGTTCATGTCTCACCAAAGCAAAAAGTTCAAAATTAGCAGATTTAATTTTCATATTTCTTTTGATAGATTTTCATATTTCTTTAGTTTGCCTGGTTATAGACCCATGAAGCTAATTACTTTTACAAAAATCCATTTATGTATCTGAGCAAATAATATCTGTTTGCATTGCATACACTGCTAAATAAACTCACCACTAGTACATGGTTTTGAATTTTTTTCAAACATATTTGCTACCAAATAACCAGATTTTATAATAGAATCCATTTGACTTGTAACATTTAAAAAAAATTGTTTGAGATGACAAACTTTTTTCAGTTCCAATATTTGGTCTTTATGAAGCATTTCATACTCATCAAACTTGGCAGCATGTTTTAGCTTATAATGTCAAGTTGCAATGTTTGAAAACTGACATGCTTTCCTTTCAAACTAAGCAACATGCCATAGAGATTACCTATAGAAATAGTACTTGTCTGTCCATTTTTCATTGAACACTCTTTCTTAATCCACTACTTTTTATAGGACTGGACTGGACTGTTTGGTGGGGAAGGGCTACCACCATGATTACACAACAGCAGGGAGCAGGACACTTTAGAAATTGTCCCAGAATGCATGTGGCCTGTGGGCTGAGAGTTGGTCATGATAGATCTATGCGTAATTTCACCAATGTCAATAGAAATCTTTGCATGCATTACTCAATATAAGACAAACAGAATCTATCCTATCAGCTAAAAATCCAAGAGAGTCTGGGATTTATCTGTTGAATTATGTAATATGTGAATATCTCTGATATTACAGAAAGGACAGAGACATTTCATAGTCAATATTTCAAACAGTTTGCATCCAAAGTTCTATTTTAATTCCCCTATAATTTAGGCTTGTAAGATTGGTCTGGCTTGAAAATTGCCAAGTGTATTTCAGATGTAAACTGCTGTATGAAAATTAGGCAAGAAACAGAGGTTATCTAAATTTGCATAGTAATGAATAGTTCTTTATCAAGACATGTCAAATCAGTTGGAAGGGAGTAATGAGATTTCATGGGAATTAACTGCTGACATTCTCCTTTATTTTAAAATAATCTTGATAGCAATAGATCATTGTTCAATTTGAAGCAAGATTATTTAAAGTCTGAAAGCAGAAACACATTGCATAAAACAATCTGAAGTCAAAATAGCAATATCAAAATAATATCTGTGACCAAGTATAAGAGACAAGGCACTGGACAGTAAGTTACATAACAAAGCTTGAAATGAATTATGTTATACAGGAAACACATTGCCCAGGTACAACACAGCGAAGAAAACTCCTGCCTTCTCTGCGTACAAAGCTAAGGATAAAATGATTCTTTTTGTTGTTGTAAGTTTTTGTTTGTTTGTTTGCTTGTTTCCATGAAACCCCACTAGAAGTGCTAACAATTTAGTTTTGGATTACCAAAGTAATAGCAACAGAGTATTCCAAAAGAGAAGGAAAAGAAGTAGATTTGTTACCTGATTTTGAAATTACTTTGGTCTAGTTTAACTTTAGGCCAAAATCTCAAACTGTTTCAGTGTTGTCTCAGTAGATTTTTTGTTCTTCTTTAAGTGCTCCTGTGGCAATGATCTTCTGCTACTCTCGCAGCACTATGTTTTATTGTATTAAAATAGAGACACCTTTCAGCTGAGGTTTAGTTGATAGGTTGGATCCTTTATTTGTTTTTTCTGTGCCATCTAGACGTATCTCATGTAATTAGCTCACAAAATTAGAGAATCATTGGGGTTGGAAAGAGATCATCTAGTCCAAACTCCCCAACAAAGCAGATTCTGTAGAGCTGGTTACACAAGAAAAGAATACACAAGAATACACAAGAAAGTGCTCTGTCAAAGTCGAAATAAAGAAGTTTTTCCTTGCAATCATTTACAACTTAATATGTACAAGCTAGTGCCCATTACCTCTTGTTCTGTTGCTGAGTACCAGTGAAAATATCATGATCCCATCCATTTGACTCCTACTACTTAGGAATTCATAATTATTTACAAGACCACCTCTCAGTCTTCCTTTTTCCAGGTAGAACAGTTTCAGGTCTCTCCCCTGTTCCTCACAAGGGAGATAGTTCTACCCCCTAATCATCTTTATGGCTTTCCACTGGACTCTCTCTTGAAGATACTTGTTTGACTGATATCAAGGAGCTTGGAACTGCACACAGTAATCCAAATGTTGACTCACAGGGCAGAGTGGAGGGGTAGAATCACACCACTCAGTATGCAGGCCACACTATTTCTCATGCACAGCAGGATACCACCTACATTCTTGCCCTCAAAGGCACACTGCTGGCTCATGGTCAGCCTGTTTAGACTGGGATAACTTCTCCACAGAGTTACTTTTCAGCACATCAGCACCTAACCTTTACTGACCATTCCTACCCAGATATAGGATCCTACACTTGCCATTGCTGAATGCCATAAGACCCAACTTTCCAATATTTTCAGGCCTTGTTGAGCAGTAGAGTTCACTTAGCCTTTCTTCATAGGGGAGATCCTCCAGGCCCTTCACCATCTTTGTGGCCCTGTGCTGGACTCTTTCAAAGAGATCCCTGTATTTTTTATACTGGGGAGCCCAGAACTGAACACAGTACTCCAGATGAGGCCTCACCAGGGCAGAGTAGAGGGGGAGGATCATCTCCCTTGACCTGCTGGCCGCGCTCTTTTTAATGCATCCCAGAATGCCATTGGCCCTCCTGGCCATGAGAGCACACTGCTGGCTCATGGTCAACCTGTCGTCCACCAGGACACCCATGTCCCTCTCTACAGAATTTTGTTGTTGGCTTACTTGTTTTTTAATAAAAATACTGGATTGTACAGCACAACAAAGTATGAGATCAGTGATCATATGAAAGGTGTGTTACGAGTCCCTTTGTGGCCTTAACTGAAATATAATATATGCTATACAAAATCACTTCTTTTCTGATGTCTCAGAATTTCAAATACAAGATTTTAGCTACTCCAAAACACAGATACATCAGAATTCACAAAACTTCAAGTCAACTTTGTATGCTTATACTATTCACTTCAGAGTCAATATGTCCAGTAACATAAAAGAGGGATAAAAGACCAAAAAAAAAAAAATCGGAAAGAATCATAGGGATTTGAACTCATTATTTTTTGGTGTTTAGTTTGTGGCAATAATATGCTGTTAGAATTTCTGAGTAATGTGGTTCTACCAGGGCCCACACTATAAGTAGCTGATGGGGACAGGGACTCTTTGTAGTGACTTTAATTATCAATTAAGTGGATACCTGTGCATGTACCTTAAGCAATGCTTTTTCACTGATTTATGACCACTGGTGGAAGACAGTAGATAGACAGAGAATTGATGGTCCAATTTTCTGTCTCATCTCTTGTGCCATACAAATCTTAAATCTTCTGAAAGTGTTGAAAAAAGAATGAAGGTTTGTTCTGCAAAATTATCAGAAAATAATAGTCCAGATATCTTATCAGAGAATCTTCTAGTGATTATTTTGTGATTAGATTCAAATAGGACCTGAAATGTGAAAGTGGTCATCCTTGTAATTCCTTTTTTATTTCATTACTTGCTCACTCAGTGGAAACCACACCCAGTGTGTTTGTGGAATATGTGTTTTCTGGTATTGTTTGCTTATGTACATTGGTCTGTTTTATCAGCCTGTGCGTGTGACATGGAGACCTAAGTATTCCTCGTTGAGACACATCCTACTAAGCCATGCAAGTAACTTCAGAGCTGACAGGTATAAAATCTGTGGTACAACCCCAGTCTCCTTGCAATCAAGAGTGTGCTAATTAGTAGTTATAGCACTTTATTCAACAAAGAATTGGAGAAAGATAACGAAAAATGCAAATAGAAGAGGATTCCACTGAAAGTAATGCTTCCTATTTTACTATATTGTCCCATGAAGTCAAAAGATCATAGTGGTGGTATGGAAGTACAAGTTGAACCTTCCTGCCAATATTCCATTATTTTTGTTGCTGTGCAACTGATAGCAGCAGAGGGCCAGTCTAACAGAAATGGTATCTGACATGAAATTGCATAAGAAGAAAAGGTGTGAAACTGAATTCCTCTATGAAGGAAAACTTGTACCCACTGATATTCACAGACACTTGCTGAATATTTAGGATGATCAACCACTGTATATAATCACAGTGAGGTGGTGGGTGGTGTGTTTTAGTAGTGGTGACAGTGACAGCAAGAGCAGGTCACTCCTGCTGGTGCAGATTTTTATGAGTTCAGCATGCAGGCTTTTGTTCATCACTGGCAAAAAAAGTATACTTAATGATAGTGACTATGTTGAAAAAATATTTTGTATCTGTGAATTTGCTCTGTCAGATTCATTGTGCTCTTTCTATTGCAGTTTCCATGATAATAAATAGAAGGCACTGCATTCAGATCAACCTACTTATTTATTGTTCATGAGCAGGGATGTTTGCAGGTAGAGCAGGGTGCCCAGAGCCTGGTCCAACCTGGCTTTGAACATCTCCAGGGATAAGGATTTCACTGTGGTAGCTTAACATTCAGCAAAACAGTGTCTAGCTGAGGTTCTGGCTCTTGATAGGACAGCTCAGGTCCAATAAATGGGTATAAAATTCAAATGGCTGTAGTGTCCTTTCTAGATATTCAGTATAAAAAATCTGTAAATTAGATAAACTTATATTCCTAATAAAGCGGATCAAAAATAATTTTCTATTGAATTTTTTTCCTCAAAAAAGGTTTCAGAAATTGAAATCATTATTATTTTCATAAATTTGATGTCATCATCTTAGCAAACATCAAAGTTTCTATGGAAAGTAGTAGTTTTAAAGCATTTGGTTTCAACTAAAAATGTAATTGGCAAAACAGTTTTGACATATTTGTAGCAGAAATTTCACAGCAAATTGCAAGTAGAGTCAAGTGGCTGATGAGCATAGCTGTATACCTGTGTGGTTAAATATTCTGTATCCTTTGTTTCACTTCAGGCTTAATCTTTTCGTGAACATTTTTATCAAACAAATAAGTAAAGAAAACTGTGTATCGTCAGATTCAGCATATTTGAATACACTGAACATCCTATGCTCCTCAAAAAATCTTCATCAGTTAAAGCCATTTGGCATTTAGCGATGATCACATTATTTAGTAGGACTCATATTTTCACTGTCAGAAACCACTAAATAGCAGGAAGGACTCCCAAACTTAGTATGTTTGAAAATGACCTGAAAATATTTGGCTGAAATGTAGTTAATTTAATCACAGAAAACTAATAAAACATTTACTGATAACTTGCTTTAGAGCATTTTAGGCACCCTGTAGTCCTACTGATTTCAGTTTCATTGGAGGAAACACGTACTACAACTCAGTAGAATGTAATGCTGAAATTCAGTGGCTGTGACATTTTTTACAGTTATTTTACTGGCTCCTGTAGCAAATGGGAGCATCCATTTCTTCTCTTTTCTCTGTTAAAAAATACCATTGGAGGGTAGTGACATTTGGGTAGTTCAAGTATACATCAAGAATGAGAAGGCAAACAAAATCTATATTTGAATTTTTTCTTCATTGAATCATTTTTTTCTTGCCTTCTTTTGAAATATGGGCTAGAAAATGCTTGATTCTTTTATTTACAATATATTTCTTTTCATGCCAGTTGTTCACTTTAAAGTCATAAAATAATTTGGCTACATCATCACTGTCCCGAAAGTGAAAGACTACAAGAATCATATACTCAGTGTAAGACTTGCTCAGGACTTAATTTCATATGTGCATCAGTAAATAATGGTAAGAGCAATAAGAACAGATGTGTTGGGTGCCAAGAAGCCATCATCCCACGTATACACTATTAGTTCAAGTCTGGCTCAGTGGATTGCACAGCAGCTGAAGTGCATTGTTAGATTGAGTTTTCTAAAAGTAGTTCAGTTTATAAACTCTCATTCCTTTCAGGAAACCCAAGCACTTCAAGTAGGAAAGATATGTGTATTTTCTTCAATAGCTTTCTGGTGATTTAAAATAAAACATGAATGTGGAAGTATTTTTGTTCTCCAGTTAAGCTGGAAATGGCACAGGAATACGTGTAGGATTTGACTCCTGGATAGCATTATAATAATAACTTCTTATCTGTAATCCATACTTAGATTGAGATACTAGTGTTTCTGCTTTACTTTGCATACTGTTTGTTATTTCATGTTTAGGAAATCATTTACATATTCATAGAGTGGCTTGGATTGGAAGGAACTCCAAGGACCATGAAGTATCAATCCTTCTGCAACAGGCAGGGCCACAGACCTCCAGATCTGGAACCAGGCCAGGTTTATAATTTACCCTTCACTCTGACACATGCATGTGAAATAGAACCCCATTTGTACAAGAGTCATCCTGAAAGTAATGCCTCCTGCTATATTCTGTTGGACAACATCAGAGGTGAATGTTGGTGGTATGGCAGCAGAGGTTGAACATCGAATTGAATATTTTCCTAGCTCTGACACCCTTGTTGCACCTGTGAAACAAGAGATCAGATCAGCAGGTGCAGATTTTTATGTTTCTTTTTTTGGTCATGTTTCCTGCGTAATTATGTTCTACAGTTCCCTATAAATCATCACATTGTCGTTAATCACTGAGAATATTTGCTATTAAGAATGGACAGTAGCTTCACTTTGTGGCTTCGTGGCTTCCTATTCACAAAAGAAGTCATATGCTGAATGCACAGTAAAGGAGAAGCAATAAAGCAGGTGATAACCAAACAAATAACAAGATACTTTCACTGATGGCAAAAGGATTCTATATTGCCTCATGGCTTAGCATTTTTCAGCCATTTTTCAAAAAAAAAAAAAAAAAAAAACAAAAAAACAAAAAAAAAACCTCACTTTAGCTTTGAAATATTGCTATGGAATTTCAGTGTTTAGAAAAAGTCATAAACTTTTCCTTAATGTCAGTCTAGCATAAAGAGTGACTTTCTAAGCTGCCATGTGGGAGCTGCTATTCTGGTTGATCTGGAATCACAGGCCCCTGTTGGGCGCTACATTTCCCTTCTTAATAGTGCATCAGGGAAGCACTGTAGTCCTTGCAATTTATTTCACTAACTCACCTGCCATTATACACTAGAGTATTCACATAGATTAAAAAAAAAAAAAAAGTCTAGTAAACTGTGTGAATTGTTCAGTGCCAGGTAGAAGAGCATGCTTGAGGATTTTCAGGCTACGGCCTTCATTCTGAAAGCCCTAATATTAGATGTAAAGCTTGATATGAGTTATCTTTGGGCTCTCCTCCTCAGAATGGTTTAACAGAAGATGAATAACAGAAATCACTTCACTTATGTTAATATAATTTCATTTATCTGGAGTCATTACATATGTGAATAAATGGGATTCTGGGCTACTGAAGCAACTTTGTGTAAGCTGCATTAGACTTTCATGGCATTTAACAGGTTTAAACTCTGAAATCAAATAGGTTCGGCAAACTTAACAAGGCTCTGGAAAAAAACAGGAGAGTTTAAATGCTTGAACATATGTAATAAAAATCAAATTTGCCTCCCTCCTTCAGATAAGACCTAAGACACAGTTGTTTCTGCTTAGTATGTTGAACGTTAGCCAGACCAATATTTTAAAGATAAAAGCACACACTAGTCTGTGATCTATTGCTCTCACGAAAAAATTCTGTAGTCCAGACAGGACACTTGAAAAGCATTACACTTAATGGTTAAACAGTGCATGCAAACTCAATATAGACAAAATTACAAATTAATATATACTAAAGTGATAAATGCACATCGCTAAAGTGATAGTATATGCAGCACACAGTCACTTACTAGACTATTTTAGCTGTTTCTGCAATTAAATCTTATTTCTTTTTCTTTCTTTTTCTTACATCTTTTTATTTCTTTGCTCCTTCCTTCCTTTCTTTCCTCTTTCTATCATATACACAGATTTCCCATTTTTTTTAATGATCATTATCTCAGTAAGCAATATGTCTAGAAAGAAAAACTGATATCTCAGTCCTTACTCAGCTATCAAGTTTTACCTAAACGTCGAGCCAAATTTATTTATATTTAAATATTTTAAATATTTATATTTATGTTTAAAGCAAGACCAGCTGCATTATTTGTTTGCATCTGTGCTTTTTACTTGTTTATTTGAACTGGCCAAGAACCTGGAATGAAACTTTCACATTTGTATGGCCAACTCAACTACAAGTCAGAGGTGACAAACAGATATATCAATTAAAAAAAAAACAACACAAAAAACAACCCTTAAAACAAAACAGAGGTAAATTTTATTATAAAAAACTGCTTAACCAAAGCAGTGGATTCTTTTCCCTCTCATTTCAATTATCTCAAACAGGTTGAGAATCAATTAATTAAGAAGCAGCTCCTGGGAAAAGTAACTTGTCTAAGCCTGTTCAGTTCAATTCAAACTGAACACTTATTCACTTCAGGGAGTTTTTACAGACTGAATAGAAGTTTGATTAAAAAGTCAGAGCAGTATAGTACAAATACACACTAAAAGTTACCTCCATATTCAGTTAGTAATATACCATTACACCAGGCAGCACCTCTTCCACAGAATACTTGAGCTTAGAGTATATCTGTTCCAATTATTCTTGTTCAAAGAGGCAGAGTCAACAAATGCTGTTCCTCTTGGCCTTTCAGTGGTGACTGGAAGTTAAATCACATGGGATATGTTTATCCCTTAACCACTTATCTCTGTCCACACCTAAAAAGTGTTAGTTATTACTGATGCCAGAAATACATGTAGTATTTAATGAGTTATATTTACAGTGCTCTGTTATAGATCTTCTTCACATTGCGGAAGAGTTCAGGAGATTCTACATGGATCAGTATCCCTTTGTATGTGCATACTCAATGTAAACTAGTTTCAACTTAATGAACTTTTCAAGTGCTGGAGAATGAGGTTAAACTTCAATTTTTTAACTTCCTTACTAAAGAAAAATGTACTCTCTATGGCAAAAAAAAATCTCTCAATTATTTCAGTAATTATATCTTTTTTCTTCAGTAGCAAGTAGATAGGATGTCATTTTCTATTCACAAGGCTTAATGTCTACTACATAGTGAAAGTATTTCTTACACAAACAGTCTTGATTATAGAAGACAGTTGGGTAGTGAAAGTAAGATTCTAAACCTGCTTAATATGTAATCTTTAAGGAAAAGGCAGAATGACATTTCTCTTCTGTTTTGCACTATAGATATAACATAAATGTGTATTTAATTAAATTTTAATTACATATATGTGTGTTTAATATATGTAATGTTTATTATTATGCACAACCTTTTCTAACCTTCAAAAAATAACTATCTCAAAATATTTAAAAGCTAGATGAAAACGTGCAAAATGGGATGAGATGCAAAGAGAAGGAGGTATGCTACCGGCACAGAGTCGTAAAGGAATAAAAGAGTGAGAAAGGCAAAAGTGGGCACCAGAACGACACTGACCCTGTGACTGAAAAGCGAGACATGGGAGAAAAAGTAAGCTAGCAAAACAAAACAAAAAACGGTTTTCTTTTCATTCAGTATAGAAGTATTCAGCTCAGTGTCTCCCTGCAAGTCATTGATTACCTGTTTGAGATAAAGAGTACACTGAGCTTACGAGAGTGAGAGAAACCAATATACACAGAAGGAGGAAAATATAAATTTTGCCACTGATACTAAAAGCATTGAGGAAAAATAATCTAATATTGCCTATTCAAGGCTAAGGTGTGGAGATAAGATACTTACGAGGAAAAACAATTACAGAAAATAATAATAATAATAAAGAAATAGAATAAAAGCAAAAATAAGTAGGAGAAAATGATAGGGAAAAGATCAATGATACTTTACGTATATAATCAAAGGCAGCGTTTTAGAGAACGAAGAACAAAAAGATGGTGATAGTTTAAGAAATAATTAATATAACATAGGAAAATGTAGGGGTGGATTCATATGGAACCAACCAAACAAACACAAAACAGGCAAAGTATGGAAGTCAGAATGAAGTAAGAAACAGGAATGGGTAGATATTAGGTGGAAAGATGGCAGGGGAGTCTTTCTGTTATTTTGTTATTTGCAGAGGAAAAAGCAGTTCATGTTTTGTCCAAATATTTGTTGAGCTTTTTTAGGTTTTGGTCAAGATTCAGTGTAGCATAATAGGATATACATGTTTTTATGATCTCATCCCACCTATGAGCATACTCTTAAGATGTTTTCTATAGCAGTGATTAGCATATATTCAGAAATGTTATGCTTGCTAACTGCATCTAAAAGAGCTGGTAAATTGTTACATCATTATTATTGATAAAATTATTTTCCAAATAAGATATTAAGATTATAGAAGACTACCTGGTAAAACAGTGCTTCGTCCACCACTGCAAAGTCAAACTGAATATCAGTATTTACTTCTAGTAGCCTATTTTTTCAGATGTTAGTGTAAAAGAGTTTATATATTCTTCTAATTCCAGATGTTGAGCTTCCTGTGCATGAAAATCACAATATATCAAAAAGATTAATTTGCTTCCAGCAGTTAGATAATAGTTATTTGAGTATGAAATTGTGGAGAATATTTTAAGACAAATTCCTGTTATTTTCTTAAAACATAACTAAACCTGCAAGTGGAACTTTCTTAATTTCAATTTGAAGCAAAATCTGAATAAATTAGAATAACAGAATCATAGAATCACTCAGGTTGGAAAAGACCTTAAAGATCATTGAGTCCAACCACAACCTAACCATACTAATCTAACTCTAACAACCCTCCACTAAATCATGTCCCTGAGCACCACATCCAAATGTTTTTTAAACATATCCAGAGATGGTGACTCAACTACCTCCCTGGGGAGTCTATTACAGTTCTTAACAACCTTTTTGTGTAAAGAAGTGTTTCCTGATATCCAACCTAAACACCCTGCGACTTAAGGCCATTTCTCCTTGTCCTATCACTTGTCAACAGTGAGAAGAGACCAACCCCACTCTTGCTGTAAGCACCTTTCAGGTACTGGAAGAGAGCAATAGTGTCTCCCATCAGCCTTCCCATCCCCAGACTAAACAGTCCCAGTTCCTTCAGTGTCTCCTCATAGGGCATATTCTGGGTTTGTTGTGAGCAAAATACAGGACCTGACACTTAGCCCTGTTAAAGCTCATACAGTTAACCTTGGCCCAGTCTATCTAGGTCCTTCTGTATTGCCCTTCTCCCTTCAGGCAGATTAGCATTCCCTCCCAGCTTTTTGTCATCTGCAAACTTACTAAATTACAAGTACTCTGGCTTGGTTCTAGTAATATATCTGAAGGAGGAGTCTGTAGAATCACAATTTAGTAAGAAGATGGTTCAGAAGTGGATTGATGCTCATCATCTATAATCTAGACAGGTTTTATCTTTCAAGAAGAAAAAAAAAAATACAGTTTGAACCAACCCTGACAAGATCATAAAAGTTCTGGGCCTTCTTTTGCTTAACAGACGTGTATGGGGATGTGTTTCCATGAACGTAAACATGTTTATGTATGAGTATTAGATAAATGGTTTCTGTGTGCTTTTTACACCACAAAATGCTGCTACATATTTTACACTATTTTTTCTGTCCCTAGAAATTTCAATCTCAGCTGTGTAACATATGAGCCTGAAACAATAGTCTACATTGAGATTAGCCTTAAATTATTAGGACTTTAATATTCAGCACATTCTTGTGGTTAGAAAACACAGTCAAAAATAGAGAATTAGAAACTCAAATGCTGAAACTAGTCAGATAAATTCCTGTTATTTCAGCTCAAGTGCAAACCAGGACAGTGAGAATTCTGTCTACTGTAACAAAGGCCACCATTGTCATGGTTTTATGATTTTTGGTACTGGTATTCCACATCATAACATCATGTATTGCATTAAGAGTTAAAGAGTTAATGCTCCAGCTGCATGCTGGGTATACCTGACCGGGAATCGAACTCGGACCGGAGCGGTGAGAGCGCCGGCTCCTAACTACTAGACCAAGAGCATTTTTTTTTTTTTTTTTTTTTAACTCTTAATGCAATACATGATGTTATGATGTGGAATACCAGTACCAAAAATCATAAAACCATGACAACCATTCTGAAGACTGAGTTGTTTTCTGTTTTCCTGGACTGTAAGTGCATTTTTGAAGTGGATATAGCCCATTTCAATAAGAACAAAAACATTTCATCTAATCCACAGTCACGTCACCGTGGACTGTGGACAAGTTCATTTCTGTAAACAAAAGCATCTTGCCTGAAAATAAGTACAGATAATGGAGGAAGCTCTCATTTATTTTCCACTCATAAATGGATACCTCCTTATATTATGTATGCATCCTCCTGAGGTGACTTCTCTGTATTACTCATTTACGTTTTCAGGATAGATTTGCCGTAGAAGTAGAGGTGAAATAAATACAGAATAAAGATGAGATACCTGCTATTAAATAGCAAATTCCAGTTGTTTCTATTACTGTTGTGCATGAAAATTTTGTTGCACATTTGAGAACTGTTTCACAGCTTGTCCACCATCTTATCAACCAGGAATAAATAGGGAAAAGACATCAAAGTAAAGAAGGGCAAATAGAGGGTAGCTCATCTTTAAAGCACCTCAGTTTTTCCAAAAGCACAGTTTTTGTCTGAACTGTATGAAGAAGCTCCAAATAAGCTGTGTACTGTTATGATTTGAAGCAGTGAAGAAAGTAATAATAATAATAATAATAATAATAATAATAATAATAATAATAATACATTTCCAAGAACTTTTATTTTACTGACCAAAATAAATGATAATTCCTTTTGGGAGCAACACAAGAATTAGACAAAAGCTGACTCTATCAGAATGGACTTACTTAGAAGAAAACTACAAAGGCTTGGGATAGAAAAAGCATTCGAGACGTATTTATGAGAAAAAACAATTGTCTCCAAAATGAAATACACACACTTTGCTTTGATAGTCAGAAATTACTGAGTTCCATTTCAAGAGTGAAATATTATATATAGGGGAAAAAAATCCACTTGAATGCAGCACTATGCTGTTTAAAAATAATTTTAGTCAATTAGACAATTTCGAAGATATACTGGAGAGTTTCAATTGAATTTTAGGTTACTTAACTCTTAAAAACTATTTCTTATATGAACTTCATTATATAGATGCAATTTTCAAAAACACATGAATAAATTTTTCCCCATCCTGATACCTTAGTTTCAATCATACAGAAATCAATTCATCCACATTTGGAACATTTTGTTAGTCTTCTTGAAAAAAACATTGAAGTAGAAACAAGACATGTATTGCTTTTTTATTTTTTTATTATTTTCAGTCAGAAATTAATTATAAAAAACACTGGTGAAAGAAAGTGGATTCTTAAAAAAAGAAATAATAATGAAAAAGGGATGGAAAGAAAACTAAAATAATTCAGTTTTGCAATCTAAGATAATCTGGGAATCTGAGTATTCTCTTGAAGGTTAATGAGACAGACATGGAACTATGCAGATAAGTTCATCTCATGAATTTACAAATCACTGAAGGATTGTTTTTTTCCATAAGTGAAGATGAAAAACCGTACAATGCAACAATGAAAAATAATAGAGGAGAGGGTCACATGAGACGTGATTTGCAGTGCCTTATAGGTAGGGCCTGATTTCTGATTTGCATTTCCCTTTTCCTTATTCCACAAGAAAACAATGTATTAATCACTGAATAAATCAGTGAAGAAAAATACAGTTAAGAGATGATCTAACTTACAAACTTCTTCAGTTAATTATTCTGGAGTGCAGTATTGCTTTAAGGTCTGAAATTGAACAGTATCTTAGTACAAATTAAAATAAGGCAATAGACTAGACTAATTGCTTATTAAATTTTCAGGCCCCTCTGACAATAACAAGTTTAAATTGATTGCTTGGAATGTTTAAAGTAGATTATACTAGATGCTCAACAGAACTATTCCAGTACAGCTTATAACTGGCTCTTCTAGAATGTTTTATGTACTTCAGCAACTTATTACCTTCTGTGAGTTTAAGGGAATTTCATAAGGCTGACTGTCACGGATCAGATGGAAGTACCAAGTGGTAAGAATAACTAGGGGTGGGTTGTGCCATCCCTTGTTTCAGACCATTTCTTGGGTGGAGGAGACTGACTTCTTGCCAGACACACACATATTTCAACATTTTCAAATGACAGAAGGCAATTCTCCTGCAAAAGCCCCCTGCATCCTCACTTGGGCAAATGACCTGTGTCTGTTTGCCTCTGTGGAAACCCCAGGTTTGCTCATGTTCTGACAAACCATCAATGTAATTTAATTTTAGTATGGCAAGATCCAAGAATTCAACACCAGAACTCAGACAAAAAAATATCCTTGAACATATTTTAACATTTTCATACAAAGCTTGTGGAAGATAAAGATAAGTCTGAAGGATGTTTTTGTTTGTTTGTTTGTTTTCAAATCACCTGGAAGAAGAAAAGGGAAAGGTGAACAAAAAATGACCAGAATTCAAAAACTGACTCTGAGAAAAGCCCTTACAAATCCCACTTCTCATCTACAAAGAGTTTTTAAAAATACTAAAAGAACAGAAAGACTTGTGTTTAACTGGTTTTCCAAAAGACTTCTGCTGAAAATGATTAAAAGCATTCTAAAAAGTTTTCATCAACTGGGCAGGAGGGACAGGAAAGCAGGGAATAAAGGGGGAGATAATGGGTGATAACAAAGAGCAAACTTTTGCATGCAATGGTCAATTCAAGGATCTCACCTTCACTCTTTTCACAGTAGTGTATGAACTCTAATAAAATGCTAATTCAAATGTGTTAAATGGGCAGACTACTCTCTCATGCCTAGAAAGTGCCTTCCTCAGAAAACAGGCTGAAAGAGTCCATCAAATGCCAGAAGATACAGAAGAGAGGTGCATAACTCAGCCCTCAATGCTGATAAGCAGAAAGCAAGAGCCAGGAAGGAGCTGCTGTTAATGCACTGGTAATTCCACTGCTTTGAGCACACCACTGTTGCCCCATTTACTCAGTTTGCTGCGTGAATTCATCTCCTTGCCAGATGTCATATTTGATACTCTTCTGGATTCGAATGCAGATTTACAGCACTTAAAGTCTATAGTTAAGAACAGGTTCAAGGATCGTTTCAAAGGTAGTCCAAACCATGAACTTAAGTGAATGAAGGCAAAATTATGGGTCATTAGCAGAAGACCGAATGCTCCAGAAATCGTCTCGGACTTGTGGCATATGTAAACAGCTGTAAGCATTCACTTCAGACAAAGCATTTAAGTGAAGAAGTAGGATGAACTACAGGGATATTTCTCTGTCTTTTTCATACTTTTCTTCTGCTTGTAAATGAGAGATAAAAAACACTGTGGAATAAAAGCAGTATATCTACTAAAAAAAAAAAATCAAAAAGTAATAATTGTAAAGAAATATGAGGTGATATATTTCTATTTCTTTGGCATTCACTTGACAAGTGAAATTGCGTTTACTGATCCCAGCTTTTCACGGCTGACATCAAGTGAATGTTAAGCCTATTTCAAACTAGGGTATGTTTCTTTTGTTGGTATGTTTTTTGAGGTATGTTAGTTTTGACACCAGTACTCGTATAGGAGGCTTGTGTGGAAATCAAGTCAAAATAATCTTATGACTTAATATTAACAAAGCAAACTTTTTTCAGTGATTAACAACAAAACAATGCTACTTTGAATATAAAAGTGTATACTTATCATTAATAATAAGATTCATCTTTCAATCTTATGTAAATTCTGTAATTTATTTCATTCAGCTCTGGAGAACACTTCAGAAACTTTCCTAGGCTTTGCACGTCCTTGTTTCTTCTGAATCCTTTACAGTTCAGGTATTTCTTCCAGATTTTAGGATTCTGCAATTGTACCTCCAGTTCTTTTCATATTTATGTAGTCTCAACTGTTCTAAAAGAACTGGAGATTTTACTACAAGTCCCAGGTTTCCAAAGATTATGTTAAAAAGTGAGAATTTCTACATTCATCAGAAGGGAACAATAAGAGGTAAGAGATCTCAAAAGTAAACAAACCATCAATTTTCTAGCTTTTAGCATACCTTGGACATGTGAATTGAATATTGCATTATAGTTCATTCATCTTCCATTTCTTCCCTCCTTTCTCTGTCTGAGGAAACCCCCTGTGCTTCCTCATACATACACCCTAAGTACAAGAGTAAATCAAATTGTACCAATCTTTTTTATAGATGAGAAGATGAGGTCCAGAAGTCAGATGCAGATGAACAGTGCATTGGAAGTGATAGTAGGGTGCTTGCAATTAGCTCTATCATATTAAGGAAAAGAAGAACCATGAATGACTATAATGAGGACACAGAGAATTCTGTCCAAGAGTGAAAAGATGCTTTTGGTTTGCTTTTCAAACTGGAGAAATGTAGTACTGGTTTAGAAATCTCTGTTCTCTGTTTGTAAGCTTTGTTGAAGTACAGTCATCATGCACTGTTAGAGAGGGTATTATGTTATTTCTTCTTTTTACTGCAGAACTTATTAAAATACTTCAAACTCAGAACCCATTTGCAATTTTCTAAATAAGAGGTGATGTACTTATGGTACGTACTTCATTATGTGGTGTCACATCTGTGCACAGTTATGTGGAAGGTAGCTTGTCCTTCACATCTCTGTCACCACTGCCAGTACGAACAACCCAGTGCCTCACTGTGATAACATCCACTGTTTGGTCTCCATAAATGCTCAGCATACATCAGTGAACGTCAGTTCATACAGTTCTTTTCAGCACAGAGGAATTCACCAACACACTTGTTTCATACACGCTTATGTCAGACACCATTTTGTCAGCTTGCCCCTCTGCTGTCATCTGTTGCGTGGCAACAAAGTGTGATGTAATACTGATGGGAAAGTTCAACCTCTGCTGCCATACCACCAACATTCACCTCGGATGCCATGGGCCAACAAAATGAAAAAGGAGGCATTACCTTCAGAGAACCTCTCTTAGGTATCACCTAGTCCAACTTTTCACTTAAACAGGCTCTCACCTCAATTATTTGGATATTTTGACTAAGGAGTGTAGTTCGATGACATAGGTGACAATAGTGAAACAGCTAGAAATGGAAATATCTCAGGAGTAAAAACACTGAAAGAAAATAGAAGATAGAAAGCAGTCTCCTGGGACAGTGATGTTGAAGTAACTGCTGTTAGACTGGTGTCTGCTTTCACACCTTCTACTCACATCTTCTCAACAAAAGAGATGGTTATGATTTCTCTTGCTTCTTGCTTTCTCATGTGATGATTTTGTTATTGCTTGAAAATATCTTTAATATACACTAACAATAAAATACCTTGTCAAGTGTGATATCTCATTAATGCAACTCAAATTCTACAAATTATACATCACTGAATTAGATTAGCTAATGATAAACGTTAGGAAAAATACAGCATAAATGAGCGTATTTCCCAAAGTAATAGGAAGCTGTAGATTAAAAAGAATGTGAATGTACATTTTTAGCAACAGCACTATCTTTAAATTATTTAAATGCGGAGAAATGTTAATAGCTATTTCCAGGCAAAAAATATATAGAAGTGCAATCTATACTATAGACTTGTCCAGTAGATCTATTGTTGGGAATTTTGTAATCAAGCAAGATAGAATTACATCTGTCTTACAGTTTTATTCTTTGGTTTCACTACTAGAAAACAAAATATTAATCAAAGATACTCAGTGTATGTAACTATTATAATTGGCATGATATTGATATCTATTGCCAAGATATCACCTTATAACATCATCATTGGCTTGGATTAAATGCACTTTCAGGAAGCAGTTTTTTGATGTCTTAAGATATATGACTTGCAGTTCTCATCCAGCTCTCCTGAATTCTGAATCTAGTTATGCAATTCAACATGCAGATCTTATTCGACTCACTTTTGCATAGTTTCATGACAAGGAGCTTTGCTCAGAAAAGTAGCTATGTTGATTTATTTATCTATTTATTTATTTATAATTTATTTATAACGGTTCCAAATACCTGCCATGTATAGAGCTGTCCACCAGAACATCAGGCTGCCCAGGAACCAATCAAGCCTGGTCTTGAATGCCTCCAGAGATGGGGCATCTACAGTATTTTTGGGCAACATGTTCCAGAGCCTCATCATCCATTAGTAAAAGATTTCTTCCAAACGTCTAACCTAAATCTCCCCTCTTTTAGTCTAAAGCAATTCTTCCTTATCCTATAATTAATAGACTGTGTAAAAAATTTGGTCCCCCTCCTGGTTGTAAGATCCCTTCAAGTACTGGAAGACCACAAAGAAGTCTCCCTAGAGCCTTCCCTTCTCTAAGCTATGTAAGTCCCACTCTTTTCTTCATTGGGAAGGTGCTCCCACCCTCTGGTCATCATCATGGCTCTCTTCTGGACATGCTTTAACAGCTCCACATCCTTGTGTTGTAGACCCCAAGCTTGAACATAGTAGTCGAGATGGGACACTAAAGAGTAGAGGGGAAAAATCAGCGCCCTTGGCCTGATGACCACCCCTCTTTTGAAGCAGCCTGGAATACAATTTGCTTTCTGGGCTGTAAGAGCATACTGCTGGCTCATATCCAGCTTTTTGTCCATCAGGGCACCCAAATCCTTTTCCATAGGAGTGCTGTCAAGGAGATCTTCTCTTGGTCTGTGCTCATATCTGAGTCTGCCTTGAACCAAGTGCAGTACCTTGCAATTGGCCTTGTTAAATCCCGTTAGGTTCTCATAAGCGCACTTTTTGAGTCTTCCAGATGGTGTCTCCTTCTATTTTATCAGTTGCATCACTCAGCTTGATGTCAAAAGCAGACCTGCTGAGAGTACACTCAATTCCATCATCTATGTTGTTGGTAAAGATGAAGACACCAGCTTCAAGAGAACCCTAGGGGATACCCTAGACCATCCTCCACCTGGATATAGAGCAATTGACACAACCCTCTGGCTACAACCATCCAACTAATTCTTTATCCACCTTGCAGTCCAGCCTTCAGATCTGTATCTCCCCAGCTTAGGTATAGAGACGTGATGTGGGACCATGTCGAAGGCCTTGCACAAGTCCAGGCAGATTACATAATTTTCCCTCCCTTTTTTCTCCAGTGCTGTCTCTCCTTCATAGAAAGCCACCAGGCTGATCAGGCACAATCTGCCCTTGACGAAGCTGTGCTGGCTGTCTCAGATCTCCTCCTCATATCATGTGTACATTAACATCTCTTCCAGGAAAATCTACCCAATGATCTTCCCAGTCACAGATGTGAGGCTCATCAGCCTGTGGTTCCCTAGATCTTCCTTCTCCCCTTTCCTGAAGATGAGAGCAGTTTTCTTTTTCCAGTCATTATAATGCATGTCTGAGAGCCACAACTTTCCAAACACAGTAGATAACAGATTGGCAACCACATCAGCCTATTCCTTCATGACCCCAGCTTGCAAGTCATCTGGTTCCATAGACTTGTATCCATTAGACCTCATGAGATGGTCTTGAACTTGTTCCAGTATTACACAGGGAGGGATTTTTCTCTTCCAACCCCTGTTTAGAACTTCAGGGACATGAGAGTGATGGGAAGTCTGACTGACAGTGAAGACAGAGGCAAAGAACTCGTTAAATACCTCAGCTATCTTCACATCAGAGAAGACTATCTGTCTGTTCTCATTTATCAGAGGGTGTACACTCTCCCTGTTCTGTCTCTTCTGCCCAGTGTATCTAAATAAGTGCTTCTTGCTGTTTTTCACAGTTTTCTAATCCACATGCTGATTTACACTACTGACAGTAGTCATGCTGAACTGGGGACCAGAAGCGTTATTCCTTGCGCATAGGGAAGCCTCCACATGGACGTGTTAAGTATATGCTAAGTACTATGTATTTATAACTCTATGTGAATTTATATGCTGTTCTTGAAAAATAAATAAAATTTTATATCACATATAATCAATAACTTCAGTCTTTAACAAGTAGAGGAATAACTGCATTAAAAAAAAAAAAAAAAGAGTTACTAATACTTACTTTGTAGAAAGCCTCTGAACTACAGTATTACACAAGTGAGTTCCTGTGATGCTTTTAACATACCAGAATATGACTCTTTAGGTATTTTGTTATCATCACAAATTCTGATTTTCAGCTCAAGACCAAAAACTTGTTCCCTAAGCGGTACTAACAAAAATTGCTTCCTTTGATATTTGCTTCCATCCTTCCTTAGTATATCAGAGAGACCAACTTCTGTTCATCATCCCTTCCTTTCCAGGGACTCTGCACTTGTAGAACTTCTGATTGCTGAGGTACCTACATGTTGGCTGCCCACTTAATACATTTGAATTGTTTACTAGCTTGCAGAGTGAGTTACTTGGCCAGCTGGTTGCTTCCAAACAAATCATAAAATGGTATTCTGCCTTTTTAAGTGGCATTTAGCACAGTAATGTGAGTGCACCCTGGTTTTCTGTTGATCTTTCATAAAACTTGTAGGAAATTTTTACTGGGGAATTCTTTCAACCACCTGAAATTGGTTAACAAGATTAAAATTTTGGTATAAATTACAAACAGTGTGATCACATATGACTTAGTCTAATAGGAGACCAAACTGATATTTTATCCAGTCAGTTAATGTATTATGTTTAAGGGATTCTATGGTTGGACCTATTCCTAAATATTTACCTAAAATATGTATCAGGAATATTGTAAGACTATATTCAATTCCACCTGTCACTATGAAGAAAAATGGCGAGTTTCTTCATTTTTATTTAATTGGCACTTTCATATTTCTAGTTGTAATCTTCATCTTTCTGTTTGAATGCTTCATAAACTATATCACAAACACAGTCCCATTTTATTATTCACCTTAAATGCAAGTAGAAAATTCTTTGTGTAGTTGGGTTGTTTGACAAAGACATGACTCTTCATCTGTCATTTTTCTAGCTGCTTTTCTGTTCCTTGAGAACTATAGATTTCATTAAAAAAAAAAAAAAAAAAAACATTTTCCAGTCCTCTCTATCCTGCCAGTTGTCTCATTCATTTCAAACTCCTTATCTGTTACATTGTGATGTCAGCTTTTTGTTAAATTCACAGATATGTCTACATATTTTATCCTCCATTTTGTTAGGAAGGAGCTCTTTACAAACCTTTACAGAGCTGCACTATTGTCACTTTCTGAAACAATTTTCTAAGACTGACTTCTCCACAGGGTTTATGCAAAATTTGATAGCAGGATGCTCCTCAAAGCTCAGTCAGACTGATCAGTTTTATTTCCCTGTTTCCTTGTGCTCTATCCTATACAAATATGTTATGTCATCTTTTACTGAGTTTGTAAAATACTAGTGTCAGACAGAATCCTTTGTCTCTCTGTGCAACATCTGTTCTAGTAACTTCCCAGTCTCTGCCAAGTATTTCAACAAGGTTAATATTTTTGTAAATAAGTGAAGCTTGAAATGTATATAGTTCTACAATGTGTAACAGCAAGTGTTCTTCATCAAGGTTACATAAAGTTATCTAGAATTTTCCTGTTCGCACCTTATCTGGTGTTCATTCTTTTCAGCCTCTGCTGCTCTCACCAGGACACAAGCTTAAATGAGTCACTACTGTGTGACCAGAAATGCTGTTCCCATTTTAACAGCATAAATACTGCCACTATCTCATTTGTATCTGAGAATCTTTAGTAAGTTTGGGAGGGGGAAGGAAGTTATCTGTTTTTTGCTTGTCTGGATGGCTGTAGTTTTGTGTTTAGTAATTGGCTCTGGCAATCCCACAAGTCCCTTAGCTGTGGCTGGGCTGGATGACTCCTTAAAACCACTTTCATTTGCAGCTGCCAGACATCATGCTAGGCCAATAGAGCTGGGGAATGCAAGAAGCAGCATGAGGAAACTGAGGCCAAATTTTCTTTATCCTGGCCTATAGCAGATCTGCTCTGCTTTTCATCCAAGATGGTTGCAAATGAGCTGCAACAAGTTCAGAAATCTGGACTGCTGTTTACTGTTTGTCAGAAACTAGCAGGGCTTGCAAGACCAGTAAAGAAACAGGTGACTTCTATTATTTCTCCTTTCCTTCTAATATTTTTGAGTGCCTAAGAAGAGTTTTGGCAATGAGGCTACATTTGAAATATGTATTTCTTCACATGACAGCTGCAAGAGATAAGATTTGATTGCTTGGTTGCGACAGTTTTTCTTATTCCAAAGTAGTATCATGTGCTACAGTAACAAAATGAGTATAATCACTGCTAACTTAACCACAGCTGCACAAGTACATCCATAAAGATCTAATACTAGGAAGGGGTTTGTCTACTTCAATAAACTGGGAAAGCAAAGCTAGAAAGAGATTGCTTGGGTCCCCTGACTCCAAAATATCTTAATCTTAATATGTATGCAGAACTGTATTTCATATTACACTCTGAAAATTATTGTTAGCTGTGAGATTATATAAAGAGATTATTTAAGTTTTATGAAATTGCTGACAGACTGTGATAGTACTTGATAGTGCTAGTAGTGCTATCTGACCTGAAAAATTGAAGTCTTGCAAGTATTTGTTTAATATGAGTATCAGTACTGGACATAGATGAATGATAGTACTTTTACTGATGTAACCTAACACTGCATTCTCTGTAGACTTGTAGGTGTTTTGTGAGCTTATTTAGTTTTTGCATGATAGGATTCTGATTTCATCACAAAGATCCAAATTTGAGGCTTCCACTGCTTTTGGTTATAGGGGAATTTAGGTTAGTAGATGTAAATAGAATAACAACAGAAAAAAAAGAGTTCATCTTTAGCATGCTGAAATTCACTGGGGTGCACAGTAAGATATTTCAAGGGTTCTTGCCAATTAAATCTCCTTTCATGAGAGGATAAAACACCTGAAAGTAGTATGTAGCCTGATTAAAGCAGAAGTTTCAACTCCTATTGGGAAGATGAAAGAAAATAAACCTCTGCTAAACCCATTTTGATCCCATCTGTCTAAAAGTAAGAAAAAAAAAAAAAAACACAAAATGAAGCTATCATGCAAACACTGTTAGGTGTCATTTTTTTAAGATTTGTTTATGAAAAATAAATAATTTAAAATATAACTATTTTATTATGCTTCTTATTTCTTTTTGTATTAAGCTTTTGGAATTCCATTGGATTTTCTGATCAAAATGAATAAAAGCTATTCTTGCTTCTTTCACAATACTTATTCTCTTAAGAAAGTGAGAGGAACAGCATATAGATATTCCTTTTACTTGTATTTGTGAACTAGTTATTGAAAAATATATATACTTTTACTCATTAAGTTTACAAGAGTAGAAGCTTCACGATCCAACTGTACAGAAAATCTGGAAATTTAAAACATGAGACTTTCAGCATTGGCACTTGAAAATTACTCTTACTGTAATCCCAAATTTTTGGCTGATAGTTCCTAAAAAAGTAACTGTGAGTTCTTATATTTTAACTGTTGTTTCTAGTGCTATGAGAGGAAAAAAATCTCAAACTCTTCTTAATACTGCCCTTTTAATGTCAGTAGTAGCAGATTCCCACAGAGTGTTTCCTAGACTTACATAAATTTCCTGAAGCAAAAGAAGAGCTTAGTGTTTGATCTGAGGATTTTTGTAAACAAAAATAATTCCAGCTATGCTCTCTTCAAGATTTGTTGATGTTCACAGATCTTTTTTGCAGACTAGACCTGCATTTAAGCTCTGAATTTCTCCCTCTGAAACACATTTTGTAGAAGATAAGAATTCAGCCTATTTCCAAGCTGAGCAGAGGAAACATGCTGCTATTATAATTTAGTTTTACAGAAGCAAAAGAATAGGAGCATTGAAAAAATAAATAAATAAATAAAGGGGCAAATAGGTTAGAAATTATTTCAAAAGCAATAAGGAAGAGAAAGCACTATTATGATATCTCATAAATTCATCATGCAACTATACTTCAACATACTTCCATTTCTGCAATATTCTCTTTGAAATGTGGAAAAAAAAAACATTGAGGAAATGCCAAGAAGGGTATCAGGGGTGATCAAAGTTAAAGAATAACTAAGTAGACTAGGAGACTTCAGTCTAGGAAAGAAAAGAATGAGGACAGGTAGAGCAAGTCTATAAAATCATGAGTGGAATGAAAATAACCATCTCATTTCTTTTTCAGCAGATGAAGTAGGGAGTACTGAAACAAAATATATTAAGAAAAATAGAAGAATCACAAAATCACAACACTGTAGTGGCTGGAGGGGAACTTCGGAGATCATCTAGTCCACTTTCCCTGCTGTAGCATATATCCTAGAGTAGCTTATACAGAAAAGCATCCATGTGGATTTCGAATGTCTCTGGAGAAGTAGACACTACAACCTCAGCTTGTGTCATTGCTCTGCCCCTATCAGAGTAAATAAGTTTTCCTCATGTTCTGGTGGAACACTCTTCCAGTATCTTCCTCTTGCCTGTTATGCCTATCACTGGGCATCAGTGAACAGATCCTGGCCCCATCTACCTGATTCCTTCTTTCCTCCAGGATGAAGAGTTGTTTTCTCACAAGGGAGATACTCTTGGTCCCTCATCATCTTTGTGGATCTCCATTGGACTCTCTCTAGAAATTCCACCTTACTTTAATAGGGTAACTCAAAATTGGACACATTACTGCAAATATGGCCTCACCAGGGCAGAGTAGAGGGGTGGAATCACATTACTCAGAATGCAGGCCACACTGTTTTTCATGATCACCAGTGTACCATTGGCCTTCTTGACCCCAAGGGCTTGATACTGGCTCATGATCAGCCTTCTTTACACCAGGATAACTTGCCTACAGAGCTCCTATACAGCAGGTCAGCTCCTGACCTGTATGGATACACATGACCATTCCTCCCCAGAAGTAGGATCCTACACTTGCCCTTGTTGAATATCATCAGGTTCTTCTCCACCCAACTTTCCACCGTGTCCAGGTCTTGCTGAATGGTAGCACAGCCTTCCAGTGTGCCAGCTAGTCCTCCTGGCTTCATATCATTAGCAAACTTGCTGAGAGTGCTTTCTGTTCACCCAGATCACTAATGAAAATGTTGAACAAGACTGGATCCAGTACAGACCCCTGGGTGATACTGATAGTTACAGGACTCCAGCTAGACTGCACTGTGGATCACAGCTTTCTGAGCTCTAGCAGTCAGCCAGTTCTCAATCCACTTCACTGTACACTCATCTACCCACACTTCCTGTGCTTATCTATTATGTGAAATACTGTCTCAAAGCTTTCTGAAGTCAAGATGCACTTTTAGCCATTGATGTCTGCTCATCTACACAAGCGGTCACAGCATACAGGAAGGCTACCACATTGCTAAAGAATGATCTTCTCTTGCTCAAACTTTTCACAGGCTCAAAAGAGAACGTAGACCAAATTAAGAAGTATCTTAATGTCTGGCCTAAAACAAGAGTTGTGGCTTAAAATTTTCTGAGTCATAGCTGCTAGCTGTGAAGGTATATATTATGGAGTATCTCCTGTGCCTGTGCTCTGTCAAGATATTCTGGGCAAGACAAAATGTTGGTCTCACTCAATAGTTTTATTGATTTATACGTGTATACTTTGTATATGTATACAAAAGAGAGATTGAATTTATGGGCACAAACATACTTTGAATCCATACAGCGTTGCCAGTGTTTAACATATCTTGGAAAATTTCATAGTTTAGAAGATTAACACGAAAAGAAAGAAAGAAAGAAAGAAAGAAAGAAAGAAAGAAAGAAAGAAAGAAAGAAAGAAAGAAAGAAAGAAAGAAAGAAAGAAAGAAAGAAAGAAAGAAAGAAAGAAAGAAAGAAAGAAAGAAAGAAAGAAGGAAGAAAAGAAAGAAAGAAAGAAAGAAAGAAAGAAAGAAAGAAAGAAAGAAAGAAAGAAAGAAAGAAAGAAAGAAAGAAAGAAAGAAAGAAAGAAAGAAAGAAAGAAAGAAAGAAAGAAAGAAAGAAAGAAGGAAGAAAAGAAAGAAAGAAAGAAAGAAAGAAGGAAGAAAAGAAAGAAAGAAAGAAAGAAAGAAAGAAAGAAAGAAAGAAAGAAAGAAAGAAAGAAAGAAAGAAAGAAAGAAAGAAAGAAAGAAAGAAGAAAAGAAAGAAAGAAAGAAAGAAGAAAAGAAAGAAAGAAAGAAAGAAAGAAAGAAAGAAAGAAAGAAAGAAAGAAAGAAAGAAAGAAAGAAAGAAAGAAAGAAAGACAGACATTAACTTATTGCACTTTATCACATATCTTACCATTGTTAAATCACTAAACCATTTATTTTAAATAGCTTATGTCTTGGATCAGCTGTTCTACCTGATTCAGATCTTTCAGAATCTGTAATAAACGACCTGTCTCTTTCTTTCCAAACAGAAAGTAGACAATATGAGATAGTAAAACATTTTACAGATTTAAACTTTATCTATCAAGTTTTCTGTAGTTGAAGATCTTAATGAGAAAGTGGACTTGTATTAGCCTACTTTGCATAAAAAAATGCTGCCACTCACATGCACTTTCCTAAGATCATTGCAAGACTTACATTTCCCAAGATAACCAGATATAATCCTTAACAATTGTTTTATTTAAAATGCACTCACTCTATGTGTATTCTTTGGATTTTCCCTTTAACTTTGGGCCAGATGGTGCCAGCAGGAGCTTGTAATGTGAAGCATGTGAAGCAGTTCTTACAAATAAGGAACTTTTGAAGACATTGCCCTTCAGTGAACTGCTGCAATATGAAGGGCTACTCAAGCTGGGTTTTTTTGTTGTTGTTGTTGGGTTTTTTTTTTTGGTTTTTTTTTGTTTTTTTGTTTTATAGAAGCTATGTTTGTTTTGTTAATATTGAGTGGAGTGAGAATATAGATTTCTTCTATTTTCCAGGTCTGCACATAAAGATGTTACTTATTATCACCAGCCTGTGCACAGAACATGAGAGTAGAACAAATCTTATTGTATATGACACAGACTCCGTCAAGTACTGACAGCATTTCATTTAACTTCTCTTCATTTAAGCTGCTTGGTACCCATAGGAGGACTTGGTGTGTGAAGGAGGCAACCACAAAAGCAAGTAAATTCAGTAGATAAATGGAATTCAGCTTTTTTTGTCTGCTTTCTTCCATCCTAGCCATTCAGACTTTCATCGTTACAGTAGTGAAAGAAGGGAGTTTGAGTGAATGAATCATTGTCTTCAATAGGTGCAATAGTTACAGCCACAGGCAAATGTCATTATTGAAGTAAGGTTTCTGCGCTACTGCACAGTAAAGAAAAGCATCTTTACACACTCTGTGGTATATAGTGGTAAAACTAGAATTACGGCAGTTTAGAAAGACTTCTCTGTGATGAAATACAACATACTCAGTATTTTACATTTTATCTTAAATCAATGATACCATGTCTGGAAGAGATGCGTATTAGATTTTTGCTCTGTGAGACAACTGATATTCTGATGTTAGTTTTCTTTCCCAAGGAAAACCTAAGCTGAAAAATTTTCCAGAGAATAATCATTTCCAGGAAATGTTTGTTCAGCAGTGAAGATATTTTTCATTTTGAAACGGTTCAGACTTATTTTACATCCACCTAAGACAGAAATGTGCCTTATAGGAAAAAGAACACAGCTGTCTTATACTTTAAAAATTAGACTTCTCAGCTGCTGGGGAAATATACTTTATCTGAGAGCAGTCCTCTATGAGTAAATGTGCTCTGAAATATCATGAAAATTATAGACTATCTAAGCAGAAGTAGTGTGAAATACCCCTACTGTACTACATCAGTGAGGCTCTAAAACTGCTTAAGAAAAGACATGCATTCAGTGCACCCAGACAGAAACATGTTAAGATGGGTATACCTAACTGGAAAGTAAGTTTTGCTACTGAAAAAAAATATGACAGTATACTTTCCCATAAATTTTGTGATTTGGCAAACCTGAGTTTTATTAAAAAAAAAAAAAAGTCTTTGTTAAATTAATCAATGTCATATTTTAAATAGCAATGAGTATGAGCCAGAGTAACTTAAGACCCGATTTTCAAACTTACATTCATTAACCCATAAATTGCATGTAGTTCTGTTGAATTCAAATGTTCTGTGGCATAAAATTACGATTTCCATATGAAGGAGTATTGAAGAATTGCATCCTAATTTATTCTGCAATGCAGTTATTATTGAACAAAACATATAAGATAGCATGAAATGACATAAGCATTAGTTAAATGTTTCACTGTATGCTTTCATTTGTACCTATTGGCAGAACATAATTTTGCTTGGAGAAAAGCCACTTTTTCTGTGGTTAATGCCTCTGTTTCTTTACTCTTAAGATTAGTGGCTATAGGGAAATAATCTACAGTTAGTATTAAAACTTGCTCTCTCCTAAATTTCAGGCTGTTTGGATGCTTCCTACTTCTTTTATCCTCAGTAATTCAAAAACGAGTAGATTTGGTGAAGGCAGTTGTAAATGTTCTAGTGCCTGATTTTTTTTCCAGTGTATTTAGTTAACACTTTTATTGACTTCCATGTTTACCATCAATTCTGTTTTTCATGAGTTGATGGAATTATTTCCACACATTTTAAACTTTCTTTATTTGACTAAATCAAAGAATGGTCAATGCTTTGAAAGTCCAAGAAATAATCTGTTTTAAGAAATGCTACAAACCCTTGTCTACACAAGGGAATAAAATATTCTTCAAATTACAGTGTTGCAAATCCTATTTGTCATGGGTCTTTATAGACTTATAGTTCAAGGTGCTATCTTCATCTTGATCAGGACTAGGTTTTGATTAGATTTAATTAAGATAAAATATTTCACCTTTTGTTCACTGAGCATGTTTTGGATATGGAACAAAATCCAGATGGTCAGTGACCTAGCTAGTAAACCATCCTTTCACCATATACATTTTTTACTCATTTATTAAATACTAAAGATTCTTAAAGTCTTAGGTCTCAAAATTACCTAAATAACAAGTAGTCAGTCAGGAAACTGTATTATCAGCTTGCATTTTTTGCTCACTAGAGCTATTATTTCTGAAGTGTTAATGGAAACTTTACTTGGATATCTATGTTAAGAAGCTAGACATTATACGACCAAATATTTAGTATGTGTGAATTATAAAAATTTTATTTTTTTCTCTCAAGTTCTCACTCAAATGTACAGACTTTGTCACAAAGCCTTCCCTTATCACTCTCATTGGCTAAAGTTTTAATTTGCATTATACTTGTGACAAAGTATTATTAATAAATGTTTTGCAGTTAATATGCATGAATTTCATCCTGATCCTGAATAATAAAAAAAGGTGCCTGAATCTTAGTGAGACATACTTAATCAAATTTAAGAAACTGCTTTATTGCTGGACTAGCAGGGGATTCACACTGTGACAGATACTTCATCCAGCCATTGGCAGGTCATTTTGGCCATACAGGTACAGTGGTCAAATCTATTTTCCAGTTAGTGAGTAATTACAGTATAGAAGGATTTGTGATGTCTGTATCCAACTAAAATGATTAACATACTCCTTATATTTTTTGCAATACTATAATAATCTTGAAATTGATTAATTGGTAGAGAATCTCATATTGATGAATTAATTATGTAACTGATAATGTTTTTAGTATGTTTAAAAAGTTTGTTTCGAATTCAAAATCTTTTCTAAGCAGAAAAGACATACCCCTAGTAAATTAAGGAGGGTATAATTTACTTAACTGATCTATAATACTCTCCAGATTTAATAAAAATAGAACTCATGACTTTCAGTTCATACTGTCTCTTCAGTCTCAGTGCAGAAAACAGTTCAGTGTCTCAGGTTCATTCTGTTCTTCTAATGATTCTCCTCAAACAGTTTTAAATGATTAAAAAAATCTGGTCCAGCAAAGATTTGACTGCATGCTCTCTTTGAGAGCATGCTTGAGAAGTCTGAAGTATTTTCTAAAACATGCCTCTCAATTTAGAAACTTTAACAATTGAATAAGAAATATAACTATCTTTTTTGTGTTTTATGTGTTATGAATTACATTATATAATGTTCAAACAAAGTTGCAGCATAGCTGTGGAGAGATGAATCAACTGCAGGAGTGCAGACAAGGAAAAATCACTCTCAAGCGAAAGAGCAAACTGTGGTAAAAAAACTTGAGCTCATGCTAACTGACAGAATGAACCCAAATTATTCTTAGCAGCCCTAAATAGTGCCAGAGTCAGTATCATATTAGTCATCTTTGCTGTTAACATTAGTAGTCTCATGCAATTCAGTTTCATGAAGTAGAACCAGTATGGGAAGTGAGCCTTCTCTTGCTTGGGAACAATCTTCTGAGATTCCTAAGAGAAATACTACTTAGGCATGAAAAACTTCAGAAAATAGATGCATAAAGGCATGGCAAAATGTGAAGATAGTTCACTGCATCCCTGAAATAGGAGTAAGAAGAGGAATCTTGCAACTGCTCAAGGGGAAAGTTCTTCATTTTCTTTTAATTTCAATTGTTTTCAAAATTAATAAGGATTTGAAGGGTCTAACGGAGAAGGACAACTTTCTTTATTTGTGTTTTAATATGTACATTAGATGTAAAGCTATGAAAAGAGAGAGCTTGAAAATTAATTTTGTTCCACATTAGAAATTTAGCATTACAATTTCTTATCCAGTTGTACATCCATATGTAGATTGATTGAATATTCTTTCTAAAGTATATAATTGACATCAATCTTAACTTATTTCCTAATTGATTTTTTAAAATTTTTATTTATTTTTATTTTTATTTTTGTGAGGGTAAACTGGCCCATTTAAAGTGGTACTGTTACCAGGAAGAATAAAACAAGGGGAAAATAATGCATTAAACTTTGTGTTTACACATGAAATATTTCATACTTGTAACTGGAATATGACCTCTCTGACTTAGACAAGCTATGAATAAACTTTTATCAAAATACTTTATCTATACAGATACTAAAGATAGATAGATACTTAAAGATAGTTGAAAGCCATCTCTGCTTCGGTGACAATACAGATAAATCTATGAGATGCATATAATTAAAACCTGAATTGGATGTAAGGTGAGATATCACAGTACAAAATATTACACCTCTAAAATATTAGTCCCTTCACAACTCTTTTCAGGTACAAGTGGTCTTTCATTGCAGAGATTCTTCCTCCTACTTAAATATTTCATTATTAAGACAATGGTAATAATTGAGATATCATTCAAACTGTCAGTTGGGTACGAATGTTTACGCTTCATGATTCAGTGCACCATCAACAAGTTTTCAAATCACACCAAGATCTATGATGTGGTCAGTGTGCTGGAGAAAAGTGATGTAATCCAGAATGTCCTAGACAGCCTTGAGAATTGGGCCCACGTGAACTTCATGAAGTTAACAAGACCAAGTGCCAGGTCCTGCATCTGGACTGAGCCAACCTGAAACATGGATTAAATTCACTGTAACAGCCACTAACAGGTTGAAGAGAGGAAGTGTGTGAGATCTTTTGGTTTGTTCAGCCCAGACAAGAGACTGATGGGAGGCCTTATGGCAGCATACAGCTCCCTCACAGGGGAGCAAAAAGTGGATTATAAGCAGCATAAGAGGAGAAAGACTGGACATGAGACAGTAAACTATCAGCCTAGAAAGCCAGCCATATCCTGCGCTTCATCAAAAAGACTTCTATTTGATAGGGAAGTGCTTCTCCCTCACTATTCGCTAAGACGCCGCTTGGAGTAGTGCTCCAGAGCTGTCAGCACACATGGACCTGTTTTAGCATGTACAGAAGAGGGTCATGAAGATTGTTCATGGGCTGAGGCACCTATTTAACATAGAAAGGCTGAAAGTATAGTAAAGAGAAAGCTCTGGAGAGACTTTATAGCAATATCTACAGGAGGTCTACAGGAAAGGGGAAGAGAATCTTTTTCAGGGATTATAGTGACAGTACAAGGGATAATGGTTTTTAAATAAAGAAGGGTATATTTAGGTTAGATATTAGGAAGAAATGGTTTATGATGAGAGTGATGAGACTCTGGAACAGCTTATCCAGAGAAGCTATGGATACACTCACCACACCTGGAAACTTTCAAGTCCGGGGTGGATGAGCGTTTGAGCAACTTGAAAGAGCGAAAAGTACTCCTGTTAAAATGTGGGGAGGTAAATCTAAATGATCTTTATTATACTCCAAGTGAGTTGCTACCAGCACAGAGAAGAGAGGTAGGATCAATTATTTCAACCTGCTGACCCTACTTCTTTCAATGAATCCCAGGCTACAGTTGTATTTTTGGACTGCAAGGGCACACTGCTGTCTCATGACCAGCTTCTCATCCATCAACCAGTATCCTCAGGTCTTTCTTTGGCAGGGCTTTGCTCCATCCTTTCAAACCCCAGCTTATACTGAGTGGATGTTGTCACAGCCCATCTCCAAGATGTTGCACCTGGATTCACTGAATTCATGGAGTTCACATGGGCCCAGTGCTCAGAATTTCTAGGTCTTTCTGGATGCCACACCATCCCTCAGGCATGTCAGCTGCACCACACAGCTTATAGACATCCACAAACTTGCTGAGGGTATACTTAATTCCACTGACATTGTCATTGATAAACACACTAAACAGCACCTGTTCCAATACAGATCCCTGCAGGACAGCTCTCATAATTTATTTCCATCCACACATTGAGCAATTGACTGCTAGTTGTCTATGACAGTCTGCCACTACAAAATAAACAATCACAGAATTGTAGGAGGTGGAAGAGACCTCTAGAGATCATCTAGTCCAACCTCCCTGTCAAAGCAGGTTTCCTAGAACAGCTTGCACAGGTAGGCATCCAGAAGGGTCTTAAATGTCTCCAGAAAAGGAGACTCCACCACCTCTCTGGGCAACCTTTTCCAGTGCTTCATCACCCTTACCACGAAGAAGTTCCCACAAACATTTGTGCAGAACTTCCTATGCTTCAGTTTGTGGCCATTTCCCCTTGTCACCACACACTGCTGAGAAGAGTCCAGTCTTGTCCATTTGACTCCCACTCCTTAGACATTTATAGACATGTAGACTCTGAGTCTTATTTTTTCAAGGCTGTACAGACTCAGGTCTCTCAGCCTTTCCTCATAAGAGGGGTGTTCCATGACCTTTATCATCTTTGTAGTCCTCTGCTGGACTCTTTCAAGGAGATCCCTGACTCTTTTGTACTAGGGAGTGAAAAACTGGACACAATAATCCAGGTGAGTCTTCACCAGGGAAGAGTGATCTTCTGAAGGAGGAAAAAATATTTACATATAAACTAGAGTAGCTTTTGTTGGTTTGTGTCATTTTTTCATTTCTACATGAAAGACTTCCACAAGTTTTAGCTTTCCTTGCATTCATCCCATCTTAAAGTATCAGGTCTTAATTCACTGAACTATACTAAAATTTAGTGTATTGATTTGTTTTGCTTTTCTAAAGTATGCTTGCTGTGAAAATCCTTTACATGTTCTATGGGCTGAAGATCATACAAATATGGAAAAGAGCACAAAGTTCTGGTTTATTTTATGCTGTTTCCCTCTGATTTAAAGAAAAAATGTATATTCAGGCAATGTGTGGCCACTTGCTATTTCATTCTGGGATATATACATACCCAAGTATATCTGAGTTATACAAAAATATTTTCCAAGGTAAAAATACGCTAAAAAAAATATTCTACTTACCATCAGTCATTCTGATGAACAAGCTGACATTACATAAGATTAGTGCCAGCTGATTGAACATCACTGGGGGAAAGTGTTTCCAGGCAGATTTAATTTCTCTTTACCCACTTTTCTCATTAAAATTGGTCAGATTACTTGGACATGTAATGTGACCATAATAATCACGGAAGTCCCTTTATCAGTGCATAAGATTGTAGAATTTCTGCTGAAAAAATGAAAATTCCTTTAATAGAGACCTTGAAAGGTAAAACCATTTTTCTGAAACCTAAATATCTTGCTAAAGCAAAGCATAAATAATAATTATATATCTGTGAATAATAATTACATAATCTAATTCTATCAAGATTCAGTGGAGGTTAGTACCTTCTCTGGATGTAGTACTGAGTTGCTCATATGTGGTTTTCCATTGCAGAACCCAAGCCTTGCTATTTCCCGCTATAGCTTTGGAGGTGTGAGGGAACAAAGCAAAAGAGTGGGGCACAATTCTATTTAAAACTGTGGAGTGTTTTCTTCACAATCTGAATTTATTTGCATAGGAAATTAATAGCCAATTTTAGTCAATGTCCACCTGCATTTGTATGTCAGACTTGTCTGTACTGTATGTACAGCTACTAGTACTTATTATAAATGTCTACTGTAAAGACATAAATAGTCTGTAGAGAGTGAGTCAGCAGGCTTAATTTATTTTCAAGACCTCTATTGTAATAAAAATTACCTGAAGTAATAAAAACAATGAAGCTGCTTATATTTTTGTTTCATAAGCATGAAATAATACTAGAAAATCCATACAGCAGAAAATTAATGTTAAAATAACACACTATTTTTTCTGTCCTTACTGTTTCATCCCTATTTCTCCTTATGCCTTACCTGCAGACTGGTTTTTCAGATGGAAAAATAAACCTGATATTTCCCTGGCTTCTGGTACGCTTGATTCTTGTATGGACTTTAGAAAAAAAGAATGGAACTTTTTCTAACATTCCATTTAGGGTTGGAGATCTTTCTAGATCTCTCATTCAATAAATAATATCACATTAAAAGTAGTAAGGATCCATAAGAAGACCAAAGACATTCTGCTTCAATTGCAATCACAGAATCTTCATATTCAAACACCCAATATATATGTATATACATATGCCTAAGCACACATAAATACCCTTATATGTATCTCTGCATGTTAGTAAGAGATCACAGAATCACAGAATTGTAGGGATTGGAAGGGACCTCTAGAGATCATCAAGTCCAACCCCCCTGTCAAAGCAGGTTCCCTACACCAGGTAAAGAGGTGCTAATCTGAAGCACAAGGTTTTGATTTAGTATGTAATACTTTAATATCATAAAATGTAATATTATATTGCCTCTGCACTTTTTTGAATAAATATTTGTGAAGTACCCTAAGATGGGATCCAGTTGCATAAACAAGGGTGTCTATTTAAGAAGCCATAAATTATCCTATTTGTCCTCCAACAGCCACTTCAGAGCAATGCAGGTCTCTTGTCACATACCCACCAAACTCGGCGGAGTGTCTGAATATGATCTCTGAAATGGCCCTGCTATGGATACCTGTTCTAGGCAACTAAATTCAGCCCCTCGATTCTGATTCTCCACAAACCAGTAGTTTCAATATTGTTTGATAAAATTCTCAGTTGCTTTTGAAGTACATATTTATGTACACACAAGCAAATTTTTGTTATTCTGGTGAAAGTAAGGGAATTTTGCTGTTTGACTTGATTATTCAAATTTCTAAGATTTATTCCTTAACTTCTGTTACTGTGTAGAAAAGTTATTTGTAAGTAAGTGTCAGAGGAGAGAAATATTTTATGTAGCTCTTCAGGGATGAATATTCTCTTGCCTGTCAATCGCTGGTATGAACTTGAGTGCATGAAACTATGTTGTTTTTTGTGTGTTTCCTGGAATAATTTCTAGCCTCCATTTCAGGATTTGGCCTTTTGTATCCCCCCCAGGATTGTAAACCTGTGCAACACTGGGTATGTCATTACATACATATCGATTGTGTTAGCATACACTGCTGCGATGGTCCCAGCTCAACTTCTAGCTCTATCAGATCCCACTGTTCAGAACTACAACAACTGTGCCATCTTTGCAACTTCTGTTCATTTGACTTCTTTTGTTGTCTTTTTCTTTCTTTGCTCTGTTATTATTTCTCATTTGACATTGCTGTTTGTCAGCCCTGGATTCATCTGAGGTAGAATTTGTTTTCCTCAGTGTTTGGTACATTGTTATTTCTTGGTTTTAAGAATGAAAACAATGTTAGTCACATAAATGTTTTAGCTGATGCTGAGCAGTACTGCACAGAACCAAGGACATTTCAGTTTTACTGTCCTGCCAGTGAGGGAGCTGAAGGGATATGGGGCACAAGGAGATGGTAGGGAACAGAACCAAAACAGCTGACTTAAAATGTCCAAATGGGTGTTCCATACAATTTGATGTAACATGAAAAAAACCTGTAAAACTGAGGGGATTTGGTTGAGGGAGGCTGACACTGCTGAGCGACAAGCTGGACATTGGTCAGCAAGTGGGGAGCAACGGAGCTGTGAATCATTTATTTTGTGTATATCTATGTGTGTGTGTATATCTAAATCTACATCTATATCTATCTATATATATAGGTATATATATATATACACACATATGTGTGAGGATTGCTCTGAAAGTAATTCCTCTTATTTTATCACATCCTCATTGTTGGCTTGGAAAGACTACTGAGAAGACATTGAGACCCAGGAGAATATCCAGAGAAGGGCAACAAAACTGGCAAGGATTCTGCAGCATAAGTCTTATGATGAATAGCTGAGGGAACTGGGGCTGTCTAGTCAGGAGAAGAGGAAATTCATGAGAGATCTTATCACTCTCTACAATTGCCTGAAAGGAGGATGTAGGGAGGTGGAGGTCAGCCTCTTCCTATCACTAGGTAACTTAGAGATGGGATGAGAAGTAGTGACTTTAAGTTGCACAAGGAGAGGTTTACACTGGATATTAGGAAATATTTCTTCTCAGGTAGAGTGGCGAGGTATTGGAATAGGCTGACCAGTGTCAACAGTTTACCGGGCTGGATCGACCCGGTTCTGTGACGATCGGTGCGGGGGACCCACGGACCCACGCCCCAGGAAAGGGCAAGGAAAAAGGGAAAAGGGAAAAGGGAGATGGGCCTAGAAACAAAACAGCGGCAACGATCTGAGGAGGAAAGCTAATTTACTAAATAAGATATAGAAAGCAAAATAACACAATATAATACAATATAATTGGAATTGAGGCTAATAAATCAAATAAAATGAGCAAGAGAGAGTGTCCGATAAACTGAAGGCCTTACGCTAACGCTGAAGGCGATACGGCAGCGAGCACCCACTGCTGAGTCGATCCCGAAGGAAAGAGAGCATCCCGTGACCGCTGAGGGTTTTTATCTGTTCCCTCTGAGCGGAAAACACGTAAAAATACAAAGCATCACAAAGTCCTCTGGGGAATGTAGTGCTTCTTCTCTTCTGAGACAGGTATACCTGGAATTATCAATGATCTATGGAGCTGGAGTATTAGCTCTTTAACTCTTAATGTAATACATGATGTTATGATGTGGAATACCAGTACCAAAAAATCATAAAACCATGACAACCAGGGAGGTGGTAAAGTCTCCATCCTTGGAACTTTTCAAGAAAAGGGTAAATGCGGCAGTAAGGGGCAAGGTTTTGTGGGCATGGTGGTGCTAGGTTGATGGTTGGACTAGATGATCTTAGTGGCCTTTTACAACCTCAAGGTTTCTATCATTCTGTCATTATTTTTGGCCCATGATATCAGTGGTATGGCAGTAGAGGCTGAACCTTCTCACCAGTATTCAATATAATTTGCTGCCACGCAGCCAGTGGCAACAGAGAGTCAGTCTGGTGAAATGGTGTCTGACATGGAAATACTTATGAATGAGAAGTGTGGAAGTGAATTCCTCCATGCAGAAAAAATGGCACCTGTTGAAAGTTATCAAGGCTTGGGGAATGCTTATGGAGAACAGATGGTGGATGTGAGCACAGTGAGGTGGTGGGTGGTACATTTTAACAGTGGTAACAGTGACAGTATAATCTCCATTGGTGCAGATTTTTATGACTACAGCATTCAGTCTCTTCATCGCTGATGAAAATGCGTAGCTAATGGTGGTGACTGCTGAATAGTGTTTTGTAACTGAGAATTTGCTCTATCAAACGTTGTATCAGAACTGTATCTATATCTATTTGTGTGAAAATAAATAGCTGGCATTCCTTTTGGAGCAAACAAAGTATATGATTGACAGTACTATTATTTCACTTTCCTTTTTCTGTCATAGTAGAATGAATGAAAGCCTGCCCACCAGATAAACCCACAACATTTGTACACGCAATTTTTGCTTCCTTCAGTGCCTGTATGAGTTGCTTCACCATGTAGATAAAGTAAAAAAATAATTAAATCTTCTTGTTTTACATTGCTTGCAACAACAGGTACATATAGATGTCATGTCTTGCACTGAGGTCTTTCATCTGCCATCTCTTCTGGGGTACCTCCAAACTCCTCCACTGCAGCGACACCCAGCCAAAGATGCTCTCTGGAAAGCTGTATGACTTCTTACCAAGTTGCATTGGTTGACACAACTCACAAATTCTCCTTAAAGAGAGGCCTTGTTTCTTTATAAGACAGTAAAACATTATTTACTGTGACTGCTGCTCAGATGGGCTTGATCTTAGTTTAACTTTGGTCTGTAATAAGTAGTCTGTACATCAGGTTTCCGTTTTCATCTGGACATTCGTGCACATAAAACAGAATTGTTTCCCAGGACCATTGTATGTTTAAACAGACTTGGACTGTTTTTAGCAATTTAAAAATACTACCAGCACTGCCAAGCTGTCTTTTGAAGGTACTTAAAGGGAGTTCAGAACAAAGCCAGCTGGGAATAAATTTGCTTTCTGCATTCTGAATCTGCAAGTCTGAAGCTGCATCAGCTTCTTTAGCAGCATTATCTTCCAGGACAGTGCTCTGACAGCTGGGCAGCAGGAGACAGCTGACCTACAAAAATATATTTTGCTCTGGAAAAAAAGGAATAATTTAAAACTTCATGCACTAATCAGTAAATTGTAATAAAACGTAAGAGGCAGGAGAAAAGAGGGTTGTAGCTGAGGCATCTAGAACCAGCTGAATGTACTATACACAGTAATTTCATGTAGGTATGAAGGAATTGAAGCATTAGTCAAAGTGCATTGCTAATAGATAAGATGAAGAAATCGAGTGCTGTTCTCATAACTTTTAATAAGGCATCATATTAGTAAATAGGATGAAATAATTTATGAAATACTTTCATAGTCACGACATATAGAAAGATAAAGTTATCTGCTATGGTAAATCTTTCACTCACTATGCTCAACTGAAGACAATGAAATTCCACAAATTTAATGAGACCTTCCAGTATCAGCTGTCCATATTCTGCCTGAAATTGAGCTGTTGCTGTTCATAGGAAGTAAATTATAGCGATAGCCAAGAAGGAACTCCTTCTTGGAGTGGAAGCTTAAGTTGCAGATTACTCTAGAACATTCTTACAGTGCATCAGGGTAGTAGTGGAAAAATTTCACAGATACCTCTATTTGGTGCATAAAATTACAAGCTTACTGTGTTTTATCATAGTGTTTTCTTCTTTTTGGCTGAAGTGTTTTGCACAGTTGTCTTGGAAAGAAATGTGGAAGCAGATATTAATTAGTGGAGACAGAAGAACATGAAGTTATTCAGCAAGAATAGAAAGGAAACTCTGACTTGCCAAGGTGTAATATTCAAGTCAATATCTCTAGCACAAGTATAAAATTCAGAAAGTATAAGCTCAGAACACATTTAATTTCCACTTCGGAGTTCCAATATTTTGATGACATATTGAAAAATTACAGACACCAATTGATGTAGTGGCTAAAGAAGTTACTGTGTCATTTTATGTACTGTCAAAAAAGAGCCCTTTTTAAATATGCTACAAATCAGTTTTCTGAATTTAGTAGAACAGTAACACAAAAATGCTAAGTGACTATAAGAGAGATCAGCTAAAATCACTGACAACAACAGCTTATCCTCCAATGTTGTTTATTTTGATTTGCTGGTTTTTGTTTGTTTTGCTTGTTGTTGTTGCTGTGTTGTTGTTTTTATAATATAACTCTACCAATCTATGTGCATTAGCAAGCTGTTTTAAGAATACATTGTTTGTCCAGAAAAATGTTCCACTGCACAGCAGGAAACTGTTGGCCGGGTTCCCAGTGCTACTGGTGGAGGGGCATTGAGTATCTGTACTATTTTCTGTGTGCCTCCCACCTAAGCTTTGACTGGTATAAACACCACGGAAAAATCCTTCTCTGTGTTTCGATGAACATAGAACGTACAGAGAAGGAAAGCAAAGACTTTGCAGTGGTTGATGAGAATCATAAGAGAAAATAACTTTTTATAGCCTAAAAGAGAGAATCAGGTCAGGTGGATGGAGGTGAGGCAGTCACAACAGGATTTTAGCTTATAAAATATCTTTAGTGAAACAGTGCATATAAAATATGAAAACTCTTACTTCCCTCCCCCAAGCCTAACCCTCTCCCTAATAAAAAAAAAAAAAGGAAAAGAGAACAATGAATTAGAATTTAAGGAGAGGCTAGAGTTCAAGTGTTGAAGCAAGGCAACTGGTAAATTAGAAATTCTATGGAAAAAAGAAATATTTCGGACATGTCTGTGTCAGTGTCAAAAATCCAGTATGAACAAATGGATGTTTTCTGGCTCTGCTTCCTGAGGAGCATATCCTTTTTCATCCTCCACAACTCCAGAAAAAGCCTGTCTCCTGTGGAACTTTTGTGATAGTATATCTGTGAGAAGAGTGTAGGAGTCTTTTTTTCCTATTTATACTCATGCTATGCATGTAGCACTTGTAGACATGCTTGGATTAAGAGCCATACTTCTGGTTTTAAGTAAGTCAAGGACTTAGTTGCACACACTTGTATACATTAAACATGAGAAGCCTAAATCTTTGGTCTTCAGTACCTACTATCTAAAACTGAGAATGCACATTTAATGCAATATCAGCACCATATAAAAATTACAGTGGTGACGATAGAAGAAAAAACATCTTTAACTACTAATGTAGCACAAAATATGTTTATTATAAGTGCACATTTTCACTAAATACTATGGTACTTATGCGAACTACTGTTATTACCCACTAGATGCACACCGTTCATTCCATGGATTTGAAGTTATTTTAGGTATGATCCAGTACTGTGCCCAGAATCACCCTTCTTGTCTTCAGAGACAACAGTTTGCAGTAAAAGATTCTTCACTATTTTTGATCTAGCTCAGATACCTAGCAAAGCCTGACCATTATAGAAAAATGGCAAATGTTCCTGGGATATTAAAAAAAAGCAATGGAAGAAATGAGCTGAGTCTCCCAAAGTGTTTTGCCTAAAAAGTGTTTTACCAGTATATGCTCTCCAGGAAACAATAGGAAATCTGGGCAGGGCCTAAAGGAAAGCTGGGGAAGGACTTTTTATAAGGGTAGATAGTGACAGGATGGGGGGAAAATGGTTTTAAAGTGGAAGAGTGTAGATTTAGACTAGATATTAGGGAGAAATTCTTTACTGTGAGGTTGGTGAGACATTGGAGCAGGTTGCCCATTGAGGTTGTGGATACCCTTCCCCTGAAAGCATTCAAGGCTAGGCTAAATGGGACTTCAAGCAGCCTGATCCTGAGGGAGGTGTCCCTGGCTATGACAGGGGTTTGAAAATAGATGATCTGAAGGGTCTTTTCCAACCCAAACTATTCCATGATTCTATGACTTTTCCAAACCTGGAAAATTTAATGGGAAAAAATGTGTCTCCTGTTTTAAGATAAAAAATCTTCACTTCCTTCAGACTTCTACTATTACCCCTCTCAAGAGCTTCCCAGACACTAACATCGGTTTACTGTATGGTTTTGTTCAAGTGAACCACTTGCTCTGTTATCACTTTTTTTCAACAGAGTAAATAATATTTCCATAATGCAAGACTAACTTACTATCAAAATATTAGTTTGATATGACACTGTACTGTATAAGCAGCTTACTCCTGTATCTGTCTAGTGCAGCAGAATAATGTAAGCACTAGTTCTGTCTCACATAGCATTTTGCTAAGCTAGTACAGTGGGAAAGAAATTTGCTAAGACGCTAAAGGTATTAAAATATTAATATTTAATACTGATATGCAGAATATATGAATGTTAATCTTAGCCATTGTTGTTCCTAGCTACTGCCTTGGGGTATTAGGAAGTAGTATATTTCTGATTAACCCAAGACACATGCCACACAAAGCACGTGCACTGTCCTGATAAGGTAAAAAGTATGTTTTGCCATGTAAACATATTAGGAGTCAAAACTATTTTGAAATGATCCTAGCTTTGAGGTCTCAGTACTAACTAATTGAGTTTTCTAATTGCATGAAGAATAAATTTCTTCCTGCTGACTCTACTGGAATTTATTAGAAATTTCTAGAACATTTTCAAAGTCTGTAAATCCAAGTTGTTAACTGCGGCTTTGTTCAACTTACAGGCAGGCCGGAGTGTAATTCACCCTTTCCATTAACAAAATCAAATTACATTTTTGGGGGGTCTGCTTTTTCAGGCCACAGAGCTGCTTTGATGTTACTCTTGTACTTTGTTACTCTGATGTGAGAAATATCAGTGTTCCTGGTGGGGGGAATCTGCTCACATATTCTGTCTAGAAAGTCACCATGTGGAACTTGTTAGTTAAATCGGTTTTCTTGCTGCCATGGTTTTCTGGCTAATAGCAGAAGATCCAAGACTGGATCTAGTTCACTTAGTCATTTAAGAACATACAAGATATTTCTAAAGATGTGAGGGAAACAGTTCTGGATGCTTTGCTTTTTTCAGATTGTTCCTGCTGCAACATAACTTCTCCACATGGAGAATTCTAACTTCTTATGATAGACATTAAGAAGTAATCAAATCTTTAATACAATTAAAAATGTGGCTAGAGAATAGTACACGTGAAATAGTGTTCTTGTAAAGTTATCTGGGTCTGAATTCAACACTGAAACCAACCATAGTTGTGTATTAGCCCACAATGTTAGAGGGGAAGCATTTCACACAGAAGCTCAACCATTAATGCAAACTAGACAGCTGCTCAGAAATTCTAGTTGTTTTGGCAAAGAAGCATTCTAAGTCAGATGAGAAATACTTAAAATGAAGTTGGACAAATAGTTTAGGCTGCAAAATGGTGGGTGAAATGTGGAAATTATAATCATATTATTAGAGAGTACTTGGTATTAATAATGAAATGCAGTCACAAAATTTTCTTAATTAGTAGACGAAAAAACAGACATGTAAATGAAGATCTGTATAATATGAGAGGTGTTCAGGGAGTTATGTCTCCTGTCTCCTATTTTATTATGTTCTTAGTCCATGATATCAGTAGTTGATCTGTTCTGGTCAATTAAAATGGACTGCATGGGCAACATTTTCATAGAAATAATTCCATCATAGCATCTGTGAACCAGTGGGTCAGCTCCTCTGGTGCAGAAAATCTGCTTGTAAAAACTATGAACACAGCATGTAGGCTCTTCTTCATCACTGGAAAAGATGCATAGCTAATGGTGATGACTGCTAAAAAAATGCATTTTCAGTTGAAAATTTCTTCTATCAAACTGTTTTACTGTGCTTTATGTGTCTGTTATAGGTACCACAGAAATAAATAGGAGGTATCACTTTTGGAGTGACCTATGTACAGAGTGTCTCATGTCTGCATACAGTTAACATGAACACATCAGAATTTATGCTACAAATAATATAGAACCTAACTACAGAAATTGTTGCATATATGAGGCTCTTTTCTGTTTAGTACTGCGCCAGGCATAAGTGATGAAATTTCTCATTGACTTCTGCATACAGGTATGGGAGAAAACATCATAGAGTTAAAGTGTTAATAGGCACCTTGAAAACATACCTGTCTTCACAGAGGATATACGGAATATAGAACTGAGATTAGTGATGATTACCAACAGGAGTAAGCTGTGGCTAAAAAGGCAATCTGAACTGAAGTCCAAAAGCACACTAAAACTGATCAAAAATGCAAAAGGAGACCTTGAAATTGGCAGCAGTACCAATGTTTTTGCCAGGAAAATAAAGTACATTATGGCTTTAAAAGTTAAAAAGGAGAAATTAATAAACAATATTTACTAAACAATAAATGTAATGAGTTTTGGTTTTGTTTTGTTTTTAAAGAATATGAGGACAAATAGCGCTCTGACGCTATGTTGGTAAAGAGAAAGAGGACACTGCTTGAGAAACTTGATTGGCTTGAACAAATAGTTCTTGGTGTCCATTTTTGAGCAGACAGGTTGGACCACATGACCTCCAGAGGTACCTTCCAATCTGAACCATTCTTTCTATCCATATTCCTGTGATTCTGTGACTTGGAAGGTGTTAATGTATATGTAAACAAATTCGTGGACAAGCGAACCACTATTTAAAGATTGAGGAGATGTCCCTTAAGAGTGTTCAGTGAGCTGATGCAATTTTATCTAGACACTAACAATGTAAAATGTACATGTTATGTATACTTCAGGTTCGGTTTGGTTTTGATTTTTCTTTTTTTTTCAGATTTATAACTTAAAATTATTTTATTTCTTTATAATGAAATTCATGGAAATATGGCCACCATGACATACATGACATAACAACAGATTTAAGGATCTCTGGATAGGAAATCTGGCAGATATTTAGGGATTTGTCTCATTTACTCCCAAAATTATGAAAAGGCAAACAGGTAAACACCATCTCTCAACATGATGAGTCACAGATCATATTCAGTTTTTATGGTAAAAATGGGGTCTTAGAAGACTCTCCTAACCAGACAAAAATAAATTCAGGATTTATCACAGGATCTATCTGTTAGAGAAAGTGATAATGAGACTGAGGGAGGCATATCCTCCTTCTGAGTCAAAGGATGTGAGGTTCAGATGAAGATAGAAGCCAGTCAAAATCATCACAGATGTAATTTCAAAGAACTGGAAGACAAACAAGAAATGGTGGAAGGTATGAATGCCTAAAATCCCAAAACTGTGAAGAAGGGTGGGACAGGAGAGAGAAGAGGAAGAGACTGAAGTTTTCTTTAGAATCAGATAACAATTATCTATGGAGCTAGGAAATTAGAGTGACTATAAGCAGTAGAACCCTTCTTTCTTATATAAGAGTTTAAAAACTCACTCTATTTGCAACTTGCTTTTAAATGTGACCTAAAATGTGATTTAAACATGAATATTAGAGAATTCTGTTGCATTTTAAATCAAAATTATTTTGAATTCATTAAAAGCAAGACAAAGTAGATTTTGAAGTATGTTGTTTTAAAGAAAAAAGTGTAAATGTTTGTTTGTAACTTTCCTACTTTATTTCAAAGGTAAATGGATGATTTTAAAGATAAAAGCAAATCATAATTAAAACTAATGTTGTGGTAATACAATTAAAACATTGCAGGGTAATCAGGTATTATCTAATAGCTAAGCGACTGTGAATGTATGCTTACTTTTAAGTATAAAATTTACAGACATTTTTGTCTTAGTTAAACGTCAGTAGAAGTGATTTAAAGCAGGCTGCATTTCACAACTGAGGAAGACTGAGAAGGTGTTCAGAAAGAAATGCTGATAGCACAGTGAGTGAATTTAGTATACATTGGTCATATACCTTAGTCCAAATTCAATGTCATGTTTCTATTAGAATGGAATGAGCAGTTTGATAAATTAACTGAAATATTTTGCTCAATGTTAATCCTGATTACAAAGGAGTGGTAAATTTTGCAAAGCTCTGAATTGTGATGATATCTACTTACTCTATAATTACACAAAGCCTCAGGAAAGATTAACTTTTTCCCAGGTATTCACTAGATAAGATCCCAGTTGATTTCGTTATCTTGAGGCCCTTCTGAAAGTTCAGCAGGTACTTGTTACTGTTGTTTCTGTTTTAGTTTTGTTGCAGTTTCTTTTCTTTATTAAGTATATTCAATATATATTTTGACTATTTTTTTTTTGAGAAAGTAAATGGAAGGCAGTCTTAGAAATAATAATTCAGAAAGACTCTGAAATTATTAATTAAAGATAGTGATACAGTTGTGGAAATTCAGTGAAGTGGCATTCCATCCCAGCTTAGTTCTACAGAGACATAGCTCAGGAAGCTGGCTTTTTGTATATCCCCATTTCTTTGAATCCTGCACTGGTTTTGCAATATTACTTTCTAATGTCCCCACCAGCTCTGATATCCTCCACACCAAATTCATCCTTCCACAAAAAAAACAGTTGGCACAAATAGAGCTGTTTTTATTTGCTATTCACCTGCAGACTGTTTCACTATGTGTTTATTGTATGTAGGAAAGCAGTCGTTTCTATCATTTGACTGCTAATTGTTATGCAGTGTGCAAAGCAAAGTTCTATTTCATATACCTGTGATGTTTGTTGCGCCTCCACTGTTCTCACTGCCTTTTACTATTTGTATCACATAAGTAGCCAAGAGATACTATCTCTTCATTTTTCATTGTAAAGTATACTGAGTGCCCTTAAGGAAGGCTGAGTGAAACCATAGAGCATATGCATTCATATGAACCTATGAAATTTTCTGACTTTAATGGGTTTTGCCAACTTCAGTCTATTTATTAAGGAAAACAAAGTTGTTGAGGATATATGAAATGCTTATCAATCCTCACGCATTTCAAGTCGCATGTTCAATTTTTTTGCCCAACATTTAGATCACGTACAATGATCAGATCTGGTGTTTTGACTTCAGCAGTTTCAGGTATGTGGCAATTACTGTCTAACTTCTCACTTCCGTCTTATTGAAGCATTCCACATAAAAGTGAAGCTATTGCATTGCTGTTGTAGTGATGATCTAAACTACAAAAAATAAACATTGCCAGTGTAAATCTCCATCTGGAGATCCATGGTGTTGAGATATGTTTCTTTGTTCTCTGCTTCCTTCCCTTCAGTCTCTACAGATGTTGCCTCTAGGTCTCACTTCTGGGGTAATTGCATCCACACTTGAAATTTACTCTTGCACATCTGCTTCTCTAAAGTTTATTTTCATCTTAGAGATTTCAGAGCTATGGTTGTTAGTGATTTTTTTTAACTTCATAAGGCAAAGATTCAAGTGGTATCAATTAGTACTGTGTCTCTGACTTCAATAGCTCTATATTGAGTTGCCACAACCACAGATTTGGCCTGACACTTCTTTGGGTCTGGGACATGTTCCTCTGAGTATTCTTTAATTAACACCAAATTTTCATCAGTCTCTCTCCCCTGTTTCTGCTAATTGCTACTACTGTTGTGCATGCAGACTAAGAATATATCTGTGAATTGAGGCTTGCTCTGGATGACCTCTAATGTATGTGTGACTTTTTACTGAGGACAAAGAATTACAGATAAAGAAGGATGCTCAATCTTCTCAGATGTGTTTAATGTCTCAGTAAAGCATGCATTGCAATTAGTTTTTATTTTTGTTCTCAGTTTTCAATAATCAGACTCTCTACCCAAAATCAACTACCATAATAAAAAAGACAATAGAAATGATGAACAATATGAAGATAGTCAAAACTAACAGAGAACTAATCCAATTATTCTATGACATTATTTCTTCATACATTAATGCCTTTGAAATTTTGAACTAAATTGATAAAAAAAAATAATAGAAACCATAACATTTTTGCCATTCTTCTCAATTATTGTATGTGAAAAATTGAAATAATGGCAACTCAGTCTACAATACGGTCCTTGAAAAATCAAGTTTCATAGTTTGCATTCGAAGTTTTTTCTAAGTGTATGAAATAATCACTTAAATCATTAAGATCTTAAGTCTGCTTCTAATGGGGAAATGGGATTAACTGAAGAGTTAACATCTTGCACATATACTCAGACCGGTATGAACAAGAATCCTTGTAAATGGCGCTAGTACCTTTTGTAGCATTGATCTTTCCTTCATATTATTCAGTCATAAGTTGCTCTCCATATTCCATACATAGGTTATTATATTTTCATTTTTCTCTTTTTCCTTTTTCTTTTTCTTTCTATTATGATGAATTCATGTCAAGATGCATGCTCACTGTTTAAAGATGGATGATGGGTGATTATTAGCTATGTCAATTAATACTGTAATCTTAGCAGTACCTCTTTAAATTAGCATTACTTCAAAAGCCATTAACTGTAAGTCCTAAAAAAAACAAAAAACAAAACAAAAGAAAACTTTAAGAGGTGAACTGTTTTAGATTTAAGAGTTTGATGTCAGTTAGGTTGCAGTTGGATGTGATAGTCTTGAAGGTCTTATCCAAACCAAGCAATTCAATGATTCTATGATTTTAACTTATAAAACTTGGAAAACCCCCTAATAAAGAGAAATGATGTTATGTGTTTAAGAAAACTTGAAATTTATGTGGAAATAGCAATTTCATAGGTGTAGTTTGCTGTATTTATTATCTATTCTTGATATGAAATGATACCAACATTTGAGATGACTGTATTGTTGGGCCTAACACTTACGCTGAATTTTAAGAAATATAGAGCTCTGTAGATTTCCCCTCACTCTTAGTTTCTTAGGTCACATGTATTTTCAGAACAATCTACTTTTATTTTCAAGTAGGAAACAAATGAGATAGAATAGACCCTTCAGGTCATTCCCTTCTTTCTATTTTGTCCGAATGGAATATTGTTCTTGCAGTACACATGAGTGTCTACTTTGATTTAGTGAAACTATAGCCCCCTTCATGTAGGCAGCATGAACAGAAAGCATAAGGAGGCTGTAGAACTGCAGGCCACAATCACAAGTAAGTGGCAGAAGAAAACTGCCAGATACAGAAAAAGAAACTCAACACAAAAATTCAGTGAAAACAATGATGTTCTCCAATGAATCAAAAGGTGTTATTAAAAATTAAACTCACATCAGTTTTGTCAAGCTGCATCAGCAAGAGAAAGAAAGCCCCAAAAAAGCCTCCATGCTTACTTTCAAAATAGAAGTTAGTTGGAGACAAAAAAAAGAAAAAAGCTGAGTTCTACAATTAATCTGATTTAAATAAAATTTGAAACAGAAATTAAAAAAGAAAAACATAGGAGCTAAAGGAAATTTCCACTTTAATCCAGAAACACATTTCCAACTGCTGCTCATAGAACCATGATAAAACAAGATGACCAGTTGTTAATGCAGAGATGGAAAAAAGCTACTTCATTACAGGATTCCATTGCAGAGGTCATGATATGTTTCTGTTCCTTCCTCCCAAACATGGCTGATATATTCCATAGAATTGCAATCCACTTACCTTGTGAATCACAGGGCTACTGCTAGTTCACAGAAGGAAGACTGCATATTCTTCACCCCAGAGATGTGAAAAATATTTTCAGACTATTCAAGATGAGGCCATCAGTCTGCATGGGAAGGATAGGGAAAGTCATCAGAAAGGTTGGAGGCAGTAAAAGATCCTGACAGGCAGCTTCACATCACCCTTTCTAGAGTTGCCTCTGGCTTTTAAATGAGTTTTTGTTTTTAAAAGAAAATAAAAGATTTCCAATAAAAGGCACAAAACAGTGCTTCATAATTACAGTAAACTATTATTCTTGTCTTTAAGAATACTGCACAAAACCTCCAGAAAAGCAATAATTAAAGAATCATCTTTCTGGTGGTAATCATAGTGGATAGCTCACTGCTAAGTATGCTGGCTTCAGGGCAGGCTTCATTCTTGGTTTTATGATACTGTCTATACACTGAAAATGAACTGTAGATATCTGAATATACAACCTGCTTCTTGAAATGTTTGCAAAGCTCCTAAACAGCAAACACTCGAGTTCTCTTAAGATGTGCCCCTTCTGTGGGTTCAGCTTCTTGAAAGCCTGAATATGAAAAAGAAAAAAATGAGAGAACTATAGGATATTTTTCTTTATTATTCTTTAGTATTTAATTAATTTTTGCAAGACATCGAAAATGAGTGGAGGTAATCTTCATGTTGTAGGACTATGTATATTTAGCTGTCATTATTCTTTTGTTAGAAATACAGTTACTTGTGGATGGAAAGACTACATGCATAGAATTGAATCACCATCTATGAATGAGCTCCAATATGCCTCTGTTGAATTCATCAGCTAAGACAACATTCTCTGAAACTATTCCCACAAAGGCACTGCATCAAGAAAGGGAACATGAGATGGTTAAACAAGACTTACCATCATCCTATGTATTCAAAAACAGTTGGTTTTAGAGTTAACAGTTGTGTTTGTCACATTTTGCAATGAAAAAAATCATGACAAGTCCTGAATTCAAGGTCTTATTGAGTCAGTGGGTGATTCTTTATTTTTGCATGTGGAACACAGAATATGTATTCTCAAGTATGAATAATTTTTCTAAGATAAACCATTTGCAGAGACAGTCCATTCCAGCAATGCAGACTTCTCCGGCTACTAACATCAGAAACATTTTCAGAAGTAATCAGCCAGACACAGATCTAATTGCCATGCTGAAAATATGTATAATTTAAAACACAATACTGATGTTTGGAGAACATAGACATTGATATGTTTCGACAAGCTTTTGGAAGTTTAGAAGTTATACGTTAACATCACTGATGGAATTCGTGAGATAAATTCTTTTCAGTAGAGCAAGATACAAGATACAAATTTCCTGAATTTTAGTCAGTTTCTGCAAACAAGAGTGCGGAAAATAGAAGCATTTATTTTCATTCCCTGTTATGTTGAAACATAATTCCCAGTGAAAACAAGTTGTTTACAATATCTTCTTATATTTTAAACAACAAATCTCCACTTGTCAATAAATGTTCCTTGTTTTTCAACAGCAGTAACAAACTGAAATGTAGAACAAATGTAGGCCATATAGCTTGCCTTTCTACTCTGATGCAAAATTAGATATACATAAGCAGATTCTTGCTTAATCTGTTTTTGAGCACTTTAAATGTGTGTTTTTACACAGCCACTTTGGGTAGTCGTTTGTGGTACTAATTTTCCTTGCAGTTAGAAAGCTTCTTCTATTATCTCACTTCAATCTTCTTTGCTACAAATTAAGCTGATTACCAGTTGTCCTACCCCCAGAATAATAGCACTCTAAATATAGCATTACACATAACCCACTTTAAAATTTCACATGAAGCAAATATGGCAGGCAGAAACATTTTTCTAATGCATTCCCCAAATTAATGAGCGATTGAGATAAAAATGGCTTTGTTGTAATTTGCTGTGTGTCACAAGGCAATTATTCAGGAAATGAGACTTCCTTAATATGTTACCAATTTATTTTCATTTCAGAAAACATAAACCTTTAGCTTTTTTTTCATGAGCTGTCCATAAATATCTTTTTTTTTTATTCATTTGTATTTAATTTTTGAAAGAAAATAGCATAGAGATGTTGGAGTGCATTTTCAACCATCAGAATTTCTTGCATTAAAGATTACCTAGAGAACAAACTAGAAGGGAAACCTAAAGTTCTGGTCATGGAAGCAAAATACAGAAATAAATGTAACCCTCACTAGAAAAAAATCTGACAAAGAAACATAATGTTAAACATTAGGATACTAGAGTGGTTACTGTAAGTACAACCTATTAGGAAGGCAGCAAAGTTTACCTTCTGTATTACTCTGTCATATCTACAGATATGTTAAACCTACCTACATATAGGTTTAACTGACTTGCAACTTACAGATGTGCAAACTGGGTATAGCCCTTCTAAGTGTAAAAGGTAGGCATGATCTGTTACTCCATCTTACTTTAGACAACTTGGAGATGATGCAGCAACTGTTCCTCATGAGACCATGCTTTTATCTATGGAACTGTAGCTTTTGGAGTAATATGCCAATAATGTCATTTTGTTGGGATTTACTGGTGACATAACAGATTTATGGATGGAAACATATGTTCCTTATTCTTTAACAGCTGTAGAAGTGCTATGTCTATTGCTGAAATTTCAGAATTATCTCCACATTGTGAGGAATTTGAACCATTATTATTAGATATTATACATTAGTTGTGTGATGTTTGTGCTTTTTAAATGTCTAAAGAATTGAAAATCAGTATCAGCTTCGAAACTTTCACTCGAAAAATTCTTTTCAGAAAATAAAGAATAAAATGATGGAAAAGAGAGAGACTAAAGAAAGAGAAGGAGAGAGAGAGACAAAGAGAGACAAAGAGAAAGAGAGACAGAGAGAGACAGAGAGACAAAGAGAAAGAGAGAAAGGGAAAGGGAGGGAAGGAAGGAAGGAAAAGGAAGGAAAAGGAAGGAAGGAAGGAAGGAAGGAAGGAAGGAAGGAAGGAAGGAAGGAAGGAAGGAAGGAAGGAAGGAAGGAAGGAAGGAAGGAAGGAAGGAAGGAAGGAAGGAAGGAAGGAAGGAAGGAAGGAAGGAAGGAAGGAAGGAAGGAAGGAAGGAAGGAAGGAAGGAAGGAAGGAAGGAAGGAAGGAAGGAAGGAAGGAAGGAAGGAAGGAAGGAAGGAAGGAAGGAAGGAAGGAAGGAAGGAAGGAAGGAAGGAAGGAAGGAAGGAAGGAAGGAAGGAAGGAAGGAAGGAAGGAAGGAAGGAAGGAAGGAAGGAAGGAAGGAAGGAAGGAAGGAAGGAAGGAAGGAAGGAAGGAAGGAAGGAAGGAAGGAAGGAAGGAAGGAAGGAAGGAAGGAAGGAAGGAAGGAAGGAAGGAAGGAAGGAAGGAAGGAAGGAAGGAAGGAAGGAAGGAAGGAAGGAAGGAAGGGGAGGGGGGGAGGGGGGAAGGAAGGGGGGGAGGGGGGAAGGAAGGGGGGGGAGGGGGGAAGGAAGGGGGGGGACGGGGGGAGGGGGGAAGGAAGGGGGGGGAGGGGGGAAGGAAGGGGGAGGAAGGAAGGGGGGGAGGGGAGAAGAGAGGGAGTCAGGGAGAGAGGGAGTCAGGGAGGGAGGGAGGGAGGAAGAATGATTTTCTCATGGGATAACTTTTTGTGTGTGTGTGAAGGTGACTCCTTCACATACTCTGTATTTGAAAGACAATAAAACTCTTTCCACCAGTTGAATTTTCTGCAAAAGTCCATAATTTTTTCCTCTGTGCTGTCTTGAGGTGATAAATTCTGCACTCTCAGATAAAATAATTGCCTAGGAAAAGGTTTACAAACTAACCTCAGTAATATCATCCATGTTTTTCCTGAGAATAAAACAAATTTTGTGCTATATATAATGTAGCGCCTTCTCTAGTTGATGTGTTTACTCAGTATTTCAGAAAAATGCTAATAAGATCAAAGTCTCCTAAATCCAAGTCAGTCCACCTAAACCATTCCAAGAAGTGAAGATTTAAACCTATATTTTGAGGTTGAAACAGTGTATGTTTGATGATCCCAGTGAAATACAGTTGTTTCTCTTTAAGGATGTATTCAAGCGGCAGATTTCCTTATGCTAAAAATGTCCATCAGAGGTATCATCTTGGCATGAAGTACCTGTGGGTGCTAGAGGCTGGACCTGTGTTTTGCTGAGGCATCGTAAATTGTACAGAGTTTAGCAGAAATTGGGATAGATGCCACTAACTTATGCTACAATATTTCCGATGTGATCAGCAGGTTGTACTGCTTGTAACATCAGTGAGACATCTGTTATAATTATTATCTTCAGTTAAATAATCAGGCTACCTAGGGTTAGCATTAACGGCTGAACACCATATGAAGGAAGTTGGGAATGAAGAACAATCTTAGTGACACTATTGGCCAGATTTATTTTTTGAACAGACAGCAGAACACATAAACTGGAGCAATAGGAGCCTGCAGCAGATGGTCAAGGAAACATCTAATCACAGAAGAATAATAGGAGATTGACTTGACCTGTGATCCTAGTGGTAAGGTGGTATTAAGTGTGAACCCATTCCCTTTATTACTTCAAAAATCAACACTTTCATCTTAAAGTTGAAATTCTGTCTAAAAACTCCTTGAGAGCCGCCCTGCAAAGAAAGACCTAGGGGGTCCTGGTGGACAAAAAAAAGCAGAACATGAGCCTGCAGTATGTTCTTGCAGCCTGTAAGACCAGAAGTATGCTGGGCTGCTTCAACAGAGGAGTTACCATCAGGCCAACCGAGGTGATATACCCTCCCTCCCCCACCTTTGCAATGCCTTCCTGAGGCCCCATCTGGAGCATAGTGTTCAGGTCTGGGGACACCAACACAAGAAAGATGAGGAGTTGTTGGAGTGGGTCCTAATCTTGTTGACAAGATTTCATGGAAGAGGAACATTCCTCAGCTCTGAATTGGACACAGTACACCATGGAACTGGACAGCTAAAGGGAAGGTGACAGCACTTAACAACTGGATTATTATGAGTTCTTGTCAGCTGCCAATATATGTCATGAGTACTGATGTATTGTGTGTCACTCACTCTGAAAGTAAAGACTCTTACAACAGTAACAATGAGCATAATGACACCATGTGGTGGAACGAATTCTCAGATACAAAACTCTATTTTTTGACACAGTCAACACCATTAGCTGTGCATTTTTGCCTGCTATATGCAAGAACCAGAATTCTGCATTCCTAAAATTTTGCACCAGTAGAGGTGTCCCACTGCCATTGTTGCTGCTGCTGAAATCCACCATTCACCTCTCACATCTACTGTTTGGTTTCCAAAAACATTCAGCAAGTGTCAATGAATGTCAGTAGGTCTCTCATTCTTGATGTCTCCAGTATCATTTACACTGATTTTCTTCATTTTATCTATTGAAAAATTCTCAGAAATTCCATAGGATTATGGAGTTAATAAACGTCTTCAGAATTGGTTTATATGGCTTACACAAGCACACAGAAAAATCTCTTCCTGAGTTAATTAACTACAGGCTATTAGTTTAAGTACATTATTAGGTACTATAGGTGTGATTTTATTCAGTCTTTTCTGAGATTTGGAGGACAGGTTCAGTATTAATTTTGGGGGGCTGTTTTAGCTGGTTAGTTGGTGGGTTGCTTGGTTGATTTTAGAGCTGTTGCTGTTGTCTTGTTGTCCTTTACACAAAACGAGAACTTCATGAAAGTACAAAGAGAATACTGTTCAATTCTTTAATATTTAAATTCCATTGATAGTGCTGTTAGCAACATCTATTCCTTACTGTGAGGTTTAAAATAAGTGTGAACAAAATATATCCTTTGTAAATGAAGGGGAGCAGGAGAGATAGTCATCCAAGGAGAATAGAAGAATAGAATGATCTGATTTTTTAAAACCTGTGACATTCAGTTAATCATCAAATATAGCTTCAATACACCTTTTTCAGTGATATATCCATAAGCTATTGAAAATAAAGCTGCAGGGCCAAAGCCCCAGTGAGGTTTGCCATCTGTCCTAAATTAGATTCCAAGAATCAGAATCATCAAGGTTGGAAAAGACCTCCAAGATGATCCAGTCCATTCTTCCTCCTCCAATTTCCCCACTAAACCACAACCCTCGGTGCAGCATCTAAACTTCTTGAGCACCTCCAGGGATATTGACTCAATCATCTTCCTGGGCAGCTCATTCAATTTCAACCCAATGAAAAAAGGAGCCTATCTATTAAACAAATGAGTAGCCTGTGTTTTATGTTATTAGTCTTACTATTAACCAACAGTTCTGTAAACCATAGGAACTGTCTGAAAGCGACAAAGCCACAGTCAGATCACACTTTTGAAAACTAACAGTGTTCTAATGTATGATTTTGATTTGGATCCAGCTGAAATTAACATATATTTAATAATAGTCCCGAGGCCTAACTAGAGATTTGTTTGTATTAGTAAGAATAATTCTTTTACTAGCACTGTTCTAATAGGATATTTCATTAATTGCTAGATATAAAATAATGTAATTTTACTGATCTTCTGGTGTTACATCATTCATTATTTCTGAAGCAATTAGATGTCTGTACGTTTTTCAGTTTTTGTGTTCAGTTTGCCTTTAAACAACTACTGATTGATCAAAACTAAAATCAGAAATGATAGACTGCAGGAGGAAATCAACAGACTCCACAATGTCTCACAAGAGTCATAATACAAAAACACCTTATTCTAAACTCCAAAGGTGTACATAGACAACTTCTGTGGCAAAAAAACTTTGGATTGGGCCATGCTGGCCAAGCGGCTCTTCTGAATCATTCCTTCACAATTCCAAGTTCCTTCTCACTGGTCCTACTCCTCTACACCTTTACAGACTCCGTGGTCCCATCTGCTGAATCGTCAAATGCCTCCTGACCTTCATCTGACCCCATTGGTCACGTCTACTATTATAGACCTACATAGTCTTCTAATACTTCACAACAGATTGCTTTCAGAGTATGTCAAGTTTGGGAGTAGTAGTATGTTCAGAAATAGAACAGGATGAAAAGTCATTTTCTCACAAATTTGCCGAAGATTTCCAAATGAATGCAATGCAACTGTAAGATCATCAAGGTTGGCAAAAATGAAAGTTGCTACTTGAAAAGTGGTCATCTTACTTTTCTGTATTGTTGCAGGATTGTGCTTCAAGAATTGAGATTGCTTTGTCCTACAGTTTCAATTGTTTTTCTTTTCTAACATGACTCAAAGTGATATTTTTGGGAAATGGTAGAAATTAAAACTAATCTGTTTATTAAAACAGTTTTAGAAGGAGGAAGTTGGTTGTCAGTATAGTAGCTGAAGATACAGTATCTTAGAAGCTCTCCATCAGAAGAAAAGCTAGAAATTGCAAAATACTGTTCAGCACCAGTACTACTCAGAATATATTTCTGCAACATAAGAAAAATAGAAGAAAACTTACTATTTTTCATGAATTTTTAGCACAGTTGACAAAAAAATAAATAAAATTAAAAAGAGGCTAACATTTTGCAATATTTATGTAGGACATCAGTAGGATGAATGAGAGCATTATTTTCTATACATGAAAAATATATAAGTTTTCAATATCACTGGACACGTTTTGGCAACTGAACTACTGTGGATAGGCTGAACAGCTTTCTTGGTCATGTTGTTCTGCTGTTTCAACATACAGCTGCAGTGCACTCCTTTAGGCTGATGGTTTTGTCTTTTTGAATGCTCTATGAAAGTGGTGTTCCAGCAGTGTAATTCTGGCAAAAAATAATCTGTATGGTTCCTTCTCAAAATTTTTTATTTGCTTGGTCTTATATGTCTTAAAATTGCTTCTGTCTTTATTTTTTTAATGGAGCAGTGCATATTAACATATATTGCACCAGAGAAGTACACAGTTTTGACCATAGTGCTGTCACCTTTTTCCACAGCAATTCTTAGAAAATTGATTAATTGGTATTTATGGAGAAGATCATATGAGGATTAGTATTTTTATTCACAATATTCCTTCATCTGTTTTTCGTGAATTCAGCTGCTACAAAAAACAGCATGATGCCTTGCACCAGAAACATTTCCTAGCTTGTTATCTACCCAGCATTGAGAAAAGCTGATTGAAAAGTACAAATGTTTTAAGAAATGTCATTGAATAAATAGCTGTTGTAGGCATATACCAGAGCTAGTGACTTTTCTAATCCAATGAATTTTTAAAAAGCATTTATAATGTTGTATGAAAGATAAAAAAAATAGAGAAGAATGTATGTGTCCTTTTTACTTGAAGTGCATTGATCATATGATAAAATATTTAGGTAGTACAATATTTAATTTTAAGTTCTATCTCTCTTCAGATGATGTCTCTCATTTGAGTTTCCCTCACCTTACTTACGGGGATGCTGGCATCACTCTGTTCTACTGTCAAAATTACACATATTGAGGAGTATGGCTCTAGATAAAAAGAAATCTAATTCGATTTTAATTTCTGTGGCAATATATTATGTCTGCTTCTTTTTCTCATTTGTTAGGCCTCATCTCTGGGATAATGCAAGTTAAATTGATATGTTGAGGTAACAGAAGTCCAAAGAGGATGGTAAACCAGAGAAGGCATGAAAAGCAAGAGAATACCAATCATAACGGAAGAGAGAATCTAGTAAGGACATTTAGAGAAAGGCAATTACTGTAATTTCCAACTTCTGCTGAGAATCAGAGACTCTTCAGAAGGAGTATGGTGGAGTGTGGAAAACAAGTTTGTTTCAAGCTCTTATCATCAAAAGTTCATCTCTGTAAAAATAACCTTGAGGATGTTTTACCTATGTAGAGTATACATTGCCATAGAGGCTCCTGATGTTAGGAGTCTATGCCTGTATATTTAGAGTTCAATGCCTCTGCAAAAGTCACCTATCAGGATAAATTAGCTCCAGCATAATACCAACAATACCAACAGCTAAGGATGTTGTCCTAGGAGAGTCATTATGTAAACCACACTCAGAAGGGGTAGAGGTTGGATGTAACTTCATTATAGAGTTCCCAATATTTGATACCAGGAAGTCTGAAACACAAAGCTTCTCATTTTTTTTTTGTATTTTGTCCAATATGAATATTTAAGCTGTCTTATAAGTTTCAAATTAAAAAATAGTTCAGGACTCTCTGTTAATATTGATTCATAGCAATCCAATTATCAACTTCGTTAAGGCACATGGAATAAAGCAGTAATGTATGTTAAATGCACATAGAGGTTAGGAAAGCTGATTAGGTATAAAATGCAGAAGCACAAAAAATGTGAAATATATGGACATGAATGTAAAAGAGTCTTGTGCATATGAAGGACTTCACCATTTTCAGTATCAGACTATGATAGTCTAATGATAGAAATAAGAATATCAGTAAAAGGTAATAGTTATTCAATAGAATACACTTAAACTGTCCATCAGAATTCTAGTGACTGAAAAAGAACAATGTTCCATGTGTATTTTTTCAATCATTTGACACAATAAAGAAAAATGATACCTTGCATTATTTTTCGATAAAATTATACTCACATAATAAAGTATCAATCCTCTTGGGTTTAAATATCCCTCTTGGGTTTAAATGTAAGCATACATTTTTCCTAGACATGGATTAAAATTAAGAAGAAAATTATAAGTGCAAAATTGACTAGTTAGAAAGTAAAATAAAAACAGGAAGATAATGGACTATATCGAAACATCCAGGACAGAAGTGATGTAGAGTGCTTGTTTGTATGCAGGATGGGGAATGTCTGAATTTCAGGAATACAAGAATCATGACCTTATGCAGCTCTGGAAGACATTATCATAGAATCATAGAATCATAGAATCATAGAATCATAGAATCATAGAATGGCCTGGGTTGAAAGGGACCGTAATGATCATCTAGTTTCAACGCCCCCACCATGTGCAGGGCCACCAACCACTAGAGCAGGCTGCCCAGCACCACATCCAGCCTGGCCTTGAATGCCTCCAGGGATGGGACATCCACAACCTCCCTGGGCAACCCGTTCCATTGAGCCACTACCCTCTGTGTGAAAAACTTCCTTCTAATCTCTAACCTAAACCTCCCTTGTCTCAGTTTAAAACCATTCCCCATTGTCCTATCATTATCCACCCTCATAAACAGGTGTTCCCCCTCCTGTTTACATGCTCCCTTCAAGTACTGGAAGACCACAATGAGTTCTCCCCAGAGCCTTCTCTTCTCTAAACTGAGCAAGCCCAGTTCCCTCAACCTTCCCTCATATCTTAGTGAAAAGATATCTTACTGAAAAGTTATCTTACTGAAAAGATCATCAGCATTTTATTGAATAAAATTTTTTCATGTGAATAGAGTTTCTGATTACCTAGGCATTGCTTGCATGTGTATCTGAATTCTTAAATGAATACCACAATTCTCAGAGACCAAACAAGAAAATGGGGAAAGCAAGCACCTTTTTTAAGCTGGTGCATTGGCAGGTAAACACTGTGAAGGAGACAGAAGCAAGTACTCTTCCATCTGTGAGTTTACCATTGGATGGTAATCATACATTACAACTTCTACCCTTTGGTAAATCACTTTTTCTTAAGTAATGCACTAATGAATGGAACTTCAGTTAAGGGGAATGTCATGGTTTTACACACAATAGTGGGTGAAAAAACTGTTCACATGTATTTTCCTTTTACCTCTGCACATTTATCTGCTTCTGTCTGTTTATCTTTCACAAAAATAGACACGTATGCAAACAGGAATTTTATTAAGCACTAGAAAGATTCTTAAAATGAACTTTTTGTGTATTTGTACTCTAGGACATTCAACAGCATGTTTTCAATATTTATGTACCAGTAGACTTCTATTTTCTGTTAGAAATACTCTACAGATATTCAGATTTTATGTTTAGTTCTTCCTCAGAAAATTCTTAGTTTTACATAGATGTGAGTAGCCTTTTGGAAGTCTACTTAGAAATTATTATTGTCTCTGAATGAAATATGAAGAGACAATATATATATTTTCATTCACATATGAATATGAATGAAAATATATATTTTTTGAACTATTTTCCAAAATCAGTCGGGAAAGGAACATCACCATGTAATTTGGTAGATAGAGCATACAGATGAAATGACAGAGTGAGTCCTGGAGTCTCAAAGATTCTGATTTTAATCCCAAGAGAGTTTTTAATTTTGAAAAGCTGTTTTGAAATAGTCTTGAGAAAGGATTTGCATCAGGAGCACCACAATCCCATTCATCCTCAGAAGAATACAAGAATAGTAACCAGGCTCTAACATAACTGGAATTGAATTTGACAAGGAGTATGATCAATAATAATAAAGCTTTTGCAGGTACACTGGCGAAATAAGAAAGATTAAAGTAAATGGACAACCTCTGATAAAATAGACAGGAGAATAGGTGACAACCACCATGAAAAAGACCGAGGTACTCAAAACTGTACTGCCTCAGTTTTCAGTGGTAAGAAATCAATGACATCTCTCAGCTTCTTAGGACAATTAAGCTCCTCCCATTATAAAAGAAGATTTAATACAAGACCAGCTGAGGAACCTGAACATATATGAGTTCTTGGAGTCTGACAAGATGCATCCCACAGTCATCAGGGAATTGGCTGATGTTATCACTAGTTATTCTCAATCATATTTTGAAAGTCATGGCAGGCAGGTGACTGAAGAAAAAGCCACATTGCACTCATTTTAAAAGGTGATAATAAAGACCTCTGGAACTATCAACAAGTTAGTTTCACCACAGTACCCAGTAAGATGATGGAAGTAGATATTCCTGGAAATTATATCAAAAGATACAGAAGATAGGGACATGTAGACAGCCAGCACATCTTCACCAAGAGCAAATTATGCTTCAGAATTCTAGTGGTCTTCTATGATAGAGTGTCAAGATTGGTGGACAAGGAAAAAGCAACTGAAGTCATCTACCTGGACTTCTGTAAGGTCTTTGATATAGTCCTTCTCAACTCTCTTGTCCATAAATTGGAGAGATAGAGTTCTCTCGGATAACGGGTTGGCAGGATAGATAAATCAAAGGATTTACAGTCAAGAACTTAATGTGCAAATGGCAACAATAAATAGAGCTGTCCTTCAAAGGTCAATACACTCTGATATCTTCATTAATTACATTAGTGGACAGATTGAGCATATTCACAGCAAGTTTGTGGATGACACCAATTACAGCTGATAAACAAGACAGAAGGGGTACCTTGGCGAACTTAAGAGGTTGGCCCATGTGAAATTCATGAAGCGTGCAAGAGCTCACTTCTTAGAGAAATCTCCATTATCAGAAGACTAAATGATAAACTGATTGAGATCAGTCCTGCAGATAATAACTTGGGAATACTGGGAGTGAAAAAATCAGATACAAGTCATTTGCTTGTGCTTGCAGTCGAAAAGACCACACATATCCTGGGTTGCATCAGAAAATGTATGGCCAGCAGGTCAAGGGAGATTATTGTCCCCCTCTGCTCTGCTCTCCTAAGATCTCACCTGGAGTACTGCATTCGCTTTGTGACCTGACCAATCCGGTCACCTTCTATGATGGAGTGATGGCATCATTGGATAGGGGAAGGGTAATGGATGTCATTTACCTGGACTTCAGCAAAGCCTTTGACATGGTCCCTCACCACAGGCTCCCTCTAAATTGGAGAGGTAAGGATTTGAAAGATGGACTGTTCAATGGATTAAGAACTGTTTGGGTGGTCACAGCCAAAGGGTTGTGATCAATGGTTCTATGTCTGGGTAGAGGTTGATCACAAGTGGTGTCCCCCAAGAGTCAGTCTTGGGTCCAGTGCTCTTCAACGCCTTCATCAATGACAGAAATGATGGAATTGAGTGCACCCTCAACAAGTCTGTAGATGACACCAAGTGGAGTGCTGCACTGAATACACTTAAAGGAAGGGAAGCCATCCAGAGGGGTCTGGACAGACTGGAGAATTGGGTTGATGTGAACCTAATGAGGTTCAAGAAGGCTGAGTGAAAGGTGTTGCACTTGGGCCGGGGCAATCCCAGGTATTTATACAAACTGGGGAAGAACTCTTGGAGAGCACCCTACGGAGAAGGACTCGGGGGTCCTAGCGGACAAGAAGCTGGACATGAGTGAGTAGAGCACAACTGCAGCCCTGAGGGCCATTTATATCCTGGGTGCATTCAAAAAAGGGTGGCCAGCAAGGACAGGGAGGTGATTGTCCTCCATTTCCCAGTTCATGAGGCCTCATTTGGAGTACTGCATCCTGGTCTGTGGCCTCCAGAACAAGAAAGACGCACTCCTGGGTCCAGAGGAGGGTCAATGAAATGACAAGTGGGCTGGAGCACATCCCCCATGAGGAAAGATTGAAGGAACTGCGCTTGTTTAGCTTGGAGAAGAGAAGGCTCCTGGGAGACCTGATTGTGTCCTTCCGGGACATGAAGGGACAATATAAACAGGAGAGGGGACAATTGTTTACATGAGTTGGTAGTGATAGGAAAAGAAGGAATGATTTTCAACTAAGACAGTGGGGGATTTAGGTTAGATGTTAAGAGAAAGTTTTTCACTGAGATGCTGGTAATGCACTAGAACAGGTTTCCCAGAGAGGTTATGGATGCCCCATCCCTGGAGGCATTCAAGGCAAGGTTGGATGTGGCTCTGGGTAGCCTAGTCTAGTGGTTGGTGACCCTGTCTATGAGAGCGGAGTTGAAATTAGATGATCCTTGAGGTCCTTTTCAACCCAGGCCATTCTATGATTCTATGATTACATGAACCCTAGTTAAGAGAACTATTACCAGGAGGAAAATAAATTTCCAATTGACTTAGAACTTGTGTAGGATTTCTGTTTTAATTGAATGCACACTAATCTATTTGGTTCAATGAGACTTATCTCATAGTACTGAGAGTGTTGGCAGATATGTGGGAAACTATAGGCTAGTGAGCCTCACCTACATCCCTGAAAAGATGATGAAACAATTTATTCTGTGTGTCATCTCCAAGCAATTGGAATACAAAAAGACTATCAGGAGTAGTGAACATGTATTCACTAAGGGGAAATAGTGATTAACCAACCTGGTAGCCTTACGGGAAATAGTGATTAACCAACATGGTAGCTTTAGCCTCATAACATCTTTATTGTGAAATTTAGAAAATGTGGGATACTTGAGTGGATGGTGAAGTGTATTGAGAATTGGCTGACTGGCAGAGCTCAGAAAGTTTTCATTAGTGAGGCAGTCTGGTTGGAGGCCTATAACTACTGGTTTTCATCAGGCATCTGTTCTGGGTCCATTCTTGTTCAATATCTTCATTGGCAACTTGCATGAAGGGATATAGCCCACCCTTATCAAGTCTGCTGTAGGTACAAAGATGGGAGGAGTGGCTGACACAGCTGAAGGCTGTGCTACCATTCAAAAAGACCTGGATAGATTGGAGAGATGAGCAGGAAGGAACCTGATGAGGTTTAACAAGAACAGTTGTAGAGTCTTGAACCTGGGGAGGAATAACCACATGTATCAGTACAGATTAGAGGATGACCTGTTAGAGTGGAGCTCTGCAGAGAAGGACCAGGTGGTCCTGCTGGACAACAGATTGTCCATGAGACAGCAGTGTGCCTTTGTGGCAAAAAAAGGCCAAAGGGATCCTGGGCAACACTAAAAAGAGCATGGCCCTCAGGCCAAGGGAGATGACCCTCCCCCTCTACTCTGCCCTGGCGAGGCCATATTTAGACTGCCATTTCCACTTCTGGGCTTCCTAATTCAAACAAGACAGGGATCTCCTAGAAGTAGTCCAGAGGAGGGCTACAAAGGTGATAAAGTGTCTGGAACATCTTAGGTATGAGGAAATGCAGAGAAACCTGTTTTTTTTCAGCCTGGGAAAAAGAAGACTGAGAGGGGACCTGATGAATATTTATAAATATCTAAAGGGAGGTGGGAGGTAAATGCATTAGTCCAGGCTTCTCAGAGGTGTGTAGCAATAGTACAAGGAATAGCAGCTTAAACCTTGAATGTAGGTAGTTTTGTAATAACATTCAGATCGTCTTCACAGTAAGTGTGACAGAGCACTGGAACTGGTTGTCCAGAGGAGTTGCAGAGTGTCCTATGGACAAATTAGGGACAGATATGGATGCCTATATGTGTGACCTATTGTAGAGAAACTGCTTTGGCATGGGATTGAACTAAATGATCTTTTGAAGTGCCTTTCGATTCCTGTAATTCTGTCATTCTGTGATACTTTTTAATATTCTCTCACAATGAGCAAAAAGTTTTGCTTGAGAGAAATACTGAACGATCACAGTAAATGAGTTTCACTGGAACAGAATACTCTGAGATGTGGCGGAGTCTTCTTCTATGGAGAAATTAAAGAACTGTCTAGACACCTACCTGTATAACATATTACGGGGAACCTGCTTTAGCAGGTGGGTTGGTCTTGATGACCTTTTGAGGTCCCTTCCAACTCATGTGATTCTGTCATTCTGTGACTCCGTGAGATCTCACGCAATTATTTTTTAATATTAGGCATCTGGAGGGGTCCCAGTGAACTGGAATTTGCCAAATGTCCCAATTTTCCAGACAGGTAAGAAAAAACAGCCTGGTAGTTACAGGCTTGACAACTGCAAATCTGTGCCTGGTAAAATTCTGGATAAGAGGAGACTGAGGGGAGGGCTTATGGCAACCTACAGCTTCCTCACAGAGGGGTGAAGAGGCAGGAACTGATCTCATTGGTGACAGTAATAGGACACAAGGGAACAGCAGAGAGCTGCATAAGGGGGATGTCAGGTTGAGTATTAGGAAAAGTTCTTCCCCAGAGGGTTGCTGGGCACTGGAACAGGCTCTCTGGGGCAATGGTCAAGGTACCAAGCTTGACAGTGTTCAAGAAGTGTTTGGATAACAGTCTCAAACAGATAGCTTAATTTCAGGGTAGTTATTTGTGGATCTGGGATTCAGAACTTTTGAACCTTATGAGTCCTTCCAACTTGTTATACTCTGAAATACCAGAAGGTATTTTTGCCTGCTCTTACTTAAAACTTTATCTCTTCACTTCAATGAAGTGATGTGTTACCCTTTACCAGAAATCAAGTTTGATTTCCATTTCCTTAAAGCATTTCCAAAAATACACTTCTTTTACCTTAAAATTGAAATCACATTACTTTATGGATTGTAAAATATCCAGGAAAACTCAAAAATTTGGAAAAATGATGTCCTCAGTTAATTTTCCTTTTGCGCTTTGTTCTTTGTCAAATGAGGTCAAAACAGTTATTGCCAATTTCAGTGAACAGCAGCAGATGGCCACAGCTGATTGTCTTCTACTCAGTTTGAAACTGAATGAGATGACGTTGGCCAGCAAGGGGATGAAATTACATTAATGTTGACTCTTCTTTTGCCTAAGGGATTATTTATTTCTATGTGAGGTTGGAAAGAAATCTCAAAGTGTTCTGAATTTCTTTTGGCACTTTCGTTCTTCCCTTATCTTCAGGTAATTCATAGACTCGATTTTATTCTCCCTATATAAGTGGAGAGTACTGAGGTTTAATCCTTCCCAGAGTAGACAGTTACAAAACATTCCATCTATTACTGCTGTAGAACTGCCTAGAAACTTTTGAGGTTTCAAAGATGGGATAGATCAGGAGGTTATTTTTATTTTGTGCTCAAATCTCAGCTGTCGCTAAATCAGTTTGGGATTTATTTCAAGTTACTGATCCACATCCTTACAGCTCTTTCTGGTAATACCTCTCTTTTTCCAGACAAAATAGTGTTTGGGTTTCTGTTCAGTGGGCAGAATTAGAAGGGACAAGATGGATTCTGTCGAGAGAGCCCTTGAGTGTGGGATTCACTGCAACTGAAGATCCATCCAAGCCAATCTCAGCTCCTGTAGGGTAGGATAAAAAGCTCATCTCTTTGTTCTGCATTCCTCAGCTTGGATTGCAGACTGCTCCCAGTAATGCTGTTTTGGACACTATCTGGTTTTGTTCCATTTTTAAAATAAGCTGGTAAAATATAGGGGCATGTACATAATTTTACTTTCTATATAATAAAAAATTCTGATGCTAGTTATCATAGAAAGAACAAAAACATTAAGAAACTCTTAATCTGAAGGGTAATTAGTAACACTGATAAAGATATTACTTAGTCATGTAAGTGTAATCATTGAGCATTTGTCATAATTGTTTATGAACGATGAGTACTTAAAAACAGAATAAATTGTTGAGTTGTAAATAAGAAACAGGGCCCTATTTCTAACAGGTGTCCTATTGACTTGTTAGATGTGCGTTTGCAACTCCATCAAGTGCAGAGATTACAATAAGATTAAGATTAAGATGATCTTCGCAGGATTCTTACGACAGTAGATGTCTTTGTGCATATCAGAGAATGAGGAAGGTTAGAGTAGTAGAGTGATGGAATGATGGAAAACAAACAATGTGGAAAAAGCAGATTGAAAGAATCAGTCAAGAAGAGGTCAAGGAGAGGAGCATATAAAGAAATGCTATGCATTTTTATAGAAAGGCATCGAGAGAAAGTAGGGAAGGAACAAATTATTAGACGAAGAGGGGAGATGACATAGATTATACAAAGAGCAGTGGCTTTGTCCTGTGTTCACGGGCCCAGAATTCTCTTGCCAGACTTGATTGTCATCAATGAAACTGCTTCCTCACAATTACCATATGTATTTGGAAGCTAGCCACACTCCTTGTTTAACCACAGTACATGATTTGGAAATTCCATTTAAATGTCAAAACTGTTTGAATTGAACTGGATTCTATTTAACTGTTTGCTTCTATGTAAGTCATCTTGCAGCACCAAAATAGCAGCTTATTTTTTCTAACTTTTAACCTCTTGTTCTCTATCTCTTATTTTCTGCAGTGTTTAAATACATTTCATCAATAATGTGATTGTCTCACACGTGCATATGCATCAGTGTTAACAGAAGAAAGGGGGAAAACGAGTTTGGTATTTTGCAGGGATATTGCAAATATCCCTGAATTCAGTATTTAAAATCGATTAATGGAATAGCCTTGAATTATTACACTTAGCGAGACAGCGATACGTAGAATCTTCTCAGTTTATTCCTTGGATCATTTAATTCAGTTATTCATGTTGACAAAGATGTCACAGTAGTTTCATCTGTCTCTCTCAGGCCTCTGGCTTGTTCTTTTTTAGCTGTCCTTAAAGCCTCAAGGAGGGCTGACATAAGTGGGTTGCTTATATTTTTGCAGATCTAACAGAAATATTCAAATTTACTAAAAAGACACTTGGGATCCTTTAAGTGATCTTTTCATATTCATCCAAATACTTTAAAACTACGTCAAATTTTGAATGAGTTTGGCAGCTGTTCTTCAGCACCCATTAGATCATCTGTACGCATCTTCCTGGAAAGCTTTTCAGATCCTTATCTGTTAATAGCTGAATCAACAGCTGGTGCCATAGCTACACCATATGACAGTTCCTCAAAGTGACAAAAGTGCTTACGGAATCATAGAATGCTTTGGGTTGGAAGGGACATTTAAGATCACCTAGTTACAATCCCCATGCTGTAGATAGAGACACCTCCGTCTAGACCAGGTTGCTCACAACCCCATACAGCTTGGCCTTGAATGTTTTCAGGGATGGGGCATCCACAACCTCTCTGGGCTATCTCTTCCAGTGTTTCACCATCCTCACAGTAAAGAATTTCTTCCCAGTATCTAGTCTAAGTGTACCCTCTTTCACTCTGAAATCATTTTTCTTCTTCTTGTTGCTAACTTCCCATATAAAAAGTCCAGCCTTCAGCTTTCCTGTAGGCCCCATTCAGGTTTGCTGATATAATAATGAATGCAAAATGGAAATATTAACTGATGTTATACAGCATATATATGTATGTGTGTATGTAACACACAAATAGTTCTGGTCTGGTTTACCAGGGCAGGGTCATTATTTACATTTATTGTAAATAATGTAAATTTATTGTAAATAAATTGAAGTAGCACCATTGAACAGACTCCTCTGACTTACATGTTGCCCCCTTAACAATTTGGATTTCATTGCTCCTGTTTGTTTTGGCATACTGAATAGCTTTGAACTGCAGAGCAATGTAACACATACCCCATATTTTACTTCTTCAGTTTACCACTTTCCTGCTAAAGATTTATTGGTTCAAGCTATCTTTTGCCTGTTTTAGCATCCAACCCTGTTTCCTGCAGGTACTTTCATCAGCTATGTCTCCTCATAAGTATCCTCAGTCTCCTCTTCAACATATTCTTTTCTCCATTCAAGTCACAGTGTAAGATGAATTGCAGATACTTCAGACAACTTCCAGCTGACTCTTGTTCCACTCACAGCATGCATATTTGCCTTCAGATCACAGGTAGTATTTCTGATGCTTCCACAGTAGTAACTTCTGCTCACTTCAGGCTCAGTATCACCTAAATAGATTTCACATTCTCTTTTACTGTTTATTTTTAATTTCTTAGTGCTTCTGGACAGAAATTTATCATTCAAGCGCATTATCAGAAAGAGTATTATTTCCTTAGATGATTAGTAGGAGTGAATGTGAGCATCTCAGCATCTTTGTAGGGCTGGACCAGCTACTCCAACTTTGTTTTCATCACTCCATAAATCCTATCTTTATCCATAATTATATATTCTAAAGGCAGCTATAGGGGATGTTTCCATGACCATTCCTTCCACTTTCCTCTTTGTCAAACATAAGGAACTTGTTCTTTGGGGTCAAAACTTTTTATTGCAGATAAATTTTCTTTCCATTGTTTGTTTTTATACTTGCACCAGCTGTTGTCAGTTGTCAGGAAAAAAATGACCAGTGTTTTTTTATTTAGTAACTACTCTCCATAAACCTATCTTTTGCTGCCTGAACTTCAACTGTTAACTGTTACCTGTGTCAGTTATCACTTCATCCTAAAACCATGCTATCATCACCCTACTTTTGTCTTTATCTGTTTCATTTCATATAGACGGGATGCAACTGTGAAACCTCTTCATTCATCATAAGCACAACAATTTCCTTGCCAAAACTCCACACAAAATTTTGGAAACATTGAGGTCATAATGTAAAAGTTGCAGAATTTTTTTTACACAGATCTAACTTTCTACTAATGGAGCATCAGAAGACAGAAATTGTCACTAAATGATTAGTGAAAAAGAAAGATTATATGACATCGCAATCCTGACATTAATTGAAATACAGTATCTATCTCACTCTCAAGCATAACCAGGAATGCTTTTTGCTTTCTTCTGAATTCCTTTTCTCATATTTTTTTTCATTCCTTTCACTCATTTTAGCCTTTTAGTATAGCCGTCTAGTCTCTTGAGTAGAGACTTCACCCTGCAGACATAGGATTCTTTCAAACATCAGAATAAGTAACTTATGAGCTTTTTTTTTTTTCCTAAAAGAATTTGCCCTTCAAATTACCAGTGTGTGTGGCTTCTCCATGCTTCAAGTGTCACAGTTTTGTTACTACTGCATCTTGGACAGCACACCTAAGAGAGGAAAAATGATTAGCAATAACTTTCTGGTGTTTTTTGGCATTATACGGAAGGCTCTGTCCACTTAATCCATCAATATTATCATAAGTGACCAAACATTCCTCATACAACAAAAGGTACCCTGAGGCAAGCATGCTGTTTTTTACAAAATCTACTTTTTTTCTCGTGTTTTCATTAGAGTACTTAGCACTTTATTTTGTTTTTTTTTTTCAGCTGTGTAGCAAATGACGCTGAAATCGTATTATATACATTTTATTACAAAGTACTGCCTTAATTCAGTTTGCATAATTCAAGATGGTTTCTGTACAATAACTCTACAGCCTTGCTGCAGAGCTTTAACAAGACTTCACAAAGAACACTTTAAGTTTCAGAGTTCCTGTTCCCTCACATTGTATTTGTGTATAGTATTTTTATTTTGTCAAAGCATTAACCTCCTACCTGATTTAGTTGCTTTTTCTATGTAGAAAGTTTTTATAATGAAAGAGGGAAGAATTGGGTGATGTTACACTAAAAATGAGACTGACTGCTTTCCTTTGCCAGGGGCACTCCTTTTAAAAATGGAAAAGTCTCTTTGGAAACATTCTATTTTCCAGTTGTTTAGAGTCATTCAATTTCCAAACAAAACGACAGCATTTAGTGCCAATTTAGATGCCTTCAGGTATCTAAGATGTCTGTAGAGGAATATAATGTGACACAGACTGACTGGGAGTCCTCCATCCTTCTGGTGCAGTACCACAAGTCCAAATGCAATTAGTTCGCTATCAATTTCTAAATGGTAGTAGAAGCTATGTGTATGCAGCTGAATTGCAACCTTGGGATATACACCGCTTTAAACATGAGAAGCCTCTGGCTTATTCACAGTGCTTTACAGCCTGACTTACAGAACTGCACAGTTTAGCAGCAATAGATTTTTCATGACAAATGCTGTGAAAAGAAATTGACTGAAAACACTGCATTTCCTATAGATGGGACTGAAACTGCACAGAGAGCATCAGGAAGGGACATTTCCCTTTCCTGGAAGAAACCTTTTGTAGGCCTGCAACCTCAAATGTGCAATGCAAAAATGTTGATTCAGTCAGAGACAATCTTTTGTTAAAGCACTTCACTGCTGCTTCATCTCCAAAGCTGTAACTGCATTTTCCGTATATTATATTCTACCATCACAAATATGGGAAGCGGGAAAAACATGATTATATGTTAATTTACAGTTTAATACTCTGAACCAAACTGACTGGGACAAAGATGTAAGTCCTTAAGGAATGCAGAGTGCTTATAAGCTGGTCCAGGATCCATGGAGATCACAAAAATACATATTCTGCAGAATCACCAGGCTACTTACATCTAAAATGGGAGAATGTTGATGGACAGTATGATTTATTTTAGATGAAAGAAATACTTCGTTGGCTGCTCCCTTTATTATTAGACTGATCTATTGTTGCCAAAAGCATCCAAGTATGTTATAATTTCCAGAAGATATTTACAATAATATCGATTACATTCTAATTTTTGTTAGGAAGTATCTCATGCAGTCAAAAATATTTGTCCACATTTCCTGTTTTTTTACACCTATTTGTCAAGTGCTTGTACATCCAGTTGTCACTGAATTCTATATTCTTTGTCCTTTTCCAATTTACTTTAAAACTACATTTTAAAAGAGGGAGGAAAAAGAAAGAAGGAAATAAAAGAGAAAGAAAAAGAAAAAAGGTTGATTTTTTTTTTTAAATCAGTCATATATCTCCTTTGCTGATTAGTATTTTGCTTTCTATTTTAATTAGACACTAATACTGTACTAAGGACAAAAATCTAGTAGTTTTTCTATGACAAAATCTAGCATAGTAGGAAACTCTTATTTCAACAAGTTGTCAGCTTAGTGTTTTTCAGTGCTACAGGCAGGTGTAAGTGGAGGATTAGGCTGCTAATGCTAGAAGTAAACATAAACAGAATTAATGCAGAGACTGAGCAAGGTCAAATAAATAAATCTTCAAATGAGATTAGATTACTTGAAAGTTTCACTGTGGTAATTATGTATTAGATCACCACAACCTTATACATCAACCTCTCTCCTTTCCTTCCTCTTCTGTCTTCACAGTTCCAAGTGATACAGTGGTTTTTTTCTTCTGATAAGGAAGTAGAAGGATCTCAGGAGTAAGCTAAATACAGGAAAATATTTTATCACTGTACTGATGTACTGGAAAACATCAATCCACATTTTCTAAAGTCCCTTGAGTGAATCCAGCCCTTAGAAGATATTATTTATCAAAAGACAGTATCAGCTTCTATAAAACCTTAGCATAGATTTGTGTTTACTTCAAGTAACATAGATTTTAGAAAGGTTCAATCAGAGCTAGACAACATACAGTGTTTTCCTAGTATGACAGAACTACTGAACAGAAAACGTGCTGGGCAGTCCTTTTTATATTTTTAACACATACAGGGAGCTGCACTTAACACTGAAACTTCATATGCAATAATGCTTTTTTGCTTTTTACCTGGGGAAATTCAGGTTAAGAGAATGATCATCTATTTGGAAAATTCATTATTGGTTTTGGTTTTTTTTTTTTTGTTTTGTTTTGTTTTGTTTTGTGTGTGTGTGTGGTACCTCATGATCAAAATGTTGCTTTCTTGAAAGGTATTTTGAGTTATTTAAGGACAGCTGTGGTATCCATCCAGAATAACATGTGGTAATGTGAAAATCAAGGCAGAGAGAAACTGAGCTCTAGAAGAATACTTATACAAACTGAATGCACTGCTGTAAACAAATTAAAGAGATTTAAAGTAATATGTATACTCGGCCGGAGCAATAATTTCCTTTACTGTGCAGGAATACATAAGAATATATCCACTGGTACTCCATCAACATCATTAATCATATCAAGCACTTAATCTGCAGTCTGAGTTGAAATAGCAGTAAGGAATTTTCTAGCAGTAACATCCATTAAGTAAATGGTGATCTAATAATTGTGTTGATTATGTGGTATCATCTATCTGTCATCTAGTTTTGGTATATTATTCCTAAGGTTAAATTAACGGTCCATATGAAATAATTGTGAATATTTTCATGTATGTGTCTTCAAATCTACTGAGACAGGGAAAATCCTAATGCAACTTTCTTGGGACAGAGATTCCTTACAGCTCAACTTCAACAAAATATATGAAAAATATCCTATATAAGGGATATAGAAGGATCTATGACCATAATTAAAGAACATGGAAAAATACGTATGGTGGAAGAAAAACTGCTTTGTAACTCTTTCTAATAGTATGCCCATGTTGTACAATACATAGGAGGCCTACATTTGTTGGGGCCTTTCTGCCTTGTGCATGCTGGTGGATGAGGGATAAGAGCAAGAGGTACAGGCTGTCTTCTGTGCCAACACAAAGTCAGAGATGAAATATGTTGTTAAAAGCAATATGAGGAAAGCATTTGCAATTTATTGTACCTCCTAACTTGTCGGATACAAAGATTAAGAACTGTATAATATCACTGATTTTCTTATGCTATTAGAAAAAGTAAACATTTTACCATCTTTCTCTTAATTATTCCTAAAACAGGTGTCTACCTCACAGCCAAATAACTAAGGATATCTTCCTCAATGTAAGGTCCTAATGGAGTCAAGGCATGAGTAAATTTATTTTATTTTTTGTCACCATTGTCTACTAGGTGAGGTTAACATTGCAGCCTAATCTCCTGTAACTACATCACTGGCTCAAAAACAGAGTTGTACTTCCTTTTGAATTTGACAGAAAGCTAGTTAATGCATCCAGTTATCTCGCTGTTTAAAAATAAAAGGATTTTTTTCTGACAGTGAAGACACAACCTAGGTCTACACAGTTAGACAGATGGGGCTAGTTGTGCGAGTGAGCAGGATTTGGTTCCGTATGGCTCTCACTCAGAGAAATCATATGCAGAACTGAGCAAAATAGCAGGAGGTAGAAAAAAAATATGAGAGGGACATTTGGAATAGAAAGAATCAGTATCAGTAGAAGAGCAGGTTTATAAGCTAACATTAATTCTGGAAAATTTTCTGCCAGCAGTTTCATCTTGCTTAACGACTGTTTTCTTTATTGCAATGACAGATGCACATAATTGTACCCCGAGAAAATGGTATTGGCTAACATCAATCCCATATGTTTTTTGTTTTAAGGTAAAAAAAAAAAAAAACAGTAGTTATGCTCCAGCTATTCTGCCAGTGTTAGTCCATTTATAACACAGAGCTGTTTCTTTTTAATTTGAAAGTTATAACCTGAAATGTTACCTGATTTAAATTTCAAATTCACAGGTCACTATAAACTTTTATTTTGGTGAACATATGTTCTGTAGAGCACCTAAAAAAATAAAATAAAAATAAAAGGTCAGTAAAATGTCAAAATTAAGTCTTCATAGGAAATGCCAGAGAGCTATCTTTCCAAAATTTTGAAGATTAGTTTTAGTTTTGCTGTAACCTCTTTATGCTTTGTCATCCTTGCTTTGCAGTATTGATTGTTTTCAGAATTTGTGTTCAATCAGAAGAACAGTTTAAAGACTCAGATAAAGTAGAATTGTAACACCTTTACTTTACTTTTGCTATCCATAATTGCTCATCTATTTAGATAGTATCTTGTGTAGATGAAAGACTGGTACTTGTCACTGCTATCATATATTTAACTGATTAAATGTGTCCTAACAGTTAGCAAGGATCATAGTTCAAGACATAACCAAGTTGTCAGTATATCACTTTCAAGAGGCATATCCAGGTGTGGTACTAGAAATAAAACTGTTACAAGTATTTGTACCCAAATACATACTTCTTGACTGTTGTACACATAAGCAACTACATGAGTTTCTGAAAAGAACTATTGTTTCTAACAATGAGTAGTAGATCAGAATCAGACCCTCACGGTTTGGTTCATTCTCTTGGATACAGGTATTTCAAGTCTCAAAGATATGAATAATTTCACAGCTTGAACTGAAGTATCAAGATTTGCTCTTATCTCTCACCGAAACACACAGGCTCAAAATTGTGCTTTGTTTCAGAATTCGTGTAGTTTATAGAACCGGTCTGATCAATACATTTGTATGCTGGAAATGACTCAGGATCAGCATTCTTCATTTAAGGAGAAAACTGACACAGTTCTGAGAGCAGTTTCATGGCTTCCTCCTTTACGCCACAGCTTGATTTAGCTGATAGCAGACCAGTGCCCAAGTCAGCAGCATCTTCAGACCTTTCCTTGTCTTCTCAGATATGGCAGGAAAATAGCACAAGGAGTGTGGAAGACTTTCTGAAGGAATAATAGAAAGAACAGAGATTTTCTTTGGGCCCAGTGATATGCATGTGCAGTGCAGAACTGCCTGAATGTTGCATGCTCATTCCATCTGGAAGGTTTCCAAGAACAAGCTTGGATTTTGTTTGGAACAAGGATATTCTAACATATGAGGCATCTTCACAATGCACTCCTCCTAATGGATAACATTTAAGAATGTCCAAGTAAACATTCCTTTTAAATTCTGTTCTGTCCAGATCAACATGTGTATTTGTGTGGCCACTATTAATACAGGTCATTGGTAACAGAAGGCCTACTCTTCTTTCCACTTCACTGAACACAGAATTAATCTTCTAATTTAGCAGAACCTACACTGCCAACTCACAATGTCTTCTATGGCTCAGTTCCCTATATATTCTAGGTGTTCTGCTTGTGTTTTTGTTTTGCTTTTGTTTTTGTTTTAAAAAAATAAATCTTTTATTGCCATGTTTTTTACGTTTTTTTTTGTAGATCTGTAAACCTTATTTTCATTTCCGAAAGTTTCCCTTATTTAATTCTAGTGATGAAACAAAGGTAGCACTCTTCCCTTCTTATTCTGAAGTGCTGCATCATCATCTTTCTTTATTGTTTTGTTCCAATGCAGCTTGATTCCTTACATATCAATTACATCCTATTGAGTTGACTTGGGGTTCACAGTCCTAACTTAATTGATTCTAGGTTTAGTAAGTACAGGCACACTGTTGTCTAGATACTATAAAGGATCAAAATATTGTATAAGGATTCTAATGATGAGGCATCACTCCAATTATTCTACTGGTAACCTTTCTCTGCTCTTAGACTTAATTTTCCACCTGACCACACCAAACAATTGTGCCACTGGAAAGAGAGAGTAGTATGGAACTAACAAGAAGTGACAGAACGGAAGCAGGGTTGCTTTGTCAGTGACTGGCAGTGGATAATGCTGTTCCATCATGACACTTTCACACCTAACATAGTGAGATAAACATTAATTGGAATCAAACTGCATAGTAGTAACATATACAAATGAGTCAGCAAAGTCCTGTGACATGATAAAAAGAGGCATAGGAAAAGGTGTGGCTTGGAAGATTTTATTCAAAACTTTCAGGCCTAATTCCCATTTTGAAGTCACTTTTTATCCAGAGAGATTCAAACAGAAAAGCAAAGCTGCCCCTTTCAGTTACGTATAACCCGCAGTCAGGCTTCCCATTGCTATTAATAATCACGTCATCATTCCCTGTGTATAGCATTTTAATTCCTCCTTTTTCATTTTCTTCATGGCAATCTGATTCACTTTCTTCTGCTTCTTCAAGTCTCTCTGATCCATCACTACTTTTTTTTATAAACAAGCAATGCTCAGAAGCAATGAGCGATACAGTGAACACTTAGGAGCTTTTTTAATATTCATTGACAAGGAGAGCGTGAAAACAAATCAGGTCAATAAAAAAGCTTTTCTTTAAAAACTGTTGTCCTTCACCTCTGTCACCTCATTACCTGTTTATTTCTGCATCAAGAAAATGTTGTACAGAAGATCACATTTTCAAGCAGTTGCTCAGAGTGGTTTACGGGCTTCAATTGAAGGTCAAAAATTACCTCTTATTTACAAGAAATGTCATTTGTTATTCTAATAGACATTATTTTTGACGTGACTGAAAAATGGGTCACTGAAACTCCAGTTTGCCTATGGATAGTGTGCTGTGGCATTTTTCATTACAGTTGTATATTGCTCCAATGGGAATGGCTGCTGTAGACATGTGAATGCAACCAGCACCAGCAGTATATTAACTAGTAAATACTGTGTGGGCTCCTTCAGTCTAATGGCTTTGGCTCATTAGTTCAAGGTGCTGGCTTAGTAGCATCAGAGCCATGAAGCACTGCAGTGTTCCTCTTTTATCCAGACCTATTGAGGAAGAAGTTTAGCATACAACCTATGTTACCATGTTTCTTCTTCCCTAAGCTCCTTCCTGAAAGTTAGCACTCTCATTGTGGGGTATCTGTTCAGCTGTATTTTCTAGATGCATTATGAATGTATTTAATATTTATCCTCCAGACAAGAGTGTGTATCCTGAAAAGGCTGCTGCTCAATGAGCTGGGGGTAGGGAGGGGAGAGGGTGAAGCTGCACTGAAGCCTTCCAACTACACAACACACAGTTGGTAGATCGAGGAGAGGAGATAAGCAAGGATGAATCTCAGCCAGGTCTTCAGCTTTCCTGTGTGCCTCTGCAGGGACTAGTGGTACAACCGAAAAAGCCCTCAGGGCTTTTTTCCCAGTTACAGTGCTCTGGCAAGTGTGTCTTTTTAAATGGTTCTGTTGAAGGTGGTCAGACGTATCAAGTCAAACCATCTGCTGAAGTCACAGCTGTCTCCTTACCTGCTAGCTACAGCAAGCCCAATTCCTGTTACATTTGTGTCTCTAGGGTCACACTGCCAGCTCTTGGATTAGCAATACCCTGCTCTCCTCCCAGAGAAAATCTTAAACCCACTTCATTCTGGACATCAACATCTTTGCCTTGCTTTCAGGCAGCTCCCATCAGCATGCCATCTCTCAGCATGTCCTAAAGCATTTGGCGCTGCCCAGCCTTCACTGAACCACTATCCACATGACACACAAGGCAAGGTTGCACTGGCACGGCTCCAGACCAAAGCGTCTGCAGGAAATAGTTTTGCATCTCCTTTACAGTCTTTTTGCTGGAGGACTCTCTATTAATTAGAAATAGAGATTGCGGATTTCTTTACATTGTCATAGTGCATTTATCCTACTACAAGACACTGAGCAGCACAAATTTCCTCCTCCTTTTTCCCAACATGTTTCTTGTAGATTGGTGGAGCAATTAATAAGGTCTACTGCGTTAATGGGAGGCTGGAACCAAATTCTCTCCTCATAAAAGGTCTTAATCAACATGTCAGACATGTCAGGAGTTGAGACTGCATAGAATTCTTTCTGCAGTCCTTCCCCAGTGTTTTCTAATGCAAATAACCCCCAAACCCTATTCGGTTTCCTGCATGAGTAATGCCATTCAGGACTGGCCTTGATTCCTCTCAACAAAAAAATGAGTCATATGCACAGATAAATGTTTACCACTTTAATGGACAAAAGGCATAATTTTCAAAACACCCTATGCCAGTTCTGCAAGCATTTCAGCCATAAAAAGGATGTAATTATACACACATGTTGACAGCTCTTAATCTCATACTCTGCCTTCTAAGAATAAAAAACTCCCTAAAAGTGGAAAGCAGTTTATACATGACCACAGAGTTTTCAAAATTAGTTAAGGCTAGAAAAATACTCTAATTTCACTGAAGCACATGGGAGTGTTTTTAAATCAGGCATATTTTGAAAAAGAACTTGTGAATGTATGGAAAGGTAAACTCCGGCTATTCGCTGTGCAATAAAATGAACAGTTAGCCAGATAATGGAATCATAAAACTTTAGCTCTGTTTTCCTATACATTTCCAGGAAAGGAAATATAAAAATAAAATTTTTTAAAAATGTTCTGGTTTTGGTTTGTTTGGTTTTTGGCTAGATTTTCAAATTTTATATTCTTAATAGTTTCAGCCAGTTGGCAAATGATCTTTAGGAGAAAATAGTTGAATTGTGTCTTTCTTCCTCGGAGAGTTTTCTCAGTGATTTAGACAGAATGACTGATGCTACTTAGGTAAGGATGTAGAATAATTAGCACAAGCTGCGTGGGTCAGGTCCCTGGAGATCACAGGGTTCAAGAGAAATAGGACTACAGCCCCTTTATAATGAAAGGGTAGCATTCACTCCCAATCATACTGAAGATGAGGAGGTTTGTAGGCAACTTTAACAGTACCTGGACTTGACTCAAAACTGAGAGTCTTTTGAATTAGGCTTTTGAACTGAATTTGAACTTAGACTAGAACATCTGATTCATTTAAAACACTGGCTCATTTAAACTACAAACTAAATCATGGAAAGTAATAGCTGCATGGTTTACTGTAGCACTAACTCTTGAAGAAATTATATCGCAATTCATGTCAGTCAATTCATCATTCTGGTGCAGACGCGTGGCTGCCACATCTTTGTACTACTGCACACACGTCTGGCACACTGAAACAACAATGCCATTAAGGCTGTGTATTTGAAGGGTACTGGACTGACTTCAGACACACACATAGTATGCAATCTTGGCCAGATGTCTTATGGTGCTTTCCATGTACTGCATCTCTCCTCTGACTATTTTTAGCCTGCTTATGAATTGATTGCATGCACCAGCTCACCTATTCAGCAGGTGTCAGCTTAGAGTGAGGATCATTTCTTTCAGTGAAGTCTAAATTAATCTGTAGCTGTATCAACTGAGAGAGGGAATATAAGCAAGGAATCTTTGCTCGTTACATATTTGTCTTGTCAAACAATGACATAGAATTTTAAACATCTATTTAAAAAATCAGTAGAAAATAAGAGATTCAGTATTTTGCCCAAAGGATATGGCTCAGATCTCTGACGCCATCTTTAGATAAAATGCAAGAAAGTTACAAATATCCAGCCTGTAACAGTGAAATTTTCAATCTGTTGGATTTCCACTGCATGGCAACTAGCTTTTACCTTCTCTGCTCTTCCCGATTGGGTATATATATTAAATTTCTCAGGGATCAATTATTTCTCTATCTCTCTCTCTTTTTTTTTTTTTTTTTTAATGTTCTTGGTTGGTTGTTTTGGTTTTTTTTTTTTTGTTTGTTTGTTTGTTTGTTTGTGCTAATACATTTTAAATATGTTTTTCAGATACTTCAGGAGTAGCTCTTTAATATTTTCTAAAATGTAATAGGTCCATGCTGTAACTCTTGGTATTAATTGGGAGGGAGTATTCAATTGTTTGTAGCATCACACCTTTAGCTTTCAAATTTTAAGATCTGGAATTCCACATATTTAAACAATAAAGTTCTAGTGCTTAGAAAGCTACTCATAATCCAAGTTCTCATTTTAACCATCACTGAAGTCCAAAGAGGAAAACAACAGTCATGTAAAACAATATATTTAATCAACAAAACCAGAAATTATTCTCTCCCAAATATCTTTGTTTTTCAATATCAAGCCTTATTTTTCTACAGAAATTGTAACTATTTTATGTTTACTATCCCATGTAAAAGTTATCTTAGTGGAGCAGCTTCTTTTAGAAGCTGACAACAGCTTTTTGCAGGAGAGTCTAAGACTTTGTCTGCTTGAGGCTGAAAAAACTCTCAGCATCTAATTTGAAATCCATTATAATGAATGGAAAGACTTTGAGTTAGGCAAAGCATGAAGCTGCAAGGGATGGAGCATGGGATCTAGATGTCTTCTGACTGTATCAGAGTCATTTTTCTGCATAAACACCTGCAAAAAGCACCTGTAGTTCAGGTGTTGGTCAGCCCATAGATTCAGGACGAATATAGCACAGGATTAAGTACTTTATTTGCACTGCAAAGATAAAAATGTGTAGCTGAGAACAGGGGGACAATACTTCTGGCAGCTTTTGACATACTTCTTTGACAACAGCTACCAACAGTAGGCAAACTGCTGACTGGAAAATATATTCCAAAGTAAAGGTAACAAAGAGTGTGGAGGACAATAGCTGAAATGCCTGCTTTAGTGCTATGAAACATAAAAGATTTTGACACAAAAAAATGTTGAGGGGTCACATCTTGTTCACATTTATTCTAAGAATATTCCACAGAATTTTAGAAGGATAAAACCAGGGATATTTTCCAGGGAAACTTTCCATGATTCTACATCAGAAGATTTCAGTAAGCATGGTTCCATTTTGGTAGATATTAACATCATCCTTTAGGTGAGATAGGTATGTATGATTTTTTTTAATTATTTTTTTCTGATTTTCTATGAAGTGATCAAACACCAATGGGAAACCATCATACACATATGTCAACATAGTCAAGATCTGACCTTGTGTTATGATTTAAGCCATCTATATAAGCTTTTTATATGGTAGAAAAATATATACATGCTTTCAAAACATTACAATTCTCTCTCAAGATGAACGTTTGCCAGCTCAGCCTTATAAAGTTCCCTCAACTCCCATTGAAGTCAAAGGAGCACGTGCATAAACACTTTCCAGAAGAGAGTTGTGTTCCTGAATTAGTCATAATGAGAATGAATTAATTTTGGTCTACTTCCCAGTACTCCCCTAGAGCCATGTTTTTTACATTTTCCTCCTAGCTTAAGACAGAGTGAGATGCTGTGCCTGATTTTTTGAGCTATAAAGTTTTTGCAGTCATAAAAACCTATTTCTGATGTCTGCCACCTCTTGCCTTGCCAGACCAGTCCTAGAGAAAGGAAAAATAATAACTGTGCAACAGCTCTGGAGGAAATATTCTCAAGGGACTACATGCACATGCAAGTAAATCAGCCTGAAACAGTAAATGTCTCAAAGTAAATTTTTTTAACCACTGTGCACCAATTATAAGGAAGTAAATTTAATTCATTAACAAAGATACAGCATTCCTGAAATGAATGATTCCTAAAATGAATTGTATACTGCCATCTTTCTGGAGGAACAAAATAACATGATTTGTTTCTCTGCATTGTTTGGATAGCCTAGAATGCAAAAGCATCCTGCATCATCTTGTTTCCTTCATCCACTGATGAAGAGATCTGAATCAAATAAAAATAAAATAAAATAAATGCACAAATCACAATGCATGGTGTGAGAAGCATGGTGGACTGAAAAGATAATTAGAAATAGCTTGTGCACTAGATCGTTTCAATGAATATAAATGCATATAAGCAAACAATTACAAAAAAGAAGGTTGCTATCACTTTAGAGCACTCATTTGCAATTTAAAAAATAATGCAGCGAAAAAATTTTCAACAACGTGCAAAACAACTACATATGTAACCTGACCTGAGTTTTAATTCCATGGCTGTCAGTATGTTACATGTCTCGTCCACATCAGCAGAGAGATTGAGGCCTGGAGGCTCAGATAGTAGCTGGTGGAAATTTTGTTTAGATCCCAGATCCTTCTTTTTTATTCCTTAGTGTAAACGCCATTTCACATGGCTGCCTGAAGAATAGTGATCATCCTTGCAGGTTTAGACATTAGAGACCAGTTCCTTCACAGCAGAGTTACAGAAAGCATGCAAACCCCAAGCTGAACAAGGACACACCTCCACATAGTTCTTCTGGAACTACAGAAGCTGATAAAAGCTTATATGCACCACAACACAGAAAAAAATAAGCTATCTTTTTTGCTTGTTTGTTTGTTGCCAATGAGTGCTAAGGAAGGAGCGAACACCTACAGTGAGAATAAACAGTTTCATCTGAGGATGGCAAGTAGGCATTGAGAGCATCACAAAACAGTTGTAACCTTGATAGCCTATCCTTATTGTACAGTGTTTCAGTGTTGTGCTGATGGTCACATTCTTTAGGACTTTTCAGAACTTTAAAAGGTGCTTGTTTTCTCCTAGAAATGGATTGTCCCAGCTATTATTTGGAATGGAAGTCCTACCTCAAAGGGATGATGGAGGCATCATAATAGACCAGAAATGTCCAGTCAGCTAGTGCACATGTCAAATAAATCACCCAGGACAGACTTTAGCATGAACATGTAGCAGAACAGAAAAGAAAATAGTAACAAGAAAAACAGAAGTGGCTGATAAACAGAATGGCTGAGTTGCTTATTTAAAAGGCATGAGCTTTTCCATGTGGTAAGCTTTTAGGCTTTTCTATCCCATGCTTTGCCTCCTCCCAGTTACTACCTCCTTCCATCACTCCCTTTTTCTTTGCTGGAAGTCATCATCAGGAAGGACATATGATGCTTAGCACTGACCTGTGAATCCCATGCAGGATCTCATGTGTCTCTCACCCTGCAGCCAGACATCTCAGTAGGTAGCTTTGGAGATCACATAGCTCCAAACAATCCTCCCATTACTGGTGCATACAAATATTAACATTTAGTACGGATTGTATGCTACAGAAATATGTTATGCCTATGAAATCTATAATAGAAGATTTGCAGTTTCAACTTCCATGCTTTAGATATCAAGATGAAGTGATTCAATGTTCACAAAATTAAGATGATTGTGCATTAGTTCTATTTAGAAAGCTGTGTTACACCTGCAATTTAGCTGTTTGTTCATGTCCTGACTTAATGCAGCTTCTTTCAAACATTCATCCTGCTACCTGTGCTTCTTCATTCAAATTTCTTAAAGTTTGCTATGGCCACCTTTAGTACTGGACATTGTTTGAATGCCTGTAACACATGGTTATCTTCATGACTGTCACTTCCCAAGAGTTCTGTTTTATGAAATGCAGTCCTCTAGTTGGAGTTTTCAACTCTTAAGTTATTGGGCTTCCTTAATTTCCTTGTGTTGTTTTTTTTGTTTGTTTGTTTGTTTGTTTGTTTGTTTGTTTTTTGGCTTCTTGTAACTACTTTTCCCTTAATAAACACACAGACTAGACCTTCCATGAGGAAATGACAAAACATTTTTTTAAGGACTACTTTTTTGTTTTATTTTACATTTAATATAAGAGATATTTTGAAAATTAACTTTGTGTGTATGCATGTGTTTATATATACATACAAATATACATATGTATCCCACCCCCCAAATGTCACTGATTCCTGGAAACTCGAGGGATGCATTGCATGAGGAATCTCTGCTTTAATTGTATCAACAGTGGTAGCTGGCTTTCAAGAATAAATTCCTACCAAGAAAGAAAATGTTATACAATTAGGTCTTCATTCTTGTCTACATCTATGACAATACTTTACATTGTCTTCAAAACCAGTGCGGTAGCCAGGAGAGGAATTATCCATGAGAGGGAGGTAGCTATCATCGGAGTTCTAAATCACTTCTGTAGTACCTTCCTACTACTCTGTCCTGAGCCATGGCAGGAAAAATTCTTTTCCTGGCAGCCCTACCATGTTGTATGAATCCAGCAAGGCTGACTGCTGACATCTTAAATTAGAACAGAATTACACTTTCCTAATTTATGCCAGCTTCCTAGCAGTCCCTGGATCAGAAGTTCTTAGCACTAAATGGCTGTGAGCTCTTTCTGCTTTGAGTGTCTCTTCTCATTTGCTGGACAGACTTCTCATCTCAGTGAAACACACCTCCAGAGAAGTTAGTGAAATTACAACTATAAGACATGAAGTAGGGTACTTGCATGTTGAGTGTGAACTTGTTTTATTGGCAGCATGTCTATAACTGATTAAGATCATAAGCACCAACATTCCTTAAGATTATTCTTTTATTTATTTGTGCCTATAGCAGACCATGTATTTGAAATGTTTGTAGTAACAGCTATGAGGAAAAACATTACATAGTATCTATCCACATGGAGAATGTATGTGTTACCGTTTTGTTGGGTTTTGTTTGTTTGTTTTCAGAATATAGTAAATATTTCACAGCTTAATCACTCTCAGATAGTGTGATAATACACAAGGGCTAACGTCACAGAATGCACAAACACATTGCTATTTACTAAATGAATTTACAGAGCTTTAGTAAAGTTCCTGTTGAAATCTACATGCAACAACTCCTGAGTTACATCATCTGTGACACATATACTTTTCCTTGCCTACAGTTTTTTTGTAGCTCCCCTTTCACCAAGTCATTGGTTTTACCCTCCATTTTCCTTTGTGAAATTAAAAAAATGAATTCAGAAAAAAATCCTGTTAGTCAGAAATATGATAATGAATCTCGATTTTGCAATATCCTATTGAGTATATTAATAAAAATATCTGTTCATTGTAGAATATCACATAATGGCTATTAAAGTTTTCATAACACTCAGTCTAATCATATGGTATCTGATTTTTCAACTATAGTAGAATATTAGTGCCAACTGCCCTATTACTGTAACTTATTTCACTTTGATCAGGGGTAAAATTCTGTACTTCTTGATCAAATGACACTTTCTATTATATTTGAGAGAACAGCAGGACATGTAAGAAGTGGTTCTGATTTCTGAAAATAGTCTGTATTTGCATGAAATACAATTTTCCTTTGAAGTCTCTGATGTTACAGACCTTGCGTGAACTTTACGTAGTCTAGAAAATTAATTTCAGGGGTCAGATTAAATGTAATTAGACATGACTTATGTTATTTAGTTCAGAGAAAAGAAGGCTGAGGGGAGATGCCATGACTCTACAGTGGTCTGAAAGGAGGTTACTGCAAGAAGAGTGTTGATCACTTTTCTCCTGAGATGTGAGGAAACTCATACTGTGCCACTGTGAAAGACAGAAACTGTTTTTTTGTTTTTTTTTTTTTTTGTCTTAAAGCTTGCTTCATGAGGCCTTTCTGGTGATAAGACTCTAAGTGAGAACTGCAGGATATCTAGGTGGGTGTCACAGTGCCACAGTGCCTCTGATTATTGTTGTAAAGATAAGCAGAAGCAGGTATAAGCCTGTCCTTTTCGAGGTTTGGCTTGGAGAAGCTGATCACTGCAAAAGACGATAATGCTTGTGCATGGCAACAAAGGTACCATACCCTGCTGGCTTATCTGTTGGGCCAGGTATGTCACACCTACAGAGAGAAAGAAAAAAAAAATGAGAAATGGGAGAAAAAGTCTTCACTAAACTAATGACTTTGGAGAACTCCCAGAGAAAACATCTTTGATGGAGAACTCACAAAAAGCAAACGGAGAATTCCCTGAGGGGAGAAACTTTTCGGACGAACCCTGAGGCCTGCTTTCTGTGAAGCTTCCTGGCTTTCTCCCATCACCCTCAGCGACCAGAGAGTTCCTGAGATCAATGGACCTACTACAAAGCTCGCTGGACCCACAGTGGTGATTATATCTCTCTTGCTTTCTGCCCCTTTTCTATCGCTCACCTTCCCTTCCCTGTATTCCCAAGCAACTAGTATTTGTAATAAACTGGTTGGGCTAACATTTGACCTGTTTTGTCTTATCTCACCATTGGTTATACACATAATCAGAGAACCTCATCTCTCTCATTTATATTGGAGCGTGACAGCCACAGAAGGGTTTAGACTGGGCATCAGGAGGAATTTATTCAGTCAGAACTGTCAAGCATTGGAACAGGCTGCCCAGTGAAGTGCTGGAAATCCACATCCCTGGTAAGAGATCTGTAGGTTTGGCACTAAGGGATATGGTTCAGAAATGGAATTTGTCAGGCTGGATTGCTATCTGAACTTGGTGAACTCAAAAGTCGTTTCTGACCTAAGGGATTCTACATAAGTTGCTCCAAAAGTAATGCTTCTATTTATTTCCATGGAAACAACAACAGATACAAGGAGTACAATAACACTATTTGATAGAGTAAATTTCGTCTGCAAAATATTAGTTTTCAACACAGTCACTACCATTAGATCTGCATTAACTGGAGTTTGTGTGTCGCACTTATAAACAGCAGAAGTGATGAGTTTTGCTGTCACCACTGCTGAAACACACACCCCACTGCCTCACTGAGCTCACTTGCACTGGTTGGTCTCCATAAATATTCAGCAAACACAGTTAATGACAGTGTATTCTTATCTGCACTGAGGAATTCATTTCCATACCCTTGTGTCATACATCCTCCCGTGTCGGACAACCAACTTACCAGACTTCCACTCTGCTGCCATGTAATGCACAGAAACAAAATGTAATGGGATTTCAGCGGGAAGGTTTAACCTCCCTACCATACCACCAAAATCTGCCTCTGAATTCACAGAACAACATAATAAAATAGGTAGCATTTCTATGGGAGCAGCCTTCATATTGTTCTATTTCAAAACATTTAAAAAGACATAGTTGAGAGTTCTTGCTTTTGTATTCAATGTCTTATATTTGTTATTTGCAAATATATCATAGAATGTATGTCACTCAGTTTTCAAATTTATAATAAAAGAAGTAAAAAACTTCTATATGCCTAACAAGAGTGTTAAGTAGCCTATATCACAGAATTGTAGGGGTTGGAAAGGACCACTAGAGATCATCAAGTCCAACCCCCCTGCCAAAGCAGGTTCCCTACACCAGGTTGCACAGGTAAGCATCTAGGCATGTCTTGAATATCTCCAGAGAAGGAGACTCCACAACCTCTCTGGGCAGCCTGTTCCGGTGCTCCATCACCCTCACTATGAAGAAGTTCTTGTGCACATTTGTGCAGAATCTCCTGTGCTGCAGTTTCTGTCCGTTTCCCCTTGTTGTGTCTCCACACACTTCTGAAAAGAGTCTGGCCTTGCCACTTTGTACCCCACACCTCAGATATTTATAAACCTGGATCAGGTCCCCTCTCAGTCTTCTTTTCTCAAGGCTAAACAGACCCAGTTCACTTAGCCTTTCTTCATAGGGGAGATCCTCCAGGCCCTTTACCATCTTTGTGGCTCACTGCTGGACTCTTTCAAAGAGACCCCTGTCTTTTTTGTACTGGGGAGCCCAGAACTGGACACAGTACACCAGATGAGGCCTCACTAGGGCAGAGTAGGGGGGGAGGATCACGTCCCTTGACCTGCTGGACACGCTCTTTTTAATGCATCCCAGAATGCCATTGGCCCTCTTGGCCACGAGAGCACACTGCTGGCTCATGGTCAACCTGTCATCCACCAGGACACCCAGGTCCCTCTCTGCAGAGCTCCTCTCAAGCACTTCATCCCCCAGCCTGTACTGATGTATGCAATTATTCCTCCCTAGGTGCAAGACTCTACACTTGCTCTTGTTAAACCTCATCCAGTCTCTGACTGCCCAGCTCTCCAGCCTGTCCAGGTCCTGCTGAATGGCAGCACAACCTTCAGGCGTGTCAGCCAATCCTCCCAACTTCGTATCAGCAAACTTGCTGAGAGTGGCCACTATTCCCTCATCAAGGTCATTGATGAAGATGTTGAACAAGACTGGACCCAGCACAGACCCCTGGGGGACACCGCTGGTTACAGGTCTCCAACCATACTCTGCACCGCCAACGACAACCCTCTGTGCTCTGCCATCCAGCCAGTTCTCAACCCGCTTCACTGTCCACTCATCCATCCCGCACTTCCTTAGCTTTGTTCTAAGGATGTCATGGGTGACAGTATCAAATACCTTGCTGAAATCAAGGTAGACTACATCCACAGTGCTCCCCCCATCCACCCAGCCAGTGTCAACATCATAGAAGGCCAACAGGTTGGTCAAGTATGACCTCCCCTTGCTGAACCCATACTGAGTACTTCTGATAACCTCTTTATCTTCCAATTCACAGGTATTTAATATTCACAGAGGCTCAAACCACTAACCCAAAAATCAGCCTGAACTTTTATTTTGACCAGTATAGAACCAAAATTATGGAAAAAAAATTACTTCCCACAGAAACGTGAAGTTTATTGATTCAAGATTTCCCACAATTACCCATGTTTAAGATTTGGTGAATTTTTCACATTTCAGAAATTAAAAGAGTAAGTCAGAGACAATTTAAAGAAATGAAAAATCTTAAGTTTTTATCTTATATTTATAACAACAATATGATCGCATTCACGAGTAAAGTGGAAAACTACCCTGTATATGCTGGGTAATTTTGCATGCCTCTTTAGAATATGTCATAGACCTTTGAGGCTCTGGAAGCAAAAAAAAATAAAAATAAAAATAAAAGTAGCAGGTTAACACTGGAAATCTTTAGTTTATATCATTATTTTGATTGGACTTACCCCAGCTATGAGTTCACATACACAGTTCACTAATTAATACTGCCTCATATGTAGTGATATGTTGTGCATTTTAATAAAACTGGTGGTAGAGGAGTATTTGGCTAATTCAAATCCTCATTGACTCAAGTAGGATTAAGTGTAAGTGTTAGATCTTTCATACCACTTTTCTCTCTTTGGTACCAAATTGCATTAAAAAAGAAAGTACAAAACACACTCTCAGCTCACTTGAGTGAATTGTCTTGTTAAAACCCCAAGGAAAGAATCTTAGATTTACTTACATTGTAGGCATGTATTAGTACAATTTATACGCTTACATTAACCTCATAAGGGAATGACATTCTCCAGCCTTTTAGACAGAAGGCTAACAGTTAAACTCCTTTTATCCTTTGGCAGATCATCTGCAGCTGCTACTTGCAACCCCACATTTGTATTTAAATGCTGCTGGGAGAGACCTTTCAGTTCATGGGCTTATCTAATTGATTTCAGGTGTGTTATTTCCTGCAGAGCAGGCAAAGCCAGGACAGTAGAAGGAAAACAGCACAAGTTGCTACTATATAGTTCTTAAGCTGTGGAAAACTCATTGCCTGGGGGTAGGCATTAAGCTGCCAGGAAGTCATAGATTTCTAGTTGCAGGGAGTCTTAATTTTCTGCTGGAAAGCCTATTCCTGATTCTGTATGCTGTTGGTGCAAAGGAGGGTCTGGGTAAAGACTAGGAGGGCCTGGGCATGGCTACAGAAGTTTGAATTCCAAAGAAACTGCTAGGAGAAAATGGGGCTGTGTGGAAACTGAAGTCTGGTTTGAACGTTGTCTGTAGAATTCTCACAGAAGAATAAGAAATGTTGTTCTGAAGTAGTACTCCCTTTGTGTGTGTTTTGGGAATGAAGTAATAACTTAAAAAACAGGTAGGCCCTCAGTTGGCTCCTGACAGTGTTCCAGCAATGCATGTTCTAAGCCTGTGCCCTGGTGTAGTTTAGGTACTCAAAGTCATAATAGAGGAGTCTGTTTCCTCCTTGAACTGCTCTGTATATGCACTTATCTGTACACTTTTTAGCTTGACTATTTGGTATGCTGCAAGAAGCTGAACATAGAATTTAATTTTTACAATTTGACCAGAAGTTTGAGGATGCAATTGAAAGAAAAGCTTGAAACAGGGATGACATTAAAAGAAGCAGCCAAGTGTAACTTTGATATAATTTTAAGTGAAGATATACTGTGTGTTTTTTCCCAGTTTCAAACTTGCATTAAGGGAATTAAGTGCTGCACATGTACATGGTGCTCGTATTGTTGATTAATACTTTTTTTTTTTTTAAGGTAAAGAGGAGAAACAGGAAATAAAAGATTGTATGTCCTTGAGATAATTAAGAATGTTACAGAGGAGAACTAAAACAGTTCCTAAAGTTTCTGTAAATAACTTAGGGAAGTGCTCAAGGGATTTGGGAGACTTGTCAGCATTCATGTGCTCTCACGTTCCTGAAGGTTGATGCAAAATCATTAAAAGAAGAGTAGAAACTTCCACATTTACTGTAGGGAGGATTAGGTAGCTAATTTAGCATAGGGATCTGATCCTTAAGTAAAGAAAGACATTCAATATGTAAACACAAGACTTCATTTTTATAAAGTGCTTTAAATTGTGTGCTTTGTATTAAATTGATAGGTTCCAGTGCCTATCAATTCTTAGGAAAAATACACATAATTATAAAAACAGAAATACATCTTCAGACCACAGTCAAATTCATGCTCAGGAATTTACATGTTTGCAATGCCAGAGATTTATTTGGCTAAACAAAGGCTCAAACATCTATTTCAAATACAAAAAAAAAGATTTCTCCAGCTGTTGCCACATGTGTCACTAAGACCTGCTCCCACAGCAGTGAATGCATTTAGATACTTATTACAAGAAAAACCCTTTTCCTCTTCATACAATTCTGGATACCAGAATTGGATTTCGTTCTTGATGGGAGATTGGGTACTAGGAAATTACTATCAGGCTGGGAGAAAATATTGTAGTCCTACAATAAGATACAAAATAATGTACTTTGAATTTTGAATTCACTAGTGGGAAAAATAATGTGATGTCACTTTGGTAAATAGAATGGCAAACCTTCATCAGAGAAGAAAATGACATGTGTGTGAATTCAAGTCGGTGACCTGTGTCAGTTTACAACTTTACTCTTCCTAGCCAAGAATTTTCGATTTTCTTGTACAATATTGTACAGTTTGTTGATGTACATATCATTCTCAAAAATTCTGTCGTGCTGTTTGACAAATAACATGAAGTGTCCATGGAGATATGAACTTCAACCTTATAATAATCAGTGTAGAATTTTGGGAGAGAATCAACATCTTCAAAAGACTATTTAAAAAAAAGATAAAATAGCAAAGTTTAAATATAAGTGTTTTACAGTTTTGTAAAGTAATCTGTAGTAAAGAACAGAGATAATCAATATACTGCCAGCTTTTTATATTTCTGCAACAGGCTGGATAGCTTTTCTGCCCATAGTTGTGGAATCCTCCTAGCTGCTCACTCAGTAAAGAAGGCCCTCACTGACGATTCTATTTCGGTCAGTTCTTCCATCATGGATTTGCCTCTTGGCATCTTTCTTACTGTGTGTTCAGTGCACTAGTCAAACAAATGTAGTGCCATAGCCATCATAAAAAGCCATCAAACATCCCAGACTGAACTAATTATACTGCACCTGACAAATTCTAGGCGATTGTTATATTGATACATTGTGTATCAAAGCAAAATTCATCAACAGAATGGTTTAGGAGGAAATAATAATTCTTATCTTCTAAGCAGATATCCACACTGGGAGATGAGGCTTCTGTGATGTGATTTAATTTAAAAAGAGTATTGTCTTATTCTCTCACTGCCAAATTTTAAGTCAGATGGTATTCTGAAGAGGTAGAGGTAGTAGCATAGGTGATAAAACTAGTATGGCTATTCTGCCTGTGCAGTTATTTCTGTACCTTAGTTCATCTTGATAGTGAGGCCAACCCCATGGTTTGCACTGTCCACATACCCAATAAACTCATAGTCCTAGCTGCAAAAAAAAATGGTTGCTATCTGTGTAGAGCAAGAAGCATGGGAGTTCAAAGAATGATCAAAAGGTTTACATTTAATAGATCTTTCCCTTTCGTCTTTCCTGGACTGCCTGTGGTTCACGTAGGCACTGTTTTCTACCCTATTGTTACTTTGAGTCCAAATTCTAATCAGCAACTTTCTTGCTAAAAGCTGAAATGTGATTTCCACTGGCAATGATAAATCCACCTGTGCTGCAGAATTGATACGACACACTTTTATCTTCCATGAACATTTGCTGCTCAGAATAGAATTCTGAATCCAACATTTAAAAAGCTAGGCATGCTCATTTATAGGTTTTCTTAACGTGTGCCGGTATGTGTGATGTATCCATGTTTGCTGTAGATTTTTTTGACTTGCATGCAGTTTAAATATACCTAATCTAATGATTAATAAATGTCTGTTTGTGGGATCAGAGTAAATTTTGTGTTTACACAGACTACAGAGACAATACTAGTAGAAATGTGTTCATTTTCAGTAAAATGAGAATCTTTACTTGTATTTGAATTTCATTCATTTTCTACTGTTACACCAGCGTTCCAAATGGGATGGATGCTGGATGTCCAGAAATCCTAAAACAATGATCCAGAAAAAAGTAGGGCTCATAAAACTGGGAATGGCATGTTTTCTGGCTGCAAATACAGTTCCAGGTCTAGAACAGTTCACTGAATTCTGAATGACATAGCAAGATCTTAGAAGTATGGGCCCATAATTCTGTGGCAGCTGGCTTCCCTCAGTGGAACTGCAAACTGGAAAGGGGCTTTCCGGCTTGCTTAGAGGGTGTAAGATACAGTTATGTCTGTTTTGCTTTACATTATGGTGAACAGGGAAATCCTCATTCTATCAGAAAATGAAGGATGAGTGTTCTATTATAAGCTAGTTGGCCCAAATTATCAGTGAAGATAAAAATATGAAAATTGAATAAGAAGTCTGTTGTCTATGGTTGTTTTGAACTCATGCAGTGGAACAGCGAAGTCCATCCTATACAGCTATTACAACATAAAGATATATTTCAAAATAAGAAAGGTAATGTGTCTTGTATTTCTCCTTTGGACCTGGAAATTGAGAAAATAAATAAATAAATAAAAATGAAGGAACATCTCATTGTTATTGCTCTGCGTGGCTGGCATCACTTACACTTCAAGCTTAATGTTTATGAATAGGTTAAGCACAGCTGAAAATTAGCTTTGCCTCCCAAGAGATTATTTGACTCAAGGCATTTCTCAGATTTTAAAGGTAAAATTATTTTCTTCAGCATTTGAGCAAACAATCACAGGTACTTAAAAACAGTCAGTGAAAACAAGGCTTTATTTCATTTTGCTCATCAGTTTTTCTCTTTTGCAACTTGGCAGTTAGGTTTTCTCTAACATCAGATGCTGAAGTATTCCTGTGTATTGTGCCAAATTTTTCATGGTTGGTGTAGCTTTATAAGACAGAAACACAGAATAATAGATCTATTCTTAAATAGTACACATCTTTTCAGTATTAAAGAAATTAAAATAGCACAAGCTCTGTGCTCAATTGTGATAATTATATGAACATTTCTAAAACAAATTCCACCTACATGAAATATGTATGTGTCTGTATCATCTTTAGATCCTTTTTATTGACTCCTTCCTGTCTCACAAATGACTGCAGCTAAAGATCTTTTTTTTAGGATTTATACCTAGACCTTTAGTTGGCCAGAGCAGAAAATCTGCCATAATGAAGCTGTCTGTGAACCAGAAACTATATGTTTTGCCTCTATAGTAAACTGATAGTTCACTTGCCAATCCTCAAAGTACCACTAGCTGTCTGAAAATAAGTGCTTCTTTTAACACACAGTTTTTGAGGACCGAAGGAAATCACTGTACTATGGTCCAGTGTAAATAGTATCTTTCACTTGTAGATCTTTCATTTTTCGCTACTGGTGCCATGTGAAGTAATGTATGTTGTTCAGGCTCAGCATGCACGTAGAAGAGGAAAGAATGAGCTCCAGTCTTGTAGATTTATTCATGATCAAATGGAATCTGGAATAACATTTCCTTTCATACATGATTGTCTGACAAAGACAGGAGTGTGCCACAGTCAATCCAGTGATATTTTCTGCCAAGAAGCAAGAGGGAGATCCAAGAAATGTAGTAGCTGGTTTGGAAGATTGAGGCTTCTTTGTGCATGAACCTTAAGAGTATCCTATAATAATAAGGCTGGTTTCATGGTTCTGCAAGAAATAAATCTACTATTTCTAGTAGAACTGTGAATAAAGCTACTCATGGTGCAATGAAAGGGGTCTGTTTCTCTCCAGCCATTACTTTTCAGAAGAAATTTTCTTCTTTTTTTTTTTTTTACAAGTAGGACAAATTTTTGTGTTTGCAACTTAAATATTCAATAGAGCAAGAGCTGAGAGCTGCATTTTGATCATGCCATCTGACTGGGAGATGTATTGCAAATATTTTAGCAAACATTTCTCCTCTTCCTTTCTCCTAAGATTGGTAATGTTGATGCTGATGTTTGACTGGGTAACCTATTCATATGTGAAGAAATTCCCTATCCCAACCTGTTAAACAGCAGGCAGTACCATTTCACAAGCACACATAACAAATGTACCATGCTGGAGTTTAAACTTTGTTCTCTAAGTCCTAGACTAAATTGAGTTGTAGTACTTGTGTTTTAGACTGTGAACTTTCGAGGTTACTGGGAAATCTGATCCCCACTGACTGAATCTGAAACCATAAGACACCTGGCCTGCATTATTTCTTTTTCTAGTACCTGTAAAACTTTGTAGGTGATCAATTGAGAACAGCAGTGCTTAAATCAGTGATACTTGATAATGGACACAGGCTATGCCAGAAACAGACACTTCACAACTATTTTTATGAATGCTAGAAAATATTTTCTACTGCAGGCCAAGAAGAGGAAAAGACTTAATCTCTTTTGGGGAAAATGGTGAAGAAGGAATTCTAAACAAATTCCCTGGCTTAGATCTGCAGGAAAATTACCAGTGTACAATGACAAAGCTATTAACCCTTGGTTAATTTGATCCATCACTTCCATAAAAATGACTGAGTAACTACCAGGGTAAGAACTTATTCTTCTCTTTGAGCTGTTACTTTTCAACATGAACAAGGTTAACAGTGCGGTAGCTACTGTTTACTTATACTGTATTTAAATCTTATTCAAAATTCTGCTTTAGAATATGCCAACATTCATGTTCAGAGCTGTGGTGTACTCCCCAGTTGCTTACTTACTATGCACACTTATTTATTTAAGTGGAAATTAAGGAATGTAGACTTTGATATGTTATGTACAGCAGTAACCAGCAATATCCTATCTGCAGTCTGCACTCTGTCATCTCCCAGTATGTCCAAGAGAGATGGTAAGTGCTGAGGGAAGTACTTTGCATGATCTGGAATACTGACTGAATGAAAAAAAAAAAAAGTTCAGTATCCAGTGGCTCTTTGATGTCCCTATGTAGTTTGCTGTAAGATTAATTTCAAGTTGTAATGAAAATACATGGTAGTGATCTATGGGATTTTTGAATAGAAATTACACAATCATTAAGCACGTGCCACTGTTGTCTCAAAAATTAAATCAGAACAATCAGTATGAAGCCAAAGATACCCATTCTGATTATTCTAGGAAGATTTGGAGTTTCATACTGTTTACAATAAAACAATGCGTCACAATTTGTCTCAGCATTTGTGGCCAGACAGTCTGGATGCACAACATGATTGGGCACCTGTCATTAATATGCAGAAAGAGCCCATTAATATCAGGTATCTGTGTTCAACGTTAATGCATCTGTCAGTCTGGCTGATCTTGATTCCTTGACCTCCACTTGTAACTTTTGCTTGCTTTAGCACCCAGTAACTGATTTCTATGGTTTCTGTTACAGCTCCAAGCGTGAGGTGCTATGCCCAATTACACCAGAAGAACACTATTTTCATAGAATCATTAAAATTGGAAAAGACCACTAAGATCATCAAGTCAGTGCTTGTTCAACCTTTTGGCTTGCCTCAGCCACACAGCTAGTTGGACATGCCTGCCTTAGTCATTTCAAATCTCTTGTAAGTCACTCAGATGCCTAAATCTATTACACTTCAGATATAACCAATTGAGATAAGCTAATGAATCACACAGTATCTTTGATATTTCAAATGTTAGCAAGTGTCTGTCAACATTTTGACTCAGCCCAGGACCTAAAAGAAAATGGAGACCTGGTGCGTGAATAGAGAATGAAGCATTTCAGGCTGAACCAGAGACATTCTGTGGTTCAGGTATTATTCTCTAGTTTGGGTGGCTGCCAATGCTGCAGTTTTTCCTAAGATTTGGATTTGATATTTTGTTCCTGTAGAGAAAATTTTGTTATGAAGGTCCATAATAAATTTTAAAGGGACAGTCATATCCAGGTGCTTCTGTCTACGGTGATGGTGAGGAGCATATCTTGTTCCTGGTAGAATGTTGCATCATTAATACTACTTAAGCTTTTAGCTTTTTTTTTTTTTTTTTTTTTTTTTAAGTTCCTAGAAGGAAAAATTACTATTTTTAAATATTACAAAGTGAAGCTACTTATAATTTCTTACATTTTTGTGTGTTACTTTACGGGTATTGTAAAGTCTGTGGAGGTCACATTTTGTTTCTTCTAACTCCCGTGCTATTAATACAATTGTGAAACCAGCAGACATTATAATCTACCAACAAGTGCTTCAGCCCTTTCCATTCAGAAATCTTACAAGGGAACTCTTTTCACTACTTTCGCATTTACATCCCAATTGCTGTTCACTGAGCCCCTCAGATGATGCAACATTTCCTTTGCTACTTCTGGCAACCTCAAAGCATGCTTGTGCATGAAGGTTACTTTTTCATGTTTAATGAGATAATATAATTATTGGAATTTCAAGTGTTTGGCAGAGTGTTAAAGAGGCATCTTATCTGACATTGTAAATTATCTGTATTGGCAAAAGTAAATATTTTCTCAAAGGTTTCAGTCCCCTATGAGTAAATTTGAAGCTTCCTAGTCTTCAGACATACTTGAATGTGATTTATGATGACTTCCTGAAGCCCTCTAAAACATTCTCCATTAGAGACAAAAATGTAGCTTCTGACATATGTCTTGACTAAGTCACATAATTATAGTCCCCTAGACAACACTAGATATCAACAACATTTATCTTATTACCTAGTAATAGATACTATAGATTTTCCACTGTGTGAACTTGGTAAGAAAAGTGTAATGGAACTGAAAGCATTGGGCTGGGTTTGTACAGGAGGTGCATCAAAATTCCAAGAGGGGAATAAGGCTGAGGACAAGAGGGTTCAGCTGACTACTTACTCTTCACAGAACACACACAGAGGGTAAAAGTAAAAGGTAGTAGTGCGTGGAAAGGGATGAGCTTTATCCAAGTTATCTCATTTCCTCACCTGCCAGATGAGGAAAATAAAGAGCTCTGTTCACAGTAGCACTGTGGGATAAATACATTGGTTTTTTCCTAAGGCTCTTGTAGATACTCTGATTAAAAACAACGTTGATGTACAAATTACTTGTTGTGCCTAAAACTTGTATGTATCTGTGGCCTTGGGTAGCAAAAAATAAATGATGTGTTACAAGCACAGGCCAGCTAAACAGATGTAAAAGGTTAAAAATGGACAAGGCAAGCAGTCTGGGTAGAAGCTGGATTAGCAGTTTCCGTTTTCCAAATCAGTTTCTTTCCTAGACATTTCCTTAGAAACATTCAAACATGAATTAATATAAACTGTGACCAACCACTCTTTATATAAGTCATAGTAACATATCACCACTTACATTAGGGCTGTAGAGATGCTTGCAGTATGGAAATTTCGCCTTGATTTTTTCCAGGTTCTCCTAACTGAGAAGGGAATGGGCAAGTTCTCAAACTTCATAAAATAAGTACAAACAAGAAATATTAAAACAGAAGCATAGGCATTGCAAGGAGCATCAACTACAGGGCCACATGGATTACAGGCACTCAGAGTGTTAATAGGCACCAGGAAGAGAGATGGCATGCATCTCTGAACAGTAGCTACTGCGCCATTGCCTCTGTAAATTGTTCTCTTAATAAAGAACATGCAAGCTTTCATGTTGTTACTTAGTATGTGACGCAAGTAAGTGTAAATCAAAGAAAACAGGAAACATACTAGGTCTAAGCAGAAGACTTTCCTAGTATGAACCTGATCCAGCAAATCAGAGTCAGAAGTTGGAGCGTGTCCTTCCATTTGCCAGCCTTGGCAAAGAGCCTCAGTATCTATTTCATACCATGACCCCACACATGAAACACTGACAGGAAAGAAGATTCTGTTTAAGGATAGTTTCTGCATTCTTGGATACATTCGAAATCTTTAAGAGTGAACTCAGCATGTTGTTTACTGAACTACTCTGCCTGTTCATATATTTCAACTGAAAGTTGAAATGTATAAACTTTTCATTTTGAAGGTGTTTTAGGAATGTATGTACTTTACAGAAAGAGTAAACTTGACAGGTTGTACTCTTTCATATATTTGAATTGCAAGAGTGTTAAGATATCAGAAAGAAACAGAAAAAACAAAGGTCCCAGAACCCTCTGGATATTTAAGCCTCCAATACTCCTTACTAAGTGTCAACATATTAACTTAAAGCTTAAACCTAAGTAACTCCAGAAATTAAAGAGATCAATAAGCAAATGGAGTGAAGGATACCTGTAATTCTGAAACACTTGAGTATTTTTTTTTGTGTGTTTTTTTTTTTTTCCAGTTCAAAAGAACCTTTCTTCCTTTGCATAGCCATCATTTGCAGAGAAATTCAGTCTGTTGCAGTAGAAGTCAGGGGACTGAAAGCCAATGGAGCAGTGTCAGGGTATCTAAACACAGCATTGCCATGGTTGCAGATCTCGTCTGCCTTCCTACTTCTGGCAGATGTGCACCACTATCTGTCTGTCAAAGTTTGGCAGTCAGCATGAGGATTCAGCAGTTGCTGGCATTTCAGGGTAACAAGGGTATGAGAGAGGTGACCATAACAGACTAATCTTTGCCTTTTGATCCCTAAACATACAGGATCAGCACTACCAAAGTTTGTATTCCTACTCCTCTATATGGAATAGTGTCCAGTGCCACTACTGGATAGTGTCACACAGAGCTTCCAAGACTTTTTTGTTGTTTTTGTCCAGTAGACTACAGGCTTTTGTCCCTTTCTACTGGGAAATCTGTCTTCGCGCTTTTTCTGGTTCCAGGATCAGGGCATATGGGATTTCTTCTCACAAAGTGATTTGTGCAAGTTAAGAGCTAGCCCTGGCACCAACATGTCTAAACAGTCTTTAGTCTCCTTGACTTTTCTCATCATTTAGATTATGCAAATTCAGGTTCCACAGGCTTTCTTTAGAGCCACAAATTTATGCAAATATTTTTCTCTTTTCTGGGAGCTAGCTGCCTGGTTTTAGTGTCCGTGTTTCTCAGATCTTCCATTCATCCTTTGCAACTCATTCTGAGAACTTCTTGGGACTGCCTTGTAATCATTAACTGCATTGCTACAGTCACTACACAAATACCATTATGGGCAAAAGCAAATCCAAATGCTAATCCAGTGTGCAACCTTAAGATGTCAGTAATGTTTTTGAAGAGTTTCTAAATGCTTCAGAGCTGCAATCCTTTCATTTAATTAATTAATTGGGTGGGGGGTGGCTGATTATGAGTTTCTTTTAGGAAGTCTCTCACATATTTTTTTGCAGGAGTGTAGCATTTGAGCATTTATTACAGTTTAAACAAAGATTCTGCCTTGCAGTTAAGAAAGAGCACAGAGCATTTGGTAAGCCCAAATACTAAAATAGGTTTCTGCATAAAACTTATTTTGCTGTAGAAAAGTTGACTCAGTGATTTCACTGTTTAAGATGTCAACATGGGAAAGCTTATGAAGTGGGTCTAAATGTTTTTCCCCATTCATGTTTTGTGCTCCATCAAGGATTGTATTATCCTCTGGAGCTCACTGTTCATTCAAAGACAATATAACAGTATCAGTTATACTGTGGAGAGAGCAAGCCTCAGTGGAGATTTTTGTAAGCCTTATTCCTTTTTTTTCTAGAGGCAAGAAAGTGTTTCCAGTATATTCCGTAGTTGGGTGCTTTCTTATTCATGTATGTCATCCCTGAATAGTCTTGAATTATAAGCTTTTCTGCTTTTTTTTTTTTTTTGCTCCTTTTTGATGTAATATATTAGGAGATTTTTCAAAGACATAGTAGAAACTGTACTCTGAAAATTACAGTAAGTTTTTGTAAATGAATGAGGACAACAGGGGCAGATTCCCCATTTATCTCCTAGTGGAAGTCAAAACTGAGAGGAACAGAGCACCTCCCCTACAACGACAGGCTGAGAGAGCTGGGCTTGTTTAGCCTGGAGAAGAGAAGGCTGTGAGGGGACCTCATTGCTGCCTTCCAGTATTTAAAAAGGATTTTAAAAAGGAGAGCAATCAACTTCTTACAGACTGTCCAGAAAGGCTGTGGATGCCCCATCCCTGGGGGTTCTCAAGACCAGGTTGAATGGGGCCCTGGGCAACCTGGTATAGTACCAGGTCTGGAGGTTGGTGACCCTGCCTGTAGCAGGGGGCTTGGAACTCAATGATCCTTGGGGCCCCTTCCAACCCAAAACATTCTATGAATCTATGATTCTATGAATAACTGGATCATCCACATTTGCCACAAAATAGTTAAATGTTACCTTCTGCAAAGCAGAGGCTCTGGATGAATTCTGCCAGAGATGCTCTAGTGACCATTTGCCATCAAGTATGACATAACTTGCAGTGCAGGTGAATACTCACAGTTAGTTATATCACCAGGAACTAAGGAAATGTTGATTATCTCTAGCTGCTAGGAAAATCAATTAGATCTATGCTGCATACCTTGTAACATGCTCTAGCAAAGCTAATTCTTTTGAGAAAGTCATCTCCAGCCTCATTTAAAATGGACACCTATAATTAATGCCCTTTTCTGAACACTTTGATTTCACCATGACCTATCTCTCCCTAATTGTTAGATGAGGAAAATAACAGAACTTAATGGAGATTATAAGGATAAAGCCAGTGCTTGCAAAGCTCTTGGATAAGAGGAGAGTTATAGAAAAATCCATGAAAAAAATAATGATTCTTCACCAAGCACAAGGATTGAGCAGCATATAATAAAAAGTAAGGTTGATGACTAACTATCAAATCAGTGATTGCAGTCCATACTGTGAACTGAGGAAAACAGAATGTTACAACCAGGAATATGCTATTGAAGTTAATGTCCCTCTATCGTCATGTTAAAACCTTACTGTGGTTGACAATAAAAAGCTTTGACTCAGATCTCAAGAAACTCTGACCTCAGGAATGAGGAATTTAGCCTGGCATTTCAAATGAGCTTTTTCAAGTGTGATGGCAAAGTACAGAGTCACTGGAAGGTCCACAAGTTGCTATTTCAAAGTGAGTGGATAATAGTCCAGAAACCTTGAACTCACAGAGAAATTTCAAACCTTTATTATAGCCTTTTGGTGGTTGTCTGAATAGGACATGCATGTAAATGTGACCTATCACTGTAAGTGGACCATGAACTCAAAATAAATTCTGTGTTTGGAATTGATTGAACCACTTTGAGGTTCACTCAGTAAGAAAGATGGAAAGCCCTTCTTTCTTATGAGATGCATCTTTAATTATCAGTCATGGTTTACAAATGAAAGCATATATAAATGGTTTTGTTATATGTAACTTTAACGGTTTTTGAAACAGTAGTAAGAGGCAAACAAGACAGAGAGACATGCCTTTGTCAGTTCTACTTGCGAACATCAGTAAAGGTCAACAGACTTGCCTTCCTGAGTATCAGCAACAAGAAAAGTCAAGCTGCAATTTTTGCTAGGATATGTGCAAAAAGTAATTTATAGCCTCTACTGATGCATATTTTATCACTTGCTAGGGAAGAAGCTGCCGCACAGCCCCATGGCATATAAAAGAATTCATTTAACAAGTACCACAATAAAATAGAGCTAATAACAACTCTAATATAAACATCATGCTGCAAAATGTAGTTAGAAAAAAGGATCAAGTTAAAGCTTTAATAGAATTGCGAAGTTCCAAAAATGTATTTCATTGTACTCAGGAATCAGGTGTGTTTCAAGTAGAGTGGAAGTAGCATATTTGGGGACAGCATAGACTCATTGAGTTCAAGATAAAAGAGCAGATTATCCGTCAGACTCAGGGTATTGATCATGTGTTAGAACAGTTTGCTGGTCATCAGCTTGTGCTGATATTCACTTCAGCTTTTTGTTGCCTTTTCTTCAGTTTACTTTGTTACAGGAACTGGGATTGTTTAGTCTGGAGGAGGCTCAGGGGAGACCTCAGCATTCTCTACAATTCCCTGACAGGAGGTTGTGACAAGGTGAGATTTGTCCTCTTCTCCTGCATAACTAGCAATAGGACAAGAGGGAAAGGCAAGTTGAGCCAGGTTCAGGTTGGATATGAGGAAAAATTTATTCTCTGAAGGTGTGGTCAGGCACTGGAACAGGCTGCCCAAGGAGATTGTGGAGTCACCATTTCTGGAGGTGTTCAAGAAACATTTAGATGTCGTACTGAGGGACTTGTCTTAATGGGAAGGGAAATACTGGTGATGAGTGGATGGTTACTGGATCATCTCGGGGGTCTTTTCCAACTTCGGTGGATTCTTTGATTCTGTATACAGTGAACTGCTCCCTGGTGAATTTCCAATTGCATTTGTATTGCATTACTTCTCATGCAGGAGGAGGTATAAAATCATCACTTTCTCCAGGGAAGAAGGAAGGGCAGAAAAGCAGTGGTAATTGCAGGGGATCAAGTACATTTCTTTTTTTCAAGAGTCATGCTACAAATGCTGCCGTTTACTTCACTAAGTCATGATGCCACAAACATTTAAACTTTCTGAATCTATTATTTCAACTACTGTAACTGCTGATATTTTTCTGAGGTTGAAATTTGTCCTTTGGAGGTGAGCTTAAAGTGTAGTCCCTTTGATATCCAGATATAATGTTTACCTGAAGTAGAAAGAGAAGAACAACAGGGAGGGACAAAGTGTAAGAGTGCCAACATCCCCCTTCTGTACATACATACAAAAGTGAACAAACTAACGTCAAAAAGAAAGTTGATAAAACCAAAACTTTGTTCCATACAACCAGAAAAAAAGACTTGTTTCTGACCTCAAACTTGGGAATCAGTTCAGGTCTGTACATTTTAGAAAATAACATTGTCATTATGCTGTGAACCGGAAAGGGCATAGAGTTTATCTTCGGTTTTGTTTGTTTGCTTTTCGAAATGATGAGAACTTCACAAATACACAGAAGAGACAAAAATCCCAAGCTTCCAGTATTTAGATGAACTGTTCACTCATGAATTGAATGTCAGTCAGTCTGGTCTACTTTTGAGTCATTTGAAACAAAATATTATGCTTTCATGTGCTTTTTGCTTCTCAAAAAACTTGAAAGCAGATGTATATTTTTAATAATATTTGTAGTCAATTAATTCCAAATGGAAGTGAATTAGTTTTCTCCACTTGGAAAAATAAATAAATAAAGAAAGAAAAGTTAATTAAAAAAATAGGTTTTAATGGGTTCCTTCACTTATAAAATAACAGCGATTGCTCATTCTTTTTATTGTACTTCACATGTATATATTAGGTATGAAAATACTGGAGGTCACTTGAAAAGAATCAGGGCCCCAAAAGGCCATTTCTGTTGCTGTTTATCTTAATGAATTCATAAAAATAAGTGCGGTTCATAGCTGTAATGTTTGTATATGTTCCAGGCAATATTCTTCCTCCTAAACACTTTGCTACCACTGTTGTACACTCAGTTAATGGCTTATTACTGGTTTTTGAGACAGAAATAATGCTCAGCAAGAGAATCCTGAGCTTTGTAATAAGCTGGCCTATGTGCTTTTAAGTTATTAATTTGGGAAAGTCATATTTTCTCATTAAACATTCTTTTTTTTTAAGCAGTTCCTTTTGCTGACATTTTTTTGCTGGCATTTTTTTAACATAAGATTAAAATACATTTGTTTTCTTGCCCGTAATCAAAATATTTATATCTGTTTGGAGCCTACTTTTAGAAATACTGACCTCCAGATGGAGGCTCAAGACACGGTTGACAGAAAATGCTAAGAGGGTTTCTTTCATTTGTTTCTCTGAATTACTCCTTCAGAGGTCAAACCTTCATTAGCACCAAAGACAGAGGGAATTGGGTCTTTTGCATAATATTTGCATGGAAGCCCTGTGTCTATCTGGCTTCAAAGGGTTCCTCTACCTTTCTCCAAAGGATTCTGTCTATGTTCATACAAGGATGGAGCCTTTTCTCAATTGGAGAAAAATATTTGCACTGTTAGCCTACTGCAAAATAAATAACTGGAATTCTCAGAGCACAGATCATGCCTTTTCCCTGACTAGCCACACAGGTATAGCCATTCAGATCAACTTCACTATTTAGAAGCATGGCAAAGGCAGGAACATGCAGGAAATAAAAACCTCTCCAAGCCTATTCTGCAAATCATGGCAGTCTGAGCAATATTTTGTTTAGCTTGAGCCTAATGTGCACATATTGTTACGCAATATGACACTGTCTATCTGAGTCAAAGCATTGCATTAGGATTCCTTTATTGAACATGGTGGAAAGGAATTAAACAGTTAGAAGGTTCATTTGATATTGTGTTAGTTTATTATACTGGAAATGAAAACGTTATATTCTCAACTTTATAAACATTTTAGGGAACCATCTATCGTGTGCGAGCTGGCAAATTGTTTGGCTCAGCATGTGGGGGCAGTGAGTTTATCTCAGCATCACTGATTGAACTGGTGGTTTGGGACTGATTAGTCTGAGCGATACGTTTGCAGATTTGAATGAAATAAGTGATTTGTGACTTAGGGAGAGGGAGCAACATCAATAATACAATTCCCTACAGCAAAAATAAGTTAATACAGAGACAGTGAACTTATCCTAGACTTGCTTTATCAGACTGTACAATGGATAAAAAACAATGCTAATAAGGTCTAAGTGACTGCATTTATAAAAAAAAAAAAATAAAAAAAAAATAAAAAATAAAAACCACTCCAAAATAACAATTCAGAGATGTAACATAATATTAAAGTGAGATTTCTTGCTCAAGTGAACATACAAGTCTTCTTATATTCTTCTTATATTCCAATCAAAAAATGCTGTTTTACGGTGTGTGGAAAAACTCACTTGCATGTTTTATTAATGAATTAGAACATCCTTGACAATGGGATTAAAATGTGAAAAAGGTAGTGATAAGAAAGAAGATGTTAATTAATGGTGTGTCTTCCTTGGAATATATTGGTTTTCTGTATCAGCATTATAAATAATTGAGTAACCTCTTGAGGCAGTCATCCAGAGAATGTTTGTAACAGCTGTATAGTAAGTGGAGTGGGAGCATGCAATTGTTAGCCAAAGGTCAGTATACCTAGATACTACGCAGGGTTCAGTCCTTCTGCTCTACTTTATCAAAATTCATATCGTTGTTTTGCAGTGAAGGGTGTTGCTAAGAGATTAAAGGATATTTGACCTCCTTGTCCTTCCAACATTCAGATTTTTGATTTAAAATGCCAAAATATTTTTGGCTATTAAATAAAATTACCATGGAAAGTTATTAGTTGAGTTAAATCTTACTCACTTCTATGTCTTACACACCAGTCATTTCCTACACATTAACATATTGCATGTGACTATGTTCTTCCAGACATCAAAGGGTTATATTATATTTACACATAAAATGTCACCACTGATGCCCAAATATCAGGGACTGAGAGTTTGAATTACAGAACTGGATACTGTGCACAAAGAACAAAAATAACCTACAGAGGTCAAAGGATTTCAGAAATGTTTAGGTTAAAGGATGTGTGTGTTTGTTTCATCTAAAGAAACAAATTCTAAGCAACTGGTTTGCCATTCATCATCCCTACTGTTCATAGTAACCTTACTTTTTAATAAGTTTTCTGTAAGTGTAATAGATGAACGAAGTCTTAAGGGTATGAAGTTCCAATATATTTAACATAGTTGACATCTCAGTAGTGACTCTAATACCACAGTCACAAGATTTAGTGAGACAGGTAAGGAGAAGAGCCACATCCACGCTGTCTGACAACTGCTTGATGCTTGTGATGACTGCTTGGATCTAGCCCAACTACTGCTGTCCCTCTCTCAGTCAATCCGTTAAAGAAGAAGAAGGAAGGGCCATGTGAAGGGAGGCATGGCTGCCTTTGTGGGCATTAGAGATGCTCAGATTACTGCAGTGAATATCCCACATGAACCACAGTAAAGCTGGCATTAGAATGAGTCAAGTATGGGGACATGAAAACACATCTTTATCAATTCTTTTGTTAATAGCAGTTTTGCACTGTCATACTCTTGTTTTATATATTAGAGAGGAGATACATATATGTTTATCATGTTTTATATAGAGCTAGGCTATTTCTACTGAGAGGAAGTGAGGGTGGAGCACCTTGGCACAGCAGTCCAGCAGATTAAGAACTTCCCTTGTCAGTGCCAAAATAATGAAAGGGAAGCACAGGAAGGCAGGACAGGTGAGAAGGCAAAGAAAACATACAAGACAGCAGGAAAAACTGAAGATGTTGTGGCAGAGAAGCTGCGATGGAGACTTTCCTCTCTTGATGATTTCTCAGATCATCTCCTCTGGGGCACAATGGAGTGATTCACCTCCAAGTACTGTCATAGGAAATCTGATAATCCTATTGCAGATAAACCTCAGCTGCTGATACTGCTGTTTCCACTCTCACTTGGGCACCATCCAGCAAAATGACACATGCTGAAGAAAAGCTCAGCAGTAGTTGTTTGCCAGCTCAAGAAACCAGAGACTCTTGGGTATTACAGAGGGTTTGCTTTACCTTTCTGCATCATCTCCACAGAAGGAAAAGATATGACTTGAAAAGACCAAAGATTGTTTCAGCACACTGAAAAGCTAAAGTGCTTTTGGTAACTGCACTACAGCTGTATGTGTGTTTGTAATGTGGAGGACTTAAGCAGAGGTTTCATATGAAAGCTAAGGGGGAACAATAGGTAGGTGGAATCTTGGTCTACCCAAGTACAAAATTATGAACTTGGCAATCAGTTTTAGTGTTGATTAATTGACTGGAATTATTCACTTCCTTAAAAATAAGCATATGACCGTGTGCTTTGCTGCATGAGGTGCATTTAAGCAGTTTTATGCATTCTCAGTTACCTTGCTTACACTGATTAAAATGTTTGGTCATTTGAGTGAAACATAGCTTTGACAACTTTTGCCAAGAAATAAGCTATAGCCAAGTGAGAGTAAAAGCCTGGGAAGTTTATTTTTGCATATAGAAGTCAGTTAGTTTGCTCAGTATCTCTCAGAACACCATATGACAAACCATGACAAAAATTGTTGCAGGATAACTGTCGCCAAAATCTTTAATCTGTGAAATTTTTCTGTAGTATGGCCCCTATAACTCGGTATCTTTGTCTTGAGAGTGTGTTAAAAGAAAGATAATAAAGAGTTAAGAAGCCCTTCTCTTCTATTCAGCCTTTCTGTTTTCTTTCTTTACAGTGTTTCTAGGGATTGTTTAAGGAAGGAGAGAAGGGTTGTTATTGTCTGCTGTACTCAGAGTCCTGAATACTAGCTCCTTTCCAGCCACTCCAGGAAGTCATGCTGAGTGAATTACTGTAAAATGTGAAATTGGTGCAACGAGTGTATTTCACACTCCCCTTGAATCAGATGGGTGAGTGCAAATTAAACTTTGCAATAACCTGCTCATAACAGTTATCATACAAACAGTATCTGAATGTTTAAGCTGACTGCAGTATGAAAAATACAGGAAATTTACCTATTTGAACAATGCACAAATACAGCAAAATAATTTTTTTGTCATTATTGAAAATTAGGGACTTTGAGTCACTCTGTTAGAACGATACTGAGCCCTTGAAGAATGCTACCTAATATATGACCACTTGAGACCTATGACCAAGGGAGTAGGAAGGAGAGACCTCTAAGGTATTTTTTCCTAAGAGGCACTGTGACCTTGCTGTCTGAGCATAAGGAATGAGGAGTTTAATTTTATTCTGTCACTGACTAGTTACACAAACTCAAGTAGGCTGTTTCCCTTCATTTTCCATGTGATGTTGGGCAATTGTGATTTCTTGTCAGTCTGTCAGTGGTTAGAAACTGTACACTGATGTCATTCTTTTTCCTGTCATATGTAAATTTTGATTATTACTGTGGTCTATCCAGTCTGTTAATCTCGAAAGGTGATTTTCTGGCACTCCAAAAACTATTGTTTTACGGATTAACCACCCAAATGGTAGTGATGATAGTCTACATGCAATTGTTCATCCTGCTTTGGCATTTCCAAAGGAGAGCTGTCTCCTCTGCTGATAGACCTCATCCATGTCAGAAATTACCACAGAAAAGGTAGAATGAAAAAGTTGGCAATAGCATCACTGCCCCCTTCCTGCAGAGTCTGCTCGGTGACAGTTGAGTATTCCCAGACATCTTTCTGTGCAGAATCAATGTTCAGGTCAGCTTTGTGTCTCCACTGGCTGTACCTCCGTGCCTCGCGGTTACTCCTATGTAGTGAGTTCTGGCATGAATGCAAAGCATTTCAACTCTGTTCTGAGCAGCCATGGCTAACCACAGAGGTACTTGGGACTTCAGGATTTCAGTAGAGCACACATAGCACACTGTGGGAATCTGCTGTATAAGACCGTTTCTCTTCGGGAAAAACCTGTTAGGCAGCATTCGTTATTTATCAGCATACGAAAGTCAACAGCTTCAAGTTCAAGGCATGCCCCAGGATGCTGAGAAAGTGCTTTAGCTATCATTGTGTCATTACACTTGGGAGAAAGGGGACAATTGTAAAAATGTTTAGTAAAATTCTTCTTTGTGAAAATGCAGGATGCATGTTGCATGTTATACAGTAAAAATTCACACTTGTGTGCAAAATAATAATGAGAAAGCAGCCATGAAAAATGACTGAAGCTGCAACTTCTAAATCTACCTTTGTACTTTTATAATGCAGGGCACAACTACAGCACACTACAGGGTTCATAGATGCCAGTGCACCCTCTATTTCAAATGTCATGTTTGAATGCCTCCTAATTGTTGGTTTAGTTGTCATAAACTATGGGGAATGTTGACTGAAGGTCTCATGGCAAAGGAGGGTAGGGACATTGTGTCTTAAGTAGCCTAGGGCATAGAGAACAAAGACTTCCTTGTTTCAAGCAGCATAAACTCATCAAGACCACATTGTTTCAAGTTGGGTTCTTCTCTGGGATCAGAAATGCTTAGAATGAGTGAAAGCACAAAAAGGCGAGTTATTTACAACTCAGTGAGAAAAAAAGAAAAAAAAAAGTTCTTTAAATGCAATAGTAAACTAACCAGCAAAACATTTGACAATTTTTCTTCAAGATTTGTCCATATGTGAGGATTGTTGTCATCACAGATTTGTAAGAAGACAGAATTTTTTATCACTACCTAGTTGGGGTTTATCTGGGGGGGTGTGGGGGTGGATGGGGTTGGAAGATTTTGCTCTTTAGTTTTCTGTTGTGCTGGTTTTTGTTTGTTGGTTAGTCTGTTCGTTTTTGTTTGGCATGTCTGTTCATTTTTGTTTGGCATTTTGCTTTGTTGCGTTTTGGTTTGTTTTACTTTGTGAAGAGAAGAAAACAAAACTTTACTAACAAAATAACATGACCTCTTCGTCTGAATACTGGAATGGAAGAGGGAAAGTGTTGCATGTTGCTCATTCATGACTCTTTCTGCAGTAATTAAGAAGTTAATTCTACACATGGTTTAGTTTTCAAAATTAACAAATTTCAGCTCTGCTGAACACTTATTTCAAAATGCTCAAAATTTTAAACAGAAGGTTTAGCAACTTCATCTGTAAATTTTCCAGAACACTGAGGACTTTGTGGCATTTTTCAGATGGGGCAGAGAGGTAGTGTCCCTACAGACGCTTTGTTCTCAGTCATGCTGTTCCCAAGTTCCAGCACACACTTTCAGCCCTCTTCATGTACATTCAGCATTTCCCCCAGTTAGGCATTGCCTGTTATCATTGCAGCAGTTTTCAGGGACTGTCTTTGGTAAGGGATATTTGAAAGGAGACATCTGTCTGTAACACTTCGGTCAAAATGAAAGTCTTGCTTGTTGCAGAGGACAAACTGTGTGCAATACCATCATCAAGAACATTAAAGCAATTTGCTACAGTTGCTTGTGGGGGCTGACTGAAGCAAGATTCCATTTATCTTCTGCCTGTGGAAACGATCTGCTTGCTTTGGAAGGGCAGCTATAGATAACATGGCGAGATGCAGCTCGCCTATGCTGGGACTTAGCAGAGGGTTTGTGCTGCACTGCATGTTTCTACAGGCCAAGTGCAATCCAGCTTTTAAGTTCAAATATCTTTGTCCAAAATGTATTGCGACTCAAGAAAACAAAATATTTTTCTGACTTATCTATGCAGCCTTTTCAGGCAATGGTACGCATGTGTGCATGTATTGCTTCATGGATGATGTGTTATTTCACATTTCTAGGTAGGTATGAATTCCATTTTCTGTAATACTTCATCAAACTTGTAGAAGACTTCAGGCATTATGAACCTTCCTTTCATTTTCTGCACTGCTTCTCTTTGTTGGATCACCTGTCGGCAACCTCAGGCACATAGCTCCAAACATAAAACGTCAGAAATCTGAGCCTACAAAATGGCGCAATGCTTATTCCCTCCAACAGTTTTGTTACAGATAGGTCACATAACGCACATGCCCAGTGCAAATTAAGTACAGCTTCTTGCACAGAGTTTGCAGTGTTAAAGGAAAGGCATTTTAGAGTAGTTCAGGGAAGAAAAGAGACTAGACTATGACACAGCTTATGAAAGGTTTCATGAAAAAAAAAAAATTTTTTAGGCTTTTAAAATTTTTTAATCTTTTTTTAATTTTTTAAGATACGTAAACATAGTGATATGGCATATCGATACTCCCTTCTTTGGGTCTCAGAAGACACTAACTAAGCATTCTAACTGTGGCTAGTTACTCTTTGGTAATACATACTGCTGGGGGACAGCCAGTTGTTTGCTTTATTGCATTCCCGAATCGATAGAGCTGAATGATTGAAAATATATTTTACCAAAGAGAGAAATTCACTTTCTAGAACTGGTTCTGGGAGAGGTGCAGCTCATATTTGCCTTTCTTCATTGTCATTGGCTGGCTGCTCACTGAGAGCCCCAGCCAAGCAGAGAAGATGCACAGCTGCTTTGCAGCATCCAGATACCTCCAAAGACCATCAAAGCAGTGTAAATGTGTCTTTTCTTCAGCTCTCCCAGCAGCTGCAAGAAAGACATTCTTTGAGATGGCGTGGGTGGCCAATATCACCTGGGGATTTGATTTTGCAGACAGAGTTCTCAGGGTTTGGATTTATGGTTCCCGTGTGCTGTCCTGCCAGTTTGAAGTTGCTTCATCGCAACCAATATTCTATATCTCTATATGTGGCTTTTTGTACCTTTTAAGATGAAGACTGTACTTACTATCAGACCAAGCTGATTAAAAGCCACCGTGGCTTACACCTTCTTTTTTAATCTCATGTATTCACATGCAGGTCAGTCACAGCCAACTCATCATATTTCCTCTGAAGTTATATACATAAAAGACTTTTTAGTTTTATTCACCCCCCCTTCCCCAACTACCACCTGTTTTTGCCTCTGAAAACAGGCTTATTGTGAACACTTCAAACCACAGATGAGAGCGGAGGGAAAAAGATCATTTGATTTATTGTAGGGCCGCAGTGAAATTTCTTTCAAGCCCTCATAAACAGGCTTCTCAAAGATCTGAAAAATTATAACCAGGGCCAGGACCTCTGTTTACCCATTAGTCACTTAACCCACTTATGAAAGCCTGCACTTAAAAGAAAACAATTCCTTTCTGAGGTCATGGCCCTTCGTGGTGGGCTCAGTGTCCAGCACAAGGAATGGTCTGTGTGGTCAGTGTTGTAAGCTATGTGGTACTGAGTAGCTGCGGAAACCGTGAGGCTGTGGGAGTAGTGTAGGAGCAGTTTGTGGCTGTATGGAAGAAATAATAGCTGATAGTTGATGTTGGCAGTACTGAGAGCTGAGAGTGGGAGCAGAGAATGAAAAAGGCAATTCTCTAAAGGATTCTCCTTTAAAGACGTCATCAGCAAAATCTGCCAAATGAAGAGTGTCAGGGATGTAGAGACTACATCAGAAACAGCAGCAAGCAGTAATATTAGGCCCTGTTAGTAGGCTGGGAATTTCACTTGGGTGTTTTCTTCCAGATTCTGCAGAAGATGCAGGAACCAAGGCTCATAAGAAACTGTGCATCCACATGCTAGCAAGCCTGCATCACAATACTGGGCGCCTCAGGATGAAGGAAAGGGAAGGGAAGGGAAGGGAAGGGAAGGGAAGGGAAGGGAAGGGAAGGGAAGGGAAGGGAAGGGAAGGGAAGGGAAGGGAAGGGAAGGGAAGGGAAGGGAAGGGAAGGGAAGGGAAGGGAAGGGAAGGGAAGGGAAGGGAAGGGAAGGGAAGGGAAGGGAAGGGAAGGGAAGGGAAGGGAAGGGAAGGGAAGGGAAGGGAAGGGAAGGGAAGGGAAGGGAAGGGAAGGGAAGGGAAGGGAAGGGAAAAGTTAATCTATATAAAACAAAACATTATATTTTTAATATTTTTTTATTGAAACATGGAAAAGGAGAGCAATACACTTATAAAACTAGAGGGATACGTGACCTTGTTTTTGTGAAACTAATACAACGGTCTGGTTCAATGGCAGTGGCTGCAGTTCTTAATGAGTTGTTAAGGTGTTCATCAGATATTTTTTATGAAATTTCATTTTTCCTGAGCTTCATCCTTGAAAACAGTTGTTCACAAACGAACACACTGCCAAAAAGTGATGATGTGAATAAAGCATTTTTTATTTTTGACTTGAATGTGTGATTGTGACTCTGTTTATCATCTGTCTGCTTAAACTAATATGTTGATTATTATAGCTTGGCACTAAGAAGAAACAGTTAATATTCACAATACTGAGAGCACTGGTACAAGATTTCTGTCCTGGTGGAACTGCTGTTCATGGAACTGTTTTGTGCCTTGTATTTATCTAGGCAGTGAACAATATGCAGTCTGGATGTATTTAAAAGTACTGCAAATACATGCTTAAGGTGCCTGATTAATTGCAAAGAGATCACATATTAGAGGACAATTTTCCACCCAACTTTTCTTTTTGCCTCTTAATGCAGAGTGAGAAGTAGAAGCTGACACTCAGAAATGACCCATCAGTTTCATTTGAGGGAAAACTGTTTTGGTAGAAGAGTTGTGGTCACATTCCAATCTTCAAGATATTTGTATAAACATTGCAATATTTTAACATTACAGAAAGGCTTTTTCAAAGAAAAAATAAATAAAATGGTGCAATATGCCATTTTGATATTTTAAGAACAATTCTGTTTCTAAAACAAATGCTGATCTATGAAATGCTATTTGAAAGATGTCAACTTTATTGAAGTGCTGGTTTCCAGGGTAACTCTGTTTGATTTAGACTTTCTGACTAGACTTGCTCTGCAGTACTTTCATGCTATTAGCCTCCTTTGCACTCTGCAGTCACAGCCTCTTCAGTACCTATTAGTCTCTTATCCTTCCTAAAGTGCTCTGTAGTAAGTCAAAGTAAATGGGTAGGGAGAAATGGCCTTAAATATTTTACTGAGCAAACCTGGTTATAACCAGTCTCCTGTCACGCAGCCTTGGCTCTTGAAGTGTGTTTCATTAATTCTTCAGTATGTCCTGTGATATCCTCTCTGCTCATCATAGGATAAAGTGCACTTCCTTCACACTTTTTTTTAAACTCTTTGAGGTGGTCTTCTTTTTTGTTTCCAGATGTACCAACACTGTTGTGCTTCTAAGCCAAATGTGGTTTAAATTTCCCTTCTACTCAGGAAATGAGCAAAGCAATCCATGACTATGCTCATGTAAAGCACATCATTTGTCTCTCAAGCGCTTGCAATCGAGTTGGGAAAAGAAACAGAGCACTGGTTGTCTTTAACAAGGAAACTTTCTCATTTCCAGCCTAAGACCCATTATGGGGCTGGAGGCCGTTCTCCAAAATGACTTCAAAATATGTTATGTGAAATTGTGGCAGCTACATCAGCAGATTAAGTTAAAAGAAAACAGGAATATCTGAGGGAGGTGGAAAATGTTTTAGTGCTTCCTGCCACTTGCAAACATTTGATCTTCAAATGCAAAAGCAATTGTGAATTCATTTTAAAGTTTAGTCATGATCCCAGACTGTGTCAGTGTAGTTCTATTTTCCATTCCACTGGCTGGGTAATGCTTCTGCCAAGACCATGGCAAGCAAATGCCTCCAGAAATGTCCTTTAGCTCCTTGAGAGGGAAGAGGCTGGGGAGCTGCCAGATGTGGGAGAACAGCCATGCCAGGCATGAAGATTCCTGCATCTGCTACGACCTTATAAGCAGCAGTCGTTTGATGAATTACCTTCTAACCCAGTAACCTGGCAAATGGTGTGTAACCTGTGTGAGACCCAGACAGCCTAGATCAGATCTGAACATCAGGAAAATCATTTTAACTTTTGTTACTTGAGCACATATATCTGAGCACCTCATTCATGACTGTATATTACTCCTCAGAGAAGGAGGAATCCCTGATTTTCCTAGAGCAAGAACGAGATGGTCTCTTAGAGAAGAATGTTCAAAGTCAGATTAAGATAAATTCACTGTGTTTGTCAATAAGCAGAGAAGAAAACACCGATGATGATACTTGACTAGTAGATTTAACTGTTCTTCCTGTCAACCCATACATGTATGCACACTCATGGTCCAGCATGTTATTTCTCACTGCTTCAGTCTTGCATGCTGAGAGAGAGAAGAATTTTGTTTGAACAAAAAAACAAACAATAAATCCTTGGCTTTAGGTCCAGTGGCCTGAAGCCAAAACCACTAAAATAAAATAGTACTTCACATGTTTCAGATTAGCATGGGAGCCCACACATAGGGGAAAGAAATATCCCTTGAATGTCACCTGTTTTTGATAGCATTCATTGCTAAACTACTCTGATTAGAAGGGCAAATGATGGAAGCTTTTTCTCTCATAGTTTGCACTATGACTTAATATAAACCAGTGTTTTAGGACTACAGACATCATTAAAAACCGAATAAGTAGTCAGGCTACCCTTATCTTCCTCCAAACCTGGCGTATATGTATGAGTTACACCTGACATACATTTGGCATGTTATGAATATGAGTGTCTCACTAGCTAAAGAGGTGAGTACGCAATTATTCACTGAGAAAAAGCAACAAAACCTTCAGAAATAACAGGAGAACAAAATACAGCATCTGGGACAGAATGAGTTGTTACATTTTGAAACGGTAACCACTGCTTGGAACTCTGCTGGGATGACAGTTCCCAGAGGAGTCCTCTGGAGAAGCAGAGGTCTCCACTACTCTGAACAGTTTGAAACAACTCTATTCCCAGTATAATTCTGTAAAAAAATCAATAACAGTAAAATTTCAGGATGTAATCTCTACTGGCCAAACTTGCTCTTTAAAAAAAATAAAATAAAATTCATTGGAATGATGTTCTTGTCCTGACTTAAATGTGAATTAAATATCCAAAATGAAGTTTCTTTTGAGAGTACAATTTTATGATCCAAAAAATAGAAATAATTCATGAAAACCTCAAGATTTTCATGAGATACTAATTTTTAAGTTGTATGCATTTAGAAAAAGAAAATTATTCCTGTAAATCACCCTAAGGTTTGTGGGTAGTATCCATTCCTTCAAATCTATCACCTTTTCCTTGGCCACCCTTTGCTTAATAAAAAAGTAGAGTGGGCAAGGATGTGTGCTCCTACAATGATCGGATGATGTGTAGTACCACCAGCACATCCATTCTGATGCATTCTGTTGCCGTGTGACAGATGGCAGCAGAGGGACAGTCTGACAGAATGGCATCTGACATGGAAACCTGGATGTGGCAAAGGTGTTGAACTGAATTCCTTCATGCAGAAAAAATGGCACCACTGACATTCATCGAGACTTGCTGAAAGTTTATTGAGACCAAATAGTAGTGAGTTTGTCAGTGGCAAAAATGTATTTCTAGGGGTGAAGACTATGTAGAAAACCAGTGTTTTGTAGCTGAGAATATGCTCTATCAAACAGTGTTATTGTATTCTTTGTATCTGTTGTGGTTTCCATGGAAATAAATAGGAAGCATTAATTTTGGAGTGACCCATGGAGATTAGGACATATGTAATCATAATCAAACATACTCAGAGGTATACCAATTTAGTTAACTTTGAGACTCATAAAACTCCCTTAAAAAGTAAACACAATGGCTTTGACCTTGAAAATGTGTGGAACTGCCCAAGCAAATACCATCTGAGACTACTCAAAATTGCATTTGCATTCCACAGGCTTTAAATCAGTCAATGGCTTAATTTTATTATTTTTAACTCAGCATATTTGATTTTACCATTTAACCAGCCATGTTTTTAAAGAGAGCTCATTAGAAGCCTGAATTGGTCAACTGATCATTTGAATCTTTATTGCATATGGTAAATTTTGGGTTAGATTGTTTTCTTGTAACTAGGGAAGTGGTTATACAAAGCAGACTAAATTTTAACTTAGTTTAACTGTACTCTGTATTCATCCTCATTCTCTCAAGTGAAGTGGATAGTATTGATTTGCTTCACCTCCACTTTGCACTGAGATGCATGACTTTCCTGTGCAGTAGCAAATACGTTGCAACTTAATCATTTTTGACAGGCTGCATTCTCCACTGAGAGCATGTCTCAGACCACATCTGAGTGAACATCTGTCTGTTGGAGAATACTCTGCAAAGAAGTACGTGTGAGCCTTGTAATTCCTGGTCTTTGTTGATATAGAGGACTCTATTCTGTGAGGAAATATATTTCTCTATGATCTGTAATGCTACGAATGTTCTCTTGGCCCCTCAAAATGAATTTGTGAAACCCTACAGCTTTTGTTCATCGCCTCAAATAATTAACTTCCATTGTTCACCCAAACTCCTGAAACAACAAAGAGGTCGGAAATACATTAAACTGCACTACACTCTCTCCTGTATAGTATTACACCCAGTAAGGGCAAGGAAACTGCTTGAAAAGTTGATCTCAATTTTGTCTATCATTGGCAAGAAAAGTAGGGATTATGCATATCTGAAGTTTTAACTGTTTGGCATGCTCATGAAAAATACTCTTACCTGTGAAAATTGTACCTACTGCAACATGTTAAACACAGGAACAAATAGCACTGTTTTGTTTGCAGTCAGCTACTACAGACCTAGCACTTTTTAAAAAGCTACCACATATATAGTACTTCTTAAAGACTCTAAGATACACAGAGCTCTGATGAAATGCAGTGATTTTTCCTGAGCCTGTGAAAGTACTTTTTCAGTAATTACAAAGCTTAGGAATCAGAAAGTTGGCCCACTTTTTTTAATAGTTAGGTGGTTTTGCATGCAGATAGAGACAACTCTGTTCCTACTGTACTTGATCTTTTTCTGTTCCAGACTATGCACAAAGAAAAGGACTCCTGCTAACTTTAGACTTATATCACCATTATCTAACCTTAATCAACTTTTTTATCTCCCAGATTGTAGAGAAGCAAATAGAAATTAAAACAGAGCTCAAACAAGTTTAACCTTCAACCTCTGAAATAAGAAGTAGAACACTTGGCTACCTGGTCTCCATGGAAGTACGTATACATATATATATATACGAGAGTTTATTAGCTGCATTTTTGTTCCCTGATTATAATAGAAACCTGGAGAGAATGCGTTAAATTTTACAAGTCAAATATAAGTAGTATTCAGCTCAAACAAACCCTATTCCCCAATCCATACAAAGATCTAAGTGCACAGAAAATTTAATGAATGTTAGATTTGCTGTAAGTCTGTAATTTTGTTTGAACCAGAAATATTTGATTAGTCTTTAGGACCAAACACTGGCACCATCCAATAAATTAGCTACTGATTTCACTGGGATCAAGGTTTGGTCCCCAGTGCCCTATTTGACATTCTAATGAATTTATTGTTTGACTGCTCTGAAAAATCTTCTCGCAGAGCTGCTGTAAATATAATGGATCAGTAATGTAGGGACACTTTTTTTTACTGGCTCTACTTTCAGACAATGTGTCATAGAAATATTAGTCTGCAAAAGAACAGTATTAAAAATTATGGAGAGATGTTAATTAAAAGTCAGCAGTAAATGTCAGAGGCAAAAAAAAAAAAAAAGAACAACACACACAAAAACAAAAACAAAACAAAACAAAAAAGCAATAATTCCTTACTCCACTATTCTATGTGTGAAGAAAATGTAATAGAAAGTTAGGCTAATCTACTGTATTATTTTATCAGAGAAAAAACAGATCTGAAAATGAATTATATACTTCTTCAATTCTCAATTCACAAAAATATGCAGAAAGGTGTAGGAGTGATTGGGTCTGTGCAAACCCATCAAGGATTTAAGAGTTTGATATTGAACTTCACATCTGAATTATCTCTGTGTTGCCAGAAAATGCTTACAGCACATAAAGGAGTATGCATCCATGTGTATCCTGGCTTGTTTATGTGAGCTCTGTAAGACCAAAGCCTTTTTTGTCTGAGAATAGTGTTTGGAGAGTTTTTGTTGTTGTTGTTTTGTTCTTTCTGTGTTGGTGTGCTCTTTCACTTTCCTAATTTTTATTTCGAAGATACAATGATTATGCTTCTAGTCAGCTGAGTGTCAATGCATATCTGTTGCAGTGTCTTGTTATTTAGCTATATCCCTAATGGTATGTACATATTTAGCATCTGTGTTGGGGAATCTGTATTACTTACCTCAGCTACTGTGTACTCTAGCTGTAAGTCTCTTTGCAAATGTAACTGAAATCAGCTAGTGGTTCATGGAGAATTTATACTAATATAAGAATGCAACATGCATATTTAATATTCATAAATAGAGAACACCTTTTTGACAGCTATCTATGATATCCCTACCAAACACACAAAACAAACAAAAAAGAAGTTCTTACCAAACAAAATCAATCTGGGAACAAAATCAAATGTTCTATGGATGGCCACAGCAATGACCCTCTGGGCTACAGATCAGTGCTCTCTAGTCAACAGAATACCAGATACTGTGTCAAGTATCATCTTGCCTGTATGGTATTCATGCAAATATTTAGCTGAGATCAATCATAGCAGTTAAGCCAATATATGTTAAAGTTCAGTGTATGCTGATTACTACTAATCTCAAGCAACTGTTGTACATTACTGCCAAGTATTTAACCAGTGAATCTGATTGTCACAGCAGTCACCTGGAGCAGCAATGCATGAATGGTTTAACAGTTCACAGTGCAAACTGTAGACATGTTAGTGAATGAATGTGTGAAGAGCACTGGGACTGGCTCTTTGTATAAGTTTACTGACAAATAAGAACACATGCAGCATTGCCATCATTAAATTTCAGGGAGTCACAAATTATAAGGTGCTGCCTCAGGCTTTTCAAGAATTGTGTCCACATTCATAGAGAATTATTAGGGCTTGGATAGGAAGGGAACCCTAAGGAACACCTAGTTCCAATCCCCTGCTGTGGATAGGGTGGCCACCCACTAGATCAGGTTGCCCAGATCCCCCTTCCATCCTGATCTTCAGCACCTACAGGGGCAGGACACCAACAATTTTTCTAGGCAACACATGCTAGTATCTCACCACACAGTTAGTAAATAATTTCTTCCTAGTATCTAATCTAAATTAAGTTTTGTTTCATTCCCCCTTCTCCTATCACTATCAGAATGTATAAAAAATCATTCTCCCTCCTGTTTACAAGCTCTCTTCAAGTACTAGAAGAGCAGTGAGGTCTCCTCAGCACCTTTTCCAGGCTGAACTCCCCCAACCTTTCTCCATCAGAGAGGTTCCCCAGCCCTCTTAACATTTCCGTGGCCCTCTGGATCTGCTCCAACGGATCAACATTTTTATTGTGCTGGGGACCCCAGGCCTGAAACCAGTACTCTAGCTGGGGCCTCACAAGCACAGAGCAGGAGTTGCCCTGCTGATTACACCTTTGTTGATGCAACTCAGTGTACTATTGTCCTCCTGAGCTACTAGCACACACTGCTGGCATGTCCAGCTTCTCATTCACCAGAATTCCCAGGTCCTTCTCAACAGAGCTTCTCTCAAGTTCTTCAAATCAGAATGCATAGCTTGGACTGTCACAATCCATGTACACCCAGCCCAGTTAAACCTCACTAGGTACATGTGTACCCACAATTAATAAAATTATCAGGGGAAGAAGATGCAGTATCCAGAATCCTCCTAGTTAGCTGTAACCCTGAGATAAATTATAATATTTATGCAGGAGGCCAGTCTCTTCTGTAGCACAGAGAAGCTAAATATCTGGCCAGTCAAGCATGACAATTGTACCCTGAACACTTGGCAATATATGGAATTCACCGTTTGATAAAATTGTTTACTCTATTGCACTCCATAGGAATAGCCAGTGGTTAAGTGAGGCTATATCTCAGAAGAGTATAATCTATGGAAATATATGTAGCATCCCATGAATACTAAACAAATTCATTATCAGCAGTACTATTTCCAATGAATCTATAATGATGGAACCTTTAAATTAAATTGTCTCCCTTGATTTTTCAGTGTAATCATGTTCATCAGCACAGTCCTGTTTTTCTCCTTATTTAAGGCATCAGTAGCATGAACTCATCAATATAAGAAAGCACATTTGAGCAGCTCAGGCTAAGAACAAAGTGGGGAAAAAGACAAAGGAGTCATTCTTTACATCATGGAGCACCAAATTCTTTGTTGTGAAAAGTGCAGAGGAGAGAAGACAGAGATTAAGAAATACAGCACAAAATCCCCATGGTAGAGAAACTGCAAGGGCTCAGTTTCCTAATCTCTGTCTACAAAGATATTGTAGATAATGCTTAAGAGAAATAAGACAGCCTCTGACATTTGGATAAGTGAAGAGGATTTCTGAAAGCTTAAGCCTGTTTCTGCCTAAAGTGGCAAACCCCCATTTTTTCTATCCTGTTCCTCAAATTCTTACCAGGAGTATCTCAGCACTGCTACTGCTAGCGTGCTTGCTCCAACACTGGTGAGTGAAGCAATTCTTAGGCATACTTCAAAGTGTTTGTTTTTGTTTTTTCCTTTGGCTGAATTACTTGTTAGGACAACAAGTTTCCAAGTGGGAACTAATTCATTTCCTCAGCATCAGCACTGTGTCATGAGAACAGCAGCTATCATTCTTGTGACTGCCCTACTACTGTAGAAAATCTTGGCTTCTTCCTAGTGATAGACTGTTAATGACATCATCTTCTGAATAGTGCAGTTCTCCAACTGCATTATTTGTTCCTATACGACTCAAAACATGTGCAAAGTGGCTAAAGGGCAAATGCTACTTATTCTGTTTCTCTAGAAGTTTATATCCTCATATTCCTTTGTTGATCCTAGCAAGCTACAGGAACAGGTCACTGTCAAAACTATTGTTTTTTTTTGACACAGGAAATGAAATCATGAAAACTGGAAGCTTTAATGTCTTATATATATATCTTTTTGAATTGTATAATCAGCTGAAAAGTGTATTTTCAAACCAAAATTTCTTCTATAACCAGTACAACTCTTGAAAAAGAACCTTATGTCAGTAAATAGCAATAAATATAAATTACATTGCCTCAGTAAATCTATGCATTTTCATCATTTATCTCAGCAAATACCATCTCAGCTTTCTTATTGTTCCATCTGGAATTAGTTTAAAAGTATCTCTATCCTGTTCTCAGGAAGCTCAGAACTCATCTTTTCCCCTTAGCATGTGTGAGTTAGATTTCACTAAATATTTTGTACAGTCAGGGAAACTCAATGCCATTGTTGATGACAAGTGGTCTTGATCATTTTTAGCTGGTCAGAAGCAAATTGCAGCATTCTTATTTGTTCAGTAGGTCAAAGTGCATGTGCTTTGCTGTGTCAGCATCTGGCACAGATGTAAGCAGCCTTGCTCCATTGGATTTTCCGTCTGTGAAAATACTGAGGTCATATTTAACATTTTTTGTCAGTGAATGTTCTTAGATCTCTCACAGACATTTTACTATTATTATTATTATTATTATGTTAGATACATCAAAATCTCAATGGCACCGAGTTAAATTTCTTTCAAAACAAAGATGACTTTTTTAGGAATCCTTTTCTTTTACAACATTCATTTATATCTCTTACAGACAAGAAAATATCTTCCTTTTTTCAAAATGCATATAGTTTTCTGGTTGATACAGATTCACAAAAGAACAGTATTTATCACAGCAAATCAGACCTGTCTCACTCTGTATGTCCCTTTTTCAATGGTGATCAAAGTTGGATGTTGCAGAAGTATTGGGCCAAAGCAGAATAAAATTTCCCTTTATCTCTGCTAATGGAGACTGACTAAAACCACAAGGGCAGAAGATAAAATTCTTATCAAAATTTTATATCCACTTTGAAGTGTCTCCACCATTCAAATAGTTCTTCTTTTTAAAGTAAACCGGTGTAAAATCCTGAAAAACAATCCATGTTTCGCACTACCAGGAGATGTCAAGTTAATTGCACAAACAAAGGTTTCTGATGTGCCTGCCATATCTCTGTAACCAACACCTGTTCTCTCCTCAGTTCACTGTCAACAGTTTACAGGCTGGTTCAGCCCAGTTCCATGACTAATGGGGCAGGGGACTCATAGACCGGTGTTCCAGGAAAGGGGAATGTGGAGAAGGGAGAGGTTAGGGAGATGGGCATAAAAACAAAACAGCGGCAACTATCTGAGGAGGAAAACTAATTTACTAAATAAGATATGGGAATGCAAAATAACATGATATAATACAGTGTAATTGGAATTGAAGCTAATAAATCAAGTAAAATGTGACAGTGTCTGAAACCAAAGGTCTTACACTGAAATTGAAGGCGAGATGGCTAGAGAACCTTCACTGCTGAGGTGAACAGCAAAAGAGGGAAGTCTCAGGACTTGCATGTAGTTTTATCTTTCCCTCTGGGTGGAAACTGAGAATACAAAGTCCTCTGGGGTATGTAATTATCTTCTGAGAACCAGGTACACAGATATTTGTCAGACCATGGAATTGGAGCATTAACTCTTTAACTCCCAGTGCCTTACATGATGTTATGATGTGGAATACTGATAATAGAAAATCACAAAACCATGACAGTTCACTGAACACCCTTCAAACACACATGCTTGTACATCTTTGATTTGTTTTAGACTGTTGCAACTCTGTAGCAGAACTAATAGGATAAAAAGAGCTATGTGTGTTGTGTGACCTTCCTCTTTGACTGTTGAGCCACAGCAGTAAACACATATTTACAGAAAGTGGGTAATAGAACAGCACAGCAGAAATGTTACTGGAAATAAAGCATCTTTATAAAATTACTTCTCACTTCTCCATTACCCTGTGAAACACTGTTTCAACACAGATAGGTTCTAGCTGATTAGATTGTAACTGCTCAATTTCTGACATTCCCAGTTACTTCACTGACATGGTTGTATCTTTATTTTTACTCATTTTCTCAGTTTGGGCAGATGTATGTTTTTGGCAACAGTATATTCATATATTGAAGTCCTTAAACTTGCAGCAGCTCTGCAGTGTCTAGGCTGCCTAATTCTACATGTAATCCTGGATTTATATTGTGAGCAGAAGAAATCTCCTTTTGATCATAAAAGGAAAGCAAAGCAAATCTAAACAGCTTTAACAGGTTCTATTAGCATTTATTAAAAATCTCTTCCAAAATCCGTACAAGTCAAAAACAAATTTATCCCATCTTGGATAGCAGCAAGCATTTGAGATAGTCCTCAACACAGTTGTTCATCTGTTCTCAAAATTGCAAATTAACATATCAGAGACTTGAAAGTACTTAATGATGCTGATTACAGTACTTCACAGTAATATCACAGTATTGCTATTGTGTACTTGATATGTCCAGAACATGATGGATAACACACTGTATGTTTTGGCAAGATGTAGATTGTGCCATGTTACATTATAAATATTCATTCTTATTAAAAATAGATAAGTGATAATGACTGCATCAACCTTGCTCAAGGTTCTTTAGCATTTACCATCCAGACACACTCAAACAGTCTTAGTGACATAATTATGTCAGTAAGGAATGGAATCTGAAATGGCTATATACAGCTATCACAATAAGAAAACTATTAGGAAGTTCTTCTTGAGAGAAGATGGAAAAAGTACTTTAACGAGTGACAACTAATCAACCTTAAAAATAGTGAGCATCGAATGTTCAGATTACTATGGGGCAACAAAATATGATAGGAACAAAAATATAAAATCTAACTGAAAGCCAATTACACGATCTCTTTAGAAAACTCTGTGTGTGAGGCTCAGCTTGCATCTGCCACTAGAACTGAATAACTCTGCACAGGAACTTCTATCAGGCACCCTGTGTTTTAAGAGTTTTTTTTAGCAGAAAAAGTAATATTAAAAAAAATAATTAAAAAAAAATAAAAAAGGAAGATGAATAACTAATAAATCTTGAGAAATATAAAAATTAGCTCTCAGAATCTCAGTTGTGATTTAAGCCAGCAGACAGCTAATCACCACCACCACTCACTCCCTCCCCCATCCCTAGTGGGATTGGAGTGAGGGTTGGGAAAAAGATAAAACTCATGACTTCAGATAAAGATGGTTTAATTGAACAGAAAAGGACAGGAGAATAATGATAACAATAATGACAAAAGAATGTACAAAACAGAGATGAATAGTGCAATTGCTCACCACCAGACGGTACCTGAGCAGTGTCTATACCCCAAGCCAAATTCCCCAGTTGTATTATTGAGCAAGATTCCTTATGGGAATCCCTTTGAACCAGCTGTCCCAACTCTGTCCCCCACCACCTTTTTTAACCTCTCCATCCTCCTCTCTTGTAGGGTAGAACGAGAAGCTGAAATATTCTTGATTTAGTCTAAGTACTACTCAGCAACGAGTAAAACACTGGTGTGTGATCACCGTTTTCAACACAAATCCAAAATAGAGTACCAAACTCAGAGGAAGAAAATTAATCATATTCCAGCTGAAACTGAGGAAACCACTCAAAGTCACTGAAATGTATTCAGGACCATCCATGACACTCTATTAGAACTCTGAGGGGATACACATGTACACCACAGAAAGACACATGTACACCACAGAAAAAATCCCTTTTTTCTGCTCTACTGAATGCTATAAAAACTGTTGCAGTTTTTAAGGAAACCCTAGCACCCACAACTGTCTTAAAAAGCTCTTGCAAAGTGTTTTCTGAATATTTCTGTAGAGAAACTGTTTACTGTTGTAGCTCATCTTTCTGTCATCTTTTTTGACTTGGCTGCCTAGTTTGCCAGATATTTGACCTCTGATATTTTCTTCTCATTTAATAGCCAAGGAAATAACATACCTATTTCAAAACTGAGATCTTCACCAAGAGAATTCTGGGTTTTTTAAGCAAGAGAAAATACCTTTGACATACTTAGAATGTGTGACAATTTCTTAGCTGAAAGCAAGTTGACACTTGATTATATAAAAAGACAAATAGAAGAACATTGTTAGTGCCTGAATGTCAGTTTCTCTAGTGTTTCCCTGAAATGAATAAGAACAATGGCTGGGTGTAAAATCTATTTACAGAAGATGACAGCCAGTGTAACAGCTAAGGCAGCACCATGGCAGATTAACAGTCTGCGCTTGAAGAGAACTCAGAATTTCTTGACCAATTATGATTGTGGTGACATACCTACTACCGGAATTGTCTTGCTGCTTTTTCATATGATTACATTTATTTTTTTATACTTGTACATATTGTGGTTTAACCCAGCAAGCAGCTCAATACAACACAGTCTTTCCCTCACACCCTCCCCCCGCAGTGGTACAGGGGAGAGAACTGGAAAAAAAGGTAGAACTTGTAGTTTAAGATAAAATAATTTACTTAGACAGAAAAGGAAGAGAGAAATAACAGTAGTGATAATCATGTATACGCCAGCTGACTGATGCCTAGCCAACCTCCAATAAGCGGTTAACTTCACCCCCCAGCCATCTCCCTACAGTTAAAGAGTTTTTTCACATTATTTCTTCTTGTATGGAATATCCCTTTGGCCAGTTTATGTCAGTTCTGTTCCCTTCCAGCTTCTTGTGCTCCCCAGTCCTCTTGCTGGCAGGACAACATGAGGAACTGAAAAACCTAAACGTCCTTGGCTCTGTGCAGCACTGCTCAGCAACAGCACATCCACATATAACCAACGCTATTTTTCTCTTGGATCCAAAGCATAGCATTATAACAGACATAGTGAAGAAAATCAGCTCTGTTCCAGCTGAAACCAGGACAATACACAACATTATCTTGAGTCATTCTGCACACAGTGCTTTAAACTGTTTCCACTGTCTTTGTGCTTGAAAGTGCTATATGGCCATCCAGGAGTGCAAAATTTCAAAAGGGGTTTGAATGCCTCTATTGAAAAAATCATCCATTCTTCAAAGTGTGTCCATTTAAAATGAATATTGCTGAATCACAAATATCCAGCTATTTTAAGTAGGAACTCACAAAGAGTCAAAGCAACAGCACTGATTTTCCTTTGAGTGAACACAATTGTATGAACAATCTAAAACACAAAAGAAAAGGATACTGCTTTACAATATTCCGAAGAATTTTCAAACAAACAGGTAGGCAAATTATTAATTGATAGGATCTCTGTATGCTACAACTACAGGAGGATCAAACGTATCATGGAAACAACAGAGCAATCCCTTTGAGAAGGGATTGAACCGCCAGAATCACATCCCAAGCCAAGCTAGCATGTTCTGCAAGTAGTAGATATCTCTGCTTGGAAACCAGCCATCCCATTTCCAAACAGTTGAAGAGTCACCTCTATTTGGTAGACAGATATGTTAGCTATGCTGATTACAAACAGAACAGCTGATGACCATATATATTAAAGTTCTGTTTTCTTAATCTTAATATTAGGAATCTGGTAAATTTTACTATGACTACCTTGACTCTACCTCATTTAGAATGCTACAGCACTTTCTGCATCTAATGCAAATAAGTCTCCAAATGGCAATCCACTGACAGTTAACTTGGCAAACAGGCCACACAAATGCAGCAGCTTCCTCAGAATAAGTCATTTATAAACACAGATATTTAACATGAATCTCCACAAATTTTCCCAAGTGTTTATCTTCTAAGTATATGAATAGTCCCACTCACTGCAATGAGAAAATAATGGCTGTAAGAAATTAAGCAAATGAGTAATGATAGTTACAAATCTCTGTACTCAGCCTTTTAATTGTACACTTTCAATATTTAGAAAAGAAAATCAGTTGAAATAGAGATTCTTCTCAGTTGTTTTCTATTTATTTTAACAAAGGAGAAATAGGAAGAGAGAGGAAGAAGCAGAGGAGGAACTTAAATCCAACTGCATGAATTCGGATACAAGATTGGAATGACTTTTTATAACCTTCCCAATTCAAGAATAGCATGCTCCTTCTCTCTTTTTCCACACTTTTAATGCTGATTGGAATAACTGCAGTGTAATAAAAATCACTAATGCAGCATGTTATTAAGTACTATTGGCCTAATCTAAGGCCTCTACAAATGCAGTGTTGTATAAATTTTTTCACCCTTTCTCTGTCTGGCTGCTGCATCTTTTTTCCCAAATTGTGCTATGCTAGTCAGTCCTTTTGTGTGATTTGTTTATCTCAAGTCAACTTTTAAAAGACCATTTTTGCAACTTCTGTTTTGAATAATAAGACTCCAAAGAAATACAGGCAGTGCCTCTCTCCAGATGTATTTTCACTGTCATGTTATAGATTTTTTCTAGCTACAGGTAACGTAAATATCCATAAACTTGATATTTTAGTTAATTTCTCATTAAAGTACACTTATTCCATTTCTAGTGCATACACCAAATCCTCCAATGCTTCTAAACATTGTTTATTTACTATTTGCTGTTCTCTTCTATCAGCTGCTGGGTAAAACTGGTTTTTATCTTGATGTCTCATGGCTACTGAGAGAAACAGCCAGGAAATGCACTTTTTCCTTAACCCAGAGCAGTAAAATTTACCTTTTGGCCATACAACTGAGAAGGTCTTAGGCAGAAATTCCTTGTGTTTTCTGTTAGTACAGGTATTTCCTGATCTGCTTTGAGCACTGCCAGGTAACAGCAGCCGAAATAAGAAATACAGAGCAGTGCACTGCAGAGAAGTTTTGTTAGAGAAATTTGTTTTATTCGTTCCTAATATATGCTCAGAACTATTGGATCACATTTTGTGTGAGCAAGAATGTGTTTCTCTACCTGTGCACATAAATGACTGTTAAAAAAAAAAAAAAAGAAAGAAAAGAAAAGAAAAGATTTAATTTATTGCTCTTAAGGGATTAGATCTGTGCAGAAGAGGTCAACATTTGGTTGTACTTTGTGTTTCTGCAGTGGGAACATGTGTAGTGCAAGTACTGAAATGCTGCTCGTCTCTGTAGTCATAATTGCTGCACATACTCTCATGACTGCGGGTGGTCTAGTATTTCATGCTGCAGGTAGCAGTAGCAAAATTTTTCTCAGCCATTTCTGCATGGGACGGGTGCTCTTGTTTTGAAATTTTTTATGTTTAAGTTTTATGTTTAAACAGGGTCTGCTGTTTTAGGTGTCATCAAGCTGGCTAACAATAAGGAGCTTAAGTGTTTCTTCTTATTCAGCTGCTGGGCTCACAAGGCATGAAGAGGGTTGTCAGTGGTCTCACCAAAAATAAATTGACATTACTAGAATTAAAGACTGTGGACAGGCCACAGAGTATTGTGGACAATCAAATCAATTTTAACATGTGGAACTTAATTCTGTAAGGTAATGTCTGAATTTCACTGAAAGCCTCTGTTTTCAATGTAAAATTTCCTATCCTGACTGTTGATCAATAAAACATTACGATACTAAGACTCATAATAGTTTATTAATATGCCAGATTATTTCCTCAAATAGAAAGATATTTATTTCAAACAGAAAGAGTGCATGGTATTGTATACAGGAAAATGTTGATAGATGTTATTACTGTTATCATTATTACATTTCACAAGTTTATTGTGACCTCCCCCTTTTCCCCCAGAAACTCTGGTTGCCTTCAGTTGTTTGCTGTTGCTCAATTTTCTGTGCAAACTTCAGAATACATTTAGGACTTCTCCTCATTCCACTATCTTCAAAGTTAGGATATTCCTCTCTACATTTTCCTTTATATTAAGTTCTTTTTATGTTCGTCTCATTGCGTTCACTTTTGCTAGCATGGGGGAAGGAGATGAGGGTCTTTCAGTACCTCTGCCATACAAGCTGCTCCCCAGCTATTTCCCACAGCACCAAGGTTAAAGACCTTACCCTGGGGTCCCCACAGAGAATCTCCTTGTAAAGTCCATGCATAGAAGACTTTTTAGCCATGTAACTCTTGGAACTTCAATGACTTGACTTAAGGGCAATCTGATCAAAATGTGGTATAACTTTTGAATCCTCTTCATAATATAAAATGCCTGTTCAATCTACAAACATTAAGAGATGCTATAAAAATCAGCTACAACTTAATGCTGAAATTCCTGGCTTCAATCAGACTCTTCCTGCTATTCTTTTATCCAGCAGAGCAGAGCTGGGGGGAAGGGAACAGGCGAGGGTGCTGTGTGACTGCTGTTCCAGGCAGCAGAACAGTTGTTCACAACTGTGAAATAACTTCTGCTGCTTCTACTCATTTTCTTTTTCCTATTGGCAATTAACATGTATACCAAATATTTGCATTGCATTTCTCCCATAATTTTTCTGCATTCCATTCAGCCTTTTTTGCAGATTATTGCTAGAATGAAAAGACGTAGAAGACAGAGCTTCCAGAGATCAAACTTACCATTGTTCTTCGAATAAGAAATTGTATTTGAGTACAGAGATTTGCATAAGAATTAGTCCCCTTCCTTGTATCAAGTCAGCTATTTTCAGCTCAGTGTAGCAATCTTTGATTTCTTGGTTGTAACTATGGCAATAAGATTAGGTGGTATTCAGTAAAATTCGTTTTACAAATTAGCATGGGAGGGTGCCCATGACTGTGAACAGGGAGTAACATAAAAACACTGTGGAATGAGACTGAAATTAAAACAGGACTCAGAATGTTTCTCAAAACAATTATTCTAAAATTCATCCTGCACCATCTGGTAGTTTGTGAGTGATTTACAACTAGCTAGAATAAAAATGATGGGATCAATGGGCCTGATGGGGGCTATAGTTCTTACTCTATGCCATTTTGAAAATACATTTTAACCCCATTTTGGTTGGATGTTGATTTCTTTGATCTATAACTTTTATAACACCAACAGTCAAATCAATTTCAAACACTTTCATTACTGTACAAATCTACAAAGCTCATTATAGCCAGAGGAGGGAAAAAAAAGGTCTTGCTCCAGGCCTCAGGACATGTTATAATGAGGGTAAGAATTAACTATGTGGAGTTCTGCCTTTGCCTTTCTGCTGCTTGGTACAATCCTGTCGGTTCATTACAACAGCAGACCTTAATTTGCAAATGCTAAAGATGACTTCCTGAAGTTTTGCATCATTTCCAATAAATCTTTATTTTGATAATATTTCACTACTGATGAGCTTCCTGTCCATACCTAGCCTCTTCTGTCCTTAATTATATATACAAACAGGGTTAGAAGGAAGGCAGTTTTAGACATTTATTTTTCATAAGTTTAACAAACATTTATTACATATATTCGTATTTTCTCAAGGAAACGGTGAATAGGATGTATACTGCAAAAATGATTAATAAAAATAACTTGATGTTCTGCTATCATAATTAGTTTAATATGATATGGTATTTAATTCATATTTATATGATTCTTTCATCAAATATTAAGGAAAGTAAAGTTTTGCTTTTCTTCTTCTCTGAAATAATCTTTCTCGGCTCTTCTTGGATTTAGATTGTTATTTCAGAAGGCTTGAAGAGGTCAGCCCTGCAGTCCTGCATGAAAGACAGCAGAATTTCATGAAATTTCATCTCCCTGCACAGTTCAAGCTCAAAAGATGCTCTTCAGTAATATACAAGGCCTGTAACTGTTGTCCACATAGCAAATTGTTCTCATGGAATGAACGCATGCTTGAACTGCATAAAATGTTATTTGGCCTTTGTAAATAATGTCCAGCAACCCCAATTCACAGTATGACCAGTTCTTCATACCAAGCAGCATGCACAGCTTCTGAGATGATGAAGAGCCAAACCTAGCCCTTCAGGAGGAAAGAGGAATTACAGATTATGCAGATCTACTCTTTCGGTTTGGAAAGATCACTTCAAGGGACATTTTCAGAGCTCAATTTTGAAGTAAGAAAGATGTTAGGAAGAACACTCCAAATAAAGCCTGACCACTGTGGGTGTTTACAAAGCAAATGAATGCGCAACTTCATTTACTGTTTTATTTTTTTTTTTCCTTATACTTTACCCTGAAGTTATTTAATTGCAAATCCTCATTTAAAGCCAGGGATGGGGACATTACTTCTGTAGACACACCACGCATTATCAAAAGGACTTTGTGTTTCTTCTCAGGTAGAAACAAAACTATGGGGGTGGAAATTTTCTTGCTCACTCTATTAGTTATCTGAATAATTCTTTGCTGCTATAAATTAAAACAAATGATTGTTTCCACATAAATAATCATAATCCATTTCCTTGCCAACAAGACATATTTCAGCTGGTGATATACAAAAGATCAGATAAACAGTGGAAAAGAAAAGAGCATTTCTTTTTTAAATGGTTTGTTCTACAAGGTAAAACAGAGTTTTTAGCAGCATAGACAAGACCTTACAGTCAGTTTTAAACCCTTCACGATTTCCTGTGCTGGATTCAGCAGTATTCTTAATTTGCTGCTAGACTCTGAAATAGATCACACCATGACACAAATTAAACTTGTATAGAATATGTATTACAACCAGGGGGTACAATGCCATATGACTGTAGAATAACAACATACCCGCTTACCAAAATCCATGTAATAAGTATTTCTCAGTGCCAGAAGTTCAAAAGAAGTAAAACACTTGGAAACCTGAAATAAGATTAAAAAAAAGAAATAAATAAATAAAGACAGGGATCTCCTGGAGGGAGTCCAGTGGAGGGCTGCAAATATGATAAGGGGTGAGGAACATGTCTCCTATGAGGTAAGGCTGAGAGACCTGGGTCTGTTCATCCTTGAGATAACATGAGTCAGAGGGGATCTGATCCATGTCTATAAATATCTAAAGTGCAGAAGGCAAAGGGGCAAGGCTGGACTCTTCTCTGCAGTGTGTGGTGATAGGAAAAGGGGAAATGGTCACAAACAGAAGCATAGGAAGTTCCATACAATTGTGCATGGGAACTTCTTCACAGTGAAGGTGATGGAGCACTGGAACAGGTTGCCCAGAGATGTTGTGGAGTCTCCTTCTCTGGAGACGTTCAAGACCCACCTGGACAAATACCTGTGCAACCTGGTCTAGGGAGCCTGCTTTAGCAGGTTCCTTCCTACCCCCACAGTTTTGTGATTCTGCGGTCATCCACCCCTATTTCAAAAGCAACAGGTGAAAGGATCAGGTAGGTCTAGGAAGGCTATCAGAGAGGGGCGTGTTTTGCCAGATGCTGCACTAGGTAAAGAGTGGAACCAGACCATCTAAAGCAGACATGTCCAACACACAGCCCACAGGCTGTGTGTGCCTGGCATAGCCTATTGTGCAGCCACCCCCATCCTATGCCATTATAATGACAGCTCTTTCCAGCTGGGAGGACCATCCAGGCCCTGAGCACACACCCATCAGCCAGCAACCACCAAACATCAGTGTGCAATTGGCACTGCCTAGGCTGAAAGCAGGACATGTGGAAGGTGCAATGCTGTGCTAACTCAAGTGATGGCAAATAATTTTATGCATTTCGATACACTGCTCAAACACAGTCATGTGAGCAGCATAAAATACACAGCTGTGTTTTCCATTATGATTAAGGAATTTGAGAATAGCTTTCAAGACTGCTGAAAAAATCATCTTTTTTGTGTGTGTGTGTTTGAGATTTTATTTTCAGTCAACATACATTACTTGCAAATTTTCAAATGAAATGTATAGAGTTGCCATAAGATATTCAACTCAAAAATTGCATCATCGCTTTTATAAGTTCTGTCTTAACAGAGAAAAAGATTCCTCACTTCACAAATCATATTGTAACATTTTGTCAGCACATACATTTGTGAACAAATATTGTCAAGGAAGACACAAAGGAAGAGTAAAATTTCATCAAAAATCTCTGGCAAACACCTTGACAATTCATTAAGAATTGCAGCCATTTGCACTGAACCAGACTGATGCATCTCTTTCACAAAAACAAAGGTAAATAAATATCCCACAGGTTTTATTGTTCTTTTTTGTTGTTTGTTTTGTTTTATTTTGTTTTCTGTATATTATGTTTTAATAAAAAACATTTTTAAAGTTAAAAATAAAATAAGGGCTTTTCTTATATACATTAACTATATCATACATTTTATATGCTGCCCAAGACAATTTCTCTTCATTCATTGTGGCCACAGCAAGCCAAAATGTTAATACCCGTGATCTGATGTATGTGAAAGTGTAATTTAAAGTCTAAATATTTACTGGCAGATACCAGATAGTTCTCATTGATTTAATTCATGTATTTTAGAAGAAACACACATAGGACACATAAGATCTTTATAAGGATGACACATTTTTAAAAATCCCTACAAGTTATAACTACTACTCCATTCTTATGCAATGGAGCCATTCATTTTCATCTAACACTCCTGAATTTCAGTCCTAAATCTTACCTCTTGTCCAGGTGCTGAAATTCTGCCTTTAAGCACTTCAGGGTTTCTATTTTATGGTAGAATTTCTCCATAAGTAACTTGTATGATAGCAGCAGCCTAATAATTCTCTTGCCTTGACTCTTCCAAGCATCTAAGTCAGCACAGGTAGCAGGTCCCCAGATATCTCTGTTTCCAACCAAGGAAGATATGGCCTGTGCTATTTCTTTTTCTGAGTTGAATGAGTATGAGTTGGAATGAGTATGAGTTAGAATCAGTATACGGCTGAAAGTCATTGATAGCAGGTGAGGCATGGCTTAGCAAAGGGATGGCGAAAACATTTATCCTGCCTGTGCTGGCAAAAGTTGCACATTATGCCCATAAATCAAAGGAAAAGAAAAATTAGTTTCAGGGACTAAACTAACTAGTAGACCTGCTGGTTAAATACTTCTCCAGTATTTTCACACCAATCAAGACCACATAGTCTCGGCCTGTGACCATATAGCTATATAGCTGACTGCAGGAGGACATCTCTGGTGTGGTCACATTCCACACTGAAGCAAGGAATTGCTTCAGCAGGGTAAGTGAATTCTTGTCATCAAGTTGCTGTTGGGTGGCATGGCCTCCTGCATGTTAGTGGCTCTGACATGGCAGGAGTGGGACCAGGAGCAGAGGCCTCGCACCCTGCAATTACAACCGTAGCCCCTTGTAAGTGCAGCTCCTAGGAGCATCACTAACACAACAGACAGAGCGTGGAGGGCCAGTAAGAGTGTGGCGGTTCACATAGGCATAATGAGCAGGGACAACAGACTGTCCCTCCCCACTCAGAAGGCTGGCTTACCTATTAGCTTCCTTCCAGACAATAAATATAGCCATTGTTTCCACTAGGCAGAAAGATCTTGCCAAAAACGGTGTGGCTATCCAGACTGAGAGCCTGCCCAGAAATGCAGCTGCAGAGGTCTCTCATTGAAGGAAGTGCCTATGCCTACTGCTTCCCCCACAAGATGGTAAAGATGCCACCAGCAAGAGGTGTCAACATGTGTCTGATCCACTCAACGTGGTGACAGAGCTCAAGGAGGAGGTGGAGAGATTAAGAACCATCAAGGAGTGATAGACTAGTCCAATAACTATCTTCCATATGTACATGAAAGTACCCCAGCCATGTCACTGACAGATAGAGGGGAGGGGACCTAAGAGATAGGGCGGAATAGAAACAGGTCTGTGCTCAGCATCACAGGAAAACTTCCTCTCTACCTTTCTCACCTTCCCAGATGCCTTTACAGAATAGGTTTGAGGCTCTGGAACTTGAGAGACAGGTAAATGAGAATAAGGTGGAAGGTCCACCCAGGGGGTTGTCTTTGGCAAGGAGGTTAGCTTCACACTTCAAGACTAAATCCACCAAAAGGGAAAGAACTGTATTCATTGTTCCTTTTACTTCTGAGGGGAATAAAGGGCCCCACAGCCCAGACACTACCCATAGGGAAGTATGCTGCCTCTCTGGGGCCCATGCAAGGAACATCACTAATCTACTCCTTAGCCTGGCTTAACCTCTGAAGGAAGCTTGCAGACTATCAAGAAGGACTTCAGAGATCTGGGGCAATTAATGAACAGTGCAGGAGAACAGTTGGTATTTTCCTCTATGCCTTCAGTGGCAGGGAGGAACACTGAGAGAACGAGGAATAGCTATCTGATAAATGCTTCACCAAGAGGCTGGTGGTAACACAACAATTCTGGCTTCTTCTACTATAATGGCAGTTTACTCTTCACTTGGCCTAATGGCTGCAGATGGGGTGTACTTGGCTTATGACAGGAAAAGAATTCTTACTCAGGAGCTGTCTGGCATCATTGACAAGGCATTAAGCTAGGTTTGAAGGAGGAAGAGGGTGATAGTGAGCCTGCCCATGACAAGATGTGGGATAGCACAGATGTATTAGAGGAACAAGATGGTAGGAGGGGCCCTCAAACTGCTGCATCTCATGATGATGAAGGTAACGAGGAAAATAAACAAAAACACTTCAAAGGAGTTAAGGAGCCATCCTCCAAGAAATCTTTGAGACAATCTGCCCAGATGAAGTACCTCTATCTAAACATGCATCTCAGAAAACAAACAGGAGTTGAAAGCTACCATTCTACTGATAAAACACAATATAGTTGTCATTACCGGAACCATTCCCATGACTGGAATGTGGCTATTGATGGCTACAAGCTGTTCAGAAGGGAGAGGCAAGGGAGAAGTGAACGAGGCATTCCCCTCTACATCAAATAAGGAATGAATTGTGAAGAGTTGACCCTGAGGAATGAGTACGAGCAAATTGAAAGCATATGGGTGAGAGTTAGAGTCCAGTGCAACAAAGGGAACCTTTTGGTATGTGTCTAATACAGCTTACTTGATCAAGTGGATCCTGTTGATGAAATCACCTTCTTCAAGATACAGAACATGTAAAAGAAGACTCAGAGGGGATCTGATCCATGTCTATAAATATCTAAGGTGCAGAAGGCAAAGGGGCAAGGCTGGACTCTTCTCTGCAGTGTGTGGTGATAGGAGAAGGGAAAATGGTCACAAACAGAAGCATAGGAAGTTCCATACAATTGTGCATGGGAACTTCTTCACAGTGAGGGTGATGGAGCACTGGAACAGGTTGCCCAGAGATATTGTGGAGTCTCCTTCTCTGGAGACATTCAAGACCCACCTGGACACCTACCTGTGCAACCTGGTCTAGGGAGCCTGCTTTGGCAAGGGGATTGGACTCAATGATCTCTAGAGGTTCCTTCCAACCTCTTCCAACTTCAGTTCTATGATTCTGTGATTGTGTCATGATTTTTGCACTGGTCCTGCTGGGGGACTTGAACCATCCTGAAATCTGCTGCAAAATTAGCATGGCAAACTGTAGGCAGTCCAGTTCCTGAAATGCATTGAGACAAGTAATAGACATCCTAGTGGGTGGTTTGGAGCATATGGTTTTGAACTAAAGGAAGGGAGATTTAGATTGGGTATAGGGAAGAAGTCTTTTCAATAAGGGTACTGAGGCACTGGAACAGGCTGCCTGGAGAGTTGATGGATGCTCCATACTTGGACACACATGAGATCAGCCTGGACCAGGCTCTGAGCATCCTGATCTAGCTGTAGATGTCCCTGTTCACTGCAGGAGAGTTGGACTACATGACCTTTAAATGTCCCTTCCAACTCAGAAGATTTTCTGGTTCTATAAAATGCTACAAGCAATCAGTTAGGTGTATCAACAGCAATTGTAATTGCTGACTGTATTTCTGCTTTTAATTTGTGAATGCACTAACTGAGCTTTATAATGCTTGCCACTGATTGAAGGAAATGTCTGAGAGTAATGGGAGCCTGTGGATAAGGTTTTCTCTCCTGTTGTCCTTCAGATACTGAGAACAATGCAGAAAATGAGTCATTACTTAGCTGACAATGTAGCAGATGAGAAGTACCTGATATTTATCTCTGATTAGGAAGGCATCACTATAGTTCTTTTTACCTGGGCAACATAAAACCTTTTATTTAATCTGAGAGAAAGGAAGCTCCACTGTTGTAATGAGTGAAGGATATTTTTAGAGATATTGAATAGTGTAGGATTAGAATTTCCACCTGTCTTTGAAACGTGCTGGAGCTTTCCTGTTCTTGTGGACTACGTTTCTTTGTCTCGTTATGGCCTGTTCATCCTACTCTTTATACAGTTCTCATGAAGTGATAGAAAAAAAATTGAGGACTACATTGGTATACACTGCACAAACTAGGCCTAATTCTTTGTTGGCGAATCAGCCAACTCTCAGCTCCTCCAGGTGGAAATTTTGAGATCTTATAAGGCCCTGTATGCTCATCACTTTGGTGTAATTATGAGTGAAATGAAATACCAAAATCATCACCAGCTGAAAAATTCTATGTAACATTTTTTTTTTTATTTATGAAGAACTGAGCTGTCAAAAGTGCACAGTAAAGGTGTCTAGATACAAAGAAATAAGGGAAGTTATTCTCCAAGGTGATTTGGGATACATGAAATATAGAAATATTAGGGCTGCTCTGAAAGTAATCTCTCCTATTTTATTATGTTGGTCCACAACTTCAAAGGCAGATATTGAGAGTATGGCACTAGATTTCAACCTTCCCACCAATATTCTACTACATGTTGTTGCCATGTGACAGATGGCAGCAGAGTCTGTCAAAATGGCATCTGACATTGAAGTACATATAAAGGAAAGGTATAGAATTTAATTCCTCCACGCATTAAAAAAATAAAACAAAACAACAAAAAAAAAAAACAACACAATGCCACTCGCTGACATTTGCTGCTGCTTGCTGAACATTAATGTAGACCAAACAGTGGATGTGAGCAGAGTGAGATGATAGGTAGTACATTTCAGCAGTGGTGACAGCAACAGTGAATCACCTCCACTGGTACAGATTTTTACAAGCACAGCATGCTTGTTCGTTGCTGGCAAAAAAAAAAAAAAAAAAAAGCATCGACTATGGTAATGACTATGTTGAAAAGTAGCATTTTGTAGCTGAGAATATGGTCTACCAAACTGTGTTATTGTGCTCTTTGAATCCATTGCAATTTCTATGGATAAATAGGAGGGATTACTTTCAGAGCAACCTACATATTATTAGGAATTTTCATCAACATACTCATTACTGTAGCATTTGTACAAAGTTGACTTTCATTGTATGGCTTTCCTGAGTCACAGTAGAACACTCAGCTGTAACAGTGAGAAATACTTTCTTTCTTGACACAGATGATAAGTAGGAGATTCATTACCTTTACAACAAAAAACATTCTGATCACATAGAACATTTTTTTTTCTTGTAGTCATGTGCATTTTCACCAAAGTTCTGAGGAAATCAGAGTAGCTTAGTTTCTTTCCTTTATCTTTGGAGTATTAAGGCAATGGGATACAACTTTACAGGCAGAAAGAACCATAGAATCATAGAATCACTCAGGTTTGAAAAGACTTCAAAGATCATTGAGTCCAACCACAACCTAACCATACTTCCCTAACTCTAACAACCCTCTGCTAAATCATGTCCCTGAGCAAAGAAGATTCTCTTATGGTCTACACTATAGCCAGATCAGGATACTAACTGGCTTCTTCCTTGAAAATCAGAACAAATTCCACTGAGGATGGCAAAATGAATGCTATGATTGCATAAGTTTCATGAGGCCTGATTAAAGATTTTGATATGTGAAAACTGATAAGGAATCATTATGGTGAATTATGGGATTGGTTAGCTTACTCTTTATAGGTAAGAAGACAGAACAAATATTGCATCATCGCCACTGTACACTTCAACTTTTTACTGGTGGCAACACTTCTGCTTCCCCGTCTCATTGATGGCTTCTCATTGTCTTGTGGTCACTATATGTGTGGAGACAGTGGCTGCCCAGAAGCCTAACAATGGAAATTTGTCCCAGCTGCAATTTGTGAGTAGCCTGTAAGTCAGCACACTCAGAGAGGGACAGAAAATTGAAACCATCTTGAGGCCTTAAGACTCTGCTGCCACAGGTCGCTACTGCTACTATAGCAGATCCTGTAGTAATGTCCCAAACTCCCACACATTAGCAAGAACCTGTTGCCTGAATACGTATTACAGCTCAGCCTATTGTTGCAGGAAATGTAGTAGTACAATGTGAAAATTTCCTCGTTCTGTCTTTGTTCTTCCTGAATTGCTGGAGCTGCTCTTTGCTACAGTGGTTCTGCTGTGATATTTCCTGGTGTAAATCACTTTACATCCAGTTAGGGCTCCCCTGCCTGTTTGCCTGTCGAATCAACAGGAATACTCACACTTAATTCACAGGTATCTGTATTTGCTGACCTGTCCTATTAAACATGTTGACTGGCTGTTTCACTAATTGAGAATGCAGGAAAACAAGAAGGACACAGAGAGGTGTGAATAGAATCACAAAAAACCTAGGTACTGATTTTCTTGACATGTGTGATATCTTTATATCTGAAGTGCCTTTCTCCTTGATAGAAACTGGCTGATGAGCTCAGAACTGCCAATGGAGAATGGGAGGATGCCAGGCAAACAAAAAGGCAGTATGGTTATATATGCCTTGTTTATTTGGTGAAACTTTTGGAACTTAACAGGATTGGATTTCTATGAATTTCATTCTGTCTGGACAACTCTTGGATGTAAGCTGAGTGTACAGAACATCTCTCAGTCTTCTCTAGAATTAAGAAAACCGCGAAAATAGAAATAATTTTTATAGAGATTGATCATGTTAGGATTCCTGTTTCTGCTATGGTTCACTTATAATTGACACAGAAATTATATTGCTGTCTGAGCAATGTGTCTTATCGGGGTGTGCTGGACCTACTCAGCAACTGTCATTGGCCAGCTAAAGAAGGAGATAATTTTCTCAAAGAGGCAGTCAGTTCCAAAATAATCTAGAAAATTAATTCTTACAGATACAATACATATTTATTGATAAAGAATCACAGAATCACACAGAACCACATATTTGTAGGGGTTGGAAGAGACCTCAAGAGATCATTGAGTCCAACCCCTCTGCCAAAGCGGCTCCCAAGACCAGGTTGCACAGGTAGGTGTCCAGGTGGGTCTTGAACCTCTCCAGAGAAGGAGATGCCACAACCTCCCTGGGCAACCTGTTCCAGTGCTCCATCACCCTCACTGTGAAGAAGTTCCCATGCACAACTGTATGGAACTTCCTGTGCATCAGTTTGTGACCATTACTCCTCATTGTATCACCACACACTGCAGAGAAGAGTCCAGCCTCGTCCCTTTGCCTCCCACTCCTTAGATATTTATAGATGGGGATCAGATCCCCTCTGAGTCATGTTATCTCAAGGCTGAACAGATCCAGGTCTCTCAGCCTTTCCTCATAGGAGACAAGTTCCACACCCTTTATCATATTTGCAGCCCTCCACTGGACACTTTCCAGGAGAACCCTGTGTTTTCTGTACCGGGGAGCCCAGAACTGGACACAGCACTCCAGGTGAGGACTCACCAGGGAAGACTGGAGGGGGAGGATCACCTCCCTCGACCTGCTGGCCACGCTCTTTTTAATGCACCCCATGATCCCATTGGCTTTCTTGGCCACCAGGGCACACTGCTGGTTCATGGCCAACCTATCAACCACCAGAATACCCAGGTCTCCTCAGAGCTTCCTCTCCAGCAGGTCATCACCCAACCTGTACCAGTGCATGCAGTTATTCCTCCCTAGGTGCAAGACTCTATACTTGCTCTTGTTAAACCTCATCTGGATCCTTTCTGCCCAGCTCTCCAGCCTGTCCAGGTCTCACTGAATGGCAGCACAGCCTTCCAGCATGTCAGACATTCCTCCCAGCTTTGTATCATCAGCAAACATGCTGAGGGTGGATTCTATCCCCTCATCATGGTCATTGATGAAGATGTTGAACAGGACCAGAACCAACACTGACCCTTGAGGAACAACCATTAAGTACGGGCCTCCAACTGGACTCTGCACCTCTGATCACAACTCTCTGCTCTCTGCCAGACAACCAGTTCTCAACCCACACACTTCACCATCCACTCATATATTCCACAGCTCCTAAACTTTGTTATAAGGATGCTGTGGGGGACAGTGTCAGATGCCTTTCTGAAGTCAAGATAGACTACATCCACTGCTCTCCTCCCATTCACCCAGCCAATAATGACATCATAGAATGTATTTTATTATAAGTGATAAAATAAATTTTGATTTTGATTAATATAGTGTAACATTAGTTTAAATGTATATATATACTTTTACACTCCAACCTCATTAATACCAAAAGCATTTCTAATCTAAAATGTTCTCATTAAGATCATGCTGTTGTTCTGATTTACTGAATGACTTCTCTTAACCAAAATCTTCAATGTCATTAAAAACGCAGTGACATATTCATAAGTCAACTAAATTTTACATAAAATGATCAGCTTTTATTAGTTTGATTTGAGACCTATTGTGGCTGCATTTCTATAGGCTGCTTCAAAGAGAAGCAACACCAAAATTCTTCAGAAAGAAACATATTTTTGCCAGTGGAAGCCTGGACTAGGGCTTGTATCCCACTGTTGCTTACCATGAGCAGCTTGAAGGAGATGATAGAAATGAGTGTTACAGTTTATTCCTCATGAAAATGCTGCCAACCACCAGCCTCAATCGCAACAGAGAAGATAGAGGAAAGTTGTTAAAGGAGGATGTGGATGTACTGAGGTAAATAGCAGGGTGATTTTGACAATCAGCACTTATCAGTAGCTGACTGCATGCATAACTGTTTTTATTTACAGAAAAAAAAATATTAGCTACAGAGCTGGTCAAAGTGTTTATTAACACAGATGCGCTGACTATGAACTAAGCAAAATATTTATTTTCTACTACCATATTTTTACTGCTTGAAAATATTTCTTCATTTGTTGTGTGTTTTGTTTAAGATACCATATGGAAATATGTTTAAATTGATTTATAGACGTGAGTTTGGTTGGTTGATTATTTTTTCCTACAGAAATACTGGCACAAATGCTCCAGAGATGTATAGCATCCATTCTCACAATACACCTACCAACCTTATCAATGCTGACCCTGTTTTGGATGGGCAGTTGGATCTCCAAAGGTCCCTTCTGCTCTGCGTCATCATTAAGGGGAGATTATGCCAAACTGCAAGGTAAAGAAGAAACTAACTGCTTATGTAGTTACTCATAAAAAATTTCCTACCTGTTTCTCCTGAAAATGATTTATGCATGGCGTTGTAAGAAATAGTCTCCAGAACAGTCTAGAAAGGATTCAGAATTTTTTCTTTTAATTATAGGGTTTGTTTTTTAAAAAATTTCTTACAACTTGCAGTGCCATCATCACATCCTTGAATTGTCCTCACTTCCCATTCAAAATTACAGGCTAGCTTAAATCCAATTTCTGATTCTCTTAAATGTGAAATATATTTTTCTTCTAAATGTAATATAATAGCATATCTTCAATGATTTTTCATGAAATATATGTATAGTGTTTGGCAGCTGCATTTGTTTCTCTCTGTTTGATGTCATGCAGCTATTGCAGGCAATAGCATACTGTGATATCATTCTCAGTACTAACAATACTTCCTTTTTTAAATTATTATTATTATTATTATTATTATTATTATTATTATTATTATTATTTAACATTTTGAGACAAAGTCCTGCGTTCTATTTCCCATTAGATCCAGCTCGTTTAACTAAGTACAGATGAAAAACAGTTAATGAACTTCCTGTACCATTGGCTGTAAAGAGCATCCAATAACAATCCTTAATTTCCACTCACAAATTTGCTTCCTCTTCCTTGACATGAAAGATTTCTTTGGAAGTGCCTTTGCCTTATCTTGGACCTGAAACAATTTATCATTGACAGCTATGGCTTCTTTAATCAGTCAACCTTAATAGCCATTGGCTCTATTTCAAGGATTAGGTGTATACCTTCCATCTTAAAAGTGCTTGCCTTAACTTTTTCTAATTATGCAGATAGAAAAGACAGATTTTACAATTAAAGGGAAACTATATGAAAAATATTGAATTTTGAACCTATGTTGAAAAAAAAAATCATTTACCCAGTAGAAGAGAATATTCTTGACCTTGAGATGTGGTTTGACCTGACAGGTGGCAGAGCACCACACAGTCTCATTCACTCACTCCACATTTCCCAGATGGATGTGGGAGAAAACTGAAAAAAAAAGGTTGAACTTGTGTGTTGAGATAAAACTATTCACTAAGATAGATAAAAAGAAAATGATAATGACTGTATATAGATGTATTTATATAAATATATGTAACAAGTGTTACACAAGCAGTCACACTCCAGTCCTCAACCTGTGCCCAGACAGACCCTGAGCTGCAATAGAGAATGAGATGAATTACTACCTGATTCAAAACTCTGTCATCTTGATGTCATATGGTATGAAATTATCCCTTTGTCCAGTTTAAGTCAGCTGTCCTAATTCCATTCCCTCACAACTCTTGGAGCCCTTCACTGTGAATAGTCTTGGCTGTGTACAGTGCTGCTTAGCAGTTACTGTAAACATCAGTATCAATATTGTTTTTCTCCTAAAACCAAAACTTAGCATCATTTGAGACACTGAAGAAAAACAATTCTGTTCTAACTGAAACTAAGACAATATCCACTCCTTATTCCATGTTACTTACATCATGATCAGTACCTACAATTTCTGCATATCCTAAGTAATCTCATCAGCTTGTGTTTCCTTTTTGCCAGTTGGTGGAGGCAGAGCAGTTACTTTATTGATCCTATCCATGAGGATCTGACAACATTAATCTTGCCACTTTATTCCTAAGAACTGGATCTACAGTAAAGATGCCTTGACCTGGCTTTTCTTTATGGCAAAACTGTCTATTACAAGGGTTTTAATCATTTTCTTCCCTTTCTCAAAAACTTCTGCTGTGTTGCCCCATGCAACAATGTATTTCAGGTGTTCTGGAGCATCTCCATGACCCAGTACAGTCCAGATCAGCTAATCACAACTGGTTGAGCTGTGTTTCCACCCCTGGGCAGACAATCTTAATACTGAACAACAACCCAAGTAAAAGCAAACTGTGGTCTGCACTCTGCTGACAGAGGGATTGAGAAAAACATACTGGAAATATCAGTTGTGGTGTATCACTCGGCTGCCTTTGACTCCCATTCATTTTGGAGTTCCAGCATATCTGGCACAGCAGCACTCAATGGTGGTGTGATTTCAGTCAGGCCATGATACTCCACTGTTAGCCTCTACTTTCCATTAGACTTTTACACTAACCATATGGGACTATTGAAGGGGGAGTGAGTCTTGCTGATTTATTCTTGGTTCTTCAGCTGGTGAATCATCTGATGAATAGGAATTACAGAGTCCCAGCTGTGCAATATTGCAGCTGATGCAAGTTGCAGTAGTGATTGGCACCTGTTGCTTTGCTCACAGCAACCCCACAACAGAAGGCTCCTCTGAGAGACCAGGCAAGCTAGACAGCTGCCTAAAGTCCTGCATCTCCAAGGCAGCTATACCAAAAGCCCACTGATATCCTTTTGGGTCCTTGAAATATCCTCTTGGAAGAAAATCTACACCAAGGATGCACAGAGCCTCTGGGCCCATCACAGCAGTGTGTTTTTCCCACTCCTGTTAGGTTCACTTTAGCCTCTAGTACAGTTATCTTTTGGGACCTCATTGGCACTCCAGAAATACAAATGTATTTTACCCATTTATAACTTGATAGCGGTAGATCACATTGTGCACTGGTTTCAAACACAGTCTCATATTTCTGTGGTTCTTATGTGTCAGGCCATTGAATCTACACAGTCCAATAAACCCAGTTGTCCCTTTCCTCCATGTGCTGGAGGCAGGACCCCTCTAGTTCTGGATATTATGTTCGTTACTCATCTCTCATGTACGAGAACTAGTATGCTCATTGTAAACCTCAGAGATGAGACTGGACTTCTCTCTTTGAGGAACTGCCTGCTAAAAATTAGAACCACGATTTTCCTGGGAGGACTGTCTCTTCTGATTGTTTTCCCTTGCAGCTCATGTACCCAGCCTATAGGGCTGAGGTGGGTTTTCCATCCCACTTCCCCATGCCCCCTCCATGATCTTGCAGGTAAAACCACAGGATGGTATGTGGTGTGAACCCACTGTATCCTCTAAAGGATGAAATACTGGTTTGTACAGGTTGAGGAGACGCTGAACCAGTTGCTTTTTCTTTAAGCTGTTGAACCAATTTCTCCACAGCTCAGACACAGGCCCAATGGGAAGATGAGTGTCTGTCTTCATATTGTCAAAGTAGGCTAGCCAGATCATCCACTGCTGGTCTTTCATCATCTATTCAGAATATATCTGCCAGGGTACTGGAATACAATGATAGTGTATTTCATACAAATCTCTGCTACATAGGTCACATACATATACTGACATCTTGAACTTGGGAGTTCGTGTTATTGTCCAAGTTAATCCCATATATTATCTCTACCACAGCTAGTTCCCTTGAGTACTGGATACCTTTCTCCATGGTGGTCCATTTGCCCTGGTTAAACACGAGGTCTTCCTTGAAGGGATTTCTTTCTTTCGTGGCTCACAAAGTTGCCACCACGGGGTTTAAGACTATGCCCCTTTTCTAACTGCTTTTTCAGTGACGCTTTCCCTAGAAGGATATCCCAGCTGCTTGACTTCACTGCCCCCTAAGTCTACTTGCTCTACCATCCCAGCAAGGTGTTCACCTGGCCAGTGTTGTAACCTTTTTGCAGATCTCACAGTTCACACAATGCTAGCAGTTGGGTGGTTTCTGTCTTTTCCTTCTTCTCCCACTTTTGTGCTGGCCTCACTCCACCTTCTTCTTCTTCTTCTGCTAACTTGTAAGCTTCTCTCTTTGATATGTGTTCTGACTTTTGTAGTCATTTTTTCATCTTGCTTAGAGGGACAACTGATACTGGCACTGGTTGGTATTGCTTAACAGGTAACTAACATTAATGTTTAATCAACTTTGTTTTTCCCCTAGAACCAAAATATAGGATCATACCAGATACTCTAAAACTGAAGAGAATTCCATTCCAGCTGAAAATAAGACACTTTGATTACCTTTGGGACTTGTTTTCATACTATTTATCTAAACAAACCTGAACAAGCATCTTTACAAACCTAATATATTTATTTATGCTAAGGTGTCTCTGGCCAAGATTAGGGACCCTTTGTGCCACACACTCTGGAAGTATGTGTAAGAGACTGCCTGGCAATGATTATTACCTGAATAAGCAATGCAGGAAAAATATGGGAAGGCAGACATATTATGATTATTGCTTACATTTTATAGACAGTGGATGAAAACCTAAGGAGGGCTGTGATGACCCTTTGCAACATAACAATCACACTGGAAACCAGGTAAGCCACTAGAAAAGAGGTCTGTTTACTTGTTTCTGTGGCCAGTGCTCTCACCCCTTGATTGACTTCCCATGTCTGACCACTCCCTAAGCTCAGCTCTCCTATGAAGGTTTGTATATCCAGGAAGGGATGATTCCATTATCAGACTTCCAAAAGTAAAAGAAGTCTTGCTGCAGAGGTTTTGTTCAGAATATGGTTTGCCTTAATCTTTCTTTTTTCAGTATATTTCTAGTTAACCTAAATAAATGACCTTTTCTGGTGGAGAGATATTTGGCCATGGGGAAGAACAGAGTAATCACTGTTTTTCAAAAGATAAGACTCAGTATATTTCTGGACTAAAATGTAAAGAATGGTTGTGTTTTCTTTCACTGGGCAACAGATTTACTTACATGTGGAATTTGTTTCTATTTAGCTACTGCATCTGTTTTCATGTTTTTAACTTTTTCTGGGTCAGTTTTTACATTTTAAGTCTTACTAGGAATTTTCACATTCAGATAGGTTGGTTCTCGAGTTGTTTTCTACCAGGGTCACCACTAATGCAAGAATTAAAATGTCATCAAATTTCACTGTAAAATGTGGTTGAGTATGTACAATTTGCAGTTACACATTTGTTTGTACTTGTGTTTATCCAAAGGAGATATTAAGAAAATGTTCTTAGTTGCCAGCTCTGTCAACAAAGAACTCTTGCGTGGTTAATCACATTAACCACGTGTCATTACAGTGTATTATTCCTGAGACATACACAGATATGACCTTTATTATTCAAATTTCTACTTAATGTATTTTAAGATTGCTGTGCTTTTGGTTCATGTAAAAATCTTTTTTGTTTTTGTTGTTTCTAAAATTAGGCTACTTAATAACAATAATGAATGTGAGCTTTAATCTGCATGCAGTCATGTCCTCTTACTCCCATACTGTACTAAATCGGGAACTTTTCATGCATTGTAATTTGGGAGGTGTTCCTGAGCAATTGCACATACAGTTAAGATAATCTTTCTTCCTCAGGATGGGAGATTCCTTCCTGATGCAAAGCTAGAGACTATGATTTCCTTTTCCAGGATACTTGACTTTGACTGATAGCAACTAACCTATTCCTTAAAACATCCCCTGCAGCTGATGCTGCCAAGCCCAGGGTGCATGACCTGCCCTCCTGAGGTAGAGCATCCTGTGCGTAAAACTATTGTGTGCCAGGGTGTGCATGAACAGAGAGCAAGCCTCGTCTGATCTCAGCTTTTTTTGGATTTCCAGATGGAACAGAAGTCAAGTTCAAACACTGAGCTGAAGTCAATGCAAGAAATAGAAAAAAACCTATATTCTATCCAAACAGTTTAAGAGAAACACAAAGCAAACAAACAAAAAAGAGCATATAAAACACTTTCCATTGACCTGAGCAAGAAAAACAGAATAATACTAATCATTTGAATGGAAAATGTCATGTTCTTTCCTTCTATTAATGACCTTTCTGAGCCAGCTTCTCAGTTACAAGTTGTTACATGGTCATTTACACCTGCACAGAGGATAAGTCTGACAAACAGCTTTCTTAAATGTTTTTCCTTTCATTTCTGTTCTTTCTGCTGCAGGAAAAATGGAGAACCTGCCTTCCCAGAGGTGCACGCCAGGTCTCTTCACTATGTTTCCTTCATTCTCACTTTAATAAAGAATAGCAAATTTGCATTAATAGCATCCCAGTTGCTTTAGGAGGGGATTAATGTAAGTACATCTCTGACTCCAGGTTGCAGCTTGTCCTCCTGCCTGGCTGTAGCTCTGGACCAGACCCCTTTTTGTCCCAGGCTTACCTAGAGATACTTGTCCACCAGCCACTCTGATGTCAGCACTCAGCTATAATACAGACCTCTAATTTCTGGCTCCTCTTCCTAGATGAATCCAGTTTCTTGGTCAAGTACACTTCTGTTCTGCCCCAGACTGTTTAAGCCCACTCCTGCCCACTGATGAGGTACTTTTCCCTCTTCAGTGCAAGCAATGCTAGGTGTCTACAGGAAGATCACAGAGATAAACTACCTCCAAAATAAATCCCCTGCTACTCCTTGGGTCCTCAGGGACAGACCTAGGGAGGATGCAGAAAATTCAACAGCTTAAGGCTGTGGTATGCTCAGCATGGAGAAGCACCTCAGAGAAATAGCTATCCTGCCCAAACAAGTCTCTACAAAGCATGTATGCTTAAGCTGTCTCCCGAGGGCTTGTAATTTACACTCACCATGTGATTTAAAGGACCAGATACTCCTCATTTTGCTTCTGAAGAGCAAATGTTTCCCATGCAGCATGTTGGGGCCAGCCCAAGAGTTATCACAGGATTAATATCTGTGAGTGCAGAATAAATCACAACAAGTAGCAAGCTGTCATTTGACTTGTCACAAACACGATGGGAGCAGAGAATGGAGTTAAAATTAATTAATTAGCTCAGTGGAAATTATTTACTTACTTTTACTAAGTCAAAGGACCAGATCCTCAGGTGATGTAAATCAACATAATCCTATTGCAGTCAATATGAAATATGCTATGATCAAATAGGACTTCTGCATCACATCTACAACATAAGACAGGAAAATTCACTTCTTCACTCTTTATTAATAGTAAATATTTGTGAGAACTGACAGTAATGGGGTTTGGGGATTGAATTATTTTTTTTAATGTTTCAAAACTATTAACACTGCTACTTTTAAATAAATAGATATACTTACATAAGTGTGTAAGTTCTCGTATATAGATTCACAGTAGGAATGTGGTTAAATGTTATGCTTATTTAATTAAGATTTTAGGAATACACTGTCACTTATTTTCAGCTAAAGGAATATACTGGTATATTGAATGCACAGAGAATCACATTCACTTCTCCTACATCTTGTTTTCAACAGAGCCAGAATCTTTCATCTCTCTGAATAAAATCTCTTGAAACAGAGTGGGGTACAGAGTTTCCTCCAGTTTGCTCTCTTAGGCAGCATCAGGATGAGTGGCTTGAATGGAAGCTAGAAAATTAATTGATGCATCTATGAATACAGACACACTACACAGCAAAGCAAAGCAGCTCCTCATCCCAAGAGCACATCATTTCCATTGAAAGCAGAGGTTAAATTAAGTGCTCCAAAGATGTCAAACACTTGTTCTTCTCCCAGTCAGAATTACGGTAGCTGCAAAGGTCATGAGTACAGGTATCACTCAACCTTGAAAAACAGCAAACCTAAGGCAATAAGCATGGCAAAAGGGGCAGAGAACTGCAACTTGCAAACAGCTAGTTTGATAACCAAGAGAAAGCAAGGAGCTGGGTGACATCTGTTGAAGAAGTAAAATACACTTAGGTCAAGGACAGAAACTATTTTTCACATCCATGAGTGACATATTGTGAATTCTCCTGTGTTTGCTATGCTGTCTACGTGTGTTTATGTATCTGCGTATGGTTGCTAATTAGTTTGTATGACAGCATGACAGTATACAATATAATTATTTTGTATTATAACTCACCATTAAAATTGATGCAGCTGATAGCCTGTTTTCCAAGTTTAGATTAATGGTGATATCTAATTGGACTGTAACTGAGCTACAGTTGGCTATCCATGCATCATTATGGGGGTGCCCAGAGTCACAGAACAGACTGATAGAGATCAGCCTTCTATGCCTGTCCTCAGTGCCTTGTGTAACCTGGGAAGATAAAATCAGCCACACATAATTAGACATTAAGCTTCTCATTGGAAATATACTGTAAAGCAAAAGATGTCCCTTTGTGCTCCTGTTAAACATGTGGATAGTGAGCACAAATAAGGCAGATCATTTTCACTAGACAAAATATCCCAGTAAAAATCTGGACAATTTATGAAGGACAGCTACTTAAAAAAAATCCTCGTTAAGTATGCTGTGATGCTTCATTCTCATGCCCTAACTATTGCCCAGCGCATGTACACAAACATTTCCTGCTAATTTAACTAAATATTCTGTCACTGTTGTTTTCTCCTTATTCAAATACAGCTTCTAAATTGCCACTTGTTTGCTGCAATGCCCGTAGAAGACCTATTTTACCAATTTTAGTTTTCATTCTGTGACACTAACCTCCCTTCAGTGACTGTAATCTTGTTTTTGTTTTCATCTGTGTTCTGCTACTCCTAGCTTCTTCCTGTTAATGTATGTATGGGGGAGACAGAGAGGAAAAAGGGATTTTTGTTCTTTTGTTTCATGCTCTGTTGATTTGGTCTTGGTTAGATTGGTCCCAGTTCTCTGGCTACAGTACAAATGCCTGACACCTGCCTGACTGCCCTCTATGAGATTCTGTGTGAACACACTATTACTTTGTGGATTTTAGATTGCAGTACCTTGAGAGAATGACTCTGTCTTCTCTGTACTGTATGTGTATGAGTAAAGTCTATAATCATAACAGTTAGCTCCACTGAGAAAAAGTTGCAGATTTAAAAGCATTTGAACTTCTCAGAGTAGTTTTTCCACATTGATTTCTCTTTTTTTAATAATTTAAGCCTGTTTATTGTCTTGGTTGTTAACCTAAAATGCAAGCTGGAAAGAACCCTAAAAGCTTTGGACAAAATCTTTGAGAACAGACATCTCTCCTCTCTTATGTGTGTTCCAGGATTTCTAATCCACAGAATTCAAGAGATTTCATGAGGGTATCGCTCATTTAGTTGTTTGGATTCCTCAAGCAAACATGCCCAACAGCACAAAATGAGTTTGGATTTTGATCAAGGGATAGTAGTGACAGTGCAAGCTCCAAGAACAAAGCTGGTATAGTTTCAGTATGCCACTAAAATCCACAGATAAATAGAAATGGCATACAGACATTCTAATGAAACACTCCAGTATAGACTGTTTTTATGTCTCAGAGAAAATAAGAAGGAAAAACAAAATCAGCAGTTACAAGCGTTTATGTTTGGAAAACATCGTGCAAGTCATGTTCCTTTGCGGATCAAGCCCCCGAGCAATGCTTTGAACATGTAAGGATAATTGCAAATTTGAGTAGCTATTCTCATGATTTTGGTTAAAATTTGATAGTTCCTATCAGAATCACACAGACTGGATATTTATATAATTTTAGCTCCTGCTGCACAATTCCTTTCATACTTGAAAGCTTCACATCATCATATTTAGCAGTCACAGAATAAATAGCTTAGAAGAGCAGAACACTTAATTTTTCTGCAAGAGCTTTTTGCATTTCTTTGCTTTTTGATATCCTCTATATCTGCTATTAATAGAATTGCTATGTTTCAATTAACAGTCACTATTTCACAGTAGCAAGATCACTTTCTGCAATGCATTTCTTTTTAGTTGTTTAGTTCGTTCATTTGATTTTCTGGTAGAAAATCAACTATTTCTATGCAACTAATGTCCCCAGTAACACAAATGCAATCTCCTTCAAATAACTGAACAAACTGAGTCTGTTTGCTCATGAGAAATGTGTTAGTTAAGAGGTAGAGGTATAAATACTACATCAAAGTTTTCTTTCTCGCTGATGTCAGCCACAGCTCTTAGGATTTCTATTGCAGGCCTCCTTCTGACAATTACTTCAGGTAAAAAGAAAAGACTGTAGAAGGACGTGTACACTGTTTAGTTTCACAGATTGTTCTGGGCTTCTGTTCCCTTGGTAAATAATGCACCTGAGAAAGTTGTCATGAGAGTGAGTGACAGAAAGACAGCAAGAAGAGGGTGTCTCAAAATGCAGGTACTTTGTCCTGAATTCAGGATAGATTACCATTCTCTTCTAGATAATGTCTTCACTTCACATCCTATCTCTGTCCCTTTGTTCAGGCTGTACAGATATGGTAAGATCTGAAGTTAGAGTCTAGATCTATAATACAGTACTCACTCAGATTTCAGAAAATGCAAAACAGTAAGAGATACTGGCTTAATGGCTTCATTTGTGGATGGTGAAAGCAGTCAGTTTCACTGATATTCAGACACAGACTGAATAGCCACAGAAAACAGATCAAGTAGCCATTGGTTCTTCATTTCTCTTTCAATAGATCACAAAGAGAAAAAATAGTATTTTATCCATTTTTGAAGGAAAAAAACTAATGGCATGAGTTCCTGTCCATCCCATCAGCTGAAATCACAGTCCATTATGATAATGATTAAGTATGAGAAAGTACAATGGGGAGAGCTATAGCAACCAGAGAAGCTCGGTGTAAAATGCAAGTGAGAATGGCTCAGTAGGATAGGCAAAAATTTGAGGTTGTTTGAACAGCCACCTAGGTGGTGATCTCCAAGAGGAATTCTGGCATCCTTCCCCATCTGGAAAAACAGATAAAACCATATGTAGTCTCACTTCCAGATTTCCTTAGGATTATTGTGATTTTAAGTTAAAGTTCTCCAAGTCAAAGCAACATGGATGTGTTTTCTTCTATTTCCATATATTTTACATTCTCTTTTTTCCTTCTGATCCTCAAGCTAGAGCAGTCAGTCCAGGCATTACTGAGGAGATCTTGCTGCGGTTCACAAGTTAAAGCTGTTTTCTCTCCATTTCTGATCAAGGCATCAGATCACAATTGGATATACACTGTTTATTCTTCGATTTACCACAGCCTCTCTTATGCCATATGGTGATGATTTTCCCCTTTAAAGTGACATGAGATGCCGCATATTTCTCTTTCAACATCTACCTACTCTGTAACAATATTTTTACTGGATCTTAGAAGGTATAAAGCAAAGATAAATGCTTGAGAGCTTGTTGTGAAGAGTAAGCTTTGGCAGCTGCCTGTGAAATGAACTGCAATCCCTTCCCCCTCTCCAGCTGATGTACAGCATCCTGGATGGTGGTCTGACAGCATAAACAGGGACAAAAATTTCTCATTCACTCTCTCCTAGTTAGAGGGCAATTTCTCCTCTGTCTGCACCACAGTGTGCTATGGAAATGAAGAGCTACTGCAAAGGATGATGGACAGTCCTGCTGTGTCTAACTAACAGGTGCCACACAGATAGATTTCACTGGCCAGGCTGGATGTGTCTCTGCAGAGGGTCTGCACGCAAGCTGTCATTCAGCCTCTTCTCCTTCCATCAGGCATTGAGAATCCACGGGCACACAAACAGATTGTGGAAAGGAAAAGAAAGGTGACATTAAAAAATCTTCTATTTAAATCAGCTCTCTCTCAAGTAGGTTCTCACAGTCCTCTTTCTGGTGCTATTTTGGCAGTAAAAAGATGGAGTCCTACTATTTACCTGTCCAGAGTTACAGCTGGATTCACACAGGTTTGACCAAAAGTCCTATTTGTTTTCTATAGAAATCTGCGTATTAAAGTACCAAAAGTCATGGTGTCAAAGCTGGCAGTGTGCAAATATGAAAGGGGGGGTCAGATGGGTTTCTACATCTTGAACTATACAGCAAAAAAATAAAAAATAAAGAAAACATTTCCTAAGGTTTATAGCATACAAATGAGGAGGAGAAAAAGGAGACAGTTTTATTTTTCTGTTTAACAGTTGGTCTGAATCCTGTCTGTGAAAAAAGCTTCACTTCTGACCTTTCCCACTATTAGTTTTTAAAATGTCACCTCTCCGCTCAGTCTCAGACTTTCAACAGAACATCTAATGCCTCAGTTGTGCATACACAATTAAAAAGTAAGGATTGCTCTTATTAACCTGTGTAATACATGGATGAATGTGGGTAAGCATGGAAGCTCCAGTGAAGTGTTCACCTCCACAGTAAATGCAGCAAATAACACCTGTAAGTGCACAAACTGAATGCTGTTTTCCCATGAAGAAATACTCATGCAGCCTCAAGGTGCCCATTAGAATGGCAGAGAAGTGTGGACATGAAGAGAAAACATTTTGCTGACAGCTGTGGGAGATTCTGCACTCCTGTGGCAGAGCAGGATCCTCCCAGCCGTTATCCCATGTAACCATCCAGCTTTGTTAACTGACTCCAAAGCTAAATAATTGTGATTTTTTAAGCCTGTTGAATTGCTTCAATTTCCATCAGCGAGCCTGAGATCAGAACCTTGCCTATTGTGGACAGTCTGTCTGAAAGACTGATTACTCCTCCCTGTCAGCTTCAAGGCAGCATCTGGACTACTGATAAAAATCTTGGAGCCAGAGCTGTGAACAGCATCAGGAAAACCAGGCTGAGCACCTGAGTGAAGCACAGAAGCATAGCCATTAAGGACTAGTTTTCAGACTAAGACTTCAGCTTTCAAACACCCCATCTGTTTGCCTGTATAAAACACACCATCAGATGGACAGAGGCTGGAATCTGGTTTTGACAGGCCTTAAAACATCAAGAGCTATCCTTAATTACATTTTTAACCTATCTAAGAAGCTGTGGATGGTCTAATTATCTGCATAATGTTTAATTACTTTTTGAATCCTGCTAAGCCGCTAGCCTCAGTGAGACTGGTAATGATAATTCACAAAGGTTACAAATGAGAATTAGATAGAGCAATAGAGCACAACAGGGATGAGTGCCTCCCAGCCCTAAGCAACTCCAGTACTGAGCCAGAAGGGCATTTATTTTTTTAATATCAGAGATTATAAAGATCTTGCTCCATAACCTTCCTGGATATTTTCAACATGCAGCCTTAACAACTACATTTTCTGTATACAGCGTCCATTGTCAAGTTGTTCTGTGTTTCAAAGGCTTTCCATTGTCAGGGGTTATAGGATAAGGAAGGAGAAAGCTGTGGCTTTCCCTTTGAAACCAGAGGAATGAGGAGGGAGAAATGCCCTTTGATTTCTTGGCTCAAGTCATCTTTGCTGTCTCCTGTTGGGAAAGGTGTTATGATGTCCAAATGTAAAAAAGCATATGGGTGGCATGCTTGCAAAATTAAAAAGAAATCTAATCTAAACCACAGAGGATGGATAAAATCTCTGCTTGACTAATGCTGCATTACGTAGCTGTTGCTTCTGAACAGGTGAAGCTACCCGGACGGACTGAAGGACTCCTGGGCTGCTGAAATCTAACATTACTCAGTTAGGGGGTCCCTGCTGCCTGGCTGATTCAAGATGGTCCAGATTTGCCTGGCTCAGGTAGCACAGGGCTGGATCAGAGCATTTTCTGCAATTAGATTGGGTGTAGAATTGCTCAGGGGGCTCTTGCAACTGCTGTCTCTTGCACCAGCTCACTTAGCTGGACAGGGAGGAAAAAACAAACAAACAAACAAACAAAACAGCAGTTGTTTCTAAAAATGAAACACTGTTATCACATAATCGATGACTATCCACAAAGCATGGATGTAGAGGAGTGGATGTCGTGAAACAGTTTCAGGTCATGAGGGGCTTGGGCTTGTTACAGCTGTCTGCCTTTTAGTTTAGAGAGGTGGAGCTCACCAGGTGGGCATGAATTCACAGAGCAGGCAGCAGCCCAGCTGCCCTCTTAGCACTGACTCTTGTTACACTTCTCTCTACCAGCAGTCTGCTGATGATAACCATATTCATAACATAGCACAGCATGGCACAGCACAGAAAACTTTGTGTAGAAAGAAGGCAAATCATGCTTGAATGCCTGCCTGAGCTGCTTTGTTTTTTTCCTTGCTGTGCACTCCCATGAGCCAGAATTTCAAGAAACTGTTAGATATAATGCAGCAACTGCATTTCCCATACTTTGCAACCAAAGGAATAACAAAAGCAGGTGAGGAAAAGTCTCAGAGACAAGTAACTCTGTGCACAAATATTTCTGTGGAATATCTTCGTCTTTTTCTAACTGTCCTTTTTTCACAGTTGAACAGCCACTTCTCTGAATGCTCTTGCAGAAGAGCTTGGCTCTGGGGGCAGCTTGCTGCTTGCCATTGCTTTTAAACCTCCTGCTGTTCTTCTATGCAGGCCAACAGTACACTCATTTTGCTTAAAATTCTTGCACAACAAACACAAAAACAGAATCCCTGTTCTTGCACTCAAGGGACTGAAAACTTCTCAGTCTGAAAGGTTACTGGCTCAAGGCTGCTACTCAGTAGATTAAAGTTCAGGTTTGGTTTACCTGTGGATTTGACATCTCTATAAAAACAGCTTACAGTTGGAGCCTGCTAGCTGAACTAGCAAATAGTTCCCTTTTCAAAGTCTGCACAGCCATGTTGCACACATGTTGCAAAGCTGCAACATCCACTGCACTGCTGGAGACTGCATTGCATTCAGATACCATTCTTAGATGGAGCATTTTCTCACCATAGAGGCTGTGTGAGAGAAAGAGGGAGAAGCAGGTAGCTCAAATTTGAAAAGGATTTGAGATTAGGGAGAGAAGAGTGATGTGGGCTCCGTGTCTTCTTTCTGATTCATCTTCTGTAAGCTTGCTGCTAATCTGAGCTCAGCCTGCTCCCGCCCTTCAATGGCCCCAGTCTCTGAACATCATGTGGACTGCATCCCTGAGGTCAGAAGCTCTTCCTTCCCCTCTGCTCTGAGAAACAGAAGATGGATTCACTCCCTCCTCATGCAGATTCAGTTCTGCTTTCCAAATATGAGAAATTTTAGAGAATGTGAAGCATCAGACTAGAATGCTGGTGCCTTTTAGAGCAAGAGGAGCTCTGGAGGTCAAAACTAAAGAACCAGGAGACCGCAGTCCCCAGCTTACCTTTTAATTCATCTTTCACATTTTCAGTTGAGCAACTGGCACAGTAGGCTCCATGACACTGTTCCCATGACATTTCATTTTGAGAGAGCAAGTGCAGTCTCAGACAAGATGAGTGGAAAGTCGCATTAGGAGTCAGTGATGAGAAAACTTCTTCCCAATCTTCTCTTCTTTAAGACTCAGAAATATTATCCATGCAGATCTTTTCCAGAATCTAGCTTAGGAGCAATGATACGGATGATTATTAGGCCTCTGATTATTTTGGTGTGTTGACAACAGACCTGTTGCATTAGTCTTAAATGCAGCTCTACCACCATATTATTTTGCTCTATTTTTTTCTGTCTTTTCTTGTTACCATCTTGCATGAACATTTGTGTCAATTCTACCTTGTCAGTTATCCCTCCGTCTCCTGCAAAAATGAAACACAGAACACCAATACCACTAAAAAAGGAAATGTTGAAATATTGAGCATTACTGAAAATTTAATGGGGAAAACTTTTCATAAAATGTCATTCACACTTAAAACTATATTAAACACTTTCTGTAATACAAACAACTACAAACTAAAAACCTCAATATTCCTTGTGAAAAATCAAGCTCTTTCTTCCAAAACTAGGTAGAATAATATAGATCTTTGTTGAGAGAGTGGACTGCTTTAGAGGTTGTTTTCTATCATAATGGGAAAATGAGAAATGTCTGTAAGGAAAAAGTAACAAGTAAGATTATTAACATGAAGATTATTTCCAGTTAATCTTTATGCTACTTCTAATTGATTAGACCATTTTTAGAACATTAGAACTTTTAAATGGTATATGTCTTCTGGGCATCTGTGTGTCCCACAACTAACAGGCAGGGACTTACAAACTTAGCAATGAGATTTTCAAAGCTGAAGGAAGAATGTGAATGTCAAGTACTTACTTGAATTAGTGAAAGTCCTCCTGGTATTAAAAGACCTGTGGTGAGAGTTAAAGAAAGACATTCATGCAAAAATAAATTCCATTACAATGGTGGCTGCAGTGCTATATTTATTGATCTTCTTTTCATGATTAAGGTGCTTATTTAAAAGGATAAATGCGAATTTGAGTTAGTTACTGAAGTCCACAATTTTTTCATTTATTTTTCTTCGTTCTTATTACAAGTTAGTCATACACGTATACACATAAAATCTTTGGTGTAACAACTGCTGCTAAATGGAAGACAAGCTGCAAAGACAGCTCTCACTCCTTGAGCTTGCCAGACACTGGAGTTTGCTAAGCCCAGAAGCATCCTAGGGAGTATAGTAATCACATAGAGCTTATTGGCTCAAGGCTTCAGAAATCCTCAGCACCCAACAAAATGAAATTGCTATGATAAACCATTAAAAAAAAGTGTCACAGATCTTCTGGGACTTCTCTTTTTTAATGGCTTGAAAATAAGATTTGATGGCAAACGGGACTGCAGAGTGTCAGTGTTAAACTGCCACACACTCAGTTCCATGAGGATTTCCTTTACTACTTAGTCTTGATTAAAGTATTTTGATTTTATTTGATACTTAAGGTTAACAACTGAGTAAGCTTTTTTTTTTTTTTTTTTTTTTTGACTAGAAACAAATTATGAGCAAATTACAGGTGAAGAATAAATGATATGTATATACCTGTCACAGGTCTGAGTGAGAAAACTGCAGTGAATCCATCACTGAAAGACAGTCTTTGACAAACCTGACTCTCAGCCTAGTTTACTCCTGGGTGTTTCCTGGCATTTTTCCTTCTTTTCACTTAGAATGAGTTTTTAATTAGTCCTTTAATTTTGTTTGGATCCTCTGATCCAAAACAAAAACAAAAACACCACCTTATGAAATACGTCGTCTACCTGATATCTTCAGCCACATGTAAGGGCTTATACACACTTACAGATAAGGCAAATATGTAATATCCATACTCTCTTACTAAGAAATTAGGAGAACAATCTACTTCACCACAACACAGGAATTTTTTAACAGAAGACCTTCATGAACCAAGGTAGTGTTTTCCTATTAGCCAGACAGTTTTGTTTAATACTGCTTACTCAACAAGAAGAAACATAGGTTCCTTTAACTCCCACACTGGTATTATCTTTAAGGAGGGACATCCTGTGGGGAAACGTTGCACTTTGTTCTGCCTGATTTAAGTGTATAGGTTAATATGATTAAGGCTAATGAGACACAGAACATCATCCAAAAAAGTTGCCATTAAAGCACATCTAACACTGATGAATTAATTAGCAAAATACAAATCACATTTTCTGTGGGATACATGCCAGGGTTAATTCAAAAAATGGCAACATCCAAGCATTTTCAAGGTAGTGGCTTCAACCAATAAATCTCAGACAAAATGGATGGACAAGTATCCTGTTAATGCATGCTCTGGAACTGATCTTCAAAACCCAGAGTGAAAACTTCAGCTCAGAGGAAAGAGGGAAAAGGGCAGGGTGAGTATACCAGCATCTTGAGCTCAGTGAATGCCTCCTGCATCTGTATCCATGTGCTTCCACTTGTTCCTACCCTCTTATCAGTTACATTTAACAGCAAAGAGGAGAGGAATGTTTGAGTAAGATTTTTTGTGAGGCAGAATATGTTTCTGGCTTTATTTGTTGGGTTATAGACCTTTCAACGGATTTTTCAAGAGCAAGCAACTTAAAAGCAAAATTCAAGATTCGCAATTAGAGCAGGGGACTAGTTTCAGCTCTTGAATATTTTAAGAAGTTCTAATTCTCTTCTAATTTACATAATATCTAAAAGTGAAATTGAGAGATAATCTAATCTGAAGTGACAAGTAAAATGATCATGTGAATGGATTTTCCTGACACCACTGTATCTCTAGTATGTTCACAGTGTTAACTGACAGGCTTGCTACTTGCCTTCTGCATAGCAGAGGACAGAATGTCTGGTCTAGGTGTGCAAATGCAAGCAGTGCAATTGTGCTGGGGAACCGAACACTTGGTGTGTCATCAGACCTTTTGGAAAGAGCAATAGGTTTGTTCCTTTGTACCTGGGCTCCTTTTGGAGAGAGATGAGCAGAGTATGCACACAATTTACTGTATAACATAGCCACAGAGATGGGAAGGTACAGCATAATACGCCAGAAAGCACTCATGGGAACAGCATGTCTTTGCAAAATACTATGCTAACTTACAGTGTAGGACAGAGTATGTACCAGTTAGTATCTCAAGGTGATTGTGGTTATTAAAATGAACTCTTTAATTTGATAGGGATTTTGGTGGAGGATTCATGAACTAGGACATGGATGTTCAACCTTTTGGCTTGACTAGGCCACATTGAAAGGGGATAAATTGTCTTGGGCCTCATATACATAGGTTCCACTGAAACTAATACCTCCTATTTATTTCCATGAAAATTACAACTGATGCAAAACAAACAAACAAACAAAAACACAACAACACTGTTGAATAGAGCACATCCTCTGCTAAAAAACACTGCTTTTCAACATAGTCACCACCATTATCTATGCATTTTCTCCAGCACTGAGCACGAGACGGCATGCTCTGCTCCTCAAAATCTGTAACAGCAGTGGTGACTCCCTGTTACCATCACCACTGCTGAAATGCACCACTCACCTCCTTACTGTACTCACATTCACTGGTTGGTCCCCATAAACATTCAGCAAGCATGGATGAACATCAGTGGGGCCATTTTCTCTGCAGGGAAGAATGTGTGTACCATGCCATATACAGCCCATGCGCAGTGGATTGGATGTTCCTGTGTGAGAACACTGCTACCTTTGGTTTGTTGATTTGTTGTTTATCTTACAGATACTACAAGAACCAAAGCCACCTGAATATTAAGACTTTGCACAGTTACCACTAGTAAATTTTCACACTAAGAATTTTATGCTCAAGAGCCGTTTTAAAATACATTCGCAGTTATGAACTGTGGTTTTGCGTGTAATTACTTATCTAAGTAGCAATCACCACTGAGAGATGTCTGGAAAGTGTCTGACACTAAACCACCAGGTCAAAGAATTTTGAACTTGATCAGTGCAATGATTCTTCCAAGTACGTTTATCATCATTACCTGGGGAATCTTACAGAATATGTTTATCTGTAATCTCTGGATCCTATTCCTTTTCCTGCTGTAAATACGTTGTTATTTGCAGCATTAGTGTTAAATTTCTTTCTAATTCATCTCTTGTTTTTCTGTTTTCTTCTTTATTTCTGCTAGATCCAGTGTGTTTTCTCCTTCTAATTTCCTTTTAATTTTTTCAAAACCACTCTACAGGGTAAAACTAAGTCCAGAGTTTCTGGACCTGAATGTCTATATTTAGACTGCTCTAATCAGATTTATGGTACATAAACAAATGGCTCAATCAACAAAGTTGTTGACAACCCATAATTATCATCATCTTCAGTATGTATCTAGTTTCCAAAAATCAAGAGTTGCAAAGGCTGTTTTTGAAAATATGCAGACCAGCAAGTCTCTGTTTGAAACCACGATATTTGTAAAGTCTTGGCAAACAGGAGAAGTGCCTGAAGACTGGAGGATAGCTAGCATTACTCCAGTCTTTAAAAAGAGCAAGCAGGAAAACGAGGGAAACTACAGGCCAGTCAGCCTCACCATGGTCCTGGAAAGCTGATGGAACAACTGTTCTGGACACCCTCTCCAAGCAATTAGAAGATAATACTGTTATCAGAAGTAGTCAGCATGGATTTACCAAGGGAAAATCATGCCTGATCAACATGGTAGTCTGCTATTATGACATCACTGGCTGAATAAATGGAGAGAGAATAGTGGATATTGTGTACCCTGGCTTCAGCAGGGCATTTGACAGTCTCCCATAAGATCCTTGCTATGAAACTTAGATAGATGAGTGGACAGTGAGGTGGACTAAGAACAGGCTGACTTTCAGAGCTCAGAGAGTTATCACAGAATGACTGAACTGTAGAGGTTGGAAGAGACCTCTAGAGATCATTGAGTCCAATCCCCTTGCCAAAGCAGGCTCCCTACACCAGGTTGCACAGGTATTTGTCCAGGTGGGTCTTGAACGTCTCCAGAGAAGGAGACTCCACTACCTCTCTGGGCAACCTGTTCCAGTGCTCCATCACCCTCACTGTGAAGAAGTTCCCATGCACAATTGTATGGAACTTCCTATGCTTCTGTTTGTGACCATTTTCCCTTCTCCTATCACCACACACTGCTGAGATGAGTCCAGCCTCATCCCTTTACCTCCCACACCTTAGATAATTATAGATGTGGATCAGGTCCCCTCTGACTCTTGTTTTTTCATGGCTGAACAGAGACACAGGTCCCTCAGCCTTTCCTCATAAGGGAGGTGCTCCACACCCTTTATCATATTTGTAGCCCTCCACTAGACGGGAGATCCCTGTCTTTTTTGTACTGGGGAGCCCAGAACTGGACACAGCACTCCAGGTGAGGACTCACCAGGGAAGACTAGAAGGGGAAGATTGCCTCCCTTGACCAAATCAAGAATCACAGAATCACACAGAACCACATATTTGTAGGGGTTGGAAGAGACCTCAAGAGATCATTGAGTCCAACCCCTCTGCCAAAGCGGCTCCCAAGACCAGGTTGCACAGGTAGGTGTCCAGGTGGGTCTTGAACCTCTCCAGAGAAGGAGACTCCACTACCTTTCTGTGCAGCCTGTTCCAGTGCTCCATCACCCTCACTGTGAAGAAGTTCCCATGCACAACTGTATGGAACTTCCTGTGCATCAGTTTGTGACCATTACTCCTCATTGTATCACCACACACTGCAGAGAAGAGTCCAGCCTCGTCCCTTTGCCTCCCACTCCTTAGATATTTATAGATGGGGATCAGATCCCCTCTGAGTCATGTTATCTCAAGGCTGAACAGATCCAGGTCTCTCAGCCTTTCCTCATAGGAGACAAGTTCCACACCCTTTATCATATTTGCAGCCCTCCACTGGACACTTTCCAGGAGAACCCTGTGTTTTCTGTACCGGGGAGCCCAGAACTGGACACAGCACTCCAGGTGAGGACTCACCAGGGAAGACTGGAGGGGGAGGATCACCTCCCTCGACCTGCTGGCCACGCTCTTTTTAATGCACCCCATGATCCCATTGGCTTTCTTGGCCACCAGGGCACACTGCTGGTTCATGGCCAACCTATCAACCACCAGAATACCCAGGTCTCCTCAGAGCTTCCTCTCCAGCAGGTCATCACCCAACCTGTACCAGTGCATGCAGTTATTCCTCCCTAGGTGCAAGACTCTATACTTGCTCTTGTTAAACCTCATCTGGATCCTTTCTGCCCAGCTCTCCAGCCTGTCCAGGTCTCACTGAATGGCAGCACAGCCTTCCAGCATGTCAGACATTCCTCCCAGCTTTGTATCATCAGCAAACATGCTGAGGGTGGATTCTATCCCCTCATCATGGTCATTGATGAAGATGTTGAACAGGACCAGAACCAACACTGACCCTTGAGGAACAACCATTAAGTACGGGCCTCCAACTGGACTCTGCACCTCTGATCACAACTCTCTGCTCTCTGCCAGACAACCAGTTCTCAACCCACACACTTCACCATCCACTCATATATTCCACAGCTCCTAAACTTTGTTATATGGATGCTGTGGGAGACAGTGTCAAATGCTTTTCTGAAATCAAGGTAGACTACATCCATTGCTCTCCTCCCATTCACCCAGCCAGTGATGACATCATAGAATGCTACCAGGTTGGTCAAGCACGACCTCCCCTAGTGAGCCCATGCTGACTTCTCCAAATAACCCTTTTCTCTTCCAATTGCCTGGAGACAGCATCCACAACAAGTTGTTCCATCACCTTTCCAATCACAGAGGTAAGGATGACTGGCCTGTAGTTCCCTGGATCCTCCTTCATGCCCTTTTTGAAGATCCAATTCCAGATTGACTTTGGCTTTCCTCAATGCATCCCTGAAGGCTCTGACAAAATTCCTGTATTCTTCTCAAGTGGTCAGACCCTTTTTCCACATTTCATGGACCTTTCTCTTCCCTTTAAGTTTAGGCATGAGGTCCTTGTTCATCCACACAGGTTTCCTGCCACTGTTGTCCAGTTTCTTACTCACACGGATGCACTGATTCTGAGCTTGGAAGAAGCACTGTTTAAATGCTGACCCTTACCTTCGAACACCCTAGCACACAGGATAGCTCCAAGAAAGTCCCAGAGGAGACCAAAGTCAGCTCTCTTGAAGTCCAGGGTAGCAATCCTACTTTTTGGTTTGCTTCTTTCACTCTAGATCTTGAAATCCACCATCTCATGATCACTACATCCCAATTTGCCCCTGACCTTCACTTCCCTAACAAGCCAATCCTGATGAGTAAGAACAAGATCCAGTAACCCCCTACTCCTTGTTGGCTCTTCAACCACCTGCATCAGAAAGTTATCTTCAGGATGTTGCAGGAACCATCTGGAGCACACATGCCTGACCACATTGCTTTCCCAACAAATATATAAATATATAAATATATATATATTTAAATATGTATATAAATAATTGAAGTCCCCAATAAGAAACAGTGCCTGAGATCACAAGGCTACTTCTAGATGCTTGTAGAAGGCCCCATCAGCTTCTTCCTCCTGATCGGGGGCCAATAATTTACCCCAAGAACAGTGTTCCCCACACTAGCCTACCCCTTAATTCTCACCCACAAGCTCTCCACTGGTACATCACCCTCCCCCAGGTGAAGTTTGATTCATTCTAGCTGCTCTCTCACATAAAGAGCAACTACGTCATCCTTCCTTGCCACCCTAGTCTTTCCTAAAAATCACATAGCCATCCATGACAGTGTTTGAGTTATGTGAGCCGTCCCACCAGGTTATTTTTTCCAGCAACCTGAATGAAGGGATAGTGTCTGCTCTTAGCAAGACTGCTGACAATACAGAGCTGAGAGGAGTGGCTAACACACTGGAATGCTGTGCTACCATTCAAAAAGACCTGGACAGACTGAAGAGTTGGGCAGGGAGGAGTCTGATGAGGCTTAATATGAACAAGTGTAGAGTCTTGAACCTGGGGAGGAATAACTGCATGCATCTGTGTGTATTAGGAACCTCCTGGAAATGAACTCTGTGGAGAAGGACCAAGCAGTCCTGGCGAACAGTAGATTGGCTATGAGTCAGCAGTGTTACCTTGTGGCCAAGAAGGCCAATGGCATCCTGGACTTCATTAAAAAAAGTATAGCTAGCAGGTCAAGGGAGGTGATCTTCCCCTTCTACTCTGTAGAAAGGCCACGTTTAGATTACTATGGCCAGTTCTGGGCTGATTGTTACAAAAAAGACAGGGATCTCCTAGGAGTCCAGCAGAGGACCACAAAGATGATTAAGAGCCTGCAGCACCTCCAATATGAGGAAAGGATGAGAGACCTGGGTCTGTTCAGCCTGCGGAAAAGAAGTCTGAGGGGAGACCTGATAAATGTTTATAAATATCTAAAGGGGGATGGGAGTCAAATGGATGAGGCCAGGATCTTCTCGGTGGTGGTATGCAGCAACAGGAGAGGGAGTGGCCTAAAACTTTAACATAGGTAGTTTTGTAATATCTTTCAGAAGATCTTCTTTATGGAGCACTGGAACAGGTTGTTCAGAGGTGTTGCAATCTCCTTCTATGGAGATATTCAAGACCCGTGGGGATACCTAGCTGTGTCACCTATTGTAGAGAAACTGCTTTGGGATGGGGGTTGTACTCAATGATCTCCTGAAGTCCCTTTCAGTTTTTGTGATTCTGTCATTCTATGATACTTTTTCATACTCTCTAACAATGAGCAAAATATTTTGCTTGGGAGCTACACTGAATGACCACAGTAAATTACTTTAATAGGATTTTTCTTTCTTCAGATATGCTGCAGTCTGTCTTTCACCATTTTTTTTTCCCCTGCAGGTGCTATAAAGCTAAGAGAGATCTCGTAATTCAGTTTCTTACTGTAATCATTCTAGTGTACTAGCCCAAACACCATTTCCTCCCCTTAGCCATCCACATGTACCTGTTTGGTAAGCACTGGCCAACCAGTTTTCTACAAGGAGAAATTTCAGGTTTTCTTCTTTTCAAAGTTTTGCAGAATGAGACTTGGAAGCAAAGCCAGAAAAGTTAAGACTTTCTAACTTCTGTCTCTGAGGGACATAGCAAGCTGAAGGCTTGCAGAAAACACTGCCTGAGATAATTATGCAAAGTGAGAAGGAAAAGATACTCATTTGACACCAGGAAATGCTTTGAAAAGAGTATTTTCCTGAAGGTGTAAATTGAGAGAATACCATCCATTAACAATAGCTCTCCTGCTAATGAAAAAGATTATGTATCTAGATTCCAAGGTTTATTTTGTCATTTGTTTGACAATCTGTGATGTCTGTAAGTGCGTTTCCAGTATTCCCATGCAGTGAATGAAGTTGACATTCATTAACTAGCTTGTGGCTTCAGAGTTTGCTCTCAGTTTAATTAATGTATTTAGGCAGTTGGAACTACATTTACATGAAAATGAGTGTATAGATAGTAGAACATACACTGATCATTTCTTACGTGTAGAGACTGATACGGAAGAGGACATGGCTGTTGAAAAAAATAAAAAATAAAAATAAATAAAAAGTATATATATGCAAAAATATTTCAGGTTATAGAAATAATAAAAAGAAATAATAGACATGAAAACATTTAATAAGTCATTGAAAAAAATGTGATTTTTCTAAGAGGGTTTTTTTTAAATTTCATCTAGATCAGTAATTTCATTACTATATTGCTTTTCAATTGCTCTTTGTAGTTAATTTTGTGATTGGTCAGAAGATAAAAGAAAAAAACTTTGTACAGTGCCACAGTATCATCAGATCTAGCATAGGACCAAAACTTACCAAAACAAGCCCAGAATTATAGCAGCAGACTTGGTGCAGAATGGCAAAATGAAATTGCCATACAGAGTGCACAGTGCAGAAATATGGGAAAGGAACTACAGCTTGTACATTATGACGACATGCTGGTTTATGTGGATGTTTACCAGTAAAAGGGTTGTCAGAGCCTCTCACCGAGAGGAGGAAAGAAATAGAGCAGAAAGACCACACACAGACTAAACTGGCAATAAGAACTAGTATCATTTTTCAAGTTTATCCTCACATCCATTTCAAATTATTCATACTTATATTTAATAAGTTGTTTGTTATAGATTTGTAACCAAATAATAAACAAGTAATTTCCTTTCATAAATAGTTACTCAGCATCTAAAAAATAATGGATGTTCTACAATTTTATACTAAGGGACAATCTTAGGGGAACATTTTTTAGGAAAAAAAAAAACCAACGTAATTGTGTGCAGGATAGTAGTTATTAGGATCTTAGGCTCAATAACTATGTAGTCAGACTTTGTATTAAAACATGTGCCTTAAAAGGTGTGAGAACTTGATGCATGTCTAGGTGTTAAGTGTATGTGTGAAATGCACCTCTTGACACAAATGGTTACGGTGAAGAGATAAAAAGTACAAAAAAAAAACCTTTTTGGCTTTTTAAAGATTAAATGTAATGATAATGACAGGTTTTTTCTTAGTTTTAAGGGAGACTTGAATCAAACAGATCCTAGTAACAAAGGAGAAAGACTTCCTTATCCTTGAAATAGAAGGAATTATTTCAGCTGAGGAAAAAAAACATCCACAAGTCTATGGGTCCCAATGAGATGCATGCCAGAGTCCTATGGGAACTGTACGATAGTGTCACCAAGCCACTCCTGATGATATTTCAAAAGGCATAGCAGGCAGGTGAAATCCCTGCTGATCTGAAATAAGACAACATCACACCCATTTTTAAGAAGGGTAAAAAGGATGACCCAAGGAACTACCAACTATTATCACCTCTGTGCCAAGAAAGATCATGGAGCAGGTCTCCTTAGAAGCTATGCTAAAGCACACAGAAGACAGGGAAGTGAACAGGAGAAGCAGCGTGGCTTCACCAAGGGCACGTGCTTTCTGAATGACCTAGTAGTCTTCTGTGCCTGCAAGATAGGGGAAGAAAGAACAGCACTTTCAAAAATCATCTGGGGGTAATGGAGGATGGCAAGCTGGACATGAGACAGTGTTGTGCCCTCACAGCCCAGAAAGCCAACTGTATCCTGGAATGCATCAAAAGAAGTGTGGACAGAAGGGCAAGGGAGGTGATCCTGCCCCTCTGCTCTGTGCTGGTTGATGCCTCAACAGAAGCCCTCCGCACAGGAGAGACATGGTGTTGCAGCATATCTAGAGGTGAATCACAAAAATTATCCCAGGCATGGAACACCTCCCCTGCAAGGACAGGCAGACATCTGGGGCTATTCAGCCTGGAGAAGAGAAGGCTTTGAGGTGACCTGGGTACAGCCTGTCAGTATCTAAGTTGGGGTTATAAGAAAGAGAAGAACAGACTCTTGCAGGGTCTGTGGTGATAGGATGAGGGGAAATGGTTTCAAACTTAAAGAGGATAGATTTAGGTTGGACATAAGGAAACAGTCTTTTATAGTGATGATGGTGAGGCAGTGGAACAGATTCCTCAGAGATGTGGTGGATGCCCCTTCCCTAGAGGCTTTCAAAGCCAGGCTGAATGGGGGCACTGAGCATTTGAAAGAACTGTTGATTGTTCTTGTTCACTGCAGAGCAGTTGGACTAGATGATCATTAAAGGTCCCTTCCAACTCTGAGGATTCTAGGATTCTCGGATTTCTACCTTCCAAAGCATCTAGACTTCAACTTTCCACAGAAACTGATTTGTACATCTTTGAAGATGTCATATTTTATATACAGTTTTTATGCTGAAGGGACCAGTCATTGTATAGATTACTGAGGCGCTTGTGCTATCCTGAATACTCTCTCAGTCAGTATTTGAGTATATAACATAGAACCATAGATTCATAGAATCTTGAAGTTTGAAGGGACATCCGAGGGCCAGTTCTTGCATGCTCATGCTAGAAGGAAAGAGCTAGAAGAGTGTGTGCAGACACTTCACTATGCTGATAAGATCTGTTTATTCACAGTAATCTGTTTGCGCATCCATGTTCACATTTCCACTTCTGAAACATTGCCTTAGGTACTTCTGAAGACAGTATGGCCAAGATTTTCAAAACAGCTCAAAATTTACACATAATTTTCTCCTCAAGTTAAAAAAGTGCCACAGATACCCTACAAGGGTAGTGTGAAACACTGAATGCTGATGAAAATAACAGCTTTCATTTTGATGTCCTGCTTTACTGAGAATGCTGGCCTGACTGTGGAAGCTGAGCTCCTAGAAATGTAATGATGTTAAGACATGCCTCAAAATTCATGGTAGTCAGTAAGATATTTATTCTTATGGTTAACAAGAAATTATCTGTTTTAAATGTCATGAGGTCATGCTGCTCACAGTGCTGTTACTTGCACATTTGTGGTTATACTAGCCTAAAAGTGATACATGTCAGTCTTATTAGTTTCTTATTGTTTAGTTATTTGTGTAATTGAACTAAAGAACATCTGTTCAGTCTGGAGGCCTATTGTTGTTGAGTTACTCATGAATAGTTTTCATGTGGATCTCCATAGGATGACTCACAGTAAGTTACTCCCAGCTGTTGTAGCACAATATGTTGGAAGGATTGTACCTAAGGGGATAAGGTTGATTGTGGCCCTTATCAGAGATAATACCTATCTTCTGCAAACTACCAATCTCATAGAACTTACATAGAATTAGACTAAGCCCAAGCAAATTGACAACTAATTTCGCAGGACTTGCAGATATGACAGCTCCTGTCTAATTAAAGAGTAGTTGCATCCACATGTAATATTACACTGCCATATCACATTTTCATTGAAGCTCAGTGATATGATGTTGGACTTGTTTTCCACACTAACTCCTTTTCTTTTTGAACCTTTTGGGAAACATTTGCAATATACTGTCAGCAGATTTCCACCATACAAAAGGAAGGAAAGTGAAAGACTCACACATGATGAGAGAGATTCATACACTCGTACACAAACACCAGATTGAATTTCCAGCTACTTTAAAAATTAAAAAATATTTTTCTCCTAAACAGAAATAAAACTATTTCTGTGGTTACAAATTTTCACATGGTTCATTGAATAAGGATGAGAAGAGAAGAAGAGGAAAAAATAGTTGCACCTAAGTCAGGATTTAAACAGCTAATATCTACAGGTTTTGGCCAGTTTTATTTTTTGCATCGCTCTTTTTTTAGCTCTGTGGATTTATATTAACTGTTGAGCGTTTCAGACACTATAAAGTGAATGATCCATAGATTTCTCTCTAGGAAAGGCTGGTACAGAATGCAGAGAAAAAAAAGTATTTCTCCTAGAGCTATTTGCTTATGTCAAATATAGAGGCATTAATGCTGTTAGACAACTTACTCACTGTCACTTCCTGACATCTTGATTGTGAGAAGTGTTGTTCTGTGCTGCAGGCAGAGAAACAATAGAAAATGAAATAATCCTCTTAGCTGACTTTGTTAAAGTGGACGAATTACTTCTAGAGAGAAAATCTTAGTGATTTGCTTTAATTAGAAAAGTAGAAGGGTCAGCAAAACACTTCTTATGGTTGTTTTCAAAATCTAACACAATACATTACCCTCCTCTTGTCCAGTGTAGCACCTACATGAAGCACTATTGCAGCAATGCAAAATCAGAGTTCCTAAGTCGTGTCTCAACTCTTACCCCTCTCTCTGGGGCTCAAACAATGTCTCACAATTACTCTGGCTCCCACATGGCTATGAGAGTCTCTGCAGCTTGAGCTGTATAATCCAGCTGCTGCACGAGATGTAGCAAGCAGGGCAGCTTGTGTCTGGTGTTGGTGAGATCATTCCTTGCCAAGAAGGCTACCCTTGTCTGAGGCTGTCACTTGGTACAACCAGCTTAGGAGTCACTCACTGAGCCAGAGGCAAATATTCACACAAACAACAGAAACAAACAATATTGAATGTATTATCTGTTACAACACAGCATCTTGCAACTTTTCTGCTTGTGATAGCGTGCCGGTAATTTATGGAATATTACCTCATACTCATGTCGTTTCAAGATGTACTGTACCACAGATTACATGAAAAAAATGGGGGGAGAAGGCAAGCCTGTGAGTGAAGTGATGCTGACGTGCCTGTGTTGCTTTTACAGCAAGCATCATCCCTTTTTTTCCCACTGTACTGCACATCCTGATATAGAATTATTTTATTTCAAACGGAAATAAGTGCAATTTGTGTTAGTACTACATAGAATAAAGTACATCCAAATAATTCAAAATTAGCGAGCTTTAGAACATCTTGATGACAATCAAGGTATCTTCAGCTCATTCACCTAAATACTTCAGGTTTTGCTCAAAAAGATTTGCAACAAAGCCCCCCCAAAACACTGGAACTCTTTCCAGCAAGTACTGTGGATTTTGATGCAAGGCAAGTAGTCACAGCAAAATACAGTTTTACACTGTCAAATAGGTGTCACACTAACACAGTCTAAGGTATACTTGCATAATCCAATACTGCAGTTTCAGAATTAAATGTTAAAGGGAGAGAAAACGTAGAAACACAGACTGAGAATAGATTCATAGATTCATAGATTCATAGATACATTAGGTTGGAAAGGACCTACAAGATCATCTAGTCCAACCTTCCTCACACCACCATCCCTACCCACCAAGCTACTAAATCAAATCCCTTAGCACCTCATCTAAACGCTTCTTGAACAGCGCAAGGGACGGTGCCTCAACCACCTCCCTAGGCAGGCCATTCCAGTGCCGGACCACTCTCTCAGAGAAAAAATTTTTCCTCAAGTCTAATCTAAATCTTCCCCGGCACAACTTGTGGCCATTCCCTCTCGTCCTGTCATTAGTTACGTAGGAGAAGAGGCCGACCCCCTCCTCAGCACAGCCTCCCTTCAGGAAGTGGTAGAGTGCGATGAGGTCTCCTCTGAGCCTCCTTTTCCCCAAACTAAACAATCCCAGCTCCCTCAGCCGCTCCTCGTAAGACCTGTGCTACAGACCCCTCACCAGTTTTGTTGCCCTTCTCTGAACACGCTCCAGGGCCTCGATGTCTCTCTTGTAGTGAGGGGCCCAAAACTGAACACAGTACTCGAGGTGCGGCCGCACCAGAGCTGAGTACAGGGGGATGATCACCTCCCTGCTCCTGCTGGCCACACTATTCCTAATACAGGCCAGGATGCCATTGGCCTTCTTGGCCACCTGGGCACACTGCCGGCTCATACTGAGCCGAGCATCAACCAACACCCCCAGGTCCTTTTCCTCTATACACTCCTCAAGCCATTCTGCCCCAAGCCTATAGCATTGCATGGGGTTATTGTGGCCAAAGTGCAGGACCCGGCACTTGGCCTTATTGAACCTCATCCCATTGACCTCAGCCCAACTGTCTAGCCTATCCAGATCCCGCTGAAGGGCCTCCCTACCCTCAGGCAGATCAACACATCCTCCCAACTTGGTGTCATCCGCAAACTTACTGAGAGTACACTCAATCCCCTCATCCAGGTCATCAATAAAGATATTAAACAAGACGGGCCCCAATACCGACCCTTGGGGGACACCACTCGTGACAGGACGCCAGCTGGACTTGACTCCATTAACCACTACCCACTGGGCACAGCCCTCTAGCCAATTCTCAACCCAGAGAAGAGTGAACCTGTCCACACCATGGGCTGCCAGCTTCTGCAGGAGAATACTGTGGGAGACTGTGGGAGAAGATGAAAAGTGTTTTGTTTTGTTTTTTTTCATTTAAGTTTTGAATGTATATTTCTTTAAAATGCAAAGAAGTAAAGGGCATGTTTTCTCATGTGCGCCTTCTGTGAGTTTCAGTGAGAAACATCAGCAACCTCAAGCTATGTTAAATCAAACTGCTTTTAAACTCAAGTAACAAGGGTATGCCTGGTGAGCACTAGCTGAATTGTAGAGTGCAGTTCCTCCTAATACGAACTGTCTTTTTGGTAACCACTTGTGCAGAGGATGGCATATAAACTGTGAGCAGGCCCTCAGGCTCTGTAATTTGCAAACTAACATCACTAGAAGTTAGAGAAGTTTTCTTGGCCAAATAAGATGAGGAATAGAAGACCTTTTCGCTGCTGGAAACCAGTGGACATGTTTCAAGTTATTACAAAAAAAAAAAAATTTAAGAGAAGAATAGTAAATTTACTTTGAGAGAGAAAAATCTGAAGGTTTTAGGAAGTTCTTTTATTTATGCATGTATTTATTTATTCTCAAGTGCAAGGGGATACTATACATATGGTTTGAAGTTAGCAAAGTTGCAAAAATATAAGTATGATATAAGAATACTGTCTTGCCAGTTTGAAAACTCCAGTAGCAGAAATTCTGGTCCTGGAATTGCATCAGTAGGAACAGAAAAAACAAGATAAAAGAGTTTCAGTAGCTGTTTTATTCTGGAGGAAAAGCAATGAAATCTTAGTATCTTTGTTCTACTTCTCAGTTGGTAAAACAGAGATAATAAGACTCGCTCTCATCTCCCAGGCAGTGCTTGTGTGATGTTTTGGGGATGAAAAGAGGCAATATTATCTAAGTGCTGAGATTGTTATTATTACAGTTTTATTAGGTTAATTGTTTTTGTTCTTGTTTTAACTGAGTCTTTTCATGATCTGCAACTCTCATAGGCCTGAAATCTATACATTAATAAAGCAAATTTAATGGAATCAACATGAACGAAATGTAGTTATATATGCAGAACTGCTTGCATAAAAATCCTCTCTTTCAGAATTAAAACTCCTGCACAAGAATAAATCTTCAGATATCTGTATTAATACGAAGGGTGGTCAAAAAATAAGTGCTCTTGCCTTTATGCACTGAAGTTTTTTTCCCACCTCAGCAACACTGCAGTTTAAAAAAATAAATCAGAACTTTGCTTTTTATTGTCTGCAGTTCATTAAAAATTCTTATCCAGTTTCAGGCTATGGTGCCCAGAAGCCTTCACAGAGTCCATAAATGCAGAGAAACCTAGTTCACTCTGTGCTATCCCTGTATGCTGAATGGAAGGAACATCTCCTTTAGCTCCAAAAATATAAGATGCTTTTTCAATATCTGAAAGTTTTGCAGCCCTGAAGCAGCTTTGATGAAAAATAACTGGACAAGAGCCATAGAAGAAATCTGAAGTTTAAAAGAAGTTTAAACTGTCCACAGAATCACAGAATTGCAAGGGTTGGAAGGGACCTCAAGAGGTCATCAAGTCCAAGCTCCCTGCTAAAGCAGGCTCCCTACAATTGGTCACACAGGTACGTATGCAGCTCAGACTTAACTGCCTCCATAGGAGACTCCACAGCCTCCCTGTTCCGATGCTCTGTCACCCTTTCCGTAACGCTCTTCCCCATGTTAGTATGCAACTTCCTACATTCAAGTCTTAGTCCACTACTCCTTCTCCTGTCACTACACACCACTGAGAAGAGCCTGGCCTCATTCATTTGACTCCTATCTCCCTTTAGATACTTATAAATATTTACTGACCTCTCCTCAGCCTTCTTTTCCCCAAGCTGAACAGATCCAAGTTACTCAGCTTCTCTTCATACAGGAGATGCTGCAGGCTCTTTATAACTTTGTGGCCCTCCACTGGACTCCTTCTCAGAGATCCCTGTCTTTTTTTTAGACACAGTAGTCTAAATGTGGCCTTTCTAGAGGGGAAGGATCATCTCCCTAGACCTGCTGGCCATGCTCCTTTTAATTCAGTCCAGAATACCTTTGGCCTTCTTGGCCACAAGGGCAGGACACACTGCTGGTTCATGGCCAATGTTTTCCTCTTCTCCCCCTCTCCACATACTTAATTTTCACCACTGAGTTACTGTATTGTCCCATGACATCTTGCACAGAGATGTGAAAATGCTGTAAAATGTCTCATGTTTTTGTATAAAGGCTTGACCTGCAGTAAAGAATTGTATGACAAAGAGTCTGCAAATTTGTTTGCTTTTTTGAGGTGAGAGCTCATTGTCTATGTTTTGTTTTCTTTCTTTTTTTTTTCCTCCAAAGCAAAGAAAAGAAAACCAAGATTGCATTTAATTATACTCTGATCCCAGGTGGCCTATGCTTCTCCATGCCTGTTAGCCCCTGAATGCTATCAGAAATGCTTAGCTGAAAACTGCCTTTCGCATGTTGATGGGCATTGCAAATCCTTCACAGAGTTGTCTTTCATGTCTAGACAATATCAAGCACAGTAAAACATCATCATCTACCCATCCCTCTGCCTCTCCTTCCTTTGCAAGTTGTATTCTCTTTTTCTGCCACACAGTCAGCTTCCTTCCTTAGGAAGGAGTGTGTGTGTTTCTGTGTGTAGCACGCTCATGTGTGTATTCACAGTCTCAGAGGGAGGGATGCACACTGCCTTCACTCGGGATCCTCCTTTTAAGCTAAAAAGAATAGCCACATCTGCTGCTTTGTCCACAGAGTGCCTAGTCTAATTGCCTATTCCACTTTTGGTTTATTAATATTTAGTTCCTTAGATACAAAAATCCTTCCTTCAATGCAGATGAGTGACTATTTCTCACCTTTTTTTCCCCTGCTGATTAGTAAGTGTTATAGCATTCTTGTTTCTTGACAGCAAGAATTAATTGTGCCATAGAGCCTGAATCTCTGGGGGGCAGAAAGCTCCAAAAATCACAGAGGAAATGTGAAGAGAAAATCTTGGATCATTTTTGAACCTTATTCTTATTAACCTGATCTAATTTTGGATGTGAAAATCTTCTACAAACTCTAATTTAGTGTTCGTCCTGGAATTGCAAAGATTAGAAGGTGGGGGAAAAAAATCTTCCACTTGGGAACCTTTAGATTCTCCTGTAAGAATTGTGCTGAATTTTTCATTTCTGCTCATGTGATTGAAAATTTAACGTTCACAGCACCAGTCACCTCATAAGATATAGAATCTAATAGCTGATGGCCTCAATACATGCTGTCTTTATAGGAAACATAGTAAAAATGAAATTAAGGAAGACAGACAAATGCCAAAATTCTCTGATGATGTGTCTTGCAATTATCACATCTGCTGCAAAGCATCTGAAAAATAGCTCTGGAAGCTTGCCATGCTGCAAACAGCTCACACAATGAAGAGGAGTAGGACAGTAAAGGACAATTGATAATGAGATTTTTAAATGGACTTATGACCTTGTAACAGTTGGTCTTACCCATTCTATCTTCTGTTGTGACTCCTGTTTGGTTTTCAACTTAGAATTGTTTTTGCTTTTCATAATGCCATCTGATGTCATGATTGGAAATGTGGCATGGTAACAAATATATCAGAAACAAAAGGAGTGGAGGAAGGGAGTGAGGACTAAAAGAGGAAATTAATTCTTGACGTTCCTGCCTCAGAGAAACATTAGCTACTGCCACTATGCCTACAGGAGCAACTTCATTTCCCTTTTGTTACACATCTGAGTTGCTCTTAGTTGGGGTATTTTGTTCCTTAGGGGACATAATACAATTTTGTGCTGCAAAGTATGCTGCATGGGTGTCCAGCCATTTGGTTTGCCTGGGCTGTATTGAGCAAATAATAATTGTCTTGGATTGCACACATGTAGGTCACTCCAAAAGTAATGTCTTCTATTTATTTCCATGGAAACTACAGATGATGAAAAGAAAAAAAAAACACAATAACACTATTTGACAGAGCACATTCTCAGCTACAAAGTACTATTTTTCAACACAGGCATTATCAATAACCATGTATTTTCACCAGTGGTGAACAGGAGACTGCATACTGCTGTGCTCCTCAAAATTTGTAGCAGTGATGGCAAACCACTGTCACCACTACTGAAGCACACTACACACAGTCTCATTGTGCTCACATTCACTGGTTGATCTCCATAAACATTCAGCAAGCATCAGTGAATGTCACTGGTTGACATTTTTTCTGCATGAAGGAACTCAGTGACACACCTTTACTTCAGATACACTTCCATGTCAATAGCATTGTGTTAGACTGCCCCTCTGCTACCATCTGTTGCGTGGAAACAGCATGGAATGGGATACTGGTGGGAAGTTTCAGCCTCTACTTTCATAACAATATCTGCTTCTGATGTCATTGGCCAACATTTAAAAAAAAATAATAAAAGGAGGCATTACTTTCAGAGCACCTCTCACAAAACATGCAAGATAACTAATAAATTAGTAAGAAAACTTTTAATTTTAAGTGTATTTCTTAAAACATCCAAAATAAAAGCAAGAGAGGAAGAAAAACATGAAACTAGTGGGATATATGATCTTGTTTTTGTGAAACTAACACACCAGTCGGGCTCAATGACAGTGGTTACAATTCTTAGTGAGGTCACATGGTGTTCATTCAAGATTTTTGATAAAATTTTAGTCCTCCTTTTCTTTGCCCTTGACAGTAATTTTACAAAGTGTGCACCAGAAAGTGATGACACGAATAAGGTGTGATTGTCAATCGGAGGATATTTTTCTCTGTTTAGATGGGGACTATGAAACTACAGTAAAGAGACATGACCAGATTTTTGAGTTGAATATCTGACTGTAACTCAATATATTCCCAGCAAGGTTGTGTATGCCCCCTCTCAGCAAGCATTCAGAGCCAGGCTGGATTGGCTTGTAAGCAACCTGATCTAGAAGGAGGAGTCCCTGCCTACAGGAGTGGGGTTGAAATTAGGTGAATTTAAAGACCCTTTCCAAGCCAAGCCATTCCATCATTCTATAATTCTATTCGAAAATTTGCAGGTCATGTTTCTACATAAACTGAAAATGGTCTCAAAAACATAAATTGATTCATTTTTGGGAGGGAAGTCCTGAAACACCAACCTGTGGGGAGCAGCTGACATGCTTGAGGGACAGGGTGCTGTCCACAAGAAGCTGGACAGGCTGAGCAGTGGGCCCAGGAGAATCTCATGAGGTTCAACAAAGCCAAGTGTAAGGTCTTACACCTGGATCAACTACCAGTACAAGATAGGGGAGGAAAGAATAGAGCACAGCTCTTTCAAAAATGATCTGGGGGTACTGATGGATGGCAAGATGGACATGAGACAGTGATGTGCACTCGCAGCCCAGAAAGCCAACCATATCCTGTGTGATGGGTGTTTGCCCAGGGCTGCTCTGCGGGGAAGAGCCACTGCTCTCAGGGAATCACTGAACCTCAGGGAGGGGGTGGGCAACACTGCAGACCATGGTGGGCCACATGTGGCCTGTAGACCACGGATTGAACGTCCCTGGTATACTGGAATCAGAAGGTGAAAAGAGCTGAATAAGGACTTAAAGGAAATGCGTCGTCTCAGCTTTTGATCTTCAGATTAATTATCTGCAGGGAAGTGTGTATATTTGCACATAATTGCATGTTCAGAGCATCACTGCAAAGCATTTTTGTTCCCAAGTGACTCATCAGTGATTTGATCTCATTCTTACAAGCATTTTCAATGGAAAAAAATTGACAATATAATAAAAATAATAATTAACTCCCCCAAATAATCTGTTGTTTTCAGTAATTTTTTCTGCAAAGGACCTTTACTTTGTCTTTCCTACTGTCAGCATTTTGGCACCATTAGCCTATGAAGAAGAAAATTACTACTTGTTTTTGAATAAGACAAAAAAATTAAGGCCCTGTTGGGGAGATGAAATAAAGCTATAGGAGATAGAAGCAGAAAGGCTACCAGTGTTTGTTCTCATTGTATTCCATCAGGAAATTTTGTTTTCTGTGGCCAGAATGCTCACACATTTTTAATGAATTACTAGTGGACTGAGTTAAGCACTGTCTCTTCAAGCCCAGAGAAAACTTGCAAGCTTTCTCAGATGATACCTTAACTGAGCAGGGAAGAAAGTACATGTGCATGTTGCCCTCCTACTCCTGATGCTCCTAATAAAGGAGAATCATTCCTTTCTTCTGTTCCTTTATTGGCCATAATTTGAAAATAAGGATTGAAGCTTGTTCCATTCCCCTGAGCTAGTGCCAGGTATCACATGCACCAGAAGGCTCAAAAATGCAGGGAGTCATACTGAATACAGCGCTTAAGCCCCACAGAGAAGCAAGACTTTTGGGGCTTTCCCTGTCAGTTAAACTTAGGGATCTCTTAGCTTGTGGGTGTGATTCTGCATCAACATTTGATGGTGTAGATTGTCTCTTGAAGAGCCTACCCCTCTACACATCATGCAGGGGTCCTAGAGAACTAGCTATGCTTTTGGCAGGTCAGGCACAAAATCATTTGAGGTCAATACACAAGATCTGTTCCTCTTTGGTTCCAACTTCAGGTTTTGATAAGCACCCAAGAAAAGACCATAGGAGAAGAAAGCAGCCTTAAGAACAAAGAAGGGTTTTGGCACTGTGAACACCAGGCATGACCTGGGGCCAGCTCCACAGCAAAGACAGCAGAATATGGAATAGCAGCTCATCAGATGAGTGCTAAAGTATTCATGGATGAGAAAGTGACCAAGTAGAAAGATCATACAATTGACAAATCTATCATGCTAACTACACAGGAGAGAGTCTGACAGCTGGATTATTGACTCTCCACCAATGAGTCTTCTCCCACTGAAGTCTTGTTACATTTTTCTATACCTTGATGTTGCAAAGCAGATGCTGTCCACCTTAGGAAATGAAATGGGAGAAAAGTACTGCTTAGAGAAACAGGAAAAACAAAGTGCTTACAAGCAATATTTTCCTCATCCTAAGGCACTATTCAGCCCAGGCATATTACAGGCTGTGAATACTGCAATAAGTAACAGGTTCACGTAGATACGTGCAGGCAACAACTTTTTTTTCTTCAGGAACCCCTGCAAGCTTTGGTTACATTTCTGACCCAAATCTTTTAATACACATTTGTACAGTAGACTTAATCTAAGGCATCTGAAGGCATTACTATTTCACATGTTGCTTCAGTAATCTGCAGTCAGACAGTAGCTGATTTCTGGGAAGGAGATTTGGAAATCAACCTACTTTTGTGCTGTGTTTGTTTCTTTCTATTAATATCGTGGCCCAGTTTGGCAATATTTCTAAATAAGAATAAAATATTAATCTGCAGATTAAATACTAAGACCTACTTTTAGCGCAGTTGTGCTATGACAAATCAGGTAAACTGAAGAATTGCTCCGTATCTCTACCAAGCATTGTAGATCCAAATCTGTCCAACTCTGATACTCTTCCACTGGATCAAAAGCTACTGTGTGTCCTGTGACAGGATAGCACTGGTACTCATGATAAGCTGTCATGTTCAATACCAGAAACATTCTTAAAAAATTTGCTCTTCTCACAAATAAAATAAGAATAAAGACCAGATTTTGCTGTTCTTACAACATGAATATCTTAAAAAAAAATAACAAAAAATTCTTTAAATGAAAACAAAAACAAATACCAGATATATAAGAGGGACCAGGGACTTACTTAATTCATATTCTTTTCTTGCCTATCCAATAGACAAGCTATGAGAGTGCATGAAACCCTTCCCTTGCCGACCCACACACAGCTACATGGCACAGTATATCGACTGTGATAGTGTGGCTGCAGAAGAGAGCAAATATGTATCAAATGTTTTTGTGCAGACCTAAAGCACACAGCAGAAACTCAGAGATTTACCCTTATTTAATTATTAATTACTGTTTCACTCTTAGGTACAGCATGGATGTAAGGAACAGATCTCAACACAAATGGAAACAGAAGTGTGCTATTGAACTCTTTGCACATGTTAAGTTCTTGAGGTCTCAAGCTGCTTTTATAGCTGAGACATATGCAATGTTTGGTACAAAAGTCATGCCCTGGAGCCTCCGGGCATAACAGCAATATGAATAATAATGGTAATAACAGTCAAGGAGTGCAAGGGTTAATTCCCAGCTCCAGCTATTGGGGCCAAGTTACAAAGTAAAATCAGGAAGTTCCATAGCTGTTGGTGCAGGAAGATTATTTTCTGTCGTAATTGTTGTGGTAATCTCTATTTTTTCTGCTCCTTCAGCTTTTTTATGGGAAATCCTAAAAGCCAATTATTTGAAGCTGGAGAGTTGGCAGAAAGACAGCAGAAAATGCTGCCCCATTCCCATCCAAGTGGTTTCTCAGGAAACAGCCATAGGAGTCCTTTGTGCTCCAGAAATGGCTGAATGTAGTACATTAAATTAGAAAGTAAAAATCCTGGAAGGAAATAAATACAAGCCTCTTGTCATTTGAATGCTGGGAACACTGAGCACCTGTGTTCTAATGATCATGAATGTACACTGTCATGCTAAAGAGGAGGGTTGAAAACGCAGTCAATATTGATGTGATATGAAACCATCCTTCCATTTGTCAGAAAGACATCTTTGCTTAATTCTGAGGGAGTAACCATAGAAAATATTTAGAAACTACTCTCTCTTCTTTTTCCTGAAGAGAGGTTTGTTGTAATCACACAGCAGCATATAATTGCACAGTGGAAAGCTGGCAATGCTGCAGCTGAAAAAGTGCTTGAAGGTATTTGCTGATAGGTGTGCTCAGGTTTCCAGATCTCATTTCTTACTCTAGCATTAATTACCACAATGTTCTCTTTAATAAGCCAAATAAATAACGAAAAGCATATGGCAGATAAAACACGCTGTGTTTGGATTTGGGAAACAATCACCATCATCATTAGGAAAAAATAATAATAATTGAAACTGGTCAGCTAAGTTAATCCAAATAAAATAAATAAATAAAACTTAGTAATAGGCCCAAGAATGTAGCTGACAAGCTCTGGAAAATGAACATTTTACACCGAAGTCATGGTAAACGTGATTTGCCTCTTTTGCCAAAGCAAGTACAAATCATCAGTGCAAACTCTTAAGTACATCTGAAACCAGGATAATGTAGCATATGTGAGTGAGTGAGAAAAATACACCTACCACTGCATCTGTGATCAGGCTGGGCTCCTGACTGTCCCCAGATCAGTTCAGTTCTTCTGGTCAACATCTTGTTTCTCCTTTCCCTTGATATCAAATATCAGGAGACAGCACCTGTTCTTCCCACCAGAACACGTCTCCCACTGCTAAAGTCAGGACTATGAGCTACAGTACGGACCCACCTTCACCTGTGTTCCCATACCTGCTCTTTAATACTGCTAGAGTATTCCCAAAGAGTTAGAGGGACCTGATCAGCCTGAACATGATTCATGTTTCGTTCTTTACTTTGACAGTGAGATAAAGATCTGATAAGCTCATCAGGATTTTGAAAAGGAAGCATGTCATCAGGAACACTAGGACAGAACTAACACTTGTCCAATTTTTCCACGTTTTTTTCTAAGATATTAGATTTTAAAGAAAAATTTTAGAATAGCTCTGTTACATCCTTATCCAGGGGAAAAAATATTATAAACCCTATTGTCCAGCTATCAAAAAGAGCTTTCGTTTGCTTTTTTTTTTTTGGCATTCAGCAGAGAAATGTGTATCTGTTTGTACTTCCTATGACCCTCCACACGGTTCCATATTAAAAGTGTTCTAGGTCATTGTCCAAGCTGAAATACTGCCTCAATGTCTGAACTTACTGCCTATTCCTAAGGGAAAACCTGATGTTAAATATCTTCACTCTGCCCTAAAACAAGGTATTAATCTTTCCAAGTGAAGAAGCAAAATGATCGATGTCCAGTCCTCATGACCTACCACCACATCACATCAATCACCTTTAGCACACATACAGGTATGTGATTATGAAATTGCATTTGTTTAGGATCAGTCAGAAGATTTTATATAGAACTGGAAAAATGCAGAAGATTTACTTTAAATAGTAATTTTTGAATATTTACTGAGGCCTTTGTGCAACATTTTCAAAGGATTTTACAGACTGTAAGAAAAAAAAGTTGACATTTATACGCACATTAGTAACATTTTCCATTATGCCATAGCACCTCCCCTAAGATCATCATACTATTCTGCCTATTAACATGAGTTGCAGAAACTTCGATCCAAGATATTTTAAGGGCCAATTTATATTGATATATGCTTGTAGAACAAAACACAAGTTTATTTTCCTTTTTTCCTTTTGCTTATCAAAAAAATATTTTTTTCTTTTTTTTTTTCCACTAGCGTGTCATTTTATAAGTATTATGAGCCAAAATCTTTGCTTCCATTAAAACTTCTTGGACATAAGAAAGGAGACCAAAGAAGCCGTTGGCCTAGGATGCAGTTTATGAACTTAGCAGTCTCAGTATAGGTTCTAAAATCCAGAACTCCTTTTTCATTTGCAAAGGCTCCCTAGTGCAGATGTGAATGATGCTGGGAGGAGATTATGTGAAGGCTCACTGACTGTCTTCCTTGTTTTTGTAGATGACTCACACGACTTTACACCACAAATGAAGTTACACCACTGAGTGGAAACACTGAAAATGGTACCACAGGTGAATACTTTAATTGGAGAGAACAGACAGAACCCAAATTCACAGATGCTGTAACTGAGACATACCCTCTGTGGTCTTTTCCACCCTTAACAATTCTATGATTCTAACTGTCACCTATAGGTTTTCAGCTTGCTCATGACTATTCTTTAGGGACAGCTCTTCACATTCTAGTCCTTTCCTGAGGTAGATAGCAATGCCCCCTCCTCCTCTTCCTCACCTGTCCCTTCTGAACAGTTTGTAGCTGTCAATAGCCACACACCAGTTGTGGGAATCAGCCCATCAGGTTTCAGTGACAGCAAGTATATTGTGGTCTACTAATAGTATAGTAGCTTCCAGCTCCTTCTGTTTGTTTCTAAGCTCTGCGCATTGGTGTGAGGTCCTTCAGCTGGACAGCTGGTCTTGTCACTTTCTTAGAGGATAATTCCTTCATTCCTTTAAAGTATTTCCCTTAGGTTTCTCCATTGCCTTCTCCTATTGCCTCAGCAGTCACTGCCTCATTATCATAGGGTTTCATATGTTCTGCAAGGTTGCCAGCACCACAAAAGACAGTAGACTGAAGGCCCCTGATAGCACAGAGTCCCTCTAGTATAGTTATGCCATCCTGCACCTTATCATGGGAAGGCTCAATATCCCCTGTGCCTTCCTTCAGATCTAGTTTATGGGCCTCTTATCTTCAGGCCCTGTAGAAGTTTAAAGCAATTTTGAAAATGTAGTTCTAAAACACTTTGATTCATATTTGACGTAGTAGTTTTTGAAAAAGAGCATGCATTTAGTAATCAAGTATCAGAGAATAACAGAATTATAGGAATTGGAAGGAACCTCTAAGGGATTGTTGAGTCCAACTCCCAATGATGAATAATTAAAAACTTTAATTAATTATCTAGTATTGCTTATTTCCTGTACATGTGTTATCTGCAAGGAATAAGTCATTAGAAAGGAGGCAAAGGTAGTTGTTCAGTTAACCATTCTTTAAACTACCATCCATTCAGCAATTGTCTACTAGAAGTGTTTAGAAAAAAATAAAAATTTTTTTTTTTAGAAAAATTACATGATACTATTTTCTGGGCTGAGTGGATGACCTGGATAACTACTAACCAGCAACAGTAAGATCTTCAAATTGCAATCAGAAAATAAAATTAGTAATTCGGAATTACAAATGCAATTAGAAATTCACAATGATGAGCGTTCATGTGCACACATGCTGGCCTTCAGGACCAGACCTTTGGTTGCTGTAAATCAGAGTAGCTCTGTTCAGAGATGAGCATCTGGCCCACGTGTTAAATACACTTTTCGGACTTGTGCAAATCAAGGCAGAATGCATTTTCATCTTCCTCAAAGTGCACTGAAGAGTATATTTCTGCTTTTCATGGCTGAATGAAGCATAGAAAGCAGCTGTATTTATGTAAGCATGGCCATCTTTACGATTAAATATTAAAATGAAAATTAAAGCTACTCCCAGATATCTAAGACCTAGTTCTTAGCCCAGCTTCCATAGTGAAGGAGGATGTGTGGAGCACCCACACCAGAAGCACCTCACTACATTTTGATCAGTTTCCTAACGATCTAGAGGAGACTGGTACAGCTGCAGTATCCACACATTATTCTGAACTTGCTTGTGTTAAAGCAGAGATAGCTTAAGAGTGTATACAACTTTCGGAAATTAAAAGGAAGCATAAATGAATATAACAATCTCATTTTTGGAAAGTTAATAGAGATTGTGATTGGCATGTGCTTTGCCAGGATGAAAATGATGCTAATGTAGCTATATTCAGCAACACTTCTTCCAGTTGTTTGTGGGTAGGCAGAATAATAACATAAGATCACACAAGATATCGTAATCTGAATCACTGGTTCTCTTTCCATAATTTTCAGACAACTGCTCTGCTATCTAGGGATGTCACTTCACATTTCAATGTTTATTTATCTGTAAAATGTATATATTAATATTTATCTCCTTTGAAATGTTCTGTACTACTTGGTCTTCTCAAACTCCCTGAGACCCATAAAAACTCGCAAGAAAAAAAATCCAGTATCACTGCTGTTTTTTCAATATGTTTAAGTTTGTATAGGAAGAAGCTGGCAGATTACCAGGCTGATAAAAAGGATGACACAGAGCATGTCAATTCAACTGCTTGATTAGACAACAAAATAGTGCATGTTTATGTTACCCACAAAACAAGTTAAAAAAAAAAAAAACTCTTTAATTACAGTTCTGAATTGGGTATCTGAGAATACATGTAAGAGCTCTTGGTAGGAAAAATTTTGAAACAGTGTTGTGTGGTGGTGAAAATTATGACAAAAACTCCCATGCATTTCCATGCTTCACTGGCTTCACGTTCTGTGTGTTGAGCTGTATCACTGGAAAACTTACTGGAAACAAAAAATGCTTTCAACCAATGAGTAAGCATGAGAACTTGTCATATAAGTAAAATTTCCCGTGTCAGAGGCTTCTTGACTGTGTGAGTAAAATGAGCATATCAAGTTGTCCAGGCAGGTCTAATCTGAGCCCTAGCTCGTTTCCAAAATTCAACCATGCAGTAAATTTTCACCTGCAATTTATACAGAAGAATAGATCAGAAAAATTGTTCTTCCATGTTTAATTCTAGGGACAATTAAAATAATTAGAGGTGTACAGGGAGCTGTTCACAACTCGGTTTTCACCCCTCAAAGCCTTTTGAAAAATCTAGCCCTAACAGGACTTCCTAAAAAATGCAATATTGCTCCTTAAGATAAAATGAACCATACCACCCAGCTAAAATGAACTATACCACCCAGCATTCAGCCTGTAAGGCAAAGGCAGATATGAAATATGTGGTAATGTGTGTGTCATTTGGAGAAAGCCAGTTTTTTGCTTAACTAAACCTGTGGGAGAAGTCCTTTCCAGTAGGAACCATTTAGCTGTAACCACAGGAGACAAAACCTGACAGAGCAGGGGAAGTACCAAATGGAAAGTCCAGACTTCTCCAATGGCAAATCTCCAGTAAAGGTCTCCAAGCCATGAGAGATTTCTTCCCAGTAAATCATCATTTGAGAGCTGCAAGGTTAGTTATGGGATTGAATGTCTCCAAAAGAAGCTTATGGAAATCTTGATATGGAGGCTTGATCAGCTGTCTTTGGAGACAATGACTTTTAGCAATAAGAGGATAAATTCCTTTCTAGAGGTCTCTTGCTAGGCTTATCTGCAATGCTGGCCTTATTATTCTTATTCTTTGGTTCTCTAGTTTATGTTTCCTTCAGTGAAGTTACACCAGCATAAAACTCGAATTAGGTGTGAATCGCCTCTCGTGATTCTGCAATGCCTTCAGCACAGTTTTGGATGCTAAATTTTGCTGTGGCTGACTTAGCATTGATTTTACCCAAACATTTATTTTTAACTGATTCAAAATATATATTTATATATGCATATGTTTAAGACAGTTAAAGAAATAAGAATTGCATATCCACCAGTATCAGTCAATCGTTGGACCTCTGATATTTAGGATGACAGCTTATGTAGTACATTTCTTTTTCTTTTTTTACTAGCATATGTAAATTAATAGCCCCTGCAGATCTGCTTTTACTCTGATGGATGTAAGAAACCATAATGAGCTAATAATTCTCCTGCTGCAGGGCAGACAGGTAAAGCTGCTGTGAACTTAACTGAAATTATATAGACAAGACCTGAGAGTCAGCGATGCAAAGCACCCATGACTCCTAAAATCCATAGAAGCTCAGGGTGCTTATCACTTCTGAAAATAGGCTAGAAATGTGTTTGTGACAGGTTTTATATATACAAGCCATTCTGTGAGCTGCAGCGCTGATTAGGTCCTTGTCTCAGGAGGACTGTGCTCCTACTTGCCTGTATTGCAATACTCCCAGTCTTTCAACTATAGCCCTCTCTCACCTCCATAATTTTGGTTTACCTTGCTCACAATGTTCCTAGAGTTCCTTCAGCCCGTGCTTCTTCCTTCTCCACGTACCCTCAGACTTACTCCCTCCTTAGTATTTACTCCTTCTTTCCATCTCCCATCAGGCACCATGCACCTACCACTTCCCTCCTTTCCATCAAGTGAAATTTCCCTCTTCTTTAACGTCAAGTGAAAAAAAAGCCTGATTCATTATTCCCCGATAGGCTTGAAGTTGTTTGGCCATGTTGGCTGCCAGTTGGCAGGCAAAACAGAGCAGGTAATTGTTTAATTCACACCAGAACCCTCCCCTCACTGAGAAGATTAGCTGTCTTTTCCTTGTCTAGCTGACGGTTTTTCATGAAACCTAGAGGAGAATAATATATCTGAGGCTGATACCTCTCCGTTAAATTCAGATGAAGTAAGCCAACTGTATCAAAAGTTATTTGAGGGCAGGACTGTAGTGCTGTTATGCAAGTCCTATTTCCTTAGGAAGTCAGGCTAATAAAATCTACAGGCAGATATTCATTGTATTTTTCTTCTCATGACCTTTCTTGTCTGCTCATATCACAGTTCCACACCCTCATGGATATTAGAGGACCTGTGTGTACTCAATCGTTATCTCATTTACATCAGTGCAGCTGCATACAGCCCCACTTTCAAGCTCTTCAGGCTGGCTCTTTCCCATGACAGTGACAGTGCCTGATCTAGCTTGGCACTATTAACAACTGAGAGACCAAACAATCACATAGTAAAAATTTCCATAATCTTTTTTTACAACATTGTGAAAATTGCTGTGAATCTAACTCATTAATAATAATTTTACCATTTGTTCAGTCTTCTGCTATCATGCTGTCATGGTTTTATGATTTTTGGTACTGGTATTCCACATCATAACATCATGTATTGCATTAAGAGTTAAAGAGCTAATACTCCAGCTCCATAGATCATTGATAATTCCAGGTATACCTGTCTCAGAAGAGAAGAAGAACTACATTCCCCAGAGGACTTTGCGATGCTTTGTATTTTTACATTTTTTCCGCTCAGAGGGAACAGATAAAAACCCTCAGCGGTCACAGGACACTCTCTTTCCTTCGGGATCGACTCAGCAGTGGGTGCTCGCTGCCGTATCGCCTTCAGCGTTAGCATAAGGCCTTCAGTTTATCGGACACTCTCTCTTGCTCATTTTATTTGATTTATTAACCTCAATTCCAATTATATTGTATTATATTGTGTTATTTTGCTTTCTAATATCTTATTTAGTAAATTAGATTTCCTCCTCAGATCGTTGCCGCTGTTTTGTTTCTAGGCCCATCTCCCTTTTCCCTTTTCCCTTCCCCTTCCCTGGGGCGTGGGTCTGTGGGTCCCCCGCACCAATCGTCACGGAACCAGCCTGATCCAGCCCGGTAAACTGTTGACACATGCCCTTATGGTATACTTGTAGTTCCAAAGGATGTATGGAGCTTGCTGTTTTAGTTCTTAGAAAGCTGTTGTTTTCTCCTATTATAAATGGTTGACCTTCATTTTCTCCTGGGCTCCTTCCATGGCCTTTTGGAGGTATCCATAGGGATATGACATACAGATGTAAACTGAGCTGTTACTTTTCCTCCTCATATGGGAACTGTGGATGTGAGATGCTGATACTTAGAACTGCCAAAGAAATACATAAGTCTGTGGGAGAAGGCTGGCCAGTTGTAAATGTGGATGTGCTTATTTGCCTAGGGCAGCTGTACTACTATGGCTGGCACAGCAGTGCTAGATTTTTGATGAGTGGTAAAATAGAGTTCATTGGTGGTCCTGTAGCTTTTTCCACAAAAGGAAAGGCTTTTGTCCTACTACTGTAGACCAACTCCTTATTAAGCAATTTGTGGAAAATTAATGCAATATGATGTTCTTCACTTCTTGCCTACAGAGATTGGAAGTTTCTTTCAGGCTGATCCAAAACCACTGGAGTGAACTGGGTTTAAACCAGACCTTCCATGGAAAAAGCATGTTGTTTGTGGGACCAGCTCTAATTCGATACAAAAGTCACAGTGATTCCATCAGCATAGTATAAACATGGCACAAGTGTATAACAAGAGGTTTTTAATTACCACAAGTAGTTGTAATCACAGTTATATGTCAAACTTGAAAATTCTTCCAGTTATCCCAACCCTAAGGAGTCATTTTTCAGCACAAGCATACCTATCAGCATAAGAGCCAAGGGATATCTCTACAGACACCATAGACAGTCCCTGGTGATAAAAAGTGTAAAATACAGAAGAGATGCTGGGGCATAAAGTGTGGGAGCACCACAGCTTTCCAGCAACCTCTGCCTGACCTTCCAGCACTAAGACAAATGGGGAAAGAGCAGAATCAATTACAGTTACCAGCTCAAGGAGCAGCCATAATCACCTCTGTTGCTTCTGCCCTCCAGGTAAGTCTCAAATTCAGGATGAATGTCTGGGATTCAGTCCACAGCTTGAATTTCTCTTGGCCCACATACAACCAACAGTATTCAGCTAATTAAATTCTGCTAGCATGCAGTTGAGAAGAAAATCACATACCTGGGAAGATCTTCAGCTTGTCTAGATGTAACAGAGCTTGAATTCCTCTAAGGGAACTCAGGAAAGCATTTTATCAGACTGGATGGAAAGACTTTGCCTTTACTTGAGCTGTGAACTTGTAAAGGATTCAGCTGGAGACGGTAGTCAGCAAAGCCATCACCACCTACCATGGACCCTCTTTATAAAGAGTGAGCTGTTACTTGACTCCAGCAGCTGTAATAGTGTAGTCCTTCCACTGTGAAGACCACCTCTTCTGGTGGACCTGGGAGGGGAGAGGTCTGGTGGGGAGGAAGTCACATTCAGAGGCAATGAAGAGTTGTTATACAGGGCTCTAGGCTATTGCTAGTCATCAGTGTGGCAGTCAGTGCCCAAAGCTATCTCCCAGGGACTGTCACCTCTTCCACACTCACATGGTTTGCCAAGGGCCATGGTCAGCCTTATGGCACCTAATTTCACTGGAGCAACACTCAGATGCCTTCAGTACAGAGCTGGGGCAGCAAGTACAAGTGCTAATATGGATTGATGCCCCCTTTCATCATTAGTTTGCCTTTCCTTAGTTGCGGAGTTAATGCAACTACTTCTGTTCTGAGCAGGCACATATCCCCACTGTTCCTGACCATCCTGTTCAGCCACATTCCACCCAAGAGAGAACAGAAGCCTCTGGCAGGCACAGATCAGAGTCTGCGAAGCATGGATGGGGATATGAACTGCTCTGTTCCTTACATGTCTGCTCGTGTCATTTTCCAGTGTCAGGTCAAATATCCCCTCTTGCCAGACTGCAAATGCTAAAATCTGTTGTTACTGTTGTTATTTTACATTCATCAAAGGGTCTGATTTTTTTTTTATCCCAAGCATGTGTTGTCTCAGTGCCCAAAACCTCTGGCTGTGTTGTATATGAGGAGAAATCCGGAAACAAAGGCTAAACAAGTTGCAGCAACTTCATCCAAAAATCTCAAAGATGAGGAGTACCACCAGTCAGTTTAAGGCCAAGCCAAGAGGTTTTCTTCATTTAATTGCCGAAACTACTATGGATCCCTCAAGTTTGGGATAGATCCTGCAAAAGACTTATGACAATCTATGTCCATAAAATATGGTCCCACATAGTGTATTTTTCTCATGTTTTTATTTTCATGTATTCTGAATAAAAAGAGACTTATATGTTACAGTTACTACTTCTGTGGAAAATCTGATAGTGAAAAGCCCATCCACACAACCTTCCTGAGAAACAAGAATGATGCAGAAAGTGGTGTAGGTGTTAGACACCATGTCTCCTGAACAGCAGTGGGTATTAAAAGCATCAGAAAAAGGAACCACAAAATATGCTGTAGTTAAGGTAGGTTACATACCTACAGTTAATTCTGGTTTGACCTAGTTATTACTTCAGCAATTTTATGTATTAAAGCAAAACAGCACTGTTTTCTTACACGTTTTCACATTGCGTTATAACTGAGTTTTAGAAAAGCTTTCTGCAGTTCTCTGAATGTTGCTATAATCCTTTTGCTTTTCCATAGGTGGAAGGGTTAATAGGAGAGAAAGGTGTAGGGTTTACTTCCCAAAGCTTCATGGGCTAACCAGCATCAGGTGGCATTGGTGACTGAGCACAAGAAGAAACTTTGAAGGAGGATGACTTCATTGCTGGGGCAGGCCCTTGATGCAGAGAGACTTTGAAAGACCTTTAGTATGCAAGAAATTACAAGGCAGTTCTGCACTCTTCATATTTTTATGAATGACCATCTTAGTTTCAGCTGGGATGGAATTATTTTCTTCAGAGTGTCTGGTATGACATTATGTTTTGGTTCTAGGATTAAAACAATCTTGATAACTCACTGATGTTTATAGCTGCTGCTAAGCAGTGTTGTACAGAGCCAAGGCCATCCTCAGCAAAGGGCCCAAGGAGCTGGGAGAGATCAAATAGCTGACATACACAGGTCAAAGGGATATTCCATACCATGTAACAGCATGCAGAAGAAGATTTGAAGGGGGAGGGAGTGTACCTCACCCTGCTGTATTGCTAGAGGGCAAGCTGGGCATCAGTCAAGGGTTACTGAGCAGTTCCCTGTGCATCACTTGTTACATACATTCATACATACACATGTATTTATATGTAGTCATAATATTATGCTTTTTTCTTCTACCTTAGCAAATATCTTTATCTCAACCCACAGTTTCCACTTTTCTTTTCTTTTTACAATTCTCTCCCCCTTTCCATTGGGAAGGGGGATAGTGAGCAAATGATTGTGTGGTGCTCAGCACCTGACAGGTTAAATCACAACAATAGTGCAGGTGGTGCTTTGTTATGTTTCTGTTTCTCTTTTCTTTTGCCTTCAGCATGTCTGCAATTAGCTGGAGTGCCCTGCACTGGAGAGATAATCTGGGAGCCTTTGAAGTAGCAGGAACAAATCGCTGAGAGTGAAGGACTGGTAATGTTTTTTTTGTGTGGGGGGACAGAGACTCTCCAAACATGGATGGCAGCATTGCTGCATGCTGGACCAAGCAACTGCTCTGATACAGACAATGGCCTCATGATTCCAGACTAAATGCTGTGGAGTTAGGCCTAAATCTCATAGTTCCCTTGACTTGACATCATGCACATATTCTTTAATGTGCACCATAATAGGACAAAAGCATCCCTCCCATTAGCATAGTCACAGCCCAAGTGTACCAACACTATAAAGAAAGACTGTGGAGAATGCTAGCTTTGCAAAAGTCTTTAGTGGAGATTTAATCACCAAATGCCCTGAAACTGCAGCTGAACAAGAATAACAATCCAGTGGATACAGACAGGGAAAATAAACAAATTAACAGCCCATTTAAGGAATAGTAAAACAAACAATAAATACTGTGTTTTCATTGTACGGTACAAAAATGTATCGTTTTCTTTCTGCTTGTACTGGGTGCTTAGTGAGACCAGTTGTCTGTTGCTTCCCCTCTTCTTTGCACAGAATGGGCCATTTTTATCTCACTTTTACTAATTTACTTTGTTTCTGGAAGAAGAGACAGCTCTGTCAGTTGTAATGTCTCTTCAATACTCAAGAACAGGCAGAGAGCCTGGAAAATATACATTATGCAATGAGTTAACCATTTATAATATTTAGAAAGTTACTTCCCTTTCCAGTTCTATAAACAAATATGAAAGTCTGCTAAGCCAGAAAGAAATCAGACCCTACCACTGAAAACAGCAATGATGATGAAAAAATGCTTGTAGTAAACATCAGAGTGTAAAGATCCCTTTGTATGGGGAAAAAAAAAAAAAAAGGATTATTTTTTCTTAACCTTCCAGCACAAGAATACAAAGAATGTTGTTCTTCATAGCACCCCTGAAAATTCATCCTCCAATGTGACTTTAAATACAGGTGTGTGAAATGATAGTCTTTTAGTTTGTGGAAGTTCATATGCATTTTTCTTTCTGTTTAAGAGTTTAGGATAGATCCCCAGATCTCATGGATAAGAACTGGAAAGCATCTACTCTCCAGCTAGTTCCAGCATCAGATTTATGTAGCAGTGCAAGTCCTGTATGGCATCGAAGTGGAAACAAAACTGGTGTTAGATTCACCCAAAACCTGCTTTGCTTCAAGGAGAACCCAGAGCAGACTGAAGCCTTCTTTCAGCCCTGGAGAGCACTTGGCTGATGGACAGCAAAGCAAAGCCCGGCCTCCTCCTCCTCCTCCTCTCTCCCAGCCAAAGCATCAGGATTGGATGCAGATGCAACACAGCACGTTCCAAGTGCCTGCACTAGTTTAAGAGTCAGCGAGAGAAAATTAAAAGTCAGCACAACACAGACCTGAAGTGAGGTTGTTCTTTAATTCCTGGGGCTGTTGGGATGGCCACGATGCAGAAGGAAAAGAGGGGGTGAAGCCAAACTGTGCTTGTTGAGTGAAGAGATGCTCCCTGTAGCGACAGGGAGCCTCACTCACAAGTTTTTCAGCAAATTCCAGTTTTGTAATACTAGAAAATTTACATATGATCTGATCTCAGCATATCTATTAAGTAACTATTTAAGCCAGCAGGGCTACTGCTGTTTAACGTCAGGCTCTGTTTGGCCTGATATAATTTGGCTAAACTTGCTGAAATGATGGCAAAATATGTAAATGAGGTATGACTTTAGTCTCTTAACTCTCCTTTTCAAGAGTTTGCAATTTCCCTTTTGGCTCCCACTCCCCATTTAACTATGCCAGGCTCCAAAATGCATTCTCAATTGCAAGCCAAGATTTTGAGTAATTGCAACAAATGGAGGATTTCTAGTTTCGACACACGCATTAGCTAATTTCCTTGCGTTCTGATACTAACTATCAAATTCCACCATTCCCCTGTCTCTGGGCTGTTTTTTTTTTTTCCCTCCATTTTGTTTTCTTTTTTAACTTGTTTTCCAATTGCAAAGCAGACATCTGGCAGCTCTCTGGTGGCAATAGCTGATACACACACTGCTCATTGTGCTTTACCCATTTCTCTGTGGGAGGTAGGAAAAGAGGCAAAAGAATCCATGGTTTCAGATTCAAGCCTTTATTCTTATCCTGTGTAATTCCATAAGGGGATGATTTCCTCCTCCTCCCAGCCTCAGGCTTGTGCTTTCTATTATCGCCAAAAGACCCGACTAGCAGGAAAGGCTTCCCTTGCCTTTAAAATCAGAGAAATTATTTCTGGCTTCCCCTCTTGCACGTAGCATTGTTGTCTTCTCCACCCACATTTTCAGATGAGTTCCTCCTTCCCTCACATCCCTAGAAGTGAAGGGCACCCGTGCTGGTGTGGGGACACCTGGTTCAGACACCTGGCATGCCTGCTTCTTGCTGCTGCAGGGATTGCAGCAGTCAGAGGTGCGATGTGCAGAGCACCTGCCAAGCTGTTTTTCTGTGGGAAGAGTACCCAAGGGGAACATTGAAATGCAGGAAGGGAAGGGGAGAAGGGAGGCAGAGCACAACTTTATCTGCCATGATTTGTCCTGTTTGTCCCTTGAGGTCTAGAAGTAGAATACAACAGAGCTGGCTGTGACCTCAAGTTCTCATTTAATATTTAATCATTATTTAGATTGCTGTGATGTTGATTAAGACTGAGTAAATATATACTACACATAAATGATTTCACTCTAAATCAAGAACTGCATTTTCCCCAGTAATGATCATCATTAGACTGGAATGTTTCTCATGCCTACAGTGTTTTAATAGATATAAATTATTTTTGTTTTAAAATAATCCCCACGTGCCCCAGTGTAATTTTGAATATTAATTCATTCCTATTCCCATATCCATAACAATCCTGCTTGAAGTTGCTTAGACTTATATGAGAATGATCACATTTTGTTCTGCAAACTATAGTCTTTTTTTGGTAGTAATATGTTTCAGCTTTCACACTGATGCTGACACAAATTAATTGTCAAGATATTTCACATGGTCACTGGAGGGGCACAAATTCATTGGACACTTGCTTTTGTCTCTAACACAGAATACAAGCCTGGTAGGCTCAGAATGATTTTGATGGTTTGTTCCAACTGTGCAGGCTTCAATAGATATTCCTGCAATGTTTTCTTCCTACCACATTTACCCTACTGTCTTTGCTCCAGCTCACTTACATTGCAAGAAATTGACCTTTAAGAAAAAATCCAAGTACTGACTTATGATATTAAGCAGACATGTCTCTATAAGAATAACAATTCTGCAGTGCCAGCCTCAGATAACATCTTCAACTAATTTTCTGAATAATACTGATCATTCAGTCTTAAAACTGCATTTCTCAAATTCTAAACAAGCCCTCATCATGTACGGAGTTATCACATGAATATGTATTATAATGCTTTAGTACCTATGAATGTCTGAATGTATAAATATAAAAAAGAACATTGAAGAAAAGTTAAAGCATTTAAAAATAGGCTCAAATGAAAACTCAGGCAAGAATTTTCTGCACCAAATGCTGAGAATGCACAATAGCAGTGAGCCCAGTATGTTAAAGATGCGCCATTACTTTTTACTTCATATCAGTTTGAGGCTGTCAGCAGCTCTTAATGTGCCTTATTAAAGGATTCTGCTAGAATATGTAGAACAGCCTTGGTGAGTAGGAGAAAAAAAAAAGTAAAATAAAACCTCAAAAAATGCAGTCCACAATTCTGGCTTCACTGCAAGTGTTAGTACTAATCTGCAATTTTTCTTTCAAGCTTGATCACAAGGCAGGAGAGTAATAGCTAGAGAAGAGGACTTTAAGCAAATAATTGAACATGAAGCAGAGGGAGAAATAATAAAAATGATTTCGTGATACTGCCTTTTTTTTGCTGAGAACTTTTATGGTTCAGTTTGCAAATGGCTAACGCAGTTCTTGGGCTAAACAGAGGGACATCTAGGTTCTGCTACGGAACAATAGTTCTGGTGCCAGTGTAAGATGAGGATACCACCAGGACAGTGATTTATCTATATAAACTACTAAGACACTAGGTCCATTCTAAATATTAGAGACAACTGATGCTTCAACTGCTGCTATTTTTTCCTGCTTTGAATCACTACATGTGGGGTCTTCCTAAATGTGTTGCATGTGCGCAGATTACCCCTTCTGTCTGCAGACAGTAGGCATGGTTACGCTCAGCATGTCTGTGTGATATGTTACTCCCGAGACAAAGATAGAGTTTAAACAAAGCCACTGTCACAGACTGATAGCAATGATGTGATCACATAGTCATGATCTGTGAGGTCTGTATTTACCTTTCGGTTTCACATTATGCTGCCTCGACTCTAATGTGTGTAAATTGCTGCCACCAGAGTTTTAAATCAGCGTGAGGGGTTTCAGCATGTCACGATAATCTTAAAGGAATAGCTTTGGCTCATTTACAGAGATTGAATTTATTTTAATATTTCTTTGATGACTTACATAGCTGGGGAACTAATAGGGGCATGTGTCAGCCTAGGCACTGCAGAAGATCTCTGGGAACAGGACAGTCACCAAAAGTATAGCTTAGAACTGTAGCATCCTCATGTTGTAACCACTGTGCATTCCACACCTGAAGCTTACAGTTTACTACAGGCCCTCAGAATATGAGAGATGTGGAGCTATTGGACTGGGTCCAGACATAGGCCACAAAGCATGTCTCCCATGAAGAAAGACAGGGAGCTGGACTTGTTCGGCTTTACTCATTCTTTACTCATAGGGTGGTGGAGTGCTGGCACAAACTATACAAAAAAGTTGCGGAAGCCCCATCCCTGGAGGTGTTTAAGACCAAATGGGGTATCAATACTGCTCATGGCAGAGGGGTTGAACTTGGGTGGGCTTTAAGGAACCCTTTCACCCAAGGCATTATATGACAGTCAGGAGGAAAAACTCAGTAAACTCTCTTTAAAAGCAACTTTGATTCTAGCTGTTTTCCTCCAGGATCATTTTTCAAATGGATCAGCTAAGTCCCATGCCTATATTATCTCTTTGAACTTGTTGAAAAGTGATCAAATTTATGCTATAGATTCAGTCTGTCCAATTTCTTTCTTGTTTATAAGTAAGTCATAGTTTTAGTACTGGTTAAATAAGAGAAAAATAGAGAATAAAAGAGAGATTTAAGCACTTATGTTTTACCTCACACCTGTGACTGACTAAATACATGCGCATGACTGGGTACCGTGGCTGTGCTGATATGCTGCAACTTGTTGAGCTGCAGTAACTTCTGTGTCTGTCTGAGCCCCGAGGGTTTGTCTACACACAGAAGTTTTAGTGATTAGCTCTACCGTATTGGTACAATACTACATTTAACCATATTAAAGTGCAACACTGGCCTCAAGGATAGAAGCAGTCTGCTTGATGTGAAAGTATGTAAAACCATGGAATTTAGTCTTGTAAGGGAATTGGGGTAAGTTATGCCAATGTAAAGTACTATTATACCTAATTACAATCTTAGCTGTAGGAAGAAAAGCCATCAGATCAGCCATTCTGCAGGGGAAGCAACATCACACTCAGATTACATAAAGGAAAATATTTGGGGTGGGAGGAAAATGCACAAATTATAGAATGTGGCAAGAGACTTGGCTGAGAGAGATCAAAGTTTCTTGTTTAAGCAAGAAATGGGGTATTAAAAATTCAGGGACTGAACCAGGGGTCACATTGAATTGTTAAGATTTCTACATTACATATTCATTTGGTCATTCATGACAATTACGTGACTTCAGGAAAGGGGACTTTAAGATAGAAACAGGACAGTCACCAGTAAGTTTTGCTGTAGTTCTTGCAGGAGACAGAGATAAAACTCGGGATCCATCTATAATGTACTCACTTTTTACAGAGAAGCAAGAAAGCATGAATCTCACAGATGTATTGGGTAGACTGAACTAAAAGCTACTAGAGAATACTCCTTATATGCTGTATATACACAGAAAATGAGGAAATTCTGACAGAGGTACAGCATGTCTCCTGGAATGGATAATAGATTACAGCCTTTTCTTTTTACTTGATTTGGAAGTATTGTCAGTAGCTGTTGTATCACCATCTGCTTGGCAAAGTGAATTCATAAAACGAGTAGGGCACCCTCCTTTTGCCCTCTGAGAAAACTTTGAGGGCTCAGCTTTAGTGCTGAAGTGGTTCCTTATGGGAACTGCCAAGTCATTACTGCCAAGTGTAAAATGACAGCCACTGTCACAGAACAAATGGCCATCCCTCATTTGTAGTGAATGACTTTGTGACACTGTGTTTTATTTAACCTCAGTGGTGCAATTATAGATTAAAGAAGTGTTAAATGGCAGATTCATACGTGACTGTATCTTCAACTTTTAATAGTATGGCCTGACACTGTTTTTTCTGTGGTAACATCTTTTTAAGCACTTGAATTTTTTAATGCAGCTGAAGTAAGTCATGGCATATTCAAGACACATTTTAGACCATCTTGTTGCAGTGAGTGCACAACTGTTTTGTGCTAACTGTGGAGCTGCATCCATTAATTGAATAATTTGAGTGCAGAGTATCCAGAAAGAAGTAGAAACTCTAGAAACAGTAAAACTGAGAGCAACTTCCCTTCGAGCTGTTCTAGCACACAATAAAAATGGGGTCCCAGGCAGCTCACAGTGTTACTCTCACTTAAAACATGGAACTTAAGGATCTTGAACTACATCCTTTCATGATGCACACATACCGGTCATTGACACTGACATAATTTCCCCTGCCTCTCCTTCCCAAAAGAGTCTGTATCCTTCCATTACAATTCTTCAGTCATGGGAACCATCCCACACTTTTTCTGTTATGCTCTGCAGAAGCGTGCACATCTCTTAACTCATCTTTTAATTCTTTTTGATTTTAAAGGCATTTAAGTCAGGCCTCTGATGAGACAGTTTTATTGGCTGGAGTGGCTGGGTCTCCTTTATGCTGTTCCTAAGGTGCTCTCCTGCTGACCTCTGATCTTCTACCTGCCTCTGGGTATCTGTTGTTGCTGCTGGCATGTAAACAGTAAGAATTCAGTGGTTCCCCTGTTCCACTAACTGTGATTTAAAGCTCTCTTCTTCGGTGTTAATTGCGCTAACAGTGTTAGTTGAACTAACAATGTTAATTCTAGCTAACTTAAAGCAAAAAGAGCCAGCTCCAGAGGTATGAATACCCTACAGACTGTGAAGGGGCAGTTTAACCATACATGTTTGGCATGAAGAATCCCTTTGGAGGATTAGACACACACTTGATGTATGTAGGTCACTCTGAATGTAATGCCTTGTATTTCTTTCCATGGAATCTGCAACAGAATCAGTGATCACAACACTATTTAACAGAGCACATTCTCAGCTAAATACATACATATATATATGTGTCTAATATTTTTCAACATACATCACTAGCTGTGCATTTTAGATGGTGATAAACAAGAGTCTCCATGCTATGCTCTTAAAATTCTGCACCAGTAGAGATGATCCATTGTCACTGTTATTGCTGAAACACACCACCAACCACCTCATATTCACTTTTTGGTCTCCATAAGTGTTCAGCAAGTGTCACTGAATGTCAGTGGGTACCGATATTTTCCATATGGAGGAATTCAATTCCACATCTTTGCTTCATACACACTTCCATGTCAGATGCCATTCTGTCAGATTGCCTCACTGCTGCCATCTGTTGCACAGCATCTGCAGAACGACATGTAATAGAATATTGCTGAGAAGGTTGAATCTCTACTGCCATAACTCCAACATCTGCATAAGGTGTTGTGGACCAACATGATAAAATAAGAAGCATTACTTTCAGAGCAGCCCTCATACTATGGCATACAAGATGACCACTACTAGTAGTACTCATAGTACTCTTTTTTTTTTTTTTTTCAGTTCGAATTACAAGGGCTGCTCTGAAGCAAAGTTATGTCATTGAATTCCTCCATATAGAAAAAATACAGCAGTGATGACAGTGACTGTGGTCACCACCTCCACAGGTGCAGATTTTTGTGAGCTAGGAATGCGGGCTCTTATTTATCCTTGGTGAAAATGCAACAGTGGTGATGGCAACAGTGGGTCAACTCTGCTGGTGCAGATTTGGAGGAGCACAACATTCATGGTCTTGTTCATTGTTGGAGAAAATGCAAAGCTAATGGTGGAAGCTATATCAAACAACAGTATTTTGTAGCTGAGAATGAGTTTTATCACACGGTGTTATAGTGTTCTTTGTATCTGTTGTTGTTTCCTCAGAATTAAATAGAAGGCATTACTTTCAGAGCAAGCTATGTACAAAGGATAACAGAAAGTACAAAGATAATTATTAGTAGTAGATACTTTCCCATGAATTTACAGTTAAAAAATAAAAATTAAGCAAGCAATCATTGGAGTTCTATTTGTTAATAATTCTGACTAGTTATCGAGGAACACATGGAAACACATTGACAGAAGACCATAGAGCCCTACAAGTACAAGCCTAAGACAGTGAAATTAACACGGCCTTGAGTTCATTTTAAGTGTGCATATTTAGTAAGTATGTAAAGTGTTCCTTTCAGCATGGTTATTCTTTCTTTATCTTGTACATTTTTTTCCTCGCAAAAAACAAGTATTTGACAAATACTTGTTGACTTAAGCTTATAAAAATCTTAATATATTCAAAGAGAAAAAGTTAAATTCCTTAGAATACCCACAGTACGAAATTAGAACTTCAGTCAGTATTCAAGCAACTTCTGTCACTTAGAGGATATTTTATCTAACAAAACTAAGATGTTGCCAGTGGTTTATATCAATTTGAATTTCAATCTTTACATACATTCTTATATATTTCAGAATTTTATCACAGCCTCGGGCATAGGAGACTTTCTTGTCCCCCTTTTCTCAAGAAGTACCATATTATTAATCCTTTATTAAATGATTTTTCAGACACTTTATATCATGTGAATAGAAAAATTACTATAATGGGTCAGAACTTCTCATCTAAAACATTAAGAATATTCAAAAAGTATTTCTTAGGGAAGCACTTCAAAGGCAAAACAAGGATACAAGTGTTGGAACATCTTACAAGGAGTCTTGATGTACAGGTAGTTAGAGCTATTTCAGGACTGCAGTTCTGGTCATCATCCCAGTGGACATGTCATCCCCTTTATTTCTTTCTGCCTTCCCAGAATTTGTAGCTGTTAGAGATGGTCTTTCACATCCTTAGAAGCGTGCTCAGTTCTGTTTTGAACCTGTATGAAATGCATGAAAGTTTCCACCATTTAATTATCTATTGTGCATTTAGATCCACCTTCTCTGATTGTCCTGTTTAGTTCCTTTCTACACACTTTCTAAGTTTACCACAACCTCAAAAAGCTACAGAAGCCACCTATACTATACTATATGTATAGTGATACGATCCTACTAAAACGCTGATTTTTTTAGTATTTCCTTCCTAAAAATTTCAAACAGTCAATACTCTTCTCTGACCACAATGCTGACAGTGTCAAAAAACTGCCTGTTATAAATTCAGGATCTTATTCCTTAATCATTAGAGTCAGCTCACAGACCATCATTTATGAAAGAAATCGCAAGGAGAGAAATAGTAAGGCAAGGTCCTGTGTGCATCATTTCATATTTACCTCATTAAATTTCATCTGCCACTTTATCACCTGAGTATAAAGTCTCATACAGTTCTTCTACAGTTCTGCACAGGTAGCTCCATCATTATTACCTTCAGTATCTTGGTTTTGTCAGCAAACTCTGTCACCTCTCTATTCACACCATCAAATCAAAATAAAGCTTCCTAGGCCTACGCTGTTTTATCGTCATGCACATATGCACATTCATGCAGTAACGGGAAAGAAGCAGAGATATCAGACCTACAGAGGAGAAAAGCAAAGCAGCCACAAGTTTGAATTCTTTGCTCATGTCTTCATTTGAATCTAGATTGCAGACTGTTGATGAGGAAAAAATGAGGCAACATCAATCTTCTGAAAAAAGTTGTCTCCAAAGCATAATCATGTTCTTGAAGCAAAACTCCTGCAAAGCAAGTCAGTTGATAATGTTTTAAGGGAGTGTATACTTTAATCCATCTTAACAAAGTCACGCTTAATTCAGAAACTCTCCAGCAGACTGAGGGTGAAGGGGAAAAGAGATCACAAGGTAACTTGTTTGCTATTGCTTCGTACAGCTACTACGGAATATTACAGGCATCGTTGCCATGCATACTTACCAGGGGTGCCCTAGAAATGTGATAACTTGATACACTGCATTGTTACCAGAAATAAAAAATTGACCTGCAACAGTCTTCCAGCAGACTTTGCTGTGACAAGCGTTGGAAATGCTCTCCCAGTTCCTCATTACCTTTTCATTTATTTGCATGCTAATTTGTTAAGAAACTGGTACTTTTCAAAAACACTGTTGTATTTATCACAGTCAAGCCCAACTTCTAGCAAACCTGAGCTAGCTCATGATCCCCGTGTCTTGGTCAATAAATTCTGACTCCAGTGGACAGATGGAAACCGGATGGATCCATATTAGACATGACTGCTGCTTCCTGCTAACTCACAGCTCCTTGAGCTTCCCAAAGCCAGAATATGTGGGGGGAAATACATAAATGGTATAGATGATACACGTGCTAAACTCCCAAGCAAACGAGAAGGAAATTTAATTCAAAAATAGTGCTTTGGAAACAGTTAGGTAGCAGACAACCTGGAGTTAACAGAGAACATTGATAGCTGAGGAGGGACAAGAGCCGGAGTAGCTGTAGTCCCGATCAGTTTCTTTGTGCTACAGACCTTTGTTGCACCACTCAGAAGGGGTGAAAATCCAAAGAGGAACACAGGGTAGGAGCCTCCAGGGTGACCTGAACTCCTGAGAAACTGGCCTGCTAATTTTGTTTTCATGTTTTTGGATCGCACCTGAGATTTGGCCTGCCAAAGGCATTTGAAAGATTAATATGGCCATCAGCCATGGAAATAACCATATATTAATTACTTATCCTCTTTTCTCCATCCTCACCATGGTTTTTGCACAGAAATAACAACATCATTGATGAGAAAGACTAATAGGAAAGAGGTTAGTATTAGTTAGACAATACTAAGAACTACCAAGTTAATGCAGAAACACTCTGTGATTCAGACAATGGCCGGTGACTTTTGGACAGTGTATGCAATGATAATATGTGTCCAGTGAAAAACACTCATTTCCTCATAACAACCATACTCTGCTGCTGTCTGCCTGTTTCTGAGTCAACAGCAAAATTGGGCACACTGCATTATGTGCAGTTTATATCAGCCAAACTATGCTGGTAGGCAAAACAGTTAACTGCTCTTCAAAACCTGTTCCTAAACTGCCAGAGCCTTTGTTAACCCATTCGGAACTTTCTGCTGGAAAGTTGCAGCTTATCAGAAAATGCTCAGCAGGGTAAAATCTGAAGGAGCTCAGGATGGCAAACAGTGGGAGGTGATTTTATGAAATGCCTGGGAGGAATGCTGCCCTCTCTGTTCCCTCCTATAGTACACCCTTTGTTGATGAAGGCTGCCTTCCTTTTGTTGGTGTTCATTGTAGAGAGAAATGCACTAGTTATTTACTGGTGAAAATGAGATGGCAGTAACAAGCAGTGGAAGACAGTGTTGTTTTTCATTTTGCACTGATGCCCCTCTACAGAGGCATCCATTTCTCACATTAATCTTCTGAAAGCCTTTATTGTCCTGGCTTCCTGTTACAAATCAAGCTGGTGATGGCAGCCCCATGAAATCCCATTAGCATACTGAGAGCTGTGTATTACAGTACCAGGCAATAGAGTAAATGCAGAACAATAAGTATAATAGGGAATGTATTACCACAAAATTAAATAGCAGCTCTGTTACTGCATAACAGTGCCACAAAGGTATCTCCTCCCCTTCTTGAAAACAAACAAATCGCATTTTAGGAGCTCAGCTCCACTGCGAAGTGAAATCTGCCTCATACAATCTAAGGAAAACAGAGACACCAGAGCATTTCCAAGCGCCGTTGTGATCTGCTTCCTTGTTCACAGATCCAAATCTCTTTGAAAGACTGACTTCAGATATAAAAAAGTCATCTATTTTTGATCGACGGATGTAACAGCACCTTGGAAACTCCTGAACTTATTTTAGAGTCTTACTCCTTGTTTCAGTGACATCGGTGGCAGCACATGACCATAGAAGGGAAGTTGGCCATTTGAGGCCATGCAAGAAACAGCCTACGGTGACTGAGCTGGAAGATGGCTGGATCATCAGCATATGCTAATACATCCCTAAACGTGGATAGTTCTCAGGGCAGGCGCCTGTGTGCTCTCACTCTAGGAGGTCTTAATGGGCTCAAAGTAAAGGCGCATACAATAGGCAACTGCAAGCCACCTGAGCAAAAATGTGCAACTCAGATAAGGAACAATCCTTAAAAGGAATTAGCATTTACCTTTGCCTTAGTAAGTGGTTGTAAATGCCTCTACAAAAATGTGGATTCCCACCATCTGTCAAATATGGGTGTGTTTAGAGGTGGGAAAGCAGCTATGCTTTTCCAAAATGAAAAGGATAATAAATTTGAAAGGCTTTTTTAAGAAAAAAAAAAACACAAAAACTGTCAATCATCTTAAAAGCAAATCAGTCTAGCTATTGGCATGTTGTTTCTGATGACAAATCACTTTATGACTTTAATTCGAAAAATGGAAACGGCAAGTCTGTAATTTCTCTTCACATGCCAGATGTAAGGTTTCTGTATTAGTAACTTGAGATGATATAATGACATCTATCTTCCTGTAGTAGTTCCACTTCTCAGTGAGGCAAGCTGGTCTGAGGGATCCCTTAGACCAGTGGGTCTACAGTGAACAGTGGGTTCTGTCTTTGCAGATAAGCCTGCAAAAGTGGAATTAAGTCTTTCCTGAGAACATCTCTCCAAATACTTGTATTAGGACAAACATTTACAAGTTTTGTTCTTCAGCTGAATGTAGTTGAAATGGACTGTTAATTAATTTATGAGGATAAATATTAGTTAATGTACTTGGGTATAATCACCTGTCAACTTATCTCAGAAGTTCAAATAATAAATAGAAAAAAAAAAAAAGCTGAAAATATATGAAAAGAGAACATGGTTTGATTTCTATGCATTCCTTCCTTCCTGGTTCAAGGTAAGAAAAATCAAGGAAGCTCTTCATGAATTAGTCTGAAGTTGGAAATGGACAAGGAGCATGAAATCTGACTTTGATGTTTAAAGAAAGAAACGTTCAATTCAAGTGTTCAGTCTGAGGTTTGTTTGCATATGAGAAATGTAAGTGAGAACTGACACAAAGACAGGCATCTAGCTTGAGCTAGATTCATATACGATTTCTGAAGGCTCCACCTTGTCCCAGAAGAATCATGGTTGTACATATAATAAGCATTTCAAATGGTGCATATGGATCTTGTTATACGAATATGAAGGAACTTGCTAGGATTTCCCATTTTAGCATATCAAAGGAAATGACCACATGGCTTTTAAGTAGGTGCACAGAACATGGATCGGACTGTTTTGGTTGATAAGTACAGAAAATCACACAAGAGAAACCTAAATCACATAAATTCACAAGATTTCTACCTCATCTGCCTCCATATCACATACCAAATAAAAAATTCCAGCACTTTAAAACAAATGAAATATCTTTAGCAGAACAGACGACAATGCTAAAGGGCAATCAACAGCACAACTATAGGTAGATTTTCAGATCACCATTAGCAGTTGTTTTTCTCCCATTCATGCCTTACATCTTGTGAAGGGCTATGAAACAGAATGATAGCACTTCCTGTTTACCTGCCTCTTCAAACTCACCCTCTCAGAAGATTCCCCTTAGATAACCTTTAAGTAGCTTCTGAATCATCCCAGGAAGTAATTATTCATTGCTAGCTACTGCGTGAAATTATTCAGCTGTCAACAATTTGGAAGTTTCCCCTTTGTTACAGTGTTCTCATGCTTTCTAGTGTGTTAGTTATAGTCATTGTGAGATGCGTCCTCCAAACATCACCAGTGAATCTGAGGAGATAAGAAATATTCACATGAATTGTGCAGTACTAAGTAGTAGTGAACACCATAGAGAGCTGCTTCTGGGAGTTCTGTTACAGTTTCACCTGACACGTGAGGCTGAGCATTCCTCAATGTCCATATTCCTCCTCATAACATTTTAAAAATATACATTCAATATAAAAGCAAAAATACTAGTGTGAAACACAGCTTCCAGTGTGAAAAAAACATTAACTAATATTTTAATAACACACATCTATTTCTAAACCTCTTCAAGAAGGCTTTATTACAACAGTAATCCACTCTGTAATACCTTCCCCTGGTGCTAACAGCAAACCAGATGAAAATCATCCCAGGGATATATCTGAGAATAACTTGCTTTGAGCATGAGCATATTACATTTTATGACAGGTTTAGCTTCTTTTATAGCTAGGCTAGAGAAGATCTCCAACAATTAAGGCATTAGTGCCCTGAAAACAGATGTGATGCACTGAAGCATCACTTGTTAGGTGTTCCCTTTAGTCTTCCTTCTCCTTCAGATCTAATAACAGTATGAAATTAGCTATTCTTCTTTAAAATAAATAAAAAATAGTTTGCAAGTGACACTACTGGCTGCAGGCACTAAGGAAATTCTGTGTATTTGCCTAAGTGCCTCCTACTAAACTGGCTGTAAGATTCTGCTGTGTAAAGCCATATTGAAAGAAATGTTTCCTACTCCACATACCATAAGAAAACCTAGAAAAGCATTTAGGGAATTAAGATAGGCTTTAGCTGCATAAATATAAATTGCTAAAATGTCACACAGCTGCTGCCTAAATCCAGAAAGTACTCAAGATTTGAGCACTGCACTGACACAAACCTCAATTTACTGTCATTTCCAAATTGACTGGAAAGTCGTGACAGTACCATGTAGCAGTTTATTTCATGTCCAAGCCCTTCTGAGCCCTGCAGTCCAGATCTATGGTCTTCTTAGTGGCTCAGTACAATCTATTTTGAGGGTCTATAGTCCAGACAGAGTCCTGCAGAAGGCTTGACCATTGAATTTGCCCTAAAATATTTCAGATGAAGAATGGAGCACACCACAGCTCTTGCTACCCACAGAAGATCCATCTTGGTTCCCTCTCTGCCTGAAAATATAGCAGATGATCTATCTGCTCAGGTCTTCCCATTCTCTCCTGATATTTGTCATACAAGTGCAGCCTTGATTGTCAGTTTTCCCTGTTGCTGTTCCACTGAAATTTAAGTAAGTTAAAGTAAAGTAGGAATAGCAAGAATGTCCATCTGTCATACCTAGGTTCTAATCTCTGCTTCACTGACATCACATATATTATCAGATGACCATTTACAATAAATTACAGCTATGCAAACTTTGACAGAGTCCTCAGGGAGGAGGCAAAGGAGCCCAGGAAAGATGAACATTCTTCAAGAAAGAAATTTGGAAGGCACAGGAGCCAGCCAAAATACAAGTCAGCAGGAAGAAAAGCCTGGCTGAATAGAGAGCTTTGTCAGGAAGTAAGAAAGAAGATGGTTATGAGCTTTGGAAGAAGTAACAGGTAACTATGTAGGATTACAAAGACATTCTGAGGTTATTCAGGGAGAAAATTAGATGGGCCAAAGCCCAGCTGCAACTTAACTTTGCTACTGCAGCAAAAGGCAATAAAAATGTTTTTATCATTGAATAAATAACAAAAGGAGGACTAAGGAGAATTTCCATTCTTTATTGCATGCAGTAGTAAACGTAATGACAAGAGATGAGAAAAAGAATGATGCACCTAATCTTTTTATTTTACTCAGTCTTTATTAGTAAAACTATGGTTCTTAGAGTTCAAAGACAGACAGGGAGCAGAACAAAACCTTTATAATCCAACAGCAAATGATTAGCAAACTACTACACTACTTGACCCCCACAAGTCAGTGGAATTGGACAAGACGCACACAAGGGTGCCAAGCCACTTTTAATAATTTACCACCAGTCCTGGCACACCAGGAAGTCTCACTTGACTGGACACCCATCTACAAGTACAGCAGGAAGGAGGATCCAGGGAAATACATGTCTGTGTATCTGACCTTGGTTTCCGAGAATGTCATGGTGCAGAGGATCCTGAGTGTCACAACATGGCATGTACAGGACAACCAGGTGATTAGATCATATGGTTTATGAAATGGAGGCCCTGCCTGACTAACCTGATTTCCTTCTGTGACAACATGACCCACTTAGGGGATGACTGAAAGCCTGTGGATGTTGTTTACTTGGACTTCAGAAAGGCATTTGATATTGTTTCTCACAGCCTTCTCCAGGACAGACTGGCTGCTCATGAACTGGATGCTGCAAAACTACTTGGATTGCCAGGCTCATGGGGTCATTTTGAACAGATCTGGTTGGTGGCTGGTCACAAGTGGTGTTCTCCAGGGCTCAGTATCAGGGCCAACTTTGTTTGACATTTTTGTCAATCATCTCGATCAAGAGATGGAGTGTGCTCTTAGTAAATTTGCAGATGACACAAAGTTGAGCAGGAATGCTGATCTGCCTGAGGGTAGGAAGGCTCTGCAATGGGATCTGGATTGGCTGGTTCCATGGGTTGAGTCCAAGCACAAGACGTCAACAAGGCTAAATGACAGGTGATACATTTGAGTCATAAAATAAAGACTATCTGGAAAGTTGCCCAGCAGCAAATGACCTGGGGACACTGCTCAACAGCCAGCTGAAAATGAGCCAGCCAGAAGCATACCCAGGTGGCAAAGAAAGCCAATAATATCTAGGCCAGTGACATAAAACACGTGGCCAGCAGGACTAAGAAGTGGTAGTCCCCTTGGACAAGGTGCTGATGAGTCTGCATTCAAAATATTATTTTCAGATAGGAGCCTTTCTCTACAAAACAGAAATTGAATTGCTGCAATACATTTAGAGAAGAGCAGTGAAACTGCTGAAGGGATTAGAAAATAAGAGGGAGCTAGAATTGTTCAGTCTGGAGAAGAGGAGGCTGAGGGGAGACCTTACCGCTCCCTGTAACTACCTGAATGAGGCTGTAGCCAGGAGGGTGTCTATTTATTTTCTCAGACAGCAAGTGATAGGACATGAGGAAGTGGCTTCAAGTTGCACCGGGAGAGATTCTGATTTGATGTCAGGAAGTTTCATCATAGCAAGGCTGATTAAGTTTTGGAACAGGCTGCCCAAGGAAGTGGTGGAGTCACCGTCCCTGGAGGTATTTTAGGAGACTTGTGGATGTAATGCTTAGGGACATGGTTAGTGGGGAACTTGGTAGTGTTAGGTAATAGTTGAACTTGAAGACTTTAAGGGTCTTCTTCAACCTAAATGATTCTAAAATTCTATGATTAGTAGGAAGATCTTGTAAAGTCGTGAGAAACCTTATTAAAAGACCATTTAAAGTAAAACTTAACCAGGTAGGAAGAATTGGCTTAAATGCATGATTAGCAAGGCAGACTGTCTTGTCTAAATTCTTGCTGGTATGTTTGTCAGGAATAAAAGACTTTGAGGAATTTAATTACAATGACCTATATTCAGAATGTTCATTTAGTTACATTGGTCCAGCAATTAGAACTTCAGTGGGTGTCATCATATTGCCTTCTCTGCAACAGTCAGTGAGGTGAACTTTTCTAAGTTGCTTCTTCTTGGGATTTTCTTATTAAATTCAAGAGTAACAAGCAAACAAACAAATTCACACATACATGATTTCCACGTGTTTTTTTAATACTATCCATCACCCCAGAGTTCTGCCTGTGAAAATGTCACCTAGATCTCAATTACACACCCAGAGCATTGCTGTGATATTAGGAAGACTACAAGACCGTGTTTGTAGCATGGGTATTTTGCATCCATGCTCTGGCTTCTCTGAGGATTTTCACATTTTAGTGGAGCTTGAACGTACATTCAGAATCTGGTTCTCATTTAGAAACTAATTTTCATGGCTGATAATTCCTACCTTTCATTAGCAGGCCACTCATTGAGAAGGGTGTTAAGTTTTGCTGAGCTCAGTTCGCTCTCTGTATTTTTACAAAAGTGTAGGTTTTTTTGAGAATTCCCTGTTTCGGTAAATTTTTCTTTTCTTTCCTTAAATGCCCTGTTGTTTCTAGTTTCAGCCAAAGCAAACAGAAAAATCCTGCAGAACATAAAAGTCTAAAGTGGTGTTACTGGTCCAGAAACGTACAAGTCTGTCTCTCATCCAAAAACATTTAGGCAAGTTTGATAATGTGTCGAACTGAAATGTAAACCTGTACCAAACTCTGTGCCAAGACGTTATTATTTCCAGTATTATCACTGTTGCACTAATGTGCTGGAGAACTTCACTGATTTTATTCAAGCTCATTGCGCCTGCAGTTCTGCTGGTCTGCCTTTTGTAAGGCTTTCACAGAACACGATTTCCCTAAATTTGCTTAGAGGTGCCTCAGTCAGTTATTGCTCCTGCTCTCTAATTCCTTGGAAGTGAAAGTCTGCTCTTCTGGAATGGTTCCTTTGTCCCAAAGAACATATTCCCAAGAATATATCAAGTCTATGTGATCATTTTTGAGGAACAGCCCCAATCCAAGAATACTCTATTTATTGTTTTATCCTGTCTGATTTGCTAACATTTTCAAAAGATATGGTGACAGAGAAAAGGGGAAGGTGACTGTCATACTTTTCCCCAAGGATTAAAAAAAAAAGGATCAATGCAACATGAAAGGTCAACTCATTACAGGTTTCTCAGGGTAACAATTCAGATCCTTGTTTGTAAATGAATTATGATTTCTAAAATACTTCACTGCTTTTTATGGTGATTCCAAGTAATTAGAAGTATTTAGTCACATACATATATGTAACTAAAGGTAAATACTTGTATATATTTAGTTAGAGTATGTAACTAAACCTAATAATTATATAAGGTGCTTTGTTAAATACATCAGGTGCTGTGTGATTTTTCTCTCTGGGCTTTAGTAAAAGGGAAAACACAAAAAAATTGCTGTATTTTTTTCTTTGTTTTCTTTTAATTCAATTCTTATTTTATTTTAATCCCATTCAACTTTCTTCTGAATGAACAAATTGACCCACAGAGACCTAAGAAAAGAGAGACCTGGACAGAATGGAGAGCTGGGCAGAAAGGAACCAGATGAGGTTTAACAAGAGCAAGTGTAGATTCTTGCACCTAGGGAGGAATAACCGCACGCACCGGTAAATGCTGGGGAATGACCTGCTGGAGAGGAGCTCTGAGGAGAGGGACATGGGTGTCCTGGTAGATAACAGGTTGCCCAGGAGCCAGCAGTGTGACCTGGAGGCCAAGGCCAATGATATCCTGGGGTGAATTAAAAAGAGAGTGACCAGTAGGTCGAGGGAAGTGATCCTCTCCCTCTACTCTGCCCTGGTGAGGCCTCACCTAGAGTATTGTGTCCAGTTTCGGGTTCCCCAGTACAAAAAAGACAGGGATCTCCTGGAAAGAGTCCAGCGAAGGGCTACAAAGATGATAAAGGGCATGGAACACCTCCCTTATGATGAAAGGCTGAGAGACCTGGGGCTGTTCAGCCTTGAAAAAAGAAGACTGAGAGGGGATCTGATTCACGTCTATAAATATCTGAGGTGTGGGAGGCAAGGGGACAAGGCTGAACTCTTCTCAGTAGTGTGTGGTGATAGGATAAGCAGAAATGGCTGGCTTTGCAGGGAGGTTGATGATCTCTAGATCATCTAGATCTTCCAACCCCTACAATTCTGTGGTTCCGTAATCTTATCATTGAAATATTTTGCTTTAGAGTACAAAGTGATTATGCTAAAATGTTTTTTAACGATAGAAAATTTCATTTACCAATCAGTTTCTAGTGTTTTTAGTTAAGACTGCATTTACACTGAAATTTGTTACCTTCCCTGTTCAGTTGTCAGCAGCTTCTATTGAAACTTAACTTCTGCACTGATTTCTGCTTTGGTTTGTAGGAATATATTGGACATCAAAAGTCAAAGCACTGTGAGAAAACAAAATACATTCACATTTTTCATTATGGAGAGATAGACATATGACTTCCCTTTATTTCTAGAACAGTTCTTAGTTTCAGTTGAGAAAGGTGTTATCAATAAGCCCTACAGACAGCGTAGCTATGAAGTATAATTTTTTATAAATTCACATTTTCTCCCTATGTGAAATCAAGTGATCTGTCTTACTTTCAACTCAGCAGATTAAAATAATCTCTTAGGGTCCTACTGAGAAGCACTTTACAAATATTTCATTAAGCTTATTTATATAAGGCTTCACTACTGGAACCTCTGCATCTATAAGGCAGCACCTTACTGCAGCTTAATTTAGGGATTTTTCTTTCCCTTTATCCAGAAATGGTACCCACAAAAATAATGAATGCTTCAGTCAGAACTCCCACAGTTCCTCATGAATACCACAAGGACCTTATTGCTAATTGAAGAAACAGATAATACGTGTCTTCATTTCAGCAGCCTTTACGTATTTTAGGGATATTTTTCATCAACGTTCAAATATTTTCTGTTTGAAATTCTACATGATTTAATGTTTCCCATTTGGATTGTTTAGACTCAGCTTGAAGAAAAAAAAAGGGGGAAAAAAAAGTAATAGCATTTATTTAACTCCTGTGTCAGTAGTACCAATTAGCTACGTGCATTTTCCATCTGCTTTCACTAAAGAAGAGGTGAATAGCTGTATCCTACAGGAAGACAACCTGAATCAGCTAGCAGAAATCATCAAGCACCTGGTAATTTCCTGTCACTAGCTCTGCCACTGCTGCAAGCAGCATATCAGAGTTCTAAGCTAACTTAGAACAAACACTTTGAAAAAATGCTTTTTTGCTGTTATTCTGCTTCCTCTTAGTAAAATCTCTTTGCCTATTGATTTAAGTGTTTGGGGGTTATATTTTCCTTTGTGTGCTTTCGATTGAACTACATAATGCCAGATTTGTGAAAATTTATGGGCCTCATAGCCTCCTAAACAATAAGTACACCAGACTAAAGCTGCAAATTAAAGAGAAACCAATTATTTTCTTTGGCACACTCTAACTCTGCTGATAATTGGTAATATATATTGTCTTGGGTGGTTGCATCTCATCTATTTATTTGCTTAAAGCATTATCTACCACTTTGCCCTTATGCTTCAGATTATACCATACAAACTTTCCCATTCCTCATATTTGAAAGGACGTATTATTTTTTTTTCTTAAAAAAAAAGAAAAAGAAGAAGAAGAAGGTAATAATACATAGACATTACAGAACTTTAAAATACTTGATTAGCTGACTCATGCACCTGAGAGTACTGATGTTATCAGATACACCGCATGAAGCTCATCTGGCCGTTTTGTTGCTCCATCCTGCTGAAAATGTTGACAGAATACCATTCCTCTTGCACATTGTTGAAGAAATTTGCTTACTCAGGTTGGCTTTCTGACTGAACTGGTGGAAGGTTTCCAAATAGGTAAAACTGCCTGTAGCATTAAACAGAGTGAAAATGTTTTCTGGAAGTGACAGAACTACTAAGAAATTTCTTATCTTTTTAAATCTTGGGACCCTAAAATGTTGGCTGATTTTGAGAAATAAATGATTTTAAATGCAGTAGATCATTTTTAAAGTAGCACTAGTTGTCAGAATTTAAACTCATGCTCAACATCTCCAGAAACAACAACATGAAGATCTTATACACATATATAGTTTGGGGCAATATGCATGTCTATTTAAGTAATTTCAGTGCTGCATTTCACCAAGAGTTTGTGCCTGAGTGAAAAATGGGCCACATGAACTTCCTGCCCTATTAAATTTGCTGATACTATGACTGTGGTCTTGCAGACTTCTGAGTGCAAGACTGTCTTCTTCATATTATTGTATGTTTCAAGATCTACGTTTCTTTTGGTTCCAAATGGTCCCAAGGCTTTTTCTTTCTTTCTTTTTTTTTCCTCAGTTTCCACAATAATCATCACTAAAAACATCTGCTGCAGCATATGGCTTATACCGTGCATCTCGTGTGCACTGTGAGAATGCAGTCAGTTTTGTGATGTGTCTATTCCTAGAAGTGGGGAGAATGTTTGAGTAAGCCTTCCCTTACACTCTATGAAAGTCTTTACTACAAAGGTTTGTTCTCTGTTGTCTTGTCTGGCCTTTATGGGAAAAAAAAAAAAATCATGAAAAGAGCATGTAGCAGTGAAGCTAGCTTCTGTGTAGGACTGCAGGGAACAGACTTACAGAAGCAATGCATGTGCAGCATATCTTTGTGACCTGGTATATCTGCTAGATCAGCTCACGCTGGGATGCATGGAACAGCAACAGACACTTTGTGTTGTTTCACAGAGAATGAGATATTTTCTGCCAGAAGTTTACTGTTACACCTCATTTCTACACAAAAGTCTGTGAATCACACTGTTAGCAGGGTCAGAACTAAAATCACTATGTGCCTTGGCTAATTGCTGATGTTCATCCTGTGAGACCCACTCTTTGTAACTTTTCAAGGTACCATGTAAGTTTGGGGTGAACAGTTTATTCTCATGCCTGTTTCTGTAACTGTCCCCATGTCTACTCCTCAATTTTTCCTTTCACAGTTGAATGCCAAACGATTTTTTGGTCTCAGCTTAAGGAAGAAAAAAAATAGCATTGCAACTCTTTATGATGTTTAATTTATGATGTTGTAAGAAAAACTGAATAATCATATTGGGATGGGAAAAGTATATATTACTGGCGTTACTCAACAAACTAGAATTATGATGATGATTAAAACTCGCAGCTCACAAAACCTTCCCAAGATGAAAAATAAAATAAAATAAAATAACTATTTTCTGAGTTCTTGTATAGTAAGTTTTTCCAGCCTTCAAAATTCCCACGCATTTACAACTATTAATAAATCTGTGCTTTTTTAATAGCATTTATCCAGGTCCCTGAATGATTATCTGTAAATAAGATATAGAAGTGTCTGCTTTTTAGATCCTGAATCACGAGGTCATTCTATTACAAGATTTTTTTGAAGCACAGTGTAGAAATACACGGTCTGCAAGTACCTTTCTTCCTTTTAATCCATTCTGTTTTGCATGTATCTCCTTTCTGTTTTTCTCTTATAGGCAATTACCCCTGACAATAAGTATATCCTGACAAAATTATTCTATCTGAGAACCGAAGAATAGAATGGGAGACTCTAGAATTAATATTCAGAGAGAAGATAAAATATCCATAAATGAAGGGCTAAGATGCAACATATATTCTTCTTCATTATTAGAGCTATTTGTGCAAGGTTTATTCTTGACTCTCATTCAATATCTCCCAGACTAGGTTTAGCTATATATAGGTTCCTGCTTCAAAAGATTTATAATAGGCTTGCCATCTTCTATAAAATAGGATCCAGAGACTCTACTTTTGAAAATCTGCACATATTCAGCAAGCTCCCAAGTCTCACATACTTGCCTTAAACACTTCCCAAACATTATTAGTCTCCTGTAACAGTGTAACTCTTTCAATAAGACTATTTTATGACAAAACCTCTGATAAGACCTCTCAGTCCTTCAAGCTTTGTCATTATCGCCACTGCTATAACTGTACCTCTCTATAACAAACAAATTGGCTTTTGAAAACTGTTTTAGATTACTCAAATTGTCTATAAGGCTTGTACAGTATGTCGTTTATCTACACTGGATAACAAAAAATGGTAACAAAAAAAAAAATCCACATTTTTTTGACTGAGGATATGTTTTTACAGAATCATTTGTGTTATACTGGCTGACTCATTGATCTAACTAATCGTCATTCACAATTCATGAACAATAATTCAGGTTAAAAGACTGAAACAGAAGGAGGCATATTATCCTGCATTGCTTTTGTAATAAAGCAGAAGGACTGAGACAGTGTTGAACTAAACTTAACTTTGTTTCTTTCAATTTACAAATCCAGCCATTTTACAATGTTTAAACTTCGAAGATTTGGTGAGGTACAGAGGCTCATAATCAAACAGTGCATGTAAGTAGATGCAAGGCAACATTATTTTGATTCTATAATGCCAACTAGTTAAACACTACTATACAGCATCAGCCACCAATTATTTTGGTATTTCTGATCAAGTGTAAGGCTCTGCTGAGCTAGTTGTTGTACCAATAGGGAAATATTTAATGTCTTTCCTATCAACTAAAATTCTTTTCATGCACTCCCCATGGTTACTGCCAGGTTTAATGCTGGAGGCAGCAATTACAGTCCCTGAGGAAAGGTGAATAGGAGGTTCCAGAGTGGAAGACTGAGCACCCAGAGATGTACCTTATACTCCCTCCTGCTACAGCCATGCAACCTTTGTCCTCTAGGTACTGGAGAGCAATGGAGAGAGAAGGTGATAATGAAAAAGAGACAGTAAAGAAGCGAGAATGAGAAAAGGGAGAAAGGGAGGAGAAAATGGCTGTTTGAAGAGTAGGAGGAGTGGTGGTGAGGGAGGGAAAAGCAGCTCTTAACAGCAGTCAGCTAAGAGGAGCTGTGCAGGGGAGGGAAAAAGAGCAGCTTAAAGGCATTGGTTTGAAAACCATAGGTTGTGGTGTGGGTTTTGAAGTGGTTCTTCCTTTTGCTGCCACTGTGGTTGCTCTTGCTGCTTATACCTATCACTCCCAAAAGTCTGAAGGAGAAGGCAGGTTTTGCAGTATCACTGGGAAAGTGTAAAAAAAAATGGACAGTGAGTGGTCTGAGTAGGGAAAAGGCAATTCTTGCCTGTGATGATGTGCTGAGCCTGTCCTGCTAGCAACCCTGTCATTGGAATCACCAGAGCAACAGCCAGAACTCCTCCAATCATCCCAGCAGTAACATGCTGTGAAGTGCTGTGCATGGAGCTGTGGTCTCTTGGACAGGAGGATCTGTGCCAGATATCATTCAGTGTCAGTGGGAGTGCATGATGGTGGATGGAAGACTGTGGTAGCTCTGTGAGTAACGCTTTGTACTGGAGAGTTCACAGCTTTGTCATAAAGGTTTCTTAAGGATGAAGCTGACAAGATGGTGCTCAGTGACTATTTTCAGGCCTTGCAAACACAGTGGATTCAGGATGTATTTGTGTCAGTCAACCAGCAATATCTTGTTTGTTCTGCATGAATTATTTCCCTTGTTTCCCAAGTCTTCATGCATTTCCCGTTTTAGCAATATTATATAGGCAGAATCACTGCTATAAAAGAGTTCCGTTCTATTTATCAAAGCAGTAGAACCCAAACTATATCTTACCAGCACTGTGTAAATGGCGAAGACTAAAAATAATTCAAATTAATTAAAAAAAGATGAGAATGTGAATCGATTGTTTCCCCTGGCTGCAATTTTTTCTTATAACCCTTTATGCACTTGCTTGGAGCACTCATGTGAGAAATAATGCTGCTCCTTGAATCAGTTTTCCAAATTCTTTTCAAGCCTACTGTGCACTCCAACCTTTAACGACAAGCACTTAAACAAAATGCACTGTTCCACTGGATTTACTGTGAGCCTCTTAAGAGATTCTTCTGGTCAGCAAACTCACTTGAGAGCTTGACAATCTAGCCTTTTTTTAAGTTGAAGAGGAGCTAATTTAAAATCACTGGAGAAATAAAATGTAGGAAATTAAAGCCACAAATCAACACAGTGCAGGTGAACAGAATGAAATGGCCATTGATTTAACTCATATTGTCTCCTCTCATTATGGATATGTCACTTCCCTTCTTGCCTGTACATCTTTAAGATTAAGGGGAGGTTCAAGAGATATTTGGTATGCATAGTATACATACAAAATAATCTTAAAATATTTTTCCATAAATGCCTCTATCTTACTTCACATCACCACAGGGAAATAAATCAGAACAAGCTGTATACCTACACTGGCTTCCATGTAACGTGATTTCCAATGAGCTCACCCAGCAGGAATTAGATAGTAATAGAACTATGTCTGGATATATTTCTTCTTTTGAAACTTGTTACAGGCCTATTTTTTTAGGCCATAACCCTCATATAGTGGTACTGAAACTAGTTACAAACTTGCTAAATCATTTTGGATTTTTATTTTTTTTAAAGCAATCTTCAAAGTAGGCTTCAGCAAACTGAGGAAGAGATATTGATGCTATCTATGCCCATTTCATCTTATAACTCAGGGTTGTGTGGACTCACCTGAGATCAGCTCATTCTTTCCCCTAACGGAGACTGCAGATGACATCTCTCACAGCACCACATCTACCAACATGTCAGAGTTCACTGCATTTCTGAATGATACATCTCCCTGCTTCTATCTTGTCAGCCTTGAGCTTGCCTCCTTGGATTAGCTGCGTGAAGGGCAGCAATGGCATAAGAGAGTGGTGGAGATGCAAGGGCAGCTATGCTCTCGCAGGGCCTGTAAACTCTGGGCCTTCTGGAGAATGGTTCTAAACTAAGATGGGAGACTTGGGTTAGATATTAGGAGAAAGTTTTTCACTCAGGGGGTGATGACACACTGGAACAGGTTGCCCAGAGAGGTTGTGGATGCCTAATCCCTGAGGGCATTCAAGGCAAGGCTGGATGTGGCTCTGGGCATCCTGGTCTAATGGTTGGAGATCCTACCCATGGCAGAGGGGTTGAAACTAGATGATCCTTGAGGTCCTTTCAACTAGGCTATTCTATGATTATATGAAAGGACAGTGCATTAGTCTAGCTTGTACAAAGCACCCCTCTTGATTTGTATAATCTTATTCTCTTTCCTCCTCCGCCTCCTGGACCTGTTTATCCAGGCTTTAACCCAAACCAAATTAGCCTCCACATGCACAGCCTTTTCTGACTGTTGTTAATCACTTGGTCCTTTACAAACTCCAGCACTCACTGCCCACACCAGCTTTCTTGGGCCAGCCTTCCTCAGTTCACCTGGATTATTACCCTCTTTGATCTGCCAGGGGACCTGTTGGTGAGATTGTCTTTCTAATACATTTTGATATAGATATGTCAGGATAGCAAAACCATGGCACTTGAATTGTTTAAATCAGACAAAACACTGTTTAAAGAAGTGTGCAAAGACCTTTCACATCTATTTTCCCATAAAATATTCCAGAGACAGAACAGACTTTGCAATAAGCAGGAGAAATGTAGAAGTGTTGTGACTCTGTGACTAGAAATAACATGCAATGAGAATTGTTCTTTTCCCCGTATCTACTGAAATGAGAGTAAAGCAATCATAAATATGTTGTCTTATTGAACAACTGATAAAGATGGAAGATATTCAGCCCTGAGATCTAGTCACAGCCTGTCAAAATTACACACAAAGGCTTTCATAAAATGCAAAACAAAAACTATAAACCACATGTAGGCCTTTCGGTTTCTCAACGCTTTTTGTTTTGTTTTTCTGTACTGTGTACCAACTTCTCTGTAAAGAATAACCTTATATTTTATTTTCTTTACAGTAGACTGAATTTTCAAATCATTTTGCAGAAAAAGAGATTCCTGGCTCCTTAAGCACCTCAGCCCTGAGAGATGCACATGGTGACCTCATGGTGCTATCTTGAACTGCTCTGTGATAACAGCCTCAGTGAGACCTTGCTGCTCTGATCTCAATGGCAGCATGAGGTAGACTGCGGCAGCACTGGGTTCCCTCCCTATTTCCAGGGGCAGCCTAGAGAAATACAGCTGAAACACAAGCTTCCCTTTGAATTTAATGGATGAGAAGAGGTTGAGGGCAGTCTTGCTTGCATGTCTAGCTTGCCTGGCTGCTGCTGCCACTCTATTTATTAATTCTGCATTCAGTATTTTATAGGCACCATACAATGCCAGCTGAAGGTTACCACAGTAAAGTAGTAAAAAAGGATAAAGATTACAAAGCCATTGGCAGTTTATTTTAATTCAGCTAGAAAGAGTAACTTGTGCTTTTATCATCCTTTGTATCTGGCAAAGGTTAGAGTTTATCTTAGTTTCACAAGCTGCCAAAATGCTGAGTAGATCCTGCCATTGTCTCAGTGAGCACTGAATTGCATATTAATTGAAGATCTAAGGTTCTACATCAAACAGCAGAAGTATAACCAAACACTGTAGACCTGGGACATGAATGTCTCTGGAGCTAGATGGGAATGTTTGATTTAACAACAGTATTGTTCTGCCCCTTTAAACACTTCCAACAGAAATGTTACTAAACCCTTTGAAAGTTTGTAGTGTTTTGCTACTAGCTGTAGTTAAATGTCTTTCTGGAGGTCAGTGCAGCTTGCTCACATTCTGACCATATCCAAATGACCTGTGCCAGACACAGCCCCAGCATCCCAGCTCCCAGGGCTACTGTAGACTACTTATGTCATGGAGATTAAACACCGCTCCTCCTACAGGGCCTATTGTATGCACACATGGCCATGTTATTACCTTACTGTTTCCCAATAAAACAAGAAATGAGTTGAGGGCCTAGAGAGGAACTACCTCATCTTTTTAGGATGTGTATGAATGCTGTAAGAGCAGAAAAAAACTCAGAAAAGAGGAAGAAACCTAAACCAGAAAAGGAACAGTGGCCCGCTCCTTGAATAAACCAGGTAAATTCACACCATCTGTAGTGAACACAATGATTCAACATAATGTGTGAAGAATTTATACCAGCCACAGACAAGAACACATCTCCTAGATGTCGCTTTATGCGTGTTCATAAAATGGAGGAAGAGAGAAGTGAGCATCTATCCCACCTGAGATACTAATCATATACTATAGAGTTGGACACTGAGAATAGTGCCAAGGAATGTAATTGATTCAAATCCAGAAAATAAACAGGTATGTTAATGATTATAATATATCTGAGTTGCACAAATTGTTCTAACAATTGTCTGGATAGGGTTACCCTTTGATAAAATCTCACATTGGATCTGGGTCCAGCTTTGCTGCTCAGTTCTGGTCTGAAACATAGAATCCCAGCATTTATAAATGTGGATGTTCAGGTCTAGCCTTTGTTGTGTAGATTCTTCATCCAGGGAAACACTGTGAATGAAATAACATCCACAACAACATAGAGGTAACAGGCAGCATTCAGCATCATACTGGTTAGTATGTTATTAGCTTTAGATACGAAGTCACAAACAAAGTCATAGCACCTTAATTGCATACTAGATTTAAACATCTTTCTCTGGATCTAACTCCACCTGGCTGCCACACGTATATTATGTATCATTTTCATACATTATTTTGCTGAGTAAATCTCTTCACAGCATTTTTCTCATTACGGTCGTAGTGTGGAAGTTAAACAGTACACAAAAGTAGACTTGCAAGTGTAACTAATTAGTGTAAAGTAAGTAATATGTAGTTTCAGTGGGCATTCTTTTAACAGAGAATGCAATTTTCAGTAGGCAATGGAGCAATTTTAGGTGCAGCCCAAAATGTCAGGAGTCAGACATTTGAGCAGGAAGGAGCTTACAGTACTACCTTAACGTACTAAGTAGCAGTCATCATTTTAGACTCTGAATCCTGCAAAATGCAGCCAGAAAAATTTGCATCCCAAGATTGGATATCATCCAGAGAAGATCTTCAGGCTCCTAAAACTTCCTACAGACTCACCATAGCAACTTCTGTCTCTGATTCATCCATACAGCTGCCTTCTCTCCTTGCACTTTAGGGGTGTACTCATTGATACCTTTAAGCAAACACAAAGGGCAACTGACTCTTAAGATAGCAAAGAAAGGATTAATGAACAAAAAGAAAAAAAAGACTCTATTTCCCTATTCCATACACATACTTTAAGTAACAGAGGTTTCTCGAGTTTCTTTCACTTCTTTTCTCATGGGCATATAACTGATCTATTGTAAAAACTTTGTCCTACAGTCCTACAGCTATCAGAGTTTGAGCAAAGAGGTCATGGTTTTGAATAATCACTTATTACCTGTGAGAGGTGAAAGAAAAAAAAAAAAAAAGAAGCAAAACAAACAAACAAAAACCCGAGCAGATAAGACAGGAAAGTTCTGCATTCACATAGAAATCTCTATCTCTTTCTCTTATCAGTTTTGATTGTTCCTGTATTTCACTCCATTCTTCCAGATGTTGATTTATTTGATATTTACTATTTATACACACTAGCATTTGACATACTATATGCTATAAACAAATCATGTTTAGCACTGTTGCTGGAATGTAAGTTCCAGAAATAAGAAAATATGTGTGAGAGCATCGTCTCTCAAGGAGAAAGTTGTAACGTAAAATTGAGTCCTTGAGGTAAAAGATACTCTTTGTGATTTATCTCTATGCGCAGAGGTGACCCACACTCCAGTCTCATTCTAGGGCTAACACAAAAAGAGAGCTTCCTAGTTAGGTCTTCCAAGACAAATTACAATTCCAAAGGAAAGAGCAGCTTTATTCACAAAATGGGTCACCAACAACAGCTGGAAGGAAGTGTATCAAGCTAGAAATATGGAAAAAAAGGCAAGTAAATTTACTGAGATCTCCTTCATTATATACAACACAGAATCTCCACCCTCTCTCATTATTTCTGAATTAATGTGTAGCTTTGCTTTTCTAACATCAGCTACTGAAATTTCAGTTACAAAAAAAAAAAAAAAAATTACTTTGATGTTTAGTGTTGTTTTTTTCCTCCAAGGGTGCTCCCCAATGTACAAAATCAACACAAAGAAATCATAACATCTTTTACAAAACTTCGCCAGCATGTCACCAAACATACTACAAACAAAAACAGAATACTTAATCTCTCTTTTTTTTTTTACTTCCTCATTTGCCACTGAATTAATTCAGTCCTGATCTTCCAGTCATATAAATTGAAGACTGTTAAACACATGCTGAAACCTTCCCTTCAAATTGTTAAAAAACAGTGAGGTGCTCAGTCTGTTTGGAGAGCACAGTTAGGTGAGAGCCCCACTTGCGCAAAAATATGAATCTAGCATTGGCCTATTCTTCAAAAGTGCTCTCTTCTTTCAGCCACAACATTTGCTAACATGTTAAATGCACCTCCCAGCCTGCATGCAACCCAACAGTGTAGGTGGGGTGTTTCAAAGAGATGGCCAGTTTTACTTAATTACCTGTGCAGTTATACAGGCCAAGCTATTAAGGCTAATGGAGTTTCCTGTGTCACACTGTAAACTCATCCATAGGAGACATCGGTCTGCTGATCTAAACAGCTGGTGCATTTTGCCTGTCGTCCAACAACCAGTGGGCAGAGAAAATGTGACAGCAGCAGACAGTTTCCATTCACTGTCCGCTGCAACGCAGCACTGTTTCTAATGTTTCTCCATCAAACCTAGAGGGACACAGGGCATTCCACTATAATGCGGCGGTGGCTGTTGTGTTTCAGCTTTGTAACACTAGCCATTTGTCTGTCAGTACAGCTAACACTGTTTTCCCATCCCAGATCTGGAAGTTCAGCCTAACAGTTCAAAGTTAAATGTGGATCTGCAGGATTCCCCCAGGTTTTTTGCAGACACATATGCAGCACTGGAATATCCAGCTTGCTTGTTCTATTGTATTTCTTTCCAAAGAGGAGCTCTACAGGGACGTTTCTTTGGCTGCCGAATACTCTGTGTTTTCTGTCCTCACTAATCATGCATACTGTGCAGTGTAGAGTTTGAACTGCTAAGCACACTGTGATTCACATTCTTATGTGAAAAAAAAGGAAGGACTGTTGCACTTCACATCAAAATCAGTTAGTTTGTGACTGCTGCGACTTCTAATGATTGATGAGCGCTTTGGCATGGTTTCTGTTTGGAAAAGAGAGCTTTGAACTGGTGGATGAAATAGAAAGAGGAAAGACTTACATAATGGGCCCATCTCCCCTAATCTCCTCACCAAAGAATACACCAGGAAGAAAAACAAGAAGTCCCTTGTAACCCTTGAAGCGACAAGCGCCTTGTTTAATGTATTCAGTTAATTATTAGACCTGAGCAGACCAATATAAATCTAGCACAACAGTGTGCAAAGTCAGCAGGGGGTCTGAATCCTGATGTTATTTTTCCCACTGCTAAATAAATCATTCCAGCCACCAGCTTCAGAAGCTTATCCTCATTAGCATGTATGAAATGAGTGGAAGAAGCACTGGGAGATTTATATTCAATTTAATTAATAAGAGACGACACTAATTTCTGGAAGAGAAAGGCAGTATCTATAGATTCCTGTGCATCTTTTACTATTATTAGAGATATAAATCTATCACAGTATAGAGACCTTAAAAGGAGCCCTCATCATTTTCTAATCCTACTGACACTCATTAACTAGGCATTTTAGCAACCTGAATATTATAATTTGCCACTATCATTAAGGTCACTGTGGAGTTTTCATTCTAAGCCCCCTACTTACCAAGGTCTATAACTCTGCAGGAGAATTTAAGGATAACCACATACTGCCAAGTAACAACTTTTGCAGTTATGGGACTATATTTTAAATTCTGGGCTGAGCAAAACAAACAAACAAACAAAAACAATTATAGTAATAATAATAAATTAAAAGAAAAGAAAAAAGAGCAGCACCATAAATAAATAAATTCATCTACTGGTGTCTGACACCATACAAACAATCCAGGTAGAGCCACTGTGAGAACACTTTCAACCAAAGGCAGGAATGGGATATTCATTTCATTAGTGGGAAAAGGTAAGTAATGTGTGTCTTGTCTAGTCCATGGTACATGATACCACACAGAGTGAGGTCATCCGCAGTTCTGCCAGTGACTCTGCTGAGGCTGACAACTGAACCAGTTAGGACGCACAGTCACAAACTAGCTAAGGATTCTGCATCCTGGGTGATAGACTGGTCCTATTGAAGTATCAAAGTGACAAAACTCCTGAAGATTTCTGTAGGGTTCTTTACCCCATGTGCTTTAGACCACATCAAATATAGCTTATTATAAATCAACTTTGATTTTGTACTGAATTGAAAATCCAAATTACAGATTTCAGTAAAATTAAGGCCCAGGCTAAAACATAATATGCTTAAATCAATGATTATGCGTGTGTAATTTACGTATTTGACATAGGATATAAGTAGATACTAAAATGTACATATGTTTTCTGCTGATTTTCTGTGAACACTAACACATATTCCACACAGGGTTGAACATAAAGTCCAAGCAAAACACACAGGAAGTCCCTTCTAAATGTGAGGAATAATGCTGTCTTCAGGACATCCCAAACAAAGAGTTAGTTACCAAGAATACTGCTATAAATTATGCCCTTGGCAGTAAGTCATGAATTATTTTCAGCTAATGGGAGTTTCATCACGAATAGCACATGAATTAAGATAGCTGTGGTTTATGTCACGCAAGTAGATGTTTTCTTCCACATTTCTTCTTCAGAATATATTATCACTTCTGCAACCATGTGGTCTCCTTTTCTACCTACTAAACTGCCAGACATGCAATGATAAGTGCATCCCAACACACTATCTTTGGTGTGAAGGTTTAGAGGAAGGACGATTTGATTTAGAAACCAAATGTGTCTCCCAGCTATGGAAACCCCCTCCATGGTGAGTCAAGCAGGCTTCTCCACGCAGTCTCTGCACGTTCTCTTGCCCTTTGTTTTGGATTAGCTACAAATCTTCCAAATGGCTTTTACTCACTTCCTCTGCATTTTGCTGCATTAGTATCAGGCACAGGGGAGTGACTGAAACTTACTTGAGCAGAGCTGGAATTACTAGGCTGTGATTTACCTGGGACAGTCACACCCAGGAGAGGCTGAGCAGCTAATGATTGCCAAGAACAAGCAAACACAGGAAGTCTCCACTCTCCTTCCTTCATTCCCTGCTAATAGCACAGGCTTCGTTAGCAAACACTTTTTAGCTCTAATAATCACAAGGAAACTCCAGGCTACAATCAGCCCAGAGGTCAGGGAGGGGTTGCTTCCATTACATAGTAGTAATGTTGTTGTCACTGTCATCCTAAAATGGGCCAGGAGCTATCACCTTTGCATACAGCAGGAACCATCTAACGCTGCAGGTATTTGTACCAGCTGTAGAGCAACTTTTTGTGGAGGAGAGGCTTGTCAGAAACAAGTAACATTGTCAGACTACAAGCAGCTATCTAGAAAAATCCAGACCACCAAATCTGAGTCCACAGAACTCTTATTATTACTCTTACTATTATTACTTTCCCTAACATACTGCAATACAAGGAAAAGAGAAAGAGAGCCCTCTCTGTGCCAGTTAGGTGAACTATTGCTAGAACTATCATCATCGCAGCTTTGGTCTTAAAAAGGGGATTATGGAGAAGCAGAAAGGAAAATAACTATTTTCCTTTCTATAACTATTTCTTGAATAACATTGTTGTGAGATAAGGCATGCTAAGAAAATCACTGACAAGACCCCCATCTGTTCCCCAACACATCCCATTAAACCCACACTGAGTCCCAAAGGACAGCTCGCTCGGCATTCTGCAGTGAAGAGGAATTGCTTCCTGCAGCTCCCCATGAGACATGAAGGATGCTGAGTCACGTTGGGGAAAGGCATGTTTCCCCAAGCCCTCCGCTTTTGTCCCACACACATCTTTGAGCCAAGTGGAGCCTATCTGCACATCTCACCCAGAACGGTTCTGGGTCTGCCCACTGCCTGTTCAGAGCAATCCGCTCCCCGACCCACACACTGGATCACTGTTATTTCTTGGCTACCCTATGTCTTTTCTCAGTCAAAATTAGGTCCAAATAGCACACTGGGCTGTGTGAAGAGGGGACCAACACAGCTGAAAATTGTTTTGCCAAAGGCAGGACATGCTCTTTTCTTTCCAAGTACTCTGTCTTGCCTTTCAACAGATTCTTCAGTCACTTTTCTGTGTCTTAGCAGACCTTAATGCGCCCAACATTAATTTCTCCTTCAGAATGTAAAAATATTCATGTACTCTGATTTAAAAGCAAGTGTAAACATAGAGTAATTCAACGTCTCATTTACTGTTGTTTTAGTTCACTGATCTCACACAGCATAAAACCTGACTAAAGGATCATTTTCCATCACCTGCTCATTTGTCAATGTTTAACCAAACCCATTTTTTTCTACATTCCTTTAAGGCATCTCACTAACCTTGTACTTTCCTTCTTCTTTAGTCCCCTTTCTTCCTTTCTCCTTCCCCTCATTACTTCTCTCTGATCTCCCTCCCTCCCCCCTACTGCACACCCTGATTCACCAATTTTCTCAGCCAAAGCCTTTTCCTCATCTTTTCCATTTTGTTTTGGATGCTCTTTTTCTCCTAGTCCTCTTCCTCCCTCCATCAGTTGCAGACCCTTTCTTCTTCACACTGCCATCAATCTGTGGGTTAAGAAAAAAAAATAGTCAGCTGGATGAGATTTAATGTTATGAATTAAAGCATGTGTGTTGGGGAGGAGGCTGGAATAAAGCCTCTTTCTTTCAGCTAGTGAAACCATTAAAGGTTTCTCTTTGGTAATACTGCACTGCCTGGCAATTCCACTTACTGAGTGCTCCTAAGGGCTCAGTTCAGCTGAAAGGACACTGAAAGCAATGATTTTGACTTATTAAACTAACCACTTCTTATCATTTTAAATTGGATTTGCTTTCAGTCTGATCTTCTAAACGTAATAAAAATGTTTTTATTTTAATATTGACTTCTTCCAGTGCTGTCTTTTCACTTATGGTAATCTTACATTTTCCTCAGTTCCTCCACCTAGATCTGAAATGTTCATTGCCGCACTGGAAGCCATGGCAGTGGTTCAATTTGCACCACATTTATCCACTGTAAGAACACAATCGAAGCCGAAGTAAATCTATTTTCTCAACATTTTCCTTAAGCTCTTAAACAAAAGCCTGATTCTATGGAGTCCTGATGAGAACAGACGATTTACCCCTGGAAAACAGTATGAATTTGGCTTAACTTTCCAATCAAAACTAATTTTGCATGTTTCCAGGGAGTCCCTCTACACCTCTTTCCTTGCCCTGCAGACAGCTCAGTAGTTGGAGTCCAACCTTAATAAAGACAAACAGCAGCTGAGAAACGTAGTTTACTCTGGTTCCTCACTGTATTCAGAACAGATGCAATGTCTACATTCAACAGTGGGAAAGCTGGAGTATTAGAAGGCATTTATGAAAAAGGGAATTTAATAAAGAGAGAACAAAACTTTGAACTAAACTGCTATGAAGAAAGTGAGGTGCACGCCACTTTTTCCTGTAATGAAACTCAAGGGAGAGGTACTCTGGAAAATCTTTTAGGATTGTCCCTTGACAGTTTCTGATTAATTAATTTTCCTCTCAGAAGTTCTAACTAGAAGGGACAGATGTGAGATCACAGAATCCTAGAATGAATGTCTTGGGTTGGAAGGGATCTTAAAGCCCATCTAGTTCCCTGAGCAGGGTTGCTACCCACCAGATGAGGCTGCCAAGGGCCTCATCAAGCCTGGCCTTGAACACCTCCATGGGTTGGCCATCTACTGCTTCTCTGGGCAGCCTGAGCCAGCGCTTCACTCTCTTCTTAGTAAATAATTTCTTCTTAACACTTAACTCAAATTTACCCTCTTTATTTTAAAGACATTCCCCTTTGTCCTATCACTATTATACTGGGGGCCTCAGGCCTGGATGCAGCACTCCAGATGGGACCTCATGAGGGCAGAGCAGAGGCAGACCATCCCCTCCTGCCTGCTGCCACCCCTCTGTTGATGAAGCCTGGGGTACTGTTGGGTCTTTTGAGCTGCAAGAGCACACTGCTGGATCACGTCCAGCTTTCTATCTATCAGGACCCCAGTTATCCACCAGGACTCCCACATCATCCACAGATAATCCACATCCATTACAAGAAGTAAGCTTCCCTTTATGGAAAAATCTGATAAAGTTCAATAGCAAAGAATTGCTCTGCCTATGGAATTCAACAGATCAGTTCTATTCCTGTTACGAAGCACTATAGGGTAGTTAAAAATTATCCTACAGTCCTTTCCCAGTGAGATTTGTCAAAACAGATTGTAAGCAGGTGGAATTGATATGGATGCACGGACATTAATAGGATTATGTTAATTTACACCACAGGAGGATCCGACCTATATGTGTTAGAAGTAATCTGATAACAAATCTACGTAAGTTTCCATTAATTTTAAGAGTGTTAAATTCTACACCACTTTCCCATACTGATCTTCTAGGCTAAGTTTTGTTTTTTAATATGGAACCTTTCCACCACATGGGCCACTACCCATGCTATTCCCTTCTTATTTCATGATCATGTAGCAGTCTTCTCTGGGAACTAGATGACACAGTGCCATGTGAAAGTCACTCAAAAAAAAAAAAAAAAATTTCTTCTAATTTTTCTGGCGCAGAATAGCAGGGGCTGACCACTGCAACTTCCTGCATAAACCACTTGGTCCGCAACATGGTTCACTTTCCAACATCTTCCATAGTTGTAAACATCACCCTGCAGAGAACTGGCACAGACAGTTTACCAGAACCCATCTTCATTGGATTTCTAGTGAATATTCAGGACTACTTCTTTGAATTTCACATACTTTGGGCACCTCTACTGAGTGTACCCCAGGTCAGCCGATGGTCACCTGCTTATCTATGCTTTAGTGGAAAGATATGCAAACAGATTAAGAAAAGTAAATCCATGCATCCTATCCAACAACACTAAAATCAGTTATTTTTATAGGAGCTTGGATACAGAATGATTTTCGCAGGGATTCACAAACCATTAAAAATCATATCCACAGAATAAACTCATGGCCTACCTGGTCTTAATTTAATCTCATTTTATTTGTTAACAGTATCTGGAAAATGTTATAATCCTAACCTATGTTCCTGACCCTGCAGGAGCTGCTTGGAAAAAAAAAAAAAAAAAAGGCCATTGTTCTCTTATGTTAAGAGACCAAGCAACAGGCCCATGCTGTTTTTCTTTAACTTCATGCCCAAGAACAGCTATGTGCAGACTAAAATACTGCCCACTTTCAACCACATTTTTAGAGTACAGCTGAGCTTGGTGAATTCCTCAGAAGCGATTAAAATAAAGATCTTTTCTCTGCGTAGGAGAAATTACTTTGCCAGGCTTTCAATAATGTTGCCTCTACAAAAATCATATTTACAGTTTGATGAGCCTCCGTTGTTGCTGTGAGATTAAAGTCAGTGCTTCTTTATATTAAGATAAATCTGCACTCAGCATTTTATTTTTATTTCTGGTAAGGTATAAACCCACAGCAAAGGCATTTCCTACGTTGATGGGAGAGCGAAAAAGAAGCCCTTCCTAGCACTACATGCTCTGAGTGCCTCCTGGACATCAAAGACATCAACTACCTTCTTTGGGGCCTCTCATGTTTCTCATACTATTCCGAAATCCTCTGCTTCACCGCTCTCACAGGTTGTTTCTTCAACGTAAAACTCTGCTGTGCTTCCAACCTCTGTAATAGGAAATAATAAATTGAATCTAATCACAACAAGTAATTCAGAAAGTGGAGAATGTGACAGAGGAAAACAATGAATGTGGAGGTGTTCAACAACTGTGATGCATCACCATATCTGATATACCAAATCCTCAGTACTTCCACAGAATTGGTAGAGTGTGCATATTCAACGTGGGGCTCAATCATTGCTTGGAATCAAACTTCACCCAAGCCAGCTAGACAGAGCAGCTGCCTGCAGCCAAAGAGACGCAAGTGCCCTTTTCCAGCACAGGCCAGGCACCCCACCAACACCAAGTCAACACACTGTACGTGATTAGGAGGAAAAGGCAGAGACAATATATTCATGTCAACTCAAGTTAAATCTTCGGTAGATATCCTGTCCAAAGAGCTGGAGCGCATGGAAGAACTCTATGACTCGTGCAAATTTTTCAGATAATGCACAGCTCCATGGAGACCTCAGCAGGAATCCCTTACCAGATGGAGACTGGAAAACCCACCGATGCAGCTGCCAAAGAACAGTCACTGAAAAAATATGCTCCCATCCATAAGGGTAATAATTCCCTTCCTCAGGCTGGTGTGAGTAGCCCACGGTTGTTAACTAGTCTAGGCAAAAAACAGATAAGGTTGTGTTGTGTTTTCAGAAAATCTGACAGCATGGAGAATTGAAACTGTTCCACAAAAACAGCCCAGTATAACGTGTTGGGAGAGAAAACATGAGGACAGACTGGGTACAGAGAGAGAAAAGGGACAAGGAGTCAGGTGGAAGAAAAGAGGGCTGTTTTTTAAGCCATGAACACACGTCTGATTTAGCAGAGTTTTTCTAGTAAGTTTAGAACAGAAGGAGCAGTAGGGGAATAAAGGACAGGAGAGCTGACTGAAGTTCTGGCAGAAGGATAAGTGAAAACGGTTGCAGCGTGTGTTTTAAATGTTGAAATAAGCCAGCACAGCCTTGGAAATTAAATACTGAGAAAGTAGATGAATGAAAAACACTTCTGTAAAGGAACCTCAACAGAAACTTCTCACAACTGGTGCCATAGCTTATACCAATCTGTAGAACACAGGATTTTCCAGTGATTTCTGCTTCTTGCATAAACTAAAAATCTAGAACCTATTTTTCAAACCCCTAAGTACAGGGAAAAAAATGGTCTTTGTCAGAAAGCCTTTCTGATTAATGAAGAAATCTAAGTGTAAAACAAACTGCTCAGTACTGCCGAAATATTTGTGAAGTACTTGAAGCACATAACCAGGGCTCGTTCTAGATCTGCTTACAATTCAAACCACATCAAAGCCAGTGGAAGTCCTGAGCACCTCAAAATGTATGTAGCAATTGAGGATGACATAATGATTGAATGTCAGTGTTTGGTACTGCTGAATGGATACTTCCCACAAATCCAGACAGTGTTGTCTGTGTTCTCATTTCCCAACACAGGGAGACGTACTATGAGATGATCTGGAGCTTCCTTTGGGAAGAAAAAGGGTTAGGGGTCTTGGCAAACCAAGGTCCATTCAATCTGGTGTATCTTCCTGACACATGTTTGGGTACCTAGAAATTACTTGTACTAGTCCAATTTCTCTAATTGCTTTCAGAGCTAGCTTAAGTTTGTTTAAATAAAATTTATCTGCTCCCAGCAATTATTCTCTTCAGTGCAGAACCACTTCTGTTTCAGATTTTCAGGGCAAGGAAGAAAATATATACGAAATCTTAGATCCTTTGGTTAGAAATCATCCTAAGTATACATTCAATGTAAACTGTCTGAAAGAAGAAACTTTTCCTCAGTTCAGATGGATGTTTTCCCTTGTAATCTAACAACTATAAATTGAACGAATGTGTGTAATTTTAGATCACAAATCAAATACTGAACCAAAACCAATTTATCAGAGTCCTTTCATTATCTGAAAATAAAAGGCAAGGAAAACAGCTGCCATCAACAAGGAATTACTTTAATTTTAATGGCATACTTTGTGGCATGACACTAAATCCCTTTGCTCTATCTGTCGTTTCATTTCTCTGGTTTTGATAAAAACATAATGATAATTAAAAAGAAAAAAAGAAGAAAAAAAAGTATATATCACGTTAAAGCAATTGCACTTCTAAGCGATTCCTGCGGGCAGCAGATACCTCCACGTGGAAGCACCAGAGGCTCGCCTCGCAGCTTCAGTCCAATGAGACGTAAAGAGTGGAAACCGATGTTATTTCACGCCACGGCCAAAGAACAGCTCTGCCTCCGAGCTTGCAGAGGTCAACGCGAGGGGGCCGGAGGGCCAGACCCACGCCCGCGCGTGGCAGCCGGGGGAAACCGGAGTGCGGCCGGAGTGCTGGGATGACCGCGGGCGGCTGCGGGAGCGCGGCCGCGGGGCCGGGGAGGGAGATTAACGCATTAACGCCGCTCGCTGGATCGGCTCCGAGACGGGGATTAACGCAGCGAGCGGCCGCCGGGGCGGTATTTGGGTGGGAGAACGGTGGAAAGAGAAGAAGACGGCCGAGATCGGTGACAGCGGCAGCTGCAGCCGCGGTCCCCTCGGGGACGAAGGGATGTGCCGGCGGCCACCGACGCTGCCCGCCGCCGCCGGGCGCTGCCGAGCTTTCTGCCGGACGGCACCTGGCGGCCCCGCGCGCCCGGCCCCGCCGCGGAGCCGCAAGCGCCCCGCTGGGTCGCCCGGGACCCAGCCTCCGCCAGCAGGCCGAGACGCTCGTGGGCATCCCTCGGCGGCGGGAAGCGCACGCGCGGACGCCGAGCGATCGGAGGCGGCGGCGACCGACAGTGCCGGCGGGGATCCCGCTCCCTCGAAGCGCAGCGCAGCGCCGCGGCGGCGACCGCCCCTCCGGCGGCACGGCACGGCACGGCACGGCACGGCACGGCACGGCACGGCACGGCGCGGCGCGGCGGGAGGGCTGGGCACGTGCCCAGGGGCGGGGCAGGGCGGGGCGCGGGCGCCCGGCGCGATCCAGTCCGGGCTTTGTCTCCGCCTCCGGCGGCGGAGCCGCGTCCCAGGGGCTGGGAGTGGGAGCCGGGCGGAGGCAGGGCAGCGGCGGCGGGCGAGCGGCTCCCAGTCCAATGCCCGGCAGCTCGGGGCTAGCAGCGACTGCGCCTTCTTGCCGCGGCACGGCGAGCGCCGGCAGCCTCGGAGTTTTCCTGGAGCAGCCTTTCGCACCGGGAGCACTTTTGGTAGAAGGGGAGCAGGACGAGACCCCGAAATGACTTATCTCCCGAGGCACGGCTGAAGGGGACTTACTGGAGTGGAATCGTAGTGGAATTTGTGTTTGGAGAGGAGTTGCGAACGCTTTTTTTCTTTTTTTTTTTTCTTTTTTTCTTTTTTTTTTTTTTTAATATATATATTTTTTTTTCACTCCTGTTCCCTCTTTTCGCCCGTCACTGGAAATGAACAAATTGCATTTGCAATTCAGAAAGTAGAAAATACTAAATACTCCATCCCCTGGGAAGCACATATGTAGTAATGACAAAGGATTGCAAAGGAGAGAGTGGCTCCAGTTTCCCAGAGAGATCCCCTTAAATGGATTACTAAATGGGACACACCATCAGCTAGTTCTGTCCTCTAGCTGCCCAGATACATGCACCGAAAAGGTACAGTACTCCCCGTCCGTATCCGACGTTTTGGGTTGCGTGGAAAGATTGCGCCCGGCCGGCGGAGAGCCGCGGGGACGGCGGGCGGCGGCTGCGGCTGCTCCGGCAGCGCCGATGGCAGCAGGCGAGGAGCCGCCCGCAAGTGCACGCGTTGCACTCGCCGTTGCCACTTTCCAGGCATCTCGTGGCTTCGCCTTTCTTTCCCTTTTTTTTTTTTTTTTCCTCTTCCCCCCCCCCCCACCCTCCCCCCACCCGTACCCCGAGCTGCTGAACGCGCCGGCGCTCCCCAGCCCACCGGCACCGTTTGCATGCACGGTGTTCGGGCTCCTGTCCGCCTTCTCCGGCTGCCGGCCCCGCGCCCAGTTCGCGGCGGGCCGGCTGCAGGGGAGGGGAGGTGGGGGGGGGGGGGGGGGGGGGGTGAGCGCGGGGCCGGCTCCGCGGTCACCGCGCGGGGCTGGGAGCTGCTGGGGTCTTTGTTACAGGCACAGTGCGGGAGCTCCGTGCAGAGGCGTAACCCGCGGTTTCCGCTCTCCAGTGCGGGGTTGTGGTGCTGTCTTCTGGTTTTGCGGGCTCGGGGATGTGTTTCGGGGTTTGGGTTTTTGTTTGTTGGCTTTTTTTTTTTTTTTAATGTTTTAATTTTCAAGACCGATAGAGGCCGGCCACCGAGGAAACTTCGGTTTCCCCCCGGTGCTAGCAGCGGCTTTGTTCGCGACGGCGGGCCGAGGCCGCAGGCTCCCCTCCCCACCGCACCGGCCTCCGTCCCCAGCAGAGGGGCTGCGGGCTGCCCGGCTGCCGCGGCGGGGAGAAGGGAGGCTGCCGGGCACGGCCCTTCCCCGCCCCCTTCCCGGGAGGGTGAGGGCTCGGTCCGCCGCTCCTTCGTTCCCTCTCCTCCTCGGGGAGCCGAGGATCGGCGGAGAAAGTTTTTCTAACGGGGCATGCCGACGCGAAGGAGCTGCCGCAGCCACTCTCGGAGCTGGCCCGGCGCAAGCGGCTCCAAGTGGCCGGCAGCGGGCAGCTTCGTGCTGCTGTTGAAGAGGAGAAGACGGCCCCGCTCCCCACGGCCCCGTCCGTGTAGGGACTGCGGGCGAGGTGCGCTAGGAACGCGCCGCCTCTCCCTGCACCGGTTCTGCCGCTGCCCGGGGCGAGGCGTGGTGGGAATAGGCTCGGGTGGTCCCCCAGGCGGCCCGGGGTCAGCGCTGCTCCGGGCTACGCCGCCTTTCCCGCGGAGGGTGGCGGAAAGTTTGGCTGTACTTTGCGTCGGAGAAAGTACCTGCGAGAGCTCGGCCGTCCCACCGCCCCTCCTGCCCGAGGGAGGTGCTTCCCGGGCTTCCCGGGGCGGCTGCAGGCGGGGGAGCATCGTGAACGCGATGTCCGTGTCCGTGTGCCCGCGGGCCCTGCGAGTGTCCTGCCAGCCCCGGTCCGGGAGAGCGTCGGGCTGAGCTCGGCAAACGGGCGGCTGTGTCCTTGCTAACAGCTACAGAGGGAAATTAGTTCTCCATCCCCTCTCCCGAGCGAATTGATGCTTTTGAAGTTTGTAAACCTTCACTCGGGTGCCGAGGCTTGTGAAGCACGCATCTTTAGTTGCTGCAGACGAAGAATTCTTCGGCTAAGCAAAGGCTTTCAGTGGTCTTGTAAGAGATGGTAAAGCACGCTAATTCCTGACTCTGCAAGATGAACACTTGGTCCATTGAAGGGGTGGACACATGGACTATGGGTGTAAATAGGGAAAAGCGTATCTTCACAACCATTTTCTGCCACAGGGCTGTGTGCAGCGGCTTACTAATTGACATAGATGGGGCTAACTTTTGCTTAGTATTGTCTGGCACCCCTATTAATTATTAAGCTAACCTCAAAGATAATGAGGAAATCATGTCTCTTGCTACTTTACCTTTGCAAAAATTATGTGTGTGCAATTCAGTGAAATATTCTCATGTCAGTGTTCTCATGTTTACTTGCCGGGTAAGTCCTTTGCCATCAACGTGAGAAAGCCCGGCAAAGTGAGGTTGTTCTCATCATAGAACTTAACAGAGATTTTGACGAGTCTGTGCCACCTCTCTGACAATAGGATTTATGCAGCTGTTATAATGTTCAGGGCTTCCTTTGCCATTTGTTTTCAGGCAGTGAAATGATCCTGCTCTGGTTAACTTTCGTTGTTTTTCTGTTTGTTTGTTTGTTTTTAATGAAACTAACCTAGAGTGTTGTGAGAAACGTTGGGTCTCCTCCAGCAAACCCTTTTATTTGTGGAATTGCCTAGTATGCGTTTGAAAGTAAACACTATACTGTCAGTAAGATTGGGGAGGTTTTGACACTCTTTAAAAAAAAAAAAAAGTGCAGTTGCCAAAGCCTTTCAATGCCTAGGGTGTAATTTGGTCTTATCCTGAGATTTAATGCAAAGAGAAAATATACTAACCCTCTTTAAAGCCAAACAGTTTCCTATGCGTAAAAATGTTGATCTTGGTTCTCTCCCACTCTTCATTGAAGAAAATCTCAGGCTTTAAAGTAAGTTTATCTCAGGAGCGGAACGTCCAGATGAAGTTTCTGCCTGAATGCAAAATGAATTTTAAAATAGCAATTAATACCATAAAGTATAATTGCACTGTTTGCTTTTCCTGTGGTGGGAATCGAGTGCTTGAAGCATGGATGAGTACTTAAAAGGAAAACTAATCATATGGTCACAGATGTTCTGTATATTCTCAATTAGTCTACATCAAAACTGTTATTCTTACTTCCAGTGGCAAAACCAACCTTATGAGATAAACTTGTAGTTCTTGAACCAAAAAATAGCTGGACGCTAATGACTGTGAGAAACATGTTGATCTAACATCTCCAGCTGCTTGAAGATGGAAGTGAATATTAACTATAGCCCCCTCCTAATGTTTGCAAATTAAGGAAAGCAGATATTGCTGTTTAGAGTGAAGAAGGAGTTAGGTTGGATTGGGTTTAGGAGAAGTCCTTGCTGACTTTTTTGAGGGGAGGGAGGGAAGTAGAGAGATCAGATTAATGACCTGTGTTAAATCCAGAATAGAACTGTTTGCATTAAAAAGGAAGTAGGTTATTGTGAGCTTTCTTGTGCGTGTTTTGTGAAAGGAAGGGGAAACTTGTCATCTTGTTTTGAAGAGCCATACATAAATGCTCATGAAAGGAGTTCACATGGTTTGCAGCAGGAGAGACATAAAATGTTTTCAGATTAAATTGACCTGAGCTAATATATGTCTTGCATCCAACTTGTTTGCAAGAACGAATTGTTACCCTTCCTGGTCAATTGCTTTGTGTATAGTATCTGATTCCCATGCACTACTCCAGAGTGCTGTACAGAAACAACAGGGTAAATTCTGGTAAATAAAATTCTATTCTGTTAGGCACAGCATATGCTGAAGAAAAGTTGAACTGTACTAGAACAGAAGTTTTCAGTATCTTAATTTGATACAGATGCTGCAGTGTTTTACCTCCTACTATTCATTTATTAAGGAGGTCAGTCTTTAGCCCTTGTCCTTCCCGGTCTTGCTTGCCCACCTCGTCACTGCTTGTTGGAGTAATTGGATGAAATGAAAGGCAGTTGCTGAAATATTACTCAAATAAGGCCACTCTTCCATCGTGTGGCTCCCCCTGCTTTTTTCTATGCTTGGTGATGACTTGAAACTGTGGTCTGAGTCCCTTTGTTGTGAATCAAACTTCAGCGGTCAGACTTCGGTCTGCATCTTCTGTACCAAGCAACATCCAACACAAACCTGCAGAAAACTGTGGCAAGCATTGTCTGGGCAGGGAAACAGGAAAAAAGAGAGGAATAAGCAATACTTTCTACCGCTGACCATTTCACCAACATTAATTCTGTGCATCAGACCAACCTGATGTGCGTGATGAGTGGGGTAGTATTAAGAGACAGCCAGCGGTGGAGTCAGGTCCTGCAACACGGAGCAACCAGAAACAGGGTTTAGTGACAAAAATAAGCAGCTGAGAGAAAAAACTCAGGCCTGAAAGCAAAAAGTCTACATGTGCGTATTTTCTTTTTGAGCCTGTTACATCCATCTCTTAAGTAAGGAACAGCTTGGATAGGTTCTGCAAAGGCAGAAGTGCACATCCCGGTTGAAGTGCGAACCAAACAGGTCAGGGTCTTCATTTCCTTAATGTACTGCCTTCTGAGAGAATGAAGCCATGGAAATAGCTGAATGTTAATGTTTAATACAGTGTTAAGGACTATTTAACTGGTCGGGAAATGAGTCTTTGAGTTTGGGTCTTGACTACGATGTGACAATTATGGCAGCGCTGCTCAAGCACTGCTTTAGGATTTAAAGGGAAGAGTGCCACCTACTGTGTTGTAATTATACATATTGCATGTCCTGCATGTCTTCTGGAGTTCCCAAGGTGCCCACTTGCCTCTCCTGTTTTACCGACTGGATAGGAAAGAATTCGAAATTCAAAGTGACATGGGAACTGAATAAAAGAAGAATATCTTGTAACATCAAGATATTCAGAAAGTCTTGGAAACAGTTTATTAAAAGACATGTGGAGATGTGTTTGCTATTTTTGTCCCTTCAGACTTACTGAAGCTGTTACCAGTTAATGGTGGGTGCACAGGAAATAGGAAAGGGGATAGGAGTCTGTGCCACCCTGCATAAATTTAGTCTCAGCTTTCATGAGCCATAGGAACATAAATGAAGCTGCCAGATTTATGTCCTGTGGAATCTAAAGTTTAGGTCCACTGTAATTTAAAAATAAATAAATAAACCCAGATGTCACCTTTTGCTAAATAGCTTCTAAAAATGAAGAAGAAAATCAGTAAGAACGCACCATGAATTCTCTCATAATTCACTGCGAAAAAAAAAAGGAAAAAGAAAAAAAAGAGAAGAGAAGAAAAAAAGAAAGGAAAAGGAAAGAAAAGAAAAGGAAAGAAAAGAAAAGGAAAGGAAAGAAAAGAGAAGAAAAGAAAAGAGAAGAAAAGAAAAGAGAAGAAAAGAAAAGAAAAGGAAAAGAAAAGGAAAAGAAAAGAAAAGGAAAAGAAAAGGAAAAGAAAAGAAAAGAAAAGAAAAGAAAAGAAAAGAAAAGAAAAGAAAAGAAAAGAAAAGAAAAGAAAAGAAAAGAAAAGAAAAGAAAAGAAAAGAAAAGAAAAGAAAAGAAAAGAGAAAAGAAAAAAAGAGAAGAAAAGAGAAGAAAAGAGAAGAAAAAAGAAAACAACTTCTGATAGTTAACTCTCTCCCAGTATGGAAATGTAGTTACTTGTCAGCAAAAAGAAGGGGTGTGTTATACCCTGTATGAACACAGAGTCATTTCTGCTTGGAAAGAATTTCCCCCGGTCCCCAAAGTGTTTCTGTAGTGGCTGAAATAGAGATGTAAAATGAAGAAGATAAACCAGCTATTAGCAGAACTGCCAGTTGCTGTATCTCTGGAGAGAAGACATATGGTAATTCTCTGCATTCTGTGATGACCTTTTTGTTAAAAGTATTGTTAATAATAGGCATTTCTGTATACAGTATTTATAACAGATACTTAAAAATTCCTTGAAATTCTTATTTCATGGGCTACCCCAAGCTTTTTTTTTTTTTTTCTTTTAACCACTGCAGACTTTTAATGAGGAGCTTCACACTGAAACACACTTTTACACCGTTCATGGTGTACTGAAGGTAAGCACCTCCAGGGCAAGTGCCCACCACTGCATGTACACTGTTTTCCCATTGGGAAGACTTTGGCTCCTTCTCTGCCTCCCTCCTTTCTCAGGTGCAGCCATGCCTTGGCTGCATGGTTGTACCCTTAGTACAAAAAAAAATAATAATAAAAAAACATTCCTGTACATCTCTCATCTCTGTAGCCTTTTGTGAAAACTGAATGTTGATGCAACTGGAAATAAGGAATATTTTTATTACATCATTTCACCTTAATCTGAGACCATCTAGTGGATGGGGAGTATGATAGTAATATTTTTTTTTTTTTCTGGAGATACTAGTGGGAGTTTGATTATGTGCTTCTAAAAAGGTATTCCTAACCTGTCATCAATTTTGCCATGACCCTAACCGACTTGTGGGGCCTTCTAGTAATGAAAACGCATAGATAACGTAATAGATGTAGTAGGGAGTTCCAGTTCAGCAGATGGAAAAAGTGCACTCTTATGTGAATCCCCAGCACAATGGAGAAAAACTGTGTCCAAGTATGTTCCTGCCTGCAGCAAACATTCTTTCTACTTTCTTATCTCCATCTACTCACCGTCACTCAGGTATTCTATATGTTGAGGATTTTTACATATGGCTTTGATAATCTGGAATATGCTGGAGATGTGCTGTATTTGTTCCTTCAGTGTTGTTCGTGGACATTCATCCATTGCTTGCACCCAGGGCAGTCATTCTTTGAGATGTTAGTGAGAATTTGTACAGTTTATAGTTCTGTCAATTATCTTCTTTTAGAAGAAAAATAATGTGGTTTTGTTAATGCCTTTTGAAATCTACTTTTTATTGGTAGATTGAAATGGATTTTATGCTAATTCCTTTCACATTCCTGAAATATGGCCTAGCTAGGCACTGTCGCTGGGATCTTCATCAATTAATCATGGAAGCTGCTTTCTTATTCGGTTGCCATAGTTTCAGTGCCTCTGATAGTGTTGGGGTGCCTTGGGAAAGGCTTGAGATATACTTGGACTTGCAAGCCTTGCAGTTATTTTGGCAGTGGTAGAGCTCTGAAGGAGTAGAGAACAGCATCCAGCATTATTCAGAGTTGGATTAAAAGAGGAAACTTCTGGATATGTCTCTCTGGACCTTGTTATGTGAACATCCAGCTGATACTTACTCCCAAGATTTGCTTTCTGTTTTGTCTTGCTGGTAAAATTGTGCACTTCAGAGACTTAATGGCTACCTTTATGCACTCCGAGAGCAAGAAGGGCTTTTGATTAGTTCTGCTGATAAATGGTTGGGTAAATTAAGGGATTTAGGGTTTCCTAAGCAATCAAGGTAATTTGTTTTACATTCTCTTTTAACCTAGCTTCATAAAACATGACGTCGTGTTTGAGACTGTGTTAATGTTTATTGTTTCCATTGTTACCTTAAAGTTAATAAAATGACAATGCGTATGCTTTTGTTAGCTGAAGAACAGCTTGAATTACAAAGTAGCAAAGGGGAAATAAACTTCTGTCAGAAGTGGTGTTCTTTCAGCACTGTGTTGACATTGGCAGTATTTTTTTAATTATGTTTCGGTATCTGTCTACAAATTCAGCACTAAAAAGTGTGTATTTTCAGAAACACAGAGCTGTTAGTAGTTGGGAACAGCCTTTTTTGACAAATGAGAAAAGTGGTGAAGTAGTAAATAGCAAGAATTAATCTAGCAAGAAAGTAGCTGGAAGACCATGACTTTTCATCCTGTACTAATCATTAGCAGTTGTGGTCGGCTACAGATAGTGTAAAAATGCAAATGTAATTCAAAAGGAAATCAGAGACCTTTTTCTTTTCCCATTGAGGGAAAAAAAAAAAAAAAAAAAAAAAAAAGAATAATCTCTTCCATGAAGCGCATGTGTCTAGATATTTCAAATCAATTTCTATTCTGTTTTACATTATAGTGTCTCCAGCATTAAGTGATTTCCCTCCAGTTTTAATGAAATTATTTGGTTCTTGCACAGATAATCTTGATAGATACTTTCTGTTCACAAAAAAGCCTTGAAAATTCTCATCAAACAAAGAATCATCCTAAGAGCTGTGCAGTTTAACTTAAAGAATGCAGTACAGTTTGAACTAATCTTGAAAATTGGCCATTTTTAAAACTTTCAAAGGGTTAGTTTGCCTCCAAAGACAAGTTTTAAAGCTTCATTCTGGGACTTTACTACCCAGTCTTGTCAATTTTTCAAGTGAGATCAACAAGCAGATTGAGAACATGTGCCTGTTATTTGTAATCCACCCTCAGGACTCCTACCAGCTGAACAACTTTGAAGTCCGAAACTTTCACATGAATTATAATTATGACAAAGTTTGTTTGCTAGTGGTTGTACAGAAAATCTGTATTTCCAGCTTTGAACTCTCACGTAGTTTCTCTTTTGCAGTCTGGCTTTTGCATACTCTGTTGTATATGCATATTTTATACAAAATGAATCCCACATTTTTTCCTGTTAAATCCGAAATGGATACGTATCTAGCACACTGGCAGTCTGATAGGGCAAAATAATATGCCCTGGGTATTTTGTAGTTACACTTAGAAGGGAGCTTGTGGTTGCTAATAAAATTCTGTGTGCTGAAAAACACTGAGGTCAAAAACAGTAGAGGTTCAAATGCAATTGTTGGGATTTTAAAATTTTTTTATGGTCTTTTTCATTCACAGTTTATTACACTTCATCTAGTTTCAGATTAGGCATAGGATCAATTTGTGTATAAATGAGTTTAAGCAGTTCTGTAATTTTACACTTACTAATGTTAAAGATTTCATATCTTGTTTGTTTATTTTTTCATCCCTGAAATATTGAATTGAATAGTAAGTAATTGTAAGTAAACTCAGTATAGAGGCTTAGCCTTATCCCTGTAGAGAGTTAGGAAGAAATTCTACTGAAGACCTCAGCAGCAAACCCTTACTTTACTCACAGCCTCCAGTGTAACCCTCTCAGTTTTATTTATGGTTGGCCATAAGTGTTCCATATCTCTGAGCATCAGTATATGGATCCCATCAAGGAAATAAGATGATTGTTACTGGGAAAGTGTTATATTTGTGTCCTTTTGTTTTAGCAACTTTTTAGAGTCTGTTTTAGAAATCTTGCACGTATTGAGTAGCATCCCAGTGTCACCATGCTTTTTCATTTTTATCTGCAAGGTGTTTCCTTTTAATTCTGTTGTAGGGAAGTTCAGAATGTTCAGATACGCTGATTAATTCCGTCACGAGACGTGTGTGTTTTAGGGCGGTGTCGTCTTTTTTGCTTTATCCTGTTCTAAGCGTAAGACCTAGAGATACTGCCAGAACACTTCCTTTCCCAAGACTAAAAAAAATAAATAAATCCTGTTCCTGTTCATCAGCATGAGTAGTCCAAAATATGTAGCCAACCTGGAGCTAATAGCCTGAAGGCATGAGATGAAGGATGGTGACTGTGAGAATAATGCAGTTTTGTTTTGTCAAGATGTTTTTCTTAGCATGCTATATAGGAGTATTAAAGTATCTATCAGAGCCGGGGGGGAGGGGGAAAAGCCCTCTACAATAAAAAGCATTGTGGAATAAGTGGAATAAGTTCCCTGACACATAAGTTTTATTTCCTTTTCAGCTTACCTTTTGCATGTTTCACAGTCTGTTTTCATTTGTTCGTGTCTGTTGATGTCGTAAGCTCTCTCTTGTAGCCGAAATCCTGGTGGTGACATCATCTTCAAAAAACACCAGTCGCTGCCACCACCAGTGCTTCATATGAGAGAAGCAGCTCAGCTTGGCCCTTCTGGTAACATGTTGTTGCAATAAATGCTGGTGGTATGCAGTCAGTAGAACTTATTTAAAGGACTTTTCAAAACCTACACGTATGTCCGCACCTCTGATCTCCTCCTTTGTGCCATGCACCCAAAATCTGAGAATTTAGATTCCTGCTGTCAATTTTATATGGGTTTGTCATCAGAACCAGTTGCGTTACTCATGTAAGAAAGCATAGAGAGGTTGGGCTAAGGCACAAAAGTATACGTTAGCAGGGCGTAACTTTTGAAGTGTCTACATCATACAGGGAAATGAGGGTACGGTTTTGCTTCAGTCACTATCTATATTTATTTCACTAGGCATGGGACTTGTCTAGAAAGGCTTTGCTCTAAGTCATTCCTAATAATGGCCTAACTCTTGCAGACTTCGGTAAATGCTGTTAATTTCTGAAATTTAAGATCTGGGGGAGGTTGGGGGTGGGGAAGTATTAATATCAAAACTTTGAGTAAGGCATTGTTCTGCACCTATATTTTAACTTTATAGAATCTGTTGCTGGAGATTTTTTCAGAAGCAGAGAGCCTCCCAGTCACCAGGCTGTCCTGCTGCTCCACAGCTGTGCTTCTCAGACAACCATTTGTGTTAGCCTGCTGTAACAACTGTCTGCATTTAAAATAATACAGTCTTGTGTAAGATTGAACAAAAATCCATTTACGCAAAGAGGAATGGGTCTTAAGGATTGCAGCGTGTGGCACTTACTTAGCCATGTTTTCCTTAGATTATATGTTTGAAATACTGATAGACTGTCCTTGCTGTTGTATAGTGGCCTTAGAAATTTCTCCAGTTTTCGAGAGAAGACCTTTCAACTTTTGACACAGTTTCTAAATCCAGGGGCAAAGCTAACTAATAGCATGCAGTCTAAAGGAAAAAAATCTGGGCTTGGTCATATGCTTTTATGCTGAAGGAGAGTAATACTCATCTTTTAAAGCTTTCCTGCAGCTTGTTCATCTGGGCTGTTTGAAAATGTGAAAATAAGTAAGGGAATACACTCTGCTTTTTCCTTTGCATGTACCCTGCCCTCTTGTGTTTTAAAATCTCAGTGCAGACATTCCAGGCATCCAGATGATAACTGGCATAGTGAAAAACATTGAGCAATAACAGGAAGTGATGGACACAAGCAGTGGTCTTCAAAGGCTCTGTGTTTTTATGTGTGTGTTGTCTTTCTATTTACAGCATAAGAGGCTGTGTAGCTTTCAGCTTTCTTGTGCAGACACAGAGGTGTTTAAAAGTGGGTTATTCAAACTGATGTGCAGAAAAGCCCTTGGAGTCATTTCACATCAATGGGTAGAGGCCATAATGCATTTGATTAAAGCAAGACACGTTGCCTGCACAAGTAGTTGCTAACAAGATTCTTTCACATTTTTCATGTCTTAGCCCCACTTTTACAGAAAACAAATTCATGTTTAGTTTCAGTGTTTGCACAGTTCTGGTCAGATCTGCAGTACAGATAAGATAATCAAACAAGTGCAACCAGTTAAATGTAAAATAATACAATTTGTGCCGAGCAGAAACCGTGACTGAGAATATTAGAAAAACGTTGTCCCAACTTAACATTCACCCGGTCTACCTTGTCCTCCTCCCCCTTAGCTTTTTAACAACAAGGAAAGGTGGCTGAAAGCACAGACTGTCTTAAGACAAATTAGCTGTATTTTTTAGAGAAGGAAAGATAGAGATTCCATCTCCGTTAGGCTGTAGTTTTTTTCTTCCTCCTGCTCAAACAAGAGGGTAAAATTTGCTCCAAGCTGTTAAATAGATTCTGGCGGTAGTCTTCGCACTTCCCCTTACTCGTGTGAAATGTATTTTATGCAGCTTGAAAGAGCCTTTATATACTCTCATATTTAAAGAGCCTCCAGAATTTAGAAATAAATAAAAAGTTTTTGCAAGATGAAGAACAAACTGCAGCAAATTCACGCTGTGCCAGTGTTTAGAAGAAGTAGTAATTCGTATAATGCTTTATGTTTATGAATCAGATAGAAACATGTGGACCAAACTTACCTAAGGCCATTTCAATTTTACAATCACATTTTAACTTCTTGAGGGAAGATGCACATTTGGATTTTTCTTCAGGTCAGTCCCATGAGAATTCAGTGCTTGCTTCAAGCCCTTTCATTTATGTATTGCTGAGATGCTGCACCTTTCAGCCTTCATCTTCTTAAAAACAGTCATATTGTGGATCCAGAACAGGTAGAATCCACGTTACAGCAGGGGTTTCTGGCCATTATGCAGTGACTTCTGGCACTGTAGAACTCAATCCTAAGCACTCAAGTCTTAACAGATTGAACTTGGAGGGAACAAGATGTGTTTGGTTTTTGTTTTTGTTTTTTTGTTTTGTTTTGTTTTGTTTTGTTTTGTTGTTCTGTTTTGATTTGTTTTGTTCTACTTCAAAGCAAGATGTCCACAGACAGAGTTTTGGCTGTTTTGAAGTAATTCTGCTCCCACTCCTGCTGATCTCTTGAGATCTACCCATACAGAGAAATCAGCAGAAGGGCTTAGTTGACTGGTCAAGTTTCCTACACTTACGCTGATTTGGGAGCTGTTGACTTGCCTTCTGTTTTACCCTCATGCCTCTACTGAATCTGCTTTACCAGATATAGTCTCCTGAGTGCTGCTCCAGGGATCCACTGAATGGGGTTGCCCTTGATGGAAGACCATTTAGGAAAGGTGTTGTGTTGGCATCCACATGCTACCATTGCTGTATGGGAAGATGATTTAGAGAAAACTTCCTGCTTATAAGACGTATTAACCTATCATTGTCCTCAATCTGTGTATCAGTATTAGATCTGTAAGCCTGCTGCCATTTCAGACAAAGTCTTAGGTAGAAAGCTGCTGTCAAGCAACTGGTACTGTGTATGGAAAAAAGAGGATGTGTGCATAAAGAAGGCTTCCAGCTATTTGGTCTCATCTGACTAGGTCTCACTTCTTAAAGAGGACTGAAAGCAGCCAGTTTTTCCCACTATACAACCTAGACTTTGTTGGCATCTGTCCCAAATCCTTCTCAGAGGAACCCTGGGAAATAGGGAGAGTGTCTGCTGGAGTGGACACTGAGTTTTCAGTGGGACTAGTCCCAGGTGAGAAGGGCTTGCGAATTCAGAGGATAAGAAAAGTTGTTTTCTGTAACTGTGGTATTCAGAAGAAACAGAAGAGCCACTGAGTGACAAGGTGGTTAATTCTAACTAGACAGATTACCTTTTAAGAAAGAGATGTAATACTACATGAAGTGCTGCAAGCTTGTGCTAGAACCTGTGATTTCCTAGGAGCATATGTAGTACTTCCACTGGTACCAATGGGTTTGAAACAGGGACAGAGTTTGACTGTGGCTTAAAAAACAGCAGGGCATCTTAAAGTCACTCTTGTCATTCTCTGCTTTGAACTCCACATACCTTTGTATTATAGTTTAAGATACAAAAATATTAAGCATTTTTCTGATCAAGCAAGACTAAACGGAAAACTAAGGACAAGATGTTTCCCTGACCTACAGGAAAATCCTTACTTTTCGTTGCTTTAAATTAAATCTGCTAGAGCTCAGTACTTAGTGCTATTTTCTGCATTAACACAGCAGGTTAAAGGATAGGAAGCTGTGTTGTCCTGCTGAAGGATATATTGGAGGAGAATAAATAATACAGAATTCATCCACATCAATATTTGTGGTATCTTTGAAGTGTTAATAATGCTTGGAAAAGTTTATATGTCAGGTTAATGCCCGCTCGGAAAGCTTGTGGGAGAAACTGCAAGAAAGCTATGAATAATTTCCATAAAATTGATTTCTTTCTTTCTTCCATAGCAAAACAGCTAAGATGGCCTAGGTTGAGGTATTGCTATCTTGACCATATATTTTGGACTCAAGCTTCACTCAAAATATTTTAATGAAAGAAGAGGTTTCTAGAACCTGGGAGTCCAAGGGAACAGTTGCAGGCATTTGTCTGCACTGCTACAGAGGAATAGGGGATAGAAATGCATTGCTTCATGACAGACCTGCTGTTTGCAGTGTAGTGATTCCTTTGTGATAAGAGGCTTTGTTAAGAGTATATATGAGACTAAGACTGAAAAAAGTGGATAGCCCAGGAGAAATGAAAGGGACATTGTTTGTCTCTCTGCCCGATTTGATGGAGATTAAGCCCAGAGGGGACTCTCCTGTGTCCCCTTGCCCATTCCTTGCACTGGAAAATCTCACATGATTCCTTTGACTGTTCTCTCAGATTGCTGGTAGAGAGAAGAAAAAGGGTTTCCATCGTTGCCAAGCCTCTCCAGTGATGGGCACCTCTGTGAGGCAGAGATTAGTACACAGTAATTATAATTAGTAAAGAGGTAGAAGGAGGCTTTGCAATATGTGGATTTTGGAGAGGGTTGCTGAAGGGCTGTGTGGTTTTCTTGTTGCTGGGCCAGTGGTGAGGTTAGGCAGCAGCAGCCTTGTGGGAAGAGCATTGGCATCACCCTGTGCAGCTGGCTGGTCAGCTGTGTGAAACAAGTTCATGGCTTCTATCCAGTTTCCACTCAACGAATAAAACTTCTTTAAAAAAAAAAATACTGCACCTGGCACTGTTTCGGAAAATTGTCAGCAGCCTCAGCAGGGAAGCAGAAGCCTAGGTCAGCACAAAGGTTAAGCTCCCTAAAAGTGAGATTTTGATGTGTTGTACCTTTTTAAAAAGAGGTAACTTGTGTTTTCTGAGAGTACTGAGCAAGCATGGGGAAAAGCTGGTAGCTCTGCAGGCAGCAAGTCCCAGGCCCTGTTTGCCATCTCTGGTGGACCTGAGCCTCTCACTGCAGCAAGCAAGAACTTGTCTTCGTGCAGATGACAAGTATGGTGTTCTGCTTGGCAGTGAGGTAAGGGCATTGTAGAGAGCATCATCACTTCAAGGCGTGATGCTGTAAGCCCTGACATGTCCAGATGCATGTACCATCCAAATCCTGTTCTCCAGCCAGAGCCTGAACAACTGCTGAGGTAACACCTCCGGAGCCAGCAGGGAATGCTGTGTGCTGGTGGTAGCGGGGCAGTCTGCATGGCTGCCTGCCTGCCTTGTGGTAGACGTGAGTGATCTGGTATTTGTCACAGGTCTTAAAACTAAGACCAAGCATAAATAACGCACCCTGATGCAAGTGAGCAAAATGTTTTTATAGCCATTTCTAGGAATCAAACCAAACCTAAACCACGAGGGAATGGGCTCTCTGCCGTATCTAAAGTTTGTGTACAGAACTTCTTCAAATAAATGCTTTGTAAAAATGATTTAATTCTGCTGTGATTATGAACCTTCACAGACATGCTGTTTCAAATTATCTTTAAAATAAATTTGATTTGCAGCAGCTGTGCCTCCTCGAGCCCTCCTTCTCCCTCCCCCTTTTTTTTTTTTCCAAAAGAAAAGAATTGAAGGAATCCTCAAATTATTTTAAGCAAATATTTTGTTCTTAATTTCAGCTAAAATTTGACCAAGTATCCTGGTATCAGTCAGATGGACGTGCTCATACTTGGATAGGCTGTGAAGAGCTGTCTTTAGTTCAAACAGTTTCTTAGTTCAGGGAGCATTGGGGGAGTATTGCTTTCTGTGTGCTGAAGACACTCTGGAAGCTGGCTTGTTAGTGGTGCTGCTGGGTGTCAGACTGCTTGAACCAAGCTGCTGTTCCTGCATTGTAAGTCCAACCACATCTCAAGCTTCACAAGTATTTTCTGTTGGTAGTGGGGTTTGGCCCACAGCTCAGCTGGCTTAGTCACAGCACAGTGCTCTGCAGAAGGCAGCAACATTTGTACATAGAAGATTTGGTTTGAAGGAGGCAGCCCTGGTTCAGGGAGCAGGGATGTTCTCCGTGCACTGGCTTCTGCAGCTTGGTTTTCCTCTGGAGGTGCCAAATCTCACTTGCTGGAGCAGTGCACTGCAGTGTTCTGACTGGGTTAGGAGGACAGGTCTCCCCACTCCCAGTTCCCCCAAGCAGTTTTTGGCATGTGTGACTGCGGCATCCTTCAGTGCAATTCCTGACATGAGCAAGGGCTGCAGGCATGGTATGCTGCCATGCAGCTCTGCTAATGAGCTTGAGTGCTAATTAAATAAAATACAAAGTTGGCAGTGCCTTTGATATTTAGTTTTCAGTGTGGCCCTTTTGGCTTGTTTAGAGTTTCAGGGTGGTCCTGGGGGAAGAGGTTTGGTAAGCAGTTGCTGAGTTTGTATTATACTTTATCAACGCTGAAATAAAGTTTTTTAAAATACTCTTTTGTTCCATCCAGGCCAAATAATGCAGTATAATTTAAAAAAGCAAAGCTGAACAAAACCAAACTTGCTATTTAGAAAGGAAAAAAGAAAATGTGATCAAGTCCTTTTGTGGCATTTGTTAATGCTTTTGTGTGTGCCACGTGTTTGGAGACATCCATGATGTCTGGCAGTCACAAGTAGCCACCTTACTTGCACTTTGTTTCTTAATTCTCCCTCAAGATTACTTTAACTATTTCAGTCTTCTTAAACAGCTCCAGGCAGCTGCCATTTTCTCATAGGGAAAGTGAAGAGAGCAATAAAACTCCCCAAAATCAAAGCAGTTCAACTAGGGAGGTGGCCTTGTTACCCAGCAAGTGAAGAACTTCCTACCCAGAGGCACATTTACCAGGAGTAAAAGTTTTATTTATTTATTTATTTTTCCTAAGGTAGGGAATGGGTTTTAAACCTGTGCTGTTACTTGGTATGGTTAAGGGCTGATGGCCAGGTAATTTGTGTCTGGACATTGCTCTCTATCAAGCATCTGTGCTCTGCAGTGCACAGGGCAGGAGATTTTCGTGCCTCTGGAGATGAGCAGTCTGCTTGCCTCCTTGTTACTTGACTCAGAGGTATCAAAGTGGAAATCATTAATACACGTAAAAAATCTAGGCTGAGTCATTTTGAGATTTACAGTTTTGAGGTAGTTACTCTTTTTTCCTTTATTCCTCTTCCTGTCTAACTCTGTTGACAGATGCTAGCTTGCTAGAGTATTGTAGATATCCACAAAAACATGTAAAAATTTCTATGAATACAGAAATCAGTTTAAACATGAAATAGCATGAGCATTTAACAATGTTTCTGCTCATGACTCTTCTATGGATGTTTGTTTACATGGATAGCCCAATAGGTGGACTTCTGGTATCAATGGCCAGTATGGTCATGCCAATATTGTGGTGTTTTGGACAGTCTGGGATGTGGGCCTTGCTCTGCTTTTAGGCAGAGATTTTCTTGAGGATGTTTTATGTAGAATGAATGAAAAAAAAAAAAAAAATCACTTTTGCTACTCTGGCTCTTTAACAGGATCAAGTCAACAAAATAGCAAAGGAAAAGTTGAGATAACCATATGGCACTTTGGTATTATGGTACTTTTCAGGGATTTTTCATGATGTCATCATTAGTGGCTTCTCTCAGTTACTTCACAGTCTAATTTCAAGCTCCTGAAATTAAGGATTGCTTATTTATTGGTATCATTTAACACTTGTGAGAGTGGATCCCCATGTAATCTTTAGACAATCCTTGCAAGTGCTGAATTTGGGGTGGCTATAAGGCTGGAGGTTTATAACAGTTGTGTGCTTATGGTCTTCTAAATGAGAAAATTATTGGTTTAGAAATTGGCATTAGGAACAGATCATGTTAGAGATTAAGAAAATCTACAGATGTGAAAATTTGTATTTGGAAAAGGTTATGAAGGATAGATGTATTGTGCAGGATGAGCTCTCTGGTAGTTTCTTGGTAGTTTGTTAATATTCAACAAGTATGAGAACTAATCTAGACATTGTAAAGTAAAATAGATACAGAACTAAGTAATTTTTCTTTGTAGGAGTATGTAGAAGATAAATCTGTGTTAGATGTCAGATACCCAAGGTAATTGTTTCAATGCAATTTTCTTATAGTCCTATGTATGCTGTAATTTTAGCTAGTGCTGAAGGCATGCTGAATGACTGCATGTGAGACAGAGGATGAGAATTTCATGCTGTACATGGTAGAACTGGACTGGCAGGTAAAGCGCTGTAGTTTTTTTTCATTCTACTTTTTTTTCAGTCATTGACAAAGATTACTTGGGGCCAGCATTGTTTTAGTCCCAGAATACCTTTTCTATGTAGGGATTTGAGGAGGTATATTTATTGCCCATTCTGTGTTTGCAGGAAAAGGGGTTCAAAGGTATTCATTTTGTTATTTTGCTTAATAATAAAGTTTAAGATTAAAGGGAATGCTTTGTTAGGGATGCATGTGGTAATTTTTGTGCGATTACAAATAAAGAGATATTTAAGTTTTACTTTCACAAGGGGTTTGTTCCTACAAGTTTAGCTTTGTTTGTAGTTGCAGAGGTTTAAAGGAAGTATCACCACTTTCAGAACTGTTGAATTTTCCAGACTTCTTGGTGAAATCTGGCAACTGAAGGTGTAGCAAGCTTCTGAAAGGCAGACCACTGATCTCTGCTTTTTCTTGTAAGAACAGCCAGCACAAGCCTGTCTTTTAACAAGATCCTGCAGCTCTTGTTTACCCAGAGTCCCTGTCGACCTTTGGAACTGGGGAGAAAGGCTGTGGGGTTGGCTGTTTTGGAATGGGAAGAATATTAATGTAATAAAAGAATAATCTGAGCCATTATCCTCTTTTTGCTGTTCCAGAAAGACTCTGTCAAATGTGGTCTTTCCTAACATCTAGACATGAAAGCAGGCAACTATGTTTTTCCTGGTGTCCCTAGTAGTGTTGCCAAATTTCATTGCCCATGTCTGCCATATCTTGAAACCAGGAAATATGTAAAGTGTTCAGAGGAGCCACCAAATTTCCCTACTGCTGGAAGTTCTCTTAATAACACAATTAAAGGAGCCAGAGCATCAAGGAAAATGTCATCATCAACCGTGAGATAAAAATTGCAGGCACTACCAGCACTGGCACATATGAAAACTTTACTGTTAAGACATAAATATGTCCTGTGGGAACTGGTAGGTGATCTTCTGGTGGTTTTGAAGTTACCTTGGAAAAGATGTCAGTTTTTGTCAGCTGTCAACACAAAGGAGAATATGATGAACAAAGAAATAAAGACTTTTTAAACTCTGGTGTTTCTGCTCATTCATTGTCAGCTGTCTCGGAATAAACAAGGAGATATTCCCTGTGAGCAAACAGAGAATGGAGTTAATGGCGTGACTTTGGAGCCAGGCTTGTTTTGGGAGGGTTTTCTTGCAAATCAGCTATTTTATCTAAGTTATCTTTTAAACAGCTTTATTTATAGGCTAAGGGGCTTGAAAACAAAGTCACTGCAGAATCTGTCCTCTGGCTTTTAAAGTAGAAGTTGGAAAATATAAACAAAAATTGGGTACTTTATTTAAAAGCATAATGTGAGAAGAAAAAAGGCATCTGCATTTCTGTGTGTTATGCTGAGTGCGTCCATATGAGAGGCATCTGAGAACGACTTAAAAAATTCAGGAGTGTTAGGGTAGTGTGAGAGGGAATTTGGGAAGAGCTTAACTATTGAGAAATAGCTTTTTTACAACTTGTGGAGCATTTGAAGGGCAGTAATTTAGGCTGTCATCAGGAATCAGATTCTGGGAAGTAACATCTGCAGTGAACCCTTTTCTTTCTTTTAAAAGAAAAAAAAAACCAGCAAAATCTTGAGAACTTGTGTCTAAATGTCAGTCCTATTATGTCTGAAAGTAGGAACCAAAGCTGCTAAATCAGGGCTGACCAAGAACAAAAAACAGGAGGTTACTCCGAGTAGGCTGTGCAGTCACCAGTACCTCTAGCAGTGACCCCATTAAAAAGAATCTGCTAAAGAGCCAGGGATTTGTCCAGTAGTTTCACTAGCAATACATTCACTGTTAAATGGATTTGCAGCCACTCTGTGCCCACAGCAGCTAGGTGCTCTTGTTGAGCAAACTGACAAGGCACAGTGCCTTGAGCCCTGTGTGTGCAGGCAGGAGAAGTTGTCATGGCTCAGCATGCTGAAGTTCATCAATTTGCTCCCAGTGATTTGTGCAAGAGCACTACAGATCTGTTAGCACAGAGCTCTGCTGGGGTTTGTAAATACTCCTTTGTTTGGTGTAGACTCACTGATATTTTACCTTATCAATCAATATATATAAAGCTTTCACAAATTTAATTACTAGGAATAGTCAGTAGTAGTGTTCCTACAGAATACTGCAGGAAATTACCCCATTTATGTGAGTTCTTCTGGATAATCCTGAAAAGGAGTATAAAAACTGCTAACAGAAGTATTTTCTGGTGATGATCACAAGTGAATCAGGCTTGTGGATATTAGGGATAATTAAGATTTTGCACCCACTTTCAAAAACAGTATATAGCCTTCGAATAAAGTAGACATAATAAATCAGTGCTAAGTGGAATCTCTCTTTTTTATAGAACACAGTATGTGATAATTACTTCTCATTTAAAAAGTCCTACTTCTTCACTTTACATAGAAACCACATTTGCAACCTGCCATGCTAGTGTATGGACGCTTCTGAAATAAAGTCAGTTAGCTGGAATCAATTTCTCAGCAGAAATCACAATGGTTAGTAGCTATTATTGAATGTATTCTCACACAACTAATTTGCATCTCTTTGAAGCTCTTTGATGTAGCAAAGTAACAATATTGTAATTTTCATGATTTGAAGAGTGCAAAAAGGCAAAAAGCTGACTGCAGACTCTATACAAGATAGCTCCAATTGCCTTCAGTAGCTTGTAATATCACTAAGATTGGTGGAAACCTGTGGGAGTCTTGCACGTGGCACTCAGAACAGCCCCTAATTACAGAAGCCTAGCTTGAGATGTACTAGGGAGAGGTGTGTGAGAGCCATGTCGCTGGCAGGGGCTGGCTGTACTATGATTGGAAATCAGTGGGGTAGAGTAATATATGGTGCTGTTTCCCTTTCTTTATTTCCCATACAGTGTTGGTTTGGGAAGCAGTAGTTAAGGACACAGCCTGGCAGCTCTGCACACAGATTCCTTTTCAGAGAATGTCCTTTTGCGGTACAGATCTGTGTCTGTTATGCCCTTGAAAGGTGGATAAGAGCACTGAAGGGATCTGAACCAAAAAAATGTGTCCTGTGAACTGGCCGAAAATGTGCTAGCTGCACTCATAGTTGAGAAGCAGGAACAGTTCTCTATTGTGAAGCAAGAGAGGATAAGATATTTTTTCAACTCATTTGGTTTTAGAACAGCTTTTGTTTTTGTTACTCATTGTGCTCAAAATGCAAAACTACAGACTTCATCTGAAAAACAATTGCTGTAGACCTCAATGTTTTTACGTGCCTGCACTCCAGAGGACTGGGTTCTTCATTGGTATGACCGTAGACACAGTACATCAGGGTAAACAGAGGCTCCAAACTTCGCTGCGTGGAAGCAGTGGGAAGAGTTACCCCAGATCAGGCTGTTGTTTGTACTAGCTTTGCCCATGCCAGCGTAGTCAACAACAGTCATTTGAGAAAAATTACTTCTGTTTTATTTGTTCAGGGAGCTGTTGTGGTTTTAGGGCTGAAAAAGATCTCAAAGCTTTTGAGCTTTCCCTTGATCTGGAGGGAGCAAGGGAAACAAACACCTTGTGTGTGTGGATGTCAGATGGCAGCTGGAGAGGAAACAGCGGAACTCGCAAATCACTGCCAGCAGGACTGGGGTGGGAGGCAGGTTTGTAAGTGAAGGAACAGCCTGGTGCGTGTCAAAGTCCTGCGATCTTACCACCTCAGCTAAACTTTTAAATAACAGGAACAAGGGAGGTGGAATATCCTGTGCCCCTACTTGAAATACTTCTGTTGCCTTCTTTGTTTTCTGTAGTACAACACAGGATATTGAGCTGATAAGCCACAGCAGACCTCATAATCTTTGCAGGAACTTTGTAGGATATGATCTCTTGCTGAAGCTGCAGCAGAAATTTTTTACTATTTACCAGCAGTGCCAAATGTTATTCCTACCAGCGACTATTTTGGGGAAACTTAAGTACAGATGAGGATGTCAAAGATCTGGATATTTTTTATATTTATTTCCAAACCACACTTTCTCAGGTCTCTACTTTTCACTGTACCTTTTATCTTCTCGCATCTTCTTTTCTCTGTATCTGCTTGTTCTCCAGGACATGGACAGGACTCACTGGTTACAACCATGGTTTAATTAGAATCCATTGAACAGAATAGGTGTGATCTTACTCTGAAGTGGCCTGACCTCAGCTTAACTCTGCATGCTTTGGAAGATTAGTGTATTTGAAGAATAAACTTCATATTCACATCTTTCTTCAGTTGTCTTAGCTTTCCCATGGATCCCACTATTGACACACTCCTAATCTTTATTGCATTTCAACAAAATCCCATCTTCCTCTGAAGAATTCACATTTTAAGCCTTTATTCTTTCTTCTCTGTAATTGCAGCTGTCTTTCTTTCTACATCTTGATGGCTCTGATGCTTGCTCCATTGTATACTTACTTATTTTGCTTTGTTTCTGACTCTTTACCTCTTGGTATGCTGTGTGCTTGCTGTTGTCTTCCAGCACATGACAGCATCTCAGGAGGTCCGATCTTCAGGCTCTTTGATGCAATGCATAGTCAGTCTTTGAGGAAAGCCAGCAACACAGAGATCTAGGAGATCTCCAAAAAGCAGAGAAATTTGTATTTGCTGATTCCCATATTTTATTAATAAAGATATTTTCTTCAAAAACAGTGAGCCTGGCATAGAGATGAGGCATTATTTTTGCAAGCAGTAGAAAAATATGAATGAGGTTCAGGATGTGATCCAGAATCCCAGTTCAAGCTGTTTCTCTGTTTCTCTTTTTTTTTTTTTCAAGACAAAGCCAATTCAACCAAAATTTTTCTCCATTGAAGGAAGAGGCCTGAACTCATTTTTCTCTATCTTTGAAAATACTTTGGCCAATGTAAGTAACATGCTAATACCATAACTGGAGCAGAGCCATTTTGGTAGTTCCATTTTTGGTAGTTCTTGCCTTTGCAGCTATGTCAAGTGTTATCTATGATGTATGCTTGGGAATAGGCACCCTAAGGAACAAGTCACTTGCACGTCTTAGCTGTTAGACACGTAGCTTTCCTTTATTTTAAGTTGTAAACTAATGCCCTGAGTACAGAATATCAGAAATAGCAACGAAAAGCATCTTTATCTTTAAAGAAGGTATCCTTTCCTAATCTTTACCTTTAAAACTGGGTGCTTTCCTGTTGATGTGAGTGGGAGTAAGCATAAGTCTTACATCAAGAGAGAAGTACTTGCACATGTGAAGTCTGCTGCAAAACTCTCCCTGACTGTGACTTTGTTCCAAGATCTTGCTTAGCTGCTCTGAGCTGTGTAGATTTATCAGAGGATGAAATATTTTGGGTCCCCGTCATTACTCCCTGTCAGCACAGTCTGTGCTCACGGCCCTCTGAACTGGTCACAGACCGAGCTGCCTCTGGTACAGACCCGGCTCTGCTCACTCTCATCTACATCAAGGCTGCTTTCTCTCCTCTTCAGAAACCTGGAACTCAGAAAAAGTGCTAATACAGAGATAGGGTGTGTGTCTAAGAGTAGCACACGCTGCTTCTCCATCTGAAAAGTCTGTAGTGGTTCAAGCATTTTTGTATTAACTCTGATGCCTCAGTAACTTCTGCTTTGTTTTGTTGATTTTAATGTTGGACAAAGAGGGAAGTGAATATGGAGTTAATCCTTTGACTGAAGGTAAATTCTCAAAAGTGAAAATGAAATGCAGAATGAGAAAAATTGGAGAGTTGTATCAACTTTCATGTTCTGGGTTCAGTTTGCAAGTGGTTCTCCAAGTCAGTCTGGTTGGAATCCCTGGTGACAGGCTTGTTTCAGTACTCTAAAAAAGAGTAAGACTAACAATTGTATCCAAGATACAGTTGCTCAGGTCTGGTCAGAAAAAAAATAATGAACACGCTCTCTTGCACTCTTTAAAGTTGCGCCAGTTGCAGCTGGCACTTAGTCAAACCTGTCATCACCTTCACTGCCTTTGAAAGAACATTTTGCAAGAAGGTGATGGCGTATGCCTTTCCCCTTGTTTAATCTGCACAACTTTTTATAAACTTCAAGTAGATAGAAGGCCTCTTAGGCTCAAAGAGGTCTGTATTCTCAATGCTGTGATTTCTCAGAAATTGCGGAATTGTACAATGGCTTATGTTAGGAGAGATTTTAATGATCATCAATTTCCAAAGCCCCTTGCCATGGGCAGGGTTGCCACCCACCAAATCAGGCTGTCCAGGACTCCATCTAACCTGGCAGTGAACATATGCAGGGATAGAGAGTCCACAGCTTCTCTGTGCAGCTGTGCCAGTGCCTCACTGCCCTCTGAGTTAAAGAATTTCTTCTTAACATGTAATCTGAACCTACCCTCTTTTAGTTTAAAGCCATTCCCTCTTGTCCTATCACTGTCAGACCATGCTGAAAGTCATTCCCCTTTCTGCTTATAAGCTACCTTCAAGTACTTTAAGGCCACAGTGCCGCCCTGCTTTCTCTTCTCCAAGCCTCTCCAGTTCAGCTTCTTCAAATTTTCTTCATAGGAGATGAAGATTCAGATGAAGATGCAGATTCTGGTGATTTCACAACCCTCTTCAGGACCTACTCCAACAGCTTTGCATCCTTCCTGTGCTGGGGATCCCCAGCCTTGACACAGTACTCCACATTTGTCCTCATGAGGCCAGAGCAGAGGGTGGCAAGCCCCTCCCTGTCCCTGCTGGCACTTTTTTGATGCAGCCTAGGGTACTGTTGGCCTTCCAGCTGCAATAGCACACTGCTGGCCCATCAACATTCCTTGACCTGGGAAGGGCCATAACTCCTATGTGAGTGCTTCTGGAAAAGGAAAAAAAAAGGTCTTTCCACTTGATTTCCACATCTCAGTCATTTGTAAACTATCCTCCCCCCAGTCATTATACCAAGAGAAATATAGCAAATAAAATGGAACATAAGGTCCACAGATACATACACCATATTCATTATTTATTATTTCAGGGGAAAAGACCTCCAAAGCACTTCAGAGGCTAAAAACATATGCTTTGTAATGAGAACATTAGAGGTTAGCTGTCCATTGACTTCCAGTGAAAAAAAGGCTAGGTATCGTTTTGTTCTCACAGTGGAGGAAATCAGGAATTGCGTTGCTGAAACCAACACCATTGTTGAGTATGAATCAAGCTGCTGGCAGGTGGGTAAGTGTCCTTTGTTTCAGTAGGAGCTGAATGTGTAATTGTCCTGCAGAGCAAAATTTAAACAGCAGGAACACCTTATCCTTGCTAACTGCTAGTGTAGTATTCTACACTGGGACTCACAGGATATATATTTGTCAGAAACTAGAAGCTTGAAGCTTCACCAGAAACCACTCCATGACGGTGAGCAGACGTCACCTGGGGCTGAGGCTGTCCTCAGCAGCACTCAGGATCACCTTCTGCAGCGCACCAGTCTCAGGTCTGCTTTGCATCTTTGAATTCTGCAGTTCTTTAGGTTAAAGAGGTTTTATGAAATCTGGCAGAGTAAAACAGCTCGCCGAAATAAGAAAATGCTAATTTCGTAATGGAGGTTACACAAAACAAAAAGCATGCTAACAAGGGCATGATAGTGTTACACTTGAGAATTCCTGTGTGGATAAACCAATCCTCTTTAAGGCTTACAGAACTTAAGAGATTTTTAGTGTGGCAGATATCCAGCCATGTGTGAGATACCAGCCAGTGTGCTAGAACTGCCACAGTGTTTGAATCTGTAATGACAATAATGTGTTAAGTACTTGCAGACAAAAGCATTGTAGGTGGACTATCACCTCAATATGTAATAAATAACCCTTTGCAGCATCCACGGTAATCTCCTTTTTAGCAGTTTCTTCTACTCTGTTTTTAGTACCCCATCTATTCATTCAGAGCATCACTGCTTTCAGATTAAATCTCTTTTCCTTATCAAAATTGTTTTTAAAGAAGTGATAGATGGAAGGGCTGCACTGTTTGATTTTGCTTCTAACACGTGGAATTTTTAGACTAAGCTAATTCTTATTAATTAACAGTGTACTCTAGCATGTGATTCAAGCTTTCCTCAACTTCTGGACCTTCTCTCGCTAGATCCTGCACCTGCCCCTCCCTCTGCAAATCTACACAAGTACTCATAGGGATATACAGTTTTAAGTACATATGGCACAAAACCAATTGCTGACCTTCAAACACTTAGTCTTCTTTTAGTGAGCTCTATAAAAAGCTTTTGCAACAGGGATGAGAACTGAATTTTTATATTACTGACAGGATAACTTGTTTTAATTCCTATGATTTATGATAAAAACTCAAATGCTGACTCAACTGTGCTAGTGGAGATTTATTTGTGAAGAGTTTTCACCTAAGTTTAGAGACAGAGCAATGAACTGCAGAACAAGGGCTAAAAGAGATTAAAATTAAGAGAGAACAAGGAGAATTGTGCCAAGTAGGAAAAGGGGAAATTTCCAGGGAACAATAATATTACCATAGGCTTGCCTCGCATCCTTCATTTGATGATTATTTTCAAATACATTGTGAGAATTAATGGAGCCTCATAACTTCCTTGTGTGCAGGTACTGTACACCAGTGATGATTTGCAGATGAATTAATGAAGGCCTCATGCAATCCTGGGGTTCTTGGCAAACTCTTGAACATTCTTAAGGGAAGATGAGGACAAATACAAGCTAACATGATATGGACAGGGATCTACCAGTGTGGCATCCGTGCAGTATCTTAATTCAACATGGTGTCTGACATCGCTCTCGTGGAGAACATTTGAGCATGAAGAAGATGACGTTATAGCTCCAGAGAAGAAAAAATTTGGTTACCTGGTCTTTCCATTGGCTTCTAGTCTTCTACTATGTACAACCACTCCAGCCCTGCTCTGCCATTGTGCCAAAGTCTCCTGAAACTTTTGTTTTGACACCTTACTGTTACTTCACCATGAGTGAAATGAGTTAGAAGTAACCTGTCTTTGCTCACACAAGGTTTGAGTCATTGCTCTAGCTGGGATTTTACCTCTTATTTGTATGGCTGTTATTAATTCTATGGAGAGAGAAGATTGGGAACTAAAAGAAAAAAAAAAAAAAAGAGAGCATATTCCAACGTCTAAACAATAAGATATAAGACTTCCATTTGGTGACAACTTTGTATCTCCTGTCTTTGCTCCTCCTGGGGAGCACACCTAGTGAGGGGACAGTGCTCTGATTCTACCTCATCATGTAGATCAGGCTTGAGTTGTACTTTGACTAAAGGCTTGATCACTGTGTGCCAAAATTCTTACCTTCTAATTGACATGAAAACTACTTCTGGCTTGCTATTGAGGTTGTAACACAGCTCCTAGCACGGGCTTGGTTTCCAGCATATTCTTTTCTCCCCTGCATGTTAATTCATTGTCCTTCTTCCTTCTCCTAATAGCCCATGAGATTTGAACTCCGAGTCAGCAAAGTGAAGGCTTTATGAAGCACAAAAGAACACCAGGTTTTTATCACACCATGCCTGTATAAAGAACTGTTCAACCATTCAGTTGCTGCTTGTATTGTGCAGCTGTTATTCAGCTGCTGAGAACATCTTGCTGTCGACACTGTCATAGTACCTGAAGGAAACACTGGCACACTCATCTTTTCAGGAGGAGCTAGCTGGGTCTGGGATTTTGCCAGATCTCTCAGTAGAGAGTTGAGGTATTTTCTTCCCCTGCGCCTTTCCCATTCTAAAATCCCTGTAAATAAGTAACAAGATTTTGTCCGCCCGCCAGCATCTGTTGCGGGATTTTTCTACGATGATGTCTTCTCAACATATTGACAGTCAGCATTTGTTATGTGCTCAGCCCACCTCCCCACACTAAGCGGGGCTGCAGTGGCAATGGGCATTGTGCTACTGGGCTCCCAGGCTACACTCCGGCACAACAGCCCTTTCTTTGCCAAGTGGCAGCCAGTATCTTGTCAGCTCCATCTATTTAAAGGCAGACAGGCAGGGACTCCAGAGCTCATGGGGAGGGCTCTTTGCTTCCAAGTTAACAGGAAACTCAACAGTCCCTCATTAAATGCATACATCTATGTGAGGACAGTGTGAAGGAAGTGTCTAGAGCCTGCAGAACTGAGGGGGTTCAGAGATAAGCTGAGCTTCATTCAGTCTAAATTTGGCACTGACAAGCGAGGGGTACAATTCCTGCTGTAGTTCAGGGCTGAAATTCTTCTGTGCAATTAATGCAAATGGTTGTATTTTTAGCATCCTAAGGAAAAAGGCTTCTGTGATCACTTTGTCTGCGCATCTGTGGCTATCAGCTCTCCCACAGTAACTTTTGAGGGCTTGGGTTGACTTAGTCCACAGTGACAGCAAGATGGTGGTTTTCCAAGGTCCTTTGAGTTTCCTGGAAGACAGGTAGAGCAGCTTCACTGGTGCCTCCAGAGAGGAGAAGGGAACATAGGGAGCTCTGCCCTTTTAAAGACATCAGCATTAAGGCACAAATTCCTAGCACACCAGCCTTCACTGGTCCAGTGCTTGTTTAGTAGTAACGTTTCCATATAAATAAACAGAGCATTCCTAGAGTAGGGTTGTGTGAGGCTGAATTTGGTACGTTGTGCTTTACAGTGCCCTACACATCCTATAATATAAACTAGCAGACTAGCGTGTGCGGAAATTAATTTCCTAAGGTCTGACTTGCTGGCTACACTCCCGTTGAGTTTATTAAATTAAATGGCAGTTGTGTCTGCCTACATTTTTCAGGATCCAGACCCACAGTTTGTGTGTTTTTAACAGTTTGAGTGCATAGCTCCTGATCTTTGCCGTATGGAATATCAGCTTTGTGCAGGAGATGTTACCCCATTAAATTAAGACAGTATTAGGAAAAAAAATGCATGTAAAAATGTGCAGAAATCAATGTGTGTCCGTATGTAAGCTAAAGCAATGTGGTGTGTAACTGTGTGCCAGGTTGGTAAGCAATATACCAGTGTCAAATATCTATTGTACATGTTTAGGACTTGCATACCCAACATACAAAGATATTTGTACATCATTTTTCTTCATTTCATTGTTTTTTAAAAGAATGATTTTTAAAGCACATTTCCTGGATTTCTGACTGACTCTTTCAAATCCAGTGGGAATCTTTCTTTTGGGTGTACTGAGAACTGAAATGATCACTAGCTTTAAAAGTTACCCTTTCTTCCACATGGGAGTAGTGTAGAAAGCATCTAAAAACCTTGAAAGTGAAATTTCAGGCTATAAAATGGAGTATCATTGGTCCCCTTCTCATGTGGAATTGATTTAATGTCTGGGACTGCCAAATTCCAGTCTGATACAAATTGCAACAGCTGAGTTACAATTTTTAAATCAACCCTGAGGATTAGGGATTTATAATGGTTTCATGGGAAGGATGTTTATCTTCGCAGCTGTATGAATATGGAGGTCTATTATCTTTAGATTTGTCTTCCCAGGTCTCATGAGACAAGTTAGGTACATGATGTGTTGGGATTTCTATATATATTCTTGCCCCCCCCTTATTTCTCCCAGGTTCCCTTCCATTGTCTGTGCTTCTTCCCCATCTCTGTCCTTCCTTTCCACCTGGAGGCTTGGCATTCTGTTCCCCTCCTGATGAGCTGTTTGTCAGTCATCTCCTATGCAGCCTGTTGGAGGTGGGTAATAGTGCTCTTTGGGAAGACATTTTCCCTGCTTTTATAACAAGACCATGTGTTGCAGGCAGCAGACACAATTATTATATAAACAAGCCACTCATGGATACACAGAAGGAGCTGGGCCCAGACTCCGAATTCTTCATCTCTAAAACATAAGGACAGTTCTCATCACAGGCAAAATTCCCTTGGCTCAGTAGGTCTCCAGCTTTTTTATTTTAAGTCTCACAGGGGTGATGTAGTTATTTGGTGGGCAACCTGCCTTCCCTGTCATTATCTAAAAGCTACTGTTACTCGTGTATTACTGAGATTTAACTTCTGTGATTGCTGATATGGAAAAGCACATCTAAGGAAGTGTTTAATGTGCTTTCATGTCTTTCTGTGGTTTAGAAGCTGATAAAAAGGAGTGGCAATGACACATGACCAGACAGAAGCTGAGAGAAACAATGAGAAATGTGCCTTTTGGTCCAGGCTATGAACCTATGTTTGTATGCAGCCTTGCTACTGGGACATGCAGTCTTCCTTTGAGCCAGCTGTGGGACTGCAGTATCTTCACCTAGTTAATTCATGGCGTCAGTCAACATGCAGAAGATTGCCCTGTGTCTTTCCCTCTCCTTTAATTATTTCTGTAAGATTAAAAAGTTGATGAGTTAGTAAGAACAAAATATCTCATGTCCATGAGATCTGATTTCTAAGCCATGATTTTGAATGAAAATGAGTACGACATACAACACTAGCACTAGTGATTTTCTTTCTTTCTTTTTAATTTCTGTCCATCCAGCTGATGTCCTTCTCTTACTCCTCTTTTCTCATTAATTTCCTTGGAATCTTTTCTTTTTCTTCTCCCTTTGCCTGTAATTGCCTTCCATCACTTCTGAAGATTCCTTTACACATATCTGCATCAGTCCATCTGCCTCACAGCCTTTTTACAGCTATGTTCGTTTAAAAATGTTCTTCTCATTTTTATATTTTTCTCTCCATCTCTCATTTACATTACCAGTCATTTCTCTCCCTTCACCCTCGGGTGACACGATAGCTCTCCCTCCATAGCCTGCTTCAGCTATTTGAACCTGCATCTTAGCTTTTTTTGTTCTGCTCACCACTTTGTGTACCCAGGTCTACCCACTTCATTTTTCACTTCAGCCTTGCTCTTCTCCATTTCTTTTCCATATTCTTTCATTCCGTGTATGTAAGTGTGACTTTACCTCCTGACACTTCTGTTCTTCACTGTGGGAAATCTTTGTAAGAATCTGACTGTAGGATTTCATCTCAAGTATAAAACGCATCTTGGAGGTCGTTGTGGTGATTCATGTCACCATCCCACATTAAACCAACTCCTAGTGCCTATCTAAGAGTCTTAGTAACTTCCTGGCACTGGAGCGCATCAGACATCAGTTCTTCTATGTCCATTACTGGATCAGTATTATCTAGAAAACATTGCAGTTTGAGGACAGATTGAGACAGTGCAAGTTGTGAGATGTGGAGAGAAGCAGTTGTCACCAGCACAGTGGAGTGTTGGCATAGTGCTGCATCAACTTTCTGTGTCTTCACATGTGCTCAGGTGTATTTATAGCTGTTCTGTGTTGGTCTTCACAGTAGTTTCCACAAGGCCTAGAAGTCCATAAATCCATGTAGGGGCACTCTGTCTCTCGCTACACCTACAACTAGGTACTGTACTGGCTTGTACAAATTCCTTACTGCCACTTCTGCAACTGCGCCCCACAGTTAAGTTAATAGGTTTCCTGCATGCAGAATGACTGCCAAATTCCACTACTTCCGAGCGTAAGAGTTTCCCAGGAGTGAGGAGTGCATCCCTCTGTATGTACAGTGCTGAGCACACAGCTGGTGCTCAATAATACAGGCCTGGTACGTTGTGACTGTTAATCTAATACAGCTGAGGTGAACCATCTTTATATAGTAAGAGGCAGTGCTTGTCTGTTTTATAGTTTAGGCTTTAAATAATGAAAGTATATTAGCCAGTGAGTTCAGGGGGTGCTGATTTACACCGCCTTCACACAACATGTCCCACGTTTCACATGACAGGGAGGATAGCTAGTCCTCTACATCTGAATACTTAGTGATTAAACTGTCTGGGCATGAGCAGTCGGCAGCCATCAAACAGATCATTATTAAGATGGCTATAATTACAGAGTCAAAGCAGCCTATTGCAGTGCACTGGTGTGCTGCCTTCAGAACTGGCAACACAAAGGCCTATCTCCTTTATATGTTGAGGTCCAAACCGTGTAAATTAGCTGCACATTTTTGTATTGCCTCAGTCATGTCTTAAGCAGTTAACAGCCACTGTCTGCTTATTGCACGCTGGCCTTCTTTCATGGCCAGGGGGATCTGAGATAGATCTAAGTGCTGAGTAAAGGGCTGTTCAGAAAAACAAGTATAGCTGTGACGTTTCTACACGAGCTCTCATGGTATTGCTTTAGTCATTACCTGAGTGGATACTTGAGCTTAATTGGTATCAAGGGGACATACACAAAGTCATCTATTTCATTAGACTAATTTGCATAACTCAGCTTACCAAGAATCAAATGTTCATATATTGTCCATCTTACTATCAGCAAAATAAGGGGAAGGGGGAGGAATAAATGGCAAGTAATGCAAAACTGAGATCAAGTGGTGTTTATTCCTCTTTACTGAGATACTTCTTTCAGAAGCCTTCACTGCCTTTAGATATGGAAGACACAGATTAATATCCTCTATAAAGTATATTTTTAGCAACATTTTGAATTTAGGAAAACACTTAGAATGAAATTTAGAGAGCTGTATTAACTGCAAGTCAAAGCAGTGAGTAGCTGGGCTATAAGCTGCTGCTCTGGTTAAAGAAGAAGCTAAGTGTTGATTAGGGAGAAAGTGATTGGAGGATTAGAACAGTTAGGTAAAATAGACCTTCTTCCTCCTTTGGTTCCTCAGAGACATCAGTGAAGTGTTTTGTGTGTAACATTGTAGTCTCAAGAGAACTGTTGCTGCTGTTTATATCGTACAAGATCTGGCTGTAACTGTAACTGAAAGCACTAATGTGCAGGGTTGTATTTTTTTCCCTTTTTTTTTTTTTTTTTTCTCGGGTGTTTTCTTTGAACAACAACAATAACAAACATTTTGTTTAATATTGTCTCATTGCTGCTAGAACTGAAACTGAAAAATTAATGGCTGTTGATTTAAACCATATTCTTTTAGTTCTGTCAACAAGTAACTGCATGTTAAACCTTAAATTTGTCCTAGAATTGAGACTGAGGTTTTCTTTTAAGTGTGGATTTGTTATGATGTTTGGAGTATTGAGCTGTTGGAGTCCAATAATGAAATGCAGTTTAACATGATTGCTTAGACAGAACAAAAGACAACTGAAAAAATGTGGGGCATCGTTTCTCATGTTATTGAACCCAGGGTGTTGAACTGTGCAAACCCAATCCCAGGCCCTACCCAGGTTTTTTAAGCAACAATGATTCTGCAGTCTGCTTTGCAGGAAAAAGAATAGATTTAATAACAAGTCTTTGCTTCTTAGATAACTTCAGTAGCTATAGCTAGACAAAAATAGCAGATGATGATAATGATGGAAACACTAAACAAATATATGATTATGAGTTGAATATTGCTAGTGAGATGAATCGCACTGTGCTTTTTGAATTGGAAAACAGTGTTCCAAAGCCATGTCCCTGACAAAACAGAAACTGCAAACAGTAGCTCATCTATCTTGAGGAACTCATCCATGCGTGTGCATGAGTGGGTGGTTGAATTCTGAAGGACTTTGTGTTGGAGTGGAGGTCAGAATTCACTGCATTTGCTCAGGCCTAAAACACTTGATCTGAGCAGCAGTTTAGGATACAGGAAGTGGGTTATTATGGAGGATGTTATGCTAAGGAAATGTTCATCAGTATTTTTATGTTTTTTACAGTGTGGTAATTAGAATGTTTAGAGAAAGAACAAAGTCCAAGAAGACTTGTAAAATTGCACCTAACCTTTTTCTTGTAAAAATTTGGAAAAATTAAAAAGACAAAGCCTTTATCCTTTGTCTATGTGGATTGTAAAATTTACAAGGCAAGGCCCTTTTTTTTTCTTAAAATTTGCACAGTGTATAGCATTCCTATGGTGAAACACAAATTTAGAAAAAGAACCAAAAGAATTTCCAGCGGAGCTGTATATTCTTCCAGTGGAGTAGTATTTTTTTTACTACTGTGTTGTTTTTTTTCCTTTGGTAGCTGTGTTGATCACATTCTCCACTTTAATCTCCAGCTGTAGTTTGCTATATGGGCTGGAGCCTAAACTGTAATTTGTGATGGACAGAAACTGGGTTACAGCTTCTCTCCTGTAGTTGGTTCCAGCCAGAAATAGCAGCAATAGCTTGGACAGGACTGCAACAGGATTTTGTTCAGCTGACACATGACATCAGTTGATTGTAGATGATGTGCAGGTGATTTGTGACCAAGTCCCAGTCAGTAATCAGATAACTATTGTAGGAAATCATCAATTCATCAATTGTGTAGATTTGCAGAATCATAGAGAGAAGGGTGTAAGAAGGAAGAAATGTGGAAGACCTCTGCTTCTGAATAAACCAAAAGGGAGAGGTTTCTTGTTCTAGCGTTCAAAACTGTCTCACCTCTGAAGTCAAATCTGGTTTTGCTAATTTGAGCACCTTTGTTTCAGGCCTGTCATAAAATAGAGCATACCTTTTGTCTGTGTTTGCATCAGAAATAACTTGGAAGCAGTATATTGTAAAGGAAAGTTTTTAAGAGAAGTTTTATATGTTGGTTCATGCAGTTCAGTTAATTCTGTTTGAGAGAAATCTAGGCAGGAAAAGCCTATGGAGCATGTGTTAGCTTAGCATTTTTGTTCTAATTTGTTTGACCTTGTGCATTTCTAATTATGGACAACAGGAGATGAGACAGCAGTGAAAGTTGTTACGAAAAGATTTCTATGACTATTTGCATTTCTAGTCAGGCAGAATTCTTCTGGATCACTTCGTGCTGCCTCTGGAGAGTACACAGCATGGTCTACATGCTTGATTCCTGGCATAGGTAAATGATTATCTTTGTTTGATGGGTGAAGGGAAATGAGGGTGCCTAACTCTAGTGATTGAGAAAGAACAAGCCAGTTGGTCTGTCCCCCATAATGGAAAGACAGGGAGCTTGCCAGAAGGAAGCAGCTTCCTCTTCTTTTCCCTTACCCACCTGCATCTCTTTATCCCAGTTCTTCTTTATAATGCCTCACTTGAGAGCTGAGCAACATTCAGAAAACAGAACGTCACAAGACAGCTTTTTCAAAATGTATGTTAAAAATTGTTTTCCAAGTTTCCTTTGATCATCAAGAGCTGTTTGGTTTTTGTTTATTTATTTATTTATATTAGCGATCTTCTTACAGTTCTCCCAAAACAAGGAGGGAAGATGCCATCTGTTCTTACGAGCTTTGTAGCAGAAATAGTGTTCTCAGTTTTTTGGGGAACGTAAGGTTGTATATGAGTAAGGGGAGTAATCTGTTCTGGTGTAAGGAAAGCCAAATCTATTCTTGTGTGAGGAAAGCCAAGTTTTTTTTACAAGAGAAAGTCCCTGGAAGTAACTGTGTTGAAGAGAAGAGATTGTGGAGAGATCCTTAAGAGTAAGAAGGAAGCAGACAGACATTTCTTACAGCTTAAACCAGTGGAGCATCAGAGCTTTCATTCTGACAAATAGATTTTGTTCTTTATGATAACATTTTATATAGCATTTTCAGTTGTCAAATTAGTCTTGTTAACCACATGTTCCTACTGCCTCTCACAACTGCATGGTCCTCTAGGCAGATCATGTGTAGATTATTTCTTCCTGTTCAAGACGGACAAAGAATCCTTCAAACATAAGCAGAGGAAAAAACAAAAAAAAGGTACAGTTACTTGCTGAGGAAAAAGCAAACAAAAGTGATTTCGGGCTTCAGATTAAGAAGGAAAGTTGTGGTGACTCCCACTGTTAAAGCAGGTGGTTTAGTAATTGACAACCTGCTTGTTTGGTTTTTTTTTTTAACCTATTTTTGAAATGTATAAGAATGTAGTCAGAATTCGTATTTTTTGCTGTTGCTGTTCAAAATTATTGATCATGTTTAGAGAGTGACACTGGTTCTGTATCTCGATGCATTTCTGAGTCCACTGGTTCTGTATCTGGATGCATTTCTGAGTCCAAGTGTAAACAGCTTACTGGTGAGCACACTAAGTGCAGCCCTTCCTTTCTTGAAGTTTTTGAGAAGGGAAGTTCTGGGCTATTTCTCCCACTGTTGTCCTCCTGTGACAGTTATTTAGGAAAGGCTGTTGCTGAGGACCCTGAGGTGACAAATATATCAGTTAACAGAGCATCTCTAAGCTGTCAGTAAAGATTTTGTAGGTTAAGTGCTTTCTTTCAAACCATTTTTTTTTCCATCAGAAGAGGGCAAATGCCTGAAGGAGGTCCTTCACGTGGCTTGGATGCCTAGTCACTGACTCATTGAGAGATCTTCCAAAAAGCTGCTCTGGGAAACTCCTGCCCAAGCTGTCATTTTTTGTGTTTCACACTCATCTTTTTTTTGTTTGTTTGTTTGTTTTGTTTTTTTCAGTGTCGGTGTTATAGTTGTGTGATTTGTGTTGTATTTGGATCTGAAAGCTTTTTCACTGAGCCATCACATACCATTTTGTAAGTGGTCCTGTTGTTCAGAGTGCCAGAAATTGTCAATGTGTATAGCCATAGATGCTGTGAAATTGAGTTTCTCACAAGCACAGGTTTAACGATAGACTCATGCATGTGCAAATAGTCCTTACCTGAAGCTGATGCAGTGATGTTTACCACAGAAGAGTAATCCCCATGAAATTCTGTTTTGAATTGCTCACAGGCAAATTTTAATGAGAAGTGATACAGTGTGCAATAGGACCAAAAGCATCGTATTTGCTTATTCCAAGAAAGCAATTATTCTTCTGACAGATTAAGAATAACCTCAAATTTGACAGGAAACTTGGATGTGGCATTTCTATTTCCTCATTTTAGAGAAAAGGCGTTGTCCAAAAGCTGTGAAATTAGCAGTATGTAACTGGGTCTTTATGTAAGGCTGTGTACTTTCATGAGATTGCCAGTGTCGGTAAATTCAGTTCTTTGTAGGTGTAAGGCTTATAAATGGTAAAGTAACATCACTCATGAGCTGATGTGGATGGTATGGACTGAGAAAAAAACTGAGACGCAGTTTTCTCTGAACTCCAGTAGGAATCACTTCCAATTGCTGTCCTCAATGCAGCAAACATCAAGGTCAGCATTACTAGTAATATAAATAAAAACAAGTCGGTGCCCTTTAATTTTAACTGCTAACTGTGTGTTTCTGCTGCAAGCTGAAGAATCTCCGCTCTATGGTACAAAAAAGCATAATCTCAGAGATGTCACTCATGTATGCAGGCAACTCTTGATGTGGGTTTTCTGGGTTGGAATCTGCGCCTTGATGGCAAACTGGATCTCTACAGGCACAGTGTGTGCATTCAGTCTTCAGTCTCATTAGAAAATAATCTGATATTCTGGTCTAATGTCTTTTTGTACTTTTTTTCTCTTCTATCTACTGGCAGGAATTTGTGTCTTGGCTTCAGATCAGCTCCTGGCAGCTGATCAGCTGAATGTCCATGTTATTGAGGCCAACTCAAAGTTAGAGAAAACTCTCACTGCAGCATTTGATATAAATCACATAAGCAGCAGAACTGCAGAGTAAGAAATAACAGCAGCAGCTTGCCAGCTATGCTGTCTTCTTTCCCGTGCTACAGAGGAATTTTTGTTCTGTCAGGCAAAATATGAAGAATTCATATGGGTTCAAAAGCACCTGGCAGACTTGCAGAAAACCCGTAACTGTATGTGCCTCCTCATTGAGCAGTCTTGCTGAAGGCACATAAGTGCGCTCAACTAATGAACCATTGCTTTTCCTGTGTTCCCCACCTTTAAAGAGGGAAGTTCTAGGGGGATAAAAGATCAGGAAATTTGGGAATAGGTCTTGAGTTGCCCTAGCAAGCAGTGATATTATAGGTAGAGACAGATTTTCTTTAGTGAATCCCAGGGCAGGACACCTGTCCTGGTAACAAGGTTGTGGTTTTGTCATGGGGATGATGTCTACATTCTGTTTGTTGCACATGATGGATTTCTTCTTCAACTCTACAAAGTCAAATACAATATCAGTAATGATGTTTTCAGTATCAATTCTTAGCCAGGTGCTGGTGCTGTGAAAATGGCTTATCTTCCCATTTATCTCTTTATTTGATTTTGGAATCTGAATGCTGCCAATCATTCCTAAAATAGCTGTTGGAATCACAAGCCGTATAGAAATGTCTTTGTCTCAGTGTTATGTCACTGAGCCTGCCCTAGCACAGGATCTGGAAACAGACTGCTGTCTCATGTGGGTGACAGTCTGGATTGTCCTTTGCAAAAAACCATGCACGTGGTTTTGAAAAGACAGAGAATATTTCCTGGAGAAGAAGAGAATGGCTTTGCCATGCTCCACCAGTGAGCCAGAGAACAGATTAGAGGCTTTTCCTATCTGTGAGGAAGCTCATCCATCACGCCCTATTCAGGCAGTCATACTCTGTAGGCTTGTTCTCTCTTGCTACACTGAACCCCTTTCTCCACAGCTTTTCCAGAGAAGCAAAGCACATAATAACAGAGCTATTGCTCTTGTAACTTGTACTACAGGCATTTGTCAATGCTGCTTTGAACTCTCTTTTCTGTGCTGCTCTAATTCCCTCATGATGTGCCAAGAAGCAGGTGTGACTGAACGTGTAAGGATGTTTGTATTCTTCAGTATGAGTGAATGCGTGTCGGAAGAAGAGAGTAGTGTGTTTGTGTGTTCAGGGGCTCTTCTGTGTCTAACTGTAATCCCTTTTTACTTTTTCTGACCCACAAGCCTCAATTTTAAGTTTGCCCTTGAAATCATATCATATAATTCAGTATTTCCGCTCAGTAACAGACTCCCAGTAATTAAAGTGATCTCACGCTGTTCTATTAATCACAGGAATTGTGATTTTTACATCAGAGGTTAATTGATGATATCCACATATACCATTTTCCCTTAAAACAAATTGAATTATGGTGATTAACCTTATGTCCAGGTCAACTGATGATGTCTCAGCAGTATCCTGAAAATAGGATATTTTTAACATATTTGTTGTCTTCTTGCTTTGTCTTCTGTTTTTTTTTTTTTTTTTTTTTTTGTTGTTTCTTTTTCATAAGCCTGATGTGATGCAGTGAAGAGATGAGCAAAGAATGTATCATATTGCCCCACTGAGGAGAACTCTTTACTCAAAAGGCATTCTTTCTTTTACTAACTTGTCCATAAAGCTATTAGGATTATTTATGAAATAAAATTTGGGAGTTGTTTGGGAACGAATCTAGGCAAAATAAAGCTCAGGGACTTCCACTTGCAGCTAGCAATTACTAGCAAACTGCAGGAACTGGATTAGTGTAGGCATCTCAGAGGAAAAGCAAACTAAATAGATTTTTTTTGTCTCAGAGTCAGATTTATTTTGTATCTTTAAAGTCTCCAAAAATATCAGCGAATAAAACATTGGATGATAAAGAATCATCACAAAAGACAAAGATCTGTGAAATTTCTCTAATGTTTTAATACTATTTCCTGTGAAGGACAAATCTTTTAAATTCTGGTGACCGTCTGAGCATACGGGGATGTGAATAGGTGGGTGGATGTCCAAGGGAGAGAGATGTTGCACATCATGTTAAATAACAGCATTCCCACTCAATTTGTTTATCTCATTGCACTAAGCAGTTTGTGGGTTTTGTTCCCCATACACATCTACTTCTCGCAACAACTCTTTTATTTTTTTCCTCTAACACTTCTTTTCATGGACATTATTCATGTTTGCAGTAATCTCATGTTTTACTGAAAGGTGCAGAGAAACCTGAGAAAGCTGATTTCATAAACAAGTTGGGGGCTTAAGTTAAAAATACACACTGCAAGCTCTTTGCTTGCCTACAGTTCCTGTCTGTCAGGGACAAACATTACTTACTGAGATGAATTTTCATGAGTTCCAAGGGAAAAATTCTGACCCTTCTCTTTGCCCATAAGTCAGCTTGCTGGCCACTGTGTTTGTGTTTCTTTGTGCTGAGTAGCCTTCACGGCAGGGGATGCTGAGGTCTGGCCTAGACTGCTCTGTTGCCATGACTATACTACTGCAATGCAGAGCAGTGTTGAGCTGACCAGAGGCTCCTCTGGAGCAAAGCACTATTGGGCAGCATAGCACTGGCTGCTGGAGCAATTAATCCGTGGATGTCAGTGTCCATTCTTACCATTTGTACTGGTACAGTAGAATTCATTCACATTTTAAAGGCACGGGAACAGTTTGTTGTATCAAACTGCTTCATACCCAGGTGGACTGGTGCCTGTTGGAGAATAGCCTGGCAGAACTGGCCGTTTCAGTCAGGGTGAATAAAGGCATTTTATTGGGTCAGTTTCTGCAGAAATGTATTTATGGCTGAATCTAGTCCAATTGCAACAAAGCTAAGCAATGTGGTCTGATTGAACAGCTGGGGATCTGTATTTCTCTGCTGTCTTGTCACTTTAAAACAGTGCCCATCACTTTCATTCCAGATAAGGTTCTTGAAGAATACAGCTGGAGATCATGCTTGAAGAGTTAGGATCATGTTTCTTGCATTAAAAACAAACAAGCAAAAAATGAACAAAAGCTATATAGAGGTTTTTCATTGTTATGATAAGCAGCAATTAGGCACTTTAAGCCCAGCAATATGTTCAATGGGATCCTAACTTTTTCTTCAGCATTAACCTCTGCTCTTATATATCAATTTGATCGGTTACACAGACATAAGAGGATTTGTAATTAGACTTCTTTCTGGTTAGAGGATGAAGAAGGGCTGGAATCCATTTAAGTACATACCAGCAGTGACAGGAGGCAAATGCTGAGGAACTGAGGAAATTTGTCCTGAAGAGCTGACTGAGCTGGAGAGACTGATTTAGGAGAGCTGCTTGACCCCAGTGTTACATTAACAGCAGACACATGGCTGCTGGGACAGTGTCTGCAGGGCAGTGTCAAACTTTTAACCAGTGACAATTGACAAAATTGCTGTGAAAATACAGCAGGCTCCATGTTTTGTCTTTGTTGTCTAAAAGGAAAGGAAAACAGTAAGGAGGCCATGTTTCCCTCCCATTATATCTTTGGGTCACCTACAGTTTCATCTATTAGCTGAGAGAATGGAAGTTCAGCTGACTGGCACTGATATTTCCCAGGCAAAGAGAGGGCTGGGGAAAGTAATGTGTTGCTGGTGGTGTATCTGTTTCCTATTAAGCATGCTGAGATGAAACAGCAGATTATGTATTAGAAATGGCATTCTCTTCTTTCAAAAGGCAGTGATTGATATATTTAACCCTTAAACCTATTCAAAACCTTGACAGGAGTTTGCTGAAGTCCTACAAATAATCAATAGAGCAATTTTTGTCTCTTGAATGTGAGGCTTTTAAAAATAATAAAGATATCTTTGAAAAGACGAGCTGAGGTGTTTCAGGGTTAGGTCTGCTGCTGTATGTGGTTGGGGGTGGTGAGTGAGAAGGATTATTTAGGCATTGCCTTTGTTCCATTCTGCAGGTTTATAACCCCAAAATAAAATTGCAAATGTTTTTGGCAGTCATCTTCCAGGCACAGATGGCTTTCCTCCCAGTTTTGGCAAGTGTGATTTCAGTATAAAATTGAGCAATTATTAGAAAGTGAAATATTGCATGATATAATACTGCTGCCACCACCATCAACATTGTAACAAATGGTGTGTTCATTGTTTCTGGTGCTGTGTGAGAGAGCTTGCACCACTGTTGTTACCCTTTCCTCTAAAACATGTACCTTTGCTATTCCTGGTGATGCATAGACAGAGGGATGGAAAAGAGCAGATGCTTCAGCAAGGAACCGTGGCCATTTTCTCATTTGCTTTGGCTCTATATTTCAATGCAAATATCACTGAACAGGTGGCTGATGAGGCCCCCGTGGACTGTTTACAGTGAAGGTTACAACCAAAATCGATAGGCCTGAGATGCTTCTAATTCCATCTGGGAGATGTTCATCTTCCATCTGATTGTTCCCTCTCTGAACAACAGCATCCTATTAACGCTGCATTCATCAGGGATGTCTTGCCCAAGTCAGCAGAAGATTTCTCCTATTTAGTCCTCCATTTGTTCTGTGTGCTTTCTGTTCATACTGCACTGGATCAAACAGTAATGTTGATCTTGACAAGACAGGTTGATAGCATTAGGCATGCTGAGTTTTGCCTACTGACTTGACACCTGCTACTACCATTCTGCAGGCCGAGGCTCATCAGTTCTGCCTCAGGGTTGTCCAAATCTTTTCAGCTTATCACTTACTGAGGCAGGAGGTAATGATGTTACATATCATAGCTGACATCACGGTGCTTGATGTATGGCCTTGCAATGCTGCAAAAAGGGAGGGAAAGGCTGGTGAGGACTCATGTTTGCATAGATCTGAACAAAATAAGAAGACACCCTGGAAACTCCCTGGAAAAGTGGTTTGCATAAATTTGCTAGATCATAATGGGAAATTCTACATGTCTGTGTCTGTCTCATCTGACTGGCAGTAAAGTTTGTATTATTCTTTTTAATAAAGGTAGGTATTGTTGATGGCTGTATGAGGCAAAATCACTCTCATTGGTGTATTTCCCTTGGGCCCAGTTGTCACATCTGGTGTGCAGCCCACAGCAGCTGGGCAATGAGAAAGCAGTGCTGAATCCAATTATAATGGCAGTAAAGCATGTATAGCAGAGGGCACCCATGCATTCCTCTTACAGACAGGGAAAACTCCCTGATATCCAGAGAAAGTTAGAGGGAATGTGCTTCACACACATAAATAAGGGTCAAAAGGGATACTGGAGGGGTCAGAGACACCCCTGGGTGCTGCCTAACTCCCAGCATTCAGGAAAGGCCCTGAGCAACTGTGTGGTGATCGCCCAGTGCATTCATGCACCAGCCTCCTTTGTATAAGGGCCAGATACCTGAAGTGCTAGAGTGCTTTTTTGGCCATGTGAAATGAACAACCAGCTGTAGAGACAACAGGAGAGGGACAGAATTGGAAAGACGAATGATGGTGGCACTGCTGGTCACAAAAAGATGTTGGTAGTGGTGATGGGCACAGAGCTGGCATTAAGTCTCAGTGGCCATCTGTACCACCATTCAGGTGACTGAGCAGCAACAACTAGTTAGGGCAATGACGAGAGAAAATGAGTTGGCCAACTTGGCCATTGCCTTGCCATGTGCCAGTTCAGTTATCATGTCTGGCACTCTGTGCTGTATCTTGCTGTTAGCCACTTGTCTCTCCTATCTTCAGAGCTCCCCGGACCCTTGCTGAGCTTTTGTTCACTCACATCTGCCTGATCCCATGGCACTGTTCAGCCTGGGCATCTTGTACAGTCCCTTCGGCTGCCAGGTGCAGCCACATGAGGTGCCTGTGGGGTGGTCAGCCCACCACCCAAATAGGCGCAGACAACAAATGCACTCCAGAGCAGCTCGACGACACTGGCTTAGCTGCCCTCGTTGTATGGAAGCTGCAGCCCGCAGGTTGTATTCCTGTCTTCTCATTATTATTGCTGCTGTTGTTGTTCTTGTTATTGTCATATTCTTACTACTAATTCCTTTTCCCAAGTTGCACAGAGCTTTTGTCTTTCACTTTCTAGGAACTGTGAATTTAAAGGGGTAAATGGCAGTAACAGCATCCTCGACTCAGATTTTCAAAGGCTTGGTAAACCAGAGGAGGCAAAGGTTGCTTGCCAGTGTCAGATGGCTGATCTGTACCATAGTAGGGAATAGAATTCATGTTGAGTGGCTGGTTTCTGCACCTTGCCTTTGGCATGGCAAAGCATGTGTGTGCATGTGTGTAAACGGTATGTGTTTTTTCTTTATGAATAGGTAGATCTTGTTCTCTTGGGTCTCTTTCAGTGAGATTCACTTGTGTGCCTTTAAAGCTCCTATTGCCAGAAAATCTAATTTATTTTTTTACCTCTTATACAACTCAAGTTGTTTTCTCTCCTGCTTTTGTTGTTGTTTTTGTGCACATGTGTGTGTGGGCATTTTGCTTTTCCTAGTCCAAAAGATGGTGAATGTAATAAGCTGGGGTATTTGTTGAATATTTTGTGGATCAGTTCACAGGCACTGCCACTTTTTCTGGTCATGTTTTGCCTTAAACATTAATTCAAATTCATCAAGCTTCAGTTTTTTGTTTCCTCGGTGTTTGGTTAAATAGTATTCCTTTTTACTGTATTTCTAGGCTGTTGAAGTAGGGTAAGTTATGACTACATGTTTGCAGAAACAGAAGATTTTAAGATTGTCATGGTTGATTGGTTGATGCCTTTTTTTTTCTTTTTTTTTTTTTTTTATGGCTATTAAGTTTTCTGGTTGTGGTTCATGCCTAACACAAGCCATTCTGTTTTAACTGGTAATTCTCACATTAAGCCTAATAATTTGTAGATTGAAGTGCAGCTGTTCTGCGTGATCACATCCCATCATAGTATAAAGAAAGTCTGTAAGAAATGAGTACAACAAGATCTGTCCATTACTGACCAGGCTTAGTGTGTCATGGGAAAGTTTTGACGTGGTTACATACTCTGATTTTACTCGGGGTTTTACAAAAGTGGCAGAACATAGCATGATGCCAAGGCAGCAAGATGGGAGTTTTTGTGACACAGAACAGTGTCTCTTCTGATAGTTATTTGTAGATGTGCCACTGCTGTTGCTGCTGAATTTGTGCTTAAGATCAAATATGGCCATACACTTTTATAGAATTTTCAAGGGAGTTAGCACTTCCATGTAGGATTTTTGCATGATGGATCTAACCTTGCAGGAGTTTACTAGCTGCAAATACAACAGCCGTATTACAAGGGGAGCCTTGAAGTAGCTGTGTGATCATTTCCTTGGCCAAGCAGTTATTCTATATCTATTTTCATGCAGATTGTTGTTTTTTAAACACTGAGAAGTTCAGGTAGCAGAAAGCAGTGCTCATCTTATTGGGTTCTCACTGACTCAGATTGATGTGAACTCTGCAAGCCAAGGAGGGAATGTGGCTGAGAAAAATCACTCTTTTTAATTTGGAATGATCATTACTTTCATGAAACTTCAGAAAATCCTTTACATAAGCAGCACGATTTTTACTACATTAATACTCTTTTGTCATACATATATATTGGGAGACATTATAATACATTTGTATTTATACATACTTGTATACATGTATCTATATATACATATGCAGAAACTTACTTGTGAGTAAGTTTTGAGTAAGTTAAGTAAATATAATAGCTACTGCATTGTATTGGTATCCTACTCAGAGATGATTGATTCCCTTTTGGACTGCACTATACAAACAGGAAAATGTGTTATAGCTTAGAAGGCGGAAAATCGGTTTGCATGTATATTAGGAGTTTATATAGTTTATACTTAATCACATTATGGCAAAAAGAAAGGAACACAGAATAACAAGAAAAAATCATATTACATAGGTATCTGGAGTCACCAACTTCAGAAAGAAGAATCTGAGCACCAAAGTATGTTGCATGAAGTTGTTTTTATATTGGTCTTAGGAATGCAAAAAGCAGATTAATTGGCTTTTTAGAAGAAATCTGGTCTATACCATCAGCTTAATTACTGCAAGTCATGCTTTAGACATAAATTGTCTACTGCCAAAGCTGTGTTCCAGGGATCTGCTGTGGAAAGAACAGTGCCACAGCTCACTCTTCTTGTGACCACTAGCTTCCTTTACAAGAGCAATAGGCATATTTTGAACAGGGAGAATGGGGCTTCTGAGAGCCAGTTCTCTCTCAGTCTAAGTGGCTTAGCACAGGCATGCCCAGCCTACAGCCCACAGGGCACATACAGACCAGTGCAGCTCACAGTGCAGCTTCCTCTGGCCTCTAACATCATAGGTGTGCACTCGCTGCTCAAGAACAACCAAACAGTGGTGTGCAGTCAACAGTATCTGCACTGAAACCAGAACGTGGGACAGGTGCAGTGCAGTACTAGCTGAAGTTACGGCAAATAATTGTATGCATTTAGAAGCACTGGCTGAACACATTCCTGTGAACAAAGAAAAATACTCAGCATTGCTTTCCATTTTCATAAAGGAATTTGAGAATACATTTTAAGATTGCTGAATAAATCAACAATTTATATTTGTGACTCCATTTTTAGTTGGCTAACTACATGATCTTCAAATTTTCAGATGGAATGCTTGGAGTTGCAGTCAGATATTCAGCTCAGAAATGTGTTCATGTCTCTTTCCTAGACTTGTGTAAGGCTTGTATTACCAGAGAAGGATATCCCTCACTTCACAATCACGCCTTATTCATGTCATCATTTTTTGTCTGTGTGCACATTTTGAACAACTGTTGTCAAGGGTTGAGTAGTAAGGAAGAGTAGAATTTCATCAAAAATTTCTGACGAACACCTTGAGAACACAGTAAGAATTACAGCCACTACCGTCATGCCAGACTGATGTTATAGTTTTGCAAAAAAACATGGTCAAATGTCCTAATAGTGCTATGTTTTTGTTGCTCTTGCTTTATAAAGTTTTGATGAAAAGTATAAACAGTTAAGTAAATTTTGCTACATACATGCATTAACTGAATTATATAGCTTATAAGGGCTGCTCCAAAAGTAATGCCTCCTATTTTATCATGTTTTCATCAAAATCAGAAGTGGATGTTGGTAGTATGACAGTAGAGGTTGATCCTTCCCAACAGTATTCCATTACATTCTGTTCCTATGTGACAGATAGCAGATGGGAGGGCACTGTAACAGAATGGCATCTGACATGGAAGTCCCTATGAAGCAAAGGTGTGGAATTGAATTCTTCCATGCGGAAAAGGCTGCACACGCTGACATTCACTGACACTTGCTGAGTTTTTATGGAGATCAACCAGTGAATTTGAGCACAGTGAGGCAGTGAGTGGTGCATGTCAGCAGTAGCAACAGTGACCGTGAGTCACCTCCACTGGAGCAGATTTTGATGAGCATGGCATGCGGACTCTTTTTCATCAGCGACAAAAGCACGTAACTAATGGTGGTGACTATGTTGAAAAATAGTGTTTTGTCGCTGAGAATGTGCTCTATCAAACTGTACTGACTGTCTCTGTCATAGTTTCCATGGAAATGAATATGAGGCATTACTTTCAGAGCAGTCTAAATATATGTGGCCAAAGAAAATTCCTCTTCACCCAATGCAAGCCAGGCAAACCCAAAGGTTGGACAGCCATGGCTTAGTGAAAGCCAAAATGGATTATAGTGTTTTACTCTGACTGAAGTTCTCTCCAAGGACAACTACAAAATGTTTATTTTCAGATAATACCTGTACTCACCTGGCATCACCACCTATCCACTCTTGCTTTCTCCACCACTGTGCTTAAAAGCATTTTCAATTAGGAAGTAGCTTAAGCACAGTTGCGCATCAGAACACTCTGGAGAGCCCAGCCAGAGTTGAGGACTTGCTGAAAAGGGTGTTTGTCCTAAAAATAACTGTAACTTTCTCTAATCAGCACTTTTCTGGAATTCCATTCTAACGGTACGACCATGCCACTACTGTAAAAACAGCAAAAGTAACACTATGCTTGAATTTTCTCTGAAAAACTTGCCTTAGGTGTAACTTGTGTCCTATTCAATGTTACTTTATTGAGGCAGACATTGATACAGATTTGCAGTCAAGGCAGACGGATCAAAGCAGGCTTTTTGCATTTGCTTTGTGTGAATTCCAACGAGGATGTTAGTACTACAGCAACAGGGAATTGCTTATCTTTTTCTCTTTCCTTCCCTCTTTTCCTCCAGAGGAAGTACCCATAAGAGTGACAGGGAATTCCATACTTAGAACCTATCAATCTAATCTGTGTTAGAAGGCAGTTTAATAGTTCATTTGTTACCTAACTGTTTTCAGGTAAAAGGAAAAATATTTGGTCCAATAACTTGTACATAAAATGACAGCATAAGTTTGTTGTATGCTGTTAATTTGCCCGGCAGCAGTCTCTGGTACATATTTCTGTGAAACAGTACACATGTTTTAATGAGAAGAAGAGAATGATGGCGTAAAATCACCCACAATAAAAGTTTCTCAGGCTCTAAGATGAAGTGGCAACAGTATGTATACAGTACCTTATGCCTTCCTGGTAGGAACAACTAGATCATAGAATCATAGAATCATTACTCAGATTGAAAAAGACCTTAAAAATCATCCTACGATGATTTTTACGATGATCCTTAAAAATCAACCACGACCTAACCATACTACTCCAACTCTAACCACCCTCTGCTAAATCATGTTCCTGCGCACAATGTCCAAATGGTTTTTAAATACATCCAGGGATGGTGACTCAACCACCTCCCTGGGGAGCCTATTCCAGTGTTTAACAACGCTTTCTGTAAAGAAGTGTTTCCTTACATTTAACCTCAGCTTACCCTGGTGCAACTTAAGGTCATTTCCCCTCATCCTGTCACCTGTCAGCAGTGAGAGGAGACCAACCCCACTCTTGCTGTAAGCACCTTTCAGATATTGGAAGAAGCAATAGGGTGTCCCCTCAGCCTTCTCTTCCCCAGGCTAAACAGCCCTAGTCCTTTCAGTCTCTCCTCATAGGGCATATTCTCCAAGCCTTTCACAAGCCTTGTTGCCCTTTTGTGGACCTGCTCTGGCACCTGAGTGTCCTTTCTACACTGAGGTGCCCAAAACTGAACACAGTACTCAAGGTGAGGCCTCACCAGTGCTGAGTACAGGAGCAGGATTAGTTCCCTAGTCCTGCTCACCACACCATTCCTGATACAGGCAAGTATGCCATTGGCCTTCTCGGCCACCTGGGCACACTGCTGGCTCGTATTCAGCTGACTATCCGTCAACCCACCAAGGTCCCTTTCCATCAGGCTGCTTTCCAGTCACTCCTCCCCAAGCCTGTAGGGTTGCCTAGGGTTGTTGTGACCAATATGCAGGACCCGACACTTGGCCCAATTGAAACTCATACAGTGAAACTTGGCCCATCAATCCAGTCTATCCAGGTCCCTCGGTAGTGCCCTTCTCCCCTCAGGCAGATCAACACTCCCTCCCAACTTGGTGTCATCTGCAAACTTACAGAGGGTGCTCTCAATCCCCTCATCAAGATTGTTAATAAAGATGTTAAATAGAAGCGGCCCCAGTGCCACTTGTGACTGGCTGTCAACTGGATTTAACTCCATTGACCACAATTCTTTGGGCCCAGCCATCCAGCCAGCATTTCACCCAGCATACACCCATCCAAACCATGGGCAGCCAACTTCTCCACAAGAATGTTGTGGGGAACAGTGTCAAAGGCTTTACTGAATTTCAGGTAGATCAAATCAACAGCCTTACCTTCATCCACTAAGCAGGTCACCTTGTCATAGAATGAAATCAGGTTTGTCAGACAGGATCTATTATTCACAAACCCAAGCTGACTGGGCCTGATCCCCTGGTTGACCTTCAACTGATCCAGGATGGCTCCTGATATTATCCATTCCATAACATTCCTGGGCACTGAGGTGAAACTGATAGATCTCTACCAGGATCATCTTTCTGGACTTTTTGAAGATGGGCATCACATTTACCAGTCTCACATCTGCTGGGGCATCCCTGGTTAGCCAGGACTGCCAAAGAATGTTGGAGAATGGCTTGGCAGTCACATCCACCAACTCCCTCAGCACTGTAGGGTGCAGTCCATTCAACCCCATGGACTTGTGAGCATCCAGCTTTCAGAGCAGGTTCAAAACTATCTCATCATGGATCATGTTGGGCCTGTTCTGTTCCCCATCCTTATCTACCAGTGCAGGAGGCTGTGTTCCCAAGGAGTAACAAGTCTTACTTTTAAAGACTAAGACAAAGAAGGTATTAGCACCTAAGCCTTATCCTGATCTTTTGTCACTAAGTTGCCCTCAGTGTCCAACAAGGGATGGAGATTCTCCCTAGCCTTCCTCTTGCCGTTGATGTATTTATAGAAATATTTATTGTTCTCCTTTACCTTAGTGGCCAAGTTCTAGCTGGGCTTTGGCTCTTCTAATTTTCTCCCTGCACAGATTTGCTACATACCTGTAGGCGTCATAAGTAGCATCATAAGGAAGATGTGCTGACAGGGAGTAGCAGCAAGTGACTATTCTTCTGCTCCAGAGTGGTTTGAATTGCTAGCCTGCAGACTGATGCTGTGGGTGAATAAGTTTCAAGAGTACTGGCTTGCTTATTAAGTTTCTTCCTGTTAAACTGTTGCTGCTCATGTGCATTTCAAAAAATAGTTTTGCACTGGACTGTAACAATTTCAAGAAAATAATTCAAATTAATTGTGTATTAAGATTGGATTCCTGTTTAGTCAGTTTCCAGTGACAGAATTTTAAAAGTGGCAAAGAGTGTGAAGAAAAGTGTGAAGAGAAAGAAATTAATCCACCTAATGTGTGCCTTACCTCTAATTGAAACCTTTGGAGAGGAACTATTTCAAAGTACTGTATTTACTTCTGCTCCTACATTTTACTTTGGGCATCCCTAAGGGCCCCAAATGAGATTTCAGTAAGCATGGAAATGGAAAGAAACTTCCTTCACTAGAGTGCTAGCAGTAAAGGCAAAACGTTAGAGGTGATTAAAGAGACAAATGGAGGAAACAGGCAAAGAAATCATCTGAAGGCAGGCATAGCTCTACGTGTCAGTAATCATGCATAGCTATCATCCTAACCAGTGCTGAATAGGAAGGCTTCTCTTGGGGCTTGTATGCGCTGTCTTCCAGTATGCTTTCTCACATAAGGTATAATAGACAGACATTTCTGCATTGTGCTGTATTTATTGTTGCTGTTTTTATTCTTTGCCATCCCTCTGACACTTTGCTCATGTCAGTCATTGCCTCACGTTAGACATTTTTTTCTTTAGTCTCAGCTTAACCCAGTCTCAGCTATTTTGTTAATAGAAATAGAGAATCAGCCAAGTTTCCAATTTGTGTTTGAGTAATAGTCGAACGCAGAATACAATAAATCATTTGTCCTTATGAACTACATTGCATTACAACAGATTCTCTATTCCATTGCAGTTAGAGGAGCAGAAAATTTACTTAAAAGCAGAAATATAATAAAATAAATTAATTATTGTGACATTTTGAATTGGATATAAGATGAGAAACAAGCTATGTCTGTGAAATTGCAAACAAAAATATAACACCAAAGATGTGTAAAGCATTGTTGTTGGGTTTTTTGGTTGTTTTTTTCTTTTTTTTGGGGGGGGAGGTGGAGTTGTTTTGGGTTTTGTTTTGTTTTGTTTTTGTTTGTTTGTTTGTTTGTTTGTTTGTTTTATATAGAGAAAGGAGACATAATTATCTAATACTAAATGATGTTTCAGAAAAGCAAGTTAGCACATTGTTTTCCAAATTAAGTTTCAAAGACTGTGTAGGTTATGAAGTTTGACTTTCTGACCGTAAATCTGGAGTGACTGACAGACTACTGTAAAAATGCCTTTATTCAAAAGGAATCTTTGGCAGATAACATCGAAGGTTTGAAACTCTGGAAGGGATGAAAAGAAAACCTCCCTTCTACACCAATTCCTCCTGCAGATCAATGCCTGTGTGAAATTTGCCTGGGAATTATGAGCTATTTACTGTATTGTGCACTGTTTTCTTTCACTGTATCTAAAGGCTCCTGTAGTTCCTTTCATATTCAAGACTGAGGGATGTTTTTATATGTGAAATGTGAATGAGTGAATGCATTGGTGGAATGCTAGGGAAAAATGTATTCAGTTCTGCTAGGGAAAATGCTAGGGAAAAATGCATACAGTTCTGCTCTCCCTTATTTTATCACAAGTTGGAGTATTGGTTTTATAGCACCTAAATTTATGGGTACATATTTTTCTGCCAAAGCCCACTGACATGTTCTGCATGCTCCATCAAGCTCTTTCTGTGTTTTCTTCACTTGATTCACTGCTACACAGGATATGAATCAGTCCTACAGCATAACCCTTAATCTCTTCTTAACCAGAATAATGTGGTGTGTTTTTTATTTATTTATTGTGTATGTCATCGCCTAATTATGTAAACCAGAGTGTACAGTCTCAGTATTTGCAGTAAAACTCATGGCAGTTATTGATCAGTGCAGGGCATGAAGTTTCTCTGTTGCATATAAGCAGCTGACACAGATACTAAAGCCTGTCTTCAAGCAAGAACCCACGGGGCTGGGGCATGGGCAGGGAGGAAGTGGCCTGCTTGGACAATTTCTTCTTAGAAACTCATCATACATCTTCAGTTACAGAGAGAGGCTTGAGGAGAGGGAAAGCTCTCTCTATGTTCTGTTCAGTTTTGGGCCCCTCACTGCAAGAAAGGTACCAAGTTGCTCAATGACATGCTGAAAAGAGTATAGAAAACAGGACATAGATGTAATAGCAAAAAGAACTGGGGCTGTTTAGTCTGGAGAAGTGGAAGCTGAGGAGAGTCCTTATTCTTTCTCCAGCTATTCAAAAGGAGCAAAGAGGGTTATGGCCTATTTTCTCAGTTGACCAGTGATAGGACATGAAGAAACAGTCTTAAGTTGCACCGGGGGAAGTATAAATTGGACATTAGGAAGAGTTGCTCACGTAGATGGTAGGCAAGCACTGGAACAGGCTGCTGAGGGAGAGGGTGGAATCCTGGTCCCTGGAGGTATTTGAGAAACATAGGTGGATGTTGGACCTGCTGATCTTGAAGGTCTTTTCTGAACATGATGATTCCATGATTCTTTCTTTTCTGTTGATGTTTTTTTTGCATTTCTGTGTGCTCTGGTTGAAACTGGAAATCTTAAGCCTTTGTTTATTTTCCACAGTGTGAAGTGAAGAAGTCTCCCAGCTGAACTACTATGAGGTCAGAAGCCTTGCTGCTATATTTCACACTGCTACACTTTGCTGGTGCTGGTTTCCCAGAAGATTCTGAGCCAATCAGTATTTCGCATGGCAACTGTAAGTATAAGAGGCCTTCATTTGCTTAGAAGTAATCAGTAGACTTCAAATTGACGGTATTTTATTATGCTGTGAATAAACAAAGTTGTTTCCCTTATCCCTCACAGATCAACCAATTTACATTCTCAGATAAATAAGAACAAGCACTTCTTATTTTGACTTATGACAACATGACAGTGGGCTGTTTGATTCTCAAAGCTGTAGCCTTTTTTCTCCTCAGACAGATACTTTGACAGCATAATTAGGCCAATTATTTGTTTTACTCAGAAACAGGCTAGAGTAACATTTTTCCCCCTCCATTATCAAGGAGTTATTCACCTGACCTGTGAAACTGTAGGTGTGGGTAACCAGTTGCTCCTTGTAGCACACTGAAACACTGAGCTTTAAAGACATAATTGGCTGAGCTAATACAAATAACCAATCTTACTTCTTTGAACTCTGCTGGATTCCACTTTAGCATTTGGCCTTTTTGGCCTGAAATGTAGATTCTTTTGTTTTTAAATAAGACAAAGATTCTTTTGTAACTGAAACAATCTTCTTTCTTACCAACACTAGTTGGCAGACTCTCCAAAATCAAGGATCACTCAGACAGCTGCAAGTCTGTATGGAGATTTGCTGACAAAACAGGTGGAGAGCTTTCTATGGATTTTACCACACAAGTCAGACTTAACATAAGTGATTCTTTCACATTTACCACAGCTCAATTGCAGTGACTCCAAAGAAAAGTCTGAAGTCACAAAATTTGAGCTAGGATTTAGCATGTGAGTCTTTAAAAGTGTGATAAGGAACAGCAAGTTAGCAATTAATAGACTCATATTTAAATCTACTGTGGACCAGGAATTTGATTTTGATGTGAATCTTGTGAATATCCTTGCTTATTATGCTTTATGTTGCCCAGAAGTCTGCTTATATTGGGGAAGACTAAACTGGAAGACAGATCCTGCCAGGCAGTTGATGTGCTCTAACTGCTAATAAGCATCTGTGGTACTGGAACAGGGCAGAAATACAGTATAGAAAACCCCACTGAAACTTACTTAGGATTACCGTAGAGCTTTCAGCAGCATTTTCACCTTCCAAATGATTACGCTGATTATTGGCGTGAAGTGTGGGATAACTTCTCTCCAGCATGAAATGCTGAAATTCATGCGAATGTGTAAGCCTCAGCTTTTGCTAGATCAGTGACTTCCTACAAAGGAAACAGAACTGAATGGAGAAGTCCTTGAAAGTTAGAAGTTGGCATTTTGCACATGGGTCTTGGTCAGAAGCATTAAGCTTCTGGACATAAATTCTGGCTGGACTCTTAATTTGTTTTCCCAAGAGTTCTCAGCAATCTGGTTTTCAGACTTTATCTCACATGATGCTGCCAAGTAGTTTGCCAAAGCTGTACTGTCAAAGTTAGTGCTTCAAGCGAACTTGACAGAAAGAATACTTTTAAAGGACTCAGTCTGTGGATACTCCCTTCTTGTACACGTTCAAAAGCTGCCTCGACGTGGTCCTGGGCAATCAGCTCTGGTGACTCTGTTTGAGCAGGAAATTAGACCAAATGGCCTGCAGAGGTCCCTCGGCCAATCTGTGGTTCAGTGAATATACACAGGCAGCATTTATGTAGTATGGTGATACTCATTAGAGGTTTATTCTCCTCCTGTCTTTGCATTCACCCGTCCAGCTCTCTGGTTGGTGCATTCACATGCATTCATATGCAATCTCACAGCAAAGTGGCTCCGGTTCAAAAATGTTCACTACTGTTGTAGAGAGAGACTAAACACTTGTGCTGATTGGTGGAGTGGGGGAAGAATCTGGCTTGATGATAGCATAAGATCAATAGAGGTCTTCCAGTCAGTATTGTTGTTCAGCTTCCAGAAGAACTGCAGTATCAGACTGGTTGCCAAGATAATATGCAGTGACTTTCATTTTTAAAAGTTTGAGTAATGGTTACCCACAGAAATCCATTCTCAGAAATCCCCACAGCTGCTTTGCAGTATCAGCCCAATCCAGTAGGAAACCCACTGAGCTGACAATTTGAACCATCAGAGCCAAGTCTTTTTCTTTAACCACTACTAATCCGGTCATTGTGATGATTGATGGGCCACTGTAAAACAGCTTTGTCCTGCTAGATACACTTTGGCAGCCAGGAGCCAGCATTTGAAGTCTGCAAGCCCTGAAAGAAAAACTGTGAGAAAATGCCATGTACCTCTGTGCCAAGAGCAGCTTTACATTCTAAAGAAATTCACAATTCTTGTCTTCCAAAAAATGACTTTCTCCTTTGCAGCCTTAGCCCTCTGTGCTAGTACCTAGTCTTGTCCTAGGCTGTGATGCTAAGGGAGAAGAGAAACCACAGATTTCAGCCCCTGACACGCTTGCATGGTTTCAGTTTGTGATTCTGTTTTGTTTTTTGCTTTTTCTCTGGAACATTGTTCTTCACTTCCCACAGATACAAGACAGTATCCGGTGTTTGTGGGTCACAAGCCGGGACGGAACACCACGCAGAGGCACCGGCTGGACATCCAGCTGGTCACGGTCATGAACAGAACCCTCTACATTGCTGCTAGGTCAGTAGTCCTCTGCATTACCACTTCTCCCTTGCTGCTCACAGAGCAGGAGGGAGAAGAGGAAGGATATTCTGAATATGTCTCTGCTGAGCACATTATTTTTAGGATTTTCTCACACTCGGACAGAGGTTTGCAGTAAGATATACTGGAGATACCTTGTTAGTCAGTTTGCTGAGGCTCAGTTCTGCAAGATTTCTCCTTTCAGGACTTCCTTCTCATAGCTCTACTTCCCCTTGAGTCTGGGAAGAGAGTTTGCAAAGTAAATTGTTTGGTGCCACGGAGGAGAGAATCTGTCTTCATTCTGTAATTCCACTCGTGCACACAATTAATTATATGTTTCAGAGAATGATTCTGCTAGTACGCAAATGCATGTTTGAATAAGAGTCGTTAAACTTTAATGTTGCTGGTTTAGGCATATTTTCAGTACCACAAAGCAACAACAAAAAGGTGGGGGTGGGGGAGAAATGCATGTTTGCTGCTGTTCCATTGACGTACTCAGAAAGGTTAATTGAATTTGTTGTTTGGATTATTTTTTTTTTGGACTGATATTCTGTGCAGACACAAACAAATACTTCTTTTTAAAAACTGTGTTATCAAGCAACTCATTTAGTCAGCGTAGCTCAGCATAGTGCTACCAGCTTCAGTGGCACTACACTGATTTATACAGCTGCCCACTTGGAACAGGTCCAGCAGTAACGCTTCCTCTCTCCTCCTGTTGTTAGCAAAGGAGGCTGACATTCTCCGAGTGGAAACTGCCTGATGGAAATAGGGTGAATTCAGGAAGGACCAAGATTAGCAAGGGTGGGAAACCCAGCTCAGGTGCTCTTGGACCCATATCCTGTTTGGGAAAGCTGCCTCTCGAGGAGAAGCTTATTTCCTCTCATTTTTCTAGTCCTTCTGCACCTCAGAAATATGCAACCTTCTGCAAAATGTAGAAGGCCAGGATGTTTCTGCAGATGGGAGAGGTAGTAGCTTGGATGACCAGGAGGTGAGGGAACAGCTGCTGAACAGGCAGTCCCTCACCACTACCCTGTCCTCAGAGCCCTGGGTAAGGCTCCAGAAGCTCTCTGTCTTTCATATCAAGCAGTTCCTACCCATCTTCTGAGTGATCAGATGAGGCCTGCAATAGGGAGTAATTCCTGCTTTACAGCAGCCAAGTCACTGGTGCTATTTCTACATGGCTGTTTCTTTGGCTGCTTGAAAACTGTACTTGTAACTGCTCACCTGCCCAGGCATGGCAGCTCTGTAGACTAAGCACAGCTTCATCAGGTTTCTCACATACTTCATTTTACATTTCATCCATGTGGCAGAGTTTAGGGCTCTGGTTCAATGCCATTCCCTGCTGGTTTCCTTGCAGTTTCCCCTACCATAGCATTTATTTCACAAAACAACAGCAAAAGACAAGGACTTGAAACCAAAGTGTTGTGGAGTATGAGGTTGGGTTGTTTTTTTTTTTCTGATGACTGACAGTATTTTATTTTATTTTATTTTATTTTATTATTTTTTTATTTTATTTTATTATTTTCTGTTTTCAGTACTGCTTTTTTCCTGGTGTAACCAGCCAAGTCATCACACTGATCCCTTCTTCCAGGCAGTGCAGGCCACATGCCCAGGGCAGCCATCCATTGCAGGCCCGGTGCTCTGTGTAGAGCAACCAGAACCAGCCCCCCATTTTCTCCTCTAATACTGCAGCTGGCTGTAGGACACTGGACCGTGGTTCCTCCCCCTCCACGAGGGATTCAGGTTCACCTTGCAGGCAGTGTTGGCCCCACTGTGAGGCCCCAGCTCAGGGAATAGTATTTCGGCCGCCTCAGTGTGATAACAAGCTCTCAAGGCCAGGGGGTGGGCTGAAAGTGTATGGAAGGTGGCAGCAGGATTTCCTCCTTTTCATGACTGAGTTCCCTTTGCTTTCCTTATTTGTTTTCCTTTAGATTAGGAAATTATTTGGAGGGAGAAGGTGGTAAATCTGCTTTAGTGGATTTTGCCTTGCTGTAGTTTGTTCCCAGAATGAAAGATTGACGCAATTAGAATTGCATTGCCCAAGCAACCAGCTTTACAGCAAGAAAACCCACCTTAACAATTTGGTATATGAAACTGATGTGTGCACAGGTTATACAAAAAATGAAAATACGGGGGAGAATATATGTGTTGGTGTACATTTATGCATTATTACGTATTCTGTAGCTACACATTTGTATAACACATTTTACTTTAATGAGAGTGCTCCTATACTCCTTGGGCCTGTTGACCTACAAAAAAATAATGGAGATGTAGTCTCTTTTGTACTTACACGTGCACAAAAATCTTGCATTTTTTTTCTTTGGTAACTCAGACACTTTTCAGTACATTATTTTCACCCTCCACATGTTACTGAATAAAATCCATGCAGGGCTGAGAAACTTATACGATGTAAGTTAAAATTCTAAGGGTAATTTTTATCTGAAGTTATAAACTTCTGAAAATGAGTTATCTTTTCATAGTGCAAAAGAAAGTTTACAACTGTAATATTGCTTCTCTTTCAGAGGGGGTAATACATTTAGAGACTGAATATATATAAAGGCTGAAGCAAGCGTGTACACAATCAAAGGTGTTTCTCAAAGAGTTTGGTAGCAGGATAATTATCTAAGTCCCTTAGATATTATACCAGGTGTTGTTTTCATACCATTTTTTCACTCATCGAAACATAGTCATGCTAAATTTACATTTGTATCTGAAAAGCAGTCAAGACAAACAATTATGCATTGACAGTTTTTGTTTTGGTCTTTCTGGTGTTCTGGATTTTTGCTTTCCATGTTTATTTGCTTGTTTTAGAAAACGTAGCTTTGCTTTACAGGTGGTCTCCTCCAGGAGGAAAGGACAGACTCAGGTTTCAGAGTTGCTGGCACTTTTGTTTCTGACTGACTGGCACAGAGAGTAATTTCTGTTGGTCACTTCTTTTGTCGCATGGGTGTTCAATTTCTCTGTTGGCTACTATGCAGCATAATTCCGTGTCAATTTGGAAAAGCTTTATTTTGTGTTATCAGTCAGAGATAAACTAGTATGACTCAACCAAAGGCCCTGAAACCATTTTGCTTTGCAGCTAGGATGTCTGAGGTACAGCCTGCAAACGAGCAGCTGTTCTCTTTTTTCTCATGGGAAGGCTAACATCTTGCCATCTCTCACACATTCACAAATACATGCTTTTTTTGCCACGCCGCCTCCTCCCCCCGCTGTCTTGTGTGGTGGCCGCTTTTGTCCACTTTTATCTGTCATCCTTCGTGTGTGCATACGAAAGAGTTTGCTGAGCCCGTGAAGCATCAGGACGGCTCCATCCTCATTTGCTGTTACACATTTTCAAACACTTCTCTGAGTGGCCAAGGGTCATGCACAGCCGGTGGCATTATTTAAATTCCCTTCCTCCACAAGTCTATGCCATGGCAACAAAACTCAGTTCTGCTGACTGGAGGTGGGAAAAACGGAAGCTCTAGGATTAGGTCAATTTGTGTTAGAATAACTTAATTAGCAGCGAGCTGTACGCATACCACAGCTAGTAGATAGCAGGATTTGGGCAGCAGTGGGAAAAAGAGAGCGAGGACAATCCCGTATTGTCTGTGGCTGGAGAACCTTCCTCACCATCTGACAGCACTTTGCTTCTCTGCTGGCACTGTCAGCAACTTTGTTTCAAATGCAGCATGAGAAAGTGATATGTAATTTGCCGGATACTGACGCTCCTTTAGATGATCCCATAATTTAGCATATGATTTTCCTTTCAGCTATTTCTTAAATCAGAAAGTAAGCCCCCTGGGAGATGTTTTATTGAGAATGGAGCTAAACAATCCAAGCCTCTTTTTGAATACCCCAACTGTATTTTTAATTGACTTGTTTCAAAAGGAAAAATCATAACCAATGTAAACTAAGACTGATCATTACAATCAAGAGCTAGGCTGGAAGAATGTTTTTAGAAATTCAGCAGCACCTAATTTGCAATTCAAGAGACTTTGTTCCCACTTTTATGTAGTAGGAGTAATAGCATCAGAGATGTACATTAAAAGGGAGCTGTGCGCTAGTCTGTGAGGCTGATACCACAATAATGGGTAATTTTAGTCCAACCATGACCACTGCTCTGCCTGTGAAGTCAGGCCAATAATAAACTGAAGCATTAAACTAATCTTGAAAGAAAATGACAGTTCTGATTTTGCAGAGTCTGGGGGAGAAGAAAACCCACAACTCCTCAGTTTGGTATTTTATGCAGCAAATAACTTCAAGTGTCATAGCAGGCAGGAGGTTTTTAAAAGCTGTTTCCCTCCAACTATGCTGCCTCTTTTCTCCATGTGAGGGAAGTGTTGCTAATTCTTGTTATGACAGTGTTTTGTGTTTGCTTTACTTGAGAGATAGCACTGCTTACACAAAACCCAAAAAAAGTGAAGCTAGGCTTAACAGCAGAAATTTCCAAAATGGAGGCATTCTGTACCCTGCTCTCTGCAGGCACCTATGTAGATCTCTCCAGTGCCAGAGATCATTCTCCGTCTGCATAGCTTCCTGCATTCTGCAAAAAAGTCAGCACTGATATACAACAACAACAACAACAACAAGTGATGCTTAGTATTCTTGTCTCTTCATTCCCAATTTCATGTGGCTGTTAGTATGGTGCTGTGAGTTGGGCTTTTTCTTAGGTTTCATACAGAAATGTCCTTATTCTCAGTTTATGCAGGAGAGAATGTTCAAAAATACCTCTGTACCTGAGTGACTGAGTCTATTTACTCTTTCCAAGGAGAATTTGGCAGCTAATTATAGGGAGAAGAAACCTCTCAGGAAAACAGGAAATTAATTGCAAGCAAGAAATGTGGATTTTGTTGAGAGGAGTATTTTACAGTTTGGTTTGGTTATTGGTGTGTGAAAAGAGGATTCCTGGGAAGAGCTGTATGGCCGTCAGCCTTTTGGCTAGCATATTGTCAGCCAAATTATCACATCTGAAATCAGAAAAAAAAAAAAAAAAAAAGAAGAAGAAAGCATTAACCTTTTTTTAACCCTGAATGACTAAATATTGCACAGTGAGTGCTAGCCCAGAATGGTGACAAAGGCTGTGACAGGACTGCTGCACTTGATTTCAGATTCAGAAAAACATCTGCATTCTGGCATTTATTCTAAGTCTTACTGAGCAGAAATTATTGATTATATAAATGCTCATCTTCTGTCCAAAATTTTATTTGTTCAAATAATCCATTTTGGGAAATAATCATGCTTTGAAGTATTGTAAAATTTCCTTTTTTTTTTTTTTTTTCAAGGAAAGTTGATAGTTTATATATGGAAGTGCTTTTCTGGGAGAAATGGGTAATGCTGTCAGTAATGTTTCCTGGTAAGACCTCCTGTGTTCTTTTTTTAAAAGGATTATGGATTATCTTGTCATAGATAGGTCTCCTCATGGAAAATGAATGGTTTTAAACTTCTTCATTTGACTTTGTATTCATTTGCTCTTGTTTACAGGGACCATATTTATACTGTTGATATGGACACATCACATACAGAAGAAATTTATTTTAGCAAAGTGAGTAGCTTTTATCATCTTCCAGAGAGAGAAAGAAATGCTCTTTAAGTAATGCCTTCTATTTTAACGTATTGGCACACAATGTCAAAAACAGTTGTTGGTGGTATGGCAGGAGAGGTTGAACCTCCCCACCAATATTCCATTCCATGTTGCTGCTGTGCGACAGATGGCAGCTGAGGGGCATTCTGTCAGAAAGGTGTCTGATGTGGAATTGTGTACAAAGCAAAGATGTGGAACTGAATTCCTCCATCCATAAAAAATGGCACCCATTGGCATTCATCAAAACTTGCTAAACATTAATGGAGACCAAACAGTGGATGTCAGCACAGTGAGTGGTGGGTGGTGTGTTTCATCAGTGGCAAACAGTGACATGAAAGATAAGTCATGACCTGCATGGTTCTACATGGCCATGTGCAGCCGTCACACCACAGCATGAAGAGCATATTCATCATGTAATTGGTGTGAATCACTTATTACTGGTGACTTTGTTGAAAAAAAAAAGAAAAAAAAAAAAAGTGTATCGTAGCAGAGAATTTGTTCTGTCAAACAGTGTTACTGTGCTTTTTCTATCAGCTGTTTCCATGAAGGAAAAAACAGAAGGCATTACTTTTGGAGCGATTATGTATAATGGCTATATTATCCCAATTAAGTATACTGAAGCTTTCATCATAAAAAGCAAATGCTATTAACATATTTGCACAGAAATTTTATTCACTCATGCAAGTACTCTGTCAATAAAATCTTACCAGAGCAGCACTTTGTAGATGTATTCATATTATCTCCATGGCAAGCTGCATTCAAATTAAGAAGAGCTTTATCTGCCTTACTGCGTTGCATATTAACATGAACTTTCTAGAAATAATCTCCTTTCAGCTTCTCCACATTGCATTCACGTTGTGTGATTGTCAGATGTAGTCACTGGTCCAGTGGAAGACCATGTCTGTTTGCCCATTGCATAGATTCCACTGTGGGAGAAGAGAATTTGTTGATATACCCATGAATGGTGCTGAAGATGAGCTTATGTCTTGTTGCTCTTCAAAAAAGGGAGGTCACAGGCTTGTTGTAGAAATAAAAGCAGTACTGTTACACTCATGCTTTTTTATTCAGCTTGGAGCCCTTAGTGAATTAAGGGTGACTCGGTGTACTACTGGGAAATATTGTCAGAAGTGTGGTGTCTAAGGTGTTACTACTATCTTAAGCCATATTTTAAATAAAGATTTATTATAGTTAATCAACCTACCATATTTAAACATTTGTCAAACTCATTACAAAAAAAAAAAAAAAAAAAAAAAAAAGAGGCTGGGATTTACCTGAAAGTGTTCCAGAGGAAGAATGCCGATGGATGAAATCAACAGCATCTTGATAAGCAGAGCACTCTCTAAGAGTGCTAGCTGACTTGAAATGATGAGAGTTACCTGAATTAGAATTTCTTTGCTAATGTAAAAAGTCCTGCAATAGATACTCCACTTAGATCACAATCGGAGTATATATAGTCCATAAATGTTTATTTTGATTTGTGTAATAATATCAAATGAGAAGAAAAAAGTGAAATACTTCTAAGTTTTAGTCTATTGCAAAATTCAGTTGTCTTAGGATCTAGAAGTAAAAAAGGGGATACGTTTCTGGTCTAATGAATAGATAGCAATGCAAAATTAAGTGAATGCTTCACATCACTGATCTTTCATTGTTACAGTGAATTAATCATGGAAAAAGGGTACAGAATGCTTTTAATGAGTATATGTTCAGCAGCTAGCCTCCCCCAGGGGACTTCTATTTCTGAAGTCAAATACAACAACCTCTGGGCTCTAATTGATTTCTTTCTTGATCCTTGCAGAAATTGACGTGGAAATCTAGACAAGCTGATGTAGACACGTGCAGAATGAAGGGAAAACATAAGGTAGGCAGTTTTCATTTCTTTTGCATCTGCCACTTTAGTTGCTTCACTACTATCTCAGTCTGCTGTCTGTGATGTAGAATGGATCATGCCATTCACTTCTCTGCCAGTAATTGCTTTTTCCATCAGCCTACTTTAATTTGCAAAAATAGTTTACTTTTAATGAGATAAAGCATAACAACAGGAGGCTCAGCAACACCCTGAAAAGCTAAGAGCACTGGAGGTTTTGAGCATTGTCAAGTGTACTGTTTTTGGTTAACACTGTCTCAAAAGCAAAGTGCTGTTGTCTATCCTCCAGCAGGGGCTTACAGAGAAGTGTATAAGACATTTCAGTGTGTACAGATAAAGGACTGTTTCTCACACTAGTCTTCCTTTAGTTTAACATACAACTAACATGCATGAGATCAGAATTAGACGTCAGTTCTGATTTGTTATAGTGCTTCCCCTGCTAGGTATGTCTGCTTTATGCAACTACATTGCGACTGTCTTACAGCAGCATAGATGAGATTAGATTTTCAATCCTGATAAAAGCAATGGTGTTCAAACAACATTCTAAGTGAATAGCAAAATCTGAGCTACAACATGAGTATCATATCCTTGGTTATTTGCAACCACTTTTAACCACCAGAATAGAAATAAATTGCATCTCACTCATTGTCAGTTAAACACACTTGAAATAAAGCCCAGAATGTCACAGTAACTACCAGCCAGTTTCGTTTTAGACTTGACAATGAAAGATCATACTGAGAAAATAAAACCAGACACCCAAGTAGAGTAGCTTAAATACTTTCTATTGTTTTTCTTCAGGATGAATGTCATAATTTTATTAAGGTTCTCCTAAAAAGAAATGAGGACACATTGTTTATCTGTGGAACAAATGCATTCAACCCCTCTTGCAGGAACTACAAGGTAAGTGATCTGTTAGTGAGATTTCATTTATGACCTTTCTTGCTGTTGGATTTATTGTGACTATGCTGACAACAGCATTAAGTGTGTGGTTCAGCACTACATCCTTCAACTCCATAGCCCATCTATTCAAATATTTCCCATTTTTTTAGGATTGCAGCAATCCTATGTCATACAACCCTCATCAGTGGATGACTTTGGAGTAGCTGTGAAATTAGTTCAGTTAGGCCTTGTTATGCAGGCTCTGCTTTTTTAGGCACTGCTATGTCCCACAGGTTATTTCTTATCCTTCAGGAAAAAGAAAATTCAGCTTCACTAGTGCTGCTTCTGACAAAACCATGGCAGAGAATTCTTATTCTCTTCAGTGCTGTCAAAGTGAAAAACAGTATAAAGACGTTAACAATGAGGAAAACAGCTTCCTTAGTGGTGTTCACTGTGACTGCTGTTATTCCTTGGTTTTTCTGCAGTGCTGATTTACTTTGTTTAGCCACTGTATTGTCTATAGTCTAGGAAGTGCACTGGAGAAGTTCAGCATAGTCTTTTATTTCAGTCTCTGGAGGAAGAATCAGATTTATTCACTTATGAGCTTGCACCACACATCTGATACAGGTAGTTGCTGCTTTTGTAACCTCCATCTCTCTTCTTTTTCCTCTCCCTGCATCTTGCTTCTAGTGTGCAACAAGGTTACCTGATTCAGTGTGATATTCAGTACTCCAGCACCATTTTATGGTTTCATGGCCCATGCTCCAGATGCCTTTGACAGAAAGCTGCCTTTTAACACAAATGCAGATTTCCTTGGTTTAAATGGCTCTCCTGACCCCTCCTGCAGGTGTTTCATTCCCCACCTGTCACTGAGCTGCCTTGTGCCCAGGCAGTCAGAGAAAGTCACTTTGACCTTCCCAGACTTTTCCTCTATTACTGGGTTACAGAGAGAAATCACTAAATTTGTGCCTAACAGAAAACAGGGATATCCTTCCACACTGCAAGGTGAAAGAGTAGACCAGCCTGCGGTACAGGGCACATTGTAGGGAAGGCTGCACATAACCGCATTTCCCCTCCTATCATCTGTAGTGCTTTTCTGTCCTCAAGGAAGCGCAACTAATTCCCTTCACAATAGATTTGGACAGAAAGGGCACATGACAGAAAACGAATGCTGACAGATCATCCACCAGAGGACTTAGGTGCTGTAACATTCACCATAGAAGCTGGTGGGAATAGCTGATGCTGCCAGATGGGTTATTTTTCATGCTTTGTGAATGTGTACCGCGTGTGGTTCACATGGCGTGAGCTCCTCATGTTACTTGCGTATACTGGGGAGATTCTTATTCCCAGAATACTGTTGTATAAGAATCTTAAGCAGTAAGAGCAGTACCTTTCCCATAGAGCTTGCTAAACCCTCTTGAACTTACTGTAAAGTTGATCAGTGTATTTGTATAATTACCAATGCTCGGGGTGAATTCGTCTCCCAGGAGTTACACTTAAGCCTCAGATTTTACAATTTCTGTGCAGATTCATTCTTGCCCGATGGTTAAGAGGATTTTTCCATAACACAGCATAAACTGGTGCTTGGAGGGTGTCCTTCTGGGTATGAAGAGGCACTGCTTTTGTGACTAGACCAGAAGGATCTCTGGACTTTGGGGGGAAAAATGCACACACACATAATTGTCCTAGTGTTGTTTCTTCTGACTGCTATGGCTTGCAGTCTTTTGCTGTGTATAAAAGCGCTTCTGTTGGATCACTGTTGAGGATATATTTTGAATCCATTCCAGAGCCACAGACCACGTAGCCTGCTGCAGTTCAACAGGAAGCTTGTGTACAGATAAAATATTGACTGAAGACTTTTGTAAAATGTATGTGAAAAGTAAGAGTGATTAGGCCTGAAAGAGTGCCTGACGTACTGGATGTGCAGTTTTCCTCCTGATTTTATTTAACTCTGGTTTTTTTTAGCCATGTTCTTTGTTCACAGCCAGGAGGCCAGTTGCAGAAAGGGCTTTGCCCCCTGCCCAGAAACAAAGCTACCATTAGTGTGGTCCTGGGTAAGGAGTCTTGCTCCTATATCTGAGGAGCTCCCTTTTGTTTTTCAGATGGATACACTGGAGTTTCTGGGAGATGAGTTCAGCGGAATGGCCAGGTGCCCCTACGATGCAAAGCATGCCAACGTTGCGTTGTTCGCGGGTAAAGAATGACTGAAATAATCTTTTATGCTTTCCTTCCTGCAGCCCAGGCTTGCCATTGAGTCCAAATGCCAAAACAGAAGAGGGAGTGAATAATGACTTAAAATAAGGGCTGTAAGGAAATAACATGCACAAGAAGCCTTGCCTTGTCTGAGACTGGCTTCACTACCACAAACAGCATTGCTAGGAGCATCATTTTCTTGATTCAATATTTCAGTGTTTCCTGGTGTCATAATAATACAATGCCACACCAGCGTGAGACACCATTTCTGTCTGCATCCCACTTCTATGAAGGGCAAGGGCAAGGCTTATGTGAACTTTGATGAGGAAGAAGTAGGATATACTGTTTTAACAACTCTAACATTAATTTAGCCTTCATGATTAAAAAAGGCTCCTTTCTTATATGGAAAGGGAAGGTGATTTTATTTTAAATCAGAAGACGTCTTGTTGTTCTATTACCACCTGTAGTAAGCAAAGGACAGAAACCTGCTGGTAAATGATTAGGCTACATGCAGCAGAATACTCTGATTCTGTTTTCTCCAATAGGTGAAATAGTGAATGCATATTGTTAGTTTAAGCTGTTGATTGTGAAAAGGTGTTCTGGTATTTCTCTTCATGTGCTTGTAGTTAAATTGCTTCTCTATTGAACTTGTATTTGTGTGAACCATTCTATTCTTCTCTTATATTTGGCTGTAAAATTAGATGATAAATGTAATACAGAAGCCACCCATGATAATGTCAGTCTTTTTCAGTAGGTGTACTGAAAGCAGGGCCTGAGTATTTACCCAGAATACTTCAGCAATTCCTCTCAAGGTGTAGAGGTACAGAACTTTGAACATAGTGCAGCCACTAAAGATCATGTTTGTGGCCAAAACGCTGCATCAGCTGCTGCGGCGTTTGAGCTGGAATGGTCTGCTTTACAAATAACAGATTTTATAGCTGGTTGAAAAAGAAATATATTTGCTCCCTGTGCAGTACATCAATGGGTCCTTTTTGTTTTAAACCAATAATGGTCATAATGATGGTGACGCTATGTAATTTTTATTACAGTCAAAAAGTCATGTAACTAGAAATTTTGTGATTGTAGCAGGTGATTCATAACCCACAGAGAAAGAGGCACACCCTCAGAAAAAGGTACATCTCAAGTGTCTCAGATTGCTGTACTTGGGGCAGTCTGAGTCACCTGTCTGATGTGCCTTGTTCACTAGGCTGGCCAGAAAAGGCATTTATAACCAACTTAATGTAAACATTCACCTACTTGCAGCTGAGTGGGTAAGATGAGTCCCATGCTGCCACTGTAGAAGTCCTCACATTACTTTAAAATAATGTTTTTGTTTGTTTTTGGTTTTTTTTATGGAAATAATCACACCAGTTTTTGGGATAATTCAGTCTGAAAATGGTAGTGTCAAAATAAATTCTTATTGAATATACCCTGCAAGTCTCCTGGCTTCATAAAATAAGTTTGATATGGCAAACATATTGATCTCTGTAATAACTTTTCAGAGTGCAGTGAAACGCAGTTTCAGAGCAGTTTAGGGCACTAATCCAGCTCATCTGAGTCTGCTGGGAGCGCTTACAAGAATATGGCTCTTCTTGCAGCTTGTAGCTATTTTAGCTGTTATGTGTGAATTGTAATTAGTCACATGGTCTTCAGCAACTTGGCAGGAAAAAAAAGTAAATGTGTGATTGTATTAACATGAGTTCAGACATCCATAGCTAAACAATTCAGCTTTTTATACTATTTTAAATTGTTTTTAATATCTGCTTGTATTTCCTTTTTCTTTTTTTCTTTCAAGTTCTGCTAATAAAAAAAAGCCTGCTTTTAAATTATGTTTGGAATTGCAGGGTTGAGAACAAGGAGAAAAGTCCTGCTAGTAAAAACCAGTCATAATTTTGAAATCCCAAGCTGAAATTAAACATTGTTGGTGCAGTTAGAAGAACTTATTATCACAAGAGGCTCTTTGCACATGCAGTAAGCACCATCAAGGCCCCAGATAACCTCTGTTATTTTAGATGCATGCTGTTTTGATATTTTATAGACACAACAGAGATTGAAGCTGCTGGCTTCATGCTTTGGCACTTGTGATCCTACCAGCCACCATGGTCCCAAGGTCTGCATTACAAGGGAAATCAGTTCCAAGTTATCGTGACCTGTGTACAGTTCTGACCAGTAGTATCAATTTAAATTTCAGATAGAGCTCATGCATTTGCCGTCTGATTTTTTTTTTTTTTGCACCTTTTGTTTGTTTTTGCAGTACCAATCTGTTGTCCCTTTCTTATCATTTGTCCTCCAGCATTCTTTGAGAGAGAGAAATGGATAAATCATACTGAAATCTTTTAAACCACCATTTTAGAAGAGAAACATAGATAGGCAGTCCTCCTTCTTCTCATCACATCCCTGCTTTGCCTTGGCTCCCTGCATGCTGTTGAATTTTTAACTAGTGATCTTTGGCCCAGAAGTACTCACAGGGAGAAAAACTAAGTGCCAGTTAGCTGGCAGTTCCCAAAACATGTCTGGTTTTCTCTCCTGGTTAAAACTAATTTTTGTTGAGGCTGCTCCATACTTATTTTGCTCACATGCATAAGCGGAATTTATGAGCATAGAGACATCTGAGGATAAATTGGGTGGAGCAGATTAGTATGACTTAGCTCAGCTTGTGAAGAGCTGCTTCATAATGTTTCTTCTCCCACAACATCCCTCCGTTTAAAAGTATATGTTCAATCCCACTTACCTATTTGGATTTTTTCCCTTTAGTGTTCTTAAAGGAGATTCTCATTTGATTAGTGAGCAAAAGTAATTACATTATTCCTGTCATTCCCCACCCTGTTTCTTCTTTCCTTCCTTCCCAGAGGGAAAGCTGTATTCTGCCACAGTGACCGACTTCCTTGCAATAGATGCAGTCATATACCGAAGCCTTGGAGAAAGTCCAACACTGCGGACAGTGAAACATGACTCCAAGTGGTTGAAAGGTAGAAAAACAAACAAAACATGAGAAAGCTGCATCTCTGATGGCAGTGCTGGATTCCTGACAGACTGTCTTTTCATTTCAGCAATGGTTTCTAGCAAAGTTCGAGCTAAACTGCATCTCTTACTTACACTGATCTATTTATCTCTTTTCCTCTTCTCCCCACTCCAAGCTACTGGACTTGACATAAACTGAGAGCGCAGTAGACCTGAATGTATTCCAAAGAGCTTTCCAAGCTGAAGTCATCAATTTACATCTGTTGGATGTGAAGGCTGGAATTTTCAGGGCTTAGTCTGTGTGCTCAGTCTGTGTCTGAAGCACTCCCTTCCCTGGCAGCGTATTAGGTACCAGTCAGGGCTTCATGAAGGATGGAGAGCTTGTCCTGCAACATTAAGATTCGTCAGTAAAAAATAAAATTATAGGAATATTGCACAAAGCCTTCATTTTATAGTTCCTAAGTACTGTGCAGCTGCCAGTGAATTAGGCAATGTGTGCTCTAAATGCCCTCATTGTTACAAACGGTGATGTTTAGCTTCACGTAGGCGTTATGAATAGTTAACATTTGGAGTGATTTTAACAGTGAGTAAAGCCATAGTATGAAGGCTTTTTCTGCACACAGAAATGTTTTGCCAGGTGTTGACATTAGCAGTCCCACTTTGCTTGTTGCTGCAGACATGTATGAGCAGAAACACTAACATGGCTTGTTATTCCCTCCGCATACAGCCTGCAGGCCATAAAGAGCTCTGTTTGAAGCCCCAGGCATGCTCTACATATTGCCTCTTTGCCTTTCTTTGTCCACCGTGCTGCGCAGACGTGCAGTGGCAAATACTCCACAGGCTTGCCAGGGTTTTCTTCAGGCTATCCCCCAGTGTTGCTGCATCACAGGCAGGGGCTCCTCTCAGCTCTGAAAACTAGATAGGTTTGCCTCACATGGGGATTAAATTTTCAGCACTTACTGTGAATGCTTCTTTCTGCACACACAGTGCTTGCATGCTATATGCTGCACATGAAATGTCTTGTCTCTCTCCTAGAACCATACTTTGTCCAGGCAGTGGACTACGGCAATTATATTTACTTCTTCTTCCGGGAAATAGCAGTGGAGTACAACAGCATGGGAAAGGTAAGGGCAAAAAGATTGCCTCAAATGACTTAGTGACATTCAGGAGGAGAAAAACATATGCTATTCTTGGACCAGTGCTATTAGGAATGACCTTGAAATGAAAATCGTAAATCATGATGACAAGGTCATCGTTTTGAGAAGTTTCCTATCACTCAAGCCAAAAGGTGGGCTGGAGTGAAACATTCCACTGTCTTGAAAGGAAACAGTGGTGACTTACACTGGAATCTCTTTTCCCAATCATAAAAAGCACAGAGCAAATGTAGTACATTCAGTGTGCTAGACGGTTGTTTAAAATGGCTTCTAGAGGAAGGCAGTATTTGCCCTTAAGAAATCTGAATTTGAATAATCAAGGGGAGAAAATTTGTGCTCTGCCATTCTTCAAAGAATAATTAAACACTGCATTTTTGTGAATTTCACAATAGTTTTCTGACTAAGCAGTCAGAGAAACTGACCGAGGTCACAAAGGTGGAAGGCAGGAATAAAAGCCCAGCAAGATTTGCATAGTTTTAAAGTGCTGAAAATATGAGAGTCAGAGCGTGCAGTGTGGGTTGCAGGGACTGTGAATATAAAATGTACTATTGTTTGGGGAAATAGAAAGCTAAGCAGTCTGTATGGAAATGAATTTTATTTGGGTTGAGAACAGATCTCTTGAAGGATTTATGGCTGTGTATTAAATGCCACAGCCTTATCATCTATAACACGCTGTTCCAAAGCTGAATTTTTCTCAGTATCCTATTGTCACAGATTATGGAAACATGGGATTAAATTAAGCACCTTGCACTGTCATTTCGAGTGTTTTGAATGCAGAATTTCTATAGAGTCTTTGAGTTAAACATTTCATTTTCTCTAATACTTCTGCTATACTCCTTCCAGGTAGTTTTCCCAAGGGTGGCTCAGGTTTGCAAAAATGATATGGGAGGATCTCAGAGAGTGCTGGAAAAACAGTGGACTTCCTTCCTTAAGGCTCGTTTGAACTGTTCAGTTCCTGGTGATTCACACTTCTACTTCAACATACTGCAGGCAGTTACAGATGTTATCCATTTCAATGGCCGGGATGTTGTTTTAGCAACCTTCTCCACTCCATATAACAGGTAATAGGCACAGTAATCTTTTGTTTCCTTTACATTTTGCTTTTCACTGCAGTTTTTTCTTACTCTATAAAGATACAAGAAGCGATTGCTCATACAATGTAATTATTATGTACCGGGCACTTACTGATAGTTTGTGTTTCATTTTAAAATACCATGGGATTGCTTGCTACATTTTATATCTGATAATTTAGAGCAGCTTTCAAACATTTACTGTCTGGACATGTTCCTTGGACATTTTCTATACATGAGAATAATTCAGACCAGCCGACAAGAAGTTTTGCAGAGTATAACTTTCAGAATGTTATTACAAAGAGAAAATACAGTTTTCCTTTCTTGCAGAGAAAGGACTGAGTCTGTCCCATTTGCATCCTCCTTCCCTGTGTTTCATGGATATCAACTAACTCTTGTATTTAGTCCTGGGAAAGCCACAGACCTCAGTCTTGTTGCAGGCTGCAGAGGAAGATCTCCAGATCTGAACAAGGGGATCAGAGTTGAATAGAGTTTCACAGTCTGTCAGTTCCTGCTTTGCCCATTTATTCTCATAGAATATTCAGCATAGAGGGATGTTGAACTCCTCACACTTAGCCAGCCAGTCTTATGAGTTTTTACCCCTGGTGCTGCACCTATGGTAGTTTTTTGTGAGCTGTGAGCAAGAGGGAATGAAGGAGTTCTGCTAAACAAAAAAGACTTCCTGACCACATTAGCATGTCTTCATGCTGCAGAACCTACTCTCAGAAGTCCTAATCTTGCTTAAGCACACCTATAACACAGCAAACAGGTACCAGTAAGAGGAGTAATTCCTCAAGCACTTGTGTTTCATTGTACAAGTGGTTTCCAAATGCATCAGTTGACATGTTAAGAATTTGTTGCCGTTATACATTACAAGTTGTTTCTCCAGAATTTATTAGAATAGTAACTGCATCTTAATTATTGAGGTCTCATTGAGAAGTTAGAAAAGTATTCATAGTCTAATTAAAAGATATATTGCTTTTTCACGGGGTAATGCTTGAGCTGAAAGGGGAATTTTATTGCTGAAATTAATCTGGTTTTACTGCACACTTGCCATCTTTTGTCAAAGTCTGGCCTTAGTAAGATCGTCCACAGAGCTGAATTCACATGAGAGTAAGCCCAGCCCTCTATTGATAAATCACTACTTTTGACATCAAAACAATAGGAACTTCAATGGAAAAATGAAATCACCTGGGAATAATGACTTAAATTAAGACAATCTCTTTTTAAGCAAAATGTCTTAATAAAAACAAGCAAATGTAAAGTCATCAGCAGTAAATATGCTGTATCTTGAGATTATCTGTAAATTGAGATGTCTTTCTATTCTCTTAGTATTTCCTGTGGTGTGTCATGAATAATCCTTAACCATGAACCCTGAATTTTAAAACCTAAGTTCTTAGTTCTAAAATCAAGATCTTATTTATAAAAAAAAAAAAAAAAAAAGAAAGAAAAAAAAAGAAAAAAAGAAAAAAAGAAAAAATATATATATATATTATTTTTGCCAGGCATTGGAGATGACAAGAAGGAATATAGCCTTGGGGACACCTCATAAACAGACGTACCTCTGACATGTACACCTCCCTCTCATTCCTCCTTCCATGACGAAAGGCTTCAACACATGCCTTTCATCTCTGGAACAAAAACATCCTCCTGGAGTGAGATGGAGAAAATCTCTCAGTTCAATCTGATATCACCCAGGGTGGGAGCTGGTGATGGGTTGTAGTTAGTGCATGAGAAATTGCTTGGCTGTGGTCCTCAGTCCTTGATCCACATTGTTTTGAGGCTCAATGGACCTGCTAATTGCCATCCCCTGTAAGAAAAGATTTTGAATCCTTCTCAGTAATGATCCCTCCTTCACTTTGCAATCATGTGTTGAAGACAGTTCTCTGAACATCTAGTTTTGGGGTTATTTTTGTCTTAATGCTTAATTCAGCAATATGCAAAACCTGTCTGAAGTAGGAATTGGTTGTGGTCCTGTTTGCTGCCAAGTGCCTAACTGACCTTAACATCAAAATACACGTGGCTGCCTCTCCTTAAAACTATCGCTGTGTACTATCACATTAATGTAAACGTTTGAAGTAAGTTTCCTTCCATATAAAAATCCAGCCTGTGGAGATCAAAATTAGACTATTATTGCTTCCCTGCTTGTTGTTTCCTTCAGTAATAAGCATTTCAGAATCTTTTGATACTCAAACAATTATTTTCTTATCAATTTATACACCCTTATAAGTTTAATTTTATTCTCTGTAACAGTATTACAGTTCCTATATTTTCTCTTTGGTATGTAATAGCCTACTAGCTAAAAGCAGGATTGAAAGCCTCAGCCAGTTAAGTTCACGCTATTTTTCTGATAAAATCAAGCAGAGAAATCAGACACGAATACAGCATTTAATGTGTAAAAAGTGAAAGGTGTATACATGAATAATTCATGCTTCCAAGTGAGTGACCATGGGAAAATCCTAAGCTTTTCAGAAAGTGTGTAGGTAAGGTTGTAATTATATTTAGACAATGCTACCATTCAGTTGCTTGCAAATTTACAACTTTATCATCTAAAAATACAATTGTATTTGCTTCTACAAGCTCTTTACACCTCACTGAGTGATTGAGTTAAGCAAATTGCTGAGCATAGTTAACTTCTTTCCATTGAGAAAACTTGATGGAGATGAGGCTGTAAGAGGATGGAGTAATAACGTGCAAATGCAAATGGCATAGTGCAGTATGCTTGCAATTTGATCAGCTCCAATTTCTGATCCATCTATATTTTTGAAGCATAACAGGGACTGTGATATTTCATACTGAGAAAATGTTGTGACTTACAAGAACTTAAATTTCCAAATAATGGGCTCTAAATGAGAGTAGCTGCTACTCTTCATGCATTACTAGTTGTACACAGAGTTTTCCAGATTCTGTTCCCTTTTCAAGATTATTGCAATTAATTTTCTCTGTAGAGGCTTTGAAACAAATTATGCTGGCAGGAGCTGTCTGCTGATTGGTACATTTCAGTCTTTTCCATGGAGTTGGCTTTTCCTGTCACTATTTAGAGGTTACAAAGTTCAGAATTGAGTAGCCTGTGACAGGAAGACTTCTATACAGCATGTTTTTCACTCAAGATTTTATGCATAACTGCAGAGTGAGTAACAATTTCTGGGAAATATCACTTTGCAGCATCCCTGGCTCTGCAGTCTGTGCCTATGACATGCTTGACATTGCCAGTGTATTCACTGGGAGATTCAAAGAACAAAAGTCTCCTGATTCCACATGGACACCGGTTCCTGATGAAAGAGTGCCCAAACCCAGGTATGCCTTATGTGAAGTAATATTTTTCTGCTGCTGTATGCAGTCTTTGACAGTCTGAACAGTCTTTTAAGGTACAGATATGAATGAAGATATATATTGTAGAACTGAAATAAGAGTTAAATTGCATTTGTGCAGAAGTGAGAATTTACTCATATAAACCAGATTTGTGTAATGTAAAGCAGACCAGATTTTGATCCACTTGGTCAGAATAAATGCCAGTTGAATAGTGTACAAGTTACCTGTTGCATATTGGTTTAGTAATGATTGTATCTCATAGCAAAGCCTGCACAAATTCTGGGGTTACATACAGTTTTCTTGCCATAGAAGCTGCATCTGGGTTGGGAGAGCAGGAGTAGGAGGAGCAGCATTCCATCAGAATAGAGACTTGTTTTATCTCATTCCTCTTGAGTTGTTTTTCCCACTTCAGTTCTCTCTGTTTGCACATAGATCCATTTTTACAGTCTTTTCATATTTCCTACATGTATCCATTTTGTTAGTTATTATTGACAGACCTTTGTTAACCCATTTATTCCAGAGGCATTATGCTCCGAGAATATGAAGTAAAAGCAAATAGAGCAGATTCATTAATTTTAGTCTAGTGCTACCACTTTAATACATTTTGAATTATCTGTAATATCTTTTGTAACTTAAAAAATAAATAAATCTAAAGCTCTGTGGTGGCAGATAGGCTTCTACATGAGTCCAGATTTGGCCCATCATGTTCTAGAGATTTGCCAAGTATACTGTCCTATGCTGTGTATGTACTGAGGCTGTCAGTCAGGAGAGAAACCTTAAGTGCCTGAAAAATCTCATCAGTTCTGTGCCTATTTTCAGTCTGAGCCCTAGAAAGGCAACTGCCTAGATTTTCTTCTTTTTGCTGTGTTTCAACAACTCACTGATTTGATAAGCTGCTTTGGGAGAGTAAGATAGCATGACAGTTCTATGGTCATTTATTTGAAAATGATAGTCCTATATATAGAATATTGGCAGGGAAGAGGGTAAAGGACAAGGAAAAATGTTCCTTCTTGATGGTGGAAAGGGAGAAGAGAAAGTTGCATTCTATGTTTGTGAGACAGTCCAATGGCGTGCTAACAGCTGAAGATGGGATAGTACTGCTTCTTCTCAGTAGGAGATAATTTGAACTGAATCAGTGAAGTGTTTAATACAGTACTTGGCCATCAATCTGCTAAATAAAATAATCATAACTTGTTACTCATGTTGAAATTCATTAGAGAGGCAAAAGACGACTTTGAAATAAGATCATTTTTATTTGGATATCTCAGGATGGTGTAGAAACATTAGTGCTCTTATTGATCCTAACATTTCTCAGAGACATACTGGAAAATTTCAGATGCCTTGCTTCCCTTTTTTGCTGAGATGAAGAGGAGGATTTACTCAATTTTATGTTTACTCAACTAAGCCATTCTTGAGATTAAAATCCAGTTAATCCAATCATGTGATTAGGATTTAGGAAGAAACAAGCCTCTAGATTAGATATTGAGAAACTCTAGGTACTGTGGTGTCAGAAAGTGTAGGCTGCTCCCTAGAGAATTTCAACTATTGAATCAGTGTCTTTGCAAGGACCTTGTGATGACCTTGATTTATTCCCTATTGCTAATTGTAAATGTAATTACAAAACAATCAGAATGTTTTGGACCTGGCGAGCACACAGATTTGTGCAGGACTAAAGCAACTGACCCACTTAGTCCCTTCCTACCTACATAACGTTCAGTTATCTAAGGTTTGAATACTCATCTAAATCTGAGTGTTCAGGGTGGCATTACTCCATTTATGTTAGTGGCTCTACCCATGAAGACTGAACTCTGCAGAATGTTTATAGATGGATGATCCATCTTTTATCTCTTCATCTCACAGTGGTTCAAAGGCTCAGGAATCATAATGGTCCAGGACATTATATCAAATAAAATGCTGGAGAAAATATTCCACAAAATATTAATAATAGGCAAAGAATTAGGCTGATTCCAGTATAGTGTTGCCTGTTGAGGCAGGAAGGTTAAGTTAGCTCAAGGAGGAGGGAAGATTTTAGGAATGCAGTAAGTAGATTTGCATTTAAATTGTCCCAAAATGATTTAGTAATGTCTCAGTGGAAGTCCTTGTTGTGCTATAAAACTTGTTTGCTTGTCCAGACTGACTTACAGGATAAAACCAGTTCTCACATGGGTGCTTGCTGTGTTTTCTTCAATAGTCCTCTTTCTATAATACAGTTTTGAAAACAACATTCTTCCACCCATTTTATAAAAGTGATTTCCCTCTGTATGCTAAGGACTAATTTTATTTCGGTAAAGAAGAATCAGGTAGGCAAGATGCAGATCGCAAAACATCTATACCAGAGAACAGCATCAAGTCTAATACAAACATACAGTAGTTAGGCTCCATGTGAGTGGATAGACTAAAAATTATGTGTTTCAAAACTACTGCTAAGGAAATGTGCTTGTGCTTTTAGGCGGCAACATGGAAGTACCTTTTGAGTGCTGTTTAGAGCAGGGTTTGATTTTCCTGAGGGTCTTAACAAGCCCAATGTACTTCTCAGTTCTTCATTTAAACCCTTGCAGTGCTCTTCAGATTTCACTTAGGGTGTCATGACGGTTGTTACAGAAAGAAGATCTGCACTTATGTATCAAGTAAGTGTTCTGGCTTTACATTCTTGTTTTATTTAGGCCTGGTTGTTGTGCTGGCTCTACATCATTAGAAAAATATGCAACCTCTAGTGAGTTCCCAGATGATACTTTGAACTTCATCAAAACACATCCACTGATGGATGAGGCTGTACCTTCCATTGTCAATCGACCTTGGTTCCTGAGAACAATGGTCAGGTAAGTACCTCCAAGTTGATTCTTCCCCATTGCTGGCTGTCAGCCAGCTATGTGTTAATGATCATGCTTACAATACTCTCAAATTCTGCAGACATCCTTGGTATGCTGAGCATGACTCCAGGTAGGAGATGGCAGTGCTGAGCAGATGTTGTAGAACTCCCTGAGCAGCTTCCAAGATAGGAAAAAAAAACACAATCCTTTCCAACTGTGCTGTGCTGAAACTGGATTGTGAAGGAAATGCAGTGCAGGGAAGTTTGACCCATAAGTCTTGACTTATGGGTCAGTGTCTGAAACAGCTCTGTAAAAAACTTTGGGCAAGGATCAACAGATAGTCCAGGGATACATATACAGGATACAAACACGCCTGACAGGATATGTTCACAGGATATGAAGATGTCTGCTGTGATATACGCTGGTATGTTTTACTGTTTACAGAACTGTACAGGGAAAACTAATCACATATCCTTTCTATTAGAGGAGAAAAATAATAAGGAGGAGATTTGGACAAAGACTCATAAATCAACAAACTTCAGATAATCCGTATACTCCCTCTGAAAATATGTTCCCACTCTCATGTCATGCTGTGATCACTAAACTACTTATCTACTCTTCAGTTGTAAATGAAATTATTTGAAAAAAATTGCCCTGTTTTCCTCTCTTGCCGTGTACAAGGGCAGAATTTTATATCAAGACTCTGGTACTGAAGTGGGGTTTACAGACTTCTTTTGCAGTATTACACAACTTCATTGCCATGCAATATTGCCATGCCTCATTTTAGTTATGTGTGTCTGGCCAAAGATGAGAGCAACATGCTCTGCAGAGTGCTTTCTTTGACCTCCAACACCAGGTAACAATAGTGTCCAATCACCAGTACTCACTCTCAATAAATTCTGTGATCGCACTGTTTGATACCATTTTGGCACTAAAGTCACTTAGTGGTTACTGTGTGATTATTTTTAGTCAAATAAGATGAAATTTAGTTTCTCAGCATTACAATAAGACGACTTTTCCTGAAATAAAGTTGAGTGCAGATCCATTATAATTATTCCTCTTGTTAATGTGGTTGAGCCTGAAATTACAAATAAAAATTTTTAAAAATAACATTGCTGGTTTTCTTCCCCTGCCTGTTGAAGTCATCAAGCTAGTACTTTGCTTTTGTTTGGAAGGATAATTCCTGAATTGCCTCAGACTCTTTAACATTTCTTCAGCCTTCTGCTTGAGGTTTGCTGCTGCAGATATGTTGGCTGATATCTGGACATGCACACAAATGCATGGAAATTCCCTACCATTTGGGCAGCCAAACTGGTACAGTCTGTGTTGACTTGCAGGGTTATTCAGCTAGAAAAAGTGCTTTAATATGTTATATGATCTCCCAAAGGCTATCACACATATACTTTAAGTGGAAAAAGTGATAAAATAAACGGCAATCTCATCCACATGATGCAAAATGCTGTACTGTTGTTCTAGGTATCGCCTGACCAAAATTGCTGTTGACTCTGCTGCTGGGCCATATCAGAACTACACTGTGGTTTTCTTGGGATCAGAGAAGGGAATCATCCTGAAGTTCTTGGCACGGACAGGAAACAGTGGTTTCCTAAATGACAGCCTTTTCCTGGAGGAGATGAACATTTACAATCCTGAAAAGTGCGTAGCTGATTCTTTTTCCTTGTGTATGGGTGACTTTTGACACTTCTGATTTCCCAGAGAGCAAGTTGTCCCATGAAAAGGGAAGTGGTTAGGGAAGCCAAGTTTTTTGGGTTTTTTTTTGAGTAGTTTTATATTGTTTGTAGGGATGTCTGTTTATCATCCTCTACAATGAAATAAAATATTTTTTATCCAATGTGTGTAGACAATAGCCCATCCTATGCAGCAGTTGACAAATAATTAAAAGAAATTCTGCAAAGGAAGATTAATTTTCTAATCCTATAAAAAGTGTGATCCCTCTCCTAATAAGTAATCAACCAGCAAGCTAATCTCCAAGAGAAATTTCTTTCATTTTAGCCTTCTTTAAATAAGCCTAAAGGGACACTGAAGTGGGCCATAAGCATGCAGAACTTTCAGCTACTTTGAGTGCTGGAGAAAAATAAACATAAGAACTGGAGGGCTTTCAGAAAGCTTGTCTGGTGTGCAGTCTCTCTCCACCTGTCCTTCCCTTGTCCCATGCACTTTTATTACTTAGCTGTATGTCTTTTTATTGGTGTTTTTATAGGCTATTGTGTATTCTTTCACCTTGTCTTGTTCAGGTTTTGATTCTGATGGTCTTTGTTTCCATTTCAGATTGAGCAACCATTAGTTTTGCATCTGGTTTCCCAGAGGAACTCTTCTGTAACTGTTTCTCACTTTATCAAATCAGGTGCAGTTACGACGGCATGGAAGACAAACGTATTGTGGCTATGCAGCTTGACAAACCCAGCAGTGCCCTTTATGTCGCCTTCTCCACCTGTGTCATTAAGGTTCCCCTGGGGCGGTGTGAGCGTCATGGCAAATGCAAAAAGTATGTACTTTGGGCCAGCACTTGCCCTCTTGTCAGAAGCCTGTGTGCCACACACAAAAGCATTCGATATTGCTTCCTCTGCTCTTTTTTCTCAAGGGCCTGCATAGCATCCCGAGACCCCTACTGTGGCTGGGTGAAGGAGAGCGGGGCGTGCACACAGCTGGTCCTTGGTGCTAAGTGAGTAATGACTCCTGCTGGACAAGTATGAGGCCGTGGCAGTGGCGCCGGGGAGACTTGGACTGAGCTGCTTGAAACGTGGGGCTCTCAGGGAGGAAGAATGCGTGAAGTGTTTGTTCCTTACCCGATTTGCATTCTCTGAAATTTCTCACAATTTTTTTTGGTGTGAACTCTCAGCTGACTGGTTACTGCTGAAAGAAGAGGAAGAAGAAAATGAAAGAGCTGTACTAAAGCCCACGTGTTGTTGAAAAGAGGGAACTGGATGGCTATGTCTGGACCAGCCCACACTGGAGCCATCACAGCTGATTAAAGAGGCAATAGAATCCAAATTAGATTACTGAAGCAATTTGTCCACTGGAAACAAAACCAGTCCTTCTAATTTACTGTGCATTACTAAGAGGAATCACAGGGTACAGAAAGAGCTTAAAGTAGATTCAGAGAAGGGTTGGATCTCCCCCTGTTTAACAGTAGAATTTAATTATTTCATAATAATAGAAACTCTGTGAAGCTTTGTTTAAATATGATTACCTAAGTCTCCTTACAGGGAGCAGATCCATTTCAGGCATCCCATTCCTTGTCTACATCTGACACTCTACGGTACAGATTTACCTCAAGTGTAGTACAAACATCACACAACCACAATAGCCTCATAGCCAAACTAGCTTAAACCTACTTCTGTATCTTATTATATAACGGATGAGTTATCATTCCTTTGTTTATTCTGTGCTCTTAATTAGCTGTTTAAATTCCATTTGTTTTGTCTGTTGTAGATATTGTAGATTTATCTGTCTTATTATACTTTTTATTACAGAAGTGGGAACTGGTCATTTTGTAGAATAACATTAAAGTGCACTTGTGTGCACATAAGGGTTTCTTAGCATTCTTGAAGCACTTGAGATTTTCTGCATTTGGCCATGACAAGCTTTAGGGAACTTACACACCCTACCCTCAAATGTGGCTCTTCTATTTATGAGAAGTTTCATCTGATGATGAGAAAAGACATCTCAGTGAGGGTGACAGAGCACTGGAAAAGGCTGCCCAGAGAGGTTATGGAGTCTCCTTCTCTGGAGATATTCAAAAACTCCCCTGGACACTTTCCTCTTCAAGCTCCTCTAAGGATCCTCCTTTAGTGTGGGGTTGGACTAAATGATCTTCAGAGGTCCCTTCCAGCCTCTGCAACTCTGTGATTCTGTGAGACAAAGGCAGTGTAGCTCTCAGTGATACAGTCCACAGGTAAGCAAGACAGGTCACTCTCTACCCAAGGCATAGTACTTAGGAAGAAGATGCAGATCAACTTTCAGATGTCTGATGAACTTCTGAATTATCCAGCAGGATAACAGCTGCCCTCCTGGAGTAGGTGACAGTTGAGTAGAAGTTTTAAGAACACAGCACTAGGAATTAGGTGTAGCAAGGATTATTATACCACAACAGCAGGTTCCTAACTGATGCAGACAAAAGCTTGTACTAGAGGTTTTCAAGGCTCTTGTCACTCCTCTTTTACCATACTGGGAACTTGGAAGAGCAGCTTCACAAAATTTCTGGCACATGTTATAAGCCTAAGTTGGGCATGCCAGCTAGGAAAACCTGTACAGGTTTATTAGTCAAGGCCCTTAGATTCAGTGTAATTCACTTCATGTTCTGGACCTTATGACTTGCAACCTTGTCCAATGCAGTACTTAATTTTGAAATTGCAGGTTGTGTTTCCCCAGCATAGTACCTAGCCCATAAGTTAGCTTCTTCCTCTGTCAAAGTATTGGTGCACTTTGACTGCTCTATGGACAAGTCAAGGTAGGATCATAATTGCTTCTTACACTGTAACTTATTTATTTTTTTAATAATTAACAATTTAAAAAGATATGAATATTAGCCTCCCTTGACAACAAGATACACAGTGGGTTTTCAAAGAAGAAAAAGACATAATTGGAAGCCAAGGAATCACTTTCCAATGGCAAATAATTTGAAGGTCTATGTTTCAGTTTTTTAGGTTTTGTGGGAAAGTTTCAAAGAAGTGACTGGCTTTATTTTGTCTTTATTTCTGATTTTTTTTTTTCTGGTAGTGTCCATGACTGTTGTTACTCATGCTGTTATGTTCCTTTCTATTATTTAGGCTGGCGTTTGAGCAGGACATAGAACACGGCAATACAGATGGCCTGGGTGACTGCCAAAGTAAGCAAAGCTTTTTCCTTCTTTTTACTATGTGTAACAGCGTCTTTCTGAAAGCCATAAAATCACTGTTACCTGTTGAACATTGGACATTCTTCTGTAGCAATGTGAGCTACAACAGGTACAGCAACTGAAATTGAAGTTGCTGGGTCAGAAATGAAACTGTTGTTCAGATGTATTTAAATAGCTTAATTGGTGTGATTTATCCAAATACTGGACTTCATATAATGAGAAGACTTCAGTTCTAGAGGATATTGATCATAGCAATGAAATAATGAATTGTGTGTTCATTGTCTTTATCAGTCATGGTGGTTGGGTTGTTTATATAGATGTGAAGAAGTGTGCCTGGTTTCTTAGTGTAGACTGTGACTTGAATTACACTCCCATGCAGATCAGGGAGATGATGAAATATATCTTCAGCTTTGGTTGTGAATCAGTAAGCAGGAGTTGCTGTGTTTGAGAACATTAGTGAATTTTACACACATGCTGGAAAACACTGCATTGTTAAGAGTCAAGCACCACTGTTCTTGCCTAACAATTTTTAATGATAAACCTTATATACTGACAGCATGAGCTGGAAGCTTAAACATTTACATTTTGAACTAAGGTGCTTAAAAGTACCCAACGAAGAATCCATCCTTGTTCAAGCCTCACTTATTATTGTGATAATTGTGCTTGTGGGAGTACAAGAATTTCAGCTTCTGTATGCCTCTGCCTCAGCTATACCTCCCTCTGCCTGTCCTCTAAGCTTGGGTCACTTACACCATCTCTTAAGTTTTTTGAAGGAGGTATACACACAGTCAATTCTGTACTCCCTGTAAAATGGGACAGCACCAAAAATAGGTCATTTCCCAGCTGGTACAACTTAGCCCTTTTCAACTATCAACTTATTTTTGCTCTTCTTGGACAAATAGGTTAGACAGAAGTGGAGTCCATTGGATATCAGCTACACATAAAAGGGGAGGAAGTGATTCAGAAACAGCAAGTTGTGCTCATGGAGAAAGATACCTGTGCAGCTAGCAATACAACCAATACCTTTCTTAAATACCTTTTCAGCTCTGAATGGTGCATTGAACCTTGACACTGCACAGGGGTAGATGTTAATGGCTGGTCTTATTACTTCATGTGATCTTGGATCATGTGAGTTTTGTCCTCATCAACTTGCAGTACTGGCTGCACCACTTATTGTGGCTTACACTGGAATAGGACTTAAATCTTGCAAAAACTGACAAACAAACAAAACATGCCAGGAAGCTGGTCTTCCTATTTATTTGGTATTTCTTGTGTGGGTCTGGCCATGAATACTTTTAAATTCAGACCTGTTTTCAGGTATTTCTGAATATTCATTTTGCACGGGTTCTTAGGATGATAATCACATACATACAGATATCAGCTGAAGCATAAAAGGTTGCTAGCAACGAAGTACTAAAAAGGAAAAAGTGAGAGAGAAATAATGATTTTTCCCCTGTTATTTGTCTTTCAGATTCCTTCGTAGCCCTGAATGGTAAGAAAGTTCATAGTTTTACTATTTACTGACAGCAAATTCATTTTGGAGGAATCACATTTTACTTAACGTTTAAGTATTTTCATATTTTTTGTCTTATTTAATGTTTTTTTTCCCAATTTATTTTGTTCATAGACATTTCAACTGCTTCTCCCGATCATGAAATGTCTTACAACACAGTGTATGGTCAGTTTATGGGTGTTTTTTAAAAAGTCTCTCTAGATCCTTGTGTTAACTAGTAGTTCCTCTAGTCAAAGAACCATTAACCTTTTCTTATTTGTTTTGTCTTGCCTTTGAGGGCCTAATTCACTAATCACAAGTGGAAATAAGTAGTGCCTCTTGATTCACATTCCCTCTTTCCTAGACCCCTCTCAAAACTGTTTAAGATGGTTTATTGTAATGGCACTTCAGCAGACATGATTAAGAGCTTGTTTCATCTGAACACTCAGACAGAGGAAGACTTGGATTCAGTAATGCATCTTATCTGTTCCCTGGGAAAAACAAGATAGCTCACATCCCATTCATGAGGCATCCAGGCTGATATCATGGCTGCTCCAGCAGCTAGTCAACAATAGCTTTGGGAAAGGATCAGAACTGTTCCTGGGTGATAGAAAGACCTCTCTTAAGAAAAATTAACCATTACCCATGTCAGTTGAGATTGGGTTACACCCTGAATTGTAAGAGTTTCAGTCACTTCTGCAGTGAATCATTTATGATGTTATTCATGATTGCTGTATCAACACTCACATGGTGCCTGGTCTGTAGAAAAGAGGAATTTACACAGCAAATCAGGTGATCAAAGCTGAAAATAAGCATTTCTGCTAGCCTAGGGTAGCAATTTCCCTCCAGGCAGCTTAATCTGCACTTGAAGTGTTTAGCACCACTTTGTTCTTTGTTTGGAAGTGGATTACACTGGCACTGGGAGTGCAAAGTGTTTTCTGGAGGAATTATTGCAGAGTAAATGATGACTTTAAATTCAAACTTAGATTTATATTGGGATAGTTTATCCATATAAACAGCTGAAAAATGACTAGTGCTCAGAAGCTGAGAGGATGTATGATGTTGTTCACAATGAAGACAATGTTGGACTTCCATGTCGGATGAGAACTTACTTGTGAAATTGCTTCCGGGCTACGGAAGACTAAAAAGTTCATCAGAGCTTGGGTAAAATAACTATATGTTTGGCTGAATGTACCTAGAGGTAGACTAGTTTGAAGTTGTGATGATGCACATTAGATTGATCCCTGCACCTCATGCCTGTACATTCTGTACAAACAGAACCAATGATAAAAGAGCACAGCTGGAACGCAGATAACTGGAGGTACCTCAATACTGTTCAGCACTTAAAGAAATAAATAAAATTTCCCATGTTGTTTTTAATCAGGAAATGGAAAATGTGCAGGTGAAATTTGTTTGCAAGTATGATGATGAAAACCAGTGAGGGAAATATACAGTATCAAAGGCAAGCTGAAAATTCATAATGCATGGAAGACCATTGGTTTCATCTGCATATACAGCTTGCAGTTGAAATTACTATGTAACCAATGCACAGATCAGTAATTGAAGAGTAAGTAGTAATAATAAAATCCATACTGCTGAATCTAAAGAGAAAGAAAATGGCCTTGAGTCCATTGCTAATATACCAGAAGTGTCTTAGGATTTTTACTACTGTGTTTGAAGACTGCACAGTTACAGCTGTAGGCTGTGAACCTGAATCTTATCCACTACCATATTAGTACAGACTTTATCCAAAGCTGATATTTTAATCTTACTGAGAAAGCAGAAAAATAATGGTTCAAAGTGAAAAAAAAGCTGCAGTTCTAGGGAATATAGGTTACAAAAGGAGTCTGGTCTACTGTCCTTGAATGTCAAGCCCAATGATGGATTTCATGAATGAATCCAGTTCTTAAAATAGGATCCCACTGCCAAATGCAAGCAAAAAATGCTAAACCAACATGAACACTGATTCCCATTCATGCAGTCATTCACAGATGATTTTGTTGACTCTTCACAGGTCGGTCCCTGATACATGGTCATTGGGCAAGACAGCTGTTCTTTTTATGGATTCAGCTGAAATACTTCTGTTCTTGCAGTCAGTCTTTCTTTTCACCTATCAGGACAAAATACAAAAAGTGCTAGTTGCCTCTGTTGATCTTCCTCCTGGGGACTGTAAAGAATTTCAGCTCTAGACAGTTAACGAGTCTTGGTAAACATGCTTAATTTGCTAATTTTTCTTAAGGAAACTAATATTTTATGCATGGTGCATTGTACTGTTAAATATGTAACTAAATGGTATTTCAGATTAAACCTCAGAATCGTGATATACCAGGATGCTAATCAAGTGAAGCTTAGCATGCTTTTGCTCGGTTAAATATATCCAAAGGCATCTGAAACTCCAGGTGCAAAATAAGTCTTACAGGTTGATTACCCCAGTAAGTCATCGCACTTTGGTGAACTTCTTGCCTATCTGTGCCAGTATAACTGAAAGGAGAATCGAGCCCTTTACTGCTGTATTCCTGAGGTTAGCCTCCTCCTGAATTTGGCAGATGGGATCCTTTTTCTAGGGCAGTCTCCCATGGTCAGTTGTAAACAAGTGACAATGTGCATAGTCCACTCAGGTGACTGTTCAAGTATATCCTTTTGACATCCAAGGGGAGGACAGCAGGCTGAAGGTCTGCTGCAGAAGGTTAGAGAAGAGCGATGAAAGAGACACATGTTTAAACAAAGAGATTAGCCTAGATTCTTCCATAAAATTGTAAGCAGCTTCAATTATCTTTGGAAACATCAATTCTTAGTGAATTGGGCCCTTATCTTACCCCCTAGCCATATCCCTTTCTCCCTTTGTAGTATTGATTTAGCCTTTCCCACTAATTGTCTAATTAGGTTGCTATAGCTGTTAATAGGATAGTGTGTGGACATCTTAACCTCTGAGATCCTAATGACTTGTGCATATTAGAGTAACTATCAAATACATATTCAATCCCTGTCTTTGTTTTAAAGCTGAAAAAATCTCTTTATATTTTTTCAAGTGCATTTCCAAACAAGCTGTAGTTACATAAGCACAGTCCTTTTGGACAATTGTGCCTGTATACTTTAGGTACTTTTACTCTGGTTCTATTACTGTGGTTACAGCACTCCAAATGAAGAGTTTTTGCAAACAATGGTAGCGACCTAAACCAGATAATTTTTGAAGTGTTTCTATTTTGAATGTTGTATATTTTCTCTAAACAAAGGTGTTCGAAAAGGACTGTCTCTGCAGTTTTCAGATGGACTGTTTTAAAACAAAGGCAGGACTGTGTTTTTTTGATAACTAGATATATGAAAGTCTAGCCATTACTAACATAGAGGTACTAGCCATAGAGGAAAAGCCTCTTAAAATTGCAGGAAAACCAGTTTAAACAGAGAGTTAAAAATGTTGTGATGGGGAAAAAAAAAATCCATTCAGTGCAACAAACTATACAGTACACTGTAAAGGTTTGGTAATGACTGCAAGTGGAAGGGCCAGGAGTAGCTTGCCTACCTCTTCAGTCTTCTCTCTGTTTACAAGAGAAACTTAACTATCTAATACATTTGTGGTGCCACTAGGTTCTGAGGTGAAATTCACCTGGTGGGACTGACTGTTCAGCTGCTTATGAGACTCAGTGATACTGCCTATAGTCTCTGGCATGGTAGCACTTCCCAGTAGTAAATGTTTGCAGAATGCAGATCTTACGCCGGTGAGGAAAGTTGTTAAGCTTAATCTACTCTTTCCCTGCTTCTACAGATGAAAAAAGTTTATCTTGATTACACCTGGGGGATTGTTTCTCAGTGTGCACTATACTCGCACATTAGTAACAGAGCAAAGAGACTGATTTCTCTGCTTGTGTGAAACCCTCCTCTACCTAACTGCCATCTGGCACACATTAGTGTCTTCACAAAGCCTTAGCTTTCCATTACTAAGAAATTCTCCATGTATTTGCAGCATATGGTTGAGGAATTTTTTTTTCAGAAAATGTGTCCCTTGGGCATGTATTTCTTCTAGATTGCTGTATTAAGAAATGTTTTTATTTAACCCTACTTATAGCTTTTTCTTTAAATTGACTCTGCAAACACATCTAAAATGGGCATATAAATGTGTATCAAAGACAGGTATAAAATATGATTGCTACTTGGCAAGATTTTCTTCTACCTCTATATTCAGCTTTGATTAACTGCTTTCTTATGTTGGGTGCAGCATTATTTGTAGGCTGACCAAATATTGTACACATTATTGCGGTCATTTAATGGGATATTAATTTGGAGACGTGGCTTAGTCCTTAGGAAGAAGAAGACAGTGAAATCTCATAAACATTTTCTGGCCTGTTCTCTGTCCCATTGTTCCTTTTCTTTCTTGGGAATGAGTACAGGAACTGACAAGCGTGAAATGGTGCAGAAGTGAAAGCTTTCACGCTCCAGCGTTTTCTTGCTTCAAAGGGGCACGTGTTTTTGGCCCATGGGGCCTCTACCTGTTCTCTTGGAAACAGGCAACCATGTAGACGTTTGGTGAAGCAAGCAAAAAGTTTGGATGAGAGTTCATGCTTCATCTAGCTGTGTTGCCAGCATTTCCGGCCATACTGTGGCTTGTAGAAACCTTTTAAAAGAGGGTAATATTTGAGTTCTCTTTCCTGTTTAAGCAACATTAAAAGCTCTGTTTTCAACAAAATATGGCCTCTGATTTGCTGTTAAAGAAAGACAGCTAGAGAGACCACACTTCCTACCACAAGAGATAACAAATAATACAGTTCCCTTGTCAGCATAAGCCTTCAGACTGAGGTCCAATGCTCAATTAATTGTGTTTATGATTAGCTATAGTATATGAAGGTGAGCTCCATGGTGAGAATGCTGAATCTAACCAATTTTCCCTGCAAAGCATATTAGTTACAGGAGTTTGTTCTGTCCATCTGCTGTTTGAAGTGTTCTGCAGCAAATCAAAAGTGCTCCTCAAAAATATGCAGAGGAGCCGTAAGTATTTTCTTAACTTCCAAAATCATTAATAGTCACCAGGACTTATTTTAAACCACAGCAGCATCTTAACGGAAGCCAGAGATTTTTATTTATTTATTTATTTTGCTGATCTAATCAACATTTTAGCCTCATAAAACATTAAAAGGACTAGATAAAATGAAGTGCATGCTTGTATCAAAAAGCTTGGACACATTGGTGGCCGAGATTTCTATTTCTGATGGGTAGAGGGGAATTGGGAACCTTAGATTCATTAGCTTTACGTGCATATGGCTGTGACAGCATGGGCCAGCACTGCCAAAGCACTGATAGAGAAGCTACCTGTAGCAGCCTTTTCGAGGTACAGCATGCTAAAGCTTTATGTGTGTCCAGTGACGCATTAAAAATGACAGTGATGCACAATCTCCTCACATCCAGCTCTATAAATTCAGCTCCAAATCTGGGCTCCTGGTATAGCTACATTTCTGCACCAGTGAATTTCAAATGGTTTTTCTGAGAAGAGTAACATCTGGGGAAGGACTAGGGAAGAGTCCTTGCTGGAACAGTTAGTAGTCTGGTGGGTGGCCTTCTCCCCATGAAGAGGATTGAAATCTAAGTTAGGTTGGTAGGCTATTAAAAGGCAGGCAGGAGAATGGAGGACTAGTGTTAGTCTGTCCTGTGTCATCTAAAGAGACAACATTATCTGCCTTTTTGTCTGCATTATCTGATTCTACTCTTTCAGGAAAGCAGGTAAAGGAAAATGGAGTTATTCCACATCAAGAACAGGAGCACTTCGAGTCCTGCTGAAAATAAAACATTTTGCTGCACATAGGGAAAGGGAACTGTCAGAAGCAAGTGATGTTGAAACCAAAATGTGGCATGAAGGGAGTTTCAGTGCCCCCTTTCCCAGGAGCCAAGGAGCAGGCAAACCACTGAAACTTCCTGGTTGGAGCCAGCATTCAGAGACCATAAACTTGAGCACACTGCATTTTGGGTTCTGACCTACTTCTCAGGATCAAGTTTACAAAGATGCAAATATATTTATGCATCAACAAAATGAGTGTTAAAATTGTTTGGTGCTTCCAATAGCATGTCTTGTTAGTGTGCTGTTTGTTAGGGTGTGTTCAACCAGTAAGGAGTTCCTCAGCCATTTTCAGCTGTAGGAATGTCTACAGCAACTGTGAAACTTAGTATCCCCAGACTGTAATCCTCTCTTGAGGTCTGGAGTTGTGTGCTGATCTCCAGCAGCCTATGTGACAAAAATTTTCCTCAAAATGAGCGTGCAGGTATTCAAAGGAGCCCACAGCAAGTGAGCAATGCTATGCTTCTGTCCTAACAGGTCTACCAACCAAGTGATATGCAGACGATATGGTAGTTAGAGATTCTTGGCCAGTTCTGCATAGCAAGGCCTTTTCTTTATTGTTAATTTGAGAAGAAATAATGTGTGGCTACGTGCTAGCAGTCCTTATCTCAAAGCTGTTGTACAACATCAGCTTATACAAGACCAGTGGCGATGGAGCAAGTGTGCATGAACCCAGCACATCTTCCATCCCCACCCAGAGTATGATGCCCTAGTACCAGTGTGCTGCTTCTAGGCAGCCTCTCATTCCCATAGGGACATGAGGGAGCTGACATCTGTATTGTAACTCTTAAGAAATTCCTCTCTAGTTGGGCCGTGCTAGAAGTTGTTCCATTTTAATGCTTAAGTTGTCTTTGAAGTTGCTTTTCAACCTAAGCCAGTACCAGGCAGTGTGTACTGACACTTTGGCATTGCTCAGGTTCGCTTGCAGAATCCAGACAATGAATGTTTGACTAAAACAAAGCATCCTCATGATGCTCTTCATACCTTTAACACTGCTGGGCAAAAACACAACCATGAGCTAGCTGTAGTCAACTGAATATGCACAGTCATTGACTTCGTCAGACTGGGCACTGTGGAAGGTCCAAATCCTGTGCTTCCTTGGGCAGTGCTTTGCAAGGCCTTTGGAGCCTTGATCAGCCTAAGAGGTTCACACATGAAGAAGAGCAAAGTATGTGCTCCTGAACATAAGGTGGCGTGACTAATGAGACTTGTCTTCCCTACCTGTATTTATAATGTAACCAGGACATTCCAGTTCACTAGTTCCAAGCACCACCTCTTCCGACTCTTGGGCTCGACAGGGTTATGATGCTAGGGGACGCATGCTGGATTGGAAGGATCCGCTTGGTTCATCCGAAAATACAGATCCATATGTGGCAGTTTCATCCCATAATCATCAAGACAAGAAGGGTAAGGCCTTGGAAATGACTTCCTGTGGTGAGGAGGGAGGGGGGGAGGACTGAAGTGTAAGTGCTTCCAGCTGGCTCTGAGCAACGTGTAATAAAACTCCTGTGCTATAATTAAAAGCTTCTCGTAAAGTCTGAAACTAAACAGCCAATCTCAAACTCAGTCCTAGATAATTCACTGCCTGAGGAAACCACACAAAACAAATAGAAATGTGTGCTTTTGCTGTGTGCATTGTGCCTGTGTATGGGAAACAATGGAGACCTAGCTCTCTTTAAACTTGATCTTCCCTGTTGTCTCTGAAAGGGAGATGCACATTTTTCCATTGTTCTTAAGAGTGTACTTTCATACTGCCTTTTTGCCTGAATTTCTGGGGAAGTACAGCAGCTCTTAGCTAATTTCACATTATTTCCATCTCTCTCTGGCTATCAGAGGTACTGAAGCTCCAAGGTCTGCATCAGTTTAGCTGGTAGAGTTTAGGTGATAGACACTTGTCCCATTGTCCCACTGTAGTCAGTGGGAACTGACCATGAAACACCTTTGAGATCAACATTAGTGCTTTTCAAAAGATACTTAGATGATTGCTGGTGGAGAGCATTTCTCGGTTGTTTTTTTAAAGCCCAAAAAGATACTTTTATTTAGGCGCTCTTATTCCATGTTGAGCCCTGTGCTGAAGCACCCTTGTTCCTGAGACAAGGGGCAGCCCTGTCATTTGGCCTCTAGTCCCAATTTGCTGTGCATACAAAGAATTAGGCAGAGCCTCAGCTTGCCCCTTGAAACTGCTTAGTGAAGGAAAAGCTTTTCTCCTGAGTGAGCGGTGGTGCCTTGTAATTCTGTCGTGGCCCTCCATAATTCTTACTGCTGATTTCCATTCCTATCTGAATGAGGTTAAAATGGTGCCTTTGTAAATAGGGGGCTTAGGTTCAAATATCTCCTCTACCTAGAGAGATTTGAGTCTTTGTTATTCTTCTCCAGGGTGTTCTTAGATCTCTTCTTTCAATTTCATCTCTGCTGAAGATGTTTCACTCTGTATGGTCTAATTAAGTACTCAATGGACCAGAAGGAGGATGGGTATAAGCAAAACTCACTTGCTGTGTGGTTAGGGCACTCACAGGGAGCAGGAGCACACATAAGCTTCAGGCCTTTCTACTATGAATACTTTATAAAAAACACTTAAAATATTAATTGAAATGTGGATTCCAGTCTCTATTGTTCATGCATTTTACATGAAAAACTCATTAGATGAGAGCATCAGCTGTTCCTGGAGAGACTACTAGCATGCCAGACCTACTGCTTTGAATTGTCAGCCCAGACTACTAGGTTACTAAATCATACTCCTTCCCGTCTGTCTGACCCACTGAGTCTTGAGTTCTCTGTGTTCACTGCAGAAACTTTCAGCAGGGGGTAATGAGCACGTTAACATTGGAAAACAGTTTTCAGCAGAGCTGGGGGAACAGCTGGTGGTGGTCTGGACTGTGAACTCAGAGCCTGGCATTCACAGCAGCCCAAAAACACAGTGTCTTCCACAATTCTGGGATATTCTGTATTTCTCATGCAACTCCTCACAGAGCCTTTGGAGCTCCTGGCCACAGGGACATTGAGCATCACCTGGCTGACCCACCAGAGACAAAGCCTGAAGCAGTTTTCCAGCTGAGGGGACTGGAAATTAAGCAGAAGATGCTGCAAATTTTCCTGGGATGCAATGGTGACCATAAATCTAGTAGCCATGGTGTTTAGGCTTGATGGCAGGAAATGGAACACAAAGATCTGAATTCCCTCAGGCAGAAGATATGAACCTGTGTCCCAGCTTCCAGCAACTTGCTTTTCCTGCAAAAAAAAAAAAAAAGGAGAAACTACCATTTACTCTTTTTTCCTTCAGCTCACATTTAGAAAATCACTTCCCAGATTTTATTTTTTTTTTTTCTGAGCTTGATGCTATAGATATTCTGGGAGATTAACTGCAAAGCTTAAAGAGAAAAGAAGTGAATTTTTGAACCCAATCAGGCTTACATGTAAGGTAAGCACAGAGCTCCTCTGCACCCCGCAGAGACTGCAGAGCCTCCGCAAAAGTGATGCGACTACCATTGCTCCAATTCAAAACCATCATATAAGGGAGGAGCATCTGTGGGTGTTGGAGATAAAAGGTCAAATTCCAAATTCTTATTAAAGTTCAGTTTGAGATACTGTCCTTATTTCTTTGAATCTGAGCCCTGTTCCTCATCCCTAGCTTTTCAGCTGCAGAAGGGCAGTTTAGAAAAAGTTATTTCTGGGTGTCAGGCATGTAGAAGAGAGAGGGCAGATAAACCTGTATGTCCTTTTAGAGATGGCAGTGTGATTTACCTCCCTCTCCATTCTGTTCAAGCAGTAAATCAGTGATAATGCTGACAGCCAAGGAAATAATGTTCTTTTTTTTCTTTTTCCACTGATCTCAGTAACACCTGGTATTTGAATTGCTTGAAGTGAGAGGATACTTCTTAGAAAATAGTGTTCCCTCTTATGAAAGTAAGTGGTGTTTTTCTCCTCCTCCCTGAAGAGATGTGGTTCAGCAGACTTGGTGAGGAAGGGAGGAAAGGATCCTTGTACCCAGCTCTTCTGCTGGCGTCAGTAAGGGGTTCTAGGTCAGAAACCAGCGATAGTGGAAGACATGGCCCCTTATATACCCAGAAGAGTGCAGAGATGTGTATGCATTTTAATGCCACTATTTGTTATGTGTGGATTTTCACTTTACAAATCTTATGCAAAGCAGTGCTTAGTAGTTAGAAAGCTATCTCTTAAAAGCATCTTGTATGCCAGCAGCAGCTTTCAGAGGAGCATACAGTGAAAATATAATAAAAGTGCAACTGTTGCATTTGAGAAATATTTGCTTCAATTCACTGATGACTAGAATTCAATAGCTCCCTCCTCAGGGAGTGATGGTTACCAAAGTGCCCTATTAGCACTTGACAGGGTCATTTAAATACCGTGCGTTCTTTTGAGCCTAATTATTAAAATTGAGAAAGCTGGAAGCAGTCTACACACAATCAAAACAATGGCGGCAGAGGTGACCGCATGGTTGTTTGCCATTACCATCCACTTGTGTGTTGTCACTCCTTGCCTTGCCCAGCCAAAGCTGGCTGGCTCTAAAATTGCTATTGATTTGTTGTTTTAAAAGGGCAAAGGAAAGAGTTCTTGCACAAAATTAAATCAGAAAATGTTAAGCTTACTATTCTTTTATCAAGGTTTTACTTTCACTTTTTCTGTGTTCTCTTTTATTTTTGCACATTCACAGAATTTTTTTTTCTTTTTAACATTTTCTCTTCTTTTTGCAAGGTGCTCTGTGGTGTTCTTCATTGGTTGTGTCTAATTCTTTGGACAGTGTTTGCTTTCTTTTCCTGTACATATAATTGTTACCAATTGTACTAATAGTACAAAATCCACTTGCTGCTTTTTCTTTCTGTAACACGGGTGCTTTGATGATGTCACATCCATCCATATGCTTCACTTTTAATTCAGTGCAGGCATCTTGGGGAATATCTGTGGGGGCGTAAGGAGGGGGGTTCTTTAAAAGCGTTGACTCATGGGAATGTGACATTTGTGTGCCACAGCTTTAGTAGCTAAATATACTCTGGGACTGTTGTTTCTGAGCTACCTCACATTTCTTGCTAAGATGGAAATGTGTAGTGCAACACATAGAGTGGGAATTATGCATTGCTATCCCACTGGCATTTTCATTGTGGCCAATAAGAAATCTGCTCTTCTCATTGCAAACAAACAAACAAAAAAAAATCAGCTCTGATTGGGCAGCCTGCACCCTCTTTCCTTTTCTCCATCTCCTTCACAGAAAAACAAAACAAAACAACCTATGTTCTAGAGTATGTTTATGTTTTGTTTACTTTCTTGCTGTGTTTTAATCTTGATTTAATTGTGTGTTTCTCACCTTTGTCGATACAGTTTTCCTAACCTCACATTCTAACCTTCCCTTCTGCTGCCATTGTACTGAGCCTCCCTCCCACCCTTGGCAGTCATGAAGCTCCTCCTGCGAAGAGCTCCAAGGCTTTACCTGTACATGCAGTAGTGCCCTAGTAGCTGTGTCTGTAGTCATTCTACTAACCATAGGGGGAAGTACGTACGTACGTTGTACCTGCCACTGGTAGAGAGGCCTGTGTGAAGGAAACAAAGCGATTTTCTCATCACCCCACTGGGCCTTCTCTGCTGTCTCCTGCCTGTTTTGTCTCCCTTTAGAAACACCTCATGCTTTTTCAGTCCCAGGTTTGATAGCACAATTATAGCCAACTGGTCAGTTTTCTCATTCATTCCCCAAATGTATGGAGCCTGCATTTATTTGCAATGTTCATAACTTGGTCTTAGATTTCACTTACAATTTCTTTCTGCTGTTTCTTTTCTTCAGAATTCAGGTGTACACAGTTAACCTGGGCACTGACTGATGAAAGTGTAGCATTATTTTTAGCAGGCTTAATGTTTGTATTCTCGTTTGTATCAACACTCACAAAGTGAAGATTATGAGGTGGTATCTTCTTTTCTTAGTGAAACCAAAACCTTCTTTTCAGTACTAACACACCAGTGGTAAAAAACTGATTAGAAGCAGGTTGTGATGCATGTAGTTTGTGCTGTTAATAGCTGCTGGTGTATTTGGATGTCAAGAATGCTCCTGTAGATATGGTATGTCTAATATTTTACACCAAATAGTTAATAACTGCAGCCTTCAAGTGGTACAGGATTTGGTATTGTTAGCACTAGTCAGTAATTTGGAGAGGACTGTATTACTGGGGAGCCTAGGGGCTGTTCCTTGCAAAAGCTGACTCCAGAAGATCTTTTTTATTATATACAAGTGGCAGCATTACTAATTTTTACTGAGATTATCACTACTTGAAAGACTTACTAAGTGCTGACAGTGCTTATCTAAAGAGCAAATGTTAGGACAGACTCTGCTCCAGGGAGACAGAATTGTATGAAATTTCAGGTATGGTTACAACAATAAGTGTAAAGTGCTGATTTAACAAGATCCTTTCGGCTTAGACATGAAACGAGATGGAAAACTCCGTAGCAAAGCAAAGCCTTGTACTCTTTTGGCATAAATTAATCAGCCAGTGTTGACTGTGGGAAGGACGAGTTTTGCACCAGGAACTTCATTTGCAGAGGTTTTCTTTTGCACAGAATGTAATTGTGTGCTGATATGTGCAAGGATGTAAAAGATTCCAAACATGTCTTATCAGAGGAAGAAAGGAGAGCTCATTGTTAACTCGCCAGCAGTTTGTATTAATTCAGAAGGCAGTTTAAAGCAGCACAGAATTTGTCATGAGTACGTTTTGAATCTGCATTTGCAAGTCTGAGGGGGAGGGTTTGGATTTTCTCAGCGAAGCAAATACTGTGTCTGTGTTTCGTCCTTATCACAGATACGCCAAGGTCAGGAGGAAATAATGGCTGCTCCTAAGAAAGGGTTAGGCTGATCTGAGAAGGAACTGCTCCGTGTTCTGCAAAGATGAGGCTTAGGAAGCCCTGTCAACTCAAAGCATATGGAGGAAGCTATACAAATGTTGCTATTCTTCCTCCTGTCGCATACCATTGTCTAGGCAAACATAAAACACATTGCAAGCACTCTGCCATTCATTAACACTTTCAAGTACTTAGGAAACAATGAAGATAAAATCAGATCTGATTCTTCACTTTCTGCACATTTAGGTTTCCTCTCCACATTCTAGTAAGTGTTGTAAGAAAGGGAGTAGGGAATTTGTCCTGTCTGATTCATTAGCATTTGTCTGAGATTTGAAGTGAGGGGTTTGCTGACTTGGAGCTGTCATGCTGCACAGAGATTTCATGTACAGAAGACTTAAATAAGCACAGTCAATTTTTACATATTCACTTCTGGATTACAACCTGATTACTTTTCCCCTTAGGATTTAAACAGTGGCAGATAGCATGAGCACATACTAAACAAACCAATGTAGGTTTGAATTTTAAAATCTTTTTAGGTGAATTGGCATCAGCTTACTGCAAGCATACCTGTTTCTAGAGGACATCTTATTCATGTTTGTCACACATGCTAGCTGCCTAGGTGAAATGCTAAAATATATACTAAATGAAAGAAGGAGCATGTTTGTCTAGGACGGCTATAATAGGCAGCTTGTCCAGAATCTGTTTATCTCAGAGACTAATCACAGCATGCTAGGCCTCTCTGCTGTAGGATGCCTCTCTAGCTCCTGATCAGATCATTACCAGATAGCTGCTGTTAACAGTTAAATAAAACCAGATTTCTTAGCAGAGTTTTTAGTGGCCAGATACCTGTATCACAAGACCAGATTAATATTACTTGTGAATATGCCAGAATGTTGATAACCTCACGACACTGGAGTTGCAGGTACCAATGACATAGACAAGAGGGTTGTGCAGTCAGGATTAAGGGAATGGACCAGAGCAGTGACACTGATGCTTCCTCTGGTCCACTGTACACACATGTCTCTGTCAGTTCCCAGGGCCAGAGACAGCTCATCATCTTAGATTGCATCCACAAGTTCAAACACTGGCAGGAGAAAAAACAGCACATTAATAAAATGAGAACTGCATATAAAATTGATGAACGAAAAATGCTGTTAGGAACGTCTCTGACAACAGACTTCCTTCAAACTTGTTTTCTTTATGGTTTTGAAGTTTTTAGGAAGAGGAGAGCAAGGAAACAGGGAACAGACTAAGCATGCAGAGAAAAAGAGGTCAGTAACTAAGTCCATGGGCAGAGCCATGTCCTTAAACCCAATTTAACTTAAAAAGGGGAGCTGTAATGGAATGCAGTGCAGTGATTTAGTGTGTGTTCTTTATTGCTAGTCTTTTTCAAACCTTACGTAAAAAAGCTTGAGCTTATTGAGTCACAGGCTTTCTGTAGGACAGAAAGAGCAAGGAGCAGAGCACTTTACATCGTGTATTCCAGCACATGCCTGTGACTAAAGAAATTATCATACCTCATGAGTGTACCTAAGTTTTTCAGAAATCAAAATGTTTCAGTGTTTCATTGAGAGTTCGGATTTCAGATTTAATTTGCAGAAGTGGAAACACAGGCATTTAAAAGATGTAAAAGAAACACAAGACATACATATATTTTATTTAGCAGCAAAAGAACACCAACAAAAAGATGTTATCAGTAGTAGGAGAAAATGCACAAATGTGCAACCCTGTTATGAAAACTATTAACAGAGCTTTTATTTGTAAATTCATCTCCATACTACTGAGTGTTTCAATTAAAAGAAGGGCGAAGTTTAAAATAGAGCTCATCAAATGTCAAATGTGGCTGTAGGAAACAGCAGGTGTCCTTGACCTGTAATTGTCCACCTGCATAGATTTCAAGTCAGGCTGCAATGAACAGTGGAAGCCTGTCTTGCTAAAACAGTGAAAAGCTGCCCCAGAACCTTGATCTACTTCTTCAATATAAGAGGCCATGTCTAATTTGTCAAGGCAGCTGCTCAGAATTCAGGGCAGTAGAGCTATTGTCTGATAGACAACATTCCCAGCTGCGTTCATCCACAGCCACCCGGTGAGGACAGCTTGGAGGAGGAACACAGACTGCCTGATGCTTTTGTTTGACTCTTGTAGCACTGACATATTTATCAAGGGCTGGGAATTAATTCCAGGTTATGCTGACCCTACAGGGACTCTATCTGGAAGCAGCAAGGAATAATTGATGGACAGGATGCTAAATAACACCACATTCCATTTTGGGGATATATATGTTGAGTACAGGGCAGTGCTGGACAATGCAAACATGCTGAATGGGCAGGAAAGAACTTAGCCTTCAAGCAAGAGCTTTCTGAAACAGCTTTGAAATGTGAAGGGATTTTACAGCAGAAAATCTCGCAGCCGAAAGGAGCCTTAAAGTGCCTTTTGGTGTTAAATTAATGTCAATGTGTAATTAAAATGTCAATATGCTCTTAAAGATATTTGAATAATTCATTTTTTCTTACATAGCATGCACATACCTTCAATAATTGTATTAATTAATACTGAGATGTCCTGTAGTAATTTTTCAACAACCTGAGCATTGACAGTCCTGGTTCAGAGCACTTCCAAGATAATCTGTGGACTGTGAGCTGTTTATTAATTACATGCTTCTGTAACAGAGTGCCACATAATTCCTTCTCATGTGGATAACCTCTCGGTGAACAGGCTTAGTATCCCTTTCTGTGTGTGCAGCCTCTCTTCTTTTTTCACTTAATGTTCTTTAAGACTGCAAAAAAATAAAGCTCTTTTTTTTTTTTTTTCCATCAGAATTTGCTGGTGCTTACTGATTAATAGCATGCTGTTAATTCAAAAAAAAGCCTGGAGAGGGCATAATTTAGACTTTTCCATGTTATTTTTATTCAATATTCAATACAGGTAACAAATATCATTATATTTGGAAAGCAGTCTTTTCTATGAATGTACTTAGTTTAGCCCAGTGTTCAGACAAGTGTTACTTTGAGCTATTTAGTAGTGAGACAACATGGTCCCTGGTCCCCCATTACTGTTATTGTGACTTTTGCTTTATTTCAATCATGTTCCAAGATTTTCTATGCCAGAATCTCAGAAAAAGAGAGAAAATGTGTTTCTAGTCACGTTACAAATAAATAAACAAATAAATAAAAGTAATAAAAATTAAAAATATTCTTATGGGCATTTTACTGAGTTTTGAAGCAGTTAGAACAGATTTACTACTGTATCAAAAATGTGTGTTCTGACAAGCCTGTGAGAAAAATAATAGCTTCACAGGCCAAGTTCTTGCTATTGAAAAATCTCAGTTTGCTCATACCCAGAAGAGACTTGTCATAGTTTGGCAACTAAATACACAGATAACTCCATGTACACTGAATATTGGTGCTACAATTGATAAGCAGTTTAGCCATCTAGCAGATAGTCTGACAGCTCTCCCTGCCCCAGCAGATCAAAATAAGTCAAAGTCTGTGCAGAAGTAGATTTTAACAGCTCCGCTGACATTAGAAGAGCTTAAACCAATGCTTAGAGTAATTGCTTGGGGAGCATTAGAGGCCATATTTGGCACAGCTGTACAATACAGCAAACATTTGAAATGGCCAATAGCACATTTATCATCGGCTTTGTGTCAGCCAGGAAGAATACCTGCAATGCTCTGAACCTGTGCATCCCCATGGGTAGCCTCCAGATCAGTCCCAGCTTCCCATGTCTACCCAAATGCTCAGCCCTGGGTATTAAACTGTAGTTATTCCTACAACAACCAAATACTGCTGTTTTCTGTGAAATGAAATCTCAGATGGAAATGTAACTTGGTAACACTGTCATGGCTGGGCACAAACTAGGCAGTTCTTTCATATGCCCAACAAGGATTTTTTTAATTGGAAAGTAGCACCAGCTGCACGCTGGCAATAATATTCCATCTTGTTCATGCTTCATCCCATCTTACCCACAATTGTGACAGAAAATGAAAGAGAATCTGTTTAAAAGAAAAAAAAAAAAGAGAAAAAACAGACACATTTTTAGAACCCTACAAAGCTAGTGCTATTCACTATCACGTTCTTAGAGGGTCTGGGTTTTTCTGGGGGACAGCCTAGAAGATCTGCAATTGCTCAAACAGCCAGTAACAGCTCAGACTGTGTATTTAAGAGTGCACAGAAACACCTCTTGAAAGGCCATACACCAAAGCCCTCAGCAAGATGATTCTGGCAGTATTCTGAGAAGCATATATTTTCCAATTGTTTCTTTACTCCTAAAACCATAAAACTTTACTGAGTTCCTGTCTGGAAGCAAGCATAGCTGTAATGCTGAAAAGAACAGTGCCAGCCTAAAATACAGTTATTCAAGTTGGTTAATTTAATTAATTTATTTTACAACAAGCTATGAAAAAAATACTGAAGGCACCTGCCTCCTTCCCCTTATACATTTAGAGTCATCAGTCTGGCTAGCTGGTCAGAGTAACCAGAGTAACCACAGATCATGAAGCTGGGTAAAGACTGTGTTCCACTTGTTTTTCTTTACAGAAGCTAACAGAAGTGGTCTTGTCATTTGGTGCTGAAAGGGCTGTTGGCAGTTGCTTTGAGCCTGTGGTCATTACTGGAGAAATTCTTTTCTGCCATCAGCATACAGCTCCCATCAAACAGTTTGATAATTCTCCATGTGTGTTTGCTGCTGAATGACTCCCAGTCAGATGGTCATAGAGGAGGGCACAAAGCAGGAGTGCCCTCTGTCCCTTTTGCTGTGTGCTCTCTGCACTGAACCTCTCACATTCACCACAGAGCCTGTCCAGAGATGTGGGCGATCTCAGCTCATAATATAGAACATACAGAGCCCTGCTCTTTTTTGCAGATAGCATTCATCTTTATCTCTACAAAACAGTAGTCGCTATTCAGTGCCTTAAAGAGTTCTTACAGTCCTGCTGCACTTTGTGTGCTTTTTGTCTAAATATGACCAAGCTACAGGCGCTCTTCCAGCAAGACCCATCGGTTTTCCATATCCATTGGTCCCAAGGGGTATTTGTGTAGTTTGGTGTGTGGTTGAACTAAATTACTGATATCAGGCACTTGCATGTACCCAGGACCCAGGCGTGGATGGACAGTATAGTTTCTCTGTGCTTGCTAATGGTAAGACAGCTTGATGACATCAGCTGCGCTTCCCTTGAAGGTTTGAACTCAGCTACACTGTTTTTAGAAAGGAAAGAAAACATATATCACAAAGATTGTGATAAAATTTTTTACAGTCCCAAGTGCCAGGGGAAAAAAAGAAGTGCTAACTTCTCACATGGAAATTTGTATATCTCTAGATCAGTAAACACATCTTGAGAACTTCTCTGCAGATAGCAGGAAAGCCAGTCAGCTCTTTTTTTGAGCACCTACGTTCATGTTGATTAACTGGCTGTGCAAGCTGCCTGGTTTGCCTGCAGCATTGGGAAATACTGACTTAAAAAGAGCACAAGCATTAAATGAACAAACATTACAGTAAATTCAAAAAAAAAAAAAAAGGGAAATTTGAAACAGTACCAGAAGCAAGCGGAAGGCTGGGGGAGTTGCTGTAGTGCAGAAACACAGCTGCTTGTGAGATGTACCATAAAGCAAATATGCAACATATCTGTCTGTCTCCACTGACAGTCAGAGGGCATCTGGGCGTTCTGGAGAGGAAATGGGTTTGGGCCCACTTCTGTGGTGAGATTGCTGCTGGCCCCAGGGCAATTCTTGGTGCCAGGTCAGTACCTACTTGACATACTGTACACACTGAAATGGAGTTTGCTTCGTCCAGCAGATATGGCCAGAATCGTCACTGTGTGCATTAAAACAGTGCACAGATGGGAAGCATCAGTGAAGTTATGGCATTGAAATATAAATGTACATTCAGTGTCTGTGAGACGGAGAGATGGCGTAAAAATTAGCTTAAAAAAATAAGGTTAAAAAGGCAGAAAACTAAATTTAACAGACAAAGGGAAAAATGTGTGGAGGAAGCCAAGCCTGGAGATACAAAATTCAGAGATGACAGTAGCTGGACAAGATGTCCAGTAGGAAATGCTACCTGTTACCACAGGATGTAGCTGGAGTAACCATGCTTGCTTTACTGGAGGTACTGCAGATTTGAATTAATGTAACTGAGAAAATGAGGCTTCTGATATTTATACTGGAAGAGTCATGACAAGCAAAAAAAAAAAAAAAAAAAACCCAAGAGGTGAAATTAGTCTTGCTGACTGTTTGATAACCAGAGTTTCAAACTTGCTGCAATTTCACAGTCACTTAACTTATTCAAAGCCACAGAGGCTATTGAATTAAAAAAAAAAAAAAAAGAAGCCTAACACCAGGCATATATATACTATTTCTGCCTACAGCCTCAGCCTTGTAAATATTTCTAGAAAAAACAGTCTTGTACTGACTGCTAGGAGCATGTTTTAATTCCTAAGTCTAGGTCCCAAAGAAAATATCCACAGCATTCATGAGTGCAGGGAAATGAATCTGAAATCTTGCTTTCTGTCACAAAAAATACCATGCTGGCATTTGAATGGCAGAAGGGATTTAATCCTTGCTCTATATAAGACCAGACATAACACAGTCCAGCTCTGTTCCTAACCAGCAGCCCCACAGTGAGCAGCACTATCCCTAGGAAATAAAGACAATGTGCTAACTTGGTCACCTAGTTGTATGACTTCAAGAATTTTTGTCAAGAAACTGAGATGATAGGGTATACAATAGGTCATAATCTTAGGTAAATGCCTTGGATGCTTAATAGATAATTCCTTCAGCAGTTCAGCTGTGATGTGCTTAGTTACCCTAGTAGCTTAAAACTAGCATTTCCATTTTTGTGTCTTTAAAGAAGTTCAGAGCTGAAGCAGAAACGATTTTCGGGTTTATGTCGTATATAGTGTTTGGAATTTAGCCCCAGTAAGGGTCTGCTTTGTGCTTCAGCCTGCTGATCAGAGCTGCTCTTGTTGACATTCAGCAAACTTCACTTCTCTTCGTTGTGCAGAAAGGTCGTAGTTCAAAACAGGCTGTAAGAAAGGAAAAGCAAAACCACAGAATTTCTCAGTGACGGCTTCTCTTTCCTTGACTTGCACATAAAAAACTGCTTCCAGAAAGGCACTGGGCTGCCCAGAATGCATAATGCCCAGAAATGCATAATGACTGAGGAAAAAAAAAAATAAAAAAAAAATTGTTCTGCATCGTCAGAGAAGCTGCGTGCAGTGAAATGGGAACTGCGAAGATGAGAGATTCACTTTGCAGGCTACAACTTCTCTGGAGCCTTGAATTCATGCATATTCAGCGAAACATATGTAAATCTGGTTTAATCCAGCTGTGAAAAATCCCTGAAGTAAACTAATAAAGAGCAGCTGGGTATGTTTAAGCTCATCCCAGGCACAGGAGAAAGGTCCCAGAATGTGCACTTGAGCTTCTTTTACGTCATTAGAGGAAATACAGCAGACTTTAAAGGAAACTTGTGTTTTTAAGATGCAAAGCAGTAGAAAGCTTTTCTCTGCTGAGACAAGCTACAGAAGAATTAATTTTCCTTGACATTCAGATTTTATACATCTTGTTTCATCTGCTGCAAATGCCTGTTCTACTGTTTTAAGGGACATGCTATATCTGCTTATTCTCCATCACAAAGAAGCATCTAAAATTATCTTTGCTCACTGGAAGATGATGAAAGATGAAGGAAAGTACTGAAATCGGGAAAGTTTAAAATGGTCAGCCTTTGTACACTGCCTGCTGGTAGGACTAAAGCTCTCAAGCTGTTCCTGGTGCAAGGGCTGCCCTTCAGCAGTTTGAGTGGGACAAATAATACTGGGCTGGCTTCAAGACTCTGATGACTCTCATCACTGCATCATAGATTCAGGTGGTTTTGTACATCACACCTGCTCTCATACAAGAAAACTTACTAAATCAGTTTGTTTCCCATTACTGCTTATGAGTAGCACAATTTTTTAAGTTCTAAGAGCTTGCTGCTCCAGTCATTTTCAGTTCTGCCTCCATTTCAGTGGGAATGGAAGATCTCTGGGCATGAATTTGCTGGTTCAGTGCCTGTAATTCCTATCTACATTAATCACTTTTAGTAAAGAACTGTCCCCTTATAATTGTTGAAAATTCACAAGTATGACAAGGTATGGGTTTTGTTTGGCAGCTGCGATACATAGAAAAACTATGCTGCAGGCTCATAACAGCTGATTGTAAACCCTTTTCAAAACATTTCAAGACTTGTGTTTTCTCATATCATCATGGTAATTTCGCAGAATTGTAGTGGTTAGAAGGGACCTCTGAAAATCATCTAGTCCAACCCACCTACTGAAGCAGGTTCCCGAGGGCAGGTTGCAGAGGAAAGTGTCCAAGAGCTTCCAGAGAAGGAGACTTCACAACCTTTCTTGGCAGCCCGTTCCAGTGCACTGATGCTCTCAAATTGAAGCTGTTTTTTCTCATGTTCAGATGAAACTTTCTTTGTTCAAATTTGTGCCCCTTGCCCTTTGTCTTGTTACAGGGCACCACTGAAAAGAGCTAGACCCATCTGCTTGACTCCCACCCTTTAGATATTTATAAGCATTGGTAGAATTGCCTCCCACCCTTCTCTTTTTCAGGATGAGCAGTACCAGGTCTCTCAGTCTTTCCTCAAAAGCAAGATGCTCCAGGCATCTCTCATCTTTGTAGCTCTCAAATGGACTCTCTAGAAGCTGCCTGTCTTTCTTGAACTGGGGAGCCCAGAACTGTTCACAGTACTACAGATGCAGCCGCACCAGGGCAAAGCAGAGTGGGAGGATCACCTCCCCTGACCTTGTGTCTTGGCCTTCTTTGCCACATGGGCACGCTGCTGGCTCATGGACAACCTGTTGTCCACCAGGATGCCTAAGTCCTTCTCCTCAGAGCTCCAATTAGCATTTCAGTTAATACTTTTTCTATCTGTTAACAATGACAGTCCAGAAAAAAAGTAAATAGGAAAAATGGATACTGGGTAGACCTGCACTGAGTCTGCAGAACAAGGCCTTGTGGCCAGAAGGTAGATAAAGGAAATAAGTTACTTGCTTGTTCCAGCAGAGCACGTCCAAAAAAGTGGCTAACATCAAATCATTGGCATTATAATGTGGTTAGTTTTTCGTCAAACATTGAAATTATCTTTTCAGGAAGGGTAATAACTCAGAATGCTAAACTCTCAGCATGCCAAACTCTAACCATTCATGAGCTTGCTATCACTTTAATTCTGGGTGTCCAGTTCAACTTCATCTGATTTTTATTATTTTTTTTAAGTCCTGTTTGTGGTTAAAAAGGAAGAAGAAGGCTTGTTAATACCTGCAGGGATTTTCCAGGCTGAAATAGTCTTTTAGCAGCATGAGACTGTCTGTAAACACCGTTCTAACACCTGGAGACACATGTTGAAAACCTTTTCAGTGGTATTTAAAAAAGACGTTCAAAAGCCCATAAAAACCTCCATCCATAATGAGCCTATCCCAGCGTTCTCGCAAGTCTCAGCAGAGGGAGTCACATATAAGACAGAAAAGCTTACACTGAAGAAAGAAATTAACTGCAAGTTTTTCTCCTTAAATAACAACAATAAAGAAACCATTGTGCCTTTGTGGAACAATGACTTGCTCTGTGGAAACTCTCAAGTGATTTCGTAGGTGTTCGAGATGGAAGTGGGCTGATTCTATTTAGGCAGAGAGGTGAAGTTTAAGTCACAAAGACACCCACGCCCTGACTTCTGTGAATGTGTGGTCTAGACTTCAATACTACCTTATTCCCTGGTGGTTATTCTCCCATTTCCCTGCCAAAACATCATTCTTCATTTCCCACCTCCATGTTTCAATTTCATGCATGCCACCATTTTGGGTTATTACTTTACCATCTGTCGCTGACAACAGTGGAAAACTAGACAATGACGGCTCCCTGCAGGGATGATCACAGAGTGTTCTTGATGCACGTGGCATGTGGTCGCCTCATTGTCCAGTGTACACCTCTCAAGGCCATAAATCATTTCTGGAACAGAGGTATCTTTGTATCCATATCACAGCTAACTGTAGTACTCAAACAGAAATGCGTTATATTTAGTGACAGGTAATGAGGTTATTCACGTGCAGGAACCTGTGGTTTTGGAACCAGATATTGCTCTCTGCCCTGTTACTGTTATTCTTGTTGATTTCAACTTGGTTGTAAAAGAAGGCAGCATCTGGCCTGTTGTAAAGTAGGCTGAAGTTAAGCTATTCAAACTAGGAAGTAGTTACTTGTTTTCATTCATCAAGCAGTTGTGAAGGTTATAAATTGGAATTGCTGTTTGTGCTCACTGTATAGCATAGACCATTGCCCAGATTTGGAGGAAAATGACTGTGGAGCTCTTCTTGAGGGTTTGCCATCTCTATTCCTCATCACTGATGAGAAATATTGCAGTACAGTCAAAATCCTTTACCACAGCTTAGCAAAGTTTCTCTAGATTTTCCTATGTATAAACAGAGAGTCCTTCGGAAGACTTCTTTTTTCAGATGTTTTTCTGGGTAAACTTTTTGTCAATACTTTTCAATTGCTTTTCTGGAGATTTTAGCTCACTTTAGCTTTTGCTAAAATGAGCCAGAATGTATCATACTTGAAGTTTCCCTTTGAAAAGTAAACCATTTGTCCCATCAAGGAAGGAAGTTTGACTAGGCCAATGTAATTTATTCTTCACAAATTCATATTCACTTTTTTTATACTTGATTATGAAATTGTTAGTTGGGTCATTTATTCTACTGTCGTTCTCAATTCTGAAAATTGGAGTGTCAGATTTTCTCATTTGACAGGCTCTCCTTCTCTCGTCTCTGTTTTGGTCAGCACTTCATTGCCAGAATTTTTTACATTTCTGGTCTCAAATCTAGGGTTTTTGCTGAAATAGGAGGCAAGGAAAGGAGTAAATGCTTTAATATCCATATATTTTATTATTTGTTCTCCATTATTGAAATTTGTAGTATTGGCGTTAATATTGCCATTCCCTTATGCTTATGTCATGATTCTTTAGGATGATGAACTATATTCCTATGAGATTACTTCATCCTAAGTACATTTCTGTCCTCAGAAGATTTTTCCTGTTAGAACTAGAACATGCACAGAATAGTTACATCAGCATTCTGATGCAGTGACATTTCAGCACTGTGCTCATCTTGCGCTGTTATTTAGCAGGTGTCCAGGTGAAGTCCTAACTCCTGAACACTTCTGTTAGCCAATGAAAAGAAGAAACCTCATCTTCTTCATGCTTACGATTATCTAGCATACAGCAGATCCATGTTATTTTATCAACTCTAGCCTTTTCTCTCTTATTTTCACCCTCAGATATTCAATAGGTCATTTCAGAGCTGAAACACTTTGGAATTTTGGAAACATTTTTCATAGCATCTTCTTAACCAACCAGCTAGCCAGCCCTCTGAATCTTACCTATAAGCTTGAAGTAGTGAAATACGTGTCAGATCTTCCCTCTTGTCAATGAGTAAGAAGTTATTTTTTATGTTCCAGATTGTGACATTACAGGTTGTACTGAATATACTGAGAAAATGAATGTTGATGTTTGAAGATGCAAACAAAAGGACATGGGTTGAAATTACAGAAAGTAGAGGGATCATGTTGTTTACAGGAATTACAATAGCCATGAAAAGTGTAGAATATCAGGTGACTAGCCTGGCCCCCTTAGTAGCAGTAGTAACAGTCTATCCCACATGGGAAGACCTGCAGTGCTAAACCCATTTGTGATTTGCATGGACAGATTTTAACTTCAGTGGAAAATTTCAGTGTCAGTGTATTTGTGGTGTTTAACTATATGTAAAGTCTGATCATGCAAATATTTAACCTCACGTATGTCTTTGAAGATTTCTGAGTTTTACTGCTATTTTACTCCCAGACCTCTCCATATGTAATGATAATGCAGGTAATTCTGTAAATAGAAAATGGAAGATATCTGTGGTGATATGTCCCCAGGCATAAGCAAAAACAAGCTGAAGTATGGATGAGCGCTTCAAAATCCATAAAATTAAATAAGCAATGTATGTTCCCAGTTTGAAAGAATGTACTGCAAACAGCAAACTGCTAGACAGTATATTTTAGAAGTAAAAAGTAATAGTATTTCACATAGATATCACATGTTTTGTTACTAAATATACACTGAAAATAATGTAACAGTTTTTATATCAATCATATTTTACAATCTGGTTCCATAGCATTTAATAGAGCCAGCCCCAGCAGTTTTCCAGTACATAGTGCCTTAGAAGGTTGTTCAATAATACATAGCTATAAGATTTTTTAATCACAGGTATTTCCTCAAAACTAGCAGTTGAAATACTTCATCTGACTTTCAAAAGTGTAGGCTTTTTTTTTTTCTGTTATATTTTCTCAGTTTATTTTAATTCTTACAATAATGAGTTTTAATAAATGATGCTGAACTGCATTTTGCAAAGTGTGCAGCTCTTTAAAAGCTGCGGGGTGTGTAAAAGCAATCACAATGCTAAAATACAGTTCTCTTTGCTTTCGAACCTGCACTGTCTGGGTGTGAAATTGGGATCATATTCCTGCCTATTCATCCCATACTATGAGAGAAGTTATTAGTGTGTGTGTGGGGGGGGGGGGGGGGGGGGGCTTGAGATACTGATTGACAACAACTGCAGTAGTCAGCCAATTTCATACTAGGTTTCACTCCCTGTGATCTTGATTGTAGGATGTTGAACATTCCTCATACTTTTTATTAAATGTTTCCGTTTCATAATCATTAGTGCAGGTCGAATCTTGCCTGCCCTAATCATTTAATTTGAAGTTGTTAGGAATACTTTGATTACACACTTGGATGTGATCCCTCATAAAAAGTAAATTACCTCATTAACCTAAGTTTGTGTCCAGAGAAGATCCACATGCCTAGAGCAAAGCCAGTAAATTTAAATATCTTTTCTCTCCTGTATAGGAAAGATAATAAACACTTGGGAGGGCTTGAGCTCTGGAGGAAGTAGCAGGAATCAGGCTGATCTAAAGTCCTCCTAAATCTTTGCTCACAGAACAATTGCAGTATGAGCTTCAGCATTTCAGCTATCCTTTTCTTGAATATGCATGGCCACTCAGGCTGAACTGTCTGATAATTTTGACTCATTTGTTGTAATCATTTTATATCCATCAGTAACATAAAACTGATGGCAAGATTTCATTCATACGGAGGAATTGTGATTTACAGTTGTCAGCTGTGGAATTGCACTTAGCCTGGAGCCAGCAGTAAATGCCAAGCATGGAACATCTGTCCAGCCATGGTTGTTACACTGGGCTCTGAGGAGAGCAAACTGGTTTTTCTGCTGCAACTCCTTCTTGAAAGGCCTATAACCATTTCAAGAAAACCTCCATCCCAGTGGCTAGTCATTTTTCCTCCCACATAGGGAGCACAGCAACATTCTAATAGCTGTTGTCACATGAGTTCTAGTCCTTCTCTGGAGCCATCCAGAGAGGCTTGAATAGAAGGCTCCCATCCTCTGCCTCCATGCCACAACTGCAAATGATGAGTAAAGAGGCAGGAATCAAGTCATTGATTCCATCATTGTCCCATCCTCTGGGGACATGGATGGTTTCTGCTTCCAAACACAGTGAGGCTTAGTGGCTGTAGGTATTTCCCTATTTAGGTAGGGGCTGAGCAGGTATTTTGAGTCTTGTTAGTGTGAAAACATCGTGACTTCAGAGCAGTGAAATGCTGCTCCTACTGATGGTACCGTAACCTCTACACTGTGCCTCTGGACTTCATACAGGAACTTTGTGTGTGGATTTAAATTACAGTTAGGCTCTACTAACTTTTGTTTAGTGCTCATGACAAAGAGTAGAAAAATGTGACTACTGAAAAGAAGCTGTGCTTTAAAAAAGTATTCACAGAAATATTTGATCAGAAGATAATTTCTACTTATACACTGTTTCCTGAGGTCTGTTTTCCTTCCCTTTCTCCTTGACTATGAAGATGTTTATATGATTGCAGAATACAATAAGCAGAATACAAAATGCAGATGCAAATAAGCTTCATAAGGGATCATCTGCTCCTGCTCTTTATTCTCATGAAATCACAATCCTCGTGACAGCATAATAATTTCCATGGAAACTGGTTTGATGTCACAGACAGGAATTTAAGATTTCAAGAGCTGTTTTAAATATTAAGTGCCTATCTTGTAAGCAAATATCTAATGTCCAACTAAACACAATAAACATTTGGGGCCAAAAAATATCTACTATAGTAACGGTACTCTACCTAGACAGAATCCTTATCAAAGGTTTCTGTGAGATAATTACAACCTTTCAATGTTTTTTTAGCATAGTTTGCTGAGGAGTATTTTGCATTTGATTTTAATTCTGGGCCACTAATATCTTGTCTGCCAAATATGTAAAAAGACATTACTCTAGGAGGAGGTGATTTGTGACATGGAAGTTTTATATCTTTGCGAGGACTCAGGACAGCCTCGGAGGTAATTTTTCTGTCTTGCTGTCTCTCCTGTAATAAGGATATGTTGGCATTTCCTTAGAGCATGTGGAGCTTTCGGTGCCTGGCATTTGGACACTCTGGAGAAAGAGTTGGGAGAGACATTCCTTCAGCTCCTTATAAGGCTGTGGCTGCACCTTGTTAAGCACAAAGAACAAAACCAAATGAATGAAATGAGAAAGCAAACTAGAGGCACTGTGCTTGTGTTTCATTAGTGTTGCTGACTTGGTGCCCAACTATGTCAGGAGAAAAAAAAGTTTCTTTCTTTAGAAATTCAGGGCATTGATTAATGCTGTGTTAGCGTCTTCAGACTGAGAAGAAACACTCTGCCATAGATGCCTTCTCTGGCAGCAAGGGCTTGGACAGCCAAGTAAGATTTGACAATAATCTCCAACTACAACATAGGGCCATAAAAAAGAAGCCCTCAAAGTCAGAGCTTTCAGCAGAAAAAAACATGAGCTTCAGCGCAGAGGTAAGCCTATTCATGTGTCCAGAACAAGAGAGAGCTTTAAAAATTAAAATAGCAAGGACAGTCCTCTAGAAGGCTCAATACATTCCCGCAGTGCTCTGTCTTTCATAGCTGTTAAAGCATCCTCCTGAAGCTCAGGCATGTGACACTGACTTTTAAAACATATGACAAAGATAAAAGAATGACATGCAAAGAAAGAAGCATTAAACAATGTGGGATGTGCTTCTCTGATATTTGCAGAGCTTCTCTCCTCTCTTTTCCTCTCACAGGATTTTCAGTGTGAACAATTTAGTAAAAATAAGTAGTAAAAATAAGATGGTATTAGCTGAACAGAGATTGAATGGAAGGAAGGGAGGAATAAGTAGTATGCTAGAGGAGGAAAAGTAATAGCTCCAAGTGCTCAAAGTAAGTGTGCATTTGCCCAGGGCATGGACTTCAGACTGACTCCGTACGCCCTGCAGGTGAATTCTCTCTCCCCTCCTGGACTTCTTACTGTTCAGTTCCAGAACCGACAGCCCAAAATTACTTGTGTAAGAAGTAGGTGGCAGGTACAGTATATCTTTAAATTTCGGCAAGCTGGTCAAAAATTATTTGCAGAACATAAACAAACCTCCTTTGAATAAAGTAGTTAAAGATAAGTGACTTTTCCCTGTTCTTGGTTTGCTTAACCACTGTATGCTGTTTATTGCAGGAGTGATTCGTGAGAGTTACCTGAAGGGTCATGATCAACTGGTGCCGGTCACCCTGTTGGCCATTGCAGTAATTCTAGCTTTTGTAATGGGGGCCGTCTTTTCGGGCATCATAGTGTACTGTATCTGTGACCATCGTCGCAGAGATGTGGCTGTTGTGCAGAGAAAGGAGAAGGAACTGACCCACTCCCGTCGCGGCTCCATGAGCAGTGTTACCAAGCTCAGTGGCCTCTTTGGAGATGCTCAGTCCAAAGAACCAAAGCCTGAAGCTATCCTCACACCCTTGATGCACAATGGCAAGCTGGCTACACCAGGCAGCACTACCAAGATGCTAATCAAGGCTGACCAGCACCATCTGGACCTGGCTGCCCTGCCAACCCCAGAGTCCACCCCAACCCTGCAGCAGAAAAGGAAGCCCAGCCGTGGCAGTAGAGAATGGGAAAGAAACCAGAACCTCATCAATGCCTGCACAAAAGATATCCCCCCAATGGCCTCACCTGTGATCCCTACTGACCTGCCACTCAGGGCTTCTCCTAGCCACATTCCCAGTGTCATGGTTCTGCCCATTGCCCAGCAAGGCTACCAACACGAGTATGTTGACCAGCCAAAAATGAGTGATGGGGCTCAGATGTCTGTGGAGGACCAGAATGCCACCCTTGAGTACAAAACCATCAAGGACCATCTCAGTAGCAAAAGCCCCAGCCATGGGGTTAACCTGGTGGAAAATCTTGACAGCATGCCGCCAAAGGTACCTCAGCGGGAAGCCTCACTCGGGCCCCCAAGCACCTCCCTGTCTCAGAGTGGCCTGAGCAAGCGGCTAGAAATGCATTCTTCTGCTTACAACGTGGACTACAAGAGAAACTATCCTACAAACTCACTCACGAGAAGTCACCAGGCATCGACCCTCAAAAGAAACAACACCAACTCCTCTAACTCGTCACACCTCTCTCGAAATCAGAGCTTTGGCAGGGGGGACAACCCACCGCCAGCTCCGCAGCGTGTGGACTCCATTCAAGTCCACGCTGCACAGGCACAGGCCATGACTGTATCTCGACAGTCGAGTCTCACCACGTACAATTCTCTGACCAGGTCAGGGTTGAAACGCACGCCCTCCCTAAAGCCAGATGTACCTCCCAAACCTTCCTTTGCTCCGCTCTCCACGTCCTTGAAGCCCAATGACGCGTGTACATAATCACAGTGGGGTGGGTGGGGGGAGAACGGCAGTTAAGCAGAAGTTGCCCTTGAAAGCCAGTGTTCTGCAACTGCTCCTCTGAGAAGATGGTTGTTGCAAGCTGAGGATGTGTTGTTTCTGCTCTCTGGGAAAAGTGGAATATTTTTTTAACCTGAGCCATATGACCTATGGTTGAAGGTTTGCAATTGCAGGACTCACCCCCACAGCCCTCCAGTTCTTTGCTTAAAGGACTAGCTCTCCATCACAAACATTGAGCCAAAAGCACACAGGTGAAAGATGACTGTGACATTTCACCCCCAAACTGCACAGTGCATTCCTGAACTGGGAAAGAGTGCTCTGGAAAGCAAAACCAGTAATTAAAAACATGATAAAAATAAGACTAGGAAAAAAAAAAAAAAGGAAAAGAGAAAAAAAAAGAAAGAAAAAAGAATCAATTGATAAAGCTAACTCTGACTTAACAATGGCAGAAGTTTACTAAATGCAGGTACTGTGAAATGCCCATCAGTGTTACAGCCATTTGGTTACAGCAGTTATAATGCCATGCTGGGCAAACTATGTCATAGATTTCTGCTACCTTTCTCTTTTAATGAATAACGTGACTGTTAACGCAAGTAACTCCTCTTATTTATTGTTCAACTTTTTTTTTTTTCCTAAGGAAATGACTTCCACATATCATCCTGTGAGCAGTTCTTCAGAGAAGTACCTTGAAAGTTATACCTATTTAACGTGAAACCCGTTAACTGGAGTAATTAAAACTTTTATTTTTCCAATAAATTCACTGAGTTAATTAAGTTGGAGCTCGAATTCTGAACTTTGTGCCTGGACTGTCTGATTAGCTGAAAAAAAAAAAAAAAAAAAAAAAAGGGGATATCTATTTAAGTCTCTCAGCTAATTAGCTGGCTTGGCCACTGACCTAAGACAGCAACAAACAAATACCACAGGTTCATAACTTTTAACGCAACTGCAAGAGAAACTCTTGAAAAGCTGCACATTTGTGCGCCATTGCTATCAACATAGCTTTGTCAGTAGCTAATACTTTCTGTGACGGCACCAGCTTGTGATGTGCCATCTCATTTCACCTTGCATGTGAGACGGCAAACGAAATCCTCAAACAGTGTGAACTAATTAATATGCCGGCTGTTACCATGCATAAATTATGGTCTTATCACACGGGTTTTTCGTGGGAATATATCTGTGAATAGCCTGTTTTCTTCCACATGTAAATTTGTGCCTTACACCCTCAGTTGTGTATAATTGTGAGCTGTAGTATGTAAAAACCTTTTTCTTTTTCCCCTTGGAGTCATGCAAATATTTATTGGTCCTCCCTCCTTCGTGCCCACTCGAGAACTGGAGCAAAGGCATTCAATGAAGAATGTAGTGGCTACCGGCATAACCCTGCAACCCTTTCTAGACCAGGCCAGTGCCATACCCTCTGGGTCAGTTCCACTTTCCAGCCGTGCCAATCCCTGTCCCCAGAGCACTCTCCTGCCGCACTGCTGCACAGCACCATGCCAGCCCCCGCCCAGCGATCGCTCTCCTGGCAGCTGAAGATCCACCAACACCTTGTCCTTGGGGCCGTGCCCTGCAGCCAGCCTGGTGGCACGTCCTGCAGCGTGCACGACACACACAGCTAGGCCAGGCAGAAAGGCTCCTGCTGCAGCAACCTGCTGCTCTGGGGAGGATGCTGCATGTACTCCCCTGGGGAAAAAAAAAAGAAAAAAAAGAAAAAAAAAGAAAGAAAAAAACCATTTTTTTTTCCTTTGTTTCTTTTGTGTGACTGTGCATGTAGTTAGTGTGGGAGTGTGCGCGCGCACAGGAGTGTGCGTGTGTGTGTGCGCGCAGGTGTGTAAGTTCCTTCTCCAGTCTTTCAGTTTATGCAAAAAAAAAAAGTAGATGTGTTTTTAATTTGTTACAATAACTGTGTCAACATACTGTAGACAAACAATGGGGATCGCTTCTAAGCTTTTTATATATATATATATATATATATATATCTACTGAACAGTATGTTTGAGTAAGGTGGTTGTTTCTGTTTCAATTTGTTTTTTAAAATTTTATACTTCCATTTGTTTTTCCGGATTTTGGTTTTGTTTCTGAATGACTGAAAAAGACAGATTTCAAGTCCATTAGCTTGTAGATGGTAAATATTAAGTCTGGATGGTTTAGACCAAAGTGTGTAACAAGGGTGCTTGCATGTGATTTCATTTCATCATGGTTTCTTTTACAACAGTTTTGTTCACCCTTAGTGAACTATGCAGACTGGAGTAGATAGATCTGTATCCAAAGCAATGTTGTTGTTTTAATAAAAGCAAACAGAAAAGAAGACCTTTGACAACCATAGGTAGCAAGGTCATTTTTGGAAAGAACTGACTCGCAGCCTTTTCACCAGGCTCCAAACCCCCTGAGTACCAAATGCACGGATCCATTGCTATGACTTGGCAAAGTGTTTTGTCAAAACACAGAAATGAATAATCGCAGCAACAGCTCATACAGCGATCTGCCTTTGTAATGTGCATTGCATCCGCTGCTGGTCTGACCTTGAAATGCCCATCCTGTACTCAATGGATCTTCTGTTCTCATCCTCCTGCTCCACTGGTTCCCTTCCACTCTTTCTTTTGAGGGGTTCATAAACCTACGTGTGCCTTTGCTTTCCACCCTTGCTATACACTGGTAGATGCAACGGATTCAGACTCTCATTTGCTGTAAAGTTGTAGAGTATTGTGATGTCACCAGTTTCCCCTCATTTCCACATCCCCGTAACGTCAGATTCACACCTTAATGTACGTTGTAAAAAAAAAAAAAAGAAAAAAAAGAAAACTTACAAAGACAAAGAAAAAAAAAAAGAGAAAGGAAGGAAAGAAGGCGAAGAAAAGGGGAAACAAAAGCTCTTGATTACATATGGTAATAAAACCAGACTGTTCTACCTTATTTCTTGTGCCCTAGTTCCTTTGTTTCTGTGAGGATCCATCATTTTTGTTAAAAAGGTTAAAGAAAGAAAACTCTTGTTTTCAGTCTCCAACAGAAAATAACTTGACCTTAGAGTAAAGTGGTGGTAATTAAAAATTGAATCACACATTTGCTCTCACTCTATTGATATTCCACATTTTATTAGCTTGTTCATCATCAAATATTTATGCCAGACTCGATGGTTTAACAGATCAAGGCTGGGATTTAAGCACACGTGGTTCACCAAAATAGATCGTCGTACAGATGTGACTTCATCTCCAGGTTTTGCACATTAATAATGGGAGAGCCTGCATTTTCTTCTAGCAGGCATACATCTATTGCACTTAATAGGCTTGATTTGGAGGATGTTGGCTGAGACTTTAAGTCTGCAAGATGATGTTAGTAAACAGATTAATAACAAAAGTGCATACTATCTCTTTAGTCCTGGCAGCAGTTAAAATTCTCTGTGCTGATTTTGTGCACATGTGGACTGCTTACACACAGCAGCCTAACACTCAGCTATGTCAGTGACTGGCCTTTGTGATTTTGTTTTGTGACACAAGCTTTCTGTGATCATCTAAAAGCGAGGGATTGGGTTATAAGATTTACTCCCTGTACCCAGGTCACATGTGGGCTTTGCTGTATGGCCAAGGAAGTCCTTGCTCATAAATGCTTTTACCCATCTTGCACCACTGATGGTGCCCAACAGAAAGTGGTAAAGTACTAGCTTTCCTCGTGGAGCAGGAGACTGTGAATTTAAAAAGAGATCTCACAAAGCCTCGGCACACTCCCTCATCAGTGGAAATCAGGAGGCCCTTGACAGTTCCATCTCCCATTCTCTCCGCTGATGCTCACCAGCCACCAAAAGTAGTACCAGCTGGTGGCCTTGGGGCAGCAGAGAGGAGGAAAAGCCAAATGTCACCAACATTGTTCAGCTCTTCATCCATAGTCAACTCTTAATTTCACCTCAGGTCTAGCTTTCCTTCTAGCAGAGGCATCCAGACATGCTGGCATGAAGAGGGACATGGGAATGAAGTTCCCCCAGCCATGGTCCCTAGTCTGGAGACTAGAGGCAGTGCACAGTGCATAAGTGCAACACTCACAGTGCTCCACAGGTGTGCATGAGGCTTGTGTGCTCCAGACAGGGAAGGGAAAGCTCTCCAAGTGCTCTTCATCCTGCAACTGCCCGCCTTTGAAATTATTTTGTCCAGCTAGTTCTGAAATGGCTTCACCCAAGCAGCATCCAGGGAAGTTATTCAGTGACAGTATCTCTGTACTGCTATTAACGTTCCTCTATAAGCAAGTGCAGATTGATGCTTTATTGTTCCCAGTTCTTTTGTTTGTTTTTCTAAGTTCAGTACTCCCTGGTCCTACTGAAGGTGCTCACCAGCTGTCTGCTTTGTTGCCAGACGTTCTCAGTTGTTCGCATAGATCATGCCAGGCTTAAGGGGGGTGGCCAAGGTGGCTTCCAGCAGTGCCACCAGCTGGCTCTCTTGCAGGGCTCATCCCCCTGCATCTGGTGAGAGCGAAGTCATGTCAAAGCACGGACATAAAGGAAGGAGTGATATCACAGGGATGTGATAGGGATGCTTTGTGGGTTCTGCAAGCACTCTGCTCATGTTCCACAAATTGCTTCCCAAATAATTGTGTGAAGCCTTAAAGTAATTTTCCTTCTCAGCACATCCCCAGCTGCCTGTGAGCATAGTGTCTGTGAGCTCTGTCTCGCCACACTTCTGTTCAACAGTGACCAACTGAAGGGTGCAGGGTGTCAGATCACACTGCCCTGGTGGGACCATGGCCTGCAAAGCAGCAGGATGCTGCCAAGGATGGGTCCCTCCACTGAGCACCCACAGCTCTTCAAGGAGAGAAGTGTCCTCAGCACTCCAGATGATCCAGTGAGCTGGCTTTTCTCAGGGTAGAAAAGCCTCTGCATTGTTGGATGCTGAAATCCACCCCCTGCAGGAGCCATTGGTACCACCCCACAGAAATTCATTGTGTTTGGCTTGGCCAAAGAAGAAAATACCAGGAGGAGCAGGTGTGCTTTGAGTAGTTCAGACAGGCTAATGTCACCATATCCATCGCAGTAATGGCACTCATCTTGATCTCATTTAGCATCTAATTGAGAGTGCACAGAAGTTCCTTTACAATCAGCTTTAATTTGAACATTTTTTTTACACAAGATGTTGCCTAGCTGAATTGCTCAAAAGCCATAGGTCTCCATAAATAAATCCTGGTCCTCCCTTCCACTCTCCCTTCAATAGAGACACCTTTTAACACTACAGCAGAGTTTAATTTCAAACACAGCTTTGCAAGTCCTGCCCCATCTCAGCTTTGATAGCAGGGAGTATTATGCAACTGAAATATCCTCAGATGAAAAGGAGTAGGCAGAGCCCTGCTTCTAACCCAGAAAAAACACAGGCAGTTCAGTGCCATTTATTGCCAACAGAATGGGCAATTTTACATGTAAAGAGGTGCCACAGCAGTGTTGCACCAACACCGGGAAAAATACAGTGGTTGGGCTAACAGACCCGATCTGGGATGTGACTCCAGATCATCCATTTCATCGCAAAGTCAGCCAGGGCAGGATTGCTGTCTCCCAGGTCTGGATGTGGATTCCCACTCCACAAAGTTTACTTGTTAATCTAATTTAGACCAATGTAGAGGACCCTGAGTTGTGTCCCCCCACCTGCATTACAGCCAGACCAACCAAACCTCGCTCATTCATGGCAGTTGTTTGTCCAGCCCCACCCCAATGAACACTCTTTGCTCTGGGAAGAAGCAAAAGCCACCCAAGAGAGCAGTATCAGACTTTGCAGAATATCTAAAGAAAATAATAAGCTAAAACAGCACGTTGGACTGGCTTAGTGAAGGCCAGTTTCCCACTATTTATCCAATTAAAGTTAATTTCCCAGAAGTATGGCACCTGCTCTAACCAACAAGTGTTAGAGGAACACATTGTGTGAATAATATGCATATGCTTCCTGCTAATGTGTGTGCCTGCTAATGAGTCTCCAAGTGGTCTTTTTATTACCCTTTTTTTCCCCTTTTTTAAGGAATGGAACTACTTTTGTTTTCAGCACCGATAGCATCATCACATGTGTTGTGTAGGAAAATGATGTGTTAGACTTCATTGCATGAATAGAAACAGGTAAATAGTTGTCTGTCCCCTGACTTTGTAATTTAAACAGTGTAAGCTAGTAAGGAAAGACTATAATTGGAGTCAGAGTAACTGAGGTGAAAATTGTTAGGTGGCAGTACCATCTGCGTCTTGTTTTAATTAGCCAAGTTTATTATCAGGATGTAAAACTTTCTGTGACTCAAGTTCTTCGCTTATCTCAGCCATCAGTCCAGAGTGGTTGCCACATGTCTAGGTAAGCACAGTTACAGATCAGCAAAAGGAAATAATTCTTCCCACTGATTTGGCTAACAGTTACCGTATCTGGGAGCAGGCACAAAAATATGTCTAACCAAGATCGTTGTCACATCTGCTTAGCGTTTCATGACAAACTCTATTAAGGCTAACAGCACCACTGTTAATTCAATTAGATTGGTGTTTTCTTTTGCTGGCCGTGATGCTTTTGGAAGGGCAGCAACTGTAGGCAGAATGTGGCTGGCAGTCCGCTGTAAGGAATAATGGCATCATAAATAATATATTAAGACGAAGAAAAATCTAGCAGGCTGAAGTAAAAGCACATCAGCCATAGAGCTGAACCCTGCAGTATCGCAAGGGGGGAGGAAAAAAGCAGCTATGACAGGAAATCATGACAACTACAAATGACAAGGACTGTGTGAGGGAAACAAATTCACTTGTGGAACAAGGTGCAGAGGAGCAGAGGGAGTGAACATCTGTGTGCCCCCATGCACACCCTCCATAGATGGAAGGGAAGAGGCTGTGTGCTGGGCTTGAGAGAAAGGATTTGACAAGGGCAAGCTCTCAGCTTGCTCCCTGCAAGCTCTGCCTCACACTGGCTAGGGCACAGGGCATGCTTTTGGGGACACTGGTCTGGCCTCTTCTGCGGTTAATGTGAAAAAAAAAATGAGGCGTACATTCAGGTCAGAAAATGTGCTAGGGTAAAGGCCTTCCCTGATCTTTTCTTAATGCTGCTTTCCTGAATAGAGAAAGACACGTAGCGCTGCAGGAAAAAAAAAATGGGAGAGAAGAAAAAAAACTGATAAAAGAAAACAAGATTTTATTTCTCTGACTTTTAGAAATGATGACATAACTTAATCAATTCTCAGCAATACAAGCCGAAGTATTCAGGCTGCTGATAAAGGTACTGTCTCTGTTAGTGCAGCAAACTGCAGACTGAGCTTTTTGTAATGCTGCTCCTATGGCCTGTGAAGCAGCCTTTTATGAGATATGGTGGTTCAAACAATTTTGCAAAGAGGAGACAAAGAGTTCATTTTACACTAAACTAGTTTCCTAGGAAACACTGCAAAATGTAACACTCCATCCCTTTGTGGAAGTTCAAAGACTTGTGTGTTCGTGTGTGTGCTTCTCTTTTCATGTTTGGTATTGCTGGCCAACTTTACCTTTTGATGGCATCGACAAGAATAGCACAGCTCTGTACTATGGCAACCCGCAATCTCAAGGACGTTTTTCTCTTTGATAATCAAATGTTTTCTCTAAACAGAAAAGAAAAATGTTGACCCAAACCAAGGCTCTAGATAGGAGAAAAGCAATGACTCTGAGTCCTCAAAGCCAATTTTCAGACTTCAGACAGTCCCAGTGCCTAGCCCAACATTTTTTTCGCATCTGTGTGCTGCACAACACAGAGGGAAAGAGCAAGGCAGAAACCAGCACCCAGTGATGCTGATCAGAGACCTGGATGGGTGTGCTGCTTGAAGGCCAGGCTATAAAGACCTAGGTTTGCCCTAGCAGTTATCCTGGGTTGTCTCAGCTGTCCCCAGCTAGCTGGAGGAAGTCTCTGAGGAACAAGCTGAGCTGGAGCACTGACCTGCCAGGCTGCATGCACTGCTGCCTTCCCACCTCCTTAGTCCTGATAGCAGGGCTGGAGACAGTGGTAAACTGGAGCACAAACAGTGACTTACCTGGGTCCTGGAAAAAGTCTCTGACGTATTTTGCCATTGGCCAACAGGGGCCAACTTACACCCTCAGATGTCATCTTGCCTTGATAAGGCCAGGAGAGGTCAAGCAGCTGGCAAGTTAAGGGTCAACATTTACTGCCGTTGCAGAAATTTGGACTTTGGGGAGCTAGACATGGCAGAGTGGTGGGCAGGGAACAGAGTACCTTGGCATGCATTCCTGTCAGCAGCATATCCAGGCACTGATCCCAGAGAACACTGACCTTTTAGGCATGGTTTCATTTACTGAACTCCTGGCCTTAAAACTGGGCCCAAACAGCTGCTGTTCTGTGCAGGGTCCCTCCTAAATAAAGCTTCCTAACCGCATGGAAACTATGCTGAGCTTCCTCCAAATCAATCCAGGGCAGACAGACACAGATCCTGCAAGAAAACACCCTCATTCCAGGATGGAATCCTCCAGGAGCTGCCCAACAGAGCTGCAGAGAGGCAACAGTGCCACGCCAAGGCAAGAGAGCTGCAACCTTGGGACTCACTTCCATCAGCCTTGCAAATGTGCCACTCACTCTGCCTGGCTGCACTGGCTTCCCAGTAGCACTCACTGACTGTTCTCACCAGCAAGCTGGAATTACTGAGGATGGAGAAATGGGATCTGCTGCAGCCTGTGGTGGGATGCAGCCTGTGCACTGACTCTGATCTACTAGCAGGATTAAAACGCCTACTCTATTACTTGAAATGTGAAATGCATGAGGCTGAGTGGTAGAAGACTGAAGTGTGTCCAGATTGTTTGATTTTAGATGAACATGCCATTTTGCATAACAAATGCAACTCTTTGTTGTAGCTTTTCAACAAAAGTAAGCAAAACATCTATCTGGAGATCAAACTACTAGCTATAGAGCCAAGAAGGATGCTCATAATTGGCCTGAAAAAAAAAAATCTGTTTGTTTGGATTCTGTGGCTGCATCCTGTTGAAGTTAATGTAGTTGATACTAGAGAAAGGACAAACCCTACCACAAAGGTCTACGTGGTCATTCTTGATCCCTACAAAACAGAGGTGAAAGGCTGTCAGACATCACCAGTCACCCAAGCAGCACTCTGGTATGATGTCTTCACTGCCTTCACCTCACAGCTCTAGAGTCATCACTTACAGGATTTTGCACTTGGGACCTTCACTGGCAACCCCATGAGGTGGGCAATCTGCCTGTTGGGCCAGATCTACAAAACGCAGGTTTAGCTCTGGTTGTTGTACCAGCCCTGAAGTCTGTGGTCCTCAGAGCTGGTGACAGTAGTACAGGAGGACTGGCTGAATGGCCCATTTTGTCAGCAGGCAAAATGAGGGCTGAAGCCAGCTTGTTGCCAGTCACCTGCAGATCTTGGGGACAAGGGCAGCCACAGGAGACTAGTCTGCCCATCCCTGGTGTCCATCAGGAGCTGCCTTTTCCTCCCCAGAGCCTGGTTTAATGAACAGCTTTGAGGGAAGTTGCAGTCCGAGAACCTGCAGTATCAGAGGGCAGAAACTGAGAAAAAAAGGGTTTTCAAAGAAAAAGAATGGCCTTTTGTGAAGAATTTTCAAATAGGGCAGGCTTGCAGGTAAGTCTGGTTTCAAGCAAAAGGAACAAAAGATGTCTGTTCCCTCAGGGTGGAAGCAGAACAAAGGAGAAGCCTGTCCAAGCATGAGAGCAGGAGAGTGAGACCATGTGCCCAAGGGAGAGGTCTCAGCCCTTCACCCCCTGCATTTCCACCCACAGATTCTGGATGGTCACCAGCCAAGTCACCAGCAACAGAACAAAAATCCATCCAGCAAAAGCAAACAAAAATGCTCAATTTGAAACTGGACTGCAAATTATCTGCAAACACTTGGTTCTTGGTACAGCAGGTAGTTCTCAGCAGTATTTTTTCTTGAAGTTCGTTGCTCAAGAGTTGACAATCACCGGTACTTCCTCCCTCCTCTCCTAGGCCCTTCAAAAATGAAGTTTTCTAGTGGTGAAAGAATCTGGTGGAAAGCAGTTCTTTGGTCCTGTCATAATTCCGTGTGGCTCTGTCAGGAGAGACAAGGGCTGCTTGTGTGCCCCCCATGGACCACTGTTGCCTCCAGGGTTTGGAGATAGATGGCAGTGCCACCTATCTCTGTGATGTGCAGGCCTCCAGCAGCACCTGTCAATGAAGGAAGGGATGCTGTAGTGGGCCAAGAGGGTAGGAGTAAATGGCAGCAAAAATGTCTCTTCCCAAAAAAAAAAAAAAAAAAAAAAGTTACGAGGCTGGAATTTAAGCCATTCATAGACAGGATGGTCTTACTCATGCAGCTAATTAGAAGTTGCCTCATATGAAGGGGGAAAAAAAAAACCTCTAATAGTTACAACAATAAAAATTATAAGTGATTTGTTTCCAAATTGTGCCAAAGAGAAAAACACACAGAGCCAGCAAAGTTTTTCTCCTTCTCCTTTGGGGTTGAAGGACTGCAGGCAACCAGCTGCCTCCTGCCTGGGGGGCTAACTCTGCCCAGGAGCAATTAGATGCTAGATTATAATTGGGCTTCAGTGAGCCACCTCTCTAATCAGCCATCAACTGCACTGCTGCTGTACAAGCAGCTATGAATGTCCTCCCCTAGGCTTTCAATGTACTTGTTTACGGAGGCTTTTGTAGTTCTGGGCTGGGAGAGGACAGGAAATATCCTGCAGGTTGCTCATTTCAGCCACCAATGGGACATAGGTGGAACAGCCTCCCTTTACCTGCCCATCAGGTTGCCCCACTGCCAGGGCAGCTGCTGAGGGGGATTGGAAGGTCTCTAGTCCCATCAAGTTGGATCTTGATCACATCCATCTTCCTTCTTCCTCTCATCTCAGGATGGGTTTGGTCCATGCTGTGACCCTGACTGAGCCTGAAATGAAGTGGGAGTTGCCAGGCTTGAGATGAGAAGCAGTTCCTGGATGTGTTTTGGTATCACTGCTTTTCTCTGTATTTTTATGCAAGTTACAGAACCCATCAATGTTGACTGAACAGCTGAGGTTCATAGATACCTCCAGAGCCCTCTCCAGCATCATCACCCACAGCGCAATGCCCAGGATCATGTCCAGATGGGTTCTGAATATCTCCATGGATGATGCTACCACCTCCATGGGTGATCAGTTCAAATGGACTTCTTGCACGTAGAATACAGAATGAGAAGTGATCTTGTGTTAAAACAGACTCCTATGTGTTCTTGTGTGTGGCCATTGCCCCATGTCCTACCACAGCTTCGCAGACGAGCCTGGCTCCCTCCCATCAGGTATTTGCGTATTTATATGTATTCTTAGTACTGTATATTTAATAGAAAAATAAAAGAGGATTTCTGTTACTAAACAAGAAGTGATCTGAATAACACATTAAGGAAGAGAGGCAAACTACCAGGAAAGCAAAAAAGGATGCAAAGCTACATGGAAAAATACAAGGTTAGCCTGTCTGCATATGAGAGCATCAGAATTTTTTTTCAGATGCTAAAAAGTTTTCTTCTATTTACATATCTCCTGAATTGTGTGCTTAAGTCAGAGTCAAAAAGATTTTCACCATCCTAATTTCTCAGTACACTATTGCAAAGCATCTCTGAAACTTCAAAATTGGATGTGCAAAGGGTTTTTGGATGGGTTGAGGAGAAAATGTCTCACTGGGGCTGCCCAGACCACTGCTCCCTGCCTCGCCAGGTCAAGGTCCCCATATTTCAAATGGACAATGCCTGGTAATACTGCAAACAGCAGCAAGCAGGCAGCTTCTTGCAGAGGAAAATGCTGGGCAGCCTTAAGTTCAATTCACCACATCCTGCCACGTCCATTAATGCAGGTAATGATGCAATTAAAAACCATCCATTTCCCAAGAAGGTCCAAGAAACCACAGTTAACCCATCTACTTAGAATAGTTTATCAGTATAACATCTCAGGTGCCACTATGTGGTAAGCACTGGCAAATAACACTGTTTTAAGTACTTCATTTACCATTCTTACTTGAGGACCTTTGTGCATTAAGGCATTTTCCTTCTGAGCAGTTTTCCATTTAATTTCTGCATTTTCAATCATTTTGATGCAGAGTAGAAATACTCACAAGGCAGATTCAGGTGTATGTATTTTAGGCATAGTATTACAGCAAAATGTTCTCAGAACAGTCCTGAAGGTCATACCGAATTTTCAGACCTTTTCTGAATCCACCTCTACAGCAGGGCAACAGCCACACTACCACATGATGTGGTCACACCTGCCATCCGCCATGTCTATAGGATTCCCAGTGAATGAGCCCAGCTGGGTAGCTTTCCTCCCTCTGCATTGCTTTATGCCTTGCTAAAGCATAAATGCATAAACGCCCGTCAGTAAGCTGAAAAACGTGTTGGAAATTTTGGCTTCAGTGAAAAACCTCAAACATTTGCCTATGTAATCTGTAGACAGTGGAGGGAAATAATGCTGAATTTAAAAGAAAACAAAAGTTCTGGGCAGAACGAAGATACAGTGGCTCTGATGTTTTTGGCCAGTTATCACCTGTTTTGTATTTGCAGGGGGAAGACTTTATAGACAGTATCTCACTTACTGGTATCATATAGAAGAAAATATGTTCAGATGGGTGCAACCACAGGGACGGAGCCAGTTGTTGGTGAGATGAAGTCTTTCTGTTGGCAGGTTACCAAGCAGGAGGGTAAACATCATTACAAGGCCTTACAAGCTCTGTGAATAATAAATGCCAGTCCGACAGATATTTTTGGTAATAATTTTTTGGCCTAAAGCTATGAGTTTCCTCAAAAATCTCACAAGGAGAAGCTGGAAACAAAGACTTCTGTATTTACGTCCCATTTTATTACAGGCTTCCTTTTTAGTTATAGATGCACAGTTCATCTTTCCAGGAATGCATATTCCTCATGTTTATGGACAAGAAAAATATCTTTATTATAATGCAACATTATAACATTTGTATTGTTTATTGATGTGTCTGAAGTCTTTTAAGAGCTATGGATTAGAGGTGCTATACGAGTGCCAAGCACACAATAGGTTATTAAGTTTATTTTCAAAATCTGTTTATTTGGTCTTCATTCCTTCTGCTGGCACAGATTTGAGAGCAAGATACAAGGAATGCTTTCCCATAACCCTTCCCTTCTCATGGCTATGTGGGATGCACAGACCCAGAATGCATGCCATCTTCTGCATGGTGAGGTGACAGCACTTCCCAGGCAATCTGAAATCACCCTGTACCCAAGAAAGAAAGAGAAAAGAGAGAAATGCATAAGCTGATTATTTGCATTAGTTTCTTTCAGCTCATCCCCGAAGGGAAGGGATGGTGAGGGCAGCGCTGTTCGAAGCAGGCAGCCGCGTACAGCCCTGCCTTGTCGCTGCAAACAGCCAAGCCCGGGTAAAGAAAATTATGCGGCTGCTGCTGGGCATTTAAAATGTATATGAACAAGCTGTCACTCCTCGATCTAAAACTTATTCAGTTATTCAAACTAATTCAATTCCATCACCCAGCCCTGACACCCGGGTGCCTCCCACAGACTGTTTTAATGGGAAGTGATATGTAAGTGCGAACACCTCAGAGGCGGGTGGCAGGGGGACATTTCTGATTCAACAGTCATCGCTGTGGCTGTTAACAGCACCGGCATTTATGCGATCCTAATTATCCTGTGAGCGCCAGACGCCAGGAAGGACCATGCCCCTCCTCCTGCCCCTCTGGCACTGCCTGTGGCCATCCCTACATGTCCCATACTGCCGCCACCTACCCTTGCACTGTACTCCACCTGCTCTGCCTGCTGACACCAGCAGCATGTGGGCTTTCAGTGTCCCTGCCAGGGCTTACATCAGCCTTTGGGTCTCAACATCTCCTTGAAAGAAAATGGTTGATTGCAAAAAAAAAAAAAAAAAAAAAAAAAAAAACCTCAACCAAACAACAAAAAAAAAAAAAACAACAACAACAACAAAAAAACACTAGCAGCAGTGAACACTCCCCCTGTGAGTCCACCTTCATTTAACCACAACTCAGATTGCTGTGACTGTGAGCAGTCCTGATAGAGGCACCCCCTTTATTTACATTCATGTGTCACTGTGAGAATGATAAAAGAATAAAGAAAAGTTTTGCCTTGAAACTGTGTTATCATTTATGCTGCAGTTCTTACAGGCAGACACTGTTGTCCAGGACTTTCAAGCGCTAGCAATGTCTAGTCATGGATGTTTGGGTTTCAAAACAGTCTTGCATTATCTGTGCAGGAAAATGAACCATAAACAGCCTCTTTGCTAAATCCTAGAGCACAAATGAGGACCAATCCAACAGGGTTCTCTCACAGCACAAGGACTTGGTCTGTCATTATTTGGTTTCTAACCAATATTCCAAAAGAGTCTACAAAGTCTTTGACATCAGCACCTGCAGAAGCTGTAAAGGTCACCCAGCACCAGCTGGTGAGCAGATCAGAATGTGTCCCACTGAATGCCACAATTTCAACTCTTACTGAGGTTACAAGACCCTGATGTCCCAGAACGATGCAGGGACAGCTCATCTCTACCAAGCCTGCTGGCAGCAGCATGCAGCAGGAGCCACCAGACAGATTAACAGCCTGTGATTTACAGGGGCCGGGCAAAGATTGCTCAGTTCTTACATCCAGCTTAATGCTGTGGGGCTGTGGCTCTGGTGAGATGCTACTGCTGCCATGAAAGCTGTTTCAGGTCAGAAATCTGAGGAGGTGAAATGCAGAACAGAGATTAAGGGTCTTAGCTCAGGTTTTATATCCCATTAACAGCTGAGCTGAGGGGAGAGCCTTCTTCCTCAGCCTGGCACCTAGGCAAAGGCTTCTGCTGTCACAGGGGTGATGATCAGATCCACATCTGTTGCCGCAGCATTCCTCTCATACCCCCAGGGATGGGCAGGCTCCACTGGCCCTGTACAGCCTTGCTGATCCTTGCTCAGGCCAGGCATGATCCCACACTCCTGAGAACATACACTGGAAAAGCCAGGAGCACAGCCAGGCACATCAGACCCAATGGAGCCATGTTATCTATGTCTCCCCTACCTTACTCTTGCATGTGGGCAAAAAGAAGGTATCTTTTAGGAGGACTGATACACAGGTTAACTCTGGATTTGGTTTCATTACACAAACACAAGGCAATCAATTGCACAGTGATACAGTCTCCTCTGCTTTTGCTACGTAGGCTTCCTCCTTAGGCAGCAGTGCCAAGGGAAACCCAGCACGGGATGTCTGCATCCCTCTGACATACCAACACACTGTCACACAATGCCAGCATCAGGGGATGAAGAGAGCTCAGGAGAGAGCAGACGCCATTTGAAACCAGCAGGCTGCAGCACTCTTGACTCTTATTTTGTGTTGTGCACACATACAGTGACTGTGGCTGATGGATCAGATACTGAAGACCTCTCATCAGGAGTTTTGCTGATGATAAATGACTTTCCTTTGGAGTTTGCTGTGCAGCTCAGATGAACCAATTATCAGAACAGGCAAAAAGTGTCAGTGTTTTCAAAACAGTAGTGCCTTCACTTACCATTAATATCTTGTAAATATGCAAAAGGTGTAATAAACTTGACTCTAGGAACCTGTATGTTGGGTTTGCTCATTTTACCTTTCAGAGGAAAAGTGTTTACATACCTAAAATACATTCAGATTAATCTGTCAGTCACTGAAAAGAACAAGATTCACTGCAAATGTTGATGTAATTGCAATTTGCCTACCGTAAAAGATTTGTTTGTTTAGGTTTTGTAAATGATAGTGTTATATGTCATAAGAAGCACACACATCATTAATTTTATATTATTGCTATTTAAAATGCATACCGCAGTAGGACATAAAAACTCCTATAATGTCAGCATGGGCACTCTGGCAATGCAAAGCACACAGCAAGCTTGTGATTCCCACCACAGGCATATGTATGAGCAGCCAAGGTGAGGCAACAAGGCCAGCTGTTTTCTTCTTCCCCTTCCTTTGCACAGTGGGAGTAAAAGCCCAAAGCCTACATGTCCCAGGGACGCTTACGAGAGGGTCATGTCCACACACCTCTTTTACCCTAGCCAGTCCGCACAAAAAGCTTTGAATTTAGATCTGGTGCTCAACAAGACCACTGTGCACCAGTGCAAGGCAAACCAAGCCTTGTACATAGGTCTCTCCTCCTATTTATTTCCATGGAAACTACAAAAGTTACAAAGAGCACAATAACACCATTTGATAGGGCACATCCTCTGCTACAAAACACTATTTTTCAACACAACATTAGCTGTGTACTTTCAACAGTGATGGACAGTAGCATGCAGCCACCACCTCACTGTGCTCACATCCACTGTTTGGTCTCCATAAACATTCAGCAAGCATCAGTGAATGTCAATAGGTGCCATATTTTCTTCATGGAGGAATTCAGTTCTACACCTTTGTTTCATCTGCACTTCTGTGCCTGATACCATTCTGTCAGACCGCCCCTCCACTGCCATCTGTTTCATGGCAGCAAAATGAAATGGGATACTGGTGGGAAGGTTCAACCTCTACTGCCATACCACCAACATCTGCCGCTAACATCATGAGCCAAGATGATAACATAGGAGGCATTACTTTCAGAGCACAGCACTTTCTCAGTACATGAACAGGCAAGGAATTTAATCCCAGGTTTAGGTTTCAAGCAACTTCAAAGAAGGGAGGGAAAATGCAGGCTGTGGTCACGAATGTCACTGAATAGCTGGTAACAGCAGAGTTTCACTTAAAATAGCAGTAGGTCACACTCACACGATGCTTTTCTAAGAGGGTAAGGTCTGGTGCTAGCTGTAAATGGGGAAAGCAGCATGTGGGAAGCAGCTCAATTGGCAGGCAAGGACCCAAGAGGTCATGTAATAGGGTTCAATCTCTGTTTAACCATACAAAGCTGATCTGGGAAAGTGCATGTTAAAGCAGTGGCTTGGTGAGGCATGGGGCTCTGCTGGGGCTGCATCCCTCCCACAGCTAGCCCCACAAAGAGCCTGGGGTCCTGTCCCTCTGCCAGACAGCACTCAATGCCCCTCACAGAGTGGTGGGTAGAGGGCACAGCAGTGCAGCACCACCTGGAAAGCCACCCAGGGAAGTGGCCAGAAGGAAGCCATACCCCAGGCACTCCTTTGGAGGGCAGAATGTCTGAGCTGTCTGCAGGCAAAATTTCCAGTGCAGCCAGGCATAAATAGAGACAGCTTTTAGCCTGAAACAGCACACAGCCAAACCAGGCAACAAGAGCAGTTCAAAGACACTTCTTTTACTTAGCAGCACGAGCCTCATTCATCCAGAGAAGACGCGACATGAAAAACCTAGAGAATGGAGAGCTTTAAAGCAGAAATTTCAAGCAACATTTCACCTAGTCCTAAAATACTTCAGCCAATATGCACATAAAGTTGAACAGGAGGAAGAAAAAATATTAGTGCTTTCAGAACTTCTGTGAAACAGCCCAACGCTTTACGCTTGGTATGTTACACCTCACAGCTGCTCTGAACTAGCTCTTTCTGAACCTTAGGTAAGAATTATGTGTCACACAGGAATTACCAGCCCCTTTCTTCTTCCAAAAAACAACTAGACAAACAAAAAATGAGGGTTTGCCACATGTTGTTGTGTTTATCCATATTAATTTTATTTAATCTTATTATTTTGGATACTAACCTTAGTAGGAAGGAAGGGAGGAAGGGAGGGAGGCAAAATGCTCGTTTCAAAACTGTACAGATTTGTTCTTCAGTCTTCTGCAGTTCAGTATGTATTTCAGGGCTCGTCTGCATGAGTGTATGCGTACACATGCCCAACACCAACCTGAATGCTTCTTAATTTTTGTAACTTGAGCTGATGCATTCACATTGCCCACTAAGCCCAGAACAAAAGGAACAGACTGAGAGATGATCTTCTGGGGACCACTGCCAGTGCTGACACTGCACCCTAGGGAAAGATTCATCAGAAGGTTTTCTGCCCTACATTGCAACTCTTCTTCAATGAATCTTTTATACCCTGCTCTACTCTGAAATCTCTTAAGCTGCTGCTGGTCCTGTGCAACCCCAGGATGTAGGCACTATATGACACCTGCGCACAGCCTGGCTGCAGCCTAGAACACCAGGTGGTTTCAATCCTCTGTAACCCGCAGAAGCAGTTCTAGTAGCTGGTGAAATCCTTCTGGAGCACAAATTCCTTTAAGAATACTGAAGAATACATTTACATGCTCCATTGACTCCCCATCTCTTATCAAATCTCATCTGAAAACAAATATTTTATTCTTCGCATGTACCTAACAATATCTCACTCCCTCAGATAATAATTACTGTTCTGCTTTGAAGATGCACTATTTGAGGGCACAGAAATTTGTAATTGTAGTTTGGGCAGATGATTACATGCAAAATAAACCAGCATCACAGAAGTTACCCTAGGCCACGATATTAAAGATGAACACATGAAATACAGTTCCTCACGTACTGAAATACAACTCACTCCTGGCATTCTTTGCTCTTGTGAGAAGCCACAACCTGGAGCACATCTGGGGTTGGTGAGCATCTTGGGGAGCTGTAGAGCTCTCTCTGACCTAGGGATGCCCTCTGTGTTCTCTCTGTGGGTAAAAGGACCATCTTCTGGTTTTCCACCCAGTCTCATCCAGGTCCAGCCTCTGAAATCTTCCTTATACTGAACTAATTACAGTCAAACATAAACAGGGTGTGATATAGTTCAAGAACAGCTGAATTAGGCCTTCAGCAGACAGCAGGCAAAACACTAATGGAAAAAAAAAAAAAAAAAGGCATTTTTTAATTAAAGAAAAAGGTGGAGTGGCTAATTATCCAGATGCTCTGCTTTCCCTAAGAGTTATACTTCATGAATATTTGTTTCCCATGGTAATTTGGGAGCTATATATGCAACTCTTTTATAAATATTAATTACGTACTAAGAGCCATAATATCTTTACAACTCACCATGCAGAAACCAAGATACAGCTTACTCTCTGACACCCAGCAATGACCTCCAACAGATTAATGTCAGAAAATTAAGTGGTTCCTTCCTTGTGATGCCCTGTCACTTCATGGCCTTCCTAATGGAGTGACCCTCAGCAGCAGCCTTTGAAGCAGGAAAATACTGCCCCACTGCACAGCCTGGGACAAGGAAGGAACAGCAGTGCTAAGGGGCTGCAGGTGGCATCCTGGGTTTTCCTACTGCCAGTGAAACCTGCTGAGCTCACAGATATACAGGGACAGAGCAGGACCTGCTCCATGTGTGCATTAGGTAATGCAGCCAGCGGCACTTGGCATACCTCTGCTGGCTGCAACAGTGCTCTGTCAGCTTACACCCACTGTAGCTACATCTGAACAGTATATATTTCATCTACCTTTGATAGTCCTTGTAACAAAATACAGTAAAGTGCATTGCTGGAATTGAATCTGCCATAGCAGGACACCAGAGTGAAAAGCTTAAGATTTCTTTCTGTCTCTCTGATAACAACACTTACTCACAAACACGGTAACATACACCACTAAATGTTTTTTGCATACCTACGCATTTCTCTGAAGGACAGGAATATTTTGCAGTTCATTTATATTACTACTATTCATTATGCTATTCAATTACACTAAGTGCCCTAATTACTTATTTACAAGGGGTTTGTAACTCTGTACTTTTTACCCAAGGTGTGTGCAGCACCATGCGGCTATAAACTCTCCTGCCCACAGGGCCATGGAGGACAGCAGGCTGCAGGGTACCACACCATTCTCTCCCTCCTGCTCCCCTCAGGGCCTCGCCCTGTGGCATCGAGTCCTTTCTGCCTTTCCCAGAACATTTAGAACTCACTGTCCCTCCACAGTAAGCCTTGTTTCCCATATCAAGGCTATCTTATCTCCAGTTGGGATTTTCTTTGTCTGAAGAAGCATAGTTTGTACAAGTCTACAAGTTTTCTTGTTTGCTGTACTATCCGCACTGTCCTCCTGATTATAATCATGTCAACTACCCTGTTCCTGAGGTGCAGCCTGTAGGACTGAATGCCCTGGCTCAAGGACCTGCTTGCTGGGCAGAGCAGAAGGTGTGCATCCTTGGCTTTGCTGCCTCATGGTCCTGTGCACATCCTGTAGGCAGGTGGGTTGCTGCTTGCACTGTGCCTGCATGCAGCTGTTATTTCTGTTCAAAGTCATACTGAGCCAAATTTTCCTCTGCCCTTGCTTGTGCAGCTGGTGTACTCCTTATGTGTTATACCTCACATTCATCCCTAATGAGTTGCACCTTCTTTTTTCAGTCCATAACTCTAATTTGTCAGTGTTACGTTGAATGCTAATCCAGGCCTGCAACCTTCTTGTAGCAGCACAGATGAGCATGATCACTACCCTCACATTCAGGTAATTAGCGACTTGCTGAAATAGTCCCAGAGTTAGGAGCTGCTGAACTGGTTGCTTGACAGATGCCAGTCTGCTGCTGCTCCATGTCGCTGGGCTCACTTCACAGCAAGGCTAAGCACGTATTCCCAATAGGCATGCAGCACTTGCCTAAACAGAAAATGCTTGGATGGTCTGTTCCTGGTTCTCTCCTTCCAGTAACTGGCCTTGGTCATGCAGTCTCTACAACAGCTGGTCCTGGATCCCCACACTCCCTAGTTGCCCTCCATGCCCTGCATGGAGTTCTAGGCCAGCTCTCAGCTTCACTTGCAGATGGGCCAGGCCTTTATAATCTGACATGTGCTGCCACCTGCATGACATGCTGGCTTGCCAGGCTTCATGCTGCCTATACACTTGCTCACAGTGCTGGAGGTTCCCAGCTGGAACTGTATGAATGCATCCAGTCCCTGCCCAGCCCTTTGACCATGCTGCGAGTCCTGCAGCCACCACTCACCCTGCACAAGCACGTGCACGCAGAGCCATATCTCTTGAATGAGGACTGAACTGACCAACACTTTTACCTGTCATGAACAAAAGCTACTCCACAGTTCGCACCAGGCCCCCATGGGCCTCACATGGACCTGAGCATATTCCCAGGGAGAGCTAAATAAGAGAGCAGCCAAGAGTGTACAGTCTGCTTCTCACAACCTGTGGGAGGGACACAGGCATGACAGAAGCCCAGAGGTCTGCTAGGCTTGGCAGCTCTGGGACTGCCAGCCCAGGAAACTCACAGCTCCTGTCCTAGGGAAAGGCTCCATGGGAAATTGATGCCATGATGTGGCATGAATGCACAAATTCATGGCTAGAGGTATGTCAGAAAGCTGTCATTGCTAAGGGAGACCTTTCTTTTCTCTGTTTGATAGGGTATCAGCCAAAAGCCATGTATATAGAAGCTGGTTACTGGCTACTGTGTTCTGTTAGAGATTTGGCAGCCCCTTCGGTGAATGACATCTTGTTGTCCAGTTACTCTCAAATCACCCTTAAATCAAGCTGCATCAGCACAGACACATCTAATCACAACTCTCAAATCATATAAAACAATAAATTAATTTGGAAGATGTGTGTGAAAAACAAAGGGAAAATGTGCTTAACACAAAGCCAGAGTAACATGAAAGGTCTCTCAGTTTCTTTCTCTTTCCTGACCTTCCTCCACTGTTCGTTTGATAGCACCCTGCCTTGGTAGACACTCTGGTTAACCTCTTGCAAAGGAGTTCACTCTTCCCTTTGAAATGTCTGTGCTCCTTTCCTTCTCCCCCTGAAGCATGTTCCTGTGACAGTCCTCCACTTGTCAATCAAAACAAATACCGCCCGGCTCCTTGGAGGGCAAACCCTGCTTTGTGAGACCAAGCTCTGCCTTCTGGCCTTGGCCAGTCAATCAGCTGCCCCTGGAAGGAAAGGAGAGGGCACGCTCTGCCCCTCAAAGCCTCCACCTTTTAGTGGAGGAGTTTCCTTCCACTTGCATCTCAAATCTGAAGCTAGTTCTTTATGCCAGCATGTGCATTTGGACACCAGCATCCCTATGGAATGTACATGTGAGGCAAAACACTGATTTTGAGCCGTGCCATGACCAACCAGGACAAGCTGACCCATCCAGAGCAGCTTGCCTTGGGGCACACCAAGGTTAGAGGATGACTTTGTGAGGCAGTGAGTCTGTGTCATCACTGTGCAGGAGGTTCAAGGAGCCAAAAAGCTCCTTCCTCACTAATGGGGCTTGGAAGGCAGAGGAGAAAGTGAGGGAAGGAGCTCAGTCTGTCCTCATGCATGTGGCAGCACTGGTTGCAGTTTTCACATTTCTGTCAACATTTCTCTCAACAGAAAGTCAGTTTACTTCCATGAGCACAAGCTGCTTTCATGTTATTACCCAGCGTGTAGTACGTGAGCTGAGCATGCAGATCCTATTGTGTAAAGATCCCTAAAACAAAACCTATGGGAGGAGGAAGAGAGATTATGAAAAACAAGAGGACAAATTGCGACACCTACACACAGCAGAAATGTTCAGACATTCTAGACGTACTAATGCTAACTTTAACACAGATTTTCTGAAACTCCTATTATTTCACTATCTGGTTTTATATTGTGAGGAGGATTTGATTGATGAGAGAATTACTCTGACACGTATTTAAACCCTGTATATAGAGTGAAGCCCTGGTGATTTACAACCTATCTAATTTAAATAAAAAGACTTCTTCCCCAGTAGTGTCCACATACACCAAAATATGTACTAGAAAAACACATAGCTTTCAACTTTCAACTGGCTATATTTTACTTGCTGATAATAAATCCATGCAAATGGACGCAATGGTGTACACCTAAATGTATGATACAACCATCTCAGTTATAAATATTAATGAAATTTTAATTCACACGCAGTGCTACAGAAAATGCTAATTTGAGAAATGTCTGCTACCAGATTACTACATACTTAAAAGGCCTTTGCTTCAACATGCACTAGAGAGGTGTGGAAAATTCACAGCAAACTGACAACATGTTTGATTTATTTTTCAGAAATCTCTGGAGCTCTGTCAACTTATCACAATTAATTCCAAATGCAAAGATAGCTTAATATTGTGTGTAAAGCAGGAATTGGATGCTATCTCTGACTGCCTTCTGACAGGAAAGAAAGACTATTTCATGCAACCATGTGAGGCATTTCAGTTTCATTCCTCTGTTGTGACAGGGTAGCACAGAAAAAGCTTCCTAGGGTGGTGGGTTGGCTTGTTTTATACCACCACCGGAGTGAAAAAGAAATTACAAATATTTCTGCCTTCTCACCGTCAACAGTGACAGCTTAAGGGAAATAAGAGCAACTCCTCCCAAAGCTCTGTGCACCATTACTCCATCACGTTGGCAGGCTCACGCACGCACAGGCTCAGAGCTCACTCATGCTGCACAACACACTCGTGCATTCTTGAATAATTTAGATAAAATATGTAGAGACACTGGGCTTCTCACTGTAATTATTCAATGCTGATGTTATCCTTTCCAGAAATCTCAGAAATGTTGGTGAGGAAAACTGAGGTTTAGAGTGAAGCAAGAACCTAAATAAAGGTTGGCCCAAAGAAGTTGCTCATACTCAGATTAAACAAATTGCCTGCATCCTTTGCGGGTGGAGAACATCCTGGATGTATAAAATAAAGTGGTCAATATATTTAGCTTGCCTGACTGGCACTCAGATAGTGGATCACTGCAGACCTTGACAGTACAGCAGAGGTCATCAAGAAATAGGAAGGAAGAAGAAATGCCTCTTCAGTGTATTCAGCATAAGCAAGCACTTTGTTTTTCCAGAGCAGGCAGGTAGGTCAGCCTTTCCTGCTCTTATTTTGCATCAGCAAAGCTACGCTGGAGCAGAGCATGGAGAGGTTCTGTGTTTGTCAATGTGTCTGGATTTATCCCAGGGTGAGCAGGGCACTGAGGGAGCTCAGGGTGATACTTTCATCCCCCTCAAGCCTGCAGTACCCTGCTGTTACTGTGCCACTCGTACTGCACTGCAGCGGCAGGAAGGATCACTATTGATTATCTCCATCTTCATGCAGGAAACCATATTATTATTTTGCTGACTGTCCTCTGGGGAGGGAAGTGACACCAGGAGCAGATGGTAAGGCAGTAGCAGCTTTCTGAAAATCAAAGGTGGCAGTTTTGCATGACTAAAATTCTTAGAGAGATTTTTATCCAGCTCTTCTCCCACGAATGCAAATCATCCCCATTGCTGGGCTTGTATATCCACTGCAAAGCTCACCCCGACGAAGAGGTGGCAACAGGGGGCCTGGCATTTATGTGAGGCAGACAGAGCCAGCCTGAGGCCTTGTCCTTCTCCCCATGCCAAGGGAGCCTGGGCACAAAGCCTCTTCCCTGGTCGTTTTGCTGAGGCATAGCAGACAGACACGTGTCTGCTTCTGAAGACCTGCTTTGGAGATACTGCCCTGACAGCACGTCCCCTGCAACACAGTCGCCTTGCCCTCCACGTGTGCCCGTTCATACAGTGCAGCACTGCGGCTGTGCCACATCAGAGACGTCTGTCGGGATTATGTGATTAAGCTAACCACCTGAATATGTATTTCTTTACATAACAGCTAAACAGGCTCTTCACACCTCCCTAAGTAGTCAGCAGAGATGTAGATCTCAACATTAATGCAGATTAATCTTGGAGCACCACTGAAAGCGTCTCATAATTGGTGCAAATCAACTGGTTTCAATAGAAGCTATCTGCAGCCCACGAAGCTGTGAAATGGATTAGCAGAGACCAGAGAGGAGAGAGAAAAAGAGATAGGAACAAACACCAGCGGAGACCAAACAGGAGAAAAAGCTGAGGGAGTACAGATACGTTTTCAAGGGTGCTGAGTCCACTCCAGCAGCAGCTCTTGCCTTTTCCTATAATGAGCTGTTATCTGGGAGAGAAAACAAAGCAGGCAGAAAGGCACAGCTCGCTGGCTGCCAGCAGCGGTTATCAGCGAACAGGCCCGGTGTCCCACCGAGTGCTTGCTCTCTGCTTCTGGCTGTGCCCAGCACAGAGATAGGCCCATTGTGAAGCTATCTTGCCAAGGGCTGATGGCGCTTTAGGGGATTTATAGGACTGACAAAGCCCGTGAAAACAAAATAAAGAGCCTGGAAAAAAAAAAAATAACCCTTTACATCGGTAAGGGATACTGCTTTGAACTTGTGCATAATTGCTAACTGCAGAGGAGAAATATTGTGTGGTCACACATCGGAGTTTGCTTATGTAATGTATCCAAAAGACTGAAGCCTGGTATGTCACGGGGGGGGGGGGGGGGGGGGGGGGGGTCTCAAAACATTGTGATTCCCAAAGGGGAAAAGCATCTGCTGCTGCTGTAGGAACACACTGTTAGGGTTTTTATTAAAATATGAGGCAATGAGCTGCTGAGTTGCCACAGCTTGAAGCAGAGGGATGGGGCTGGGAAGTGGGGCCTGATGTGATACAGAAAATGCAGAGGAGATGAAGAGTGGGACAGTGGCTCTCCTGGGCAGGGGAAAGGGCCCTGCTCGGGGAAGGCAGCAAGGCAGAGACACTGAACGCTTCACACTTCTTTCTTTTTTCAGAAAAACTCAGGTCTTCAGTAGAGATCCTTTGCCTTCCTGCCCTGCTGTGGTACTGGCATGGAGGAATTCACTGAAGCTATCCCACAGCACAAGCACTATCATCACCTCCAAATGGAAAATTAAGTTTGCTTAGAATTAGAGAAATTTGCATACAATTTAGCAGTGGAGAGGATAAAACAGTGAAATGCATTCTTCCAACAAGCACTCCTCAGGCTATTGATAGCTGCCGGAAAATTAAAATATCCACAAGGGCTTTTTCTTCAAAGAGTATTAATTTGAATTAAATACATAGAAAGCATCCTAGTAAAATACACATATTAAAATACATTGGAGAGCATGACACACTGTGGGCATCAGCATATAGTGTGATCTTACTGTCCTACTCAGCAGAAGCACAGAATTCCAAGCAGATTTTTGAAGAGAGAGAGAAAGAGAGAAAGAAAAAAGAGAGAAAAAGAGGGAAAGAGAAAGAAAAAAAAAGAATGTGACCGGAAAACTTTGAAGAAGTCTACCACGAGTCAGAAAGCCAGTTGTCTATATTGTCTAGATTTGATTCTTACTTCAATATTTGCATAGTACTACTCACAGAACTACAAAGCTGCCCAAGAGGAATTACAGATCCCTGAAAATGCCCACCTGAAAAGCATCTGGACACCAAAAAATAAAAAGGTAACAAAAAAAGAGGTGAAAATGTGATTTTCCTGTTGATATGAAATTACTGATCTGCCATGAGGGGCTACAGCATTGCAGGTGCCTGAAGTCATGCACAGTAGGTGACACAAAGCCTCTACCTTTGAATGAATCTGTATACTTAATCCAGAAATGGTAGAGAAATGTTATCCACCAGACATGGGAACTGAATGCAAAATTTCCAGAGTGTCCCATGCTATATATAAAACATAGCTATGAAACAGAATGAAAAAATGTAAATGTCTATCAGAGGGAACTGAAAAAGAAGGTGAAGTGGAAGGACATGTGCAGAACACCGGTGTGATACACAAGGATGGTGGAATGACAGTTGTGTGTTATCCTTCCACTTAATGGAGCTTGTGAGAGAAGGGCTGTTTGTGCAACAGAACGGGGGCAGTACAGTCTCAGAAGACACTGGCCCAAACCACAACTTGGGCACAGGTTTCAGGGGGACCTGCACCACTCCTGGCCCCGCCAAGTCCTTCAGTCATCAGACAAGGAATTAATACCAGGAAAATCTGGTGCAGCCATCTCTTCAGTTAACATCTCTACAGACACAAAGAACTGTCTGTCCTGCTGGTCTAATGAAAGGCGCATAACCCACAGACCCTTATCCTGCTCTGAGGAAGGCAAACACTGTGCACACAGGCTGCCTTGCTAAAAAAATCATTGTTGACAGAGTCTGTGATAAACACAGCCAAGTGCAGTCCAACCACTTCTGACGGGGGCAAGCATGAATCCACTTTGTTCTTCAGATATCTAAGGAAGGACATTGATATTGGGTGAGGTAGCCCACAGGGAAGGTCTGCCTGGCAGAGCCAGAGCCAGTGTAGTTCCGGAGGGACTGCTTGCCTGCCTGTTTGCAATCTGATCCCACTTAGCACAAGCAAATATCAAAATACGTTGTTTCTAAACAGAAGACTGAAGACTATTATGCAAATCGTTCTTATCCTAATGCACAGGCAAATGATTGAATTAGAGCAACAGGATTAAGTGTTAATTTGTCAATATGATAGTTCATTTTAGAACTTTTTTTTTTAAAGCTGACACTAGAGTTTCTGTTCCATCAGTCAAGTGTTTCAAAGGATGACGTCTTTTCTTTCTCGAGAAAATTATCCCTAGAGGAAGGTAATGGACTAATTAAGGCAATTAATGGTGAAGGCATCAGGTGCTTCCCTCCAAATCGCTGTGCAAAAGTTGCATCTCTGTGCCCATGCTGCCTGTGATGTGAGGTGGGCCCTGTTCCTGTAAGCATTCAGCCCCATCAGGCGGGTATATTGTTGTCTCCCCTTTGGGGAGAGAATATGCACCCACATGTGCTGGAGCTGGTGCACAGCACACATATAGGCATGACATTTCTGCCAAGCTAACACTATCTTACAGCTATATTCTGTATTTCTGGCCAGGATCCACAGCTGGCTTTTCCAAACCTATTTTCTATGGTGATGTTGCACCATGAAACCTGTGCTTCTCCCTAGCTCCAAGGTACAGCTATTCACTGGGCAGTCCTGTCTTTTTTTTTTCTTGGGCTGCAGAGAAGCCCACCTCCAGCAAAGAAAGATGAGTGGAAGTGTTTGACTGTGTAAAGTACAGTGCAAGTAACACTAGGCTCTGATATAGCAATTCCTGCCTGAGACAATTCAGCTTTTGCTAACTATGCGGATGTTTGTGGAGGAGAGAACAATCAGAAGCAATTTTAGAAGTGAGATGCTTGATGCTTAATCTTGCACCTGTCCTAAGAACTGAAATGGGCTTTTCTTAGCCTGGATCACGCTGCACAGAGCGGCAGATCAAACATTTCAAATGTTAAATAGATGCAAATCCCCTGCTTGCTCTCATGATAAAAAGGGATAGTCACCAGGATAAAAACAATAAGCTATTGCAACCAATGTACTCTTATTAACAACATCTTTTTTTATGTTTTAGATAATAAGGCAACAAATAATACATAGAATAATGGGAAAAAGTAGTTACACTTATTGTTAATCTTTTTTGGTTTGGTTTGGTTTGGTTTGGTTTGGTTTGGTTTGGTTTGGTTTGGTTTGGTTTGGTTTGGTTTGGTTTGGTTTGGTTGATTTGTTGTTTTCATGTGGCTAATACAAGGACAGTATAAGTCTCTGTCAGGTAGAAGAGTGGTAATATTCTTACACAGGGAAGGGAATAAACTCAGAGCACCCTGCAGCAACTGATCCAGGTTCTAGTCCCAGGATGTAAAACAAGTACAGACAGAATAAAAAACAACCATCTAGGAGCCATCTGGGTACATCTCCTGCTTTCACAGCCACAGAAACACACCGTGCCAGGCATCCCCAGTGCACACGACCATCTTGTTTGTATTCTTCTTGGTGTAGAAAGGACCAGTCTCAGGCCCTTGAAATCCATGGTAGCTGGGACTGCCTTCAGAAGAGTCAGACCAGAGGTCTGCTGAGCCCATGAGCCAGCAATGCTGGCACAGCAGGTGGACGTAGAAGTGGGCAGAAGCCCCCTGTATCTGTGCTGCCCAGTTGGACCTGCCCCTGCTCTGCCCTTTATGGATGCACCCTGCACGCCCTTGTACTCCACTCAACTTCAGATGTGATCACCAGCTTACCCAACCAAGAGTGGTGGGATGGTTTTTGCAAGCTCTCTGCAGTGACTCAAGCTGTTTTTCATTCTTACTGAGCTAAGAGATCATATGCAGTCAATTCTCCCATGGCAGCCCCAACAGAGAGTTTCATTTTGGCATGGTGAGTTATTTCAGCATCTTTTCTCAGCCAATGATAGCTGTGCTTATCTTGAATATCACAGCTGTAAGCAGTGTCACTGTTCACTTGTACCACGTTCTCCTGGCCACCAAAGATGCTGAACACCAGGTCCAGAACTGGTGCCTGTGGGACCTCCTCCTGAGGTACAAGGTGACCATTCCTTCCAACTCTCTCCCTGGGGGCAATCTCCTCTGTGGCATAAAAGATGAGGCTCTTCAATAAACTTTCTTGCTTCTTGTGCATTGTTTTGAAAGCTACGTAGCCCAAACAAACGCAACCCCTAAATCCTTCAGAGAGTTCTTGTGGCTGTCAGAACTGATCTTTCTCTCAGCAGCCACGTCCCTTCTCAAACCTCCAGCTGTGACTTCACAGACTGTGATCTCCCAGGTTCTCCGCTGGAGCCCTGCTCAAAGCCTGGTGTAGCATTTCCACCCCAATTCTGCGTAAACCTGAGCTGAATGTAGTGCCAGATTACGCATAGTTCGGAAAGCAGAAATTTCTTATTTGTGGTGTGTGCTTTTTTACAAGACTCCTGGATAAACACCATCTGGTGCTAAGAATTTGTTAATGTTTGGTTTTATTGATTTATTTTAACATGCCTTTTTCCAGTGCCTCCATTAGAAGCAGCTCCATGGTCTCACTCCCTACTCACAGTGCCTCCACAGGGAGCACCAAGGCAAAGCTCCTCTCAGATTTTCTGCAATGTCCTTGCTCTCTGCCAGTGGATCTTTTCACACAGGGCTCACTTACTTGGCCCCACAAACTCCTGTTCAGCTCTGTGAACTCTGGGCTCATACTGCACAGTAAAATTAATCCCATTAATATTTACATACCAAGATAGATCTTAAATGCATTTTAACTTTCAGTACATGACGCTAAGTTTACTATGAAAATTTCAGATGAAAAACACCAAATGTGATCTTGGTACACATCCAAACACAAATGTGAATTTTTCTGAGCATTCCCCAAACGGGAGCAATTTTTATTACAGGAATCTACCAAAACTAAATGATAATCAGCCCGCAAGCACATCACATACACTCCAGCCACATCAAACTTCTGCACTGGATGAGAGGAAAGAAATCTATGATAGCACCTTTTATTATTCTTAAATGTTCCATTCAATCTGTGAAAGTACTCAACAGGAGAAAGAGAAACAAAACATGAGATGACCTGTGTGCCCAGCCAGGCATAGTGTTTTTACAGCCCCTGTTCCTCTGAAGAGTTATTAAGAAGATTTATGCGAAGTCGCTCATGAAAATTCATAACCAGTGTTTCAGTACTGCAAGGTAAAATATTTGTTATAAACAGTGGGTTAAAGAGAAAAGCTCATCCCTGAGATCAATTCATCCTATACAATTCTCGCAATAATGGTGAGTGCCCAGAGTTTACTTATGACCCCAACTTAAGCCCTCAGAAAAGGAGAAGTTTCCTCACCACTGAAAGAGACTAACAAAGTGGCTCCAGCACAAATGAGAAGGAGACGTGGAACATGATTAATAAGTGTGATGATTAATCTTTCACTTTATGTGAGAACAGGCCCGGCATTTGATTAAATATCCAAGGTAGGAAAGCAACATCTAATCACATAAAATCTTCTTCTGCAACTGCATCCAAGCTCTCATTCCTTCTTCTCTGAAAGTAATTGGAATTTCAGAATATTGGGAGTTTGATTTTGGTTGTTGTTTTGTTTGTTGGTTCGTTTTCCCCTAAACTAATGCTGATATGCTGATGTCCTTGGAATAAATGTAATTGTCAAGGTGTGGAGGGGACAGAGATTCATTTACTAACTAGTGTGGCTTCTCTGTCTTCTTGTCTTCTGGTTCAGGGGGCAAGGAAAGCAATCATAACAGCGTAGAACAGGCTCCCGGTCCTGGGGCAAAAGACCATAAGAGGAGAATTAATTGGGATGCTCTTTGGAGCTGAAATATATCACTGTGTATTCATCAGCATTGGGAACAATGACACTTAAGGAACATTACTCACATAGACATGGTTAGTATAATAAACTGGCAAACCAATTCTGGGAACATAAAGCAACCCTTGAAGGTTCACCTACCATGCTTCTCTGGCACTTGGCAGAGGGAAGGGGGAGAAAGATGGAGAGGGAGAGGAGGCACAGCACAGCCCTGCCTGAGACCCTGCCTTGCCTGCTGGGGCTGCTGGGCTTTGCAGAGGAATTTCAGAGAAGTATGAGTTTCAAGGCCAGAAGAGATCTCTCTTACCATCTACTGTGAACTTCCACATACTCCTGGGAATTACACTTCAGCAACTAATTCCTGCATGAGATTTGTTTGTACGTTTGCAAACGATGTTGACCTCGATACTATAATGCAATCTGCATAAGACAAGCAAAGCGCAGCTCCTTATTTATGAAAGCTTACTCTGTAGTACAAATCAATTTATTTTTTACTAATACATTCACACTTCTTTCTCGCACATCTCAAGTTCACATTAAGGGCAACCAAAGGTTTAATTTAAAATGTGATTTCCTGTTTTCTGTGACTATAACTAGAAATAAATAATAAAAGACCCAGGAAACAGGCCCATTTGTTTGCTCTCCTACTACAGTTTGAAAATAAGATGATCTCCTTTTTTTTTTTTTTTTTTTAGATTTCTGTAACAGCACCGCTTTTTCAGCCAGACTCCTTAAAATGCTCCTAATCCTATTGTAAACGTGGACGTGATAGATACCATCCTTGAAGACACATCACCAGCAACAACGTTCATGACAGCTGTGAGAGGCACACGGAGCAGAGCTAGCCTCCCTCACCCCCCCGGGTGTAACCCCAGGTTTTCACACACAGTAAGCTGCTTTGTATCCTAGCCAAACATCCAGCTCACTAAAACACCAGACCTTCTTTTCCTAAGCTCTCTTGTGGCCCTGTTGTTTTTCTGTGCCTGATAAAGGCTCACTTGCTGCTGGTCACCCTTTTTCCCCTGCCTCCCTCCTCATTCCCCCACCAAATCCCACTGCACAGGAGCTTTCAGGCCCTAATTGCCCTAGTTTAGCATGGAGAGCAATTAATTTTAGTAGGAAAAACACAGAGCCAACATTCACTGATGGAAACACAGGGATTTCCAGTGTGGAAACAACAAATTCATCATGTTCCCTTTGAAGTCTGATTCCTGGCATGTTTAATTTAAAATGAATGTATCTCCTGCTGAGTGGATATTCGGCTTGAAATTTGGGCTGAAGTGGTGTCAAGCTGCTGTGCAGTTGTAAGTGGCACGATTGCCTCAGCTTCCTTTCCAAAGGTATTTCTTTTTGTTAGAGAACTCCAAATTTAATTTGAATATGTCTTCCATACCAATGAGCTCTCAATAACGTAAAGATCTTCTTGCTTGAAAATCACAGTAAATAATGTATGTTAGTTAGTGAAGCAGCAATGGAGTATACTCAGTGTAGTACTATAAACTGTGTAAACTTCTGCTTTTCTTTCAAGTTTTGCTAGCTGTCCTCTCAAACACGCCCTTTATTTCTTCATTGAAACACAGCACATCAAGTTCAACTGGCACTGTCTTTCATTGGGATAAAAGAATAGTGTTACAGCATTTTTAGCAAAGAAAGAAAAGCCGAATGAGCTATTTCTCAGCTGCAGTCTTGTCCATACATACATGACAAGTTTATCTTGTATTCACCAGGCTTTGCCACTAGGCTCATTATGGAGGTACGTCAGCACCTATGAAGAATAATGAGAACAAATGTGTGTAGTGGTCAATGCAGGTGCAATATGTTGCCCTGCAGAGACATCTCAAGATAATCTGCCAGGAAAATTACAATTAGGTTTTGACAGAAGCAACTGCATGGACTAGTTAATTAAAAAAATTACTTACTAAACCTTAATATCTTCACCAATGACAAAATGACAGTTGAAAGTGACCTAATGTTATGAATATTTAATTAGGATTAATAAAATGCATAGTCAAGACCAATTTCAATAACTAATTCCAGGAACTGGCCTGGCCTCTTTTTTTTTTCTTTTTTTTCCTTTTTCTTTCTTTTTCTTTTTTCATGCTTTAAGATCACTTTGCTTGGTCACCAGGTAGAGTGGAGCTGACTGACTCTTTTCAGGAAAGCCATGATGATTAACATGCAAAACATACTTTTTAAGGAGTACTAATATTTGTTTATCCAAGGGACAGTAAAACTGCCAGGATAAATACAATTCCTTTCTAAAAGGCAGCGCTTTGAGCTGTGCCTACAAGGAAGCAGACCACCTTTTTTTTCCAGTTGCCATTACCACCAGCTCTGCCCCATCCTGCTTTGTAGCCTAATTTGGAAAATTTACACAAGGCACCAGCCCATTATTTGTTTTTAACTCAAGCATCCCATGGCTCTGGGGAAACAATACATGCTGGTCCCCCTGTGAATGAGGCAGGTGTTGCAGGATGGATTTTAGTGGGGAAAACAAGACCTGAGCTGTGAGCAGGGAGCACAGCAGCCTGGTACCCATGGAAGGAGCCAGGTGCCACAGCCAAGGCTGGTGAGATAGGGCAGCCTGGGTGTGCCACAGCTAACCTGCTGCTAGCTTCCCATCTCCATGACAGCAATAAAACATCCACCCTGTGCACTGAAGAAGTCACGGCAATGCTTCTGTCAGCAACCTGTGTGCTCCAGAGGACATACCATCGAGGCAGAATATGCCAGCAATGCTGTATGATCTGGACTAGGGGAATGAGCCCAGCCGTGTTTCAGGCTGACTGCAGCTGCTCACCCCTAAGACAGGTGCCTCAGTGTCACCGAGACAGTCCCTCTTTGAACAGCTGAGATCTTCCAGGCAAACAAATGCACATTTGAGACCAAGCATCAGGGAACGCTTTTACCAGAGACAGTGTCTGCCCAGCAGACTTACCCAACTGTGCCTGCAGACTGACTGCCTGACTGAGAGGGTTAGCAAGTGGCGAGTGGTCCTTACATAAAAACACCGGAGATTAGCAGTGCTCAGCAGATACCTTTCTGTGTCTGGACAGCTGTTACTCTTGGGGGAGAAAATGCGTGCCTTTCCTCAAAAAAGTCATCTCTTCCTGGGAGTGAGAAATTCCAGCAAAGTCCTGCATTGAAAATTGACTGTAAATGCAGCACTTTCTCACACAGACAGTCTGCTCACTCTGTGAACTGTCTCATCTGCTGACTTCAGGTGACTGAAATAGATTCTTACTACCTTTTACTTGTTAGTGTCATAAAACAGGCAGCACTGGGAGAGAGAAAAAAATGGCAGACTGCTCACTTCATTCCATCATAACACCCCATTTCCATCCCATTCCTTCATAACATTTTCTTTACTGGGGACAGTGCAAATACAGTGAGAAATCACAGCTTCACATGCAGATCCCAAGTAATTATGGAACACAATAACTAAGGACTCTTAGATTTTTATGCATGGTTATTTTTCAGAGCCAAGCTGTACCCTAAAGTTTTATAAAATTACTTCCTTGAGATTGCATTATTGAAGCAGCACAGATATTTTTAGCATCAAAAGCAAATTCTGCAACAACAGAAAGACACTTAAGAAAGTGTTGTGAGGTACATCAATTCCAGATCATCAGACATTTCAGATGTTGACTGTGCACTCATGCTACCAAGGGATGCTTTCACTTTTCTTATCTGACAGAAAACATCTCAAATAATTTCCAGTAGCGTGGTTTCTCCAACACCATTCAGAAGTCTAAGATCAGACTTGTATGGAAGGAAGAGAGCTGTTTATGGGATAACAGGCACCACAGCATCCAGCATTCACTTCAAGGCTTTCAAACAGCAGAAGAATTCCTGGGGAAGTGAGGTATGGCAACATCACTGTCTTTACACAGCTATGTCATATTGCCTATACAGTCCTTCTAGGTGCTCTGGGCTCAGAGCACGTGTCCTGGCCGTAGAGTAGTAAATTGTAAATGTAGATTCTTGTTTGCTGTTTGACAGTGCAAGGCATTTGCATGTTATTATAAAAGAAGAAGCAGACAATAATTTTGTTCTGTGCAAAGAAACATGGTCAGTTATGAAGTTACCTCTTTATCTACCATTGCTGCCCGGAGGACAGACATCCAGCGAGCTGGCAGTTCTGTACCAGCTGCAATGCATGCCAATTCCTCTAATTACAAAAAATCTTGTTGTAGTGATGAAATCCATGCTTTCTCTTCATCCTCAGAGACAGCCAGGAATGCTGATGTGAAGCCAGAATCTTTAACCTCGTGGAGGTATGAACCATTCCAGAAAACCATACTGCTCAATTAGCCCCCTGATTTATGTAGGTCTAAGATCAGGTTCTCTCCAGCTCCTAAAATGCCCAGAACTCAAAGTTCAGATACTCGTCATCTAACGGCCTTAAAAGCTGTCAGAAAAGCCATTACAGTTTTTTGCCAGACTCATCACCCAGGGGAAATTACTTCTGAATCCCCAAACTAGGAATGAATATAGCTGCTGCTTGCATCAGGGCTGAAGCAGCACAGTAGATTAAGCCAAGCTGGCCCCTGCTCTCAGCCCTGTGTCAAGTCCTGCTGCTGCCCTGATCTTGCTGGGGCCAGCTGTAGTCCATCACCAGCTAAATTCCCCACAACGTCCTGAGGGAACTGGGGGGAGGAGAACAAAAGAGAAGTAAATAATCCTCTCGCTGCTGCTTTGCCCTCCCCTGACCGCACACCTTGACAGCAGAGATAAATAAGGCAGATGGTCAAACGAGCTGTGCTCAACCTGAGGAGATGCTCCTCCCACTCTGTGGGGTGCCGTGCTTCACAGAGACCTCAGGGAGGGCTGGTCCTGCACCCTGTCCAGTGGGAAAGCACCCAGGAACTTAGGTTTTCGCACATGCATTTGGTGGACTGCAGTTCCACAGAGCTGCCAGCAGTGTAACGAGTTGCCCTGCCCTCACTCAAGGTCAGAGCATCTGAGAGGTGGTCCACCATCCCCCAAGATCATTTACTTGCCCAAAATTACCAGTAACCAGCTGAGCTCCTGCAGAACAAGCCACTGTTCCAAGTGCTGCAGAATGAACAACAAAACCATGTTCACTGATGCTGACACCTAGTTTTAGAGATGTGGAAAGGACTGTTACAAAAGCCTTGCTTTTCCTCAGCATGCTGTGGGCTCCTCAAGGGCATTTGAAATAAAACTCTGCATGGACTGAATTTTCACTTGAGGAGCTGGACTGCTTAACAAAGAGTCAGATTCCCTGTGATGTTTTCCAATTCATTTCTTTTTTTTTTTTTTTTAAGATAATGAAGGTCATATCCCCAGCAGAGCACTCGTTCTGCTCTCTGTGCATCCTCACACAGAGGCAGGAGGGAGAGGTAAGGTGCAGAACTGAGAGAGGCTGGATAAAGGTAGCACAGAAACAGTGCTGGAGATACTGTGTGGTGAATGATGCAAGGGCTCATTTGTCAATTAGTGCAAGTCAGTACGAACTGCATCAGCTGGGGAGCTGACCCTTGTGTTGCTCAGCTCTCTTGACTTGTGGCTGCCACCAAACACCGAGCAGACTGGTTATAATACTCTTTTGTGTGACTGTTTCTAAATATTTCCAAACAATTTTAATGTTCCTTTCTTGCTTGCCAGAGTTATATATCCTTAGATAGGGTTTCTGTAATAGGTTTCTTTTAACATATCCTCAGAATGGCCCATCATGTCACAGATAGCTCTAATTTTGCATAGATTAAAACAGCCATAAGTACAGAGCTGTTATATCCTGCTCATCTTGCCTTAAGGCACAACGTAAATGAAAGTGGAGCTAAGAATAGGGTCTCGTGTCTCAGCTGAGGGAAGAAGCATGTGCCTGCCTACATAAAGAGAAGTAGGTTATGTTTGGAATAGCAAGAGACTTTTTTTTTTTTTTTGTCTTCAGAAGGAAAAAAAAAGTGTCAAAAGAATGAACTTCAGCATAGCTGATCTATTCTCCTTGCCTCATTTCTGAACAGGTAAACTATATATGTATAGATATATATATATAACTATATGCACATGCAGGAAAAATAAATAAATAAGTAAAAGAGACAGACATAAAACTCCCAAAGGAAAATCTTGTCTTGTTTAAGACATAATGAATTCAGTTTTCAGATGTCACAGAGCCTCAGTGTTTTTAAGCCCTGTAATGTTAGTCGAATAATTATCTCGCAAAATGTGTTTGTGTAGGTGAAGTCTCTGGTTTGGTTGCTTTCCTGCTATGAAATAGAAAGCTGCTAACCCCTTATAAAAACACAGAAAAACTAGAGAACGTTAAGGTTGTATACACACTGCTTTCCATTTGTATTCTTCATATAATTATTAGTGATAAAACACTCTAGACAGACTTTTTTCCCAGTTGTATTTTCGGACGAGGAGAGTGAGACATTAAAAGAAAGAGAATTAAAAACACTGCCAAACAACTGAGTGTGAAATACGTCATGAACTGAAAATCTTGTGCTGAAGTGAAATGCTTACATGTTTTCAAAAAACAGCCTAATCAAACACATTCATTTAAGTTAATTAAAAATAGGGTATTAATTCAATTGCAAGATAACTATGTCATTAGCTTGATAAGATATTTTCAGATGTAGAATATTTTACATTGAGGAGATAAAATCTGGCAGCGTGGCCCAGTGGATATGGAACTGGATTAAGAATTAATCTGTTAATTGGCTGGGCAATTGGGCAAAGCACATAATCCCTCCGTATGCCTCATTTTTCTTCGTCTTTAATACAGAGTTTTTATGCTTTTGACTTTCACAAAGTGCTTTGATACGCACAGATAAAAGGCTTATATTACTTACTATAGTTGAATACTGAAATGCCATAAAAGCACTGCTTAATGAAATATTGATTTAAAAAATATCAAGTGGGACTGGCTCCCTGCCTTATTTTTTGAGGCATTTTGAGGAAACGCCTATGAACCAGGGATCTCACATCAGCTTCCTTGGAGAAGAGTTACCACTCTGAAAGGCAGAGAGGACAGGAGCCTAGAGACATGGCTTTGCTCAGCATAGAGGCCATGCCCTGCATCTCCCAAACGGCCAACCAGGACTGCTCCTGAGGGGCCAACCCTGAGAGCCTGAGCTCACAGGAAGATCCCCAGTGATTTCAGTGTCTTTGGACTTTTTAAGGAAAATGAAGCCTACAGGAGGTAAAGATGCTGTTTCATCCCTTGCAAAAAGTTTCCAATTTTGTCCTCCGCCTCTCTCAGCAGAAAGCTGAGGGGTTACCTTTTGAAGGTGAGCGTGGAATTGGGGGGACCAGAAACAAGAGAAGGCAGCAGGGATTTCTGTTAAATAAATTAGAGAATCAACAAAAAGTTGCTGGAGATTACATTTGCAGAGACATTTACAGGATCCCACAGACACCTACAGCTTGATGCACTGTGGGTATTTTAGGTGACAGTGGTATGCTGAAGCATTTGGAAAAAAACGGTATGAAAGTTTCTTCACTAGAAGGGCAACCTGTTAAAAGCTTTATAAATGGTGTTTTATTAATAGAAGCGCTTAAAAATAAGTTGAAAAGCTATCTGAGGGATCTGGAAGGTGGCAAAAAGTATGTATAATACAATGGGTTAAACTAAGCAATGCAGTCTTTGCACCTTCAGTTGAGACCTTTCTTCTTATGCGTCTTTCTTTTTTTTCTTTTGTGTGTGTGTGTTATCACATTTTTCTCCTGCTGTTACGTATTTTTACAAATGCATTTTTCCTCTTCCTTCATGCCATTTTGTGTGCCAGATGGCACCGATATAAAACTGACCACAACCATGTTTCCCAGAGCTGCCATACGGACTGCTGAGAAGTTTACCATCCTAACTCAGCTTTGCTTCACTGCCAGCACAGAACCAGGAAGAGTGGCAAGGGGCAAGCAGAGCTGACTCAGATCTCTAGCCCTGAGGCTGCATCTGCCAGCACATCACAGGTCACAAAGCTAGAGAGTCTCACCGTGTTGCTCGTCCATCAGAAAGACAGACATGCAAAAACCACGCTCTCGCATCTCCTTGTTTTCTAAGCTGGCACTGAAAAGCCCTGGATCTGCAATTTCTGACATGAAATCCTGCTGCACAGGTCTGTGGCACAGCCCAGCAGCTGGAATTTGCACCAGGTTGTAGCTGCAGGCCAGCCCCTGGGGCAGCCAGAAGCCAGGCAAAGCTCTGACAATCCCAACTAGACTCCTGTGCAGCCAGGTATTTTACCACAGGTGTGATTTTAACCATGCCAATAAGCCTACTGAAATCTGCTGGGCTACTCACATCTCTCTGCTCAGACATTTGCTGTAAGTGCTTTGCTGAATCTGTCCCTGGGAGCTTATTGTCTTCTTTTTTAGCCATGCCCACACAACAATTTGCCAAAGTCTAATTAACAGCCTCACCACCATTTATGTGACCCAGAAGCACAGTTTAAAGCACAGATGGAAGTAAAGACAAGGGGAGAAAGAGAAAAGCTCCCAAAGTAAGAAATTCAGATAACCTTCTATCACCTGCTTGTGCCATGAACAACTCCATTGGCTTCCATGAGACCCTGGGAGGAATAAGATGGTACCAAGTGGGAATTCGGGTATTGTAGTTTGGCACTTAAGTAGCAAAGAGATGTGAAAGCAGAAAATGAAGAAAAACAGCAAGCAGGCAGCAAAGGTCTGGCACATCCCAACCTACTGAGCCCATTTGCGACAGATTTAAAGGGAGCCCACAGAAAAGCAGCATGACTGAGCTCATAACCTCCTACACCTGGGAACACGTGCCCCCTCATCAGCCTTCCACATCCTCTGTGCATGGTACATTAAGAGGAGCAATTCAATATAGCAGAAATAATAAAAGCCAACAAAAATAAACATTTAAAGTTTTATGGCCTGGGGGCTGGGGAAATCTTTCATCCATCTAATCTGCAGCAATGCATTTCTGGCTTTTCATTGATGTCGGTGAGAGAACTGCAGGCTCAGAACAACTCAAGGTGCACTAACTCAAGTTCCTCTACCCTTTTGGGACACCTTGCATTAAGCACAAGAGCTGCTGTTAAAAGAAAATTAAGCCCAGCAAAGAAGACTGTCAGGTTTGGTTTTGCCTTTTCTCCTGCAAGCAGGAGTAAAGTTCCCTGTGTCCAGGACTGCTTTGTGCAGGTGATTTTTTTCTGGAATAGCCAGGTCAGTGATTCCACAACAACAGACAATACAGAGCCATAAATCAAAAACACCTCTACAAAAACCGCTTGAAGGAAAGACCTAAAAATATACTGAATTCTCACCCAGGATTTCGGTTTTGCCAGTGATGGTGGCTTTGATGTGCCTTCTTCAGGCACTGTGCTAAATTCACGCAGTTATCTCATTTTAGAGAGTGGGAAAATTAATCCTTACTTTAGCACCACCGCTTTTGAGAACACAGAACAGGAAACAATCAGCCCGTTAAAATAGATCTGAACTCAAGTCAGAGAGGTGAAAGTCTAATGCTTTATGAGTATCCATTAAGTATCTAGTAAAAATGTGGAGTATTTCAGATTTTATCCATCTGATTTTATAGTTACCCGAGTAATGGAGACAAATCTGAAAGCCGGATCTTCCTATAAAAACAAAAGCTGGGAATCAGCAAAAAGCTGTAAAGTGTGAAAAGTTTCACTTCAGTTCCCTTTTTTTCCCCACTTTATCTTCTCTCCCACTATCACTTCACTGATTCAAATTCTACTCCACCATCTGTTCAGAAAAGAAACAAATGGAGTGCGTCTAATTTCTGGAAATTCTGAAATAACCTGGGTAATCTGACTCCAGCGAAGAATCCGTGTATATGTCAACTCCCAGAACGTCATATTATACTGAAAAATGCAGCTCAGACTAAATCAAAACACTGCTCATAGAACAGAATGCAAACATAGCAACAGAGTAAATATAGACACACAGATATATTAATTCCTTCACTAGATTGCTCCACCTGATGTGCCTGTTACCAACAGTGAAAGAGTAGTGTCTCATTTAAGCTGCCAATCTGCGTAACAAATCAAAAAGACATTCACAGCAAAGTTACTCATGAAAGTTCCCCTCAAAAGCTAATAACTGACTGTTGAACCTGTAATCTAACTAGCAGACATGAAATCATGTTTTTAACTTTGTCAGCTGCCCATGAGTTGCACAGCATGAAAAACGTTCCTTCCTCTTGATGGCCAAGGCAACTGTACATCATCTCTTCACTGCAACGTGTGAAGGAGATGACAGATGAGCTACCTCTTTGTTCCTGTTCAGTGCTGAGAGATGAAATCTGAATGACAATGCTCATCAGCATCTTTCCAGGAAAAATGGTGGGTTTGTTTGTTTGTTTGTTTGATTGTTCATTTGTTTGGGTTTATTTTTTATAGATTGAGGAAAAAAGTACATTTAAGAACTCCTGCACTTCTTCATCTGCGCTCCTAGCTTAGCTTCTGTCCTCATAACAGCCTGTGGGTTTAGACACAGCTAACATTCAGATATGAGTGAGGAGAAACTGAGCTGTTGTTTCTCTCATTAAAGATAAACAAGCAGTGTATAAAGATTGCTGGTTAGATGTATGGGGACTAACCAGACAACATAGTGTGGCATCTTCACTTCCAAAAAATCCTATCTGCCAAACATAGCAGTCTTAGAATCCTAGAATCAAAGACTCCTTAGAATTGGAAGGGACCTTTAAAAGCCATGTAGCCCAACTCCCATGCAATGAACCGGCACAGGCACAGCTCAGTTGGGATGCCCAGGACTTGATCCATCCTCGCCCTGAATGTCTCCAGGGATGGAGCATCAGTCACCTCACTGGACAGCCTGTGCCAGTGCCTCACCACCCTCACTATAAAAAACTTCTTCCTTACATCAAATGTCTTACCTTATAATGATTTATAAAAAAGTCAGGCAATTAAAAAAGGTTTCCCTGTTTTTAGGAGAACCTTTCCATTTCAGTTTCCCTCTGTGGAAGAGTTTCTACTGGCAAATTAGAGGGAACTGAAAACAAATTTCTGATGGGACCTTTGACCACTTCTGCTGGACTTCTAGGCTTCAGATATGCAGTCACAATATAACATGGGTCATCTAAGGGGCAGAAATAGAAGCACAGACAGTGCAAATCTGAAATCTCAAACTTCTTTCTTGAAGTACAATTGCAGGTATACTTCTGCAGATGGCCAACATACACCTTAGTTTTGATTTGTTATATGTGTAAGATCTGGGCAGAAATGATGACAGTGCTAGTTCTAGAGATTAATGGATATAGGACTCACCTTAACAGTGAGCTTGGCAGCTCCTAGTACAGTATTGTCCTGATGAATGGTATGCAGCTGAAATTTAGTAGTCTGAGCCCTCACTTCTGCCACTTTCTTTTGGGAAATCTGACAACTGAGAAAGCAATCTCAGTGCCAAATTGTATTAATTCAGCATTGCTCACAAGGTAGTAGCACCCTTAGGCCCCTTTAAGAACCAGGACTGCTTTGCTCTGTTACTGTACATGCAGTACTATTCCAGAAATTGAGAAAGTCCCTTGCATCGACTTGAAGAGAAAAATAACAGCAGGTACAAATAAAAACTGTTCCACCCCAAACCTCTATGGATGAGCTTTTTAAGAAAAGAAAATTGAAATAATTTTAAAATTCTTTAAAAAGTTCTAGCCATTGCTTAAGAGATATGTGTCTGAGACATTGAAGCCAGCAGTGGGACGGAGAAGAAAAGTAATTTTTGTAAAGATCTAAATGGTGTCACCAATGGCCATCAAAAATGGTGATGCTGTTCTAGACAAAAAGCAGTATTTTGATATCAACAAAAAGACCTTCCAGCCTGACAAGACTAAACAGACCCTACATCAGTGCAGCACAGGAGATGGTTTCACAGAAAGCTTTTATTACCAGCAGTTTATAAACCACGTTTTCATGGCCCACTGCAGCACCCTGAAGAGCTATCTTCTATTCCCTTCTGTATTATTCTATTACATTCCATATCCTGGGATGCATTAACATAGGGATGGCCAGCAGGGAGAGGGAGGTGATTGTCCCCCTCTACTCAGCTCTTGTGAGGCCCAATTGGATTACCAGGTCCAGACCTGGGGCCCCTGGAACAAGAAAGATGTAGGGCTCTTGGAACTGGTCCAGAGGAGGGCCACTAAGATGATCGGAGGGCTGGAGCACCTCTGCTATGAAGAAAGGTTTGGAAACTGGGCTTGTTTATCTTGTTTATCATTCAAGGCAAGGCTGGATGTGGCTCTGGGCAGCCTAGTCCAGTGGTTGGCAACTCTGGGGGGGTTGAAACCAGATGACTTTTGAGGTCCTTTTCAACCAGGCCATTCTATCATTCTTTCATTCTATCATTCTATCATTAAATACTGCTTCAGCAGAGCTTCCATTTTGCACTGTATAGGCTAAATGAGTCTGCTGAAAAGCAAAACACACTAGCCTGGGTAGCACACTGCTGTTACAGTGACTTCCACACCACAGCTAGACCAGAACTCTACATATAATTACTTTGACCTGTGTGAGTTACCATATTTCTCTTTGATTTGTCATGGAACTTTCCTTTGGTATCCTTTCCCGAAGACATCCTATGTGACAGCAACCCAGATCCACTGATAAGATTGGATAGAAATAACTTAATCTCTGCTGGAAAAATAAATTCTTCCAAGCTCAATGAAACAAATCTGAACCACAAATGAATTTAAGTGCCATAGTCTTAGGATTTATATTGTAACAATATAAATTCTCTCTCTTTTTTTTTTTTTTTTTTTTTAAATACCGCTAGCAGACGTTCAAGAAGAGGAATGATTAAAACAGAAGTCTCAGGAGTTACTCCTCCCTCAGACTGGAGATTAGGACAAGTTTCTTTCCCATGAGAGCAGTCAAACAGAGGAAGAGGCTTCCTAGTGGTTAATGCCCTGCTCCTGTCATGAAAAATTCGGATAATGTCCTTAAAAATGTACCTAAACTTTTCGTTAGCCCTGAAGTAGTCAGACAGCTGAATTCAGTGACATTTGTGGGTCTCTTCCAATTGAACTATTTCCTTCTACTCTCCTAGACATCAAGCCCAATCTTCAGAAGCCAACCCTTTCAGTTAATTTCCCTTGAAAAGAATATCTGCATGAAAAAAGTGCACCAAAGCAAACAAACACTTTGTTTCCCTTCCAATTTAGGATCCATTTTATCTAATGAGGCAGACACTGAGGTTGTAGTTTGCATAATCTGGCTTTTATGGATCAAAGAACAAATACTGCCTTGCATGTGGATTTTATTACAGTCAGGGAACAGTTCCTCTTGTTGTTTCTTCGCTTATATTACTAGACACCACTGTCACATACTAACTTTAAAGGTTTTTACTGTGTTAAGATAAGGCCCACAGACGAAGCTTGGTGGAATTCAAAGTAGAAAATAATTTTTCATCTGCTTCTTTCCTCTGCGGACCATTTGATTTTTTTTTTTTTTGATCCAACAGGGAATGTGCGTATTACCTCTATTTAAATTGATCGAATGCCTTTAAAATTAATCTTAAAAAAGTAAAATCCTGTAACAGTTTATTTCTCTGCTCAATTTATTAGCTTTCTATTATCATTTTAGAGATTGCCTGATTCCTGCAATTATTATTATTAGAATTATTAGATGAATGCAACAGTTTGGAGAATCAGTTTTGTGAATAAAAGAATGTATGCTTCCCTTCTTCCATGACTCTCCAGTCAAGGCAGGAACTCCTTGTCCAAGACCTGAGATTAACAAAGACCTCAGAAAAATCACTGCATCATGATTAGCATGTTGGTGATTATTGACATTATAGAAGTGGATAACAGGGACAAAATGGAGCAGGACTGCCTAGAATTGTTATACCCAGAAACCTATCACAATATGCTTTCCTGAAAAATAATTCTGATAGAAAATAAGAACTATGTAAATGAGTAACGTGAGAACAAGACAAGGTCATGACACAATAAAATCAAGGCTGGCATACAAAATGTACTAAATGATATGCCTCAGTGAGGGAAACTAAGTGTCAGCAGCTCTCTGTGGGAATGAAGAGCTAGCAGGGGCCACAGACAGATCAGAGAAATGGTAACTGCAGATAAATTTACCTACCAGGTAAACAAAGAGTTTTAAACAGCAGTCCACTCACAAGGCAGCATGATGGTGGAAGGAGATGAGATTGCATACACCTGCTTAGTTCACTCCTTGCCAGGGCAGGCAAATCCTAAATCTAGCTGTTGGAGCACCAGAAAGAGACCATCCACCACACAGGATGGGGCACATATTATCCATCCTTTGAAGCATTCCTGTTACGAGGACCTATACTGTGGGTACAGACACTGTTATCTGTAGGGTGAAGATGAGGAAAAAAGAAGTGGAAGAGTGGAGTAGGCTGAGAGGGAAAAAACTGATAAAGTCAAAACTGACCAAGTGAGGAACAAGCTATTGAAGTGCTCTTAAGTTTGTCATTAAATGAGTCATCCATTTCCAAATGCCAAAATGACTGTGACCAAAAAGCAGTTCAGTAAGTGTCAGGTAAACACTGAGATCACCGAGCTTTTCTAATATTCTCTTAGGAATAGTCTGACCTGTGTCAGCAATTAGTTCAATACAGATGCATCTACCTGAAAAAAAAACTAAGTACCAGGATGCATCTGTGTGCATGGACGCCCACAGCCAAGAGTTCACATAGCTTCGATAGTGCTGAAATGGAGAGAGATAAGGAATGAACAGGCTCTGTCTGAATGATATTCAGTGTCTGGAGGAAAATGCATATTTTAAGCTTTGAGTAGCAGGTCTGTACGATGCTACCTGTTTGCGAATTTAGGGGGAATATAACTATGCTCAGTGCATCACAAATGAGATTGGTATGACCAATCCTTGTCCTTCCTGAGCAAGGGAAGGAAATGTGAATGAGCTCAGGTTTGACATTGTGATTACGGATAAAGACAAGGTTTTAGGCAGCTCTTGCAAAATACTTCCCTCCACTGTACCCACAAAACTAACTCTAGTTTTTGGAGGGAGGAACAATGAGAAGAATCCCTGGGCTCAGCTGACATCTCAATGAGGTTATATTAACCAATGATTTGCCAGTGCTCAGGAAGGCAATAAAAGAGCTGAGCTAACCTAGCACACACAAAAGTGGAATCAGAAGTCGGAACTGAGTGTTTTTAGGACTGAAGCACTAGGGACCAGGAAGCTAGCTGGAATTGACAGCAAAGCACCCCTTTGTGGAAGCAAAGACATGCTTCCCTTTAGAAGCTGGAGATGAACTGCATGAAACACAGTCTTGAGTTCTTAGACTGGCAACTAAATTGATATGCATCTAGGGAAACTACAGAGGTGCTAATTATAACTTTGTCCCTTGCACAGCTACACCAGTAAGTAGGCAAACACCTGGGTTCAGTATTGGTTAAAAACATGGTGGTGAAGTGTACTATTCAGGTGTGTTATTACAGCTTTACAGTTTTATTTGACAGCTTTACAAAGAACCTCTACATTTTGCAATTCATCCTTTGTTGTCACCTACATTACTGAGGTTGTCATGATCCCAAAGAGTGTGAAGCATGTCCTTCTCTTGAATACTGTATACTAGAAATGTACAACAGCATGCAGAGCATTTTGTATAATACTTGAAGAAGTATTCATACTGCAAGTAGCAGAACTCAGTCACAGGACACAGGGGAAGATACTGAGATACATCGGTTACTGTATACAAAAGGGTACTCTCCTAGAGATGTCTATGGCAAATCCTTCAGCAGAGCTACCATGTTCATTGCTTCCTAAGCCAAACAAACATGATATGGCATGGAAACACCACATTTAACAAGTACATATTCCTGAAAAAGTTCCTTGTAGGGAATATGCAGCCAAAAGGAGCATCCCAGTGCATTGTCCAGTTAAGGTGTCAGAAGATCTAGATGCTGGAAGCATCAGAGTTTAGGGATTCTTCAACTACTGTCCTTAAACTTAACAGACTAGAATTTCTCTAATGGCTGTCCTGGCGGTGATTAGTTTAATTCGCACTACCTACAAGAAAATGAGGTATCTGTATACCTAAATAGATTCATGCAGCATTATACCAGACATCAAAGGACTTAGAACCTCAATCAGACAAAAAAGTGTGTCACAGATTCACTCAGACAATTATGCTGTTCAGAATTCCTGAGTGCCACTCTTTCTTCCACTTAAGGCAGAAAGCAAATATTTTCAGGTTTTGAATTTGTAATATGCAGAGATTCTCTGGAATATGTGCAGAGGCAACTTGTTAGTCTCCTATCTTGCTATCAGATCCTTCGCAGAATATTCCATGAGAATATTTCAATTCAGTTCTTCATGTTTTTTTATAATATGGAATTATTTGTATCATAAAACTGAAGATGTTCTGCATCGTTATCATTTGCTGATAAAAAGCTTATCAGTACTGCAAGCTCAGCAGCTAGAATTTATGTTTATCTCAGTTATGATCATGAACTATAGCTTTTAGCAGGAAATTAAAATCTCTTGTGGAATTGTATCAAATCTATGCTCACAAAACACATCAGTGAAAAGTGTTGCTGATGTCTCTTCAGAGAATTTAACGTGACTGTGTCACATCAATCACCTCTGAGGTAAAGGAATGACTCACAATTGTTTTTCATTACCTTGTGTTTGCTTTTTCAGCATTGCAAAAATGCCCAGACTAAGACCATGGATCATAAATCTCGTAGGAGTTGAAGACAAGACTCTTGGGGTTTTTTTGCCATCCAGAGTTATATGCTGGCCTTTTTCTTCTCAGTACAAAAATCTGGTTCAAAAAAATACATGCAACTTCTTAAGCACAACGCTTTAACTTCAGTTCTAGGTTCAGTTCTCTTCAATGTCTTTATCAGTGATTTAGATGCAGGAGTTGAATGCATTCTTAGCAAATCTGCTGATGAAACTAAACTGGGAGGTGCTGCTGACTCTAGAGTGATAAGAGGTCTTGCAGAAGGGTCAAGATACACTGAAACAGTGGATGGTCAGCAACAGCTTGAAGCTCAACAAAAGAAAACACTGGGTTCAGCACCTGGGATTGGGCAATGGCAGACACAGGCACAGGCTGGGAGATGAATGGCTGGAAAGCAGCCCTTAGAAAGGGACCTGGGGGTGATGGTGACAGCAGGCATAGCAAGGACCAGCTGCACACCCTGGCAGCCAAGAGAGCAAACCGTATTTTGGGCTTCTAAGAGACGTGTATGGATCATTCTTGTCTCAAAGTTTGTTTGGAGGCACCCGTCTGAGCCATATCCTGCTTGTCAAGCCATTGTGGTCAATGGCTACTTGTGTGGTTGTGCAGTCAGAAAGAACTGTTTTTCAGCTGTTGTCTACCAAATTCTCAGGGCAGGTAAAGCTGACCTGGTGGGGGCAACTGGATGGGAACAACTGCCATGGAGTCAGTATGCATGCCACATGGCAATCACATGACTGCAGACTTGTTGTTGCCCCTGACAATGAAAACAACACATAAACATATGACGAACATAAAAACCTGAAGAATTCAGAGGTGAAATAGGTACCTCCTCCACCAAACTGCAGTTGTGAAGATCAATGAGACATCGCTGACCAACCTGCAGCCCTGGAACAATGGGAAGGTGCTGGATCCATGATGGTTACTACCTCTACTTTATAACTCTATAACCCCAGTTTCACTAGGACTTTTCTCTTTACTATTGCTAACTTTCACAGCTTCTCTGTATTCCTGCTTAGAATTTGTCACAAACTAGTAGGGCAACATTTGACCCCACCTGTGTCTTAATCTCACTCCAGGTATCATAGAATCATAGAATCATAGGGGTTGGAAGGGACCTCAAGAGATCATCGAGTCCAACCCTCCTGCCAAAGCAGGTTCCCTACACCAGGTCGCACAGGTAGGCGTCCAGGTGGGTCTTGAATATCTCCAGAGAAGGAGACTCCACAACCCCCCTGGGCAGCCTGTGCCAGTGCTCTGTCATACTCACTGTAAAGAAGTTCTTGCGCACATTTGTGTGGAACCTCCTGTGCTGCAGTTTCTGTTTCCCCTTGTCCTGTCTCCACACACTGCTGAAGAGAGTCTGGCCTCACCACTTTGTCCCCCACACCTCAGACATTTATAAACCTGGATCCAGTCCCCTCTCTGTCTTCTTTCCTCAAGGCTAAGGAGACCCAGTTCACTCAGCCTTTCTTCACAGGGGAGATTCTCCAGGCCCTCCACCATCTTTGTGTCCCTCTGCTGGACTCTTTCCAAGAGATCCCTGTCTCTTTATATACTAAGGAGCCCAGAACTGGACACAGTACTCCAGGTGAGGCCTCACCAGGGCAGAGTAGAGGGGGAGGATCACCTCCCTTGACCTGCTGGCCATGCTCTTTTTAATGTATCCCAGAATGCCATTAGCCCTCTTGGCCATGAGAGCACACTGCTGGCTCATGGTCAACCTGTCATCCACCAGGACACCCAGGTCCCTCTCTGCAGAGCTCCTCTCCAGCAGGTCATCCCCCAGCCTGTACTGCTGCGTGCAATTATTCCTCCCGAGGAATATCCCTAGGTATATATGTCAAAACATCTCCTCCAACAACTGGGGCAAGACTGGGCTGCAGTTAACATAGCATCACTATCAGCCAAAGGAGGTGATTCTCTCATTATATTTAGCATTGGTGCAGCCTCACCTAAAATACTGAGTGCACTTCCGGGCTCCAGAATCTGAAAAGAATGCTAGATACAGACTTGGCAGAGAATAGTTTGAGAGCAGCCTTGAGGAGAAGGGTTTGGAAGAGCTAACTTATGAGATATTCAACATGAGCTGGCAATGTGTGCTTGCAACCTAAGACAACCATATCCTGGATTGCATCAAGAGAAGTGTGACAAGCAGGTCCAAGGTGATTCTGCACCTCTACTCTGCTCTCATGAGACCCCACCTGCAGTACTGTGTTCAGTTCTGAAGCCCCCACCACAAGAAGGTCATGGAGCTATTGGAGGAGGTCCAGAGGAGGACCACAAAGATGATCAGAGGGCTGGAGCAGCACCAAGGACAGGCTGACAGAACTGGGGCTCTTCAGCCTGGAGGAGATAAGGCTCTTGAGAAGACTTTATAGTGGCTTTCCAGCACCTGCAGGGGGCCTACAGGAAAGCTGGGGTGAGGACAACTTTCTATAAGGCCACGTAGTAACAAGACAAAGGGAAATGGCTTTAAACTGGGAGAGGATGGATTTAGTGGTGAGACACTGGAACAGGTTGCCCTGAGGAGATGTGGATGTCCCCTCCCTGGAAGCATTCAAGGCCAGGCTGGATGGGGCTGTGAGCAGCCTGGTCTAGATGGAGGTGTCCCAGCCTGTAGCAGGGGGTTGGAACTAGGTGATCTTAAAGGTCCTTTCCAACCCAAACCATTCTATAACAGAATGTTAATTACAACTTAACAGCATCATGGGCAAAAAACAGTAGTGAGCTCAAGATGCATAGTGAGCCAGCAGTAGCAATGAAAGGTACATTCTGTCAACAGAGATCAAAGGAGAAACTAGCAAGCTTGGATGAAGGCTTTCAATAAAAGCACAGGAGCACCACCACCCTAGTTCATGATTTAGCATGACATCATCCTAACGCTGAAGTGTTTAGATGAGGTGCTAAGGGATTTGATTAGTGCTTAGTGGATAGGGATGGTGGTAGGAGGATGGTTGGACTAGATGATCTTGTAGGCACATTCCAACCTAATGTATCTATGAATCTACATCATCCTTATGGGGGCTTCAGAAATGTTCCCAAAGATTACATTTCTAAAATGTAATGAATGCCCGAAGATAAGCGGATAGGGAAATGCAGGCATGCTCTTCAGATTATATGCTGTTGGTAAGACCTTTATCAGCAAGATTTCAGTAACTTGCACCTTTAGGAGAGCCATGGTCCTGTCAGTCACGGGGACTGAAGGCATACCAGCCCTCTGAAGTTTGGCCCAGTTGGTTTCCCCAAACAGATTGTCCAAAGTCTATTTCCTTACATTAGAATGACACTCTTTATTTTCAAGTTAAATAAATGCATATTTTCTTCCTGCATATTATGATAGACTCAATTTCAAGTTTGTTTATGTTTTTTGTCATCTTTGAAAATAAAACTGATTTTTCCTCAAACAGACTCAGTATGTTAGATATTAAAGAAATCAAGGTTCATCACAGTCCTATCTTCTTGTTCTTTCTCGTGCTCAAGCCCCTTGAACAGTCACACTTCTTTGACCACAGAACAAACTGGAAAAAAGGTTTGCTTTCAAGCAAAGATGTTTAGAAAGAAAAATCCAAAAATGCCAAGAAATCTCTGCCATCTTTGTCTGGTCACTATCTCATCAGAAAGACTATCAAACAGTTTGCCCAGACAGGCAGTGGAGTCTCCTTCTATGGAGATACTGAAGAGCCATCTGGACACCTATCTCTGCAACCTATTGTAGGCTACTTGCTTTAGCAGAAGAATAGGAAGTGATCCCTGGAGGTCCCTTCTAAGCTCTGAGATTCCATGATACTGTGAAATCAAAGGAAATCAACTTCTGACTAAAGCCAGTATAAACCATTCACTGAATGTATGCACTGACATTCAAGAAGTAGAACAGATTTTTTTACATGCGATACGAAGATCTCTTGGATCTCATTGTATAAGAGACATCGCTTTGTTTGAAGAATGACAAAGCTCTCAACTGTTGAGTTACTTATTTATTTCGGTGATGCAGAAGTAGGATAACAATGCTGTTGAAGTACTAACTGATCTGAAACCACTGAACTCACTTGACCTAAGAGAGCTACAATGAACGGACTACTCTGACAAATGTCACAGTCATAACTTCAGCCAGTTTGATTTAGGAACAGCTATGAAATACAGAATGAGTCTCCCAGTTCATGCTTTCTGACCTTGAACACTGGCATAAGATTGATTAATAGGAAAGTTCCTTTCTCTCAATATGCTGAAATCATTACACCACGGGGATATGACCTTTTTGCTCAGATACCAGTACCCATTCACACCCAGACCCTCCTGGAAGCAACTCAAGGGTAGATTTTATTCATCTAACATACAGAAACCTCCACCTTTGGCTTCTCTTTCATATTATATCATTTAAACTAGATCAGGCACGTTCAACCTGCAGCCCGTGAGCTGCATGCAGCTCACCATGGCTCACAGTGATGCCCACCCCGTCCCCACAATTAAAGGCAGTGGCTCTTCCCTGTGGAGCAGTTCTCAGTATGCACCCATGGCTCAGTGCTGTGAATGCTGCCTTGACTGAAAGCAAGGCACAGGGAGGGCAGTGCTGTGCAGCACTGACTCAAGTGATAGCACATCACTGTGTGCATCTCAGTACACTGGCTAAACACTGGGCTCCGAGCTGCAAAGAATATGCAGCCATGCATTTCGTTTTGATGAAAGAATCTGAAAATAGAAACACAGAATCCTTACAGTTGTAAGAGACCTTTAAAGGCCATCAAGTCCAAGTCCCCTGGAATGAAGAGGGACAGCCACAGCACAATGGGGTGCTTAATGATTCCCATCCAGCCTGGCCCCAAAAGTCTCCAGGGATGGGGCATCCACCACCACATCTCTGAAAAAGTTATACCCCATCTAAATCTCCCCTCTTTTAGTTTGAAACTCCTTCTGTTATCCTGTCATAGCAGACTCTGCTAAAGAGTCCGTCTTCATCTTTCCTTCTGCCCTCATTAAACACTGACAGGCTGCTCTCAGCTCACCCTGCAGCCTTCTCTTCTCCAGACTGCACAGCCCCAGCCTTCAGCCTGTCCTTGTAGGAGGGGCATTCCATCCCTTGGATCATTTTTATCGCCCTTCTCTGGATGCATTCCAGCAGGTCCATGTCTCTCTTGAGCTGAGGACTTGACATCTGGACACAGTACTCCAGGCGAGATCCCACCAGCACAGAGCAGAGGAGCAGGGTCACCCCGCTCACCCTGCTGGTCACACCTCTTTTGATGCAGCCCAGGATATGGTTGGCTTTCTGGGCTGCAAAGGCACATTGCTGGCTCACGTTCAGCTGCCATCCACCAGAACTCCCAGGTCCTTTTCTGCAGGGCTGTACTTAATTCTTTCATTCACCAGTTTGTATTGGTAGTGGAAGTTGCTTTGATCCTTGCACTTGGCTTTGCTGAATCTCACAAGGTTCTCCTGGACCCACTGTCTAGGTCCCTCTGGATGGCATCCTATCCCTCGGGCACGCTGACTGCACCCCACTGCCTGGGGTTTCAAGACTGCCAAAAAAAAACCCACCAATTTACATCTGAAAGTCATTTTTAAGTCACTTATACATGCATGACCAGCAAATTTCCAAATGCAGTGTACTGAACTGCAATCAGATATTCAACTCAAAAATCTGATCGTGTCTCTATATCAGACTTCCATAATCTACATTTGAGTAGAGAAAAATATTATTCGCTTCACAATCACACCTTATTCATACCATCACTTTTTGGCTGTACACACATTTTCAAACAACTGCTGTCAAGGATGAAGAACAGGCGGAGTAAGATTTCATCAAAAATCTTTAGCTGAACACTGCTGAGAGCTCACTAAGAGCTGTAACCACTGCCATCAAACCAGACTGGTGTGTTAGTGTCAAGAAAACAAGTCCACATATCCCATTACTTTTATGTTTTACTTCATTTCTCTTTTTTATTTTTTATTTTAATACTTAAAATTAAAATGTGTAACAATATTGCGTATTTTGCATGGGCTGCTCCAGCTGCTCTAAAAGTAATGCCTCCTATTTTATAATGTTTCTCCATGACATCAGAGGCAGATGCTGGTGGTGTGGCTGTAGAGGCTGAACCTTCCTACCAATATTCCATTCCATGTTGCTGCTGTTGACAGAAGGCAGCAGATGGACACTCTGACAGAATGGCATTGACATGGAAGTGCCTTTAAAGTAAAGGTGTGTCACTGGATTCCCCCATGGAGAGAAAATGGCACTCAGTGACATTCACCAACGCTTGCTGAATGTTTATGGAGACAAACCAGCGGATGTGAGCACAGAGAGATGGTGGCTGCTGAATTTCAGCAGTGGTGACAATGGGTTACCTCCACTGGTGCAGACTGTTATGAGCAGGGCATGCAGGTCTTGCTCATTAGTAGCAAAAATGCATAGCTAACGGTGGTGACTATGTTGAAAAATAGTGATAAATTGCTCTATCAAACAGTGTTACTGTGGGTTTTTTTTTTTTTGTTGTTTCTATGGAAATAAGTAGGAGGCATTACTTTGGGAACAAATGAGGCCCAAGGAAGTTCCTACTCACTAAGCGTGGCCCAGGCAAGCCAAAAGGTTGGAAGCCCATGAACTAAATACTCATTTTAAATCTGCCTGTCCCCAGACAGTGGGCAAAAACCTACGTACTTCAGTGATGAGAAAGACAGTCAGCAATCTCTGCATTCCATTTGGCACTGCTCATGGCTACCAAGCAGACTTCTGACATGTAGGGTGACAGCTGGAAGAGCATGAAAACATGCAGTCCAGTAGCAGAAGGAAATAAAAAAGAAACCAAGTTCTTACTGGGAGTTGCAGCGAAAAGTACATGCAGTGTATATTGCCCACATCAGACCCAAGAGCATTTCACTCCAAATACCCTGATATTCACCCTCAATTCTTTTGTGTAAAAAATTAGTTTTCCTTTTCCACTCCTTATTTACTCCGTACATTATACTGGTTTTCTAAGAAACCTGGATGACTGCCATTCATCCTGTAAGAGAAAGGCAGTGATCACAGCTCCAAAGGGATAAGCTCATGCTTATGGCCTTTCTTCTGCATTGATATGAATAATTTCACTCCTGCTGTCCTAACTAGGATTCTGAAGATTATTTAGTTTGTTGCAAGCCAAAAGAATCATGTGGGGAAACAGGAATGATTTTACTCAGTCAGAGGAAGAGACGACGGAGATCCACTACCACAAGGTGCAGCTCCTGACTGAGGCATCAGGGATTCAACCAGGCTGCAAAGCACCTTTCAACTTCATTCCTCATGCAGAGATAGGGGTAAAAGCATTGCTTGCCACAAAGAATTTTGAATGCCCTCTGGACTGAAGAGCTAAGCTAGTAACTTACATTCTGGGCTACATTTTCAGACTGGCCCAAGCACAGTCACCTTCTCTAATCCTTTCCTCATTCACTGCTGTTGAGGAAAAAGATCTGTCAGTCTGAGGACAAAACTTAAGACTTCCTGATAAGCTGTACTCCAGAGGTCAGCAGTGAGTGGTGGGGAACAGGCAACACGGTCCTTTCCCCAGTTTGCTCAGATTCATTACCTCCTGCCTGCAAGGACCAGCTCAAACACTTCAGAAATACATACACATCTGAGACAGCAAGCCCTCTTCAGAGTGCTTACTTTGTATATTAATTATGCTGTTGCAAGTAAAAATGCTTCCCCTCCCCCATGCTTCATGCCCATGAAACGCAATTTTAAGTTGATATACTACTGCACTTGTGGGTAAGAATGAGAAATTACAGCCCTCAATGATAAACCTGATACAGCGTAGACGAGAGGAGTCTTGTTAGCAATGACCAGGGAGTGCTGCTTCTCCTCCCTTCATTTGTCCTGAATGACTAGAGAGTGAATTTCAAAAGGCAGGCTGCTCCAGCATGTCCAACTCCATGAGCAGAAGAGGCCAGCTACTTGGGCGTGTGAATCTTTGAAGTTCGTTTTAGAGATGGATATTCATTCAGTGTTGCATATCAACATACAGGGACAGTCCAGTGATGACAACAAGGTAAATGAAAAGCTGTCCCATGTGAAAAGAGAGATCGTCTTATGAACAGCCACTCAAGACAGTTACCCATCCAATGTTTGTAGAGCTCCTAAGCTTTATAAGACTTTAATATAAACATGTAAAACTTAGAAAAAAAGTCATGGAAGGTATTTAACTAACCTTGTCAGTGTCTGGGACAAAAATTTCCGGAATGCATTGTTCAATACACCTGGACACGTCTGACTTGTAACACACAGTGTCTCCAATGTGTGAGAAAAAAATATAACGAAGGAATAAAGAGATCATCTAAAGACTTTAATTCACTTAAAATACAGCACGTAACTTTGTCTCATCAACACAGTTAAGAAGGCCACAAGAAATTCCAAGAGAATTGAGTAATTACTATGGAAATTAGAAATCACTTTATATGAGAGTTGCAGCTAAAGGCACCTTAACAGTTTATTTTTATGAGACACCATCAACAGCATATCAGACAGAAGCACCTTAGTTCACCCACCTCAATGAAATCACTATTACTCAGAAGATCAGTGTGACTGATCCACAGAAAAGGAACTTTCTCATAATGCCTTCAAACGTCACTCATTTTCCTTAGTCAAATAAGGGTTACACAGTGGTTACCAAGTGCTGTGGTATTTATTCAGTGGGCAACAGGCGTCTGTCATTTCTTTCCTGAAATGAGAGTGAATTCATAATCTTAAATTATGATATGTCAACACAGCCAACCACTGAAATGGCACTGCTGCTGCTGGAAACTGGAGAATATGAAAAGGAACAAGTGCTCCAGGACAGTATAAAAGGGAGTCTACCTTTTGATTACAACCAACATTTTTTCCCCCTTGACCAACTTAAGATGTAATGGTTTACTATATTACTTATGCTTTGAAAGAACACTATTTCAGAGCCTTTAAAAATCACACACTGTAAGGCAAGGGAAATGAGGCTGCAAGCCATAACTCAAAGCTGTGTCAATAAACCCAGGAATTAAAGTGAAATTTAAAAGCCTACTCTACTGAACCAAAGCAGGTTCAGAAATCAGTCAAAATTTGAGATAGTAAAGTTGTATTTCTCTATCCTCCTAAATAACTTACTTAAACAATCACAATGCAGAAATTTCCAGACAAAATTTTGTTGAGAAAAAGAGAAATTTATGCCTGAAGCAGAACTGGGCACAGAAAATCTAACCATTAGTACTGTTTCTGCTAAGCAATGTACAAATGGTTGCTCTGTCCTAGCATGGTAGTATTTTCTCACACTGATTTTCATTTATGACCTAGAATTTCCAGCCTTCATGTCCAAGGAATATTGATGATTATTTATACCCAAATCAAAGAAACAAAGATTGTGTTTTGCCAATGGTTTGTTTGAAGCACGTTTTGATACTGCAGAGAAAAGTACAGTCAGGGAAATGTCACAGTGTTTGAGCAAAGATGGACCAAATATTTTTAAAATCCACCTGGATGTATGGAAGCAGATTTAGTAATTTTTAACTACTCAGATTTCCAAATCAGAGCTCAATAAATCCGTGCAACTTTCCCTTCTCAGCACTACCTTGGTAATGTAAATTCTCTATCACACCGAAGAGATACTACATACCAATGCTTTGCTAGGACCCTGAACTGAACAAAGCCTGGGACATAACTTAGTCTTTTCTTCAGCAAAAACTCAAGCCACCTCCTCAAAACACCTCAAAGCTGTTTTATCAGTATGGAAAATATAATGAACAAAAGCTTCAGAATTGCTGCATGAACACTGAGCAGGTGGTACAACCCCAACCTCATATATTCAGTTCTGAATAGACTAAAGCTCTTCCTCCTAGGAAGACACAGTTGACTACAGATTTAAGAGTTAACTCTGGTTTGTTTCTCCATTTTCATCTTCCCCTGCTATGTAAGGTTTTCCTCCCTAATGTGCTCTCTGCTTTGCTCTGCCTTTCTCTATTACTTTCTATTAATACATATTCTTTCCATCTTCACAAGTGTTCTTCTGCCTTTCCTGTAGGTTTCCAGCTCACAAATTTCACTCGTGGACATATCCATTCATCTGTCCATTTCTTTCTTCTTCCCATGCCCAACACTCAGATTCTTCCTGCTCTGTCTATGGCTTCTTCTCTTCTGTTTCCACGCAGATATGCCTGATAGTTTGAACAATGATTTTCACGCTTCCTTTCATATCCTAAATTCACTTCCTTCTCTATGATTCAAAGGTGACTACCTAACCTCACATCAACTGTGTCCTGCATTCACACAGTGACATCCTTACGCTACTTCAGACATTACTTCATAGGACATCAGAACCATAGAATAGCTTCGATGGAATGGACATTAAAGGCCACTGAGATCTAAACATCTGGTACAGGTAGGGATACCACCACTTCCAGAATTCTAAGTTCTGGCTCACAGGGAACAGAGGCAAAGCACTCACAAGCAGCATCCTAGCACACAGCAGGCTGCCCTACAGGACAAACAGAGAGGCCAAGACTTGGACGTCAGTAAGGGGATTTTCCTACCTATGCTAACTGTGCCAGCAGGATGGTGGGTCCTGAGGAAGGAGCAGTGGGGATGTCCTCACCTGCACATACATAGCAGCTGGTGCTACATGAGATGAGAAGAGCAAGCTGCTGCTGAACGGCAAGACTGAGGATGAGCTGTCTGTGAGTGGGAGCGTTTTATCTGTAGAAGATTAGGCATATTTGCCAGTGGCTTGATACGAGACTTCATTTAGGCAGCCAGGTTTATAAAATGTACAGGCCACCATGCAATGATGACTCATTTCTTCTTTCCAATAGAGTAACACTGTTACCTGACAAGAACAGTACAGTTTCATATGGTATTTCCATTAAGAACCTTGTTAAATATCCTTCTTCTGGTTGGTGCCTTTTTACTCACACACAAGCTGTTAATGTCTTTGGGTTCTAAGTGTTTTCTAATATCTCACAACTTAGGCAAGTAGTCCAAATGCCTCCTGTTTTTTAAAGAGACGAAAGAATCTCTAATAAAACAACACAAAATGCTTCAAACAACCCTCAAAAAGCAACAGAGAATCCCTCAGGAAGAAAGAGAGACATGGTAATACTGAAGACTTAACTCTTCCTTTTGCTGTTTGTGAGCCTGAAGAGTCACATTCTGCACCCATTATCAAGGTGAGGCAGTGGAACTGCCTGTCAATGGCTGGCAACAAACAGGAACTAAGATGACTTTTACCTTCTCATCCCGATGGTGAACTTCCATTCATCTGGAACTAATGTGTTAAAATATGAGTAACTTGGCCTTTAAGTCACTGTACTTTATTTCTTCCTGTTAGCTGCAAAATCAGTGGTGGACAACATTTGGAAGGATAAACAGATTGCTCGGAAATACAATTATAAGACTATTTCACAGTTCTTTGTTATATCTTCCAAGCTTTCTCTCCCCAGTTATACATCTCATTACTTCACTTCTTTATTCATTGTTATACGTACAGTGTGAAGAAGCTTTTTTTATTCTCAGCATCAATTAAAAAACACTGATATCAGTGACACAATCAATTACTTAGAATTTACCACTTAAAATTAAAAGTAATGGAGATAATAGAATTAAAGCAGCACAGGCTCAATCCATTTGTAAATTTAAAATTTATTTTGATAAATTTGCAGTAAGCATTACTTATTGTGAAAATAACAATTCAGAAGGACAAAGATTTCATCAGCTGTGTACTTTCCTACTACTGTTACTAGCAAAGTTTTATATTGACTTTACGTGTAAAAAACAGATTTTATTCATTATCAAGTATCACACCTATGAGGGAAAAAGAACAATGGAACAAACAAAGAACAACAAAACTATCAGACAGGGCAGCATTCTCTTATTTTTTCTGTAAGTAAAGCCACATCTTATAATTGCTCAGAAAACAAGAGATTGTCCATTACAGTCTTCAGACTCTTAACAATGATTTATCTTGGCTAATGTCACTGCTTTAAAAGGAGATAAGCCATATAATTTTACAGGAAGCAACCCACTGAATCCTTCAGTAAACACAGCTTGGCAATCTATCTTCAATTCAAAATAATGAGGTGGCAGGAGTGTGATGGAGAAATAAGTCTTCAAAAACATCACGTAAGGGAATCCAGCTGTGCTTGTATAGTTTCCAGCTATTAAAAGGAAGAAAAAGAAAAAAAACAAAAAAAAACAACTCTATTCACATAAGATATTGTTTAGAAACATGCAAACAGAAAAAAACGCATTCCAATGTCTTAAACTATGCATACTAAATCTAATCATAATGCAACAAAAAACTTGTACTCATGAATGTTTGTTTTTTTACATGAAGCTATTAGAATGCATTGCTGCAGTTTAAATATTCAAATTTTAAAGAAACAGTTGTCTAAATACTGCCTTTTTTTACATGCACAGATGTTTTGCTGTGAATTTCCAATGCATAATAATAAGGTAAAAACAATAATAAGGGTTTATTCTGACTGTATTATGAGCCTGGCATTTCAACATAACACAAAGAGACTCCTTCCAGTGAGCTCTTCCTTGTTAATCATCATCTGCTCCTCCAGACCTAGCCACCAGGTATGATTACAGTTACTTCAATGCCTGCCTATTTCAAATTTGAATGCATGGAGTCTTCCTGAAAATGCTTTCTGTGATCAAACAAATCCAACAGCTTTAATTAAAACTGGATCCATTTTCCTTCCAGTTTCATTAGATTTAATTCATATAGGCAATACTTCCTGCTGAGCAGCATAAGGTGTTTACAAAGGAACTACAGTATCATAAAATCTACAGACCTTGTTATAGAACTCAAACAGCTCCTGATGACTGAATTCCACAAACACTTTCTTCAGGTTCTGCGAAGGAAAAAGAAAGGAAGGCATAAGCACTTTTTTTCTTTTGATATGCATTAAGGCCCAATGTGGGTTTAAGCCATATGAAAGATAATGTTTGCAACAGTTAATTTTCCTTCCGCTCACTACAACAACCCTTACGGATGCATATTCCATTTTAGTGATGAATTCAAGTCCATGGGTACATCTGTTCTCCTGCTGCAAAGAATAATAATAAACTATCGTTTTAAAATGATTTTGTTACCTAATTTGTAAGTCACAGACAAAAAATGAAAGATGACATTCATCTTGCTCAGCAGTCCATCTAAGATCTTGTAAATAACATCATGCAAAATCTGTAGTGTATTTGACTGAACTTGCACAGCTACTAACACACTGTGTATCAGGCACAGAGTTAATAATAACTTACATTCGTTAGTCTAACAATCTTAGTATGCTGACATTGCTACACACAGATTCAGCCAAAGTTAACAATTTACACAATAGCTTCAAAGCAGTCCTGAAACAGTAAAAAAAGCAAAATATCACAGCTGATGGAAACTACTGTGAATAAAACAGATGGCAGTAATAATAAGCGTGCATGTGCTGATGTCTGCAGAAGTGGGGGTTAAATTAAAGCCTCTATCCTGCTTAACTTGCTTGCGTGAAATAGGTAGTTTAATGCCTGCTACTTTCAATCACAGTGCCGATCTATCCAGGCTGTTTCTAGCCTTAATCCTGCTAGTTTGCTTTGTCACTTTCCTTCTTTTAAAATAAACGTGTAAGTATTACTGCACATTGTCTGTGTTGCTGCTAGACTTTCCAGTGCTGGGAGGCATTCCTAAGGACCACAGTTGCACTTCCATTAACACTAACAGCGATCTGTGAAAAACTGAGTTTGTGGACTTGTCTACTCACAATATATCATTAGTTGGAAAAAACGTACACCCACTAATTTAGTTGAACTCGTACCAACCTAATGTACCACTTAAATGATTAAAAAAAAATGCTTATTCAACAATTCTGCTGAAATTAGCAGAGATACTTTCAGATACGGACACGGCTGTGGGCCAGATTCTGTATGCTTTAACACCGATGCAAGTCTCAAGTCAAATAAAGCTGATGAATTTGGCTCCCCAGATTCACAAAAGCAACAGAAGCCCTGGGAACGCAGGATAGGTACTGTCTGGTGCCCATTCCAAAAACAAACTGTAAGACACAGGAAAGGGATAAAATGACTGGGGCCAGCCTGTCTGGTGCAATTCCTTCTCCTCGCTCTGCAGAAAGAAGGATCCTATCCAACAATTTCAGGAAGGCTACAAAAGCCTAGAAAAGGACCAGTGATTTGCATGAAAGACCAGTCTTCGCCCTCTGGGAAAGAACAATGCAATTCTGGGAATTGTATGGTGAATACAAAATGAAACAACTAGAACAGTAGTTCTCTTTGCCACGATTCCAGCTGATTCTCCCTCCAAGCAGCATAATGCAGTGACAGAGAAGTAAAAGCATTTTTAAACTCACTCTAAGAAAGTGAAAGCATTTTTAAACTCACCAGCTAAGAAACAAAGAGAAAGCAAACAAGTGGTTTCTTCAGAAAGGAAAGGGAGTAGAGGAAGAAAGAGAAGACACATGAATAGCAAATAGATTAGTCTGAGTTTTTGGCACCTGAAGCTCCTGTAGGATTTTGGTATTGGAATGAAAGTAAAACTGAAAAGAGAAGGTTCATAATAAAATAAATAAATATATCTTAAAATTTATCAGTTCCAATCAATAAAGCCATGATTATCTCCTGCATGGTTTCTGTCAGACTGCTGCTAGATTTCAGTACGATGAATCCTGCACGGCCAGGTTGCGTGTGTGACACTTCACCCAAGCACAGCATGACCCACCAGATCTTGTTTCCCCAAGCTCCATGTATCCACCAAGACTGACATCTTCTGGTTCTACTTTACATCAGCAAGCAAGATCAACTTCTCACACATAATGAAATACATTGAAAAGCTTGTCTTTCATATTTTTTTCTAAGCACATTTAACCGGCATAAGCTACCAGTTAGAGTAAGCAAACAAAAGAAGCATATCATTTTAATTCAGGTTACTTTGAAACTGCAAAAACAATCAATAGGCTTATGAACAGACTATGATCTCTCCCTTATTATTTAACAGTCACGGTCTGATGAATAAAACAAAACTCACATTTCATTGTGGCAGGTGAATGTCTGTGGAGAACTAAATGAAAGCATGCAGTCTGTAATTTCTTGCCAGACTGTTTCTGAGTCCGGAGTGGGTCAACGGAAGAGAGGGTATACTAATATTTTATGAGACATATTGTGCATATGCACCCAATTTTCTGCTAAAATAGAACTGTTACAGTATGAAAAATTTCAACAAAGACCAGTGTCACAAAGCACAGTGCTGAAGTGCTGCAACAGCTGAAAATGTTCTATTCATAACATGTATTTCTTATTAGCGTTAATCCCTCGAGGAAGTGTCAAAAGATTATTGTTACTTGATTAGAAGTTTTTACTCAGACCACAAATCCAGCGTACTACAAATAAGTCCTCACCAGAAAAAAACAATGTCTGAGCAGGTTGGCAGTCCCTTATACTTTCACTCAGATGTCTACTTGTTTTATCACTTATTTTATTTTACAATAAATCATTTATTTTATCACTTTAATCATTTCCCTTACTGTGAGAACATAAACAGCTATAATTAAAACAGAATCACAGAATGGCTTAGGTTGGAGGAGACCTTAAAGATCATCTTGTTTCAACCTCCTGTCATGGGCAGAGTTAACAACCAGTAGATCAGGCAGCCCAGGATCCGTTCCAACCTGGCCATGAATGCCTTCAGAGATGGAACATCCACAACTTCTCTGGATAAACTGTTCCAGTGCCTCAACACCCTCTGAGTAACAAATTTCTTCTTAATATCTGACCTAAATCTACACTCATTTTTAACAGCCACTCTCCACAGTCCTATCACTACCAGCTCATGTAGAAAGACAGTTCCCCTCTTGTTCACAAGCTCCCTTCAAGTAAGGGAAGGCTGCAATGAGGTCTCCCTGGAGCCTTCTGTTCTCCAAGATAAACAACCTCAGCTCAACCTTTCTTCACAGGAGAGGTGCTCCAGCCTTCTGTTCATCCTCATGACCTTCCTCTGGACCCACTCCAAAGGCTCTGCACTATTCTTGTGCTGGGGGCCCTGTGCCTGAATGGAGTCCTCCAGATGAGGCCTCACAAGGGCACAACAGAGATGGACAAACCCTTCCCCCCGCCCTGCTGGCCACCCCTCTTTTGAGGCAGCACAGGATACTGTGTGCCTTTTGGTCTGCAAGAGCATACTGCTAGCTCATGTCCAGCTTTTTGCCCATCAAGGCCTGAAAGTCCTTCTCCCCAGGGCTGCTCTCAAGTAGTTCTCCCAGCCTGTACACACGTCTGGGATTGCCATGACCCACATGTAACATCTTGGCCTTGTTGAATCTCATTAGGCTCTCATGGGCCCACATTTTGCATCTGACAAGGTCCCTCTGGATGATGTCCCCTCCTTCTGCTGTGTGAAAAGCATCACTCAGCAAGGTGTCATCAGTAAAGTTGTGGAGGATACACTCAGTCTCACTGTCTATGACACTGATAAAGATGTTAAAGAGCACTGGTGCCGAGACAGACCCCTGGGGGACACCACTGGCCACTGGCCTCTACCTGAACATATATTCATTGACAATAATCTCTGGCAATTCAGTCATAAGAATGTGGCGCAGGAACATGTCAAAGGCCTTGCACAAGTCCAGGTAGACAGCATCAGTGGCCCTTCCTTTGTCCACCTGTGCCCTCACTCCATCACAGAAGGCCACTAGATTGGTAAGCTACGATCTGCTCACGGTGTAGCTATGCCAGCTGTCTCACATCACCTTCTCATCCTGCATTTGCCTTAACATCTCTTCCAGCAGGATCCACTCCACAATATTTCCAGGCTCAGACATGAGGCTCACCGGTCTGTAGTTCCCTGGGTCTTCCTCTCTTTCTTTCTTGAAAATGGTAGTGATGTTTCCCTTTTTCCAGTAACTGCAGACTTCAACTGACAGCCACAACTTTTCAAATATGACAGAGAGCATCCTGGCAATCACATCAGCCATCTCCTTCAGGACCCTGGGATGCATGCCATCCTCCCCCATAGACTTGTACATTCAGCCTTATGAAGTCATCTCGGATTTGCTCCACTCTTACACTGTGAAGGATTTTGCTCCCCTAGCCCCTAAAAGTTCGGGTTCACGAGATGTGTGGGAAAACTGAATGGCAGTGAAGACCAAGGCAAAAAACTCATTAGGTACCTCAGCCTTCTCCATATCTGAGGAGGCCAGCTCTCTCTTTACTGGGGTACATGAAAGTTAAAGGGGAGAGTATATCCCTCTCCTTTGCCTGTCTTTTCTGCCTACTTCTAAAGAAATACTTCATGTTGTTTTTCATATTCCTCACTAAGTTAATTCCATCTGTGCCTGTGCTTCAGGACTAGGTTACAATGCAGTTCTGTACTTTCTCTGAAATATGCCTTCTAAATGATTATGTATCTAGGATATTGCTAAGAAACTTAGCATAGGCAAATTCCTAATCTACGTCAAGCAATTTTACTCAGATAAGGATACAAAACTACCAAATGCAACCTTTTTTTCATCCGTAACTAAAATATAAGATAAAAACATCACTTTCAGTATACTGACTTAATTAAATGTCTCTGTGTGCAGATGAGTCTCAGCCTATTATGAAAAGTGTAGTTAAGCTGCCTTCTTTTATCTAAATATGCAGGTTTTCAGATTCTGTGTCTGACCTAGTATGTGTTTCCCAGAATACACATAAGGAAACTGTAATTTGCTGTATGTCTAACTTCTTCTATCAAATACATCGTTCACTTTTACTCTTGCCTGATAAATTTCTGTATACTTCCCCCCCCACTCATCAGTTTCACTCCATTTTTCCCCTAATTTCTGCCATCTCATTTTATTTTTGCTATTCTTACTGCAAAAGAGAACTAAACAGAGTAACCAGAAAACTAAATTCCTACTGTCACTCTCAGTGACTCTAACACATTACACCCCAAACTTTGTGGTAACAAAAGAGCCACCTCCTAGTTTTGATCTTTCTCCTGAAGATGCCAACTTCATATCCATCATAGAAACATATTTGAGATGTTAATTTTATGAAATTAAATGCAAAATATTAATTCTTCGGAGAATGTGGAGATGATAGGCTTTTTGTCTGATTCAATAACCAAGATTGGTGGTGTAGGAACAGCGCTGGAGCAATATGCTCAAGTAGCACAGCTACAGAGTTGGCTGATCTGCTGCTTCAACTAAACAAAGCTGATGTTAAGTTCACTGCTTACAGAGCATTGCATTGACTACCGCTGTGTGAATGGCAGACATCATCCACAACAAATCTTTATTAGACTCTGAACCCATTGCAGGGAATATGGTAGTAAGTTTTCTGAAATGTACGATAATTTGGCCAGAAATCACTACTGAATACTTTTAAGTGTTAAAAGTGCCATTTTACCTTTTAACATCTAGATGGAATATTATTTCTTTCTGCCTCTTCTCTGTACCAATTTACAGCCTCCTGAGACTATGTGTGAAAGTAATAAGTTTAACCGATAGGACTGTTTTCTCCTCTCGCAGATCTTCTCATTTATTGTCTGTTGTAATTTTAAAAAGCACAACATTTTCACCAGTCTCTAAAACAACTGTGTGAAACCAGATTTCCTTGTCAGTAATAGGAAGAAGAAAGTGGTGGGAGGCACCAGTGAAAAGAATTGGAAGATGAAAACTTCCTTCTCCCAATCAACATTAATCTACTGCCATATCCAGAACAGCCATTCTGAATATACAGATAATTCTACAAAAGGACCACAATGTTTAATACTCACTTAGCTTACAACCACCACCAGACAATTAAGTAAATTTTTAGCTGAATATAATTACCAGCACAAGATGATGAAGATCGGTGTATGTAAGATATAGAACAGACACTCCAATTTCACACTGCCTTGGCTAACAATTTATGTTAAACATGAATACCTTCTTGATGCTAAATGTTTCAGTGTAAACCTTGCAAAACCAATTCTCCTCAGGTTATTTCAGAAAACAGAGGCAAATCCCTGGATAAATTCAAAGTGTGTTTTTTTTTTCTTTGTTTGCTTGCTTTTTAATCTAATGCTCTGAATACTTCCATTTTAATGTATTACTCCAAAAGGTCTTATTACTAATGACAGCATTTTGCAATCTTTCTTATTGGCCAGCCATATCCTACACTCTCAATTCTCCCACCTCATGCACATACATGCAGCAAGGCACTAGGAGTTATAAATAAAAGGCAAACTTCTGGTTTGGAAGCTAACCTGAATGTGAAAAACTGATATTGCTAGCACAGTTCTCGATTGCAAAGCTATATCTACTTTTACTACGTTGAAAAATAAATGCCAAGTATTCTGAAGCAAACAGATGGAGGGACAGGCTGGTTTGTACATCTAAATGTCTACTTGTAACAATAATGCTCTCTCACTGAGCACATGTAAAAAAATAATATAGTAATTCAAGTTTGTTAATAGTAACAAGCTGAAGCAACACACATCCCCATCTCCATATCTAATACAACCTTCAATTCTATCTTGGGCCACTCAGAAGCTACATTCAACAAATTAATATTTTCATATTTGCTTCTCATTGTACCATTTATTTTCATTAGAAATCCTTAACATCTCAGATGTTAACATCTACAGAAGAAGACAGATAATTAAGCATTTTACAGCCAAATTCATATGCATATGCACCCTGGTTGATTCTGAGTAGTCTTCATTTCCCTGTGGACATATCAGTGTCTGTGCTGCATTAGTTCAGAATTTCTTTAAGTTTTCTTGTACCCTGGAGAATGATGCATTTGCTTAGGCACATACAGATGGAAAGAGGGTCATAAGTTTTATCTCACTGAATTTATCAGCCAGATTAAGCTGCTCAGTCAGAAAGATGAATTGGAGCAAGGTAAGAAAAGCAGATGTGTTCACACAGACCAGCATCACTTGAAAGCACACCTATTCTCTCTGCACACAAGAAACAGCAATTAAAACTACTTTATATCATACAACAATAAATGGATGTAATTTTGCTAAGGGATATAGCAGAACATTGGAAGTAAAATATCAGCTTACATATTCAAAATTGCACTTCTTTCACAACCATAAAAAAGTGAACCTCAAACTTTATTCTTCTTCCAAGCTTATTTCCATCTGCAGCATCAATTGCAGAGAAAGAAAAACATGCCTCACTGAACTGCATGCATTTTCAAGTTTCAGTGCGTAACTATTATGAAATAAAACATCTTTCACACTAACCTTCTCTTCTTTGAACATTAAGTTCATGTATATATAACATTCTCCCTTTTCAGGTAGTATTTCTTCTTCAAATAAGCCTAAGTAATTCAGGTTCCTTGTTGTGTCAAAAATCAGCAGCATCCCAAGGATGTTTCTCCCTCCCTTCTCAATGTCTCTGGAAGCCCTCCTACATGAAATTCTGTGTTGATTCCTGAGATCCAATCAAGTGTTTTTGGAAATGGGTGATTTGGAGAAATACACAGATGATCTTATTCCAGCAGACAGAAGAACACCTAAGCACATATTCAGGAAAAGCATTTAGAATAGACACATTGCAGAGACAGGTAATGAGCTAACAAACTGCAGGAATCTGGAGACCTCCAGAAGACCTTTCATACATCTAAACAGCAACGAGAAATGTCACTCGTTTGCACTTCCACTCTCCTTTTCCCTCCAACAGCACACAAGTACATTTTGATGACTGGCTGCACCAGTGCACAGCTAGCTAGAGGACAAGTGGCGTGTAACTACTGAAGTGACCACATGGGCTGGGAAGGTCACAGAATACTGCAGGCAGAAAAAAATGCTTTTAAGATGAAAACAATTACCTTGAGGTAAAATCCTGCGGGGAAAAAATAACTATAGTTTTCACCTAAACACACCTAGTGAGAAAAAACATCAGGCCGTTAAAGAAAAGAGAGATAGGAAGCATGCTTTCTTTTTTCCAAACAGCTGTATCCAGGCAAAGTGTTACTTTGTCTTGAGTGTATTAGGAATTCACATTCCTATAAATAACAGTCAGTTATGTTGGCTGCTTTTTAAAATACTTCTGCGTGGAAAATCTCTTATGACCAAAAATTTAGACATGGAGAGTTGTCACTTCTACACACAGATGGCACTGAATTCCCCTGAAAAAAATTATTCTACAAAAACGTCACAGTAAACAAAAATATATTTGGGGGAAAATAGGTGTGTGTATCAGTGCAATCTTACCACAGCAAAATGCAGGTCTTTTTCCTGATACATCCCTCTCTGTTCTAGGAGTGGAAAATAGCTCACAGAAGATCTTTGGAAAATTTGACCTCCTTCTGTCTGCTCTGTATTTTATATATATCCTCAGATGTTTTTCCCTTTTTTGGAGATCATATGTATGTCTGTGGTGTATACTAGTCCTCACTCAGGATTAATGACTAGCAGCATAAAGCATCTATGTGCAGATATGTATCATTGTAATTTCAGGATTTGAGAGAAACATACGTAGGTATATTTGCCAAATATAACATCCAAGAAAAGACGTAGTTTGAAATTGTTAGTTTCTTTCATTAATGGGAAAAACAGACTTTGGAAATACACACCCTCGTTGCTGCATATTGCTTATACACTGTCAAGTCTGGAACAATCAGAACTCTACTTTCACTACTCTCTTTTTATTCCTGATAAGAGATTAAATTATTTGCTCTTTCATGTCACAGCATAATTTACCAGAGAAATGAAGGCATATAAACAATGTGTTCACGAGCACTGCAAGGAAAACAGTGTAAATATGAAGTGCAATGCCAGTCTAGCAGTATCACCTGAAGACTTAGATTACAGACTCAAAAAAAAGACAAGTGCAACTTGAAAAAGTATTTGAGATCAACGAAGGTCAGCCCTATGACAGCATCAACTGCAGACTGAGACAGACTTGATCATATACAGACACACAACAGCCAAAACTTCCTACATCAAGGAGCGTAGCTCAACACTGTAGACAGCGCTGCTTACTTGTAAGTGGCATGATTAACAACGAGGTATTAAACTCCCATGTTCATAACAGACATGCGTCTAATGCAGTGTATGAAAAAAGCTGGACTTAGTCAAAGCTCAAACCATGATCCAAACAGCTCAGTAACCTCCCCACTGGTCTCTAGCAAGAGCCAGAATAAAATCCATGCCCAAAAGAGGAAGCTTAGATTACTGTGGTCTGTATCTACATCTAAAGCAACCACTCTCACAGAGATTTTATATGGTATAACCATTCAGATGAGGACGCCCTAAGAGTATGAATTTATATGAATGGCAGAAGCTGGTATCTTCTAGTAGTGCTAGCTCCTAAGCCTACCTGCTACAGCAAGATTCAGCAGCACTGCACTGTTTTACCACAAAAGCCTTTTTCACCACCAGAAAATCGAAAAGTATCTATTGTTTGTACTGAGGAACATGAAAAGAGGCCAGATAAAAGAAACCGGCAGGGAGAAGAAAGATCTAAGAAAACACAGATTCATGTGAAATCAGTGCAACTGATGTGAAAATACCCTTCCCAAAAAGCCTGCTTAAATACTTACAAAATGTCAAGATGAGATAATTTGCACATTAATTCTTTTGTTTGGGATGGGTCACTTAGACTATCACTGATTTGGATTTTGTTAGGCAGCGAGATAAAGATAAATCACTTTCTGTTGTTGCTGTTCTGCTAAAAGCACATTTGTGGCTGTCAGCAAGCACGTCTCTGATCTTCCAGCCATTCTTGTTGCAGGAAGCACAGAAACCTAGCTGCAGTCTAGGGGAAAAGCCATGCAGGGCAGGAGATGCTAACTACCAGCCTCATCCCCCAGGGATCACATTCAGACTACTCAGAGAATGGCACTGCTTGAAAAGTAATGTATTTTTTGTGTGTGTGTGTGGTTAGGAAGTCAGCTAGTATTTTTACTATACTCTGAGAAGCAGAGCATTGTACTTAGGTATATGTCACCAAGATACAGTAGCAGGGTGCTGTGGGGGAAGCCTCTGTGAGCTGCCTTCCAGTGCTGCCCCGTATCAGGACAGACCAGGTCCAGTGGCTCCAAAAGGGGCCCAACACCAGCAGAGCTGAGCCATGGGCAATGCTGCGTGCACTATGGGAGAGCAGATGGAGGAAAAGGAAAACCGCTGCACAACAGCAGCTGGGAGAGTGCAGTGAGGGATGTGAGAAAAGAAGCCCTGCAGGCACTAAGAGCAGTGCAGGTGTGCAGGAGGTGCTTCAGGCATGGAGTATAGGTTCCCTGTGGCCCAGAACAGGACCGTGCTGGAGGAGGCTGTCCCCTGAAGCCCATGGGCACTGCCCAGAACAGATTCCCAAGGTGCAGCAGTAGATGAAATCTGGAGAAGCCCTTTCTCGTTTCATTTTCTCCCCCTCTTCCACTGACAAGGCACAGACAGAGCTCGGTGGTGAAGGTCAGCTGCCCTCTGTTGTGAAACTACCTCAAGTTGATGTAGCATTTTGCTGTTGTACTCATAATTAAGAATTAAATACATGATTCCTCACCAATCTCTCTTCCTCACCAAAATAAGCTGGGCGAGGCCTTGAATCTGGGCTACATGCTGATATCAGAGTGGGGTCAGAGAGTCATGATCACCTGCAGCAGGTGACACAACACAAGCATTTCTTAGGCCGCAAGAAACTGAAAAACTCGAAGAGGTCTTTGGTCTTTAACAGAAAACTTAGATACAAAAGCTTCTCTTCTTCACAGAATATGATATCATACATGATATGATGCAATATGAGGGCTGCTTCAAAAGTAATGCCTCCTATTTTATTATGTTGGCCCATGACATCAGACAGATGTTGATGGTACGGCAGTAGAGGCTAAAGCTTCCTGCCAGGATTCCTGTCTGGAATCCATTAGATTTTGCTGCCATGTGACACACGGTAGCAGGGGGCAGTCTGATAGAATGGTACCTGACATGCAATTGTAGATGAAGCAAAGGTGTGGAGGCTTTCCTCCACGCAGAATAAATGGTACCCACTGGCATTCATCAATGCTTGCTGACCATTAATGGAGATCAAATAGTGGGTGTGAGCACAGTGAGGTGGTGGGTGGCACATTTCAGAAGCGGTGACAGCGAAGTGAAGGGCAAGCAATGTTCCAGATGCACATGCAGGCAAAAATAAACAGCTAGTGGTGGTGGCTATGTTTGTAAACAGTGTTTTGTAGCTGAGAATTTAATCTACCAAATAGTTTTCATTCTGCTTTTTGTAGCATAACTTACAGAGAATTAAATAGAAGACATCATTTTAAGAACAACCTGTGTATAATGACAGAACGGTCTTTTCTGATTATGACTGTAAAATCAAGACTCACTATTTACTAATGGCAACTTAGAAATATGAAGCATTGAGTAACAGACCAAAATGCAAGGTGCAGTGATTGGTCCATTAAACAACAATCCATTAAACACTTCATCATAAAAAAATCCACCAAAAAACTCTCTTTTTTAGTTTGTCACTAAGATTCACACATGGCTTAAAGCAGCAAAAATGGTCTGTTTGGATTTCATGCAATCAAATTTTGCTACATTATTTTTGCTAATAAACTATTAAAAGCTCGTGGTGTGGTGTGAACTCTTCTTACAAAGAATGTTGGACAGGCTGCTACAAACGGAGATAGTACAAGAGCTTTATAAGTGTTTCTACATATACTGAAGATCAAATCAAACTACTAACCCAAAGTTTCATTCAAAACCAGAATATTAATATAAATACAGAGGGATAACCCTCTCAGGAAGGAAGAAAAAGTTTTGGCTAACATAAGCATTTTGAAAGTGAGTATTAAATTCTTTTTTACTTTAATCATGTCACTGTGCTATTGAATTATGGCACATACAGACTACTTTAAAATGTGTCAAGCAGTATGAGAAATATAGTACTAGATCTAGATTATTCTACAGATGGCTGGAGCACCAAACTCAGACTGGTTATAAAGGTTTCCGTGAATATAAAACCAAGATATTTTTCACATCTTTCTCTTAAAGCAAGCCTGTTTAACTCAGAAACAATAATATTTCTTCCTTTCCGGGCAACGCTGCAAGACACAAATCTGAAAAAAATAAAGCAAGGAACAAAACCAGATATTATATGGTGTAATTTCTTCATTCACACAGATGTCAGATTAATATTTAAACAATCATGACTGTTTTTCAGATTTTTACCTTTTTAACATAAGTTTTTAAAAGGTGTTACAGGTCAGTCTGTGGATGTTATTTTTTCTTTAAGAAGGATTTTATAAATGGATTATTAAACCTGTGTTTAAGATAATATGTCACTAGAAAACACTGAAAGCTTATGTCTTGGTTAAAGACTTGTCTACATTGATTTTAATATAGTTTAAAGGTAAAATATATGGCCCAGTGTTTGACAGTTAAGACTTGTAATCTACAAAGTTATGAAACATTGAAAAAGACATGTTTTCATAGTCTTCTTATCTATCCTTTCAAAATGGGAAAAATGCTAAGAGTGTATTTGCTGACGATCAAATGTTTTGAAAGTGAAAGAAAAATATAAAAACAAGGGAAATGGTGTAAAGTATTTGTCCCTGAAATACGAATTTCCATATCAAATATGGAAAAAGAATTAACATAACTTTTCTCCTCCTTTTCTTTAAGAGGTGTTTTTTAATATAAACACATCTTCTTAACATGGGACGCTATTTTACAGAGAAAACTATGGTGTCAGTTAATACTGAAATTGTTTTTAATACTGACTGAATATTAAGTCTAAAAAAGCTGTATTTCTTTTTAAGGCATAAATAAGGTAGTAGAGGGAAAAAGGAACAATAATTCTATGCAGGTATGACAGGCAAAAAGAAAACTAATTTCAGTTCTGAAATAATGACATGTACAATCTTATAAGGACAGTTTTTACACACAGTAGGAGGTTTAGCTTAAATGAATAAAATAATATGGTGGTGAAGAGAGTACTACCAGAGAATAGCTTCCTCCCCACTGGCTAAATGGCAAGCATCAAGTCCAGCTTTTATTTATGCAGCAGAAAAGATTTTCCAACAATGTCAAGGAAAATCCTGCTATCTCAATCCCACTGTAAGTCTTCCATTACTCTGGGTTGTTACAGTTATTCAAAGTATGTGTAAATATGCACAGTAAATTGCTTTGTCTTTCACCTTTCTGATTCATGGACTCTTTTCTCTAAAGCAACTGTCTAGTTTTTTTGCACTTTTTTCCTAAGAAAAGTGAGAAAGTATGGGAGACTGAACTAGTTCATGTTCACTTCAGGCATACATTAAGAGGCAAAATGGATACTGAAAAGCTTAATTCTTCCTCCTCGCTTACTACAACACACTAAAAAGTCATTTTCAAGTTAAGCCATCCCTTATTTTGTCAGTCAGGTATCAACAGCTTATCATCTACAAGCAGCTATACTTTATCACACAGGTCGCACACAGAAAATTCAGATCAACTACAGTACTGCAGTCAAAACTCTGATATGTTATCTGCTGGAGAAGAGAAGGCAAGAGAGAAAAACTGCTCCATGATTTATTAGATCATCTATATCCTCAAATACTTCAAAAAGGAAGCATATCGCATATGGCACTTGCATCTCTTCCTGTTGTGTACCTTCATATCCCTCTGCTGGTATACAACATCACAGCTACAACAGACCAGATTCTTTACAATTACAGTGTCTTCCTGAGTCACAGTGCTGAGACTGCAAAGCCTTGACAAATTCATACCACCTCTCTTTGCTTCTCTGCCAGTGAAGTTACATGTATCAGGACTCTACACAAACATCAGATCATGCGGCTTGCCCTTCACCTGCATGCAAAATTTATCCTGAAAGGGGATAACTTATCTTTTCCTTTGAGCAATTGTCTAGAGATTATATGGTCTGACAAACCAGACATATATTGCTTAACCTGGCCAAGTATTTTGGCTGAAATCTAATGTGACAGCATCCTTCAGAACAGCATATTAAGAGCAACTCTATTGTCCTACTTGTGAATAAAAAAATTAACAGTAAAAGTCAAAGGGAGATCCTATGAGTTTTCAAGAAAGGGTAAAGTGAATGCTGAACACGGAAGAATTCTATAGCCCTGTGCAGAGGAATGAATTAGCTAAATTGTTCTTCACTAGTTTTAATGAAAACAAATAGTTTAATATGCTTGGAATCATTATTTTAAAAGGATTAACGCACCACTGCACAGGGAAATCACTTCTATTTGGACTGGTTTGTTTATCTTACAAAAAAGCAGATAAACCAGCTAGAAACCTGGCTGACAAGCAAAGGCAGGATGGGATCACTGGGTCTTTAAGAAAAATGTAGTTCCAACAGTTAAAATTACCAGATGATAATCCAGCTGTCAAACTGATGACTGCTGTACTTAAGTTTTGGGGGCACTGGTTTTGCTAAAGCTGAAGTCTACAGAGATACTAAAATATAAAAGGAAGGAACACCACCCAATACTTTAAGATGATACGCCCGATACTTTAAGATGAAGCAACAACTGAACAAGTAGCATCTCTGAATCAGTAAGAACTTAAGTAAAAATACAAAGTGTTGTATGTTTCGATGTTTCTCCAGGAATTGTTCAGATTTTCCATCCTGACCTTTTGAAATGCAAAGGAAACAAATCAGAGTGCAAGACAGGCAAGTCATTCAACAACTGCTATATTTGGTACAGGAATTAATGAAACTTTAGGATCCTGGATAACCAGAACAAACTTGCTCACCTTTTTTTCCTGGGGATTAGAATTTATTCTAATCTGAACATCTGAAATCTACCTTTCAATGGTTCTACATGCAAGAAAAGAGACTTTATCTTAAAACATCCCACCATATGAACAAAGCATGTAGGTCACTTCAAAAGTAACGCCTCCTATTTATTTCCATGAAAAAGACAACAGATACAAAGAGCACAGTAAGTACCGTTTGATAAAGTAAATCCTCAGCTGTAAAGCACTGCTGATCAACATAATCACCACCAATAGCTATGCATTTTTGCCAGTGATGAGCAAAAGCCTCCATGCCACACTAGTAAAAATCTGCATGGCCATCCAAAACGTGGCTTGTCCTTCATGCTGCTGTTGCCACTGCTGAAAATGTAACTTCCACTGCCTCACTGTGCTCACACACACTGTTTGATCTCCATAAACACTCAGTAAGTGTTGATGAATGTCAACAGTGCCATCCTTTCTGGATGGAGGTATACAGTTCCACACATTTCCTTCATCTGCGCTTCCATGTCAGTGCCATTCTGTCAGACTGCGCCTCTGTTACCATCTGCCACATGGCAATGAAATGTAATGGAATACTAGCAGGAAGGCTCAGCCTCTACTGCCATACAACCACATCTGTCTCTAATGACACGGGCCAACATAATAAAATAGGAAACATTACTTTCAGAGCACCCCTTGCTAATTTAAATGCACAGAGAGATGTACTAGCATGAACATCATGCAGTGGAAAAAAATGCTCCTCTGCCTGGCACTCATGGGATCTCATCTGAGAAAGTGGGCCCAGTTCTGCACACTCATAGCACTAGGCATGTTTACAGACTGGAGGGAATTCAACATCACCTGCACAACATGAAAGAAATAATAGAAGAAATTGATTTATTTAGTTTTAAACAGAGGGCAAAGAGCGGAGGATATAATTGCAGTTCTACTTGTGTCAGTATTAGCACTAAATTTTACCCTACAACATGCAGATTTTAGTTTTATCTTGTTAAAGATTATGGATCTTATCTCCTTATAGAGCTTACCTCATGCAAAGAGTGATTCTAGGTAATAAAGAAGCACTATCCCTTAGCTGAAGACTTGGTGAGGACTAAAATTTCAATCCATCCATGAGGACTGAGTTTTTCTGAGTATTTTTTTTTCAGTGACTGGATCCAAAGATCTACAATCTCTAGAAAATGGTAATCACATATTTTAGATTTCCACTGTTTTTCATTGATAGAAGACACGGAATTGGATGCACAGGTTATTTTAGAAGATAGTGGTTGACCAGTAGCATCAGTATCCAACAAGATTATCCATGTGACTTGACAGAACGACAGTGAAATACACAAAAGACAAGGTTGTTGAATTAACTGACAATCTAGAGATCCAAAGACTTCTACCACAAGCAGCTGGAATTCTGATTTTAAACAGTGCAAAAACTACTTAAAAGAGCACAAAACATCCATAAATAGTAAGACAGGACTGAATAGAAAAAGAGTAAAGAGCTGCTGGAGAAAAAAGACTGCTGCTATTAGTCAGTTATGCCTCTAGGCACCATTCACAGCATCACCTCGCCTTTGGACTCATGTTGTAGGATCAAAATGCAAAAGTCACATAAACAGAATGGGCTAGATTCCCTTCAACTGATAAAAATTGTGTAAAATAGAGTTGGTAGGTTCACTTTACATAGCAGTTGAACAGTCTATTCTCTCAGAATAAATTCAGTACAGAAGTAAAAAAAACTCTGTAAATAACATTAGTTCCCTATATTCTATATAATGTGAGGGAATTGCAATCACATAGTCAAAATAATGAGTTTTCTGTGAAATCATGACTGGATGCCATGCCATTAGACTTTATTTTTCAGATACTGACTGACTACAAATTCTTTACAGATGAATTAAAGACACTACTTGCAAACAAGTATTTGGTGACACGCAGAGACTGAAACAAAACAAGGAGCTGGAAAGGTGAAGGTCAGTAAGAAAATTAATCTATAAATAACCTTGCTGAAAGCTCTTACCCAAAAGCTCACTGAAAAATCATTCAGCATTCTGAAGCCATATCAGAAGGAGTCTCACAGACCATTGTTCTGATGGTAATCATAAACATTATTAGAAAGAACTGCATTTTCTACACTTCTGCTAAATGGCAGCATGGAATCATCTTCTCAGCGTTTGTACTTTCCCGTATAATTCTACTGCATTTTACAAGCAATATGTTTGCACAAAACAAGAAAATTAAATACTGACAGAGATGCATATTCAAAACTCACAGAACGAAAAATAAAATTATGCTTAAACTGCAATTAACATTATGATCATTCATATCACCTAAGGAAATTAATGAAAGACAATTTACACTGATTGCTTCATAAAATCCCAGAATCCTGAATTTTCTGAGTGCTTCTTGGTTGCTAACTACAAACAGCTCTTAAACTTTCCAGCTGACTGACTGCAGTTGACAATACAATATACAGCAGTAATTCTGGAACAAAATATTGCTTTGCCATAAACCCTCTCAATTCTTTACTGACCACAGTGGTTTAAACATGCCACAGTCTCACAGATGATAAAATGCATGGGGGTCAGCCATGACTGGGGATTACAAAGAAAGCTATTTGTTAACACATATCTATCCAAACGTCAATACAGACCTTGAAAAAGAAAGACATCAGGATCAAGAAAGTGCAGCAACGGCTGCTGATCAGCCCTGCTGTCACTCTATCATCTAGGAGACAAGTAGAAAAGACAGTCTGTCCACAAACCCCGTAATTCTCAAGCTGGTGGTATCTGAGTTTCAGTAATGGTCTGTCCCAGTGTTTCTGAATTATTACACTGGCAGCTGTAAGCCAAAACCCACAGCAAAAAAAAAAAAAAAAAAAAATTGCTACCTGCCAGGGACCTGCATCCATGACATAAGGAAGAGAATATCAGCTATCATAAAGCTAAATATCCCAAATTCTCTGCTGGTTTTTCAAGCTGGGTCATACAAGACTGCAACTAGAAAATTAGAGAATATCAAACAAACCTTTGTGTCCCTTAGGAATTTGTTGAATTTGTTTGATCAGAGTATGGATAGCGTTCTCCTTGATCCTCCTGGTTAGAGACTGGGATCTGAGCAGGAGGACAAAGGACTGGTTCGACAAATGCTGTGTGGATGGTGGCATACCCAGGGTTTTGGATTCCATGGGACACACCTCTGATAAAACAAGAATTTTGATTTCAGATGGGACACAACTCATCAGGAAGAGAAAGAATATAATAAGCAGCAAGCTGCCTGGGCTCATTATCAGAGCTTTAAACTAGATTTGATAGCAGAAGGAGGTGTACCACTGTGACAGAGGAATGCCAGTGAACACTGTCACTTTAGGAAGCAGAGGGGAAAAGCCTTGGATTTGTCAAAGAAAATTTTGGGAGGGCTCCTCCCAGAAGGTAAAGCAATGGGTAGACCAGCTGAATGCCATTAAATACCATGTATTATCAAATGCTCTGCAGCTCCACTGCTGTAAGCAAGGACACCTTTGTTTAGACCAGGTTGCTCAAATTTCCACCCAATTTCCACCCATCCACACAACCACAGCTTGCCTGGGCAATCTCTTCCATTGGTTCACTACCTTCTGAGAAAAGAATTCCCTCTTAACTTGTAATCTAAATTTCTCTTTATAATCTTGAAAATTGCCCCAATTCTGTCACTGCAATCTCTGATGAAGAGTCCATCTCTGGTCCCCTTTACATGCTGAGAGGCTTTAATGAGGTCTTCTGAGAACCTTCCCATCTCCAGCCAATTCCCTCAACCCTTCTTCACAGGAGAAGTGCTCCAGCTCCCTGATCATCTTCATGGTCCTCCTCCAGACCCACTCCAATAACTCTGCATCCTTCTTGTTTCAGGGGGTCCAGGCTGGGACACAGTACTCTAGGTAGTGTGTCACAAGGACAGAACTGACAAGGGAGAAATACCTCCCTTGATCTGTTGTTCATTTTCCTTCTGGTACAGCCCAGGACACAGCTGGCCTTTCAGGCTGCAAGAAGATATTGACAGCTCATACTCAGGTTTTTTGGCCACCAAAATCCCAAGCCGTTCTCTACATGGCAACTCTCCATCCATCCATCTATCCATCCATCCATCCACGTGGGAATGCTGCAACCCAAATGCAACATATTGCACTTGGCCTTTTTGAATCTCATTAGGTTCTCATGAGCCTACTTCTCCAGATAGTCCTGGTCCCTTTGTATGGCATCCCTTCCTTCTATTGTGTCAACTGCACCACTCAGCCTGGTGCTGTCTGTAGACTTCCTGGGGTGCACTCAACCCCACTGTTTGTGTTATTTAAATAGTACTGGTCCAAATAGAGGAGAAGCAGCTTGACAACTGGGATATTTTTATTTATTTCTGAGTCCCAGGTATGATACTTCTTACTTAATAGGAGACCAGAATTTCTACACTACCAGGATTCTCATTCCAAAAGAAAATGTATGAATCACAAATTAATGTTTTCTTCTGAAAAGCCTGAGCATTTGTACAATATAAGAATATTTCTATTGAAGAATTAGAATTCTGAAATCTCATTGTAAAATACTAATTCATTTTTCAATTAATTTACAGATAATTTAAATAAACCCAGATGTACCTTTTGAAAGACAATATCTTTACCCAGAATATTAAATCTTACACAGCCACAGAAGTACTGACACTCAATTCAATACTGTACCATCTTGCTAGAGAGAAAATACCAAGTAGCTTTTTTGTAGCCCCTATTAAAGATGTATGAGGCATTTTTTATTTTAGAAAAATTAATTTTGTAATCCATAACCCTTAAATGTCATGCACACTAAAACCAATGCACATTCTAAACAAAACAAGTCAGAAACAAGCAGCATATATTAATAACAATTAGGTTATTAGCATGGAATCAGAATGCTAGTCTTAACACAAGTAGATCACGTCTGTACAACTAGATGACTGACAATATGAATTTTCTCAACATGCAAACCACTTGTCCCAAGCTACTTTTATGGCAACACTGATGTACACATTTTATGAAGACATGAGAATGGCAATAAGTGGCATTATTTCAGTTGCCTGCATTTGTTTTTACCTAAGAAGAAGTGACAGAAGCCAAAACTAAATAAATAAAATTGGAAAAGATGATTGAGGAAATTTAGGACACAAAATGCAATTTCCTGTGTTATGAAGGATTTCACAAGACTTTAGAGAACTAGAGTATCCCCCAGGAATCTCTAATGTTGCCATGGAATTCAGAGATACAGTCTTAGTGAAGGAAGCTATACCACAAAATCAAAGGATCTGGAAAACATAGGCATACTTAATCCTAGACTTCTCTCCTAACATAAGGAGACTGCAAAGCCAAATCAAATTCCCCTTAAGAAATTTCTCACCTAACTTGGAAGTATCTAGACACTCTAAAAACTTTGCTGGTTTTCAGAAATTATCAGCTCTTTTTCTTCCTTTTTGTTTTTCCCCACTCTAAATGTGTTTCAGAAAGAATCCATGCATGCAGATCTCTATTACCTGTAAAACAAACCTGGTGGAAATACTAACTCGTCATGATAACCTTGGTTTAGAATTGAAGTAATAGATTCAACTAGCACAGTTTACACCTACTGCAAAACCTGGCTAATTCAAAGCAAATCTTACAGCAGATGAAACACCAGTAATTATGGAACAAAGGTATGGAACAAGAGAGTGGAAATTAATGCATTTTAAAGATTCCTTCAAAATAGTATTAGCTTTCCAGATTCCAGTGTTCCCACTTCACTTCCATTCAGACGGAGATAAAAGATGAAGGTCTGTGGCAGAAGAAAATATCCACAGTAGATGGTGTGCCTCTAATTTGAATAAAATAAGTAAAATTAACTTGCAGATCATTATATACTGAAATCAAAACTCTTTAGAAAAATTTATTTTCCAACTTTCTTCCTTATGTGCATTTCTATCAAACTCTTCCTAGACTGACAAGATTTCTTGAGCCTCATGTGCACTTATCTACATAGTAGCCGTCAGTGGGCTTCTTTTCACAAGGTTGTCCCATCTTTCCTTAAATTCACATAAAACTTTTGCATTCATATTGTCTGGCAAATCTTTGCAAAGCACTATTACATACTATATGAACGTATCAACATTTCAGTTCTGATGGAAAGAATACATACTGACAGATCAGCTTCCTTAAAAAACTTTGTATAACTCAATGATGGTTGTATTCCTGTCTATGACCTCCCTCCACTAATGAATTGTCATCGTTGTACTACTGTCAAATTGAAAAGAACATAGTAAGTTTCTTTTTAATGATTATACTACTTTTTATCCACTCCACCTTGGAAAGCCATGTTTATAATGCAGTAATAAGGGATTTACTTGACCTAATAAATCATCACCTTTGCATTCTTACTTCCAAAGATGAAACTCTTCTTTAATAAAAAGGTGTTGTCTCTACTGTGATTTCAGAACACTGAATCAAACACAACTATGCAACACAGTAATTGATACAAATCATTTCTTCAGAGTATGAACATACTATCATATTGTTTTGCAAGTGTAAGAAAGAATGAAAACAATTCATTTTTCTACCAAGTAATGAACAATAATGAATCAATTATTAACTGTTAATAGATGTATTACTAATTATTTATAGTAGAAATAATACATTTAAATAGCACCAGGACTAACTTCTGAAAATCACCGCCAGAGTGCAAAAATGATGTAATCTTTTTTTCTCTTTTCTGCAAAATGCCTTCTCCTTTTCTGTACAATAAAACGTTTATCCCCCCTTGTCCCAAACCCCTGTACAAGGTTATCACTTCAATGCATGTTTCATCTCTTATTTCATAAAAATGTGGTGTGATGCTCCACTGTAGAAACCTCCCAGAAACCTGCCCCAGAAATAGGTCCTACCTAAAAATGTCTTTATACACTTCAAAGGTCTGCATGACTTTAGGTGACATCGTATTAGATTAACCTAAAAGCAGTTCCAATCCAGTCAAAATCTGGTAATGACTCACAATGCAATAGCTGTGAATTGTAAGAGAGTATGTTAAACAAACAGTTAACTTCTATGTACGTGCCACTGGTTAGGTCTGGACAATTCAAAGTTGTTCAGCTGACTAATTAATTAATATTATTCATTATAATTCAGCATAAAATTGATAATAAAAGTAAACTTCTGTAGTGCATGAAGACGCTGAATTGTTTGGTAAAAGGTAGATATTACATTCACATAATTGCACAGTTTTGTCTAATTGTTACACAGAGTAGAAAGTACTGTCACCTCGCCACCCCAGAACTGATCATGCTATGAACTGGTTTTCTTTCCTCTATGAAAATTAGAGAAATTGTTTCTACATCAAAGCAACTTCTCCTCTGAATTCAAAGAGGATATCCATACTTATTCAAAATAAAGTTTACAGCACTTAGAACCTTAACATCCTACAAATTACCTCACCCTCTTTAACCCGATAAAGGAAAAAATACTGATTTTTTTTTCTCTATTAAAAAAGGATCTGAGTACCTGAGATTTTATCTAAAAACAGATAAGTGGCACTTTTAAATTTCTCAATTTTAGTTGAAGTTTACAGTAAGCTATAACAAAGAATAATTTTTACTCAACCAAGTGTGTTAACTGTTTAAATACAGATTTAGTTACAGATTTCGTTAGGTTTTATCTTTTTCTCTATCACAAGCAATATTATCTGTAGTATTAAAGTTACGTAAAAATACCCATTTAATTAGAAAACATTTTCATGGACTTTAACAGGATTCTGTGATTTCAGTCTGCAATTTTATTAGCATCACTCCAACTGACATCACTCCAACTAACAACAAACCTTTTCAATAAAAGAATATATCTGACATATGTCTAATGCTTTTTTATCTTAATAAATAATAATCAAGAGCACTTTTTGCCTGGTATGAAAAAAAACCACAACAAAGAGATGAATGACAGGAACACTATACAAACATAATGTGCTCTTATGAGAGCCTTTATTAATCTTGAGTGATAAAATAACATTCAGTACTTAAGTCCAGTGTTGCGCATGGAAGCATACTGTGTATGGCAAGAGTGAGAAAAGATGAAAAAGAAACTAAAGTCTACAAGATATTCACTACATACAGGGAAACACTTGAAGACACTGAAACTGATTTTCCCTCCCTGAGCAACTGCCAGAGCATTTTCAGAAACAGTATCTATACTTACATGCTTGTTTATGTTAGCAGTAACATTTCCCTAAATTTACCCTAGCTCATGCTTGTTAGGCTTACAAAATTCAGCACAGCTGAATTTAGAACTGTTCCAGCTGAAGATCTTGCCACATCTCAGCTGTCTGTGTCACAGTCCTAAAGACAGATTGCAGAGACCATCTCTCTAACTTAATTTTCCCTTGAATGTCTTTCTCCTCATTGCCTGCTTTGTGCGTTTTTGTTGTTTTTGTTTGTTTGTTTCTTTCATTTTCTCTCTGCAGTGACGAAGAAAGAAACCTGCTGACTCCACATACTGCTTTAGTCCTCATGTGCAGGAGTATTTTACTACTTGGCAACTCAGCACACTTACTGGCACTTGTGCTAGAATGAACAGCTCAACATTTGGATGCTTTATGATTTCATAGTGAGCCTGCAGAGCTCATGCATAATACATTTGTTCAGAGATTCATCCACATAAAAGGAACTGAACAAACAGCAATCTCTGTTGATGACATGGACATCACCTTAGTTGCAAAATGTAGTTCTTCTCTCAAAAGTGAAGTAATTTTACCACAGCATCGAGTATCTGTTCAGAATTCTACTGCTTCAAATGTTTTGAAAGTGCAACACTCATAATCCTTACAAATCTCATGCCCAAAGAGCTGAGAACTACTATATTTACCCTTCCGTGTCCTCAAGCAGAAAGTGTATCTGGAAAAAAAAAGGGAATACATATCCTAAGAAGCACTGAACACTCCATCACCACATCTCTGGTGAGTGAGCAGTCGCACCAAACTTTGCATTCTGTGTACACGCGCAAATGTACAGTAGAGTAACAGACAAAAAAAAACCAACATCAAAAAACAGGGAGAAATCAAACACAGTCAACGATTTAGTGCCTGCAGATGATTTATATCAGCCCTTCACATTATTTCACACTGAAGTTACTTAAAGAACATAAATACACCAGCAGTTTAGACACCAAGAAGACATAATGCTGTTAGGCTAAAATAACACTGAACTAAAACAAATGAACGCTAATTAGCCAAATATTCAGCTCAGATTCAAACAAAGGTCCTAAATATTATGACAGTGAAGCCTGGAAGACACTTCTAATCAAAGTAATGGAGCCAAAATCATAATCAATTTCATAATGAAGATCCCAGGAGTTATGAAGGAACTGTATGACTCAGTGGTGTAACAAAAATAAATTAATTAGTACCCTAAGAAATCACTTACTTCTAGATCCTTAATTGTCATCTGAAAAACAATGCACCCAAAATTAGAATCCACTTTCGAGCATGTTATCACTGGATATATTAACAGAGCAAGCTTCAGAAGAAACCCCTAGTTTCTTCAAAATAGGCCATAAATCTATTATACATTGGCAGTTGAGGCCAACTTATACCAAAAACCTCCCATGAGTCTTCTAATGGTGACAATCAAGGCTTAAGAAGCAAATGGGTGTCCTATGTATCTTGTTCTCTGCCTATTATTGACAGTGCTGTTGATAATATGTCCCAGCACTTCAGAAAACTTGCACTTGTAAATCCAGTTTATCATTAACAGCAATATATTCCTTAACTTTGTCAAACCTACAAAATCATAGAAGTAGATTTGAACTACTATGAATAGTGCATCATAATAAGACTCTATCTGTTAACTTTGCATTCGTATGTTTGGTAGTTTGTAAGATAGAAATTAACTCTGTCTAGACACTCAGTTTAGTGCAATATCCCCTGGATTACTGGGTAGATGTCTTCCAGATCTCATTTTCCATCAAACATCCTAAACCATGTTAGACACAGTGATGTCAGTAATAGCTTTAGGGAATATTCTATATTGTCACTGTGAAACAGACACAGCAGGTTACTCCAGTGAATTACCTCTTTCATTAAAGTTTTTATGAAGTGGAATATCTTCAGATGATTCACTCCCTACAAATTTGTACCGTTTTGTAAAATATCTGAAATTCATGTTTGTTGCTCCAAACCTTACTTTTTCAGTCTTTTGGACACAAAGGAAAGAAGCCTTCAAAATTCCAAGGAGTTTGATTTTATTTCTGTACTTGAACAAAGTTCCAAAAGGGCCAATCTGTTTGTATATGAGTACAGGGAGAATATTTAATTCTGCTGCCATCATAGGACTGATTTCCATACAACAGGAAAAATCTCCTCAGTCAATGCAGGGTTCATATCTGTTTCCGTAATATCTCATCTCTTACCACATACTGCTTGTTTATCAAAGTTAAAAAAAAAAAAAAAAGCTTTTTTAATTTAAATTTTTCTTTAAATGCAGCCTTCTGATGTTTGCTTCAGATAAACAACAGAAACAAATTTCAGTTTACTTCTTGTGTCTTCATTCTGAAAACAGACATCCAAAGAACATTTAAACTGTATTGCCTAATTCAGGAGACTTTGTAGAAGAAATATCCTTTCACACTTGAGTGACTGCATATAACTAAACAATCTGCACTTGACTGAAAACAAGCTTGATTCTTTTTAACAAAAATTTGCTTAAACAGTAAGAGAAGTTTGCAACTCCTCAAAATTTTCTTCACAAACTGAGGACTTGTCTGCAGCACATTCTGATTTCTAGTAAGCAAATTCCCAAAAAAAAACCCCAACATGACATACTGAAATTTCTTCTTCAGCTTAAAAGAAAGAAGAGCTATACAACAAACCATATGACAAAGCTTGCTTCTAATTTTTTGTTGGATTAATATTTGCACGAAGAGGAAAGTGAACACTAAGAAAAATGAAATAAAAGGTATAATGCAAATTTAAGCTAAGCAGTTCACAGAAAAGACAACTTAGGTTCAAGCCTTACCAAATTATTTTTAACAGCAAAGTATGCTTTCAGAAATATTTTGATAGAAGCAGTGTTCTTCAGGTCGAGACAAGCTAACACAAGATGGAATCATTAAAAGCAGTCCCTAGATTATATACAATTTATGAGGACGTTTATACTGAGAACAAGAAAGGCAAAAAAGCAGTTTGTGAAAATGTACACTGTAGATCTGATACAAAAAGTAATAGCTGTACCAGCACGTCACAAGAACACAGAACTCCAAAAAAGTCTCTTTGCATTCTGAAATGGTAAGAACTGAGTACTGTGAACTGTTTGCAGTTGTTGGCTAATGTTTTACAACACAGTAATTTATTTTTTACTTTTATCTAGTTGACTTTTCAATACTACTATTCATTCTAAATCCAAATCTACTGTACTGTTAATCAGCTGATACGGGTGTTTATACACACACCTCAACTGCAACTCATGGACAAAGAATTACATTGTATTAGAAAATACACTGTATTTTCTCAGGACTAAAGGCTAAGGGACTTGCACAGAGACACACAAAAAGCATGACCCAGGAGAGGAAGTGGGCCTCTGCTCTCTGGCTTCCTGCCATTTCTTCCTTCTTCTAGGTTATCTTTCCTTCTTTCAAGATAAATCTGCTTTATAACTTTGCAGCATTCACTTTTCAAAACACCCACTTTGGGATCTGACATTTCCAAACAGAAATATCAGTCTTAAACAGATGGACGGAGAAAAGAGAGATAATCTCAGGAGAGTGGCAATCCAATTGTTTTTTATTTGTTAACTGCTGATGCTCTTTGGGATATACCATTTAATTTACGTTACACAAAGACAACAGTTGTGCTCGAGGTAATCATAGTGAAAAATCAGTCAAGGATATGCACAAGGATCTTGCTTATATTGTAAGTAGATCTCCTCAAGCTTTACTGCATACTCAGACACAGCACAAACTGCCTTTCTCTAGTATCCTTAGTAATTAAAATACATATAGTTAATTCATATTAAGTTCTAAACATGAAATAGTAAATAATAATAATAAAAAAAAAGCTATTTTGAACAAGGAGCTTCTGGAGCACCAGAACAAATAATCAGGAATAAAAGTGTAAGCAAGAAAAATATTGGATTTCAACTACTGAGCATGGGCAAAACGTTCTTGGTGGCACATCTTAAGACAAACTATTTCTAACATCTGCCAAAGAACTAATACTCACCTGGAGTACTGTGTCCAGTTCTAGGCTCCCTGGTACAAAAAAGACATGGATCTCCTCGAAAATGTTCAGCGGGGGGCTACAAAGATGATAAGGGTGTGGAACACCTCTATTATGAGGAAAGGCTGAGAGACCGGCGTCTGTTCAGCCTTGAAAACAGAAGACTCAGAGGGGGCCTGATCCACGTCTACAAATACCTCAAGAGCGGGAGGCAAAGGGATGAGGCTTGATTCTTCTCTGCAGTGTGTGGCAATAGCACAAGGGGAAATGGCCACAAACTGAAGCATACGAAGTTCCACACAAATGTGCGTGGGAACTTCTTCACAGTGCAGTGACGGAGCACTGGCACAGGCTGCACACAGAGGTGGTGGAGTCTCCTTCTCTGGAGACATTCCAGACCCGCCTGGATGCCTCCCTGTGCAACCTGGGTGAGGGAGCTGCTCTGGCAGGGGGGTTGGGCTAGATGATCTCCAAGGGTCCCTCTTCCAACCCCGGCAATTCTGTGGTTCTGCAAAATGACAAAGAGGCTAAGAATTATGCATTTCCTCATACAATTCTTCACCTTTTCAAAAAATTCCTGAATGAATTGCAAAGTGCTTTCATGGAATTGCAGAATGGCTTGGGTTGGAAGGGATCTTGAAGACCATTGATCTCCAACCCCCTGACACAGGCAGGATTGACAAGCACTAGACCAGACTGCTCAGGGCCCCGTTCAACCTGGCCTCGAACACCACCAGGGATGGGGCACCCACAACTTCTCTGGCAGACTCATCATCCTCTCAAGTAAAGAATTTCTGCTTAACTATTTACCTAAATCTCCTTTCTCTAATTACAAAGCCACTCCCCTTGTCCTATCACTATCTGCTCATTTAAGAGTGGGTCTCCTATTTATAAGCTCCCTTCAAGTACTGGAAGGCTGCAGTGTCTCCCTGGAACCTTCTCTTCTGCAAGCTAAATAACCTCAGCTCCCTCAAACTTTCTTCACAGGAGCTACAGCCTTGTGATCATCCTTGTGACCCTCCTCTGGACCTGCTACAACAGCTCTGCATTGTTCTTGTGCTGGGGGCCCCATGTCTAGATGGGTGTACTCCAGATGGGGCCTCAGGATGGCAGACCAGTTGGGAGCTAATCCCCTCCCTTTCCCTGCTGGCCACCCCTCCTTTGATGCAGCCCAGGATACCACTGGCCTTCTAGGCTGCAAACGTACACTGCTGGATCTTGTCCTGCTTTTCCTCCACCAGGACCCTATAGGCAATCTTTGCAGGGCTGCCTTCAAGGAGTTCTTCTCCCTGTCTGAACACGTGCCTGCGATTGTCCTCACCGAAGCGCAACACCTTGGGCTTGGCTTTGCTGAACCTCAGGTTTTCATACTCCCACTTCTTGAGCCTGTCCAGATCCCTCTGGATGGCATTCTTTCCTTCTGTTCTATCAACGGCAACACTCAGCTTGGTGTCATCAGCAAGTCTGCTGAGGGTGCATTCAAACACACTGCTTATGTCACTGATGAAGACAGACATTAAAGAGCACCAGTTCCAAGACTGTTTATACTATTTAAAGTTCCTTCTAACAAAACGAAATTCCAAAACCTGAGTATCTTGTGGGTACCATGATTGTTTCAGCTTCAAGACCTAGTCTAGACTATACCAGAACAGTATTTTAACTGAATAGATGAAAAGGACATATCATCAGCTTCTACCTCCTTTATGTATTTATTTTTCTTCTCCGGGCTTAAAGGTTTTCAACTTTTAATACACCTTGCTAATACTGTTCCAGTATAGCAACATTCTGTTACAAAATGCTGAACTCGGTATTTCCTGCAGAAAAAACTAATTCTGAAAAAAGCTTAGCTAAAACCCTGCATGCTTTTCTGGCAGCTCTTCTACTTGCTTCTCTGGCCTTGGATACCGTCAAAGACTACGAAGGTCTTGCAGCACAAGTTTTCCAACAATCTGTCCAGATGGCTCTCGCAGAATCAAGACACTAACATCTTTGGTGCTTCCCAACCAAAGCCATGAAGACAATGGTGTTTGTAATCTCCAGGTATAACACAGCACCATCAGGACCTGCTGGGAGCCTTGTCTTCACTCACCAGCTGGTGGCCTGGTGGTCAGCCAGACCCAGAGGGCTACCAGCACTTCCAGATGGGTAGCCTGCCAAACATCTGCTACTTTGTCATGCAGGGCAAGATACAAAGTCATCCAGGTTATCACAGAGTCTGATCTGAACCTTGGCAAAAAAAACAAGATCCCAATCTGTACGCAATTTTCCCATACCTAGCATTAGACCTGAACAAGGCCTTGTTGTTATTATGATCCTCAGCCTTCTTGATAAAGACAAAAAGGAAAATAAAGACAACCAGCTTTTGTTGCAAAGGGCACAGCACAGTAGGTAGCTGTTCTGTCCGCTGGCGAGTGCTGTAAGTCTATAAAATGAATATTAAAGATGCTATAAAATCTTTTGTTGTTGTTTTTATTCCCCTATTGGGACTTGATGTCCTACTCTGCAATTCTGTGGGTTGAATCACAGCAGCAGTATTCCCAATGGGACCAATTTGCCAATTAAAATTTGGTTGTAAACACAAAATCTAAACTATTTTTACTTCCACCGCAGTTAATATGCTTTAGTACCAAAACTCTTTGCTTAACATGTCGTATCCAAAAATCTTGAGCCATACTGTCTGAAATATACAGTAGCCAAATTCACAGGGTAAAATCTAAGAATCAATGCATAAACAGCACTTCATAACACAGTACACTATGTCAAGTATTATATAAAACAGACTAGACAGACAGGAATAAAGCCACATGAACAACTAATCTGTTGCAATGTGAACAACATATAAACAGCTTTAAAAGAGCAGTCAAGTTATATTCTGAACACAGCCAGTAACCAGGAAAAATAAAGTGGTTCCTTAAGTAAGCCTCGAAATGAAGTAAAAGGACACTGTGCTGAAGCTGGTGAGGTGCTATCTTAAAACTCTGTCTCCCTCATTTCCTTTTCTTCTAAATGCATAAAATGGAAGAGAACATCCCTGTGTGCTGCCTAAATGACAGCTGATCATATAGTATTCATTTTCCTAAAAACATTCCTGAGTAAAGACTGTAAGAATGGACACTGATTTTCTTCTTTCTCTGAGGAAAAACAAAAAGGGATAAATTCAAGTGGTGAAGCACCATGCAAAGTCACGTTGACACAGCATGCTCTGAACTGCTGAATTTCTACACTCTTTATGCAGTATGATCAATGAGACAAAGGTACATGTGTTTATCCAAAAGCCCCCTCCCTGTCCAGCAGCCTAGGCACAGCCTGTGTTATAACACAATATTCACACACTAACAACCTAGAATGTAAAAGAAAAAACGGAACAAGAAAGCAAAAGCAAATAAAACAAACAAACAAACAACAGAAAAAAAACAAACAACCACAAACCACCAGCAGCAGTAGTCCATGAACTTGCTTCATTACCATTTCTTTTTTGGTTTGGCTTTTGGAGGTTTCAGATCGCAGGCCAATTGGAGAGAAGAATCTTTGACGAAGAAAAACAAATTCTAATTCCAAAATAACTCACTCTGTAAGATGGGCCTGAAAAACTTTTGCACCGTGCCCGTATTTTATGATTAGGAATAGCAAACTATTACGAACTGTAAAGTTTGGCCATTACAAACTAGACATTTTAACATTTATATCACAGGGATTTCGGTCCTTTGTCAGCTTACTTATTTGCCTCAAATGCAGCGATAAAAAGCAACTTATCTCAACCTTTTCTATCACAGTTTAGCCATTATCAAAATAATTTTGCCCATACACATAAAATGTCACTTTCTGGCACTCTTAATATTATGTTTGCTATCCTTCAGTAATACTGCTCACCAGAAATATGAGAGCTGCTCTGAAAGTAATGCCTCCTCTTTTATTCTGTTGCCCACAACATCAGAGGCAGATGTTGGTGGTACAGCAGTAAAGGCTGAAACTTCCTGACAATACTCCATTTCACGCTGTTGCTGTGTGACAGCTGGCAGCAGAGAGGCAGGGTGACAGAATGCTGTCTGCCATGGAAGTGCATATAAAGCACAGGTGTGTCACTGGACTCCTGCATGAGGAAAATGAAGCACCAACTGACACTGACCAATGCTTGGCAAACATTTTTGGAGACCAAACTGGGTGTCAGCACAGTCAGGTGATGGTTCGTGCATTTCAGGAGAGGTGACAGTGATGGAAAAGACATGCCACATTAAGGACAGCTGCCCATGCACAACTGTCACATTACAAAATGAAGAGCATCTCTATCAGCTCATCCTTGCTAACTAGCAGATTATGACTAGGGAACTGCGTATGGAGATGAATATCAGCTTTGATGTATTGGAAATGATGGCGTCAACACTAGAATATTACAAAGTTTGTGTCAGGTAGGTTTCATGAATCCTCACAGAGGAACAGAAAGAACACCTTATGCAAGTGTTTCAGGAACTATTCAACTATCACGAAGCAGAAAGTGCCACTTTCTTGGGTCACATCACTACCAGCGGCAAGACATCTTGTCACCACTATAAGCTGTAGTTGTAATAGCTCAAAGAAAAAGTTCAAGACACAGCCATTAGTGGGTGAAGTGATACGCACTGCAGTGTGGGACAGAAAAGTGGTAATCCTTCTGTATTTCCTGAAACCCACGCAAACCATGAATTCAGACCACTGTATCATGATGCCAACTAAGCTGAAGGCTCTAACTTACAAGAGTCATACCAGAGAAGACAGTCTTTCTCTGCCGATACAGTAATGCCAGGCCCCATACCAGTTTGAAGATTGTGGAGTACACCGTCAATGCATGGTACCTTACACACCCAATAGTCTGGATTTAGTGTCTTCCAACTTCCATCTGTACAGGACAAAGAAAGATGGATCCCATGGGCAACATTTTCATCACATCTACGCTGTCACAGCAGCTGTGAAACAGTGTCATCTTTGCTAGTGCAGATTTTTATGAATGTGGCATGAAAACTCTTAGTATATGTTGTAATTTCCATATAAATTAAAGAGGGGGTATTACTTTTGTAGTGACTTACATCTACCTTATTTCCCAAGTTCCAGCAAGAGCAGAGTTGGCTCCAACTTGCTATGGTCTCACTTCACCTATAAATTCCTGTCACATAGCTGCCATAAAGTGAATCCTTCATCTTCTTTCTCTTAGGCAAGCTTTCTCTAGCAACTCATTAAAAAAAAATTCTAAATTCACTCACTCAAAATTTAGGCAGTTCTACTTGCTATCAAGTTCTTTCTGTTCTTACCACAAAACCTTGATGTTCCTCCTGATGTGGGAAGTCCTTCAAAAAACAGTCTCTGCTTGGTGAAGCTCATGGTGACCTTTGTTGCCATGACTCTTCTCAAACACTGAATTCCAAGAACAGTGTGGAAGCATATTGACATGTTCAAAGTATTTAGCTTGACAAAGCCAAACAGTTCTAACAAATCTCCGGACTATTTTGTTCATCAACAGAACAACACAGCAGTACACTCTATCTCACAAGAGAAATGTTGTCTAAGATTAAGAAGAAATTAATTTTCCTAATTAAAAAATAGTACAGCAAAACTCTTCCACTTCACAACTTTGAGGTTGGAATACTGAAAACCTGTAGCCCATTAATTAAAATGCTCTGGTTCCTTTTGTTGAAAAAAGCCTTCAGATTAGTGAATCCATGTAGAACAGGCCATAATAATACTGAAGTTAGTGAAACAGAACTTAAGTTTGCACCGGGAAAAACTGTTTCTTAAACATTTCAGGGTTTTTTTTTTTGTTTTGTTTTGTTTTGTTTTGAAGATACCAAAATACCTGCATGTCCTAGAAGGAAATATAGCATGTTTTATTCTTTAAGCATCCCTGAATAAGTCTGAAACAACTTCTGATGACCTACCCATCGACTGACAGATTATTGCAATGATTTAGAAGAATGTACGAATTTTCATTTCTGAAACACATACACACTACTAAAAATAACATACACAGACACTAGTTTAAACAAAATATGTTATATTAATGCAATCTCTATGCTAGACTCCAGCAATCAGGAGATAACAGAGTAAAAGCGTGGTGTAGCACCCCTCAACAGATGCTCTTAAAATGTTTTATTTGAAATTAAATAAAGAAATGGAAATTAGTATGATTTTAACTCAAGACTACATAGATCATGAGTTAATTCAATTAAAATGTGAATAGAATTGTGTCAGAATGAAGAATAATCCTGAACAAACTTCTTCCATCACTCTGGTTAAATGAATTAAACTTTTCTTCATATATTTCTGAGTTGAGGCTCAAGAATCTATTTTCAAACACGTAAACCAAGACTGGGTAACATATTTCTTGTGTCTTTTTCATATTGCCATTTTAATTTTCTAATTATCTCAAAGTAAAAAAGCACTGAAGATGAAAATATTTCTATTAAACAAACAAACAAAAAAGATAGAAAACCTATACAACTGAATTAGCTGAGAAGACAGAGCTAATAAAGAAGATTATCACTCAAATACAGAAAAAATACGTCTCAGCATGCGTTTTTAAAATGGTGTTTAAATTCACCAAAAGATCTATCACTGTAAGTAGAACAACAAAAGTTAATACAGAGCACTGGCAAGCATTGTTCTCGCAATAAGACAGCAAATTGCCATGGATAAAGTAACACAAAATACTAAAGCTTTTGAGACCACAGTTCTCCCAAAACAAACTCAATCAAGAACAGAAAATGAACAGAGGAAGAGCATATCTACACTGTGGAAAAAAAGCAATCCAGAAGTTAATATTCAAACCCTTGCTATGGTTTAGCATCACCAAGTAGTGAAAACTCAAGTTCAACGAAAGCGTTCTTCCTGAACTGGTTGCCCTTAAAGATTTTCCCTTAAGGCACCTCCTGTGCTAACTCCTTCCTAGATGATCCTCAATCTGAATTACAGACTGTAAGGACCTGCTGAGGCATGCACACACGAATGAAGGAAGGGAACTTCAGCAGATTTACACCAGGAACTGAAAGCTTTATTCAGAGAATCCTAGTGACTTCTTTCAGATTTACCTAAGAAAAGCAAAGAGGGAAAAAACAGACCTAAGTCTCATATGCCCCAGAGCTTAGGGAATGCAGTTCAGTTATGTCAGTGGTGTCTCTGATCTAGACTGCGCCTCTGACAGCCAGGCAATGAAAAATAATATATTTGTCACCCCCATAACATGGCCTTGGTTATGAAATCAGAGAACTGCCAGCAGTCCCTGGGAAAAGGTCAGCAACGAGGACTCGCAGATAGGAAAACCTCTGCAATTAGTAGAGGTTGTCCATCTTTTAAGTTCTTTGGAGCTTGGAGATGAACTCCTGAAGAAAGCCATAGTCTGACGAAACTATACAGGAGTGATAGTGAGGAGGCTGGATGAGATGATGGTTCTCAGGGGCCTGAAAATTGCTTTAAGATACATGAATAGAGATGTGAATGAACTAGAACAATGTGTTATTGTTTATGCTGTATTCACACATTTACATTCCGGCACATATTTGCAAACACTCCAGCTGCATTCACTCTGTTAACTCTCAGTGTGGTGACTAGTGGAGTTATTAGTGAGAGCAGCCTGGAAGAGCTGCATCTTGCTATTTGAAAAGAGTATATATTTATCCCAAGGAATCAAGAATGCCTCCTTTCAGGGCTGAACTGAATTGATTGTGTGGGAATGATTCAGCTACAAAGGTTCCCTAGAGATGAACAAAAATGCCTTCGTGTCATGGAATTACTAATAGCCTACTGGCATATATGACAATGAATTCTAAAAGTATAGCAAGGGGTAAGTGAAAGGAGCATCTCAGAATGAAACCCCAGGCAAGTCTGGTGTAATTTGTGAAGAGCAAGCCCAGTGCTGGGAAAAGCCCCTACTTGTCATACGTATTTAAGGCTCAAGGCTTGCCAGGGAGAAGACGTGTCAGGACTTAGCTCCACAGAGCTAGGAGCTCTGTGCCCAGAGCTTGCCCAGAGCTGATGGGGCATCTGCAGAGGCTGTGGAGATGCACTGAGGCATTGTTCCAGAAATACAGAGCTAAAATTCTACAGTGGGAGCTTAATACATTAAATCATGCACTTTCTGGTTTCTAGAGGCTTTGAATTAGCTGTTCTATACATTCTCAAAAGGTACAGAGCATCAGTGAACAACCTTAACCCCAAGTTACAGACTCGTTTATTATTTATTTCCTTGGTCTTCAAAGCAACAAATTTCCTGGCAGGCCCTTAATTCACATGCCTAATCCTTCTATCCACTTCAAATTTGAACTCCTTGAGGAGACACTTCTGAATACAGAATGGATTAATTACTTCTTTCTCCTTCCAGTGCCCTTACATCATTCTTCCATTTCCCCACTGTTTGGTGCTACGCTGTCCATGCTTCCAAGGCGCCTTCCCAGAGGGGCAGCCCTCAGCACAGCAACGGAGCTGCAGAGCAGAGGGCAAGGACAGCAAGGGACCCACTGGGAAAAAGCTGCTTTGCAAAGGCAGTACAAGAGCAGGGACCAGCAGTGCCAGATGAAGGCTGATACAGGCAGGACTTGCACCCTGAGAAATTCAGATTTAATATTCTGCTGTTAAAAGTGTATGGCATGTTTTTGGACGAACTGCTCAACATTTACCTATGCTTGAATGTATTCTGAGATGTGCCTGTACATGATCAACTAAAGTTCACAAGGAGCTACAGAAATAACTCAGGTACCTCACCACAGCCTGGCCAAGGCTCAGACTGTCCTACACCACCCTGACTAATAAACTCCTTACATTTAGAAGCATAACCTTCCAGCTGATACCTTCCTTCTTTAAAGCAAGAGTTCCATCAGCTCAGCAAACAGTACCTAACCCCAAATGACTCAGCACACTCAGGAGCACTGGGCATTTGTAAGAAGCTGTCAGCTAGAGCTCAGAACCCCAAGCTTGGGCCCAGCTCTCCACCGTGTGGGAACCCCACAGGCAGCAGAAGAAAGCCTTCCTGGCATGCTGGAGCAGGGTGTGTAGGGACAGCACTGGCTGCAGCCTCCGGTGGCACCAACGTTCTGATGTTTGTTGCCTGACAATCACGATCTAAAATTAATCTCCATTAAAAAACTCGCATGCAGTATAACTTGATTTGCCTTTTATCAATCAATTATATCAACACAGAGGACCATGTGTCACATGGAAAGGAGACAACAATTTTAAGATGAAATCCCCTTGTTTCTGTGTAGTTAGTAAAGGCTTCGGAGTTGTGGAGTGCACAAGAAAGACTAAGCAATTACAGCTCCTTACACATGCAACTGTTCGGACTTACTGAAGTAGGAACAGCATCACATTTACAAAATACTGCTCCTCCTGTAAAAAAAGGACATAAAAATCAGACATTCAGCAAGACTGCTTCCAAAGCCTGTTGCCATTAGCCACACACCCCACCAGCTGCTCAGTACAATCACAAAGGGGATTCCACAGAGTTCAGGCTGAACAAAAACAAGCTTGTGCAGGGCACACCTTCAAGGAGGAGTCTGTGGTTCTCCTCCATTTTCATTTCATATATCACAGCACTCACGTCCCTTCTCACAAAGACCTCCTTGGAAGGCAGCTGGCATCCAAAAAAAAGATGATAACTGACACCAGTCATTCAATACCATCCATTCTATAGAGGTGAAGAATTTATTTGGATTTGCAACCACTTGCACCTTTCTCTTCAAAATCAGTGAGATGTTCTTCAGCAACAAGTAACAACAGTAATTCATGCACTCCTCTGCTCTTGTAACTACACAGTGAATTTAAAACTTTCTAAATCAGTTCAGACAACAAAGGGACCTGAAACATGCTGAAGGACAGAGAAAAGGATGAGTGAGGAATTAAGAAAAAATACAGTTATTAAGCTGTATTTCTGAACATAAAAGCTTCATGAAATTAAGATAAATTTACTTCAAGTAACAACCCATCTTTTAATACCTTCAACAAATGTTTAAAAACATACAAAACGCTAAGAATAGAGAATAACAAATAAATTTAGAATACCGTGAATAAAAAATAAAATCACTTAAAGGACATGATGCCTATCTTTAAATCTAAGTATATATATATATCAGAAATCGGGCTATATTTGTGAGCAGCTTTCCCATCAGTGATGAACAGATCCTGTGATACTATTACCAGCACAGCAGATCTAAAACACAAACTTTACACTTCTGCTTGAACACTTCCTTTGCACTGCAATACCCATGAAAAACATATGCTAACATGTCTTACTGCTTATCTTGTAAGAGGAGTTCTTCTAATGCCATTGCTCACAAACCTGACTTCTCAGTGCACAGCTCAGTGCACTGTTTGTTTTCCTAAGACCAAAAATAACATCTTTTGTCTGTTCTTCAAGGAAACAGCTTCAATCACATCTTAGTGAATAGCTTGACTTCTTTAATTAGACTGATATATTTAAAGTGGACATCATATTAGGATCTGTTTAACAAGAAGAAATGAAAAAGTCAATTCATTTTGTTACTTAGAAGTTTCTGAGAAGTGGAGAAAAACTGAGTCTGGGGCTGGTGATGCAATGTAGTCACACAAAAAAAATGAAAATTTGTCTTCAGAAATGCAGCTCTAAGACAGATTTTTGGAAATACAGCAAATGCCTAATGTAATTTGAAATGATCACCTTGAAAGTGCAGGAGGGTGCAAGGACTTACCAGATGACATTTTACTTGCAGCAAAACTACTGTATATTAACCACAGTTTTTAACACCCTGTCGTTCTAATAGAACAGCTACTAAATTAATTTTTATGCATAATATTGTCATTTGTTTACACTAACACATGGCTGACCCAAAGCTCCTTTGAAGTATATGCATTAACATAAAAAAAAAAAAGAGAGAAAGAAAGCATAAACCACTATCTCCAACATTCTAGCGAGGTGATCAATGGATCAATTTGCCAGTCAACAGTCAATTTTGTGACAAACACAGCATTTTTTATTTTCCAACCCTGGTTACTTCACTCCAATGGAGTAGACAACTTCAATCAATTCAAATATGTGACTAGTCCCATGGAAGACAACAGATATCACAGGTATACTGTTTAAGTACATGCAAAAGCTCTACTGGACTAGTGCTCCCACATGTGCACATATGAAAAAATAACAAAACCTTATAGAAGTGATCTGGATTTGAATGGCAAGAAACCCGATACTTCTCTAAGGTAGACCAGGGCAACAATCAAAAAACTAGCATCCCAGCTAACACAGGTAAACAGATCTGTAGCCCTTTTATACTACTGAATGAATAATTAATTTTCTTAATGAACTTGAGAAACAAAAACTTGAGAAAGATAATCAACTGATACTAATGAAGTGTTGTTACCAATGGATTATGTGTATGAATGCCTGTGTGCACATGACTGCTGTCTGTGTAAGTTTAGGGGATTTATAATTTCTATTTTATATACAAACACGTTCCATCAGATACCATGCGAGCTCATTCTTCACCTTTTTATTTAGTCAGGGATCTTCAAGAAGCAGTAGGTCCTGCAGCTGAAATAAGCAGGAAAGAAATTACCCTCAAAATCTCTACTCTGTTTTTCAACCTTAGAAGAAAACAAGAGGTTCAAACTGCTATTGATGCGAAGATAAACACTGAGTCCTCCAAAAGTGATGCAGGCTTTACTGTTTTTAATAAAGGGACTCATCTGAACAAGAGCAGAAGTCCAGCTCCTAAATTCCTTGAACATTTCACAAGTCACATCATCGCACTTCTGTCAGAATTGCTGCATGCAAGCCAGGTGAGCCTTTTGTGCAAAATATTATTCAAGTCAGTCAAGAACAGGAAAAGAATTCTAGGAATTTCACTGAAAGACTATTCATATTATCAACTACACCAGCTTGGCTTATGTAAGGACTGCAATACAATGGCAATTAGGGAATAAGATTGCTCTTTGTATGTCAGAGGAAGAATCACAAAAACCTCAGGATAAGAAATAACTCCTACACACAGAAAAAGTCAGTAGATTATGAAAACAGACCAAATGTTCAAAGGCTCATACTAAAGATTCTGGAGAACAAATAGCAACAGCAGAGGTGAATCACCCAGAGCAAAGGTACAGTTTGGTAACTACGGATATAACTGCATCACACAGCTAGGAGATGCCTTCTGGTTTTATTCTAAACAGACTCATTTTTGCTTTAGGAAACACTCATTTCCTAGTGACAAAGAGCACCACCTAATCAGCATAAACATTCAAAAATACAGCTATGAAAGCTGCAGTGGTAAATACACTTAAGTGTCATGGCCTTAGTATCTACAGTTTATTACTCTGCTATTACTCTGCTATGAAAACAATTAAATGCCATGCCACTAACCCACAAGACAAATAGAAACTAATTTATTTTCAATTGATTGCTAAATCAGAAAACAACAGGAACTGAATAACTATGAAGGGGGCGTGTACGAAAACTGTCTTTGGTAATGAATTTGAAACTATGTGGCTTGCTTGTTAAGTAGAAGATGGGAAAGGAGTAGAGGACACTACTACGCAATCCCCAAATACATACAACAATGTATATATCAGTGTTTGCACATGAATCTCTTTCACACTAGGTTCCAGAACATATACTCATTAACAATGAAAAGTGCTACTCCAACATCTTGACTATTTTAGATCTAATGAATCAGCATGGATAATAGATATGGTATTGACACACAAGCCCACTCTTATCGCCCGGGAAAAGCACGGTTCATGGAAAAAGCTGAACAGCTCTTTAAAAATCCAAAATTGAGTAAAACTTTGGGAACAGAAAAAATAAGGTATTGTTCAAAACAGCAAAGCTTCACAAAATGAAACCCCAAGCATAGCAGCTGTCACAATAGAAACCCATATGAAATCTCTTTGCAGTCTGTTTCTGTGAAGAAATACCAACTTTCCAGGCCAACATTTTGATAGTAACCTCATGGAACCTCTTAGGCATTCCCTCCTTCTCTCAAATTCATGTGGCACCTTCCTGCATTGCAACAAAGGTATTATTCTTGTTTCTCACGCTTGCGCACACAGTAGCTGGCAAGGCAAATGGTTTCCATACAACAGGAATTTGAGTTATCATCCAAATCACTGCATTACTGGGACCATCACGTACGTTCTGAATTTTTCCAAGTTCAGTAATTTACAAAAAAGAGCTTATTTGAACATGCTTTTGAAAGAGATGGAAAATCTTTACAGCACAATTACTTGTGAACTTATGAAATGCATGCAGGTTTTCTATCTCCTGTGCTTTAGGTAGACCATTCAAATCAAGCTCTACCACAGGAAATGCTACAAGGGACTGCAACAGCAGCTACCGCGGATGAGAACAGAGTTCCCTCCAACTATTCTGCCAGCAGAAGCGAACTCATCAGGCAGCAGCCACGTACAGTTATATGTGTGCTGGCAAGGTCATGGTGACTTCACTGCCCACAACAATCAATTGTCCAAGATGACTGCACGGAGCGAGACAGCTGCACATCAGCCGTGAAGCTGTGTGTTACTGATTCAATATAAAAACTACTTCAGAAATACTACCAGAAGCTGTTGTGGAATAGCAAGCTAAGATCAGAAGGTGAACTCAAAATGAAAGAGAGGAATTAACAAGAAAGCAGTCTTCAGCACAAAATTATTTTGATGACAAATAAGCAGAATAAAAAGAATCATGGAAAATGAAATGAAGTGGGGAAAAGAATCATGTAGCTCAAAAGTTATGATTTAAGTCTGCCTCGGCATTAGCCTTCTGTGCTGAACAAGATGGAATTATACATTTTCGGTATTACATATTCCATTTAACTGTATCCCGATGGAAAGTCCAACAGTATTTTACCACCAAAGAAAGCAAAGGACTAAGACAAAGCTCTGCTTTTTGAAACAGTCTTCTCAGAGTGACAGGTTCATGATACTCCATTCTGCAAGTTAAAAATGCAGAACAGTAGCATGAGCAAGGGTCTGTTCACAATTGTTTAAAGTGTGTTCCATATTGTCTTCTGGGCTATTCTAAAAGCACTTAATAAATGAACAAGAAAAACAAAGAGAAATACACTTTTTATTAGCCTTCAAAAACCTAAAGATGCACCAATTTGATATTAATGAAAATTCAAATCTTGGCAAGTATTTTTTTTTTTTAATGATAAATCATGAGTCATAAACCTGAGATTTCCTTTGCCTTCTATCTGCAATTTCAGAACGTCTCTGAAACAAGAAGTATGCCAGAAGCATATGCCACTTTGTTTGTTTGCTTTATATTTTAATCGATTTATTTATTTCAAATCTGTTTTGCATATGGGCAAAATCTTGGGTGGGAAGGGAGGGTGAATTTCCTGTAACTAAGTTTATTTTTGTAATAAATACTATGTTGATTCTTAACACAATTCTACACTCATAGGAATAACAATGCTTTTGTTTCCTTATCCTTCCCTAAACAGCAGTCTCTACAGTGATTATGGCTACATAACAAGCCTCAAAGGATAGGAAATTCAAAGAGTTCCTTAGAGGAAACCAAAACTAAGGCTACTTGGATGTTCAACAGAAGGCCTGGATTGAAATAGAGACCATTTTCACAGACACACACATAAAAATAAAAGGTAATTTTTTATTAATATATACGAACAATAAGAGGGTGCAAAGGAGAATCTCTATCCTTTACTAGATGCAGCAGGGAATTTGACCACTGAGGATAAGAAGAAGGCTGAGATTCTCAATGTCGTCTTTACATCTGTCAGTATGAGTCAGACAACTTATCCTCAGGGTACTCAGCCTCCTTACCTGGAATTCAGGAGTGGGGAGCAGAATAAAGCACCCACAATTCAGGTGGAAACAGTTATAGATCGGCTATTCTACCTGGACTGTCACAAATCCATGAGGTCGAATGGGTGTTGAGGAGGCTGGCAGGTATCAATGCCAAGGCATCATCTATCCACCATCAGTAGTCCTCATCAACCAGAACGATCTCAGAAGTGGGAACTTGCTAAGGTGATGCAAATCCAGAAGGGCTGTAAGGAGGATCTGGGGAACTACAGGCCTGTCAGCCTGACACTGGTGCCAGGAAAGGCAATGGAAGCGGTCATCCTGAGTGCAACCATATCGTATGTGCGGGACACACCAGCCAGTTCATGAGTTCATGGAAGGTCCTCCTGGGGACTTTTTCAGGCTGAAGAGCCTCTGCTCTCTTAGCCTATCCCCACAGAGGATGTGTTCCAGCTTTCTGATATCTTTGTGGCCCTCCCCTGGACCTACTCCAGCTGCTCCACATCCTTCGATGTTGGGGGCTCCAGAACTGGACATAGTACTCCAGGAGAGGTCTCATGAGAGTAGAGTAGAAGGGGGCACAATCACCCCCCTGTACCTGCTCTTTGCACTTCTCTTGACGTCACTCAGGATACAGTTGGCCTTCTGGGATGCAAGCACATATTGTCAGCTCATGCTGAGTCTTTTATCAACTGACACTCCCAAATCCTTCTCCTCAGGGCTGTTCTCAAGCCATTTTCCACCCAGCCTGTACTTGTGCTTGGTATTGCTCTGAACCAGGTCCTGGACCTTGCACTTGGCCCTGATGAACTTCATGAGGTTGGCATGAGGCCACGTCTCAAGCCCGTTTGTGTCCCTCTGGACAGCATACTGAGCACAGTGAGGTGGCTGGTGGTGCATTTAAGCAGTGGTGACAGTGATGTGAAAGACAAGCCACATTCCAGACAGCCAAGAAGATTTTTGAGTGGGGCCTGCGGGCTCTTATTCATTACTGGCAAAAATGCATAGCTAATGTTGGAAGCTATGCTGAAAAATTGTGTTCCGTAGCTGAGATTCTGCTCTATCAAATGGTTACTGTGCTTTTCATATCTGTAGTAGTCCCCATGGAAACAAACAGGAGGAAACAAACATTACTTTTGGAGTCACCTATGTACATGGATGCACGCAAGCAAAGCTAATTGCATATTGCTTATGGTGGGCTAACAAATCACCACACTGACAGCAGACTTATGTGACATTTCAAGTGCAATCCAGACAAGATACTGACACCTAAGGTTTCCACCCTCCCCCACCTTTTTTTTCGCCTGTGGTGCACCATCCACATAACACCCAAACATTTTATCATTTTATTTTACTAAGGTTGCTGCCATTGAAAATCATTCACTCTTAGTAGATGAAATCTGGACTAGATGACCTTTAAAGGTCCCTTCCTAACCAAATGATTTTATGATTCCATGAAATCTACACAGGATGCAGAAAATAGCAGTTGCTCTGAAAACTCCTGAGGTGGCTCCAGTTGTTATTTTTAATTACAGTTACATAAATATATGGTAAATTTGCATATTAAAGTACTCATTTCTTTTTATATATGTATTTGGAAAATGTGACCTGAAACCTATGCTTCTAAAAAAGCCAAAAATACTGGGTTCTCCTCCATAAACTCCAACTCTAACAATAAAGACCAATCCTTGTTCCCATTAAATTAAATAAGAATTCTCTCTTCTTCCCAAGCTATTTTTTGTACTTTTCAGAGAATCTATAATGGAAAGATTTGTATTATGGCCTTCTTTCCTGAATCTTGTGTTTTAAATTCTTTTTTTTCCTCTATGGAAGAGTGACCTCTGCAGTCAGTCTACACAGAGTTCTTTATGGTAGACTTTAATCTCCTCTTATTCAGAGTCACATATATGGGGGTTGAAAGAGGAGCATGGAAAAGAGTGAAAAAAAATAATGAAAACAGAGAACAAAAAGATCAACCTCAGAATTCTCATAGTGAGCATCTAAAACATTGTCAGTTCCATCCCATGCCCCCTTTTCCTTTACTACAGAATGAAAAATGGTTTCAGATTTTGAGGAGAGAAGCAAAAAGAACTAACCACCAGCACCAAGGGAACCACGCCACCATGCCTTCTTCTGCAGTACTGAAAGAAATTTAATGCTCAGTTATGACGACGCTGTCCAACAGCTCTGAATCTGTGGAAAAGCATTCTCAACTCACTGCAGATCATAAGCTGCATCAACAATGGGATGCTGCTGCCCTCCTTAGTACACTAACTGCACAAGGAGGTATTGCCTTTTTTTCTTTTGTAGAAGTGAGGCATTAGATAGCATGCTGTGTCCAATTTCATCTATTTTACTTTTAATGCAGGCAAACAAAGACACTTCAGGCAGCAGCATGAAGTTATAGAAAAGTGAAGAGAACATGACATTTAAAAAATTGAAAAAAAGAATTTGCTTAGAATAAAAGAGATGATCAAGGCCATATACTTCACATCCTGACATATGCAAGAAAATGTTGGAAAAGAGATCTGTATTCCGTGGTCAGTTCATACACCGAAAGCCAACAAACAGACTAATTTGGTGTAAGAGGAATTTAAGAGTCAATATTTGTACCCAGAAAGAAAGGAAATCCTCTAGGTATACTGATTATTTGCTCCAGTAAAGACCATGTCAGAAACTTAAAGAATCTCTGCCATCAGGAAATGCTGAAGAACAGTTCAGAATTATCTCCTGGGTACGGCTTAAGCACAATTCATCTCAGAAACAATTTGAATTTGTTTTCCAATCTGTCACGCTCAATGTTAAAAAGGACAAACACAGGTAGTGAGAACAGAGACTCCCTTACTTGCCACCTTCTTCACTCAGAGCAGGGTGAGAAAGTAGGGTATCACAGCCAGCCTCCAGCACAGTAAGGACAGCCAGAACAGGTATTTTTATATCCATCCCAGCATCTCTTATCTTGCCATGTGTAGGACGTTTGCAGTGCTCCAGGCCTGATTGTAATACACTGCACCCAAAACTGACACTGCCACCTACACCTGTATCTAGAGAAACAGTCAGCAGAAGAACTTCTGCAGTAATGAGAAATAAAATGCAAATCTGGCAATATCGAGTGCTATCCCATGTTGTGCATCCTTACGCTTCTTTACCTAAGCAGAGAATGCCATAAATCTCCACAGCATCACAAAAGGAACAAAGACCTCATGAGATCAGCAGTCCCGCTTTCCTGTACAAAGCTGCTCCTTTCCATCTGCTGAAAATGGACTGCTTTCGGTGTTCAAAAAGCTCAGCCACTCCCGATGTGTTCCATTTGAAATATGGAACAAATGCCAAAGAGTAGCAAACAAGACTCTGCTTAATAACCTAAAGGTTTGATAGTGATTAATAGTGATCAATTAATGTGACTTTCAAATAGAAAAATTTTTTCCTCACCCTCAAATTAGTACCTAGTTTCATACACACTATTATTTCAGACTGCATGATTAAATGAACTAGCAGCAGCTAGGAGAAAAAGAGAAAACATACCATCGTGACCACAGTAAAACAAAAATAATATATATACTGGCATTCAATCTCTAGAACTTATTGTTGGCTCATAGATACTATTTTATAGGCAAATTTTGAGATGTTTTTATACAGAAAGGAACATATTAAGGAAAAAAAACAGAAAACCTTCCAAAAAGACACTTCTGTATTAAAATACATACTTACGTATAGGTAGTAGCTTCATCTTCAGTTTTGAGTGTTATCTACATTAACACTGTACCACAGATTAATTGAAATATTAACTAACACAAATGGTCAGATTGACATTTTAGTTTTAGAAAAGACAATACACTAAACTCAAGAGGATCAGAAAAAGATGTGATGACTTCTGTGTAAGATTTAAGTTCCTAAATATAACTTCGGAGAAACTGCCAAGTTATTAGTAATTTGATAAAAATGTCTTTGGATCTACTGACCTTCAAAATAAATACATTTCCAGTGAAAGCATACACCACACATTACAGATACCTGGACTTTAGGTCTCCATATATTCCACAGCATTTCCTCCAATCCAGTTTTCTCAAGAATATACACAATTTTATTTCTCTTCACTCTGTTACAGGACAGTTTGGCGATACTGCCAAAAATATCAATGCTTGGCCTAGAATTCTTCACACAGCTGTCTGCCTCAGGCTTTTCTTCTTAATTTACTTAGTTAATTTTTGGCAAAAACAAGCTAACTTTTCCCATGAATTCACAAGTAACGTCTCAATTGTTGTTTTTTTTGTCATGAGGCCGTTGCTTCTCTTGCTTTTACCATGCTTACTCTACAGCTTCTCCAAGCAATAGATAAGCACTACAAAAAAACAGCACTTTGTCTGCATTCAGAGAGTAAGAGATTATGATGCTTATAAGCAGACCAATTCTTTGAGTGCTTGAATTTGTAGCCCAGTAGTCTAAAATGCTATATGAATAATCAATACAGGATCATTTATTAAACATGATCAATTCTACAAACTGCTCCCCCATCAATCCATAATTAGGTATTTACCAAAACAACAACAGAATCTTCCTTCTTCTAACAGCAGTGTTTCGAAGTGCTCACTCTCTCACAGTTGAGCTAAGAAACAATCTCAAGCCACTACCTACAGCAGTTTCCCAAACAAGCGTTCAACAAGCAGCATTTCACTTTTGCCTTTCTCTTGCTAAAATTTGAAAAGGACATGGTTTGGATCAAATTACCACGGAAAATAAGTACTTAACAAGTAATTTTCTCCCAACGGAATGTCAAGTTTTAAGATAGTGATGAACGTGCATTAGGAAGAGTTACTCATTCTGGTTTTGGCATTGTGCTGTTTTTTTTCTTTGTTGTTATTGTTGATGTGGGTGAGGAGAAGGGAGGAAAAAAACGGATACTGCTATTTTTCTGAACCAAAAACTGATTGCAGGAGGAAAGCACACATCACTATCAGCCTATTGAAACACCTGTCAGCATGCTTTAATGCTGTAACAAACGGCTCAAATGAGACCAGAAGACACAAGACAAACCTGTCTGCAGACATCCATTTACAATGACAAATCTCTTTCACCTTGAGGTCAGTCATACCTGTTGTTGATAACCAGTCTATTATTCTTGAACACTCTGAAGGTGTTTAAACACTAAAGCAAAATGTTTTATCCTGCAATTAACAACAAATGCTTTTGGAATTCTCCAAAAGAAAATTTATCATTATTTTTGTAAATAATTCAAAAATAATAAATAAAATTGTACCCATAAAAAATTCTCTCTCCATTCAATGTCTCATATAGGCAACACATAACACGTCTTATTCACGATTTACAAAGAGACAACTTCTTATATTTGAACAGCTTTTAAAATCTGGAAAGATTAATACGAATTCTGAAGTTGATTATTTTTCAAGAAATTTTTCATTAAAAGATAACAGTAAAGAAACAATAACCCTGGAGTAGCTCCTCCCACATCCGCAAGCCATGGCTAGAACATGAGCATCTAATAGTTCTGTGAAAAATACTAGATCAACGTGATTTCATAGAATCACAGAATCTTTTGCATTGGAAGGAACCTTTAAAGGTCTTACAGTTCAACTGCCCTGCAGTGAACAAGAATATCTACACCTCAATCAGGAGCTCAGAGCCTGGTCCAGCCTTGCCTTGAACATCCCTAGCTCACTGGGCAACATGCTCCAGTACCTTACCACCTTTACTGTAAAGAACATCTTCCTTATGTCCAATCTAAGCCTTTCCTCTTCTAGTTTGAAAGCATTTCTCTTTGTCTTATTATAATAGATCGCATTAAAGAGTCTGTTCCCTTACTTCTTACAGCCCCTCATTAGATACTGAAAAGCCTACCCAGGGCCTACTCTTCTCCAGGCTGCAGAGCCCCAGCTCTCTCAGTCTGTCCTTGTAGGAGAAGTGTTCCATCCCTTGGACCATTTTTATGGCCCTCATCTGAACATGTTCCAGCAGCTCCATGTTTCTCCTCGTACACAGGACTCCACATCTGGACACAGACCTCCAGATGAGGTCTCACCAGCTCAGAGCAGAGTGGCAGAGTCACCTCCCTTGCCCTGCTGGCCATGCTGCTTTTTATGCAGCCCAGGATACAGTTGGCTTTCTGGGCTGCTAGGGCATGCTGTTGGCTCATATCCAGCTTCCCACCCATCAGTACTCAGAGCCCTTTTTGGCAATGCTGTGTTCCACCATTATATCCCCCAGCTTGCACTGTTAGCAGAGACTGCCATGACCAAGGCACAAAAACTTGTACTCAAGATTTACTGAATCTCATGAGGCCCCTGCTTAAGCTTGTCACAATCTCTTGGCAGCAACCTGTCCTTCAGGCACACTGACCCTACCACACAGCTTGGTGTCATCTGCAAACTTGCTGAGGGTGCAATTTGACATTGCGTGATTCATCCTCAAGTAACTAACATACAAACTTCGAAACGAGTGAATTAAAATAAAACCTTAAAAAGTGGTTACTTCCCTGCAATCAGACTCTGAGTTCTTTTCAGCAATGTCAAGTGAAGAAGTCAATTAAAATAAGTAGTTGCATCTAATTCTGCAGCAGAAAGATGAAATTACATCACTGCTAGTAGCAGGAATTGAATGGCAGTCAGTAATCATGATGCTAACGTTACAGTACATTTCAGAACCAGTAAGTAACACATAACTAGAGTAATTTCAATAATTTAGTGAGCAACTTGGAAGACAGTATTTTTCTTCTGTCAGCCTTTACAAGCAGGATGTTTATACAGGAATGTTTAACAGTGTCTGCAAGTGCCAAGTGTTTAAATACCTAAAGTACTAATGAATACTTGAACCATATGGTCAACGCAGAATGCATACACAAAATATACCTATAATACATATCAAAAAAATGAATACACTGCTGCTAGACTGACTTCTATTAACTCTTCTTGTGTAAGAAAAGAGTTTCTATCTGCAGATTGAATTTACAGCATATAAAACATTAAGGAATTTAAAACCTACAAAACTACAATAATAATCTATCTGTAAGGATCAAACTTTTAGCAGTGTATTTCAACAATTACACTGAAATGTATTTGATGAAGAGAAATACTTTTATGTACGAAATACCAATTAGCATGATGACTGGAAAACAAGATTGAGGCTGATACTGATTAACAGATCTGTCAAATGAGGAATAACAATTTAATTACATGCACTTTTTGGTGAACTTTTATTAATACACTTGTGATGGTCACTATTTTAAGCATTAGGTTCTTAAGTCTGCCTAGGTCAAAGCAGAAATATAAGCTTCCCAGCTACATAAAGAGTGACAGCACTTACATATGCTTTCTAACAGTTATTCAGCTCGTGTAAAAACACAACTGGCCACCTCTTCTGAGTTACAACAGCATAACTTTCTAATAATGATAACACTAGAAAGTTATTTGTGTTCTGTAATCCCAAGCTCTCAGGGGAACAAAAACAGTTTTCACATTTCTTAACAGTCCAAACTAAGCTTCCAAATTTTGCAAGCTGCCTACTGAGTTGAGTTCCTCGTATGTGTATGGGTTTTGAGTAGAAATAAAATATCTTGTAGCAGTGCCACATCCATTTCCCTCTATGCCTCTCCTCTATGCACTCAGCTTTTTAACTCTTTCACATTTTTGTTGTTTTTTAATACAGTTTGCAAGCTGTCATTCTCTTTTCTTATCCGTGATCAGAGAATCATAATAGAATCACAGAATAGCTGCAGGTACAGCCCCAACCCCACTATGGACTGCCTTCCCAGCCACTAGATCAGGCTTCCCAGGGCTTCATCAAAACTGAACTTGAACATTTCCAAGGATGAGGCACCCACAACTTCTCTGGGCAGCTATGCCAGTGTCTCACCACCCTCAAAGTAAAGTTTTTTTTCCTAACACCTAACCTGAACCTCCCCTCATTTAGTTTAAAACAAATGACCCTTCTCCCATCACTATCTCCCTACATAAAAAGTCAGACTCTCTCCTACCTATATGCTCCCTTCAAGTGCTGGAAGGCTGCACTGAGGTCTCCCCAGAACCTTTTCTTCTCTAAGGCAAAAAAGTCCATCTTTGTGGTCTCCTCTGAACCCGCAACAGCTCCACAACCTTCTTGTGTTGGGGACCCCAAATCCAGAGGGCATACACCAGATGAGGCCTCACAAGGGCCAAGTAGACAGGAACAATCACCTCCCTCACCCTACTGGCCACCCCTTCTTTTAGATGCAGACGAGGATGTAGTCAGCCTTCTATGTTGCAAGCACACATTGCTGACGGCTGTCCAGCCTTCATCCACCAGAGCCCCCAAGACCTTCCCAGCAGGACTGCTCTCAAGGACTTCTTCATCTAGGCTGTAAATGTATCTGGGATTGCCCTGACTCAAGTGCAACATCTTGCACTCGGCCTTGTTGAACTCTGTTAGGTTCTTGTGGTCCCACTTCCTGAGACTGTGAAGGCCCCTCTATATGACATCCCTTTCTTCTACTGTGTCAAATGCAAACTTGCTGAGGGTGCACTGAATCCCACTACCTAGGTCACTGATAAAGATGCCGAAAAGTACCAGTCCCAAGACTGACCCCTGGGGACAAGCCTCTGCCTGGACATACAGTCACTGACCACAACATTCTGGTTGCAACCATCCAAGCAATTCTTTATCCACTGAATAGTCCTGTCTTCATATCCCCATCTCTCAAATACAGAGATGAGTATGTGGTGTGATACCACGTGAAAAGCCATACTCAAGCCCAGGTAGATGGTATCTGAGAAATATCCCTGTGGAAATGTACAAGCTCTCAACTTACTCAAAACTGTTTCTCAAAGGCAGCTGTTATCTTCTACCTTGTCCATTCCTCCTAAAAACCTTGTAGCCTTTTATCAACGCCTTCCAGTTGTACAGTTCATCCCACCACATTTCTGTGATAGCAGTTAGGTCATTGTTTCCTAATTACACTACTGTTTCTTCCTCCTGCTTATTTCTCATGTTGCGTGCATTGGTGTCACAGCACTTCAACTGGTCTACCCACCACGATACCATCTGGGAGAAGCCCATCCAAAATCCTCTGGAAAAAATATGAGGTTCTCCCCTGCTGCTTTCTAAATTGATGGTGTTCTCTGGCTCTTTTCTGTCACTCAGTTGTACACATCCTTCCTCCATCAAATCTAGTTTAAAGCTCTGTTAATGAACCCAGACAGCTTGCTGGTTAGTATATTCTTTCCCTTCCTGGTCAGTTGTGAACCACCTGACATCAGCATGCCTATTCTCTCAAAGGTGCATCCAAGATCATAGTACCCAAAACCTCAAGCAATTCTTCTGAGTTTCATTTTATGATCTAGATGCCATTTGCCAGATGCTACTGTATTAAAAAGAAATAATGAGTTAGCTCTCTTTTTCACTGTAAATAATAGTAACTGGCAAACAAGATGAATTAAGCTCTCATAATCCAAGCATGACTAAATAACAATAAAAAATAATTACCTTCAAGCGTATCTCAATGAAGAGGAAATTGATCTTTTAAAATTCATGTAAGAGATTTTAGGGGGCTTAAGTTTACTATCACTATTGTCTTCTTGGGTGGGAGAAAAAAGAAAAAACAAGACAGATGTCAAATTTCACAGCTGTAAAACGAAAATAAAAGCAACTCCGCATTTACACATTTGCACAGCAATTCCCAGCATGTTAGAAACACTCAAAAATATCCACCTGTGCCTATGAAATACAGTGACAACTCATTAATAATATGGGCTCAAAAATTTCACTTTTTACCCTGAGCTCTGTTCAGCACAGGAGAGTCTCTGTAATGCAGGACCACTGTATTACTCAAATGTCTTTCACAGTCTGAAAGCTAGACACACAAAGGCTTAGAAACACAAATCCCCTTTGAGAGGGTTACTAAGGTGAGGAATCATAAAAGTTTATCAGAATGAGTACTTTCAGCCTAAGCCATATTATAGTTCTGCAATTTTTTTATTAAAAGAAATTTTAGGTTGAGCAGATTTCCAAATTCGTCCATTAACATCAAATTGCGGTCGCTAAAACAAACTTGTCTGAAGATATGGTTGGCCAAGCTGACTCCCTGCTACTCTTGGGAGTGCTTTCACAAAAGCAGGGTTAGAACTGGAGGTTAAATTGAGCTTGAATGCCCCAGAAGTTTATTTGGCATCAGTTTAATGCCTTCCCCATGGTACTCCGGGCCTTATCTCCCATGAGAAAATTCACAAGTTCATTTCTTTCATCTTATCTCTCTCTGGATTGCATTTCATAATTGCTAATGATGCACTGAAGCATCACACTCTGTGCCCTGAGAAGAATCCTCAATACAGAGGTGCAGTGATACACAGATACTTAAAGACCTTCTAATGCTACAAGAAAAAAGCATTAACTGATGGAGTATGGAGAACAGAAATAGAGTATACACATTCATGTATACGTGTGTATGTTTATATATTTATATATACAGATATACATATCTAAGAAAGAGTTATGTTCATTTTTTCAGTGTTTCTCTCTCAGAGCTATCTTGTTTTTTAAACGCTTCCCCCTGTAAGCAAAGTTCCCCAAAGACTTTAAGCTCTGTATATTGCATTTGCACCCCCAATGGTATCAAGATTAAAATATAACTTTTAAAATAATTTAGTTATTAAAAATATATAGCTTTGAATTTTTTTTTGTAATATACAGAATTCAGAATATTAATGAGGGTTATGTGCAAATTTATCAGCAGATTGTTTGTTTCTTCTCTTAGATTATGTCACTAGCATTAGTATGTTGAATCACAGTACTCTTCCCCAATAAAAATAATACAACATCATAAAAAAATTAATTACATCAAATGAAGAACTAATAAGTTTGAGGAAAGACAGATAGAGAACAACAATAAGTTTTATTTCCAGTGCTAAAAAATAAGAATGAGGAATACTGAGAAAGAACAGAGCACATTCTTTGTTTACTTTGGATAGGATCAACGTAGCTTACAAAGGGAAGAGACATCTGCATGCTCATAAGAATTCCTACATCTTTTCCCTTTGAACAAAGTTCATTCCTAACAAAATGGGAGTCTTTTTACTTAGCACAACTTCTATTCCACTAGCTTCTGCTGAGTAATCACTGAAATGAGAATTTCACAGATGCATCTACATTTTCCAAAGCAAAAGTATTTATTCTTTACTGCTGCACAGCCATCACTCATTTTCAGCGGTGTCATTGAACAATAAGACAGAAACAGAAAAAAGTAATTTACAGATATCTATAATCAGCATGTTTTCACTCACATCCTCAACTGTGATTGAGAACAAAGATACTGCATAACACATATCTGACCTGCACCACAATTTATTTAAATCATTGTGGTGAAAAGCAAATGTTAACAGAAACATTTACAGAAACCTAGCTTGCACAAAATTGAGCCTGCCACATGGACAGAGCTCGAGGAAACTCCCTAACGCCGTTCTGAAAGATGCTGCATTCTGAGCTCCTGGGGCCACATGCACCGGGTGGTGGTGGGAAGCTGCTCTGTGCAGCACAGCTCTCCAACGAGGCCTTTACACAGCAGCGTTCGCTCCTGGGCAAAGAAGAACGGATCCTAACTACACTGAGAAAAGGAGCAGCAACCCCTGCATTTAGCTGCTCCCCAGAGTGCCACACACTTGCAGCTTCTAACTAATTGAGCTAAAAACACAGGGGGAGAGAGGCTGTCATTTCTATTTTTAAATACAAAGGAGGCAGTCAGGTACTATCAAGATGAAGGCTAGTGAGATTGACACAGACAGGATTTATGACTAACAATCATGTTTGGTAAGGAAGCCACACGTCACTGTAGACTTTTTCCAGCAGATCTGTAGGATATGTTTTTGTGCAAGAAAAGCAGGCTTGAGTATACCTCATTAAGATACTCTGTAATCCCAAGACGGGCCCATTAGGAAAGCAGAACTGGAATTTTTTGTAGTATCTTTGAAATTCTTTTTCATCATACAGAGGAAAACTTAGTATCTCACAAAAACTTCACGAAATCCTTTACCTTTTTCTCACAGCATGCAGCAAGCACCAAACAGAACTCCATGTAGTTCTTAGTTTATTTTTAGAATCCATAAATGAAATATCACCAGGGTTCCCAATTACATGCCTAATACATTTTTTAAAAGCAGACCTAGACAGTAAGCCTGCGCTCAAAAGCACGCACATTTTACATTCAGACAAGTTCAAGAGAAATTCAAAGTAACAGCTAAGAGCAGTTCCTTTGACACTGACAAACTTCACTTTTTTCATTAGACACTCTCACCAAGTCATTTGGTGTTTTAATGCTCAGATCCTACATACCAAGGAGTCTGAACTTAGTTAATCCAGGCTAACCTCCTACACTGTAGAGGTACGCTAATTTTTTTTAGAACACAGAAATGAACACCTCAAAAATGGGAACTTATGTAAGTCCTACAATATCAAACTGTGTGGTAATTAAGACTGAAAGGAACAAGTTTAGTGCAAAATACAGGGAATCTTACTAGGTGAGCTTACAGTGTGGAATGAAACTACTGGACTAGAATCAGATTGAGAAGATGTACTCACAAACCATTCTGAGAACTAATCTTATAATAAGAACAGAACAAAAAAATGGATCCCAGAAATGAAACCTGATGCTGGTTAAGAGGAAAATTGGTACCTCTGTCTAATACAGAGAGAGAACAGAATTTCACATTGCAAGTGCTGAATTGCCTTGGAAGACTAAAGTGACAGCAATGACAAAACGCAATCGCACAAAGTCAAGGTCAAGCACTCTGGAAACAGCAAGAATTTCTACTGTAAGCTGGAGGATCATCAGCTGGAATTAACAAAGGAGGAGTATAACTTGGATGTATTAATCAACAAATACAGAGAATCTGAGAGATGTTGTGAAAAAGGATGCTGCAATCTGTGGCTGTATCAAGGGAGGCATTTTCAGCAGAGATGGAAACACATTAAAGCCATTTTACAAGGAACAGGTAAAATCTAAACTGGAATTCTGTGAACTTCATCTCTGATCATCTCGTCTTCAAATAAAAAAAAAAAAAAGAAAGAAAGAAAAAAGAAAGAAAGAATTCAAATTGAAACAGGTGCAGGGAAAAGCTACTAGAACGACCAGGGAAGCAAAAAGGAGATAGTACAAAGAGAATGCTAACAGAGGCTTCTTAAATTAGCTTGGTGAAAAGTAGGCTGGGAGGTAATGAGAGTGCTCTCTATAAATAAATCAAGGATGTAGAATAGAGGAAGGAAAAAGCTCTAAAGCTATAGACATCACTGGCACACAAAATGGATATTCAGAAGCACACTTAGAAACCTGAACTACACACCATCAGATTAACAAATCCCTGGAACAGTTTTCACCAGAAGCAATACGGTTACGAAACAACAAAGAAGCAAGACACTTTTTGGTGCAGTATTTCATAGTATCACTTTCTGCAGAAAATGGGCACTGTTGCTGAAGTCCATAAGATCCCTGGCAGTTCTCTTTTCTATACATTATTCCTTATCAACATTCCAAGCTGAGATAGCACTTTCATAGCTGTCATTCCTTTTACATTTTCTATTTTCTTATGGATACTGCAGAAGCACAAGTCTATATGCAAGCACTATCCTATAAAACCTCTTCACTAAGATGTACTTCTCAGGTCAGGGACTATCCCCAAAGCTAAACCATTGCTGAGTTCTGACATAACCACCAGTGCACTTAAAGGTGTAAAAGCAGTTTTTGTCAGCCTTAAGCAAAAAGCTACAATATTTTTTAACATCTGCAATACATTGCAATACAGCAACATCAAACAGCAACTTTATAGCTCACGCTGTTCTACGTAATTCACCAGTATGCCAGTTCTTTATTTCCTCCATCCTTACATTGTTATCTCCTCAGCAAGCTGGTAATAAACTCACATCTGTTCCATGCTGCGCTGTAGAGCTAACTAAATCAACCAGAGAACCACTGTAACCATGCTATTTAATATAAGCAAGGTCCTGGTATCCTGATTAACTTACATCATCGTTTCAACTATACTGAAACACGTAACTGTAACACAATATGCCATTAATCACAAACACAAAACCTGCATTTTACCAGTGTTAGTCATTCAATACTAAAAGGTCAACGCATTTTAAAAATAAGGCTTCCACTTGAAATAAAAGGGCTGCTGGAAAGTAACAACCAAAAAGAGCAAGCTTTTCCAACTGAATATAGTTTTTCACCATTAATCGACAAACAGTAAGTGTATCTCTATTGCTAGCCATTTCATAGCTAAATCCTACCACTCTAATCTAAACACTGAATGTGCAATATTTAAATGGACCTACAGCCAGTAATCTAGCAGAACAGCTGTTATTTCCAAACACAGTAACAGTGAGATCCCAAATACTGCTTGCCCTGCCCAAAAGTTGCATGTTTCTTAAGGAAAAGTACAACACTGTGAAAAGCCATATGTTGTGGAAGAACCACAGCCAAAAATACAGAACACACTACCAATGGCCTTCCTTGTCAATAATCTAGGAGTACCAGGCATGATTCTTACATTACTCTGTTTAGACTATCAATGTGCATCTACCAAATCAGGATACAGGCGTGCCCCAAGAACCTAGTGTTTAGATCTCACACAGTTCTTACACAGCATGTGTAGGAACATACAGATGAGCCTGGTGGAAGCCAAACCTGGCATGTATATTTAGAAGGCAAATTATCAATTGATTTTATATTTTATAGATGGACTGTGATAGAGTCTGGACACTGAAGTCCAACCTTAGTAGAACCAAATGCAAATTGCGTGGAGCACTAATAAAGCCATAAGCTGCTCCCTTAGATACTACCCATGCCAGACAAGAAAGGCCTGGGGTTTTGGGGGCTGCTTTCCTGACAAAATAAAAATAGTATAGACATATTCCATGTCGAATCCTGTGTTAGTCCTGAACTGCACTTAAAATGAGTAACTTTTCCCCTAATTTCAATCACTGTTGTACCGATCAGTTAAGAGAGAATCTTCCTTCCTACTTGCACATACTTTGAAACATCGAATATACTGATGCATGCATGCAGTATAAATAAGTAAAAGGGAATGAGCACGGTGATCAGGTAGAGAAAATCAACTGCAAATACCCAGTTGGTACAAGACAGACTACAATGGTGCACAGTAACTGCAAAAGGAATATTCACCTCCCTACTTCAAGTACTGTGCTCCTGGAGATAAACAGAGAGATCTGCTGCACTTTCAGGAGCAGGTATACTTAGAAGCCTCTCTGCATGGACAATATTGATTTAGAGGCATTCCTTATGTAATGGCCATCTGCAACGTTATAATTAGACCAAGCAGCACAAGGGCTGGATTCCTTTTCAATTCTATGGGCACACAGCCTTTCACGTATAGCTGGTGTATTAGGTGTCCTGAGCACCGACCTCTCTCTTTCAATTTGCAGTTTGTCATTTGAGGCTACATAGTGCTCTTTGTTTAAACGTATTTTAGTCTTTTCTGAAGGACACAACAGTCTCAGCACGTACCAATATTTTGTCTGGTTCACTAAATATCACTCATTTAAAAATTATATGACTATTTACTTAAGTTCACTAATTAGTACTGTTAAGAATTTTGTGGCAACAAATGAATAAAAAAAGAAAGAATAGCAATTTGGATAAGCGTATTTCTCTTAAAAAATCGTCACTCCAAAATTATCTTTAAAAATAACAGTAACACTACCAACTTTCTTTTTCACGGTAATTTTTCCTGCTGCTGTCCTAGGAAAGACATTTTTGTTGATGCAGAGACCATGTATAATCTTCCCAGTAGGGCTTTCTCATTAGCATTGAAACAGATCAGGAAAGAAGTTTTTATTTTAATGGCACAATATATAAAAAAAGAAAAAAAAAAAAAAGAAGAAGAAAACTGAGGCAAATAGATGAAACTATACAGCAAACTTCTGAATCAAAAGTGATATGGAAAGTATCATAATCCTTTCCTTAAATTCTAAGAAAATACGAAGCATTTGTAGCAAATGACAGAAATCAAAGATATAACGACAGGGGAAAAAAAAACTCTCTATATATTAAATTTATTTATATAATTAATATTTAATTTATTTATATAAGTAATATATTTAATTATAATGTACTAAGGAAAACCACAAGGTAAAAACTCAAGTTATCAAGGTGCCTATCCTGTGGAAATCTAAATTGGCACTTACAGTCAGTTAAATCAGAGTATGGATCTGCAGAGCATCAGGAGTGACCTCTACCATCTAATAGAGTTCCATTTGCCTCAATTTTTCAGTATCTTTAGTCTTCAGTAACATTTTTATCTGATCACAGTAACCATTAACATTGTATGAAGTCACTAATATCTAACAGCTATTAGTAACATGCAAAGCACAGTCTTGGACTAGTTCCTTGAAAGTAGATGTCTGCATCCCAAGATGACCACTACAACCAATACCATTCTGACAGATGCTCTCTTCTAAAAGCAATCTGTCATACCCTAAACCCTGATTCGAAACAGGCCATAAAGAAGCTGTGATAAACTGCCTGCAGCATGCATCTCCACTGCATGGTTCCAGCCTTTCCATAGTCCCTGATCCTTTATTACCTCACATAAACATTATTTCAATACTCAGCTTAAGAAACCACTTACTCCCAGCTAAGGCTATGGTGTAAGTAAAATGACAGCATGCTGATACAAGGAGAAGGAATGCACAGCAAAGTGCTATGTTCTCTCAGTATTCTACCTTCCTTTTTAATAGGCTTTAATATGCTTAGCATATCACACATCCAGAAAAAATAATCAGAATGTCATTTCTCTGTGAGGTAAACACGGCTATCTGTGATAAAGCACAACTACTGCAAAGGTCATGGCTCAGTATTCAGCTCAAACTAAAACTCCATTAACACTACTCTTCTTTTGCATTACTCCTCTTCTTAGGATGAAAAAGGAAAAAAAACCTCATCCCAGGAGCAGGAAAGCTGCAGCAAAGAGCACAGTCTAAAAGCACATGACAACAGCACCGAAGAACCCCTGCTCCAGAAAAGTGACCTTGTTGTATGAGAAGGTTGTTGGCCGGACAGTATGATGCACTCTAAAACATCAGCCACAGATCACAGCCCTAGCGAGGCCTCACCTGGAGTACTGTGTCCAGTTCTGAGTCCCTGGTACAAAAAAAGAAAGGGACCTCCTTGAAAGAGTTCAAAGGAGGGCTACAAAGGTGATAAGGGTGCGGAACACCTCTATTATGAGGAAAGGCTGAGAGACCTGGGTCTGATCAGCCTTGAAAAAAGAAGACTCAGAGGGGATCTGATCCATGTCCATAAATATCTAAGGAGCTGGAGGCAGAGGGATGAGACTGGACTCTTCTCAGCACTGTTGTGATGATAGCACGAGGGGAAATGGCCACAAACTGATGCATAGGAAGTTCTGCACAAATGCGTGTTAAGAAATTCACAGTGCAGTGATGGAGCACTGGCACAGGCTGCTCAGAGAGGTGGTGGAGTCTCCTTCTCTGGAGACGTTCAAGACCCGCTTGGACACCTACCTGTGCAACCTGGGCTAGGGAGCTGCTGTGGCAGGAGGTTTGGACTCCATGATCTCTAGAGGTCCCTTCCAGCCCCTACAATTCTGTGATTCTGTAAAACCTTTGGTATCAAGATGCATGCAATGCTTTCAAGATACCATAGAACAATGCTGCAGAACAAAGGAGAATAGAACAATATAGAACATATATATATATATATATATATATACATACACACACACACGTGTGTATATATACACACACACACGTGTATATATATATATGTATATATATACATATATATATGCATGTATATATTTAAGCACATGGGTTATACATAGAGATATATAGAACAATGGTGCACAGAACGGTAGAACAACACAATGGTGTGTTGCAGCAGCATCCAGACTCCAGTAATCCTACACCACAACTCTTCACAGAGATGACAGCTCTTTTGTACCAAGCAACTCAGCACAAGAGCACAATACAAAGAACAGTAAACACATATTTTCAATGACTTTTCCTATTAAAAAAAAAGTAGTGTATACAGTTCAATTCTAACAAAACAAAATTGACAGGAAGATGAACCAGAATAAGATAAAAAAAAATAACGAAATTAGAAAACCAAAGTTACAATCAGTGCTGTATTGAACACTGAATTTTCTTGCTATATTTGAGAAAAATATTTTATTCACAGTTAACAAGAGTACTATGGAAGTCAAAGATGCAACCCCAAAAAATACACATGGAACAACCTGCAAAACTGCACTTTCTTCTTTCATTACTGAGCTTACCTAATGTTTTTATTATATTACTTTTGGTGGATAACTTCATGAAGTGCTTTCTTTTCCATTCTATACTGTGAAAACTTTAAAGAAATGACAAAACTTCAGTGGTTACAAAATATAGCTGTGTTCTTTTAAACAGAGTTCGGAAACTAATTAAGTTGAAATGCTGTAGAACATGCTAAAATAGGAAATAGCTGATGAACTTATAACTGTATTTCAGTTGCGCACATGGTGGAAGAGGAATTTTTTTCATACAGAAACCAATGCTTAGGGGCATTTAGAAAATTGCTAAAGTAATTGGAAGAAGTAAGTATGAAACAAATGCATGCATTTGCAAAAGGTGCACACTGAGATAAGAAGCTTAGGTGTGTTGATAAGCCTGACTTTGCCTCATACATTGCTTTTTTCTAGAGTCAGTTTTACTTTCTGTTATACTTTGATTAGAAACCAACTTTTAATTGTACTGAAAATATTTTGAACAGGAACATTTTAAATGCACTATTCTCTCTTTCATGTTTCTAGTGGTGCTGGGTGATAAAGTTAATTTTCTAACACTTTGCCACCTGTAGGACAGTGACAGCACCGGCTCAAACAAAGAAGAAACATCTGAAGCAAGCATTCAGAATACGGAAGAGCATTATCTGCTGCACAAATGTGCAACTATGAATATGAGCCTTTCAGAATAAAACTGCCCCCAAAACTGCCATGAAGCTGCACTGAAATTAATGGATTTTAAACGCAGCTTTCTTTATATATATGTAGGTCACTCCAAAAGTAATACCTCCTGCATGTTTCCATGGAAACTACAACAAAGAGCACAATAACACCATTTGATAGAGCAAATTCTCATGATGAACAAGAACCTACATGTCACGATGAACAAGAACCTACATGTCACCCTCACAACAATCTGCATGGCCATTCAGCACACTCCTCACACGCCTTGTTTTTCACACTGCAGTCATCGTTGCTGAAATGCACCACCCACTGCCTCACCGTGCTGACATCCACTGTTCGGCCTTCATAAATGTTCAGCAAGCATCACCAAATGTCAACAGCTGTCATTTTTTCCACATGGAGGAATTCCAGGACAGTTTGCTTCACCTGCACTTCCATGTCAGATGCCATTCTGTCAGTGCCCCTCTGCTGCCATCTATCACAAAGCAACAACATGGAACAGAATACTGGCGGGAAGGTTCAGCCTCTACTGCCATACTACTGTCATCTGCCTCTGCATGAGCCTCCAAAATAGGAGCCATTACGTTGAGACCAGCCATCTTACATTTTTCAATGTGCAACTCAAATTTGTAGTATAGAAGTCCCTCACATCCAATACATAGCTTTACTCTCACTCTTTTAAAAACACTAATGCTTTATTTTTCAGTCATGGTTTAAGAGGGTCAGGGATTTAAATTTTCAGTACTGTCTTGACAGATTACAATGAAGATATTTCCCATTGGAATAGGCATTCATGCACTGATTGCTTCCACTTAAAAGACTTATGCACACTTAAGATTGGAAATAAAAATAAAATAGCTAGCTATATAAAACCATACTGGACTCAACAAAATTTGAACAGCCATCCAGCTATGTTTCAGATCTACGTCTAGACATCATGATGCTTAAATCTTCAAATATTTATTAATATACTTTATAAATGTACTCTAATACTCTCTTTTTTTTTTCTTATTTGTAGCAAAACACATGCTACTAGAATCTAAAAACTGAAAGTCAATGTTTGTAAAAGTCAGAATGACTGAAATTCTTTATATATATTTTTTTTTTACCAGCCATTTTGTTCATTCAAAAAAAGGTTCACTCTTCTCCAGCAGAGAATTAATCCTGCTGGATTCCTATGAGTAATCTAAGAACTGCAACGTGGGTTTATCTTCAAAAGAAGCACTGCAAATAAGTATGCAAGTTCTATTTCCACCTGGTAACCATGGTGAAGGTTGTTCTTTTGGACAACGGGAAGAGAGACTTAGGTCTCAGTTCACAAAGAGCTCACTCCTCTTTAAAAAAAATGAAACCTAAGATTCTCACCTGAAACCCTGGGAGAAAAAAACAAATTGAAAATTTCACATTAAAAATACTAAAGCCTGTAGCAATATAAGCACTTTACACATCTGTTGCAATTATCTCCTCCGCAAGTACATCTGCTTTTGCTCCTCCAACACTGAGTCATATATTGTACACGTGGCAAGGTATATAGCATCTGTGCACAAACCTCAAATTAGGGCACATTCTCAGGATTCTCTGATAACAATGACAGATTTTTTTGGAAAAGTTTACAAACATATATGGAAGTAAAAGGCGACGGGAGTAAGTACGACCTTAGTACTCAATGTCTGACTACTCTTCAGGGGGAGGGTATTTCAAAAGGAATTTCTGTACTGGAAAACTAAGAACACACAGGGGAAATCACAAACTCCATAATAAGAAGACTGATACTGGAGGTCATTTGGGTATGTGAGTAAAACTACTAGTCCCTTACCCTTAAAGCAGTTGGGTCAGCCTGTTATTAAAGGGCTTTTGATACAGTACTGTTCTCCACAAAACAGCACACATTATTTTAAGTGTCCCTACTTTCTTTAACTGTTGCCACTAGAGAAAGCTGAAACATCTGGTTTCAGTTTGTTCCTCCACTGTGATTTTACCAGAATATATACATTTCCTATAAAACCTACTACAATAAATACAGCTCAACCTGTTCTCCCAACTCTGTAACTCATGCTTCACTCACATGAAAAACTTTGGTTTTCTTGACTCAAATCTTCCTGCACTTTTCCCTCAGCTTCTTCTTCTCTTTAGACCATTTGGAGCTGTGAAGATGTTCGTCCATTTACTCCTTTTATTTTACTGTGCTTATCTATTTATAAACTTAAATGTTTCAGTCAGTAGAAGGGATTAGGATAGAAAATAACTTGTGATCTGTTCCCCTGTGTTGCCTACTGTTGTAGAAAGGAAAGTTGTACAGCAGTTTGGCAGTCTTACTGGCTGTGAAGTGTCATTAAGTAAGAGACGGCAAGTTTTATCACGCACCTCTGACTACTAAATCCATGAAAACAAACAGAAGGTTTACCATGGGAGGTTGAGAGATCAGGCAATATCCTCAAGTCACTCTTCCTGTAAAACAGCGTGTGGTTACTGAAATTGCTAAGGGAAAATGGGAGTTCATCAGAAACACACAGTTCTAGGTGAAAATGTTCCTTAACCTTTTACATTACCGCTCTTTAAAAAACACAAGGCTTGCAAAGTTAGCTGCTTGAACACCAAGAAAAACTAAAGTATTATATCTGAAACAATGTCACGCTAAAATCTTTCATGCAGCCTTTGTTGTTCAGCTGTAGTATTTCATTAAGGAAAGAAAGTCTCTGCATGTGTCCTCCGGCAATGCACTTCAGGAGATTTTAACAAGTTATGTAACTGAAGCTGAGGAGGCTACAGTAGAGAGGTAAACAAGAGACAGTTGGGTTTTTTTGAGCCGGTACTGCATGCAATTATTCTACTCAATGGACTACACATATGGTTTTGCAGGGAAGTGATGTTGTATCTGGGTATCCCCATTGCACATGCAAATGTTTCTGAGACTTCCTTCTGATTTCTGGATCCTTGATAACGGAAGCATATTAAAGAACAGTTCTTCACTCAGAAAATGGTTAATTTTAACCTAATAGTCCACTACACTACTCAAAACTTCCCTTAACCGTGTATTCTTTTTTCAGACACTCCTACTTCATAAAACACGGGCTTACTGCCCCTAAATACCAATCAAGAACTATTTTCCAGGAGGTAGTAAAACAGTATTCCTCAACAGACAGCTATTACATTGCCTCCTCAAACACATTTGGATATCATACTGTGCTCATAATAATTGCCGCATTGAAGAAGCTTTATTTCCCTGTTTCATCTCTGCAGAAGGGCCAAAATGTATTCTGGGAATGAATACAAATGTCAATTACTAAAACCAATGTTCCAAACACATAATTCAGGTTACTCACGTAATTTGAATTACAAAACCTAGCTTCCCAAAACACAAATGGATTATTCTAAACTAAACATAACACCAAGAAGGAAAAAAAGAAAAACAACAACAACAACAAAAACCCCCACAATTTTAATTATCCATGAAGCATATTTCTCTTTGATTCCTGTCACTTGCCTGATTAGACCAGTCTTTTAAAATGACATGGGTGAAGAGCAAAGGGCATGTGAAATTTTTATGGCTTTTCCAAAGCCATGGGTGTCATCGACATGATGCAATAAATCAGGTCACAGGATGATGGAACACAAGGAATGAATTGATCCCTTGATCATAATAAATAAATGAATAAAGTACACAAGCTTTTTGCTTTCAAAAACTTAGCTATTTTCAGATGATCGCATTGAAAGAAATTATCAGGAGAAACAGAGAAAACTGGTCACAGAGGTAGCAGAGTATCTAGAGTACAGGTAAGTACAGGATCTGGCCACAGGCCTTAGCAAACAGAAACAAACAAACCACAACTGTAAGATGAACAATAATAGGAATGAAAGAAACTTATTTCATCGGGAATCTTTCCTCTTGTGAAATATTTTCTATTGCTTTGACAATACTATGAGAGCATAAATAAACAACTGAAATGAACTATGCTTGGAATACGAAGGCAGGATTACATGTTAGGTTAAGTCCAGTCTAAAAATCAGGCCCAGCTGCTCATTTATGTAAGAAGATATCAGAACTCCTACACCATACAAAGTTCAAATGCAGTGTTATGTTTTTTGTGCTGCTGCAGGCACAAATGGGTAGCGTAAAATTGGCAAAGGAACGCATCATAGTGATTTCAGGACTAGTCCACCTCCAATCTTTATCAGCCTTTTCCTTCACTTTTTCTATAAAACCTGTTTTTACATAATACAGCCATTCTGAATGCAAATCTGAAGTTTCTCGTGGTTCTAACGTGGTTTCTAACGGTGCCATGAACACAAAAATTGTCTAAACCAACTCACCCACTAGAGTGCTGTGAGTACTATGTTTGTTTTGTCAAATAAAACACAAATCAGTAAACAGCAATAATATAGTCCAGACATGCACAGTGGTTACAACTCAAAATTAAAGACAATGAAAGAATGCCTGGGTTTCTTTCTTTGAGTTTTTGACAGTGTCTCAGATATACTTCTTTTCTATTTGAGAGTGAGTATCTGATAGTATTAAACAGTTCAGATTTCAGTATTTATAATGCGTAATGAACACCCTTGTCTTGTGCTGAGGAGAACCAGAGTTAAGATATCCTGCAGCCCAGTAGACAGTGCTAAAGACTGTGTCAGTGGTTTGCGGGATGGTTTGATCCAGTGCCATGACAATTAAGGCAGGGGACCCAAGGGCCCACACCCCAGGGAAGTAGAGGGGGGAAAAGGAAATGGAAAAAGGGAGAAGGGAGATCGGCCTAAAAACCAAACAGCGACAACGATCTGAAGAGGAAAGCTAATTTACTAAATAAGATATCAGAAAGCAAAATAACACAATATAATACAATATAATTGGAATTGAGGCTAATGGATCAAACAAAATGAGCACAAGAACGTGTCCAATAAACCGAAGACATTACGCTGCAGGCAGACGGCTGCAACAAACACCCATTGCTGAGCTCCATCCCAAAGGGAAAAGAGACGGTCCCATGACCGCAGACAGTTTTTATCTTTCCCTCTGGGCAGAAACACGTAAAAATACAAAGCAATGCACAGTCCTCTGGGAAACACAGATCTTCTCCTCTTCTGAGACAGGTATACCCATAACTATTGATGATCCACAGAGCTGGAACATTAACTCTTTAACTCCCAATACATTGCATGATGTTATGATGTGGAATACCAATAATATAACAAAAATCATAAAACCATGACAGACTGTCCGAATTCACCATCGAATTGCTGCAGACCTTTTGGCTAATGTTTTAGCTCCATGCACACTAGGCTGTTTCAGATTAAAGAATTCAAATATTTATCTTTTATCAACTTTCTAATAGAAATTTCGTACTAAAAACAGCATGTGAGAATTCCAGGCTTTGCTCAAAAATGTATTCTGTTAAAAATGTAGTTCCATCACTAAATCACAACTGCCTGTTGCTGGTTAGGTTGTTGCACCTAGAAGATCTAGATGCCTTCAGAGCACTGTCAGAGACAAAAAGGATGTCCAGATCCCTGCTTCACCACGAAGACTTCATTACAATTAACAAAGGGTTAATTCTGTATTTCCAATGCCTTTTAGAAGTCTAATTTAAGAAGTGACTCAATAAAATAGACAAGATCTAAGATGGCTGGGGGCACATATTCAAAGCGACTGTTAAGACATTCTAGTGTGTGATATTTTAATCTAAATACATCACATTTTTTTATATGAAATAAATGAAGAAATCAACTGTATTATTATTCCTGCTATGTTCTACAGTAACCACAACATATTTGATCAGTAGTTCATACTGCTGGCTAGGAAGTAGTTCTACTTGAAATTGAGCAGCAACTTGCACCAGTAGCATACCACTATTAAAATAAGAAAAAATATCCCAGCATTATCCTAATTCCATAAAAAAATACTAAAGCTACATTTTACAAAATGTTTTTTACAAGCCTTTTAAACTTACTACACATATCAGCCTAACATTTTTACAGTCTTCTTTTTGTTCCTTCCACCTTATGAAAGCTAAACGTGAATTCTCTCTAATAATTGGCTTGTACAGTCTGGTTTTACAAGTCTTCATACTGCAGTGGGTATCACAAACAACCGCATATGCACAAGACTGCAGTCCACTGCTAAACCTCGCCTAACAGGCAGCCCAGCCTCTTCATTCTGTCACCATTTGACACAAAGCAACTAGTTTTTAAAAACTTATGAATTTCAGACCTTCTTAGGAAAATTATTCATGATTACCTATGATGGTAACATATCTTCTGAATGGAGAACAACACAGCTTTTAGAAACAGTTTGCAGCAAATTAAAGTCGGCACGTAGAATGCTGCACTTTTAATTGTTTTTGTGCTGATAATTGATTTTAAGATGTAATCCTCATGTCCTACTGACAATATATTACATTATAGAATGTGGAGACAGATTACAGATTCAAAGAAAAAAGATTTGTTTTGAAATCGTGCTCTGCTTACAACCTCAAATAACTTGTATTATTACTCTTAAAATAAACCAAATCAATAATCATGAAAATGACAAAGAGATGTGAATTCAAGACCCGAAATATTTTCTTGCACTACAAGTTCTACTCAGAGAATTGCAACCACAAATATTTGTACATGCGTTTAATGTAGCATTAAACATGGAACACCAAAAATTTGGACTCCAGACACAGAATTACTATAGCCTTTCATCCTTCGTTCACAAGTTTCATCCTATTTTATTACTTTTATTCTCATCAAATAGCTCCTATTGTTCATATTTCACATAATTAAGATTATGCCAATTTACAGTAACTACAGCAATAGTAATCAGTGCTTGACACAGGGCCCAAGTCTGACAGGTTTTGAACAACTCATTTTTTCCACTTTCTAGTAGGGACTGAATAATTTTGATGTGAATCTATTTCATTGAAAGACGGATCTGCAATACTACAGCACTTCTGTACAACTTGAAGCAAATAGCATTTTTAATCAAAATTCAGTTGAAAAAATTTAACATATTCACCGAAATGGAAAACGTAGCATCCTGCCTTAGAATCCTGTTTTTTAGAAAGGGATTAAATGGGTCTTGGTTCATCTGGTCCAATCATCTCCATCCCTTCCACGGACAGCAGAAGGTCCAAGGATGTTGCTCTAATAGCTTCTTTGAATGCATTTACTTTTTATATCTTACTTAACAATAGCACCACGTGAAAGCTTTCATCTCTGTTAAACATTCAAACCATAGAACAACAAAAACTTTTCTTTCCAAATTTAACTTAGTCATTTTCAGTGATGTTTTTGGTTTTCCTCCATGCAACTTGAAAACGTCATTTAAAATGTTAGTTAAATATACTGAAGTCCTTTTGATAACAGTAAACAACATCTTATACTAGAATCTCTATGTTTCAGTAGCAGCTGTATTTCTTTTTATCTTTCTGCAACTTCCTCATATTCTCTTTTAAGATGTTATAAAAAAACATCTTTTATTGCTATGATTTCCTTAGCTAGCTTCCCATAAATTATTACTTGAGAAAACAAAGTGGTAGGCTAATTCCTGCAGCTCAAGGCAGGTTTTGCTCCTTAGTCTTTCATTTCCTGTCTCAGTCAATTCCATGCATTCCATGTCACTCTTGATCCTTTAATCAAAACTATTCTGACAATTTTATCTTATCCTTCACTAATGTGCACAGTATCTACTCCTAAATTTCTTCCACATTGATATTTCCATAATTTCCCTTCTCCTCCCTCTCATATTTTTCCCCCCTCTCATAACATACATTGATTCTTATCAGATACATTTCTTACTCTTGTAATCTTTTAACCAGTACATTTTAGTTTTATATATATCAATTAGGAAAAAATGAAAAAAAAAAAGAAGATTTTAAAAGCAGCTATGGGACCAAGAGATAAGCTCACCAACTTTAGAAGCATACCTTATACAAAAAACTCTTCCTCACTCTGAACTGCTTGGGATAGAGATTATATTACTTAAAGACTGAGCACGTAAATTACACAAGTAATAACAGAAAGAAGAATCTAATCAAATTCACTTCAGAAAAACTGTACGAACATGACTGATCAAAGAAAAAAGTTTAGCAATTTCCTGGTTTTTAAATCCGCAGCAATTCCTCAAAAACATAATTCCCTTCTGTAGTTTTACTAACCAGAACTGCAAATTCATCAACCTTAATAACTTCACATAATTCTTCCAATAAAACAATATAAGTTTCAGATCTTGCCAACAACCCTCGTGATCTTTTTAGAATAAGAACGAGCCCTTCTAAAATGAATGTGTATGTTCATCTACACCTGTAAACCAAAATGCTATCCTTAATAAACTGACTGCAAGAACTGGGATAGGACATCCATTTTGGAAAGCATGATTCCAGTGTCTACAAAAGAGAAGTCAAGAAGTTAGTAACAGTAAAAAAAAAAAAAAGGATAGAGCTTAAAGCTGTACTTTCTCTGGTACATCACAGCATTCCTATTCGCAACTACCTGCATATCACAGTCCAATTTTTTCTATAAGTGCATTTTTTATTGGGCTCCACTGGAAACTGAAGCTATCAGAATTTCTAGTAAATGGTCATGCATAAAGAAGGTTTTAATTCATTTCCTTTCTCCGGCTTCTCCTGTAGTTTCATAAACATTATAATGGCACAACTGAAGGAGTAGTAAATTTTATTCTGCAGTCTTTCCTCCCCCTACTGCATAATGAGAAAACAGTTAAGGTTAGAAGGGACCCCTAAAGGTCATCTGGTTTAGCCTCCTTGCTCAATCAGGGGGACCTAAATAAGATGAAAATGGAAACGTCTGTTTTAGGTTTCTAAGATTTAAATGAAGAATAAGTACATTATATAAGTACAACACCAAGCAGAAAAAAGGATTTGAGAGTGGTTTGTTTTCTGATTGCTTGGAGGTGCGTGTTTTGTTTTGTTTTTTAATGTTTTTTATCATATCTGCTCATCTCTATGGTCAGTTTTACTGCTTTTGTGCTGGCTTTGATAGACACCTGACAAGTGTTAACATAAATCTTTTTCACTTTTTTCACTTAAAGAGATATCAAAGTTATGCAGTATTAAGGTTTAGAGTCTGTATCAGTAACTTTAGAATAAAATAATCTCAAACATTCTGATAAGGATTATAACAATAAAACACAAAGAAATTCAATCCCACGTTGTGCTGTGCTATATTTCTTTGAAGCCCATTCCAAATGCCAGTCTTCGCCCTTCTCGTGCTTACTACTGGTTTTCTTTCCTAATTCTCTCCAAACTGATTTCCAGGGTCCACACAGACAGAAGCCAGAGTAATAAAATGAAAATAAACCAGATTTTACTATTGTTCACACATCACACAACTTGTAAATTAAATAAATAGATAGGGGTTTTATTACAATCAGAAAAAAAGAAACCTGCAAAAATCTTTTTGGCCATCTCACCTATCTTTCTGCTAGTACATTCCTACATTCTAGTTTATACTCTCCGCAAATGGTTTTCTGTATAAAATGTGTCTTCCTGGGTGGATTTAGGGTGGGGGTGGGAGGAGTGAAGGGAGACAAGATAAGAATCAATCACCACTTTCTCCATTAGTTGATGCCCCACTTTCAGAACAAGAACACAGCTGGCTCCTTGTACTAGACTCTGAGACTCAAGGATACACAGAAATCCAATCATTTTCCTCTTCCCAGGTACATCATTTTAGCTCTTGGTACCAGTTCTCCACAGTTCCCAAAAGCACTACTTCCTTCTTGCTTCATTGTTTAATGACAGCAGGGCCTGACCTTTAATAATAATGTTCATAATCAATTAATGTTTGTGCAAAAAATGCTAGACTTCTGCGAGAAACTATCAGCAAAAACGAAACAGTAATTTTTAAAATAGTTTAAGTCAATTAAACATGAAAGGAATTTTGTGGAACAAAGCATGACATTTCTCTAGGCAATGACTTTCTCCCTGACATATTACAAACCCAGTACTTTATATTCAGTAAAGATGTCAGAAATCTTTAAACTTGAAAAAGGAATTTTAATGCAAGAATAAGAATTAGATCCCTACCATACAGAAAAAGGGACTCTGTAATTACAAACCTTTTATTTCCAAAAAGCCAAATAATAACTTAATTTTCCCAAGCTGTAAGGAAATACGGATGTATTAACACATGTGGTACATACTCAATGGGAAAAGATTATTTCTGCACCTGTACCAGACCTGCTGGTGGAACAGCACATTACTGCACTTTGCTTCCAGTAGCAATACTAGTCTGCAGATTCCACAGCATTCAAACTCTCCTTTCTCTTCCCTTCTGGGACACAATTTAACACATTTCCCTTCCACAGAATTCTGAAAATGTGAAATGCTTATTTTTACTTAAAACGCGTACTATGATGACAGTATTTTGTTTTTGTGCTACAAAGTTTTTTGTTTCTTTGTGTGTTTTTGTATTTTCATGGGCTAATTCGTGCTTACTCAATAATTTTAATTATTTCCTTTAGTTAAAAAAAAGCTAATGCTGAAAGCATCTTACCAAATTGCTTCAAAACAACTGTAGGAAAAACTGAACATTAATTTTCTGATGCTATGATGGAATAAAAAGCCAGCAGCCTCTGTAATTTGCAAGAACTCTGAGAATCTTAACAATAGTCACACTAACAAAAACATTCAAGTTACCCAAATTTGAAGCCGGCTTGGGCTGTATTTGAAATGTTTTGAAAACAAGCCACTTTTTTTTAACTTTTTTTTTTTTTTTTTAAACATGGAGGGAAAGAGGGTTTAGAATGAGTAAGAATACAGTTTTACTTACGACCAAATGTCTCATTATGGCATTTATTATAGTATGGTATCTCTCATGCTTCATGCTGACAAACGTGTTTTATCAATTTATCCACCCAGAACAGATATGCTAAATGACATTTTTAAAGGTTTTTGTTATATTCTTCTTCTGCCTTATTTCCACAGATCTTTTAAGTATATTCTTGCCCTTTGATCAGATTCCCTCAGTTAAATGTGTCAGGATTTTCTCTTCAAAAAGCAGTAAAAATAAGTGTACTCTGTTCTAGACAGATGTAACACACCTCTGTCTTAAAGTCAAGGATGGCTCCAAGTTCTTTTTTATTCGCCCCAGGCCACAGGAGAGCGTAACTGCGGTTAAAATAGTACTGTGAATTTTAAAGTCACTCCAATTTAAGAAAATAAAAAAATCAAATTATGCTCTATGTGAATTTTCAAGAGCTCTTCAAAATGACTTCTCTGATATGAGGTTGAGAAAAAAGCAGTGTCATGTATCCTAACACTTCTCATAGTTCACTGCCTTCCTGCATGTTAACCATTCTCAGCTGCACCAGAAAGTCTCTACTGGTTCACCTCAACTTCAGACCACTCTCCTGTGTAACACTTCATTGTTCCTCTCTTGCTGTTAATTTCCGTTCTGCTCCCGCCACCCCTTAATTTGTTGCACGCACTTCAGTTATTTGTTATACCATTCTCCATCAGAGGTGTTTGTAACAGATTAAATCAGTTTGCCTGGCTACAGTACCCTACACAAGGTTAATGCATTTTAGCAGGGAATCTCCTCTGGCCACAGCTGCTGCAGTAAAGCTGTCCTAAAAATGTTTAGCATTCAATGTTTCTGTATGTAAGTGTTTCAAATACAAGTGCACTTGAAAAGAAATTAAACAGCACCAATTCCAATACTAAGAACTGGCTATTCTTGGAGTGTCAAAGATGCTCAGAGGGCTGGAGCACCTCTCCCATGAAGAAGGATTGAGGGAGTTGGGCTTGTTTAGCTTGGAGAAGACAAGGCTTCAGAGAGATTCACTGCAGCCCTCTCTTACTTAAAAGAGAGGTAATAACCATGAAGGAAAGTGACAGTCTAATAGTGATACCACAGGGGGGAATTAACTTAAAGAGCAAAGATTTAGGTTAGATGTTTGGGGGAAATTCTGTATTCAGAGGGTGGTGAGGTGCTAGAACAGGCTGCTGACAGAAGATCTGGATGCCCCATACCTCGAAGTGTTCAAGGCCAGGTTGGATGGGGCCCAAGCAGCTTGACTTGGTGGGTGGCAACCCTGCCCATGGTAGGAGACTGGAAGTAGATGATCCCTTCCTTCTGGTGTCATCCATACCACGGTATCTAGATTTATCACACTAGCTGCAAGTCAGCTTAGTTCCCATCCACTCATTTTCTCTAAATCTGATATGTGTTTGGAAACAGCAAGCTAAAAAGCCCACTCAGGAGCACACTAAATCTTAGCCTCCAAAAGTACGACTAATAGGAATATACTGCCATCCAGGAAATATGAAGCTGTCTAAACACTGTCTAAACATCCTCCTTACAGAAATACCAAAATACACTATTTCTATGCTACCTTTAGCAGCAGAAGATATACTACAGTACAAGGACTGAAAAACAAAGGAAAACAACCTAATGAACAATTATAATGATGTATTAATCAATTAGTGTTCAAAAAGAAGTGACAAAGAAAAAATAAAAGTGATCAAGTTATATAAAGGTGTATTTGAAATTGTGTGTTAGAGCTACTGGAATCTGTAGGATGTCTTTGATAGGAACACTAAATTTTGTTTCTGCAAAGATGGAACGACAGAAAGAAGGGATAAGGAATGGGCAAGTAAAGAGGTAAAGTGATCTAGAAATAAGAGAAAACAGCTTGGGATTTTTTTTGCCTGCTATAAGAGGGACTTCTTTGAATCTACAGATCCCTTTCTTTCTGCCTTTAAATTTCAACTTCAAATGAGCTTTCTCCTCTTAAATACTCTAAATCTTCACATTTCCTTTTCAACAATCATTTCAGATGTTACCATGAAATATTTTTAAGATTTATGTCTGTTTTTTTCAACTAACATAGGTATTTATTTTGAAGGGCATGCAGACAGATTTTGAAATTAGGACTTTATTTAGGACTCGATCAGAAGTGGAAGATGAGACACAATTAACTCCTTTGTGCAGCTAATTGTGTACTTTGTTCCACACTGAAAAACCCTGGGACTTCTAGGTATGAGGGCACATCTAACTCAGAAATGGGTATTCCCTTAACATATTGCATCAGTGCTCACCCAGAAAGCTTGAGCTTGGGATTCTGCTATGCTAACACAGCGAGTAATATAATTCTGCATCTTACGGAGGAGTCAAGTGCATAAGTGCTGAATAGTGCAGTCACAGAATTATCAAGGTTGGAAAAGACCTCTACAATTATCCAGTCCAATCATTCCTCTACCACCAATATTTTCCCATTAAACCATGTCCCTTAGTAAAGTACCTACCTAATAAAAAAATTATACACAGACCAGAGCACTTCCCAACTCTCTTCATTTATGTTGATACTGGGAAAGAGGACACAAATATAATCTAGCTTCTTCAACCTTCTTTAAAACTCTGCGCCCCACATTTCTGCACAAGAAGTAATCCAAAAAGCCTTCAATCTGTTGTTACTGAAAACCTCAGAGCCTAATCCTGACACTCTGAAGGAAAGAAAGCATTTAGAAACATGTCTACAAAGCATTTTTCAAAATATTTTGATTATGTAATGAGCTGAAAGATTCATGCCCTTACACTGAGAACTCCATAAGCTCACTTAAAAAGCATCACAATGCAATTTTCTTTTCCATTTCAGTGTGGTTCTGTCTCACAAGGTGACTGAATAGCTTAGTAGTAACTACTTCTGTAGTTACTCTGACTACATATTTACAAGTTCAGAAATGTTGCTCTAGGGGCCAGAAAAAATAAGCTGTTTTATCCCATGCATAAATTTCAAGCTAGACCAGCATGTTTGTTATTTTTTGCTATATTTTCATATTGCAATTATACTACTACTAGGTTTCAAAATGTATTTGTAATAATAATATCTATCTCCTTATGGAAAAAAAATATTTCCCTTTTACCCTTGAAATTTCTCTTACTGCCTTGCTAGCAAGTGTTCATTCCTAGAAATACATTTTTTAATTAGCAGCGATTTCACAAAATCATAGTGAACAAGATTTGCTCATGGGCTGTAGGCCACGCTGTAAGCTGTGGTTTTCCTGTAGAAGAGGTCAATTTTCACGTATTTTATCTAGTGAAAAACATCACTTGTCATAGAAGCTTTTGAAAATAGCTAAACATCATATAAAGCCAAAAGATACAAGTTGAGACACCACACCGTTCCAGTATCAGACCTCTCTTACGTGCAAACAATGGGGAAAAAAAAAAAAGAAAAAAAATTGCTGCCCTTGCATATGACAGAGGTGATGACCTACCTTCTTCCACCCAAAGCATGACTGGAAAGGGAGTCACAGCCTTGTTACAAACACCTGTGCAATGTCAAATGCATAGTGTTGATCCTGTTTGACAGCATGTACTGTATATTTATTGCCTTAAGCAGGACAGATGTTAGCAACACAGGAGATGCTCTCTTTGTAATCTTTCCAGTATATGCATATTAATTCTCTAGGAAAAGGCCAATTTGGCAATTCGAGAAGTTTGCATGTTGACAAATAATTAGCTAAAATAATAGGAAAGCAATTTAGCCAAAAGGAGAAATAATGTGAATTTGCCTGCCAGCTGCCCTTGCCAACCTTTCACTCCCAAATAGCCCTTTCTAATCTTAGTGCTAACATGTTTAAGAAGAAAACACATGCATGTGTGTTATCCAAAAACACGAGAGATTGTGTGTAGGTACAGTGAAGACACAGGAAAAGCAAACAGAAGCAGGATGCAGAACCTTGTAATGTGCAAACCCAACAAAAGCAAATGTTCTGACATAAATTAGCTATCTCCTTTCAGCTGCATCATAAAAGTACTCTAATAGAATCCATAATTTCCTAACCTGAATTAAAGTTTCACATGCAATGTCCTCACTTTTTAACATAATAATGTAGACACCCTGTTGAAATGCAACAAATGGTAGACTTCTGGTTTCTGTAGCATTATGACTGAAAGGATGAAAGCAAAAATCAAAGGGAAATATGGCCAAGCACACATTTGAAGCAGAATCTCACAATTATTTAGTTTCACACTGACAAAAGCACTCAAGGCACCGCATAATTAAAGCCCAAGCCTATAAATTTAACAATGCCAGTTCTGCACTGGAAGTGCAGACAGAGTGGTGAATGTTCCAGCAAGGGGCCAAGAGGAAGCAGGCAGATGCACCCAGTTGAAGTCACTGGCTCCCAGGACTAGGAATTCTCTACTGCCTCTTCCACAGGCCACTTAAGTTCCAGATGCAAAAGACAGCTCACCTGATGCTCCAAACTTCAACAACACACCGCAGACCCTCAAGCTGATGCTGGTTTTCCTGCTTGTAAAACTGTTAATTGAAAGTGCAGCTCTGTGCGGCCACTCCAGAGCTCATTCTCTGACAGAGAGTTGGAGAGTTCTACAGAGAGGACATAAACAAATTGGAAAAAAAATACCTAAATCTCCTAAATTTGACACTCAAGAAAGTTGAGGACCAAGTGAAATTAACTTTGTTAAGCATTCCCAGATTTTACAACTTACTTAAAACTGAATTATACACCAGATTCTAATCTTTTTGACTCAGCTTCACTTCCGTACTTCTGAAACTGTAGAAGGAAGATTATATTTGTATAACATCATTTATTTTAAACTCTCCTGTCTGTTAAGACAGACATCCTATAGCAGCTAAAAACAGACAAAAAGATGTCAAAGGCATGCCCTTACAGCCAGTTCTGCAGTGGACAGACAGCAAATATGCCACGGTCATCTGTAATTCTAAATGCCAATTCCAGCCTGTGCAAAGCAGATGTCATACACAGCTTCAGTGTGAGGACTTCCTTAACTGCATCTGAAGATGAAACTGGTGTTATTTTGTCAGGACAGACGGTGTAAGTGCTTTCTACAAAAATCAATTAATATTCACTCAATAGGCAAAAGAAAAAGCTTTACAAAATGAAAGAAATGGAGCAATTAGGTCAACTGCTACTTAAGATCAAGCAAGTTATCTGATAGTGTCAGGAGGAAAAAAAAACAAACAAACCTGGAGACTGATTAAAATGACCCTCTTGATGAGAAAGAGGTCTGTTGTTTTGGTTTTTTTTTTTTTCCAAAGTAAAAGTTAACCTAGCCAACAAGACACACAGGAACAAAACAAATGCCTGAAACACTAAGGAACTTAACATAAATGTTTGTTTGTTTAGTATGTTACTAGTTAAGATGTCAGATTGGAGCTAGGCTTTTCAGAAGCTGCACAGAGAAACAACATAATGCAGATACTTTCAGGCTGAGAGACTGCTCCATGCCTACAGTGCCTTCCTGTACATTATTACCCTTCACTGTAGGACTAGCAGAAAAGTTCTCTCACATAACAAAAAACAAACAATAAATATTACAGTTTCCAATCTAATCCACACATTTAATGTTCAAAGTGAAAAAAATACACAACAGAGGACACAGCTGTGAAGTATAAGAGAAAAAAACTCACAAAAGTCAAGATGTCATGTGAGATGCTGAACGAAGTCAACAAAGAAGCTTATGCAGGTATGCTTTTTTGGTCCAGTAATCAAATAAGAGGCAGGTGAAATACTCAGGAAAACAAGAAATTAAAACTCCTGCCAGCCTTCTGCAGCAGTTCACATTTAATTAGGCTTCTAAAGTCACTAACCTACCTTTTGTTGGATTGTATTTTGTTGAAAATGAATTTCTGTGTTGCAGCTACAGAAGGAGGTCAATAGGAGTGTGCCTCCTCTGTTCCCATCTAGGAAAGGCACAGCATGGACCACTCCCAAACTACCACTACAGTAATGAGAAGCAAAGCTACTGGTCTACCCTGAGTGCAGTAATAAATAAATAAATACATCATCAAAAATCCCAACCAACAGATAATGATGATTGCAGAGTACAATCTAATCCCTTCCAAAAAGCTCTGAAGGTATCCACCTCGTAGGGAAACCAACTACATGGAGATAAAACACTGCTGGCTCCTGAAAACATGAAGTATTTTGAAGCATAAGTACACTGAGAAAACACACATGAAAATCCTTCTTTTTCTTTAAATGAAATAAAAATACTTCCATGTCTCTCACAGCTTTTCTCCTTTAAAACCCCTCAAAGGTAAAATATAACAGACAGCAATACTTTTTATATGTCTGTTCAAGTTGCAACTGCTGAACGGTAAGAAGTTCATCATATTAAATATGGAAGAACTGAGAAACGGAATATGGAAAACTAAGCAGCATTTCCAGTCACACCCAGAAAAGATACCACCACATTTAGAGGTCTGCAGAGCTTCCCAACACTGTATTACATTTTAAAAATCATCTCCAACTTTATTATAAAGAACATATTCCACCTCTCCTCAGCTTGAGTAATTGGCAAGTAGTGCACAAGACAATTAATTTTATCCAATTTTAATGCCATAAAATACTACTCATTTAATTTATTAACATCTAAACACTTTATGACCCCTGAAATTAGTGCCTTTTTAAAACTTAAGAGAAATGCTGATTCTTCTACAACTGAAAACAGAATTCTCTGTAATATCCAGATTAAAAAGCTGGTGACATGGAGATTACATGTTTTCCTCCCCTGACTCAGCCCCATTTGAAGTAGGTGACAGTAAACATCGCTGCCACAGAGGACATAAATGGAACAGGTATTTTCACAAAAGAGAGACTTGTTGCTAGAGAAAGGTCAACTTTTACATTACCTTATCTTTCTACCTTAGAGTCAGAAGAACCAAGCACAGGGCAGATGCCACATTTTAGCAGATTTGAGAAAGGAACACCCAGCCTATGGGCTCTCTTAGGCAGGAAGGGATTAGCACTGAAGGTACCACAAAAGCACTGGAGAAGTACAGGGAAATCGTGGTTACTTTCCACCATAAACTCTGACAACACAGCGGATCATCGAGTTTAGACTTAAATATCTGTGCTGCTTTTCAGCTCCTTAACTGGACTGACAATGGTAAGCCTACACGTTTTATAAACAGTTCAGTATATACCTGTACAGAAGAAACAGAGTACCAATATTAACAATAAACTCACTTTGTTGGCTGACATTGCCTAGAAGAACCAACTCTTTTCTTTAACTCCATGACAAAAATAAACATGGACAGAGTTGTAAAAGTATTTTAGTGGAAAAAGGGCACTTACAGAGGCTGTTGCAGTTACAGGGTTTATAAATTCATGTTATACATTTTATTCATTAGATTTGTCTACTGCTGTACAAAACATATGGATACTGAAAAAATGCCTGAACTGAAAAAAGAGTTCTTTACCATAAGTTGGATAATTCAACCACTCCACCACAAATGGAGCTCGATAATTAACTACATGCTGCACTACAGTTGCCAGAGGTGAGCATTTACTCCTGGAGCCACACCTGGTAGATGGCTTCTAATTAAACTTCCATGCTACCCACAGCTTACAGGATACAGGTTACTCAGTATTCCATTTTGTGCTGATAAGAAAACAGAAGTTTTCTAAGCATCTTGAAACTTCAGGACTTTCTTCAGTTTTTCCTCTAATTAAATGAACTTGATAAAGGATAATACATAAATCGGAAATGGTCTAATGCAAGAACTGCTGTGCACTGCAAGTTTGGAATTTCAGGCTCTAAAGATCAAGCAAAGATACTTCTAATGGCATTCTGTAGAGATGTGACAGCCTGGGAGCAAATTGTAAACTTCAAGCCCATTTTTCTGAACTGTTCCACATGTCTAATATTTTACAACCGTTATCACCAGAGCTTCTAGAAAAATGAAGACTTTTTACAGTATTCTGAAACCCTGTCTTAGGGAAATTTCTGCTTTCTTATCAGCAGGAGTATTCATTAGATTTTAGTTCTCAGAACAAAATTGGTTTCATAATATTCCTTGCCAAAAGCAGCAATCCCACTTGTATACAAAAGTTCAGGAAGACTTTGACCAGGACTGTGCTACCTGAGGTCATTAAGGCCTTCACTTATCTCCTCTCAATTAGAATGAAAAAACCTCTTAATCTCATCCTCAAACATTTTTGCATTCAGACAGCAGCTTGTCCTACTTACCTTTTTGGTAATTGCTAGAGACTTGCAAATCTGTATTACCTGAACACTAAACTCAATTCAAGTACATACATACAAGCTTCCTTGTTTGCTGAGAAAGAAAAGGGTAATACCTTCTTCAGAACAGAAAAGGGCTGATGAACACAAGAAGAAAGCAACAACTTAGGTGTTTGCAATTCATCACAGTCCCTCCAACACCAAGTCTTTTAATTACCACCACCAACACCACTACCCTCCCTCTTTTTTTTTTTTTTTCCAAGACACAACAGATTACTTCTATATTTTAGAAAAAAAAAAAAAAAAAGAAGTACCTAAACGCATTAATGCAGAAAGCAGAGGGCTGAGAAGGCAAATGTAGGGAATACATCAATGTACAGATGCTCAAGCACTGCTACCTCCTGCCTCTTGAATGGGAATATACCGCTAACATCAACCAAATCTCCCTGCTTCCACTCTGTAAACATTACTCCCTTACAGAATGAAAAGGGTTAAATTGAGGAGGAAGTGGTAGCACCATCATGCTTCCTTTAATACCCATCAAAAGTGCAGGTCCTGCCTGCATGCTATACAGGCTGCACTGGATCTATGGCCAGAGCTGATGGATTGACCTAGCTCAACTGGAAGAAAAGCGCTGCTTCTCATCTACTTTGCTTTGCTGTTAGAGATGAGGAAAATATTCACAATGCCAAATTTTGAAAGACAAGCAGCATACTTACTAAAGTCAACATAGCAATATATCTAAGGCCTAGAGTTGTTCACAGTCCTGACTGTGTAGAAAGTCTGTTGAAAACTATGAAGGGATGAAAAAGAGAAAGCTGTGTCCTCCTACTCTGGAAAATAAAAAATAATTTAAGATGTCCATACTTCCATATTCTCTGTAGAACAATGAATAGCTATTATAATCTCAGTTTCGATTCATTTAGATTTTGAACAAATGCTTGCGCAAGAAAAGGAAGAAATAACTTAAAGATTTACACACTCATTTTCTCCTTTTAAAGCACCCAGAGTTTCAAGAGTACTTAAAATGAAATAAAATTAAATGGTTATAGTAATATTTTAATATCGTGTGCCTTGTGTCAAAAGCATTGCATTTGCAGATTTAATAAAACAGCACTTCTAAAATTTTTCTCCTTCATTAGCACACAAAACACTACCACAAAATTCTTCAGGTGTCAGTATAAAGAACAAATACAATAAACAGAGTAATGAACTCTCAGAAGGAATCTATTCATAGCATTCCCACTCAGAATAAAAAAACTCCCTCCAAGACAGGCCATCAAGACTGGTCCTTAATGGTTAAAAAGGAAACTGAACATAAAATAAAGAAGAGGGGAAAAAGAAAAGAGCAATACCTTCCACAGAAAAAATTGTAAGTAAACTTGAGTATTTAATGAAACCATTTTACAAAAAAGACCTGAGAGGCAACACTAGGCGATAAAGGTAATTTATCCTAACAACTTTCTAGCATGAATGTGCAAAAATGCGCAATAATAAATATCTTACATTATGAAGTATCTTATTTCATATTCCTAGCGAACAAGTACAGCAGAACACACTCCTTACATCTTTCTGGGAGGTTGTCCTGCACAGATAATATGACATTTCTGAAGTCCACAGACCTTTTCTACAACCTCTACCACAAAAGACTTCTGCATATGGCTCCTGCAGTTTTGGAGAATTGTCCCAGCTGCTCAGAAAGCTCTTTCCTAGATGGCTGAGGGAATTGCTGAGGGAAAGAACACACGACTGAGTGTCTACACAGATAATTATTATATAAACTACTGGAGTTAACAGAGATGCTGACATACACAGCGCTTACTTTTCAGGATCAGTCTTTGTTTGCGGATCTGCATCACAGTTGGCACATATAATCAGGATTAACTTCTACGCCCTCTACTGGCTATTTCATCCTACAGACAAAAAACGATCCTGACAATGTTGTAACTCAACAACAAACTTGAAACCTAATTATACTATTAAGGACAACACTCATACACATCCAAAAGTGAACACCTCAGTTTGCAAGTTACTATTTCTAAATGCTCTCTTCACGTATTCAAAAGAAAGAATGGAAACAGAAGCAACTTTCCTATCATACTAGTTTGCTTTATGTGTCTGCTTTACAGAAAATCCATTTCCGCAGATTTAGAAATGCTATTAAACACTTTAAATTCTGAATCATTGTAATAAGGGCTGTTAATTGCATTTTTAATCACAGCTTGCTTTTTTCTCCTCTTCATACCAAATTTCATCGGCAACCAATCTGTTGAACAGCCTATAATCACTGAACAACTTGGTTTGGGAAGCATGGTTTGGCAGCTTCCCTGATCCAGCTCCCCCTGCAGCAGGGCTGGATGCATGCCTAGGTCAGGCTGCTCAAGTCATCATCCTGCTTGCTCCCTGCACAACTCCACAGCTGGCAGCTATGCAGCCTTTCATTCCAGTATTTAAAACACCCTAACAACGACAAGCTTTGCATGACATGTGTAAAGTGTATGTTAGACCCACAGAAAAATTAATTCAACATCTAAGCATAAACAAGCAGCAAATCCTAACAACTAAAAAGGACTTTAGAAGAGATCACGTGATCATCTTTTTTGATGGCGATTATTACTAACGACAAGAAGAGTATTTACCATGCAATGTTGATGTCACTAGAAGCTTAAATCACCTAAAAGAAACAAAGCCCAACTTTATTTTTAATTCTAATTTATTTTAATTTAATTTAATACTATTCTGCATTCCATTCCATGCTGACAAAATATACTTGAGATATTCACCTCCAGTACTGGATCCTCTGACTCATAACATGAAGCTCAATTATCATCCCTTTATCCATATATTTTCTGATTAATTCTACTAGAAAAGTAATTTCAGAACTATTTTAAATGCCAGATTCTAACAAAGAATAGTTTAAACGGTCTTCATTTGAGTTACCTGTAGTAAAAATTAATGTATTAGTATGAATTACTTTCGATTAGTAGAAATAGCGGCAAATTTAATTTACCTTGCTCAGAATTTTTTTAAACAGGTTTTAATTATGTAGATCGACAAGACAAACTTCTACTGCTGTTTACAGATGAAATGTAAACCCTTCGTGCTTCTCACAATTACTAAGTTTAGAACTGATTCGGAGTATGATCTTAAAATACTTTTCAGAGCTGGACATGTGTTACAAAGAGCGCTACTGCCCCCTAGTGAGCCGACGCCAGAAAAGCGCTTCTACAACAGCATTCCCCTTTAAAACTGAAAAAATATTATTCTAATAGCAATTTTAAAAACAAAACAAAACTAAAGGTTTGGGCAACAAAATGAAGACAATTAATTACTATAAACCTATACGCTAAAGTGACACAAAATTTCTGTGAAAAAGGCAAATAAATAAGCCTAGGGAGAAAAATAAAAATACATATCTAGTATTACAGATTGCCAGATAACTTAATACTCCGTGCACAAAAGCATCACAATGATACAAAATGCTGCACGAAACTCAATTATCTTCAACTCTTCTGTATGTTTATGGGTACATATTACCCAGTTTCAAACCTATTCCTTATCAGGATGTAATCAATCACCTAAAACAAAAAAGATCACATTTACCTTCAGAACAACACATACATTAGAATTTTAGTGTCTGAAACATATTTCATCAGCAGCAAGTTTTTCATGTTGCACTGTTCTGTCTAAATGCCAGGTACAAGCCTACTCCAGGCTTGTATTCATGGAAAACTAATTCTGACATAAGAATCCAGCTACACTCACAAAAATAGATAGAATAAATAAAAAATCCACTCGTCAAATTCTGTTCATGAAGGAAAGAAGTGAACTATCTCTGTCATGCGGAAATGACATCTTCAAATGTGTTGTTATAATTACTACCACAGACTTGAATCTGTATGTAGAGCCCCTCAGCACAGCTTGGGCTTAAAATATTGTTTGATTCCTGTATGCATTTTTCAAAAAGACAGACTGCAGTGAACTCTATTGAAAGCCCTGGCAAGAAGCACAAATACAAGCTGTGTATTCTCTTTTATTCTATCACACACCAGAAATTCCACTTGTATAGGTAAAATTACCGCAATTTAAAAGCAACACAAAAGCTGAACTGAGTTCTGACTCTTCTCTTCTTTTGTACTGATCCTCTCATTGTTTAACAGTCTGAGAGACATCACAGAAGGCTCCAATTTATGTACCTTAGCAAGATAAGTTGAATAAATGTTTATGTGCTAAGTAAAGGAAGACACGGCATCAGCAATAAAGCTTCACTAGTTGTTTTTGGCACTGTAACACCATCACTCACTAAAAATTCTGAATGTAAGGCTTAACCTTAAAATCTCCAAACACTGGCTTTCTGTGGCCTTGGACAACTGTCATCATTCATACACTATTAGTATAAGAAAGCTAGGAGTGACAATATGTAACAAGTCAAGGTAGAGTGCAGCAAGAAGCTGAGCAATAAGTCCAAGAAGTATCAATCTCAAGTTGCATCCAGACAACTAGAAATATGTTTTACAGATATGAAACAGCCATATTTCATAACATTTTTCCATTATGTCACAGCCCACAGATGACAACACAGCTGACATCTCCACAATCTACTTGATGTGGAAGCTATCACATCAGTAATTCACAATTCCAAATGCTCCATCATTTAAGAGTGCAATATAAAACATAAATATGAAAATATTTATAAAATATAAATAGGAAAACAACAGAGAGACACTAATTATCAGGAGTTCCAACTGATGCCTCAAAACTTCTAACATAATGCCATCATCACAGTTCATTTCAACTCCGTCAGACTTTTCTTACCTTTGAATCTTCGTTGCTCACACCCAGCTCTAGCACAGCTTGAGGAGATTTCAGCTTTGCCTGAGTGGATGCAGACATCTGAAGATGAAGCTGCCAACCAATTGTTTCAAGCTATAAAATACAAATTTAGATTACAATCAGACAGTACAGAAGTACTGAGAGGTCAACTTACAGTATCTATCAATGATTTCTCAGTGAATGTCATGCTCTACAAGTATTAAACCCTCCCAGCAAAGCTGACAGAAGATTAGATTTTTATTTCATATTTTCTTTTATTTTGGGGAAAACTAATAAATCACCTGTAAATTGTAAACTACCTAAAAATTGTGATTTTGATCTCCTTGCGTGTACTACCATAAATTGAAGTTTACAGCAAAGATAATTCTAGACTGCTTTTTAAAATGTTACTACCAAAAAGCTAAAAAGATGAGCAAGTCCGCAACAGCATTTTGAATTGAAATTTTCACAAAAATACATTCCAAAACACTTCTTAGTCTTTAATTTAAAGTGACATACAAAAATTATCAAGTTACAGCTAACATGTAAAACAAGGATCCAAAAACAGAACTACAAGCCTACCAGGAAATAACCTAACTAGTCTTCTTGAATGAAGACAAGTAGAAATATGAAGTCTTACCACCTGATAAGTTAACTGATATATATGTCTTTTAATCTGTTCTCTCCTTTTGGCTACTGAATACCGTGGCTCACTTTTACTAAATCAGCCACATTTGTTAACCCGCTTCCAGCCCAGTACTTCAGTACATGCCTTGTTCTCCTGCAGTGACAGGACACATAATGACTGGCAGATTTTTTTTATTTTTTATTTTCTAACAGAATAGACCTAAGACAGAACTTCTAAAACGTAACTGTAACCACATCACATATGTTGCCACCACTGCCAATTCAGGCTTTCTTCTAAAGTGAAAAAGTAAAAACGAAAAGAAAACCTTGATGCCCAAGCCATTCTGTGGCAGATGGCAGCTTTAGTAAAAGACTAATTTTCTAACAAAATTTTCTGGTTTGATTTCTTCTGAACTGCTACTGGTTGCTCATCCCACTTGAAAGTACAGCACAATCAAAAACGACAGTCATTTCTGATGAATGTGGCTTAAGCCACTCATACAAAGCATGGACAAGCGCACAAGACTCCTGAGCTGGACATTATCTGGAATATACCAGGAAATCATGGCAGAAACACAGACATGGAAAACATGTTTCTTGCAACAAACCTCAACAAAACTAACTAAAGAAATAAGTTCTGCATCTCCCAGGAGAATAAAGGTCTCTTGCCTTACTCAAGGCTTCAGTAAGAGTAAGAAAGAAGTACAGTTCAAGAACCCAATCAGTATTGGTAACAGAGAATAACCCAAATGATGAACTACAGATCAGCGCTGGCAGCAGTTCAGAGCAGAAAACAGACAACAAATACCGACTGTTTTGATAAAACACCTTTGTACATTCAACCACACAGCCAAACCTGGAGATAGTGAGTGAGCTCTGGAACACAACAGCTGCAGCCACTGAGGTTCAAGCCTCTATGTAGAAACCACTTTCAGTTACCCAAAAGCTTTATTATAGTAATACAGAAACCAACAGAGGCTAGCAGCTTATCCAGTATCACAAAACATTGCCATTAGAGTCAAGGACAATATCCTTGAAGACCAACTTTTAAGACTTTGCTAAGGCTGTTAAACAGCGCATATATAGCATGAAAAACAAACCATCAGTAGTACGGAAATAAAAATGTATGCCTTCTTTTAATACACATCTATCAAGGAATACTGTAGATGGCTCTGAACAAACACAAGACATATGGCAGCACAACGGTGTGAGTTCATAGAGGAATAGCAGCCATAACTCCCTTTCTGTTATTAGCACTACTTTTGTTTCCTGTAGCCATTTTTATTTCTTTTTTAAATAAAGTTGCAGAAGAACAGGTTTTGATTAACTGCCTAAAACTTCAAAATGGCCTGCCTATATACTTTCTTAAAATGTACATGGAACATGTATTTGACTGCAGTCACATTTACTTAGACATTCAGCATTCCGAAATATCAATTAATCTTCTGAGAGCAGAGCTGCTGCATGATATTCATTCAAAGGCCATGAAGTACCTATTTTAGGGGCAATTTCTTCAAAAGATAAATTTCACTTCTAACACAAAACTATATAAAACAGGTAGTGGGAAAGACTATAAAGTGACAGCATCTTAGATAACACTGAAACTTCTATTATGCAAAAAGTATTTACTGTGGTAGAATAATTTCTCCAGAACTAGCAGGGAAATAAAGCCATGTTTTAGCTTCTTTTCATAATTTCTAAGCAGCAGTTTAGAAATATGCATGCCACCTTGTCACTTCAACATTAAATGCTGTTGAAAATACACTACTTCACTCTGTAAGCCTTCGTTTGTTATCTCTGACAATTATCTAACCAGAAGGTTGTGTTTGGAAAACAAAAAAAACAACAGGTGCAGGCTAGAAAACAAGGAAGGGAAAGAAGGCAGACAGTAAATTAAAACAAGAGTAAGCACAAATGAAAATCCTTCAGACCTGCTCCATGAACATCGCTGCAAAAGATTCAGGGCAACAAAGATACGACAGTGCTTCTCATGTGCTTTTGTTTTGGGGGGTGGGGGGTGGAGGGAGGGGGCTTCTGAAGATACCATAATAGACAAGACTGTAAACACAGAATAACTTCAGAAAAACCCTCTCCCTTCCAATGCTTAGTATTAACCACAAAAAACAAACAAACAAACAAGCAAAAAAGCTGAACAAGCTGTGCACTCCCTACAAACATATCCCTTCTCTAGGGCCATCTACATCTGTGCCAGGGAAAGATTCACACCAGCTATCTGTCAGCTGCTGAATGTAAGAGATCCTGACCCTCATCTTTCATTTCTGACTGCCCACAAGTATTACTACAAATTAAAACTTAACAAGAAATTCTAGCAATGTGATAAATGTAACAAGTTTCTACATTGGCTGTCTAAAACAGAAATACTTTTCCTTTCTTAATTATATGTGGATATGTATCTTCACCTAATCAGAAATCAAAAACATGTTCACTGGCAAAAGATTTCAGACTAAGAATATCAAGGAGAAAACAATCAACACTGCAAGAACCAGTCTATCAGAATCAACACCTATGAAAGTGAGAGAGTGATATTCGAAACAGGCACAGTGCAGGGCCATAACTTCAGAGCTGAGAACTGAAGAAAAGTGACTAAGCAACAAACACACTGTGAAAGAAAAAAGCTGCTTAGGATCTTAATTTGAGAAAGGAATATAAGAGAAAGTAATGAGAAGAAAAAAAAGAAAGGAGAACTTCGAGCAGAACCTGAATTTCAAAGAGTACATAACGATCTGAAGACTCTTCACCAGTACTTTCAATTCCACCTGTTCTAAACTTGTGGAGTGGGGCGAGTAATTTTAAGGATGAAGTGTGTAATGCTGTTAGAATACTCAGATATTTCTGGGGGAAAAGTGAGGATATCTTTCAATTTTGAGTTTTTGAGACATCCTGAAATAAGTTTTCCTACCTTTCTCTGCAACCATAAAGACTTTAATTTTGAACAGTAAACTTGGATTTTCATATAAATTACCCACTTATTAGAAGCTGAAGCTTTCAGAAGGTCAACCAATATCATAAATAATTATAGCAACTACAAAATAAAAAAAGAACATTGCTAAATAACAGGGCACAAAAAATTTGTATTATTGCCAAAGGGTTTTTCATGTTACACTTGGCAATGTTTGAAAACCAACTACATAATATAATTGTTCAGTAATTTTGGTGATGTGATATTTGAAGGATGTATACTGAACATTGTTTTCCTTTGCTGAATGAAAGGAGGATTTTAATTGTCTGTTGGCTTTTAGTTTTTCTGTTTGATTTTTTAAAAGAACAACAACCAAACTTCCCAATAACATGACCTTTGAGACAACAAAAGATCTTCATTAATCTAAAGTTGCCAAGGGCCTCCTGAAACTTGAGTGACATTACTGATGAGAGTTTCAAAACAAACTGGTCTTGCTGTCCACAGTAAGAATTAAGAGCAGCCTTTAAAATAATAAGATCACACTGCTGAGTTTGAGAAGAACAGCATACTACTGAAATTATCACAGAACCACAGAACTGCGGGGGTTGGAAGGAACCTCTAGAGATCATCCAGTCCAACCCCCTGCCAAAGCAGCTCCCCAGCCCAGGTTGCACAGGTAGGCGTCCAGGCACGTACTGAATGCCTCCAGAGAAGGAGACTCCACCACCTCTCTGTGCAGCCTGTGCCAGTGCTCCGCCACTGCACTGTGATGAAATTTCCACGCACATTTGTGCAGAACTTCCTATGCATCAGTTTGTGGCCATTTCTCCTCATTCTATCGCCACACACTGCTGAGAAGAGTCCAGTCTCATCCTTTTGCATCCCACTCCTTAGTTATTATAAATCTGGGTGATATTTTTAGATATTTTTTAGATATTTAGATATTTTTAGATATTATAAATCTCAGGGATATATTTAAATATTATAAATCTGACATGGATCAGAACCGCTCTGAGTCTCCTTTTTTCAAGGCTGAACAGACCCAGGTCTCTCAGCCCCTCTTCATAAGAGAGGTATTCCACACCTTTATCATCTTTGTAGCCCTCCGCTGAACTCTTTCAAGGAGATCTCTGTCTTTTTTGTACCGCATCAACAGTTTACAGGCTGGTTCAGCCCAGTTCTGTGATGACTGGTGCAGGGGACCCACAGACCCATGCCCTAGGAAAGGGAAAGGGGAAAGGGAAAAGGGAGATGGGCCTAAAAACCAAACAGCGGCAACGATATGAGGAGGAAAGCTGATTTACTAAATAAAATATCAGAAAGCAAAATAACACAATATAATTGGAATTGAGGCTAATGGATCAAAGCAAATGAGCAAGAGAGAGTGTCCGATAAACCAGAGCCCTTACACTAAATGCTGACAGTGAGATGGCAGCGAGCACCTGCTGCTGAGTCAATCCCAAAGGAAAGAGAGGACACGCAAACAGTTTTTATCTTTTCCCTCTGAGTGGAAACACGTAAAAATACAAAGCAACGCAAAGTACTCAGGGGAACATAGTTCTTCTCCTCTTCCGAGACAGGTATACCCATAACTATCGATGATCCACCGAGCTGGAGCATTAACTCTTTAACTCTTAATGCACGACATGATGTTATGATGTGGAATACCAATAATATAACAAAAATCATAAAACCATGATACTGAGCCTTCTGGCATGTCAGACATTCCTCCCAGCTTTGTATCATCAGCAAACTTGATGAGGGTGGACTCTATCCCCTCATCAAGGTCACTGATGAAGATGTTGAACAGTAACAGACCCAGCACTGACTCCTGAGGAACACTGCTAAGTACAGGCCAACTGGACTCTGTACCATTGATCACAATCCTCTGAGCTCTGCCAGTCAGCCAAGTTCTCTGTCCACCTCACTGTCCACTCCTCTATTCCACACTTCCTCAACTTTGTTATAAGGATCCTGTGGGAGATAGCGTCAAATGCCTTGCTAAAATTAAGGTAGACTACATTCACTGCTCTCCCCCCATCCACCCAGCCAGTGATGACATCACAGCTATCAGGTTGGTTGAGCTCAACCTCCCTCTGGTTATGGTACGATGCTACATCTTATTCATCCAGTTCATAATGCACCAACCAGTACAAATCAACTGGCTTCTAGTGACATCATTACCAATTTGAGCACAACTGAAAACAAATCTTAACACTCTTTCCGAAAACCCAAGTGTTGGCAGAGATCTGAGCACTTCTAATAGCACTGTTTCCTTTGGTTCTAGCAATGCTAATGGAGTTTTTCAATAAGATTTCTACTTATTGCCACAGAATACCATTTTAGAAGTACAGATATGAGAACATTCAAGTCTCCTTCCACAGAGAGAATACTCATGTAGTTTACATGTATCATGCATCTTTTTTTTTTCCACAGTCCAGCTGATAAATTTGAGATGAGGCTGAAGCAGTGCAATTGACTTCATCTCAATAATGCTTTGGTGATTTGTTTGTTTTGCTGTGGGATGGGGATGGTGGTGTTTTCTTTTTCGCTTTGCTTTAAACCACATCACAGAATGCCATTAAAAATTATCATTGACTTATTCTCTGCAGATATCACAAAAAATACCAATCCTCTGTGGAAAACAGACTATCGTAAAAAAAGTGGAAAGGCTGAACAAATACAGAAATTAGTTTCATGCCCCACTGGTAGATAGCTCTACCTATTTGATTTTCATATACCATAATCCTAATTTTGAGAAGTCTGTCAGTTCCAACTGATACTATATTTGACAGCTTAGATATTAGTGAACAGGAGATTACACCTTTTGTATCCTGAAGGAAAAGGTGCTCGTTTGTTCTTATACAGCTTTTTCCATTCAAAACTAAATTAATACACAAGTAATATTAGCATTTTTTCAGATTTATATTCTACTCATCTATTTCTAATAAATGTATTACATCTGTAACAGCATTACATTAGTTTATGCACAGCAATTTCACTACAACAATGCTAGAACACTCTACTAATTTAAAGACTACCATAATAAAGTCCAAAGTAAATTTAAGATTCCAAATTCTAAGCTTCAACTGTTACACTGTTATGAGTAACAAATGCTACAGGAAAGAGTATGGTAGAACAACTGGATTAATATCTCAGTAATAAGCAATCTGAAGAGGAGAACTCCCCCTCCAAGTCCAGAGAGGCAGTAAAAATATGCACCAGGATGTCTATCTGGAAAAAGATAGCTCTTTTACCTAGCAGGATAATAGACAGCAAAATTTTGTGGAGGGAAAATGAAATCAGGCAGATTTTAAGCAGATATAAGGCACATTTTTATTATCTACAAAAATACACCAGAAATTACCTGTCATTTCATGCCCTAAAATCAGAATCAGACGGCCTTTTTATAAAAGCTTTTATACATAACAGGAAAAAATTACAGTCAGTATTACACAAGATGCTAAATGAGATGAGCACACTATTTCATCCCAACATAAAATGGCTATTTTGTGTGTAGAACAACTGTTTCAGATATTTTTTAAATGTTCCCAAAATGAACTTCCTATCCCTTATCATTTACATTATTGGCAGAGAAAAGAAGAAGGTAAGAAAGACAGGAAAAATCTCATAAAAAAATCTTCAAGTAGTACCTAAAAAACTGCACATTATTGAAGTGCCTAATAACAGTGTTAGGTGACTGGAAGATCAAAGAGACTCAGCTGTGCTGTAGCTGGCTTTCAAAATAAATCTCGGTAGGCATAAAACTGAGCCTTTATTCCATCTTTCATCATCTGAGTTCTCTTTGCCACTATCTGTGATGACACTGTATCATGCAAGTGGGTTCACAATTCATTGTGACAATACCCACAGGGACAACACTATCTTGTGACCTCTGCTTGTCACTGCAAGAAGGATTAGAGGGCCAAAAACTAACCAGAACTTGATAGACACCTTATTTCTACTTAAATTGTATCCCTGTTTATTTCATGTTTCTTCCAATATCAGAATGAAATTCTTCCCCAAAACACACACAGCCCCGATTCTCTTCTTTGTCATAACTGCCTTAGGATGCATGTCATTCAGAATGCTATTTCTAGAGACTAGCCAGCAACTAACAGGAAATTCAGTATATTCACACGACAAACAAACCCCTTAACAAGATCAGTTTCAAAGAAAATTACTTTCAGAATTTTTCCCATAAGGCCTCAAACAGGCAGTCAGCATACAGAACTGACAGCTCTGTCAAAAGTTTTAGGTATGTGATTACAGTAGTTGCATTCTCATTCATCATTACATTAAGTAATGCTATCACAGTGGCACAAAAAAACCTCCCCACCTCCCCTTGCTTGGCAACATAGGACTCTGTCTTTTTTATTATTTATATCTTACAGATACCACAAACAGTTTTCCAAAACAAGAATGTCTATGAGGAATACAGTTTGATTTGTCTTTTAGAACATACAGACTTACAGAGCAGCAAAAAAATGTATACAGAACATAGTAAGGGAGGGGTTGTTTTTCTGTTTAGTTGGTTTTGTTTATAGAGTGGTGATGGTAGAAAAAAGTAAAGGAACCAATGAAAAATCGCCATGAGAATTCAGAGCGAACTTTACCAAAGCTCTTCTTTGCAGAGAGGAATAAATACGTTTTAAATGGAACGATGTGCCCTAATTTCCATTACCAAGATTTAAAAACTGTGTAAGACTTCTTGCTTTCCTATCATTCTAAAGGTCAAATTAAGAATACCTTCAAATAAACAAAAAAAAAAAAAACCAAAAAAAACCAACAACAAACCTGATACAAAGACCATCATTCCAAATGACAAGGAATGCACCATCCAGCAGAAATAATATAGTGAATGGACTAACATACTAGTAATGATTCAAAGAACTAATTAATGCAATAGGAGACTATACATAATTAATAACACTGCGCAGCTGAAGACTGACTATATATAGCTCAGTGAAAGAAAATAAAAGGATGAAATTAAAAAATAAACACTATTAAGTAATACAGCTTTAACTCTAATTTTTTTTATTCTTCTCTCAGGACAACAGGTGCAGGTTGCACCAAAAAAACAAAAACCAAAGATTTCAGCTCAAAATATATATATATATTTCTAACAAGTAGGAGCAGTTTTCAATATGTCACAGAGGTGATTAATATTCTTCACCCAGGAAATACTTCTTTGTAATAATAAACTCAATTTGGCCTGTAATCTTAATGAACCCGTCAGCCAGTGCATTAACACCTACACGTACAGCATAGAACAGACTGAATTAGAATTCAGAATACTATTGTACCTTTCCAGTAGGAAAGGAATCTGGTTTAAGAAAAACAAAATAAACACAAACACAAGTGAACTGTCTCTAACAAGTTACTTTCCCCTATTAGCAGAAGTGATCTGAAATTGAAACAGAAAATATACTGAAAGATTATTGCCCAATCCTCCTTGATCACCCATGGAACTCAGGTCAATCAGCCACATCTTAATCCTTACAGAAGTTCTGGAACAACTAATCCTAGAAGCTGTCTCCAGAAGCATGAACTTGGAGTAGCCAGCTCCACACTGGGAAAGACATGTAGTAAGGATTTTTGACATCTCCCTTTACATTACAGAAATTGATGAAATTTGGCTGGATGAGCAGATTCTAAGACAGACTGAAAACTGCCTGAACAGACAGGCTCAGAGTACAGTAAATCGTGGCACAAAGCCTAGCTGTAGGACAGTAAATAGTGGTGTGCCACACAGCACAACATTGGGTCTTACTCTGTTTAATATCTTCATTAATGATCAGGATGATAGGGTTGTTACCATGTCCAACTCACAGCCCAGGATAGCTCGTAATGCGCTCTGCCTCCTGCCACTGCACCATCGTGGTGGTGGCAGCTCTTCACTGCCATGCAGCCCAGCCCAGCTCCAGGTATGCAACTACCACTCAGCAACAGCCAAAACATCAGACCAAGCCAAGTCCTCTTCATTCAACATGACCCAGGCAAACAAAAAGGTTACATACCCATGGGGTACAGCATAACAGCAGCAAGTCCACAGATGGTAGGAAGTGGCTGAAAAGCTAGAGGGTCATGCTGCCATCTTGAGGGACCTCAACAAACTCGAGAAATGGGCCGATAGTCTTCCATTGAAGTTCAGAAAGGAGAAGTGCCAAGTACTGGGACTGCCAGTTCCTACCTGGGTAGGAACAACCCCAGGACCCCAGGCACCAGTAACATCCTGGTGGCATCCAGCTGGAAAGCTGCTTGGTAGAAAAGGAACCAAGGGCTCTGGTAGAAACCAAGGTGAACATGAGCCTGCAGCGTGCCCTTGCCTCACAGAAGGCTCAAGCTGTTCAGATCTGAATTAGGCAAAGTGTGATTCTAATCCTCTACTTAGCTCCAGTCAGGCCCCATTGAGATGCCTACATTCACACTTAAACTGACACAACTTGCCATCCAGGATAGAAAGAAAGAAAAACATTTTGATTTTTTCTTTTAATCATACATAGAGGCACCTATACACCTATATGCGTTTTCATTCTAAAAGAATGAAAAATATTAAAAAAAAAGAGGAAATGACAGACAATTTTGCAGTTGCTTTGTGCAAGTACAATTAAAAATGATGGTTTAAAACTTTATACAAATTATAATACTCTACCAAAATGTAACTCCATTACATGAGATGGTGGTGAAGCCACACAGAATATTCGGAGATATATCATGTGCAGAAGCATTTTATGTATGTTACAGATCTCATACAAAATTGCAGACACAAACACAGCAGTTAAGGTCACTGAACGTGAAAAGGGAATAAGTTCTAACATAGCTAGAATTACAAAGAAAAGATGATGAAAGGTTTTTTGTACTAGTTTCCCATCAGTAGAAAACTCAACAGCAAAAAAACAGGTCACTGAACAGTATGTCTCAATAAAATTCTCAGACTCTTGCTGGCAGAGCATCTTCAGAATTGCCTCCCAGTCTGCACATGTTTTATTCTGAAAGTTCTTTCTCCTTACAACCTTTCAAGATTTCACTTGGTTTTCAAATTGCTCACCTCTCTCAACAGACAGTCAAGTTGGCCATACTGCACCTGGGACAATTCAAACTCCGGGACTTGTATGACTGACATTGATAAGCGTTACTTTAAAAAGACCAGTCAAAAATATGTGCAGCTTTTTATTTTATTTTTTTTTGCGTACTTATAAGTTGTTTACTTCTTATGGATCCTGAGTTATCAGAACTTTGCATATCAGTAACCTGCAGTTTCTGAACCCACACGTGTCTAAAATTCCCCAGTTTTCCAAATGAATAAGTTTAGGCACTTGGGAAAAAATCAACTGTATTATACCTTTAGTCCATGCAACTGACAGATTCTGTCTTCTCAAAATGTGCCTTTTACATCTAAAAGACTGGAAGCTGCTTGCACAATGTCCTTATTTTGTCAGTGTACCATATATTCCTCATCAAATTTATTTTCTATGTAAACTTCACTAACCAAACAGGGATACAAAAAGGATAAAGAACCCAAAACTTATACTAGTAAGACGCATAAAGATAAAATTAAGAAAGAAGTCAGTGTTCAACAGTTTTGTTGAACCATGTGATCATGCCCATCACTGATATCTTCTGCTTACACCTCCCTGAAGGCTTATCACAAACAAAAGGATTTTATACTGCTCACAGATGTATACATTTGACAGCAGGAGCACTTAGTGCAGGCACATCCAACCCACAGCCTGCATGTGGCCTGGCACAGTCTGCAGTGCAGCTCACCCCCTGCCCCATGTCACCATGGTGACTGCTCTTCTCCACCAAGCCCAGCCCCAGGCATGCAGCCATCACTCAGTAACAAACACTGCTGCACTACTGGCACTGCCTCAGCTGAAACCAGGAGGCAGGCCAATTGCAGCACTGATTCTTTATCTTGCACCCACCACATGCACTCAGTCACATCAAAACCCATGTGTACTACACATGGCATGAGTGTGTGCAGCTTACTGAGCAAAACACTGCGATTACCAATATTAGTATTTCAGCCTACCTAACGGCACCTCGAAATTAAAAAAAAAAAAGGATGCATTTACCAAAAAATAAAAAGACAGATGAGTACTTTTTTGTAGATACAAATAATATAGCAGTATGCTTATTTTGCAAAGAAACTGTCTCCGTCCTCAAAGATTACAATTTAAGAAGACATTTTATGCAAAATATATTTTGCTAAATTTGATGAATATCAAGGACCGCTTCATAAAGACCAATAGCAGAACTTAAAATATATATTTTTTTAAAGTTAAAAATCAAATGGACTAGTTATGCTAATTAAGTGGTAGCAAATCTGATTGCAAAAATAATAAAAATAAATAAATCAAAACCAAAAATCATTTCCTGGAGGCGAGTTTATTAAGCAGTGTTTGGAAATCATGGCAAATATAATATGTCCTCATAGGAAACACAGATTTTTCTAAAATCAGTTTGTCTCATCAGACTGGAACCAGGTAAATCAAAGAAACAGGAAAATCTAATGTAAGAGATTCGGAAAGTAAAGCTCTGGCAGTAAATGAAAATACTGATGCCACAGATACAACTCCACCTACTATTTTTGTTACAGGTTTTGTCAGTATAACGATGAAAAAATTGCTTCTATGGTGCCATTAGAAGACATAACTAAGTCTCTCAATATGCACAAAACAGTAAAAAATACATTAAAGCAATTTTCTTTCATCTTCATCGACATATCTGGTATAGCTACTAATGATAGCCTGGTGATGGTTAATAAAAAGGATGAACCTTTAAAATTAATAGAAAAAGAACAGAATAACGATGCAACTGCCACTGACAGCTCACATTTGATAAAATATCAGGCATCATACATTTAGAAAGTTTTTGTGCAGAAGCTTTAAAAATGGATAATTTCATGCAAATTATCATCAAATCTGTGAATAAAGTCCAAGAGATTGAATCATCACCAGTTCCAGGAGTTCCTTAAAAGTATGGATGTTGATTATGCAATCATTATTTCCTTCTCTGAAGGAAGGAGGTGGCCAAGTTGGGGTAAAATGCTAAAGGCACTTTCTGATTGCAAAGTGAAATCAAGTCCTTTATGGAATCAAAAGGTAAAATTGTGCCAGACATGGAGATTAAAACGGGCTCACAGATTCAGCTTTTCAGGTAGATTTGACCTCAGCTTTAAATGAGTTAAATGTGTGTATTCAAGGTGAAAATCACCTTATCTGTGCTACATTTCACAAATACCCGCATTCAGATGAAACAAATTATGGCAAACTCAAGTTACAGAAAATAATTTCATGCACCTTGATGTGTTGGCATGAAGTATGCAGCCTTGCTTTCAGTTTTGATAAAAGAATTTGAGAACGGCTTTCAAGATTTCCAAAAAAACTACGAATTTTTTTTTGTATGTCTGCAACTCCGCTTTCAGTCAACATAGGCACATTACCTGCAAATTTTCAAATGGAATCTACAGAGCTGCAATTAGACATTCCTCTAAACTACAAATGTGATCATATATTGTTACCAGACTTGCCTAAGATCTGTCTTAGCAGAAAAAAATATCCATCACTCAACAGTCACACCTTATTCGTGGCATTGCTTTTGACTAGTATGCACGTCTGTGAACAACTACTTTCAAGGATGCAGCACAGGAAGACTCGTGTTTCATCAAAAATCTCAGACAAACTCTTTGTGAACTCACTAAGAATGGCAAGCCTTTCCATTGAACTAGACATTAATGCACAAGTTTCACAAATCCAAAGTCCTATATCTTACTAGTTTCATGGTTTTTCTTGCTCTCAGCTTTTTACATTTCAATTAAAAGTATATTAAAAATAAGTTTCAGCAGTTATATACATCATCCAAGTATTTCATTTGTGGCCCAAGACAATTCCTCATCACCCCATGTGGCCCAGACAAGCCAAAAGGTTGGACAGCCATTACCTACTGTAAAGCATGCTCATATAATGTAAAGCATATCACAGATGACAGATAGGGCACACTACATTGCATTGTTCAGTTATAGCAGATAAACTAACATATAACATCTATTAGAGACAACATAACTTCATTACAATGAACATATCTACCCACTACCTAACAAATACTCCTCCTGTTTTCAATATCTTGTGTTGTCATTAACCTTGTATGTTATATGGTTGTGTTGTAAAGCAAGGAGTCTAGTTTTAACCTCTTAAAACATAAAAATTACCTTCTGAGGGGTCAGAACCCTCTGTCTGAACTTTTCAATCGTCTCTTGACCTGCAGCTGCCCATGCGCTGGCAAATGCCTCAGCTTTGTCTTGGTCCAGGTGAATGCTTTGCAGCTGTTGTTGCAGTGAAGCAGGTTTCAAATTGTGATAAACAGCCTGTTCAAAGGAAAAGTAACCGCTAATGCTGAAGTATTGTTCCACATGTTGTGCCAAACCAATTCTACAATACTTCAGATGGCCTCCACATGCATACAAGATTTTTTACTAGCAGCTCTACTAAGGGACTGCAAGCATTGCATTCATCCTAGCCATTTCACTCAGGAGATAAGAGTGTAACTTTCCCAATCACAACTCAAAATGCAATAACACAAATGACTCAAGATAGATGAACTGTGAAAAGTTACATAATTAAACCGACTCAAAACACAATATTAGGTCTCCAGAAACAAGTCCTGCGGCGACGAGGCACTCCAGAAAGAACTGAGTCAGATAATGGGACTCCTTTCAAAAATTCTCTCATAAATACTTCGGCAAAAGATCATGGCGTCATGTGGATTTATCATATTCCCTATCATGCACCAGCTTCTGGTAAAATCAAACAATACAATGAGCTTAAAAACTATGCTGAAGGCAATGGGTGGTGGTACACTTAAGCACTGGGAGAAGCATTCGGCAGAAGCCACCTAGCTGGTCAACATTCAAGGATCTATCAATTGAGATGGTGCTACCCAATCCAGCTCCCTACAGATTGTAGAGGGAGATAAGGTCCCTGTAGTATATGTAAAGAGCATGTTGGGAAAAGTGGTTTCAATCCTTCCAGCTTCTGGAAAGGGAAAAATGGAACTGTTTTTGCTCAGGGACCTGGATGTACTTGGTGAGTAAGGCAGAAAAATGAGGATACTCAGTGTGTATCACAAGGGAATGTTATGCTGGGGGAGTGCAGTCAGTAATCCCATGCATGTATGTCTATGTATGCGTGCATGTGAATTATTATACGTACACACATTAAACATGATGCAGTGTGATAAGATATAAAGGCTGGAATGTCATTTACGACTTCTGTTTACCAATGTTTCACATCATAACATCACCTGAAGAAAAGATCAACTCAGACATGGGAGCACAGGTGAAGGCCTTCACCTGTGCAACTGACAGGCTCTACTTATCACAGCCCTCATTAAAGTGCTGACAGCCACTGAAGAATGACCTCTTGTTGGAGACTCCCCCATCTGGAGGTCTTTCCCTTGAGCCTAGACTCTCAGAGATGGGTGAGCAATCTTTTCCTCCCTTTTTTGTAACGTCTCCTTGTTTGTGCTGGTCCCTCTGCCTTTAAACATACTTGGTTTTCTCCCTTAGCTCATTGCTAGTTGTTGTTTTGTTTTTAGGCCCATCTCCCTATATTTTACCTTCTCCCCCTCCTCCTCTACCAGGGTGTGAGTCCCCCCCCATCCTATTTAGTCACTGAACCAGGACAAACTGCGCCTGGTATAGTTAGTCTATTTCTCTATGCTACCACTGCAGATAGTGTCCAAGCATTTTAAAGTAAGCTGTGACTACAAGAAAAGGAAAACTTCTCTCAATACATACTGTAAAATTGTTAGCAAACCTGAATTATCAAGGTAATATTCTAAAAGGACATTAGTACTTTGCTGGAAAAGATGAGTTTGCTACTATGGCCACTTGGCTATACTTCTGTGATAAACATTCTGTATTACATGGTCCCCTTCACTCAAAACAACAGGACTCCATCAGCCTCTCATATCTCAAAGAAAATAAATTACAGCACATCTAACAGTGATCATGCAGCAATTTTACGTTATAGAAATATAATGTACATATAGATCAAATCTGTTATCGAAGGCATTGTTTGAAAGAACAAACAGCAATTCTAAAAAGAGTAGCTATCAGCAGAAACACAGAAAAGCCTTTATTGAACATGTGTTCCACATGGAAACCTTCTCTGGACTAATTAGCATGTTTCTGCATTTTTTTTAATGCTAGAAAGTAAGTTCTAGGATACGGTTTTCTAATATCTCCACTCATCTCCAGTAACACTCATACAAATTAAGTTAAGTGAAACTAAAACCAGAGAGTTTTTGTCCAACTGAGATGAAAATTCAAAGCTCCAGGTCAGATCTAACCACAGACAGTTCAGTGGATGGGAGGTACAGGCAGGACTATGTTTCCTTTTTGATACTGTGGAATATCTTAACTAAGTTAACTAATGTTAAAATGACAGGTGCAAGAAACACTCAAGTCATCCAGCGTACCTGATTAACACCAGGGTGCACATGCTATGCACAAACACTTATCACACTTGCACAGAAATGCGGTAGCAACATTTCAACTGTCAGTATTACTGAGCTACCTTGTTCACCATGGTTTCCCACCTGACTGGTGGTTGACTGGTGTATGGGGACTGCTGAGTCACAGCTTGAACCACTGACTGAACACCTGAAGGAAAGACCCAGTCCACCCCTCTTAGACCTCAATTAAGGGCTGACTGCCACTTGGGAAGGATCTCTTCTTGGAGTTCCCTCCTTTGGAGTTCTTTCCAGCCCGGATCCTCAGTGATGAGAGAGCATTCATTTTTCCTTCCTTTGCAGTATCTCGTTTGTGCTGGTCCCTCTGCCTTTACGAAGGGCAACCCACAGAAGAAGCAGGTAACATCCTCTTTTTACAAGACACTCAGCTGTACATCATGCAGCCACCCACTAATTCAGATATGAGAGCTAAACAGGTGTGTCTGTTCACATGGAAAGGAAAGGCTACACCTCACAATTGCAACATTTCCTCACAGAAGGAGCTGGTTTCCATTGCCTGTATTCATCTTAGCTGGAAAATCACCCCATAAATGCAATGAGTTCAGTACAAATCAGTAAAGTTCACAAATGGAAAATCATGCCCCGAATGGATGTAATATACTGCAGATACAGGTTTCCATAAGTTATTTTCTATCCCGACATCAGTATTTTTATATAGACTTTAGGAAATCCATTCATCTATTCGTAATAATAAAAACAATGTACCTGTTCCAAAATGAATGATATAGCTTCAAGAACTAAATGAAGATCTTGCTTTTCCAGTGAGAAAGCTATTTGAAGTTTTTCTTCTTCCTCTTCACTGAAACTGGTTTCAGCCTGAAACACAAAAAACGCTTACTGCTCACATTCTGTTTGGACACCATAAACATGTGCCAAAACAACAGCCTTCTTATCATTCTTATATACATTTTGTATGTCTAATTTTCTTAAATGGAAATAAAGTAAAGCCCTTTCCAACACGCACACACACACAAAAAAAAATCAATCTAATTTATCTCATTGAAACGCAGGTTTAACTTTTTACGAGATACTGTGGCTTTTAATCAGGATCACTTGAAATACAGCACACAAAGAAACACTTTGTCCTTGTACTTGAGAGCTACTAAAAGAAACATTTATCTTTTGACGACATCAGATCATCCTCTGCAATAAACTTCTATAAATATGAAAGAACCACATTACTTGAATCAGACCCAAACAGAACAGGAAGCAAAAGCTGTTGTGCAGTTAATTCCATAGGCTTCCTACACTCCACATCCTCCTTTTGAAAAATGTCTGTTCTGTTACAGAGGAAATAAAGCCTTGAGTCAAAATACACTACTTTGAAAGTCAGAGTTAAATATATTCTATACTACACCATACCACTGAAGATTACCAGAGCTTCACAAATAACATAACATCACATAAAGTGAGCTGTCAGAATAAACAAATAAGGCAATTACGCAAAAACTTCAATCATCCTGTCTGCAGGAACAATATCAAAAGGGAAATGTTATCTGAATGATGAGGTTTTAGGAGGAGATGTGGAGGTCCAAGCATCAGGGAAAGGGTCCAGGGCCTTCATCCCCAGGTCAGGTACTTTGGGAAGGCCAATGGAAAGAGCCATGAGATGGGTCTCGTTAACCCAGCTTACTCTTGTCAAACCCTGCTCATGTTAAAAGCCATTAATCTGGTACAGAGCACCAAAAGAGTTAGTGAACCAGCCCTGAACAAGCTTTTACTTCTACCCATGTTGCATGCACCCTGCACTGTTTTAGAGCCAGCCTGTACATGAGCGTAAAGCAAATGACACATCTCGGTTTTGTTTCTTCTGCACACAGAATAAGGAAACACACGAAAGTGACCCTGAAGAACAAAAGCAGAGCTCAAAGAAACCCTCCACAAAACCGTTTCTGTTCATTTCTCTTACAGTTCCAAATTCAAATTCCCCCTGACGTTTTGGGACGACGCACTGAAGGCAAGGACTGATTTCACGTCTAACAGAGAATGAAAAACAATCAGCGCGTAAACGACCCGCAATGATGGAAACGGCGTCGGCAGAAACGCTCCGAGCCCCGCCCCGCCCCGCCCACCTTCAGGTGCAGCCTCTGCAGCAGGCGGGACAGCAGGCGCGGGAACCGGCCCGGGTCCACGGCGTTGAGCAGCAGCACGGCCCTGCGAATGCTGCGAGGAAGCAGAGGGGGAGGTCAGGCCGCAGCACGCCCCGCCCGGCCCCGCCGCGCCAAAGCCGGGCCGCGCGGGGACCGCCGTCGCCCTGAGCGTACCTGTCCGTCTCCGGAACCACAGCCGCCGCCATGGCTGCCGCTGCCGCCCCGCCCCACGACGGCAGCGCGACGGGGCGGGGCGCGGCGGAAGGCGGCCTGCCGCCCGCTGTGTGGGTCGTGCTGCGGCGCCGCGGGAAGATGGGCCGGTTAGAGAGCCGCTGTCGGCCTGTCCCGCTGAGTGAGTAACGTGGAAATCAGCAGGATTCTACTCAGAGTGGATAGGGTCGGGGACTCTGTCAGCCCTACGTGTCATTTTACTGTTGGCTGTTTTTAAATGTACATAGTTCCATTTGGTCACGTGAAGGGAAGAAATCGGGGCTCCGCCACTCTGAGTGTTTTGTCTGGTGTCAGCAAGAACCTGACAGAAAGAATTTTGCTTGCTTACGAGTTGAACAACGTGATTCACACTGTGAATCAAGGTAAACTAAATGCAAGAATTTTGCTCTAGCAAATATTTGTTGGGGTTGCTGTTAGCTCAGACTTGTAGCGTGCAGTTTCCTGAGTCAAACCGAGCTAAACAAAATGATCCACTGAAGTATGTGTAACTTGCTATAAATTGTATTAAGATTATGAAAAACGTATTGAAGGAGAAGCTACAATCAACATTACTGTTAATAACTAAGAAATACATGGCCTATAGTGATTTTGGTACAAATATTTTTCTGAGACATATTGAGAAAGTGTCTGTTTCTTCAGCCAAGCTCTTGCTCTTTTCCCGCAGTAGTCAATCAGATATTCTGCTGTCCTCATTTAGAGGCATATGGAGTTCTCTTGTGCTCTTACAGAAATTATTAGAAGGGTAAAGAAAACTACCAGGAAAAGAGTTCAAAGCTGTTTTGTTATTTGCATTTTCAGTCCCTTTCCTTGCTTGCATAGCTCAGAGGCTGGCATGTTCTTACCTCAACAAATGCTGGCACATGCTAGAGTAAGTTCAGTACTGGTATGGACTTGTTTTTCTCAAACTGATGTAGTGGGACTGAATGGCACCTTGCCAGCGTGCAGGAGTTGACTTTAAGGCAAGAGGAGGAGATTGTTGCTATGTGTTTTTGTTTGAAAAAGCTAGGCTTCCTGCAGCCACAGATCTGACTTCTCTGAGGGCTGACTGTCTATGATTTTATTTTAAAGTGTCAGAGGTAATCACCGCTCTCTTCAGCGGAGTTATATAATGTCAGATCTTCATGTAGGCGGAGGTCTTGTAACACTTCACTGCAGTATTTGGGAGCTTACTGTAGAGAAAAACAAATAATCTCAAATTTCTGCCTCGTTTTACAATGATTAAAATCTGTTGCATTCCTGGTGTCCAATTCAGAGACAATAGTATACACATATAATTGTAGGTTAATGCTTACAGGGTCCTTAAGTAGAGTTTTATGAACTAGTGTTGGTTTAGATTGTACTCCTTTACAAGGAGGGGGGGGCGTTGCAAACTCTGGGTGAGAGAAGCCAGCATTGTTTTGCTTAGAAATTAGTAGAGAGAAAAACATCTTTACATTCACAAAAAATTTAGGCAAGGGAAATAAACGAGGGTAAAAGTAATCATTTTTTAGGCAAGAGGCAAGCAGATGGTATCTTAGCTAGGCCGGACCACAGGGTGGCAGTGGGCTGCCCTATGAGTGAAGTTTGACTGGCCTAAGGATTCTGTCACCCCATTTTCCCTGTGGAGCTCTGTCTGAGAGCTGTGTCAGTTCCTGTGGCCAGAGAGGACTCAAGTGACACAGAGGCCATGGCTTTCTGGCAGGCAGATGCTGCAGCTAGCATGCCTTGTCAGTGGGTGACAGCTGCTATTGCAGGTGGCCATGACGTCATTCTCTGTGCACGCTCTTGCCCACTGCCACACCAGGCTCTAGCTGCCTATCCTTGTGGCAGTGCTCCTTGAGGATGCATCTGTATGTGTGGGTTATGACCTGCCAGTGGCTCCTCAGCTGCTCAGTCAGACCTTCTGGCATCTGATGAGTCCTTGCACTCACTTTGGTCTACCCTGGTTCAGGAAGCCTCCTTTACACTGACACCACCACTCCACTGCAAAATGTGCCTGGGTCAGAGCTGAGTGCCTTGGTATAGATTTACTAAACATGAGACATCGAAGTGTGCTGAGTATGCATCAGTAAAGAAGTGCGAGCAGCACTGTCTGACATTTCACAATTCTTAGAGCCAGGACTCGCTGTAATAAAATGTGAAGAAAGAACTTTGCTCAGGTGCAACGTAATTAGAACAAAATCAGGGCTTAGTAGAAAATGGGAAAGCACTGATCACATTCCCATCTTCAGTCTCAATCGTATCATAAACCCACTTTCTATTGCAGCGACATTCTGGCCCACACTTAGTTGAGTTGCATTTGGAACAAGGATAGAAGCAGCCCAGGCAGTCCATCTCCAGGCAGTCACACAAATCAATATTGCTATCAAGCAGCCTGCCGTGGGTCCCATACTTCTTCAGAGATCTGCAAGAGCAAAGAAACAGTGGTTCTTGGAGAGTGCTTTGACATTTTTAAAGATGAAACCCAGCTGTGGAAAACATCTGTCCAAGAACAAATATTTCTTGTTGAACACTCTCACAGCTCAATCAAAATACCAGTGTTAGATTCTAATTGAAATAGGCACTGTGTGTGTGCTGAAGGAGCCAAAATTCTCTTAAGTCACGCAGAAAATCTTAATTTCCATGTGCAGCATTCACATGTAATAAGAAATATCTGAAAAAATATTAATACTCCTATTCACTCACTAGTAAACAGCACACAAAACATTTTTAAAAGCAAAATATGTGATAAATTAACACATCTTACTTAGGCGTATTGAAACAGTCTTGGTTTGTCCACATTATGTGTGCTTTTTTCCTCTGCTTTCTAGTTTCAGGATTGAAGTTAGATACCTGTGGTCCTGGATTTTGAAAGACTAATCTTTTTAGTTCCTTCTCAATTTTTTCCTTCAAAAACAAAAAAAAAAAAAAAAAAAAAAAAAAAAACATGAAAGAAGAGCAAGGTTATAATTATTTTAACTAGAACAAGCATTTGTTAGCTACAAAATGCCCTCGCTGGCTTCCAAATGGCATTAAAATTAGTATCTTTGCTAGCTTAACACAGGTAGGAAGATAAGGTAAACCTCAACGTAAAACTAGGGTCATTGTTTTACAAATGCTTGTGTAGCTGTTTGTTGATCATTGCCTTGACTGAATGTGGAGCCTAATAGGACTCTGAGTATCGATTCTTAATCTGGCACAGTGGCATAGCTTGAAAGTTGTCTTGGATAAGGCAGAAATAATGTATTTTTTTCCTTCAGTTTATCCATAATATTTAAAATATATATACACATATTGAGTGGATGAGCCTTCATCTTCACTTTTCTCTGAGGTGAACTAAACATCCTTAATGGAGACACACAGCTTCTGAGGAACAGGAGGAACATGTCATTGATGCTGTGTGTTTTCTGTTGAATTCTCATAAAAACCTGTTGGGCAATCTCTTAGTTATTCAGACATTTCTGTGTTGAGGTTAGTGGTAAATTTTTGGTGCAGAAAATATACTTCAGCATCATCGCTGTCTGTGATCATAAATAATGCAATTTCAAGTTGGAAATATAATAAACTATGGAGATAGCCCTCCCTCTAAGAATACTCCTTTAGGTTTCCACTTTGTTTCATTAGAGCTCTGAAGTGCTTGGCCCTCTGAATTACTGCACTACAAAGTCAACTGTTTTGCAGTTATTAGTGGTGTTTTCCTATTGACTCTGGCTTTTTGCTTTTATAATTATTGAATAAACTGAAGGCAAGTGGTAAGGATATTGATGATAAAACACTACTGGAGAAGTCTTACCAGTTGTGGTGTCATTGACTCTGCAGCAGGACGGACAGATTCTTCTGCAGATGTTTCCTGGGCAGCACTGCTTTTCTTTTCATTTTCTTCCATGTGGTCATTCATATCACCTTTATGAAATACATTCATGTTAGATGCACACACAGAAGTGTGAGATTCAGCAGCCACAAAGTGAAGTTTTTGAGGGCGGTAAGTGATACCCACAGTAGATTTTTGTGTGTTCTTCACCATTATCAAATGCATAACAAAATGTGGTTCAGTATCAGCTTTGATTTTAAAATTGGTTTATAATATAACTAATACAAACAAACAAAGGCTGTATCACCAAAGCCGCTTTATTTTTCATCATCAAAACTCAGAAAATCTAAGTTTGAATAAGACAAAACTGTTGGTGCAAAGAAATGTTATCATCGTTGACTCTACTACTGACACCATGTCACTGCACTGACACCTTAATGTAAACGCGAAGAGCATTTTTCTCACGTGAAGCATATAAGTAGTCTCGTGTTCAGTGAAAACAGCACGCATGAGTTGTCGCTACGCTTACCAGCAGGTGACACTGTTGTCCTAGCAGCACTTCTTGCTGTAAAGCTCCCAGCTTGAGTGGGCCAGCAGAGTGTGGATGGTCGTTTTCATCTTATAGCCAACGCACTGGAAGAAAACTTCCTGCCCTTTCTTCTCAGCCCTTAGCTTTGCAAGAGGTTTTGCTTAGAAATACAATGTGTAACTTCAGATGAAATAGTAAAAAGTGCCTCACTTTGCTATCAAAGCACCCATGTGGACTATGGGTTCTGTGAATCTTTTTTACAAATACCATTCAGCTCCTCTCTCACAGAGAAATGGCGGTGGCAACTGTTCAGGATAGATGATAACTGCTTCTTTGTACTCAGTTTGTGAAGACACTTACTTAAAATTAAATACAAGATATACAACACCAGTGTCGTTAGCACTAATGCCAGACAGCATCAGCTTCTTTTTGGTGTTCTGGAAAGCCTTCCTCAGGTGCTATGCAGTCACTCCCGCTGCCTCTGAAAAGTAGTGCAGTGATCTCTGCCTAGTTACCCTGCACGTTAGGATTGTTGCCCAAGCCCTATCCCAGACAACGTCTTTGTCTCACCATTGCCAGAGGGTCAGTACATCACTGAGGTAAGCAAGGGAAGACTCTAGGCATTCAGTTCCACTCTGCAACCAAAGCAGTTTAGCAATGAGAAGGATGTGACACCGTATTAGGAGGGGACATTTTTTTGATAAGCAAAACACCAGCCCTTTGATGATTTCAGAGAGGGTTTCCCTTTCTCCCCTTCAGTGATGTAAAACCCTTTTCACAACAGGATGCTCTGGAACAAGTTTCAGCCCTGGGACTCAGGCATCTTTTTAAGATTAGGCCAGTGAAGCGTGTTATGGGGAATTACCATTTGCTAACCAGGGAAACCTGCTTCCCTATTTGTTCTTTTTTGCTAGAGATCCACAAATTAAAACAATAAAGAGATGTTCACAGGAAGTTAATACTGCTTTCCAAATGTACTTGGCTTGGAGTCATGATACAGATTTGCTTCCTGGATCTCTTATGTCCAGTCATGCATCTACTGCTTTATCAGTATGTATGATTGTCATCTTTGCCTGTTTAATTACTGTGTGCAGGGGTCAGGAGAATTATAGCACATACCAGTGTAAGCACACAGAATTCACAGTGTCCTTTTGAGTCATAAATATTCGACCTCTTTGGAAGCACTCCTAGGCAGTTATCTGGAGCCAAACATCCACTATCAGAAGCATATTTAAAATCTTGACAGAAAAGGAACAAGCGAGCATCTTTTTCCAAACAAGCATATTTCATATATTCTTGCACCTCCTATATTCTGCATAGAAAATGTGCATTTCTATCACTGTATATATTGTAAGTTGAAAGTTTTAAATTTTAACCTACAGGGAAGATACTGAAAAATGAGGCAGAGTGGGACTATGAAACTTATATACTTGTAGACTGATTTTCTTCCAGATCATGTCCTGAAGGAAGAGAGGAAAACTATGAGATACCCATTTTAAAAGTCTGCAAAACCTAATTATCCAAAGGAAAGGATAGTTATACCTGAAACAGTGTTTATCCATCTAATACAAGAAAGCTTTTGGTCTGCTGTGTCTAGCTGCAATGATAATCCAGGGGCAATGCATTCAACACTAGTAATTTCCATTAATATTTCATATTCGTGTTTAGAGGACAGTCATTGGTTGCACCCTCCCTCCCCCAGAATATCTGCTCTTCTACACCTTTTGAGTAGAACTGAATCTTCCTGGAAGTGACTATCCATATCTCGAAGTACTGCTGTGACAAAAGCACATGGCTGAGACACAGCAATTTCAGCATAAACCCTTGGCACAGCTGAAAGCAAGGTTTTTAAAAGCAGATTAGGGGAGAAAGAAAATTAGAGTCTGCATTATATTAAAAGAGACTTGGTCTTATCTAAGTGACAGATGTTTTCATTCAGAGAACAGTTTCAGACAATGCTGGGATTTGGAAAGAACTTTGTCTGTTTAGGATTTTCATAAGAAAAATATTTTCCTGTATTGCTCTTTCAAGAATTCAGTATTTGTATTTATGATCCTTACACTGTCCAAATTTTTCAGCTAGTTAAATGTGGTGACCATCATTCATATACTGCTTGCTTTTAGGCTGCTTGCCTGAAGCTTGTACCCCTACAGAGCTTGCCAGGGTGATTGCACATAGTTTTCAGGCTGTGTATGTTCACTCCAGAGGAGTCTTTCCAACTCAGATCTGTAACCTCATGTTCTTCACATTCACCAAGGCAAAACAAGGTGGCATTCCCAAAGTTCACTGTGGTTCAAAACTGTACCCACATGAATTAGATTGAGAAATTTCAGTGTTCATATCTTCCTCTTAATGATGTTGTTCAAGAGTCTTATCTTCCTCTTAATGATGTTGTTCAACATCAAGTCACACATTCATGTGTGACTCTTGAAATCTCTGTAGAAAATCTGATGACAGCTTAACTGAGAATGTGAATAGATTCATATTCCTTAAAATTAATTATGGGCTGATCTTCCATCTCAGCATGTTTCTTGGAAAACTTGTAAGTGTAGTGAGAGAGTAATGGTCCATCCCATGACAGGAATCTGAAGCAGCGCATCCCACCCTCTGCCAGTAAAATAAATCAAGTCCTCATGAGTTTTCCCTTCCACTCCAAGAGCCTTTCTGCCATAACTTTGAAGTGAATAATGCTGTAGCTGAATTCTAAGAGACCATCTGCTGATTGTCATGCATTAGACAGAAGATACATGCTGGAATCACCTTCCAGAGATCTAGAGTTCTGAAGGAAATGTGTTCACATCAGATGAGAGAGCAAAAGAGAAATGGGGTTACTCAGAATTTTATATTGTACTTACCCAAGAAGGACGCTGGCACAGCACAGCTTTCTTACTGTACAATTCTTCTGGTTGTGAGAGTATGATGTCAGCTCCACAGTGACTGAAACAGAAGACAAATGATCAAAATAACACTCCCCAGAGAAGGTTGAAGATAGTGCCAGGTAACTCTTCCAAATAATACTTACCAAAAAGAGTGAAAATGAAGAAAGTCAGCCAGGACAAGAGTCCTCGTGCATTAACTTCCACATTTTAAGAGAGCAAAAGCACGAGCTGTTTTTCTGTTTTTGTTTGTTTGTTTTTGTTTGTTTGTTTGTTTGTTTTCCTTAAAGGGTAAGTTAATGACAAAATTGTAATTACTACTGCGTTTTACAAAAATTAAGATCTTTCTAGAGTGAAGAAGCTGTGAATTGGTATTTGGTACTACCATACCATTTAGGTAAAATGTTTTTGTTGTTTGTCATCTCCAACAGGCAGAAGTCAGCAAATAAGTCAGCTTGCTGTACTTTAATATTTGTTTTACCAGTGGAGACAGCAGAATTTTCTCCTGTTATTTCCAGATGACAGCTGTCAGTATGCTACATTCCTTGCTGGCTACCATTACTCTTCTCTAGAACACAATTAAACCCTAAAGAGCACACAAAGCGGTCAAGTCTCGTAAACTCTCCAGTTCTGCTTTGGTAAATAGATCAGAATGTCTTTTAGACTATATTAGCTGTAACCATTCTCTGGTTATTTCCCAAACCAGTCTAAGGGCAAGTGAATTTATTATTTATTTACTATCTTATTTTCTTCCACTCGAAACACTGTTACAACCAAAATTTGATGTGACACTCTAGAAGCAAACCTTAGCTTGGTAATTTAAAGACTGCTACACATAAATTTGTTTTGTTTACAGACTGTTTTCGTTATCATGAGAAATGAAACAGAAATCCCTCAGGGGGAAAAAATGAACTCTCTGAGGTATTTTCATAACTGAAAGAAGCAAACAAAGAACTATAACCTGTTTTATTCTCCTATGTGTTTTCCAGTATTTCTGTGATTTTCTATACCTTATGTGATGCAGGAAACAGGAATTAATAACTCTACAACCAACAAATTCGTTATTAAGTGACCTTATGCTCAATATCTCATTTTCTTCAGTTTGGTCTCTTTGCTTTTGCTAATGCCTAGATACATACTTCTGAACTTTTGCTGGACTTTATGAATTAATTATGATACTTGTTTATTATGGCAGGTATTAGCTATCAGCCTGAAATCTTCTCAGAATAATATATGCTGAGTGTGTTAGACTAGAGGATATGTACATAAATTCAAACTGTTGGTGACATTATAGAAGATTGGTACTGGTGGAAAATCTCCCCATGGTGAAAGGAAGAGACAAAGCAATAAAAAGAAGGAAAGGAAGAAATAGAGAAAAGGAGAAAAAATTGGAGAGAGAAAGAGAGAAAGAAAGGGAAAAAAGGGAGGAAAAAAAAAAGGAAGAAAGAAATCAGAAGAAAGGAATTTTAGGAAAGATAGAGAAGAATAGTAGACAAAGTATAGACATCCAGATATACTTAATTTCTTAGAAGCTTCCTGGCCATTATTCAGTATCAAATTGTTTGCTATGCAACATATTTGTTCTTTGTACAGCTGCCTTTCGTACAGCTAATGGATGGCTCTCGTCTTCTGTGTTTCAGGTTCTTTTCTAAATGCTGTCACTTCCTCGGCTCTTTTCACTGGGGACCGATGACCAAAATGGTCAGGCCTATTTCAGTGACAGCATGCATAGATGTCTACTTAGAATCTTCCTGTTGTGGTTTAGCTGTGGCCAGCAGCTCAGCACCAACCACACAGACACTCACCAATTCTGTTCACAGTAGGACGGGGGAGAGAATCTGTCAGACAAAAGCAAGAAAAGTCGTGGGTTGAGATAAAAACAGGTTACTAAGTAAAGCAAAAGCCATGCAATGGAAACCAAGTAAAATAAGGAATTCATTCATTGTATCCCATCAAAGGGCAGATGGCCAGCCACTTGCAGGAAAGTGGGGCCCATTACGTATTGTGTCATCGCTCTGAACACCCCACTTCCTCCTTTCCCACCAGGCTTTCATTGTTGAGCGCAATCTCATATGGAATGGGGTGTCTTTTTTGTCATCTGGAGCCAGCTGTGTTCCTTCCCAGCTTCTGGTACTCTACCAGCACCCTTACTGGTGTGGGAGCATAATAAACAGGGAAGTCTGTGACTGAGCAAGCAAAAAATGGAGCATCATTGTGTTGCCAGCACTGTTTTTGGTCACAAATCTAAAATGTAACACCTTAGAAGCAGTTATGAAAAAAAAAAAAAAAAGACTATCTGCTCCAGTTCAGCTTCTTTCTGTGCCTCATTGAGAGCTGCAGTGTAAACTTCATGCCTGACTTAGTTCCAGATTTCTGTTTCAACCCTCAAAATAATATAGCATTATTCACGTATCTCAGGGGCCAGACCAGCACAATTACACTGCACAAGATTTAATCTGGCGTATTGGCGTGTTGATAAAACATGTTGAACTAACAATTTCAGTGAGTTTTTCCCAGTGTAAATTAACTTGGCCACTAAATTACAAAAAAAAAAAAAAAAAGGAAAAGAAAAAAAAACATTGCAACCAATTGGAAACACATTGCTGTTGGTAGTTTTTTAGGAGAACAGCAGCAGATAAAAAGGCTGGATACTGCACTGGGCAGTACTTCTCCTGCACCTGAGAGCATTATTATCTGTGTTAAAAAGGAGCGTGTAAGGACCTTAGCCACTAGTAAATAGTTTTCTTGGGGCTTTGGGGTTTCAATGTTAAAATGTAGAACAGGTGATTGTGTTCAGTGGACAAAAATGTGCTGCACAAGGTCACCACAGACTCATTTTTACGACTGAAAAATGAGGTTCCTTCTCTCCAGATGCACCTCCCACACCCCTTGTCACTGATCTCTGTTTTCTCCTTTCTGGACATCCATATCAGCAGCAGTCATTGAGGGGGTAGAAACACATGATAGAAAAGATGCATATGAAGGCCTGGGGGATAAATTGTAGTGGACAAGATGTCATCAAGAAGAGGTTGTGAGAGGCTTGTGTGAGACACCATGGGAGAACTGTCATGGCCACCACCCAAAACAACTGATGCCCACAGCCAACAAGCGTGCGCTACCTCTGGGAAAGAGCACTGAAAGAAACTGCCAAGCAGGCACAGTGATCAATGAAAGAAGAAGGGAGTAGGTGTCAGCAGGTGGTGTTACCTGAAGGGCTGCAGCGTGCTGAGAGAGCTCGCACAGGAGCGGGAAGAGCCTGAGGAGAGCGCTATGGCGAGCAGCCTCTGCTCCACACAGCTGTGTCCCATCCAAAGAGGAGTTCAGCCTGTAAGGGATGCCCTTTCTGGGACTCACAACAGCCCCAGCGTGATCAGGCTGGTCCTCCTGGTATGTCCTTGAGCATGACGCAGCCAAGTGGAATGGGACTTGTGCTTCCACCACCCATGCTCCACAACTGGCTGCCTTCTTCTCACCTGCCCCAAGAGTTCCTTGCAGTGCCAGGGAGGAAGAAGCATGACCTGAATTTGACAGTGGGACGGATACACCAGGTGGCACAGAGGAGAAGAGAGCTTGCACTCGTTAAGTAGCTGTTAAGGTTCTTCTCCTACCCAGAGCAGCTTGACTCAAAATAATGAAGAAATGGGTGTGGAGAGCATATTTGCATTAGGGGCCCAAGCAGCAACACCAGATTTCTTTGTGCCAGGCCTTGCAAAAGGAAAACGAAGCTGTGTGCTGTAGGGAGCTGGCGGTAATGTCTACAGTGGAAACTTTGAGACTGTACTGGTCAGAATAGGCAGCGTTTAGGCAGTGGAACTGGTGGCTGGCCAGGAATTGCCCTCAGTCCTAACAGCTGTATCCAGACAGCTCAGAGATGGGTGAAAACAGCTCATCACACATAATTACAGCCAGTCAGAGTTATACATGGCACCACTGCTGAGGCCTATTTAAGAAAGAGTAGCAGCCACAAAGGGCAAGAGAAAATGAAGGAAATGAACTGAAGGAGACACACAGAAGATACCAGGAAGAAAGCTGGAGATGTGCACTTGGGAGGAGGTGCTTGATGATGGAGGAAGGATCATTGTGAGGGGACTGCAACCTGTGGGCAACAGAGGCCAGATGAAGGGACACTTCTGAGGAGCTACGGGTGACCCACGGTAGGCCAGCGGCACGTCTGTTGGTATTATTGGCCATGGTCTTCATGAACAACTGAGAACATGGCAATCTTTTGAAATGCCTCAGGTTGAGTTACTCTAGGGTGAGAAATCACGGCACACAAGGTGGGGGCTAAACGTCTAAGTTTTTACCCCATTTTCCCATTCCCCTTACACCTTGCTGCAGCTTCACTTTATTCATCATACTATTTCCTCTTCGGATCCACAATCCTCTCGGATTCTCTCTTTTCATCCTCTGTTCCCAGCTATTCTCTCAGGCTCCTTACTCTTTCTACCATGAGTTTTCTTCCCCATCATTATCAGCTCCCTCACATTTCCTGACTGGTAATGTATGCATGCTGTAAAGGCAGAACAACCTAACTTCTGCACTCTCAGAGCAGAGAGCGGTACTTGAGCCAGAAATAGGGTCTTTTCCTTACGTATCTTCACTTTTTCTTCTGTCCTATCTGAGCCTACTGAATACACCCTGCCTATCAATGATGATTCCTCTCATGGGAAATTTCCTCATGCACATCCACCCACCCACATCTTTACAAGTGCATGCTCCGTAACACACAGGCTGTGTAAGTACTGTAAAAGCTCATTTCCCATCCATGTCTTCATAGTAGTTTTCAGTGAAGATCCTTTCACCTCAGCTCCCTTTGCAAAAGCAGTTTCCCCAGCTCAATGTCATGGTTTTATGATTTTTGTTATTGGTATTCCACATCATAACATCGTGTAGAGCATTGGGAGTAAAAGAGTTAATGCTCCAGCTCTGTGGATCATCGATAGTTATGGGTATACCTGTCTCAGAAAAGAATAAGAACTACATATCCCAGAGGACTTCGCATTGCTTTGCATTTTTCCGTTTCTTGCTCAGAGGGAAAGATAAAAATTGTTTCCGTGTCACGAGACACAGGCTCTTTCCCTTTTGGATCAGTCCAGAAGCATGTGCTCCTTGGCTGTCTCACCTTCAGCGTTTAGCGTAAGGCCTTCGGTTTTTGGACACACACTCATTTTATTTGATTTATTAGCTTCAATTCTAATTATACTGTATTATATTGTGTTATTTTGCATTCTGATATCTTATTTAGTAAATCAGCTTTCCTTCTGAGATCCTTGTCGCTGTTTTGTTTTCAGGCCCATCTCCCTTTTCCCCTTTCCCCCTTCACCTTACCCAGAGCATGGCTCCATGGGTCCCCCTGCCCCAGTTGTCACAGAACCAGGCCGAGCCAGCCCATAAACCACTAACACTCAATCCAGATCCCTCCCATTGACCTTTCCTTTTCCTTGCTACAGCTCTTATTTGCCACTCCCAAACTTTTATGCTCAACTTGTACTCAACAGCAGCAAGAACTGTGTGTTGCTGCCATGTAGATCTGTTCCCTCCTACTCATGCAGCTTGGTCAGCAATCACCTTCACTATGCCATGAAAACTTTCAGCAGCAGTCTGAAGGACTGTCCAATTAGACAAGTGTGACTAATTGAGAAAAATTTCTAATTTATCATAGAATCATTTGAGATGGAAGGGACCTTCCAAGGTCATGTAGTACAATTCTTCTGCCCTGAACAGGGGTGTCTACAGTTCAGTTCAAGTTTCCCACACCTCTGTCCAGCATGACCTTGAGTTTCTCCAGGGATGGGCCATCCACCGTCTCTCTGGGCAGTGTGATTGAGTACCTCCTTATATCCTGTCTAAATCTCTTCTCTTTTAGTTTGAAACCATTTCCCCTTGTACTGTCACAACAGACCCTGCTGAAGAGTCTGTCTCCTTCTTTCTTATAACCTTCCTTCAGATAACGAAAGGCTGCTATCAGGTCTCCCCAGAGCCTTCTGTTCTCCAGGTTGAATTCCAGCTCTCATTCTGTCGTCAAAGGGGAAGTGTTCAATCCCTGTAATTTTTGTGGCCTACCTCTGGACACACACCCGCAGGTCCATGTCTCTCCTGCAGTGAGGATTCCACATCTGGATGCAGTACACCAGGTGAGATCTCACTATCATGGAGTAGAGGGGCAGGGATACCTCTCTTGCCTGCTGCCCCCACTGGTTTTGATGTAGCCTGGGATACAGTTGGCTTTCTGGGCTGTGAGGGCACCCTGCTGGCTCATGTCCAGCTTCCCAATCATCAGTATCCCCAGGTTCTTGTCGGCAGAGCTATGCTCCATCCTTACATCCTCCAGCTTATATTGACAGTGGGGATTGCCATGATCCAAGTTCTTGCACTTGGATTTGTGGGATCTCATGAAGTTCACCTGGGCCCACTTCGGAGCCTGTCTAGTTCTGTTTGAATTGCATCCCATCCCTCAGGAATGTCAGTTACATCATACAGCTTGGTATCATAGGCAGACTTGCTGAGGGTGTACTGAATCCCCACTGTCAATGACACTGATGAAGATTCTGAAGAACTGTAGTCCCTGAGAGACACCATTTGTCACTGATCTCTGTCCGTTGAGCCACTGACCACCATTCTGTGTATAATTATTTAAAATTGTTTAGTCCTTCTTTACACATCAGCTTTTCTTATTTATATTTTTGTTCAGTAGAAAGATGAAAAAGACCAGAAAAGAATAAGACAAGGGAAGAATGGTTAGAAAGGGTGAATGTTTACTCATAGTTGGAAGGAAATGCCTTGAAAATACAAGCTTTACAGGATAAATTTTTTTACAGAAGCTTTAGTCCATAAATCCTGCAGCAACAACTTTCTCATGTTTTGTGAAGCCCCTTTGCTGATTAATCATGTAAAGCTATTGATTGACTAATGGGAAACGCTCAGGCAGAATTCCTTTAACTCATCACTGCCTAGCTGACTGGCTCTGCTGTGAATCAGCTTGACAAAAACCCTCCAGACTGTTTAAGAGATGAAAGGGTTCCAGCAGAAACCTGGCTGTACAAGTTCTTAACTCCCTCAGGGATCCTCAGGTATCCTCACAGTAACTACAGAGTAGTACACTTTCTTTCAGCAGCAGAGAGAAAAGATTAATTGCGGCTAATGTGGCAGTGTGTACCTTAAGTGTAGTTAGCTTGTCAGCAAATAAAATGTCCTTCTGTTATTAAGTCTGGTTTTTCATTCCTTTCTCCTCACACAGTGGTATTGAACATCGTGGGTCTCTTGCATTCCCACATAACCCTGTTTTCAGTTATCCAGAGCATCAGTACAGATAGTTTTCTCGTAATATTATTACTGTCCAAATAAAGGAATTTCATGAACTGAGGACACATATTTCTTCAAAAACAAGCAGATGTATTTTGCTGACTCTGGTTCTCTGGAGGCCTAAATTCTGCCTTGTCCATCCCTCCTGAAACATTGTGTAAGCAAGATGATTAAATTTGTGTCCATATTAGCTGGCAGATCTTTGCAGTAAGAATGAAAATGCTTGGTGATATTTCTGAGTGTAGTTAGGCTAGTTGCACATTAGTGGCATGGACAAAATGACCACAGATGATGCCATCTATTAGTGGCATCCTAAGATCTCATCATCACCTGGTTTAATTCTTTTCAAAAATAGTTCAGTTCACAGACCCCCCAGATTTATCCTGGGGATTGACACATTCCTAATAAAACGTAAACGTAAATGCAGACACATTTACAACAAACCTTTACAGAAGGAAAAATAAAGTGTTAATGATGAAGTATTTTTTATTATAATTAAAATTTGACATTTCTTTAGTTAATTCCTCTCCACAGATCTGAATATACTCACAAGTTTATGTTTCACTGTATTATTATCCCCCATCCACTTCGCAAATATAGAAATGGAGAGTGACAGATTAAATGAACTGCCCAAGGCCACAGTGTAGAACATAAGCAAAACAGAATATAAAAGTTTCCATGCTTCCTCAGGGGTTGTTTTTTTTTTTTTGTTGTTGTTGTTTTTGTTTTGGTGGTGTTTTTTTGGTTTTTTTTGGTGTTTTTTATTTTTTGTTTTCTGACAAAAACTTGAACCACACCCTTTCTTTCGAGATTCAGGAAAAAAAAAAAAAAGAATTCAGGGCAGTATGTGTGCGTTAGGTTATTAGAAACACATCCCTACGAACAATTTATTCAGTAGGAAGTTAATTTAGATATAATATGAAAGTATATGAAGGCTGCTCTGAAAATAATGTTTCCCGCTTTTTTACGTTGGCCCACAATGTCAGACGGAGGTGGATGCTGGTGGCATGCCAGCAGAGGGCGACCCTTCCCTCCAGTATCGCAGTACAGTGCTGTTGCCGTGCAACAGATGCCAGCAGCAGGGCAGTCTGACAGAATGCCATCTGACACGGAAGTGTGAGGGTTTGTTTTTGTTTTTGTTTTTTTCAGAATCTTTCTTTTCTTTGTGAGTTGGTTTAGCTTGCATTTCCAGGTGGGAAGATAATCTCAGACATCATAAAAATTTGGTCTGTTTTTAATTACATCTTAAAATGAATATCAGCATACTACTGAATCACTCTAAAATATACTGGAAGTTGTTTTCCTGGGTCAGGCATCTATATTTTTCCGTAGCCAATCAGCAACTCTAGTTAGATGTTCTTTCATTTCCATATTTTCAGTTTTTGAAAACTCCAGTAGTAGAGTCGCCCTTTCTCTCCCATCTTCTTCTAGTGTATTATTACAGAAAACCTGCAACTGAATAAATAAATGCATGAGGTTAGTCAATATAATTTCACTGTGAGGAAACAGTTGTATATCCAACAGAAGTTTTACACAGAAGTACATAAAGTGGATGCGAGCAAGCACGGTGATTTATACTGGATGGGAAAGGTCCTTACACACAAGGAATGTGCGCTTTTGCCATCACCTCTGTAAAAATCTTTCAAATTGCAGCCAGCTTCATTAGTACTAAGTGGTACCACACAGTGTCTAGGATTAGTTGGGTAGCAGAATCCTCTTGTGCTGGCTCTTCTACAACTACAGAGCAAGAAGTTTCTCCCATCAATCTAAAGAGCAGAAGAGAAGAGTGGACTGAAGAACAGCAAAGAAATGTACATAGATGGTGTGGAGGCATGTACAATTAGGAGAATGAGACAGATGTCCAGCAACCTTTTATTAACTTTCCTGGAGATATAATGGGAAAGGTTACCTCTACAGATAGACTTTTAAGAGGAATGTAAAGAAGAAGTGATAATATTGTGACTGTGTTACAATCTAAAGCTAACTGAAAGGCTGATGCTGGGCTACTGCTTTTGCCATCACAGGTTAACTAACATTTTTTCCTGAAGAATAGAAGATGAAAAGCTTCTAGTTTATACACATTCAGGAGAGATTTATTTTATTTTATGAGCTAGATCTCTGAATTGTTTTCTTCATTAACCATCCATTCTCTGTTATTTGCTGATGCATCAGTCAATGGCTGAAGAAGGGAAACAGTTTTTTTCTTACAGTGGCAAATACTTGGCAGATATTACTTACAGATCTGTGTGATACAGAGACAGCACAAAAGCTGAGCAACAGCTAAGAGAGAAGATAAAGAATATTTTGGGAAATAATCTAGGGAGACTTGAACTGGAAGGAACAAGAAAAGAGAGTGGAGGAAGCAGTGATAGTTATGCATTTGTCATGGGTACTAATATTTGGAAGTATTACTGTGAAGAATAAATTAAAGAGACATAATAGCCACCTGCCGCAGACTTCTACCCTTCAGCAGGAGTCCCCAAACCCATCCACTCCATTTTTCCAGCTGAGCAGGAGCCCAATTAGAATCTATTGTCTGTGGACTTATTTGGGGTGCTGTGAAGCCAAAGAGAAAGAACTGCACCCCACATGTGCAGGCCTTCTGTTCATCAGGTAGACAAGCAACCTCCAATGCTGCAGCCACACAGAGCAGGACAATATCCGTCCCTGCACAAAGGCTCATTTTAATGTCATGCTTAATAACCAACTGCATACACACACTGCAGGGCTGTGGGTTCCCATTCATACACTTATTTTTCAGGTGAGGAGGTATTATTTATTTTAGAGTTTAAGGTTAACAATGCAATACAATACTATATTTATTTGAGAAAAATATATATATTAAAAAGTTGTATTTACAAACTGCCAGTAGAGACTAATCTCTTCTCTCACTTGCCTCTTGGATCTGTACATCTGTGATGATAAATCTTCCCATGGTTTTTAATACAACATGTAACAATTCTGTCCCATACCTGTAAAATTGAGATAAAGGTCCTTCCATCAGCATGTTAGAAAAGTACTAGACTTTACCACATTTAATAATACTCCAAATATTTATTAACCATTTTTCACACTGGAAATACCAATTAAGCATAAGTTTTCAGTTGTATACTCTCTGTCCTTTAAAAGGGGGAGTACCATTAAAGTTCAGTTTAGACATTTGAGCAGAATAGACCTTTAGCCCCTCGTTTTCATTACTGATATTATCTGATATCAATTCTGAGCTATAATGAATTCTGGTCTTATAAAGGTAACGTTTATGAGCCCATAAAGCCAAACCCATATAGAAATGATGAGCGCCAATAATTCTAAAATCTTGATGCTTCTGTTAGTGTCCTGAAGACAGTGTATAAAGCTTACATCCAAACTGTTCTTTCAGTCTGAAAATGGTGTGTCAGTTCCTCAGTATACTTCTCAACAGTATGGAACAATTAAAAACTCTGTAAAGGACAGTACTTGCTTCTACTAGAGCTTGGAATACTGCTAAACATTTCAGTGCTTCCAAGTCTCGGTTATGGTCCCACCAATAGTTCCTGAGGCATTCCTCTGTCACCAGAGACAGCGGGAGTGTATGGATATCACAGCTATGCTTGTTTTCAACTTTGCCAAGGAGAGAGGGTGTCTCTGAACAGACATTAAAGATACTTAAGTGTAGCCCAAGCTCACATGCAGTTCACCTGTATCAAAGCAGATAGGCTAGAGATGGATTAGGACTTAAAATAGGGATTAATAGTATTAGTGGTCCTGAAATCCCTTTAAAATCTGCATGCTTCAATCAACCATCTATACAGAGTATGAGCTGCCTTTGGAAAAGAGGTTAGGACCTTACTTCTGTATTTTACATCCGTGCTTATGAAACACTAGTGGATGAATCAATTTCTAGGGTATATGGGCTTTCCATTTTCAGGGGTTTTTCAAGAAGTGTGTTTTTCTCTTGATTGTGGAACTCTCTGTCTGAGTGTGTATCAAGAACTAGAAAGACTCACCAGTTGCCTACAGGAAGTCTATACTACCTCATGCTATATTACAGGCAGCCTGGATTAAAAAAAAAACATGGAAAAAACTCAAGACAGTGATGGTTTCATCTATGAGCCCAATGATAGGCGTGCTGCATGGAGGTGATTGTTCTTGTTCCAGTACTTTCCTTCAAGTCTGTTCATTTTTAAAACTTTTACTCATTCTCCTGGCTTCCAGTTTTCCAGCATCACTTTCCTGCTCTTACTGTTCCTGAAACTACAGGGCCAGTGCACAGGACTAGATACTTCTGAGCCCAGGAACAGTATGGGTCAATGGGAACACTTGCAGAATGTGTTCACATGAACAGCTTATACAAAGGAACATGTGAATGAGTACATGATAGCCTAAACAATGTTCTCAGGGACATGGAAAGTCTATAATATTTGCAGATCACCAGCTACGCAGACAACCCTATCTTTTTTCTTAGGCTCTCATGTTAAAGACTTATTTTCTGTCATCCTTTTAATCACACAATTGGCATGGAGTCTTGATCCCATAAACAGAATGCCCCAACACCAACTAAGGTATTTGTCACTTTCTAGTCCAAACACATAGCGTTGAGATGGAGAAAAAAGAGATTTTGACATCTTTCCTAATTGTTGTTTATGTGCAGGTAAGAGTTAATTGCTAACACTATTGTGCTTTGCCTACATGGCAAGTGGCTTTTCCCTTTTCCTTTTGCTTATACTTAGATTGCTCATGTTCTGCTCAAGCTTACTTATATTGATAGCAAGTGTATATAATTACACTAAAATCTATTAAATGCAGTCTATGGTCTGCTACCATTCTGTCATTCAGTATTAAAAGAACGCTTGTGCTGTGACAGTCGGCTATCACAGCTATGCACTCTTCTCCCTTTCCAAGTCAGTAAAAGGACAAGTTTGTGTCTGTCCAAAAAGTTTGTTCTGATTGATGTGAAATGCTTCCTGGACAGCCAAAAGTGGGAAAATATATTGCATGGTAGCTGTCATTCAGATACATAAGTAATACCTTCTCTTACATCATGATTACTAGTTCCCCACACCACTAGTCACAAAGCACACCTTAAATGTACTCCGAGAGACAGACTTTTATCTTTCATTATCTCACAACTAGGATTTTTGGGAAAGCTCCCCATTTAAGCGGGATCACACTTTCCAGAAAGTTTAACACAGGGACAGTCACAAGCAGACTAATTTCAAAGCATTCTGTAACTGACATGAGCTCTTCTTTGGCATCAAGCTGTAATGATAACCATGGGCTATGTACATAAGAAACCACATCAATCATTACAAACTATGTTGTCTCTGTAAGGAAAATTTGCACCTGGAGCAAAAGAAACACAGAAATAAAAAGAAATCATAGCAGGTTGGCTACCATACCTTTCACTTAAAAATGACCAGTTTTCTGTAACAAATTCCCAAGCTATACGGTGCCCAATGTCCTTAGACACTACATATTTAAGGATGTCTGTGTTCCATTTGGAAGAAAACTCTGTATCAAGGAGTCCATACTGCAAGAATCTGTTAGGAAAAAAAAAGAATATTACTTTCTGTTCAACAGTCATCATCTGGAATTATATATTGGTTCAGAAAAACTTCATCTCCCCGAATTCTGGATTGCTGACAGTTACCCCAAAGTTGGGGTCATTTAGTGCTGTGTACTCAGCTTGTATTTTCTTATTATGTTGGTGAAATTCCCAGTTCTTGCCCACTGGCTCTCCACTTCTCAGTAAAATGAGTGTGTAGCACAACAAGTTGAGATATTTGCCTTTTTTGTATATCTTTCAGAAAGACTCAGAACAACACTCTGATCAGACAACCTCAATGAAAGGCAAATTGCTCCCAAGATTCTGTAGAAAACTTCAAACAGACAGAGCCTGGAGAATGAGCAAGAAGTGAAGCACGTTGCTGCACAGAGGGGTTCCGTTTCAGTAATAAGTTATTTAAGGTGCTCTCAAGTAGATTAAGTCATGACTTCATAAACGTTTAACTACCTGGCACTGATATAAATGAGAGTGGGTGCCTGGGTATCTTGAAAAAGTAAATAAATAACTCCCTTTTTGTTGTATAACTGTACAGTCTCCTGTTTTCAATGGGCACTGCTGAAAAAAATAGAACATTACAAGCAGCCACTTTTTTGGTAGAGCAGATGAGCTGAGTTTCTCCCACTTGCATGCCACCAATATGCTTAACCAAATATACGAACTATACTGAGGAAATAAAGTATAACATTCCTCAGCCTAGAAGACTTTCAGGTTGAAGTTTAGAAAAAGAGATTGTCTTGTCAACAACTGCAGCACATGGAGGAGGGAAGTCATCACAGCTTCCTGAACAGCAGTCTTGTTTTGGTATAACTTACAGCTTTACAGGAACCAGTGCTAGTCTGCATCAATGGCAAAGTCACCAAAGGACCCCAGGTTAGGTGGAAAATCAGCATAGCTCTACTCAGACACATCTTAATCCAATTGGCTTTGTTGTAAGCCTTATCTGTTCTGCCTATTCAACCATCATTGGCAGAAGAAACCTACTTTCAGAGCGTTACGCCCATCATGTTTATACCAGCGCTTGGATCATCATTCTTTAGACTTTCAGTGGCAAACTTTTGTCCTCTGAGATATTCTTCAGGTAATGCGAGAGTGATAAAATAGAGAACTCATCTTCAGTATCTTTTTGCCAATAAAATGAAAAGATCTTGTATGGATGTCAGTGAAAGATAATAAATATGATATTCCAATCTGAACATTTAAATATGGTTTCTCCTTGTCAGTCTGTACTTTAAAGAATGAACATCTTACTAGTAAGTCTGTTTTCATTTTTGTCCTTCACCTTGGAATGGGTGATCTGACTTCTACACAAAGGCTAAATAGGATATGAGATTTTACATTAGGAAGACATTCAGAGATATGGGAAGTCCGTATAAAGCCATAAGTGGTGGGGAAAAATATCAAGGAGAATTATGATAAGTGCTGCTTCTTACAGTGCAGAGAGTAAGGGCAGCCAGTGGATTCAAAATCAAAAAACATGACAGGAAACAAACCGAAAGCAAACATGTCTTCATTCAACATGCAATGACAGGATTTGTTGCCAGTCTGCTATAACACCTGAAGGTATACTTTCAGTTCAAAAAGAGAATTATATTGACAGATCCATTGGTGGTTGGTAGACATGACATACTAGTTACCAACTCAGGAATTCCTTTTCTCAGTCACAAACAACACCTGTGATGTTAAATCAGCAAAAGGATCATGTATGTTTGCCCTGTTTAGTGTATTTTCTCCCTAAGAAAATTCAACAGATTCTACCACTGGTATAGATGTGTGCTTCTGTGGCAGGCAAACTTCTGACAGGTTTGTATGGTGCAGTACCCCCAAAGACATGCTTAATCAAGGGCACCTGTGAAGTAACCATGATTCTTTGGTGCAGCTCATGGCAGAGAGGAGGATGTCTTCATCTTCTTTTGTGGAGTCATTACGTTTATGCATTTCCCATGCAAAATCCCATTCTTTATCACTTCCCATTGCAACACCATAGCAACAGACCGTTCTTCTAATTAAAAATGGAATTCTGTGAAACAAAATATAGTTAGAAGGTAGTATATTGTTAAAAAGTCATAACAAACCATTAATGCATAACTTAAAGACATTTATTTTCAGTTGAAGGATGCACAATAAGAAAAATATAAAATAGCAATCTACATGAAACTGTTTATTTTTTATTATGATTTAAACATTAACAAAACATGCAGTTTTAAGGAAAAAAAAAAAACATTTTTAAAAACAGTTGGATCTAGCCAGTTTGTGTACAGACAGTCATTGCCACTTTTGCACATCACTGAACAGTATAGCGATCACACCATTAAAGAGGTTGTAGCTGCATGAAAGCATCAACCAGACAAGATTTACATCAGTGAATACATCCAGTAAGAAAGATATGGGCAATAAAAACAAAAGCTGAAGAGACATTTCTCCATGCAGCATGCACCCTTCTATTACTCTCCTCAATATGGCAGTGTGTTTCATAACAGAAACTAAACGCAAGCACTATCAATGTAATACAACACTTCAAATGCGAAGGCTGAACAGAAAGTTTGTCCTGTGGTAACAGCATGCTGCTAACATTAAAACAGATCAACAATTTCAAGTATTAGCAATTTATCTACTTTTCTATTACAAGCTATCTGAAGATAGTTCAGATTAATAGTATGCTGGATAAATTCTCTGTAGCAGTAGGATGGATCTCAGTGCTACAAAACTAACATTTGACTTCTCCATAGCATACTGTTAATCTGCGTAGCGTACTAAAGTGAGTTTGAGATGGCAAGTAAGGGTGTAAAAGCTATCTTATATCAGAGGAAAAGCAGTCAAGTTTCTGGTAACAGAAGCCTTTCTTCAGATTTAAATACAATTTGAGAAAAACTAGTTTCACTAGATCATTCTAGAGATAATGGAGTCAACACCAGCAGAAATTGGGTCAATACCAAAAAATATACTAGTCAGATGAAAGACTAGATAACATTAAAAATTATAATAGTATAGTAGGAGTTTTGTATGACAGACTGTAAGGGAACTATTATGTCACAGCTTGCAATGATGACTGAGCGCCTGGTGAAGAGGTGGCTGGCCCAGGAAGCATAGGTGCAAGCAATTTACCTGTGTTTCCCATGACACTGGGTCCACCATAGGACAGTTTAGGAGCTTGCCCCTGAAGGGACAGTGTCTCCTGGAAGAAGACTATTTTCTGATAAGGAGTGTTCTGTAGTCAGAGGTTCTATCATCAGTTGGGTGAGTTAACTTTTTCCTGTATAGGATTACTGATATTCCAAATGATGTTTTGTCTAGTATCACAAGTAATTTATCAGAGGCAATTTCACTGCTTCCAAGGACCAACACCAGCATCCCTTGCTAAGAAGTGAAAAAGTTAAAGCAGGGACTTTAACTGCCCTGTTGGGCACTGGGATTTCATAGACTCATGAAATGGCTTGGGTTGGAAGGGACCTCAGAGAACATCTAGTTCCACTCCCCTGCCAAGGGCAGGATCGCCATCCCCTAGATCAGGCTGCCCAGGGCCCTATCCAACTGTCCTGGAGCTCCTCCAGGGACAGGGCACCCACAACTTCTCTGTGCAGCCTATTCTTGTGCCTTAACCCCCACTCAGTGAAGAATTTCCCCTGACATTTAATCTAAAATATTCTAAAACTCCCTTCTTCTTGGTCAGAACCATTCCCCTATTAATAACTACCCATGTAAAAAGTTGATTTCACTAGTATAATAATAGAAGGTATTGGAATGTTTTATATGGATATGAAACTTACAAACATAAAATGACAAAGAAATAATTTGGATTAATTTATTTGGATATGTGTTGGAGCATAGGGATTTTTCTACCAATTATGATGCTGGCTGAAATTGAGTGGTTACATCAAGGTGAGGGATATTTCTGCAAGGAAATCTTCTAGGACAAATCTAATTACATTGAGTTACAGAGTTGAGGTTTGTTTGGGTTTGTTTGTTTGTTTGTTTGTTTTGAAGAAACATTTCATCTTCTTGAAGAAAGAAGCCACAGTAGGCAGATGTGTGATGTGTAGGGTATGCAGTTAGTATAACTAATTCTTTCAAGATGCTTTATGAAAAATCACCATGATATTGGTTACTGAGTATAGAAGTCTGCATATCTTTTGGTTGCAGCTGTGATGTTGAACAACACAGGCAGGCTGTACAGGCAGCATACTATGGGATACTGGTTACTGGCTGGTGACAGCTATGGTGGCCCTGAAGTGGTCTGTGTTGTACTGTTCATAGAGGAGGTCCATTGTGTCCCAGAGAAGATATGGAGCTTGGGGTTCTGTTAATGAAGGTGTTGTACTTATTGTTTTATCTTTTTTTTTTTCCTTGAGAGTAGTCATATAGTTTGAGAATCCTATCAGGATTCTCTCATTTGCACACCTTCGGGAAGATGCAAAAGAACTCCTGAGAAGAATAATGTGTTAGCCTGTCCCATTTGCCCAGTCAGTGCGCATGTGATTTGTTGCCCTCAAAGGTTAAGAAGTCATCACAAGTTCACAGTGTCATTTAGGATGAAACTGAAATGTACAGCAATGCTATCCCTCCCTCTAGACTCATCTCTTTCCTCCAAAACAGACATATGAACTAGTAACCCCACTGAAAATACACTCATCTAGACAGCTCCATTTCACTCCCGTAAGCAAAAGAATGAGCTAAACTGAGCCATGATTCTCAACCAGTTTCTCTTGATGTTATTTTCACTTTTGTGAAATACACCATACTAAGTCCAGTGATGTTCTGGGAAGTCAGAAACTGGTAGGAAATGTTCAGCTGAAAGGTGATCACCTTATCTGAAAGGAAAAAGCACCACTGCCTTCCATAAATTTGAGAATTCTGCTGGGTACGGTAGCACACCTGAATCTCAGTTGTGATGAAGCAGCTCTCATATGCCATTAGGAGTTTTGATCTCAAAATGGAAAACATAAGACCACGTCAAGGGATCTTTCTATGAAGTTTTGCTGTGTCATTTTCTCCTTCCACCCAGTGTATGCAGAACCTCCTCTTCAACAGAGAAGGAGCTGTGATTTTTTTTTCCATTTGAATTCTAAGTTTTGTATCTCATATGTGGTATTTTTTCATTAAAATGTGATTAATTTCTTTCACTTATTAAAACTACTGTGTTTTTTTTCCTTTATACATACAGACATGTGAAGTTCAGTACTGTAAAGCATCTTCAAAATTCTCAGTGTCATGAAAGATAGCAAAATTAATCTTCATTTAATTCAAAAGCAGATCAGCTAATATTTCAGACTCTTCAGCTCCTGAACTTTTAGATAGGGTGTACAGAATTCCATCAGAAAAAAAAATAATTCTGAATACTCTTAAGGGAAATATTTTGCAATGGTCTCAGGATGCTATGTAGCATTGCTGCCTTTACTGTGGAATATTAAGAAATTACTCTCTAAAACATATCAGAACACGTTTAGTATTTAAATTTTCTTAAAAATGAGATGATTACTAAATCATTACTACCAAAATACAAACGCAAGTTCTGTTCACTTAGCCTATCACATATCAGCAGAGGTAGGAGTAACAGACAAAACATTAGCCTCTTTGCAACTATAACAAACAAAAATAATAAACTTTAAATATTCACTCACCAGGACCAATATTATACGACTATTGCATAGGAAAAAAAAAATAAAAGAGAGAGGGAGGAGAAGAAGAATTATTTCAATACCTTGTAAGACTCCTTTAACAATGCAATACTCAAATACAGGAAAATCTGATGTTGGTACAGCCCAGACTGCATTCTCACAGACTAGCAACCTAGCCACTAGGCTCCAGGATCAGCATGAGAACAGCCCTACCCAGCCCCTGTTCACGCAAATGCAGAACATGAAGAACAGCATTCACCATGGGCAGATGTTCATGTCATATCAACATTGCTTCACCCTGTACAACTTATGGAAGCCTAGAATTTGAGTTAGTATATGTGATACCCCAAAGGCTGAGTTGTGGCAAATGGATTGATTGGTCAGTATGATATATTAGTCTTAATCTGAGTTTCATCTACTGTGTGGTTTTGCAGATGTCAGTCTTCCTGGAAAAAAAATTACTCATTCTCCAGCCTGCGAAGTCTATGCAAAAAGCAGTAACCATGAAATCAAAATAAAGCTAATATTTGTGAATGACACAGAACTTTACATTCATTTTTATTATTTTGAGATCTGTTTATTGGTTTGCTTTAGTTCTGTAGGTCTGGAGAGAATGAGCAATGTATAGAGCCCTTTCTAATTCTGCCTGCCCCTGGTAAGAATCCATCAACCTCCCACATCCTTTGCACACGCACACCTCTCAGATGACATTATGGTTCTTACTTGCACTCAGGGTTGTCCATCCACTTAGTGTACAGTTCAGACGACAGATCCAAACAGTCTTGGAGGCCCAGCCAGCATGCTGTTTCAAAAAATTTTTCCAAATACGCTCTTGAAAGAAAGCCAAAATAGCAAGAAGAAAAGATGTGTATTCCACGTTTGGAGTACTTAAAATATGCTTGACCACAGTTTCTGCACATAATGCTGTTAACTGGAGAGAACCTCTACCAGAAGCTCTTGAGTTTTAATAAAAGTAAAAAAATAAATAAGTTGCCAAAAATGAGTTCCTGACATCAGTATTCATGTGTAACAGTGAGACTACCCACACACTGTAATTTTTATAAGGTTTCTGCATGTTTTATAGCGCTGTTGCTCTGGTTTCACCTAATCCCAATCACTCTGACTGTGACTTTCTATGGCTTTAGAAAATGGATTATTTTAAAGCTCTAGTGATTGATGCATAAAGCACATCTGAAGTTCACTGCTACAGGTTCTTCCCAAATGAGTAGCAGCTTGTTGCATCTGCTCTCCAATAAACAAGAGCTGCCACTCATATTATTAAAGTATCATTGCTAACAGTCACTAAATACACTGACAATATCCCAAACAATCCTGACGTAGTGCATTATCAGTGGAAGTATCATCATAAATAAGTAATACACTTATAGATCAGTGAGAACAATTCAGTTACACTAAGTTTAAATAGACCATTTTCCTGTATCTTGCATTTAAGTTTGTGAAGGCAAACTATGGTGCCAGACCAGACTTTTGAGTAAAGCAAAACTTTTTCACACTTACTGAGCAAAATAATCATCTTCCAAAGCATCGACATCTTGACGAATAAGATCTGCATAATAACGGTATATTGGCAGCATTCTCTTTAAAAGGTATTTCTTTTAAAAGAAGGGAAGGAAAAGTTATTTTCATTTATATGTGTGTTTTTATTATACTATGTTTTTCTTTACTTACACAGATTTATCCTAAAAATTCACCTCTACTGATTTCTTGACTATAAAGAATATTAAAATGAAGTATATAAAATAAATAGCATGAAATTCAATGCACTTGTGCTATTCAAATGAGGTAATAATGTATTTCACATTGGTAACAGCCCTGAGCTCATTACAAAAGAAAACATATGCTCCTTCTCAGAGAAGAAGACAGAAAAAAACAAGTTCTCAATAGAAAAAATATTTTTCTCACGTATTTCATACATAACTATACTAAGAACTTAAGAGAATTACTACTTTGTGACTGCACTATAAAAAAGTAGTGTGAAATAGAAGTTTTATATTTATATATATATATGATATATATATATATTATATCATATATATATATGATTTAAGGTAACAGATATGTGAAAAAATAGTTTCATATGGGATCTCAAGATAGTTCCTACTTTCTCTGTGTAGCTTTTTCTGAACTTGTTTTACAAAAAGAATTAAAATCGAGGTTAATATTAACAATGCAAACATTTCTACTTTACAGTAAGAACTGCTCACAATGTGGTGATCTTTATCATTGACTTGTATATACAAATAAGTACCTCCTATCTAAAAAAGAAGTTAGCAAAAATCATGCAAATACTTTTTAGGAACTATTACCCATCATATTCATTCTTTCATGAGAATTTATAAGGCATTCATTTTAGTCATTTTTATTAAAATGGACTAGTATATTTGCTGACTATCAAAATAAGTTGATACCTTCAAAAGTGGGTATACTTCATAGTTTTTCAGAGTACCTAACCCTTTTTTAGGCACTAGATTTGCCAATACCACATTCCATACATAGAGTTCATCCTCTCTGGCAAGATACTTTGTCAGTTCCAGTGCAGCTTCAATCTCAATATATCCGAACCTATTTGAAGACAAAAACCACTTGTATTTGTACATAGTTATTCACATTAACTACCTTCTGTGAATATTTATTTATAAACACAAAAGTACAAAATGTACAGATACCGGGTGGGAAGTCACCAAGAAAAGGCACTGTAATATTAAAACAAATGTCCAACTATGATGTGTCATTCAAAAGCTGAATGTTTTAATGAACAAGTTAATGACCATAGTGCCTAGTAATGGGATAATTATGGCAGTACATATTCTGGCAGTGTCTGCAGGGTAAGGACTTGCAAAGTCGCAGCATGCATCAGCCTCACTCAAACAAATAGTGTATTCAGTTATAATACATTTATCTTTTTATTGCTGCAGAAGAGATTTTCAATATGTATTCTTCCATGGAATAAACATTATTATAAAAATTAAGTAATTGAAGCCCCATGCACACTACACTAGGGATCAGTGATTTCAGCATGGCATTTTCATGCCTCAGCATGGAGCCAGAATGGAATGAATTCTTTCCCCAAAAATGCCAATTCAAGCCTCACTCCTCCAGAATAGAAACACTTCTAGCTTGCCTACACAACAGCTCAGTTTCATTCTTCAGCTACTTTCTTTAATATATGTCAGGTTTAAGATCTGCTATGAGAAAACATTTGTCCAAGAGAAGGAAAGGGAATTTTAACTTCCTGCTCTCAGAATCACCTCTCAGGCTTTGGAGCTTGGCAGCACGCTTGAGCCACCTACTGTCTGAGTTCCCACATCCTAGGTGCCTGATGCTTTGGACACCTCTGGTATGACTGTGACACAGACCCACAGATCTATTTATTTCATCTTTAGCACCCCACAGCACTGCTGAACTCACCAGCAGCACAGTCCTGCAGCTTGTAAACATGAACCTCCTCTAAGAACTGCTCTGCTTTCAGAAGGAGGGGTGAATGACAAGAGAACTAACAAAACTCTGGGTTATCTTAACAAAATGATTTTCCGCTGAATTGCAGCACCCACAGCACAAATATCTTGAAATCTTCTTCAGCCAAGATTTGAATGACCAACTCATCCATCCGCAGGGGAAATAAAAGAGAGATATGGAGAGCATAGCTGAGACTCTCCAGAACAAATCAAGGAAAATTAGTTATCTTCATTTAGAATTTATTTTACCTTACAACAAATTCAGGTTAGTCCTTATAGCATTCATGGCAGTTCCACTATTTGAAGTGTCTGCTAAGAGATGGAACAAACTAAAAGTAATTTGAAAAGAAATCACCCAACACTTGTAGTTCCTCCATCATTTTGTTGAATATCTGTTGTTCTTAGGAGGTTCATATGGTTATGAAGCAGATGCATGAATGTTGAATTCAGTGATGTAGTTTAATCATTATCTATGGCATTTGCAAAACATACTTACTGTGTCAATTCAAAAATGTCATCTAGCAGTTGGAACCTGCTGACAGCAGGAATAGCCTGCAGAAACCATTAATGAGGTGTTAATAGATCAAGACACACTATTAAGAGTAATAAAAAGGTGTATGATAAAGTAATAAAAAACAGAAGGCAAAGTCTCTAACGTTTTATAAGCCAAAATCTACAAAACATGCTAATTCATCCTGTATTTTAAGCAAGATTGTTTGTTTATGTGCTTTTAGAAGCACTTGTGTAATATATATATATTTGTATATATTTACCTGGTGTAGGGAACCTGCTTTGGCAGGGGGGTTGGACTCGATGAGCTCTTGAGGTTCCTTCCAACCCCTATGATTCTGTGATTCTATGATAAATATACAACTGTATAACACTGTTTGTGGAACTTGAGGATCCCTCTACACGCTAGAATTTAAAATCTGGAAATCATACATTTCCTAATATTTAGTTTATCATTCTGGTACATTAGTTTTCCTTTTGAAGTTTCAAGTTAGTACACAGCAGAGTATCTGAAGCGTGAATTGCACAAACAAGAAAGGACTGTGGGTGCCTCTCTGCCTACGGCTCACGCTGGTCATTTCTCCCCTCCTCCCTATTTCCATGCTGGTACAGCTCAGCTACTATGCTAGCCAACCTTCCCGCCAACCAGTAAACGTAGCACCAAGCTGGCACACCCTAAGTCTGTGCTGATCTAGATTTGCTGTGAAGAAAAATTCAGAAGAAAAGAAGCTGACATGCCTTAGGGAGGTTTAGTCATCCCTATGTGCCTCGAGTTCGGACTTTCCAGAGAAATCATCTGATTGCACACATTCAGGGATTCCGGTCTGTGCTTAATCTTGCACAGACTTGTTGTCAAATCTAATGAATCAACATGATTACCAGAGCCCTCTCTCATGCTTGGGCCAGGAAACATTAAATGCTATGCAACACCACATAAGGTCACATGGATAGGCTGCTCCATGTGTCCTTTCATGTCAAACCTTCTCTGTGTTATATAACTGACGGGAACTTCAGAAGAATCACAGAACACACAGAAATCCCGAATCAGATGCTTTTGTTAGCATTTAATTAACATTAATATGGTGTTTGGAGGAAAGATGGAAATGAAACCTTCCTTCCATTTTTCCTCTCCATGGTCATCTAAAAGCAGATAAAGCTTAGTTGCTCACCCACACTGATAATTCTTCTAGTGAAATTTAAGTGACCAGAACTTTGAAGATGACTTTGAAGATAGAATGCCATCTCTCATATGTTATTTTTCAACTTAATGCCTGTGTGAAACTATCTGGGCCTGTTCCTATTCCACTATGGAAGACTGCCATTGGCTTCAGTTGTGCAATAATGAATCATTTATTCTTACATGACAAACATGAGTCTGTTGTTCCAGGTTTTCATCGGAATGATTACTGGTAAGAAATGAAGAAAGAATTACATGGAAAGAAGTCTGTTTATAAGCTTGAAAAAGAATTATATACATGATCTTACCTTTGGATCATTTTCAAGCAACTGTACTAATCTTTTCAAGTTCACTTGATCATAGTTCACTCTGTAGTATCCACTTAAATTTACATTTAGTAGGATCCAGTCATATTCTGATTCTGACACTTGCATTTCAGGAAACACCTCTGTAAAGTGACATGAAAAAGCATTTCATTTTCTGCACACTGTTGAATTCTCTTACATTCACACTCCCCTGAATCACAAGTTTAAGGCTGCACCCAGAATCCTTCAGAAGGTAGGTGCTCTATGTAGCAGAAGAACTTCAACAAGCACCTGACCCCTGCGGAACTGAGCACCCTGAAGATGGCAAAGGGGTGGCTGAAGTCAAGTGCAGATTCAACCCTTCAGCTAGTAGGCAGCAAGCAGAGCTCAGAGATACTACATAAAAGCCAGCAGTCTGGATGAGGAACAACACCCCTGTCTGCCTGCACATCTAGCCCCAGCATGCCTGTCACATCCAGTGTCGCTCCAAAACACAATGCTCAGTACCCAGAAGAAGAGCTGTCTACCAGCATTAATTAGTATAAGGAAAGCAAAACAGACAAATTCATGCAACAGGTGAACAACTGAAATAGAAAAAAAATAATAATAATACTGTAGATAAAAGTCCTGCAGTCCTCTTGAGTTACATTACTTGTTAAAAGCTCCTTTTCACACTCCCATTTCATCTCACCACTGCCCATGTTAGGTGTTTGTTTGATTACTTCCTCCTGAAAGACCAAAGGGCATTGCAGGAGGTTGGAGGCTCTAAGCTCTAATAAGGGCCTCATGAAGTCAGTATATTGCCTCCTCAGAAGAATCATATGCTGCTTTACCTGGCATGATCACCCTGGTTTAGGAAGACAGCAAACTCTCTTAAGACAATGAATCAGTATTGATGAGTAGTATAGACTGTTCTCTGAACAGAAGGTTCAAACTTCAATATGTCTGGACAGAGCTGGATTCATTGTCTGTCATTTTCACAAATCAAACAAGAGGAAAACATGATAAATGTGAGATACTAGCTTACACATTTAAAAAGACTGCATGGCAAGGATACAGCACCAGTAGTATTCTCCATATACTAGTTCAGTGTTCTGCTAATCATTAATATAACTTTCAGATACACCTGAAATAGCAAAACTATGCTCTGAGAGATGCAACTAAATCCTCACCTGCACCACCAGGCCAAGCGAAAACATGTTCTATTACAGTAGCACAGTTTTGTTTTGCCAGCATTTATGTCTTGTCTACATAGACATGCATCATTTAGAAATCATGTCTTTTCCTGACAGTGAGTAATATACTTACATGAGTGTTAAGTATTTAGAGGTACCAGAGAGGTCCTAAACCAACAGGACAGGCTTTTAGCACTACATAGCAGAGACATGCAAAAGCATGCTTGGCCACAATTAGCAGCCCAGCTTGGGGATTGCAGCCTAATTTCACTTGCTCAGAAATAAGAAATATTAGCTCCCACAGAGCTCTTTTCAGCAAAAATACACATACATAACAGCACTTCTGAGATGTTTCTTTTTGATGCATTTTTGTGCCACTGCAAAAACTATTCCAAAATTCAAGGCCAAATTATAAGTGAAGAATACCCTCAACACCTCCACCCAAGTGAGAAACCTTTTGGTTTATCTTTACATCAAAAAGTCAAAATTAACACCAGAGTTACTATTATTTTTTAATCTTCACTTAAAAGCAAGTTACTAGTCTAGAGTCTGGGAAGTTTCATGCATGGCTTTCAAATACAAGTGGAATGTATTTTAATGGCTGAACTTCCAGTTTATTTTAGTTCCTTGATCATATTCTGAGGTATCACAGCCAAACTCTGAGAGCCTACCCATACTCACTATCTCTCATTAGCGTCAATGGGATCTACTGAAGCAAAAGTGATAGAGAAGTGTGAGCAGCTTGGAGTTTGAATTTGCGTACAAAAGAAAATCTATTCATAACAGGCATTCTTACATGAAGAAAAATAATTCTTGCTCTATTTCACAATATTTTGTTCATAGATGTATTAGGTGTTGTTTTGTTATCTTAGTTTCAGCATGTATGAAAAAAATATATTACTTACTGCGGCTGTTATCAAGCCACATTAAGGGCTGTGATGATCCATTCCTCATCCAAGAAATAGGAACAATCCAGGTATTGCTTAAGGAGAAAAAAAAAAGGCAATATCATTAATTCTTAAAGAAACCCTCTCTGTTGATGCCAAACTAGGTTGCAAATCAGTTTCTTACAAGAATTCCCATCTTCCTTCTCACCTCTCTGATTTACAAAACATCATCAGATAGTTGTACTTATGCTGGATCAGCACACAGGTTCATTGATGGGGAGGGAGTTTTAGCCTGAATTTAAACTAGCACTCAGACTGTTCTGTGCTAGATTTTGCAAGATGCGCTGAAGTACCACTGTATCTGCTCTCTTGCTTTACTTCTCCAGGAGATAATTTAATTTTCCTTAATTTCCTCACTACTTCTTATTTCTGGAGACCAAAAAGCTCCTTTTCAGACATATGTAGTAAAAATGTCTCCAGGCAAGCATAACAACTACAATGCTAACAGCTTTTATTTCCTTTCACTGGGAATTTAAGTCTCCAAGAGAAAATGGATGAAAATTTTGACAGCCTAAGGTTGTTCAAAAAAAAAAAAACCAAACAAAAAATTCTGCAGTATTTGTCCTGGATCTGCTTAAATTCACAGGACATTAAGTCTTGCTGTAACTAGAGTAATGGACACAACATTAGTAACCTGGAAATCCTTGTCTGAGCTACCTAGCTTTATCTAACAGTTAATTTAATCTACTATTTTCTACCCTTGCTGGTGCTTGGAAGCAAAGGAAACTATCAAAATCATAATCAGAATGTCTCCTTCCATTGTCTACATCAACAGAACCACAGTCAGGAAAAATCGCTTTGAAGCTTCTCTTATACCTCCCCGGTTAAGAACTCATCTTGCAGGCTTTGTCCACACATCCCAAAACTCAGGACAAGAGGAATTCAGCTCTTGCACAATTCATTACAAAAGTTCAAACTCTGGCCATGAAATTCCCAAGTGGGTGACCAGAGGCAGATCCTTCCACCACTGTTTTTTAGGCATCTAAATGTGCAGCACAGCTTTAGAAAGGATCACGCACTCCACAGTTCTCACTACCAGTCAGTTTCTTGTCAGGTACTCAAAGCTTTCTGAGAAAGGAGTAACCTAGATGAGGATTTAATATAACCCTGTTGTCTTAACCAAGACAGCAAGACTGAAAACGTTGAGTGGAAAGAAGCTGCTGCGTGATTCATCCAGGTCCTCAGTCTGAACAGCTGAAAGCTGAAGAATGAGGAAATGCAAAACCTCCTGCCTTGCGGTCCATTCATAGCCTATGCCCATCCTTACAGAGCCATCATGTGGCTGGAAAGATCGCTACTCCAAAGGAAAACAACCCTCAGAGAAACCACAGCAAACTCCAATCTTAAACAGAATTTACTTCAAGAAAAAAAAAAATAAGAAATCAGGCAGTCAAAACATTGTGAAGAGGAATTTTGAAGAAACAAAACAACAACAACAACAATAATAATAATATAAAGTTCTGATAAGGATACAAATGAAGCATACTTGTAAAAATCCGTACTGTTTTCATGCTTTTTATGATGAAATATTTCCTGACTGATCATGCCAGTGGTTGTATTTAATGTTAAAACTGGAAATCCATTTTGGCATGTCCAAGAATCCATTATTTTTTTTACAGATGCTGGCAACTGAACTTCATCTTGTGCATCTACTACCTTCAATAGAAACAGGAATTAGAAAGATGTAACAGTAACAAAGTAAAAGTAACAAGCAGTTACTTACTGACACTGCTTCAGCAAGACTCCAGGAATTAATCTAGTATATTAAAGAAAGTAAGTGCTTAGTAGTTTGTTGGTGTTTGAATCATGCACAAAATCAATGCAAAAAAGGGTAAAGAACATTACTAGCATTATTATCATGACAACAAACAGGAATTAAGACATAAGGAAAGGACATTTCTTGTTATAAGTTGACCACCATCATTTCTCTTTTTAGCTTAATATACTTACAAGCCTATATGGCTATGACAGACAAAATTTGTTAGTTTTACTCAAATGAACATGCCAGCATGCAGCACATTTTTAAGTGATAGTGTAATGAGCAAATTGAACAGCAAAGACTCACTGAAAAACATACCAAGCTAGAGACCTAGCTAGGGTGAATTAGCAGTCTCTGCTTGCTGGCTTAGAAGATGAGGCAGTCCTGCATTCCTAAAGTTGTGAAACTCCTGTTTGTAACCTAACCTTTTTCTGTAACGTGGTAGAAGACTTCCTTAGATGGGATGGGTAGGGAAATTAGATTTTTATTTTTATTTTTTTTTAATTAGCACCTGTTTTCAGATTTCTGACAAACCAGTGAAGGGAGAAATGCTGAGCTACTCCCTGGGTATAGACCATGCAGGATCTGTGACGTATCAATATTGCTGATCACCAAGTCCGGAGCACCACACACTTTGATCTAGCAAAGCTTAAACTCCAGGAAAAACAGGTTATGCAATTTCGTGTAAGTTAAGGTGATCCATAGCACCAAAAACACACTGTATCCTAATTTTCCAACTAATTTCTCTGCTCACTTTTAGTTGGCTGCAGTTAAATAACCACACAAACACTTGTAAAGACATGAGACAAGAGAGCTAGCAAAGCAAATTTTCTATGAAGGGAAGACTGTGAAAGGGATAGCCAAATTTCACTGCAGCCTTCTACGAATACTTTGTGACATAGATTTGACCTATGCCAAACACCAGAACAAAATACTAGAAATGAAATGAGTACCAACTGCATGTGGATCCACAGATCATCTTGATTAGCATTTGAAAAGGCAAATTCTTTCAGATATGACTGCAGGAGAACAAACAGACATGTATAAATTCACAAAGGTTCAACGTAAAACATCAGTAAGGCAGACAGTAATTTGCATACTCATCATTTTCAATCTCGTAAATCAAAATGAAGATGTCCTTTTTCCAAACTTACAATTAAAGCTCTGGTAAACAACTTCTCAGTCAGAAAACCAGAAAGCATCCATGTAATACAAGCCCCCTGAAATACAAAAAAAGCTATGAGAAAACACAAGTTACTGTTACAATTATTCATGCAAAATTTCTTCAAACTGTATTTCAGAAATGTAAGTTTATTCCTATTCTTCATACTTCAAGGAGGTTAAGAACATTCACAGTTTCTTTCATAGAGAAATTTGCAATTTCCAATAAATGTGTGTGCAGCAGAAATAATTTTTGATGACAAAGTAACAAAACATTGTAGTTCAACAGGATATTCTGTTTTTTCTTAGCATAATAGTTATCACATTAGTTCAGAATAGAGATGAAACAGGAATAATTCCATGTGTTTTCACCTTGTAGTATGTGATTCCGTCGAACATATTCAGTAATGACCCAATGACATTGTCTTCTCTTTCTGACACTGATCGAAATTTTATGCCACTGTCTTCCTTTAAGGCAGGTCGTACAACGAGATCATAAAAGATTTCATGCTGCAAGAAGAAAAAATTAAAGTGAACTGAATATAAAATCCTCACGTATAGAACATGTATTATGTAGTTAGCAATAATAGAAATAGTCTGTTGATAAACAAGGAATGATCTTTCTCCCCTCCCTACCACCCTCTTCAAGTAAAAGGACCTTACAACAAATCCTAACATTTTCCATATGTAACGCTACCTACTTTGGCAGTGAAAACTGTAAATATGAGCTGACGGTGGACCTGGGACTGAGAAAGACACTGAGAAAGACACTTAAGCCCCTCTGGGAAAAAGTCAATTACTTTAAACACCAAATGAACAGACACTGAAAACTGAAAACATATGTCATCTACATTGTTATGTCATTAGTATGCAATGTTTTCCTCCTAAATTCTGCATTTCTCCTGCTACATCCCTGAACAATAATCTAAAAACTAAATGAGTATAGCAAAGCTTAATTATGCAGCATTTTGGCTCTCACCCAGTAAGAAACACAGGTGAGAAACACGCTCCTCTTGCATAAAGCAGTGAAGCTCTCCTTTTCCCAAATGCTGGTGTAGTTTCCCCATCTGTCCCATGACTGGATGTCACCTGACATACTGGATAGGTGAAAAAAAAAATACATTTTTAAGACACTGCAGGCCACTTTTGACACATGCACTTCTCAAGGAGAAGGACAGAAGGCTTTTAATTAATGGGATCAAATTTGTTGACAATTTTTTCTTTTTGTTAGCAGCTAGTACATTTAATTTTCCAGATTTGCTTTGTAATTGGGTGATCAGCAGCCCAAGATCTAGTGGAAAGCCAGCCCATAGTGGTGCACCTCAAGGTTCAGCTCTGCTTAACATCTTCATTAACGGTTAGGACAATGGAGCAGAGTACAGTTCAGCTCTAGCAAATGCCAGGGGCCATGCAGTTGGGAAGATTTGCAAAAAAGGATCCTGGATGGATACCAAGTTGAACATGAGCCAGCAGTGTGCCCTTGCTAAAAATTAGGCCAATGGTGTCCTGAACTGTATTAGGCAAAGCCTTACCAACAGGTAGAGGGGGATTATCTTTCCCCTCTGCCCACCACGGGGCCCACATCTTGGTTACCCAGAACCAGACAGACATGGAGCTGCTGGAGATAGTCCAGTGAAGGGCCATGAAGATGACAAAGGGTCTGGAGAACCTATCCTATCAGGCCTCTTCAGTCTGAGTAAGAATAAGCTCAAGGCAATCATACAGTGTATTTACCTGAAGGGAGGATGCAAAGAGGACAGAGCCAGGCTTTATCTGCATAATCGCAGAATGAGAGAAAATGGGCACAAACTGGAGTCCAGGATGCCCCATGTGAACACCAAGCAGTACTTCTTTATTTTGAGGGTAATGGAGGGCTGACAGAGGTTACTCAGATAGTCTCAGTGGAGTATTCTTCTTAAAGATCCTCAAAAGCTGCCTGGACATATTCCTAGACATCCTGCTCTGTTTTCCTGCTTAATCGGGGCAGTGGATTCAAATTTTACTTTGTGGACATATATAAGATGGCACCTACTGACTTTTAGATAGGCAACCTTCTAAATTAGTAAATTAAAATTAAAAAGGAGACATTTACCTATTTCCAAATGAAAATTCAATGGCCTCTGTTATTTTCAGTGATACTAAATGTTAATATTCAAAGTGAGTTGTTTCAACAACTCAAAGGAGGTTAAGGTTCAAAGGAAGAGGCTAGTATCACCTAAAGGAGGAGGCAACCCATCACCTAAAAATCCTTCTGACAGAATTTGTTTGATATGCTTATACTAGCTCACAATTAAGCACGTAGTTAAGTATGTTGCTGAATTAGATGAGAAAAATACTAGGTATTCGGTCTGAGCCTAATGAAGTGCTCATTGGATTGACTGTAGCCTCAGGCCTTCCTAGCCCAACAGCTTCTCCTTCCTTCAGAATCTGAGGGCCATGCGCAGACACATCTCTGATGGTGCCTGAAAGTGCACCTCAACTGTCATCAGCATTTATCTTCCTGCTGCACATATTAACAATGTATGAAGCTCTGCAATGCAGCATGGGATTTATGTTTATTTCTATTTGGTCAGAATAGGAAGGAGCTATTCTCAACTTAGTGCACTATCTGCACTACATTTGCCTTATCCACAACCAAACTTCCATGGACCCACTGGAGTAAGACATCCTAACTTAGCCACTGACCATTAAAAGCCCACAGCTTCAAGCAAAGAGCCTGGAAGCACTGGCAAACTATCAGCTACAGAATCCAGGAGGAAACAAATGGGCTTATTACATTAAAGACCTGGGGCAAAACATCAGTCCAGTTCTTCAGCTCCTTCTCACCACAGAATCTCAACTGCCCAGCTGTAACAGCCACCCAGGAGATGAGAACCCTCAAGGAAAGAGCTGCGACCTGACGGTCATTTGCAGGGGAATAAAGCTGGTAACACCATGATTTTATTAAATCTCATCTCCTACATCTTCCTTTCCTCCTTCCAGTACTGGAACTTCAGTGCCTTAGCTTACTGTGGCCAGTAATTGCTGGTACTTACCAGTGAAATCTTGGGTTCAACAAAGGTAGTTCCCAGGTTCTCAAAGTATGTTGCTAGACCTTCCTTAAGCCATAGATCATTCCACCAGTTCATTGTTACCAAATTTCCAAACCACTTAAACAGAAAGAAAAGATGTCTCAACATCAGATTGTTGTTTTCATTCTTGTAGGTTAAACACACATATCCCCACTGAAGGAATTTTATTTGATATAGAGCTGATGCTGTCACCTGAATAAAATGATGGATATTCCTGCAAATAGTGAGAATTCAGTAGAAAAAAAAAAAAGCTGCATCTTGGTGAAAGTCATAAGTTATTTTTGAAAGCTTCACCTACAATTTCATACCATGTGCACATCAGTGTATCATGCCAGTCTCTTATTCTGTATAAATACTGCCCCCAAAAAAGCGAAGATCATATCAGGCTACTATTAAAAATGGATCATTTATAAAAATTTACAAACACATCTTTCTAAACAGTCACTGATAAATAAAACAATAAACTTTGTATTTCTACATCCTCAACAAAAGGAATTGTCAAGGGGATGATAAACAGAACTGTGGAAATCATCTTTTCCAAAACCAGCAAATCCCTGTCCTTGTGAGCAATAAAACTTGTACAGAAGATATGTACTCAGCTCCAATTTAACAACAACAAAAAAGAAAGAAAAAAAAAGAAAAAAAACACAAGAAAACCCTGATAATTTGGGGATCTGTACTTCATCAGTTAAATCTTAAAAAAAAAAAAAATAGGACTACAGCTTAAAAAAAAAAAGTTTTATTAGCTGCTGACATGTACATAGGTCATTCTAAAAGTAATGCCTATCATTTATCTGCACAGAAACTACATCAGATACTGGGAGCACAGTAATACCATTTGACAGAGCATACTGTCAGCTGCGAATTGCTAACTTTCAACACCAAGAGCCATGCATTTTCACCAGCAACAAGCAAGAGACTGCATATTGCACTCAAAATTCTGCACTGTCAGAGTTGACCCACTGTTGCTGACACCACTGCTCAAACTCTCCACCCACCACCTCACTGTGCTCACTGTACTGTTTGGTTTCCATAAACATTCAGAATGCATCAGTGAGTGTCAGTGGGTGCAATCTATATCGCACGGTGAATGAAGTTGCAAACAAAGACTCTGTGAAACTATATGAAAGTGTAAAATGTGTTAACACTGTATTTGTCTATGGTATCATAAGCTCTCCTACAGAATAACAGTCCTTTTGCAGCCTGTACCTGCACTCTCACTATGAATTAACACAAAATCCAGTAAGTGCGCAGCATACAAACAGTACTGCCATCCTCACACCCCTACACTATTTTCTAGTGTTTTATTGCATACAAAAAAAACCCAAAACATAAGTAGTCCACTGGAAATTTTGTATCAGTGAGTCATACGCAGTTGGTATGCAGTTCTTCATATGACAGAATAAGACAAATTCTGCTCTTAATGTTGATTTATCAATTGAACATATGGTCATATGAATAGTCCTCCAGTTTTCTAGTGCTCACACCCCGTACAGTTATTCACTCTTTTTCCTAAGTAATCAGTGACTGCTTAATCATCAACTGGAAGGAAATAACATTACAGACAAACAGATGTACTGAATTTTTTTACCACGTGCCTGGTGTGCTAGCTCATGTGATACAATCATGGCAATAGCTGTCTTTCTGACTGTGAATTTGTCACTTGGGAGGTATAGCAATGATGGTTCTGCAAAAGTCATTAGTCCCCAGTGTTCCATGGCAGCATCTTTAAAATCAGGCAGTGCAATCAGATCTAAATTGATACAAACAGGAGAAAAATATATTTAAAAAAATTTTGGAGGTAAAATGCTGACGTGATTTTATGCTGGATAATTATTCACTGTGTATTTATAAGGTATTACATTTGTACACCCCTCCCCTCCTTTTCTATTTCTTTTTTCCTTTTTGATTTTTTTTTTTTTGCTAGACTATGGCAGTACCCTCAAAAATGCTTAGTGAAATCTCTTCTTGTCATCACTTTCATCTACAATTACCACTATTCCAGGAAGCCATACAACAAATTCCCACAGAGCCCAAATCTGTATTACATCTTGTTCACATAGATGTTTTGAACAAAAATGAGGGCTGAATTCGACGCATGCTAAGGTACATACTCACTTCTGGCTCTCAGAGATCTTGCTCTGTATCATCTTATCTTGCGTTTTGTGAAAGATAATACTCATTTTTGCCTTCAGCCAATGAATTATTTTGAGGGGAAAAAGAAAAGTCAGGCTTATCACTGCAGGCTTGCAGCAAAGCCAGTTAAGGGGAAGGAAGGTCTCTTATAACTGTATTAAAAGTAGCTCAAAGCAAATTCATTAACACCTCTAAGCTTGAGCAGTTCAAAGCAAATTCATAAATATCTCTAAACTGAATTTATTTATTTTAAATTTTGCATTTTGTGTTCGCAGCAGAAATCTCTAGCACTTGTATGGAGCAATGCTTGGTTAATATAATCCTAATGATTTTTAAGGAAGACTTCAAAGAAAGTTAGGAGGAAATGCAGCTGGTATTGTATTACAGTATTTGTGGATTGTAACAGTATTACAGCATTCTGTGAAGCTGAAATTGCATCTGTCAGGAGGCCTGAAATACTATTTTCTATGTCAGTAATATTCTTATAATAATAAATCAACAACACATTTAGACAGATGAAAATTTCTTTCTTTTAAATGCAAAAATACAGAGCTACAAATCAAGAATGTGTCCAAGTTCAAGGAGGAAATCCATCTCTTCAAATTCTGCAATCAACCAAGGCTATGGGCAGGTCAGTTTCGATATGCCCTAACTTCTGTGCTCTCGGTATGCAACCACTCTGTATAAGAGAGCAAGTTCCCCCATGGCACCAAAGCTGACAGTATCAAATCCTATGGAAGGACCACACGATGGCTCCCTGCTTTCTTGACTGAAGCCTGGCTTTACTAACTTAACCTGGCATTGATTTTAGACAGAAATGATTTTTCATACAGGAACCTTTCTCCAGGGAGAAATATACATGAACACACAACCAATTCACCAATCAGATGAGGGCATAGTGAAGAATGCAAGGAATGTTTTGGAGGAACAAGGGTTACAGTAAGCAAAGATTTACAAGGCATACGCAGGGACTTCAGCATCCTGGACTGATGTATCCCAGAATGCCATGTCTGATTAATTCTCTTCACACTATGGCCCTATCTGCCGATCTGTTAGGAAGCACTACTTTAAAAGACTGTCTTTGATATGAATATAAGTGCATTGAGATTTCAGTGGGTTCAAGTTTAGAGGTTTTATACCACAAATACAGTAAGTTGTAAAAAGAGAACACTGCAAAAGAACCCATTGTTTCTGTAAATGTTATACTATCAGCAGCCATTTAAGAAAATAAATAATCTCACCTGTCTTTGGCAGAGGGTAGCTGATGTTAAATAAGTCTTCCAGAAATGAAAATATTGGGCCTGTGATATTTAAAGCATAGTCAGCATACCCGTTTTTAATCGCCTCTTTCCGAGCCCAAATACGTATCTGAAACAAAACAAGGAAGCATTACTTCAGGCATGCCCCGTATTTTCTTTTTCCTCACTTCTCAGCTTTGAATCACTGTTTGAAATTGCTGCCTGTACATACTAGATCACGCAATGAGCTTCATATGAACAAAATCCCAACCCACATTACTGGACCTAACAAAACATGACCTAGAACCAAGAGCTCCAGCACTTCATAAGAGACAAGACCTGAATCCAACTATAGATGCCAGATCATTCTTTCATTCAACTGGAGATGCTGTAAAACTAGTCAGATACACCTCTCTTGAGCCAGTGTAATCCAGCCAGGGAACACAAGTGGCGAAGTTTTCTTGAAGAGAAACTGAAGCTCAGAGAGCTTTTCCTATCTGAAAATACAAAACATCTTCAGCTTTCTCATATCCTAAAACTGACAACTGGTCTCTGCTGGTAGAGAGAGAGAAGACCCTCTGAGCAGAAGACCCCCGTGCCTCTAAGTAACAGCAGCATTCGCTCTCTGTGTTGTTTGCGTTGTCACAGTACTGAAGAGATGACTGCCTTTTTCCTCTGAAAAGCACTCATCTGAATGCTTAGCTGACTCCTGTCAGCACCCATCAGTCCAGGAGAAAGGTACAAGCCAGAACCACAAGCAACCAAAGTGGAAATAACCAGAGGTGAAGAAAAACCTGAATGCCCTGAGCTGAAGAAGCATCAAACACAGAACTATCATTTTTGAAGGCTGAAAAATGTGCCCGCTGTAGTAAAAACATGTATACAGAAGGCTTGGAGCATGCTGTTGCTCATACTGAAGTCGTAACAGAGATCCTCAAAGGGACCTGAAGAACAAGACATAGCTTCCCTGACTCATCACAGCAGTGGAAATGGATACTTTTTCCAACTAAGAGAAATAAAACAGTAAGATCCCAATTTTGAAGAGCAACTTCTGAAGTTTTAGCAGAAAAGACTCACACCTACTTGTGGAATTGTATCTGTATACATGTATGTAATGATAAGGACAGGACAGTAAGCAAACAGCTGAAAAGGAGAGCTTTCTGCAAGATAAACATTGGTAGTTTTTCTACATAAGCAAACATTTTTAGAGTGGAAAGTAACAGTGAATGCCTGTGGTACCTTCTGAAGCACAGCAGAGCCAACTTGTGCAGTAAATTGCTGTTGTATAGCCCAGTATTTACCTCGTTTCCTCGCTCTGTTCTATTGACATAGTCCAAATCACAGACCACAAAAGCAGTTAAGTAAGTTGACATTCTCAATGTAGTGTTAAATGTGGTAACACTCCACAGGCTTCCGTTTTCATCCTTCATTTCAGATACATCTAAAAAAAAATTAAAGAAATATTCAAGGCATTAATCTTCTGAGACAAACCAGGAATTGATACTTCCTACAGGTTGTTTTCACTTGCTTATTTTTACATCTCCCTTGATACAGTTTCTTTCTGCATTAACATCATATTCTTCTGCTAGAAGACAAGCAGCCAAATTCCTTGTTATCACCATGTATCAGCCATGGCCCTTCATGCAAACACCCAAAACCCACTCTAGAGCTTCTCTGTGGAAGTCCTGCAAGCAGAAAACACTGCATCAGTTTTAGAACGTGCACTAAGTGTGGGACAGGAGGAGCATTTCCAGAGCCTTATAGTCCTGTTATCCTTATTTTGAATATACACATGGGGTTACGATCTCTCTGTGCGGTAAAATTTTTCTCTTTTACATATGATTTAAATACATCTTAAAAGCTACTTGGAATGAAATGCAATTCTTTAATGCTACTGGCTGTGCATACTGGAGCTGCTGTTTTGCTTTAAGTAGATGTCATCTAGGAAGACAGACAAGCTGACACCACAGTAAATGCTAAAAATCATGTGGCCTCCACCAACCAGAGTAAAATACACTGCAGCTGGCAAGGATGGAGTTATTTCCATCACATACATCAATTATGAATAACCATCTCTGAATATTTAACAGGCACAGATTTTTTGCACATTTTCAAGACACTTTCTGCAGGCAACAGAATGCTGTATCAAATGAAAGAGTTATCATCTGCTCATATAAATCACACCACTTTTAAGGTAAATTAAGGAGCAAAAAAACAAACAAACGTAAGACTCTTTACTGTTTACCTACCAATAGCAGGCATATTGGAAAGAGCCACATAGCTTGGGTCATGGACAATTCTGATATTAAATGTGGCCTTCATGTCAGGTTCATCAAAACATGGATAAACTGTCCTGGCATACACTGGTTCCATATGGGATGCAACCAGCATACTGTATGGAAAATATAGATAACATTAATCCAGTGTGCTACAGCTAATCAAAACCAAGACACTGCACATAAATATGGCAGATGCAAAGCAAGAAGTTAGCTATAGAGATGAAGTGGATTTGCAAAAGGTCTGGTTATCATTGCAAGTCCCAGTTAAACTCTCCACCCAGCAGACAGCTCACTTGGGAAAAAAAAAAGTTTCTTTTTTAACTTGCTGAACTTTTCCAGATATCATATTTTAAATATTTAAAATATTTCCAAATAATTTGCCTAGCTTGGTTATTCAGATAGCATTGATTAAAACTTTGCACACAGCAGGACAGAGCTCAGAAGTGACACAGTTTCCAGCAGTAATTATAATCTCTCCATACACCTGCTTACCTCTCAAACACATATTCCCTTATTTCAATGGCACATTTTAACTGCGAACACTGTATGTATAGAGGCTGTTAGGTAGCTGTGCTTGCACAATTCCATGACATCTTGTGGAGAAGAACCCCAGTGCAAGCAGCACAGTGCTGTACCAGTGCACTGGCAAACAAGGGGAGGCAATCTTCTACCTTACACTCCAAAGTTTTGCCTCATTTGGGGCAGATCTTTGTGACACAGTGGCTGTAATCAAGACGTCCACTGGACATGGTCCAGGTTTAAAAACAGAGTTACAGATCTGGAGAACTGGGTCCAGGTCTGGGCTCCCCGGTAGAAAAAAGACAGGAATCTCCTGGAAAGAGTTCAGTGGAGGGCCACAAATCTGATAAAGCATGTAGAGCACCTCCCTTATGAGGAAATGCTGAGAGATCTGTGTCTGTTCAGCCTTGAAAAAAGAAGACTCAGAGGGAATCTGATCCACATCTATAAATACCCAAGAAGCAGGAGGCAAAGGGACGAGGCTGGACTCTTCTATGCACTATTTGGTGACAGGATGAGGGGAAATGTCCACAAACTGAAGCATAGAAAGTTGTGCACAAATGTGTGTGGGAATTTCTTCACAGTGCAGTGATGGAGCACTGGCACAGGCTGCACAGAGAGGTGGTGGAGTCTCCTTCTCTGGAGATGTTCCAGACCCACCTGGACGCCTACCTGTGCAACCTGGGCTAGGGAGCTGCTTTGGCAGGGGGTTGGACTTGATGATCTCTTGAGGTCCCTTCCAGCCCCTACAACTCTGTGATTCTGTTCACATCAAGCTATCTTCACCAAGCAGTAGGAAAAAAAAGTGATTGTGATGGTTCTCAGAGCTCCACATCTGACAGTTCAAGGGCAGTAACAAGTCCATAGGAAACATGCCTCCACATACACAAACAAAGCAAGAAGCAATGCATGTGCTAACCCTGGGAAGAACAGGCAAGTAACCTGTGTGTTTACTTATTTTATATCTGATTTCTTCCAATTTAAAAATACATGTGAATGAACCCATTTAGCTCAAAGTATGGGAGTCCCAGAGTGAGCAGCATCCTGTTCTGTGCACTGGCCCATCCACAGTAGTCCTCTTCTCAACAAAATGGTGTTTGGTACTAACACAGGTCCCAAGAAAACACCAAACCTGGTTTATTCTGTCCTCAGATATGGGAGCTGCAATTCTGAAGTAGCAGGGAGTTCTCACTGCAAGCAGCCAGCCCACGGCACCTTGGCTGTGCAATTCTGCTCTGAGCTGGATGGGGGGGCAAGGTACAGTGCCTGGCACTGGGCAGCTAGCGCAGCTCAGCCAGAGGAGCAGTGCAGGTGTCTGATTGAGCAGTAGGTGCTGGAGCTCAGGTGGAGCTCCATGCCTCAGCTCCTCTCAAACAAGAGGTCCCTAAGTGACTCCAGAAGCACAGATTACAAAAACCACTAAAACTTCCAGTACATGGCAAAGAGACACAGGAATCTGTGCAGATAAACGGTACATTGTGTGCTGCAGCTGATGGTTTCAGTTACAAACTGAAGTCTGAAGCCAGTGCAGGAATCAGAGAGCAGAGGTCTGCCAGAGCCAGGTACAAGTCCTCCCTGCAGGAAGCCACAGTGCTGCCAATGGAAGGTGATGGTTTCCTTGCAAAGCAGCTATGGGCTTTGTACCGGCAGCACCGAAGCTGAAAGGCACTGAATAACTTTAAAATCACTTCTGTGATATATAATCAATTGAAATCCAACTTCTTCCACACTAATTTGCTGCAGCTTAGAGAATAGCTTACAGATCCTCCAAAAATGGGATGAACTGAAAAATACGGCAGCTTAGTTCAGCATTTCTTAGATGGAGCTTGTCTGATACAGAACCATAAAGCACACTAATGCTAACTTAAACAACTAAATGATTGTTCTGTTTCTATTTAAGTTACTTTAATTATGTAAATTAGGTGGTATATTCAAAGTTCTACTTACATCAAAAACTGCACAAACGTTCCTGTGAATGAGACAGCCAACTTACTGTGGTAATTGTTACCGAAAATCACACAGCTGTTTCAGGAGGAACTTTAAGTTTGGTGCTGCTGGTACTCACACAGCACGGATCTTGCAGGTACCTGAGCACAACCTTCTTGGAACGCAACTCTGTGAACTGCTAAATTAGTTTACCTTAGTAAACCGTCAAAGAGAGGATGCTTTAAACCATCAGCAGGTCGGGAGCCAAAAACACCTCAGCCGTAACGCTGCACCCTCCGCAGCAATTTGCCGCAGCTGTAACGTCACTCAGAACGGTTCTTTCGTTAAGAGCCTTCGTTAAGAGCCTTTCCCATCTCTACGCTAAGCACCTTCTTCGCAAAGCCCCCGGAACCGCGCTCTTAGGCTTCTCTCGTCCGCCGCTAGCTCCCCGTCGGAGGGCAACGAGAGCACTCGCTGCGCTGGGACGGGACGGCAGCGCCCTACCTGCTGCGGCCCAGGTCGGTGTAGCGGGTGAGGAAGAGCCCCTCGCGGCTCTCCTGCAGACGGCCCTGGAAGCGGAGCTGCAGCACGTAGCACCGCCCCGCCAGCAGCGGCTCGCGCAGCTCCAGCACCGCCAGCTCGTTCTCCTCCTCCAGCCGCAGCCCCTCCACCTCCACGGCGGTCCCCGCGTGGGGCAACGGCCCGCGGACGACGGCCTCGTGGGAGCGCAGATCGGCGCTGTGCAGCTCCACGCTCCGCGTGTCCCGCCGGCAGCGCACCGTGATGTTCACCTGCCCGCTGAAGCCGAGGGACCCCTCCTGCCCCGGCCGCACCCGCGGCCACAGCTCCAACTCGTAGCGCAGCGGCAGCAGGTCCCGCGGCAGCCGCCGCACCGGGACCCGCGTCGGGGCTCCGGGCACGCCGCGGCCGGGTCCGGGCGCTGCCGCGGGGCGAGCGGGGAGCGGCGGCTGCCGGCAGCGCCCGTACAGCGCGGCCAGGGTCAGCAGCGCGACCAGCAGAGCCAGCAGCAGCGCGGCGCACAGCGCGGCACCGCCGCGCCCCACGTACAGCCCCGAGCCGCCGCGGACGCCCATCGCCGCAGCACCGCCACCGCCGTCGGCTGCGCTGCTCTTCTTAACGCGGGTCGGAGACTCGGGGGCGGGGGACGGGCCGCACCTGCGGCGGGGTAGGCGGGCGGTGGGGCGGGGATGGGGATGGGGATGGGGATGGGGATGGGGATGGGGATGGGGATGGGGATGGATGCCCGGCAGTCCCTGGGTGCGGGAAGAGGATATCGTAAATGAATAAAACAAAATAAAAGAATATTTTGAAAGAAACAAAAAGAAGAAGAAAGAAGAAGTGAGAAAAGGGAAAGGAGAAAAGGGAAAGGGAAAGGGAAGGAGAAGGAAAGAGATAGGAAAGGGAAGGGGAGGAGAAAGGAAAGGGAGAGGGAAGGGAAGGGAAGGGAAGGGAAGGGAAGGGAAGGGAAGGGAAGGGAAGGGAAGGGAAGGGAAGGGAAGGGAAGGGAAGGGAAGGGGAAGGAGAAAAGGAGAAAAGGAGAAGGGAAAGGAGGGAATGGGAATGAATGGGAAAGGAGAAGGGGAAGGAAAAAAAGGGGAGGGGAAAGGGGAAGAGGAAGGAAAGGGGACAGAAAAAGAAGGGAAGGAAAGGGGAAGGAAAGAAATGGGATGGGAAAAGGGAAGAGGAAGGAAAGGGAAAGGGACAAGAAGGGAAGGGGAAGGGAAAGGAGGGAATGGGAATGAATGGAAAAGGGGAAGGGGAAGAGGAAGGGAAAGGAGGGAAAGAGAAAAAGAGAAGGGAGAGGGAAAGGAAAAAAAAATAGGGAAGGGAAGGGAAGGGAAGGGAAGGAGAGATCAGTAAAATGTACAGCCAAAGTGGGCCTCCAAGTACTTTCCTGCCCCCACAGCCCCATTCCTTGCATTTTTCATCTCCTGCTTGGGACATCTACAGCACTTCACACATCACCTCCTCAGTCCTGTAGCAATCAGGGAGACCCACCCCTACTACCTACAAGCCCTGCCAAGCTACAGCTGACTGCATATAATTTCAGAACAAAACTTGTGTCACCTTGTGAAGCCCACCCAATGTTTTTGTTCAGTGATATCTCCTCTCTTAATGCACAATAAGCTTTGCAAGATCCAGAGCAGAAGCCAGGAACACTGGCCCTTGTGTGCCATAGCCACTGACACTTTGTAATCTGGATTAGAAGCAGATTTTCCCTCTTCTTTCTCTCTCTCTCTCTCTCTCTCTCTTTAAATTTACCTTTGCTGATGTTCTGAACTCAAGCCAATCCCTTGCACTTAGCACAACAGCCACCACAGACCCTCCAAACAGATCTGTCCACAAAACCGAAGCAGGTGGGTTGGGTCTGTCCTATTGCCGCAGTTGGAGCTGAGCTGGCCAGAATGAATTCCTCTCAGAGAACCAACCAAAAGCTAATATTCCTGCTAATGCACTTGTTCATCAAGAAAGCCCTTTCCCATAGTTATGAACAGAAGACAGAGATCGCCCTCTTTGTGCTGGCCACTACAGACCCACAGAACAGCTCTGAGCCACCAAACAAATTCTCTGGTTCTAGGAGAAATGTCCAGCACTGATGTTCTGCCTTTCGTCACTGGAGGGCTAGGGGTCCCTCTGCCAGCTGGCTGTGGGCTCTCCCACTCTTCTCCTCTCCATGCCCTTGCTATTGTTACCCATTAGCTTCACAGCAGGATTGCTTCTGGCACTGGCCCATCTTCTTATTCCTCACACAACTGTATGTGCCTGTTTTACTCTTCCTGTGCTCCCCTCCCCGTATCATTCTCATTTACCATCTGTTTATCCCAGCCTTCCACGCCCACACCCTTGGACCTGTTTCTCTTTTTCCATTCCTGACTGCAGAGCTACTTCCAATCAGCCCATCTCACACTTCTCCCCTTGCACTCACTTCACATCTCTCTGTTCTTCATTTGATACATCAACAGCTTCTCCCTTTTCTCCTAGCATATTTGGCATCACCAATGATTCTGCTGTTGTCAGACTTGAGGACGAGCTGCAGCAAACCACCCCATAAATCATGTTGCAGGCCAAGGGCCCCTGGGCCCATAGCTACTCTATGGCCCTGGACTAACTGCCCTCAAGCATCACCCGCTGCACATCACTGAATTGATTTCACAGAAAATGTCCTTCAGTGCTTAGGAAGGGTCCTTCTCCCTCTTACCACCATGTAGATTTGTAAGTGAATCTGTTCTGCACTGGTGTCTGCAGAAAGACCAAGAAAGTCCAGGTACAGCTTCAACACTGATCAGTAAAAATTTGCTCACACACTCAACTCCTAAAACAAGATGCCAGTGAAATGAAAATAATGAGCTGTATCATTCCATGTCTGTAAACACAAGCAGAACTGCTCAGCAATAAGCCCATAAGCAGTGCAGACCCTAGGGGATGTTGGGTTTTCTGAGCATTGCAGAATTTACCTTGACGTTTGCAAATTTTATCCATGAAACTTTATTTTCTGCTGTTTGCAGCGAAGAATTCAAACCAAGTCTTTCCTAAAATGACACATGATAAAAACACTATGGTTATGGCTCACCATGTGTATTTTGAGATATTTTGATTAACATTTTCCTCACAAATAACTTAGAAATTACCCAGTGGAGCAATTGCTGGGTGCAGGTTGTTATTAACCCACAACTGTGGGCTCCCCTCCTGGTGGTAAAACATGTGCTCACCTGCTTGGATAGGAAAATAGTTGCTATGCAGTGTGAGAACAGCCTCTATGGCAGTGTCACAGTTTGATGTCCTGCTGAACTTGTCAGCCACGTTAAGATGTCTGAGCAACACATTCCTGAAGCCAAAGCTGTGGGTGGCCACAAGCTGCAGATGGGCACTCTGCTGGCAGGACAGCCTTTTGTTTGGGCCATAGCTCTCCAAACAGGAGACTTGTGTGTAAACCAGCAGAAGCCTCCAGTACGCACCTACAGGTAGAAACAAATAATCCTCTATAAAGTGATGCAGACAGCTCTTCTGAAGGATACCAGGGCATCTGACCAACTTAGGAACACTTCTCCTAGGCATGATGGATCCACGTGAACCACCTACATTTCAGTTCATGAAATCTCCACTTTTTATTTGACTTGTGCTGCTTGTTTTACTGACTGAACTTTTCCTTTTGCTTATTTTCCTTCTTTAACTGATCTGGTAATGTGCCAGTACTGATATACTGCAATGCCTGGTAGTATATTTGGCAGGACCTATTCCTTAGGGGATGCTGAAGCTATAGACTTTTACTGTTGCTCTGAATGTTTAACTGAGAAGGTATTTCAGGATTCCCAGCCATCTGAAGTAAGAAGTGTGACATACAGCTGAGCAAAATTGTTCACTGTTCTGCTCAGTGACAAAGCACAATGATTCAAGATTGACCATAACTTCTGACATAACAGAGACGTCCTCACCTTTCCTGTGGGCTTGGGATAAATACTTGATGTCCTCCCACAAGATCACAGAATCACAGAATCATAAAATGGTTTGGGTTGGAAGGGACATTTAAGACCACCAAGTTCCACCCGCCCTAAATAATAAATAACCCGATACAAAGGGTTAAATTTGACCAAACATTGGAGTATCATCAAAAAAATTGATATCAAAAACTTAGATTATTAATGGTTTGAAGTGAGGTGCCATTGCAAAATAGTCACTATTTGTGCAAGATAAGTATTTTCGCCATCATATCATACAGTCATATTCAAAACTTCTGTGTAGGTAAGGAGGCTTGAAAAGTTGTCATTATTAGTAATAAAGTCTGTTACCGTTGTTGAATATTTTTTTTAAGTCATGGTTTAATTAAGATATATTCCTCACTATTATCAGAGCACTGAACATCCTTTGACTGTCTCACAGACTATACAACCATGCAAAAAACTGTATATAAATATTGCTCTTGTTTCCTTGGACCAGCTGTGGATCTTTTAGCAGGGCCTCACTGACTTTGGAGCTATGTCACATAATGATTTGGATGTTAGAGAGAAAATAAGATGCAGCAGCAGCAATCCCAGGGAAACACTGCCTGAGAAAATTCAGTAGTGGAGCAAAACCAAGAAACTGAGCCACAGGGATGATCAGATGGCTTGGGCACCTCTTCTATGAAGAAGGACTGAGGGAGTTGGGATTATTTACCCTAGGGAAGTGAAGGCTGTAGAGCAACCTCATTGCAGCCATTCCAGTATCTAAAAGGAGCCCACAAAAAAGATGAGGAAGGACTCCATCAGGAAATGTAGTGACAGGACAAGAGGTAATAGTTAAAAAATTAAAAAGGGGGGGGGGGAGGTGTAGGAGTGGGATGGAACAGGGAATAGACAAGACTAGCTATAAGGGAGAATGCCTTTGCTCAAAGGGTGATGAGGGAATAGAACACTGAAGTGTCCAAGGCCATGCTGGGCAGATTTATCTACTGTGTGGTGTCCCTGCCCATGATAGGGGAGAGTAGAACTGGAAGGTATTTAATGTTTTTTCCAACCCAAACTATTCAATGATTCTATGACAGTTTCATTTGAAACTGCTGCTTGTGAAGGACAAAAGAGTAACTCCTCAATGGCATGGATAAAATGGGGCAGTGGTGAGCTGTAGAACAGAGCATCAACAGCGATCATGTCAGGTGGGTAAAGTTTCACTCAGAGCTGGAGAATCTTCCTTCAAGCAGTCAGGATGATCAAATATGCAGAAGGCCTGTAGCCTTGTCTGAAGGAATGAAACCCGTGAGTATCACATCCCCTGAGGAGGGTCAGAAAAACATATTCAGAGGATGCAAGCTGCTCCACAGAACAATATGGAAAGCAACCAAGAAGTAAGTGCAGCAGATGTGAAAACCACTACCCAGAATATGAGCAGGAGATGAAAATAACAATAGGCTGCCCAAGATGGAATTAAGAATGCTATATTTCAATAAGAAACTTCTTTCTATAGTTCATAACTCTATTAGCTGGCTTCTAATTTGTTGTGTGCAATTAGTAGGACTAGCAACCTGAAGTTAACTTCCTGGAAATGCATTTCGTTTGAGGATGGTTTCTCATACCAACTGATCTGTTCGTGATCCCCCCCTTGTATTTTGACCTACACTTTCCTTCCCCACTGCCCTAGCAAACTGCATATTTTGCCCATGCTGCAACTGGAACTGTTATCACACCCCTTCAGCAAGAACAGCTTGCTCAGAATAATTATACAGACTTCAGGTACCAATAGGCTGCTTTTTAGTTTGTTCTTTTAGCTTATACATCTTGCAATGTGTCAGATTTTCTGAAATTAATGAAAAGTGAGGCCAAATGCTTTCTTAAATTTTTTCCTATTAAAATCTACATTAAACTAGTCTGGCTGAAAAATATCTGAAATTCACTGGTGTGCATATGAAAACTGGCAGAGAATTAGGTGCTTAAGATCTGAGTAGCTTCCAAGCTTACAGGTGTTATCCTTGGTATCTGGGCACTGTATTTTGCTAGGTATTCTTCTTGAAAGAGTTCACAAAACACTCTGTGAAGCTCTACTGGTCCAACAAACCTGTACTTTGCAGAATGTAGTTGCATCTTGTGATCACATTGGCCAGACCACAGAACACCCTTACAGAGTGGGTAAATTTACAGAGTGGGTAAATGGAAGAGGCCAGTCTCCAGTTTCATCCTTTGATGTATCCTTCTTGCCTCTCAGAGCACTGTGCCCATTCAGCATTGCAGTCTGTAATTCCACTGCAGTTCTCTGTTTCTCTTTGCCCAAGTTGCTCTCATGAACCCTCAAGAATTTTCAGGCTCTCTGATCCACTCACATGTAACCAAGGAAGGTTCCTGCCAAAGCCTGTTGCACTGACTGACAAACAGTTTAAATATTTTTGATAAAATTTTGTACTTAGTCAAATGAAACACAGCACAGAAAAACTTGAACATGAGTGAAGTCATGGAAGGCTATTGAAATGCAAGGATTTAAAAGTATGATTTGAAAAGCCTTTGTGTGGTTTCCCCAGGTAGGGGAAGTACCCAGTGCTGTCACACAGGTCAGCTTCTTACAACGTGACATAGAACAGGATATGGAAGTGGGATGTCCCTACTCACAACAGAATAGGAGCAAAGACACTGCTTAAATTAGTGTATAGAAAACAATTATGTGCTGACTTGTGGTTTAATCTTAGCAGGCAGCTTGGCACCACACAGCCACAAATTTACTCTTCCCAAGGAGAGAATTGGAAAAGCAAAAGTGTAAGAACTTAAAGGTTGAGCTAAATACAGTTCAAGAGGTAAAGCAAAGGCCATGTGTGCAAGCAAAGCAAAACAAGGAATTCATTCACTTATTTCCACCAGCAAGCTCTTAGAGAGTAGAGCTCATCACAAGCAACAGTTTCTTGGGAAGGTTAATGCTGTTGCTCTGAACACCCCACTTCATCCTTCTTTACCTCATCCTGATGAGCATGAAGCCGTATGGTATGGGACTTGCCTTTGGCCAGTTGGAGCCAGCTATCCTGGTTCTGTCCAGACCTGGGAATGCAAAGCAGGGTCCATACCACCAGCTCATGCCACTTTGCCCTGTGGTTGTTTCCAGGAAGATACTGGAAAGCCATTAGGCACTACCAGTGTATGTTGCTGTGGAAGATGGAGTGGGTGATATGGACATTAGAGAGAAGACAACTCTCAGATGATGGCAAAGGTCAGGAAAAGTGCTAGGAAGCACCTGGGTTCAGAAGGAAGCAGGCTGTGCAACTCAGTTAAGTCGTGTGGTAATTTCTGGTTGAACAGAGTCCAGCTGCTTACCAGAGAGAGTCAAGATGAGGAAACCTTATTTAGTAAACAATCTACAACATCAAATCTCCAAATCTCTGTGAGGAACATAAAGATACATCACAGAAAAGATGGTCCCAAATTCTTCATGTTTCTACAAAAGTCACAGAATGAGAAATGTCCACAAGTTATAACAGATTAATTTAAAAAGTTAGGCAATCTTGTACTAAGAAAGTTTGGGTGCACACAACATCTGCTATCAGTCTGTTCTGAAAGCAGAAATTGTGATGTCAGTGAAGTGTGGTAATGATGTTTTTACTCTAAAACTAGCAAATGCACCAGAGAATAGAGGGAAGTCTAGCAGGAAGATAAACCTAAACAATTTTCAAGGACAAGACAAGTATGATCTTGGAAAGCATTCCGAGCTCCAGGCTTTGTGGAGCGCTGTGATGTTGTGCCAGTCCCTCAGGAGAAGGTTTGCCCTGGGATGTTCCCACCCACTGCCAACTGATTGAGCCACGCGCCTTGAGCCAACTACTCTACTTCTTAAAAGCTGCATCCTTGGACTCAGCAAGAGAAAGAGAAATGGCTCAATGACAAACTGGATAATCATAGAATCACAGAATGTCTTAGGGTGGAAGGGCAGGATTGCCATCTACTAGATGAGGCACCTCTCCTTCTCTTATAGCTTGTCTTTTTCACATACCTTTGCTGTTATTGCAAGTATCAGCTACGTACTACTGGAAAATTGGGCAGACCTCATTGACTTGGAGGCAACATCTGATGTGTCTTTTATTAATTTTACTACTTTGTGCACTTTGACGTTGATTGGATTCATTCATATACTGACGGACTTCTTCAGTTACATCCATCTCTGAGTGCCAGAAGACTGCTAGATCTCCCTGTTTTTCTATCATTTGTTGTTAGCATCACACAATGTTCTTGGCCTTTTGCCAGTCACACCTGGTTCTGAGTGGACTAGTACATGGATCTTGCATATCTTTTTGGTCTGTAGAAAGGAGAGAGTCACATTCTATCTGAATAACCTCACCGTAGCACCTATGTCTACTTACGTACATGGCAGAATGAAGAGAGCAGATGGAGGCCTCTTCAGGGGAAATTTCTGTGCTATGGCAGAAGAAAGGGCTCTTACATGAGAACAATAATGGATAGAATCAGATATCTGACTGTTCTTAGAGTTCCTGACCCTAACATTAGGAGCGGGTCTTTACTTTCTTCTCTGGGGTCATTCCTTATGAGACTGAGGTGATCCTACACTCACAACCACAACTTTGACCCAAACTAAAAATATGCATCCCACATGATTCATGTTCTACACCCTAAAGCTGGCCCTGAGGAAGAGATAATCCTCAAAGCCCAACCAGATGTCCAACACAACTGTAACGGGATTATGATAGGCTTACTGACAAAAAGGAATTTTCAAATAACTTTTATTCTAAGTATCTCATGGGATGCTATTGAATTCTTCTTAAGCAAGATCATCCTTTATTACCAATTCACACCCACTTTGTGGATGCTCCAAATGATGTCCAGGAAGAACAGCATAAGCTTTGTAGTGTTTCTTTTTCAGAAGTATCTAATTTTCCTGTTTTGATCACTGCTTTCAAGCAGCACCCTTCCCCCCTTCCCCCACAAGTCAATCTACTCATTTAATGTTCCCTCAGTCCCTTATTGCCTCACTTTTTATTTCCAGATGCTCACAATAGTGCCTCTGGAAATAAAATGTGAACTCTGAAGTGTTTATTTTGTGTACTATCACAAAGTATTCTCTTTCCCTTTAAGATAGCTACTGTTCCAGACTTGCCTTCAGCATCTCAGTGGTTATATGCGGACAGTTTAGAGCAAAGGCTATTTCAGTGCAGTGGCTGACACAAAGATTGATCTCAGCACAGAATGTGCATGTCTTTACATCTCAGCAGCACTCTGAATTTCTATAGAACTTGAGCCTATATACCTCGAGCCTTGATAGAAGGTTTCCATGAATCAAGACATTCCAAAATGTCTTGATGAGTATTGAGTACTTGATGAGTACTTGAATGAGTAACAGGAAAAAATGAAATTATAAAAACGTAGAATGATTTTGGCCTGAACTTGCTTTTCTGAAGGCAAGAAAGTAATTCCAGGGCTGGTGAAGAGTGATATCAATACTGGGCATTTATGGAAGAATATTTTTAGAGAGCGTAAAATAACGTCACTCATACTTGAATGATGCACTCAACAGCTTTTCTGGATCTTGATAAAATCAGAAATAACATATTTCAAAGTAAAGGCAGATGTTTGTATTCAAATGGCAGTAGCTTAATGGTGACCCATATGGATATCCCTATTTTATATAGCTTACTCAACAGCAGTTTAAACATAAAAGTATGTTCAACATCTTACCTACATTGAACAGGATTACTTTCTTATCTCCAACTCAGTTTCACATATGCATCTCATTTTGTCCCATTTTGTTGCAGAACAGGCAGTTAAATTCTACTCTATACTGGTGTGCTGAATAGCATTGAATCTGTAAAGGAAGAAATATCACTGGTAAAAAATAATCACTTCTAGTTTTTTCATCCCTTTTGTCCTCCAGTCTTCTCCCTCTACTTTAGCATGTTGCTAGCCCTGGAGTTACGGCTTGAGAGCTAATAAAGGCAAATAGATGATTGTGATCTCCTGAGAGGCCCACCAATTCCACATTTCATAGAATCATAGAATGATTTGAGTTGGAGCAGACCTTTAAAGGTCATGGCAGTACAACTCCTCTGCAGTGAACATGGACGTCCACAGCTTGATCAGATGCTCAGAGTCTGGCCTTGAATGTCTCCAAGGATGGAAAATCCACCTCATTTCTGGGCAACCTACTCCAGTACCTCTCCACCCTCATTGCAAAAAATCTTCTTACTTCCATCCAGTCAAAAAATCTCTTTTACTTTGAAATCGTTTCCTGTTGTTCTGTCAACTAGCGCAGAGTAGAGCGGAAGGACAACCTCCCCCACCCTGCTGGCCACACTTTTTTTGAGGCTTTGAGGGCACATTGCTGGCTCATGTCCAGCTTGCCAGCCACCATTTGTGCATGGAAATCTTTTGGGATTCACAAAACTTATAGGAGGAACTGAGAAATCTATTTTAACATGCACTATCATGAGAGCTTATCAGCATCAGACTCATTTGATGTGGGCTTACCATTACAGATGTTTCTTCAGCTCCCAGGATGGCTGACTTTGCAAAACATTAACAACTCTAAGAGAAGCCTTCCATCAAATCTAAATGTGTTCTTCCTTGTTCTCATTCTTCTTTCCATATTTTTGTTTTTAGGGCTGTTAAGACTTTTTCCTAACATAACATCACCTTACCATTTTGGTTTGGGAAGCACAAAGGGCAAAACAGAGACCTCACATCCGCTTTCTGCAAGTCTCTGCATTGTATTCCCTGGCCAGCATTGTAATAAGGTACACAGTGGGTGCAACCTGTTCAGGAAGTGACAGCAGTGCCATTAATGTATTTGGGTATACAATATTTAGCTACTGCTTCTCTGGACCAGAAATATATAGTTAAATGGAAAAGCAATGCAGAGCACAGTGTATGATACACCTTTCAAAGGAACATCTGCTCCCATCTTACCCTTTCTTTTACACCTTCAGGAGCAATCTCTCCAGACAGCTCACTCTAATTCCCCTTTGTAGTTAAGTTGCACTTAAATAACTGTGTTTGAGTGCACATGAAGTTACAGCATGTTATTCCATTCTCAGTTTTGTTACTTACATTTATACACCCTCTTTAAACTGTGGAATCGATCCTATTGACAGAGAATTTGCTCACATAATGAGTAATTTTAAAAACAAGATACTAGGGAAAATATCCCCCAAAAAACTTGTTGGACCAAATGCAGCTATACAGACTTTTATTTCTGAATAGAGCAAATGCATATGTTCACTTGGATTAATTTCATTTTTCAAGCTGGGAATGATTTCAAGTATTAGTAAACACAATTGCTGCAATAAAAGAAGAAGAAGAGGAAGAAAAGAAGAGAAGAAAAGCAAATAAGCTACATTTCTGTCACCACACTACTTTTACAACTCAATCATCTTGTCCTTTACTCACACAGTAGATACTTCAATTATATAAACATATTTTATTGAATCATAAAATGACAATCCAGGGTCAAATCAAATATCTTAGTGGTTGTTTGCTGTGGGTAGAATGTAATAGAAGCAATAAAGACTGGAGCACATCCCAAGGATTATCTCAAATTTCCCCAAATTCATTGTTTCATCCCTAAAATAAAGTACTGTGATCATAATAGACAATAAGTAAGACTTCACCATGGGCGAATGGTGATCTCATTTACATACAGTGTCTATCCCTTCGAAAATGGGCCCAAGCTGACTGTTGCCCAACAACTGTTTTTATTGTTATTGCCAGTTCTGATGCCATGCTGGTCCCTTATCACTACCAGTGCCCAGTTCACAGCACCTAAATTCATGGACTGGGAAAATGAAGTACTGTCTGCTGTAGGAGAAGATCACATTCAATACTCTCTAAGAAATTTGAGTGTGTGCAAATCTGTGGGACTTAATGAAGTGCAACCAAGGGTCTGGAGAGAAATGGAAAATGAAGCTGCTGCACTCAAACAGTTGGGAACAGCTCACTGTCAAGGTGGAGACCAGTGATGGTGCGGTTTCTTAAGGGTCAGTATTGAGTCTGGTTCCTTTAATATCTTTGTCAGTGACAGATACCATGGGACTGAGTACAGCCTCAGGCAAATCTGAGGACAATACCATGCTGAGTGGTGAAGTCAGTATGTTGGAGGACAGTGGAACCATCCAATGGGACACCAGCATCCTGGGCTGTATGAAAATAAATGTAACTAGAAGGTCAAGGGACTTGATGCTCTATGCCACTCTTGTGAGATCATACCTGGAGTGCTCCACTCAGCTCTGGGCCTTCAACATAAAAAAAACATGGAGCTGTTGGAGCAGATCCAGAGGAGGGCCACAATGATCAGCAGCTAAAGCACCTCTCTTCTGAAGAAAGCTGAGGAAGCTGGGCTTGTTCAGGATGGAGAAGAGAAGACTCCAGGGAGACCTCATCTCAGCCTTCCAGTACATGATGAGCCTACAAAAAAGCTGGAGAAGGACTTTTTACAGGGGCGCATAGTGATAAGGCAAGGATAATGGCTTTAATGGTAAAGGCTTTAAGCTAAAGGAGGATAGATTTAGACTTGATATTAGGAGTAAATTCTTTACTCGTAGTGTGGTGAGGCACTGGCGCATGTTGCCCAGAGAACCTTTGGATGTCCCCTCCCTGAAGATGTTTGTTCAAGGCCAGTTTGGGTGGGGCCCTGGGCAGATCGAGATCGTGATGGGCAGGGTTATCTGTCCCTGGAAGCGTTAAGGTCACTTCCAACTCATTCTATTAAAAACATCTTGTGTGAACATGTACAGCTAAAGTTACAGGCATTTAAGCATTCTGTTAATCCATATTCTAAAGTACTGTCAGCAAGACACTTTTGTTTCCAGCTGCACATGAATGAGGATGACAAACAGGAAGACAGCATTACAGGAATTTTTAAATTAAAAAAAAATAATAAATCCAGGAATGTGTCCAAACAATCATAGAATTTAGACAAGAGATTTTCAACAGGAAAAGAGGAGGGGAATTCTGAGCAACTGCTTGTTTATTTCCATTGCACATTTTAACATGGAATCAGAAATGGTTGAGGTTGGCAGAGACCTCTGGAGACCATCTGGTCTGATCCGCTTGCTCAAGTAAAATAATGTTAAAGATGTGGAAACAAAAGAAAAAAATAAACTAGTGGAAACTTCAGGCAGATAAACTTCCTAGAATAAATAGAAAATTATTGTGGTCATTTTCAAAACTCTCTTTTCTTTTTTGTATAAAAATGATTATCACAACAAAAATGACTGCAGTATCAAAAATTCACTCATTGAACTAACTAACTATCCCATCACTCAGGGAAGACCACCCTCTCCAATCGCTTCAACATTCTGATCTTGACCATTCAAACAAGGCCATGTGGTGAATTGAAGAGAAGCTATACTGGTGGAAGGGTTGGTTAGTTCCAGCAAAGCAGACAAGTAACAAAACATCTCAGCTTAGGCTTTAAGTAGCACAACAGGACAAAATGGGTTGCATTTGGTGCCTTTTACTGCAGATTTTTCTCTTTTTTTTTTGTTTGTTTTTGTTTTTGTTTTGTTTTGTTTTAGCTTACTTTTCTTATATCATTTTGTGCAATAAATGGCACTAGAGGGGCATTCTATCAAAATAGAATCAGACATGGAAATGTTTATGAAGCAAAGATGTGGAATTGAATTACCCCACTTGGAAAAATTTGTACCCAAATGATGTTCATTCTTGCTTGCTGAACATTTATGGGGATCGAACAGTAGATGTGATCACAGAGAGGTGCTGGGTGGCACATTTTAGCAGTGGTGACAGTGACCATGTTCCAGACAGGCATACATAACTGTCACATCATGAAATAAAGAATGTCTCAATCAGCTAACCCGCACAAATCAGTAGGTTGTGACCAGGGGACCATTTATAGAGCTGAATCTCAGCTTCAACATGTTGGAAACAATGGCGGTAACATTGGAATATTGCAAAGTTTGTGCCAGATAGAATGTTGACAACACAGGAACGGAAAGAACAATATGCAAGTTTGTCAGGACCTATTAACTAAAAGTGACAGTTTCCTGGATCACATCATTGCCAGTGACATCATGTGGAGTCACCACTATCAGATAGGGTCAAAACAGCAGTCCATGGGTGAATATTCCACTGAATGAAAAGCTTAAGACACAGCCCTTAGTGGGTAAAGTAATGTGCACTGTCTTGTGGGATAAGAAAGAGGAGATCCTTCTGGATTTCCTGGAACCCACACAAGCTGTCAACTCAGGACTACATCATGACACTGATTAAGCTGAAGGCTCAAATCTTTCTCTTGTGAAACAATAATGCCAGGCCGAATACCACTTTGAAAGCTGCTGAGCACATCACCAGTCTGGACTGGACTGTCCTATCAAACCCACTGTATTGCCTTGATTTGGTGCCTTCTGACTTCCATCTCTTTGAGCTGATTAAAGATCGACTGTGTGGGCAACGTTTTCTTAGTAATGATGTAATCACAGCAGCTCTGAAACAGAGAGTTACATCCATTGGTACAGATTTTTATGAGCATAGCACGCAGGCTTTGCTCATTGCTGGTAAAAATGCACAGCTAATGTTGGTGACTATGTTGAAAAATAATGTTTTGCAGCTGAGAATTTGCTCTACCAAATAGTATTCTTGTGCTTTTTATATATGCTGCAGTTTGCATGGAAATAAATAAGAGGCACTGTTGGCAGAGCAACCTACACAGACTGGATAGATAGATAGTTACAAAAAGATCTTTGTCAGCTAACAGGAAGCATTAGTTTTGGAGAAAAACATGAAAATGACACTTTGAGTTAATAAAGAGAGGTCAACGAAGCAAAACAATTACAGAATTACAGAATCACAGAATCGGAGAATTGCGGGGGTTGAAGGGACCTCTAGAGGTCACTGAGACCTAGCCCTGTGCTTAAACAGGTTGCCTACAAGTAGGTCTCACAGAAGGCATCAAAATGGGTCCTCAGTATTTCCAAAAGAGACTCCACAACCTCTCTGGGCAACCTGATCCAGTGCTCACTGTAAAGAATTTCTTCCACATATTTGTGTGGAACATAGCAAGTTTCAGTTTTTGGCACTGTTCTGTTGCTACACAACACAGGAAAGTCTGGCCTCACACACTTACCTCCCACACTTTAGATATTCGTAGACATTGATATAATGATTTATGTGTCCCCTCTCAGCCTTCACTTTTTCAGGCTGCACAGATCCAGGTCTCTCAGCCTTTCCTCACACAGAAGTTGATTCAGACCCTCTATCATCTCTGTTACCCTTCACTGGATTCCCTCTGGAAGTTCCCTCTCTTTCTTTAACTGAGGATCCCAGAACTGGGCACAGTTTTCCAGATAAGGTATCATCAAGTCAAAGTAAAAGGGAAGGATTGATCACTTCCTTCACCCTGCTGACCATGCTCTTTTTAAAGCACTCAGAGGTACCACAGTCTATCTTGGCCACAAGGGCACACTGCTGGTTCATGTCCAAGTTGTCATCCACCAGGATCCCCACGTCTTCTTCCACAGGGAAGGTCACTCACTAATCTGTACTGATGCATGCCATTATTCCTCCCTAGGTGCAAGACTCTATACTTGTTTCTGTTGAACTTCACCAGGTTCCCCTCCATCCAACTCTCCAGTCTGTCCAGCTCTCACTGAATGTCAGCACGGCCTTCTGGCATGTCCTCCCAGCTTTGCATCATCAGCAGATTTGCTGAGCGTGGACTCTATCGCTTCATTCATATTGCTGATGAAAATGTTGAACAAGATCAGTCCCAGCACTGACCCCTGAGGAACACTGCTAGTTACAGGCCTCCAACCAGACTCTGTGCCACTGATTGTAACTCCGAGCTCTGCCAGGCAGCCAGTTCTCAGCCTGCCTCAGTATCCACTCATCTATCCCATATTTTCTAAGCTTCATTGCAAGGATCTTGTGATAGGCAGTTTCAAACACCTTGCTGAAGTCAAGGTACACAACATCCACTGTTCTCTCACCATCTACCACCAGTGATGACATCGTATAAGGCTACAATGTTGGCTAAGCATGATTTCCTCTTGGTGAATCCATGGTGACTACTCCCGATAACCTTCTTCTCTTCCAATTGCTTGCAGCTGGCATTTCAAAAGACTGTATTCTTCCACCATTAATTTCATGACTCTTGTTCATTTTATTTTAATCTTATTTTAACCTTAGATGATTGTTTTGTTATACTTTTTAATATCTTCTGTGTAACAGTGAACAATTAAATAGCTGAATATCATTTACTAACAACAGCAATTACCATTTAAAATGGTTACTAAGAAATCTATTATAATTCTAACAAAAAAAGTACTTGTGAACAAATATAAGATCAATTGATGAAAATATATACTATACAAATAAGGAATAGCAACAGATTGACAAAGTGTTACATTAATAGTGAAGGATTTAAAATTCATTAAAAAAAAAAAAAATCCTTAAACTACGATGAAATGAAAAGCATGAAGAAATGCCAGATCCTTTCATGAATTAAATTTGCTGCTTCAGCCAACCCTGTGCTCTCTGGAGATGTGATACGTACAGAAAAAATGTCATCACATGACTTCTGGTACATTAGCAAATCTTGACTCCATGGTCAGTGAAGTTTTATTTTACCAGTTCTCCAGTCGCAGCACTGGTTTAAAAGTTTATCATCCTCCTTCAGTCATGACTTTTTACTCCTGCCCCTATCTTGCTGCTCATTTCTTGTGCTGATTCAGTGTTACAATCTGTGAGAACAGTGGGAAATAATATGAGCCCAACGTTCCTTGGACATACAGCAGTAAAATAAAGAATGAATTCTCAGAAGATGAGAAAGGAATCAGTTAACACTGCTATTTCTCCTGAGTCCAGAAAAGGTCAAGAAAATGTACTGTCTTCCACCTATAGGCTGAGGAGTATTGTCCCATGTCTAAGTACTAGACATGCCTAGAAGTCTGATATTTCTGCCACTTCAGTCTCCTTTCTACAGCAGCATCTCAGCAGGCAACTTCACATGTCCATACCTCTGCTTTAGGTATTCTCACTCATTTTTCACTGCCTTAGAAGCAGTTTTCAAGCTTAATTTCCTATAAAATAGGTCTTTTTTCTGGGAAGTGTTGTAGGAATTAAACATAAATTATGATCAATTTTTAAATTATTATTTGCTCTTATAGAGCCTATAATGAATATTTTGTTTGAGAGTTTTACATAGTCTTAAGATTTCCAATGCAAAGGGTATAAGCCTAAAGAGTGGAGTGTTTTTCAACTGAAGAGAACTGGTATCATAGATGTGTGTTTATTTCTCACTTCATTAGAAGATAAAAGAATTTATCCCAGGAACAGACTTAAGAGAGAATGGAATATGTGAGCAGTTTGCCTCTAAAACAAACAAACAAACAAACAAACAAACAAACAAACAAACAAAATATATACCAGAAACAATTTAGAAAATGGCTGGGAGGACTTCTGTACAAAATATAGGCCACGGCACCTTAGGCTTTTGATTAGGGAGACAGCATACACTGGCACGGTCAGGGTTGGATTCCCAGCACACGGTTACAAAGAGCACATCAGTGGAGAGCCACAACTCTGACTTTACCGTGCACTTGGAGACATCTGGTCTCAGACATATTCTTCTCATCATTTTACTACTTTCATCACAGAAAGTATTACCCTAATCTCAAATACACTTCGATAAACCAGCAGTACTTACAAATTATCATAAAAGTTACACAGAATGTATTTCTACGGGAGTATCAGAACACGGCTCACCAGCTGGCTCTATATCCATAAACTCATTCTTGCTTAAAACACAGGTCACAGGAGGGATGTGAGGTTTAAAATCAATTCTAAAACTGCTCTGTCAAAATGGCTGAGATAATCATCAGATTCATTCAGCTGTAAACCCAGGAAAAAAAAGAGGTCCCTTTGGGTTCAATGAGACTGCAGTTAATTCATATGTTTTTGATGGATGAGAATAAGGCTCTGATAGGAGGCAGCAAGAAGTTTTACAGACAGGAAACAATGGGAAGAGAGGGTCTTAGTGAGGAAGCTTAGGCTAAGAATTAAATTATGTTATTGTCATTCAGTAATCAAAAGAGCTGTATTTCACAAGTCAGTGACTCTTTTCAATGCTATGAGGTCATGGAAAAGCAGAGCAGAGGGTCTTTTGGCATGGTACAAATCCCATACAAAAACTGAGAAGCAGCTCAAGGTATTCAAGTTACCCTTCCATGATCTCTACAACTCACCTCACTCTGTATCTCCTCTCATGAGCCTCTTTTCATTTCCACAGTTTCTTGAAGCATGCCTGCCATATCCTTGCACATTTCAGCAGATTGTTAGGACTGAATCTGCTGAAGGAAGAGGAAGGCACAGTTCTCACTCTGGAACTACTGGGCAGCACAGGCAGGAGGAGCAACCTGGCAACATCATGACAGAACTCTGACGGAGCAATCAGCCACCCCTCCCTGGGCACACTTCTGAAGGAAGTAATGAGCAGATGTAATAGCTACTAAAGGTTGCCCAAATGGCACAATGTACATGGGTGATCGTTCCTTTTCCAAAAATAAAATATCTAGACCAAAAGGAAAAATGGTTGGAAAATTGTGTTGTTTTTTTTTTAAGTATATAATCTCAATTCAAAATAATAGTCTCTCTTCAATGTAATTGCTGCAGGTACATGAAGAAATCACTCCCAGTGTGATCAAGACCACAAGACCTCTTGGGGGTAATCAAGTTACACAGCTTGCAATTATTTAAATCAGAGGAGTCAAATTTTAAAAGATAACACAAAATAGTAGAAAGGAAATGAAATATTTTCAAAAGCTAGGAAAGTAGAAAGAACTTCAAACAAACCATACCCTCATGTGAAAACTTAAGTGGCAGCAAAAATGACATAAGAAAATTAATCAATACAAGAAGGATCTGGATTTGTGTGCACATAACGAGTAAAGCACACAGAAAGTGAAGATCTTTTGATAAGAGCATATGCAGTGTAGTTACGACATCACAGCTCTCATAAACTCCATTAATTAGACTTTTCTGAATGGTTGCATATATTGATGCCTTTTTAGTAGACTACAGTAGGCATGGCTGATCAACAGAAAATAAATAAAACTTTCAAGAGCTTGAACTCACTGGTCCAATCCTAAACAATAACTGATTTATAAAGTAAGAGATACCTTTTGTACCTCTGTTAAAGAGCATGACTGTTTCAAGAGGATACATAGAGCAAGAATTCTGTTCTTCATAAATTAGGTGATTAAGAACAAGGAGATAAGAATAGACAGTGAACTCACTTAGTAATCTACAAATGAAACCTCCATCTTGAAGGCCCAGGAGGGCAGCCTCTTGGCTTTCATGCCAAATTTCAAACCCACTGAATTATCCAACAATTAGATTACTCCTTTTTATTTATTAATCTGAATTTTTATATCACAATCACTACATACATCAAAAAGCTTATATTATACCTATCAACAGCACATGGCAGATATTCTTACTAGCATACCATCCAAGGAAGAAAGATTTCTCAGTTTTGTCACTTTCGATCTTGTGAATCCTTATCAGCTTCTGTGACAAAACTAGATATCTCAAAGACATTTAATGACCAAGTTGTTAAATTTTGACAAAAAATATTAAAAAAAAAGGAAAGGCAAAGCTAGGGAAACAGCCATTCTCTTTGGCAATGGGTGGCAGGCCATTCGGCCCATGTGTACCAGCTGACCCCTTGCCACACGGCACTGCCCAGCTCATTAGCTCAGTCATAAATCTAATTTGACTTTCACCTTAGAAACACAGGGGAAATAAAAGACACACGCAGACTACTGTGTCCAGTTCTGGGCTCCCCATTTCAGACAAGACAGAGGTCTCCATGAAGGAGTCCAGCAGACAGCCACAAAGATGCTGGAACATCTCCCATATGCGGAAAGGCTGAGAGACCTGGGTCTGTTCAGCCTGGGGAAAAGAAGTCTGAGAGGGGATCTGATAAATGTTTATAAATACCTAAATGGAGGTGGGAGGCAAATGGATGAGGCCAGGCTCTTCTTGGTGGTGTGCAGCAACAGGACAAGGAATAATGGCACAAAACTTGAACACAGGAAGTTCTGTACAAACACTGGAAGAACTTCTTTACAGTAAGGGTGACAGCACTAGAACAGGCTGCCCAGAGAGGTTCTGGAGTCTCCTACTACAGAGATATTCAAGCCTCAGCTGTATACCTACCTGTGTGTGTAGGGTACCTGCTTTAGTAGGAGGGTTAGACTCAAAGATCGCTTTAGGTCCCTTCCAACCCCTGTAATTCTTTCATTCTGTGATACCTGACCACAACACAATGCACTCACGAAGATGTAAGCTCTTGGGCTTTCACTAAAACTTAACTTTCCTTTATTTCCTCTGCACCTCTAACAATTATTTTCCCACACTTTACCCTTTAATGGATACCTAGCTCTCAAAATCCATCAGAATAAAAGCTGGGCATTGAAATTCAGGCAGCAGGAATGAACTCACACTCTTCTTTTTTCCTGATATAAATCTTCTTCAATATGTTTTATATTCCTAAGCTCCAGAAGCCAACTGTGCTAAGTAGGTAGAAGGAGATCTGCAACTCCTTGTGTTAAGGCAGAGCCTCTAGTCTGCACATTCATCTGCAGCAGCATGAATGGTGGTTTTACCTCTGTTCTAGGCAGGGACTTTTCCTTGGTGAAGAAGGAACTTTGATTGAGGCAGGTTCTCTAAGAATTTCACTGTTTGGAGACAGAAGCAGCTACTTAAAGCAGAAAATAAGACATCAAAAGCAGAAGAAAAAAGTAACCTTATAAACTGAGTTTTATGGCAACAGTAGCTGTGTGTTCAAATGCCCTTTCAACATAGTCTTTTAAACATGGCCTTCTCATCTTTGCATGCGCAGAAATATTTTGAATCACTTGGAAATATTACAATTTGTGGTTTGATATGGTTTGTGATACTAAGCTTGTTGTTATAACAAGAAGCAATCTAGGTAAGCCTAGTGAGGCAGGCAGATTTTATTGGAGCACTCTTTGCTACAGTCTTTGCTAATCTCTGCACTCTCTGGAGTTTATGCAAACTGTAACATGTAAGAGGCTTTCTGAGCTACAGAGGTTCCAAAAGAATACAAAAGGCTACAGAAATGTATGGAGCAAAACTGGCACATTTGAGCATGGAGTTAAATCCCCTATTCTGCTTCCAATATTTTTTTTATAATACTTGCATTATTACAAAACTTGCAGGTTTGCTTTTCTCCTTTCCAATGTACAGCTACACTGACTAATGGCTCCTGCTGATTCTCCACAGACCTCCAAATAGTTTGCACTGCTGAAAGTTCAGCTCTGTGTTTTTTAAAATCAAGCCATTTTTTTGGAAACCACATTCTCAATGGTCAGTGTTTTGGTCTTCAGATTTCTTAACACCAAAGGCAAACAAAAACAAATGCGTAGATGATCAGCAAGGTCAGTGAAGTGCCTCGCTTGCAACCTCTCCCTGCAAGTATCAAATACTAAATGAAGTCAGAGGGATAAAAAGAATGATGTAAAGACATAAGTTCCTATATAAAGAAATAATGGTACCCATGAATGCAGGTGCCTTTCTACCTGTTTGATATTAACTCCTGAATCTAAGAAACTTTATCTTTCAAAACTATGAAATGTTTATGTCACATTATATAAAAAATAACAATACTTTGTCTGTATTTCTTTGAGATACTACATATTGAAACAATATCCATTGCAGTAGTTACAAGATAGATTAATACGTTGTACATTTCAGCTGTAGAAAAACTGTGCAAATTCAGTGAAGGTCAAATTTCTTGCGGTTGAACCCATCAAGTAAATACAGAACATGTTTTGTTTGCTTGGCTTTTGGAGGAACAAAATGTTTTTATGGTGTTGTAGTCATATTACACCAAAGAAAGCACTGTAATATATTGCATTCCAAAGCCAAAGAACAATAGAGTTGTAGGGGCTGGAAGGGCACTCCAGAGATCATCAAGTTCAACCCCCTGCCCAAGCAGCTCCCTAGCCCAGGTTGCACAGGTAGGCGTCCAGGTGGGTCTGGAACGTCTCCAGAGAAGGAGACTCCACCATCTCTCTGTGCAGCCTGTGCCAGTGCTCCATCACTGCACTGTGAAGAAATTCCCACACACATTTGTGCACAACATCCTATGCTTCAGTTTGTGGCCATTTCCCCTCATCCTGTCACCAAACAGTGCAGAGAAGAGTCCAGCCTTGTCCCTTTGCCTCCTGCTTCTTGGGTATTTATAGATGTGGATCAGATCCCTTCTGAGTCTTTTTTTTTTCAAGGCTGAACAAACCCCGGTCTCTCAACCTTTCCTCATAAGGAACATGTTCCACACCCTTTGTCATCTTTGCAGTCACGCCATTATAAAATAGGGAATATATTGACATTCAACATAATCAATCTCAATCATAACAATTGAAAATTAACTTTGAGAATTGTTGGAGAAAACCAAGTTCCTTCAAAACATCCTGCAAAGAAGCAGAGAACTAGAAACTCAGAGTGAACAGTAACATCACCCATATGGGACTCTCCTCTGACAGGGAGGGAATTTGGCTGCTGGATCCCTCTTATACCAGCTGAATGTCATTATCACAAGGATATGGAGACTGTAAGGTGGCTGACTCTTGCTGGAGCTACCAAAACATCAGCTGGAGCAAATAACCAGACTTCGACTATTCATCTGCAGCCCACAAAATCAACCATTCCCATGGTCTCATGTATCATATTCTCATTTTGTCAGCTATTTCAACACACTGCATAAAACAGACACAGCATTGCTTGTGACAGTGACATACTACAGCCTTTCTGAGACTTGAAAAACTCAACTGAAGTCCTTCTTCAGTCTGACATAGGATAGCAGTGTGACTGCAGGGCATCAACACCTTTACAAGGGCTGCTTCGTTGGGAGCTTCTTTGGTTTTAAGCAAAAGTTGTATGCAGTAAATAATCTGAGCAAAAATCCTGAAATTCAGATTCACTTAGTAGTAGTTGCAACTGATTAGCATTTATTTTCTTTTTTTTTTTTTTTTATGCAAGAATTATGTTTGAGGCTGAATTGATACCTCAGTTCCCAAGATGAAAAAGCTGTTCTGTATTGATTTTTAAGTGGTTGCATTTGGGAATTAAAGTGTGGTAGGGAATTATGCCATTTTTAAATAAACAAACAATGGTGAGTGTGAAAACGCAAGCATGTTTATGATCCACTGAAACACAGGGTGTCCCTCACTATTCCTAAAGGAGGAGTTAGTTAAGCTCGTTGGTTTTAGTAGTATAAATAAACACAATGTGCTTCTAGTTATATCAGTGAGTCACAGCAGACTGTAAATTAATATCACATTCTGTGTTCTTCATGTCTGTCAGCTTCTTTATTTCTAAGCAGTGGAGCATGGTCTACCAGAGCCAGCCTCACTCCTGCACTGAGCAGTACTACCACGCTGTTTGAAAGCTCCAGAAAAAACATCAGCATGCTTGTCCCTTTGGTCGATCTCTAAGCAGCATTTGTGCATCATCCCACCCAGGACTGCTCCGGTCAGAATCCCTTGTGCCTTTTATACAGGGACATTTACACTGCAACCATGTAAGCTCTATTCAAGAAGTCACATTGCCTGCAGATGTGGGAATGGCAGCCCTCTCAAGAGCTATTGGACTACAACCGTAACTTTCAGAGTCCTAACTTGTTATATTCTGTTCCTTAAGAAAGTACAGGAATGCAAACAGAAATCCCTGGAATTGGAAGTTTTGTGTGGGTACATGGTATTTCCCGGGCTTTTGTTATTATACCACAGAACACCAGTCTAAATGAAGTTTAATTATTAAAGTTGACATTTTTCATCGTTTGCCAAGTAATGGCTGACCACGTGCAACAGTCATATTGGCAAAACTGCTCTGAAGTAGGGCTATGAACAGCTTAGCCAAAACACCTTTTTGTCACTAGAAAAAAAAAAAAATGTTTCAGGAAATTGTAGCAGAAAAAACATTGTACTTTCATGTCTCTACTGACCTCACTCCTACATGGCACCTAAGAGTTCTCAGAAGTCAACAAACTCCAAGGAGATGCTGTTTACTGACATCAGCAATAACCTCCAGTCCCTTCCTTGATTCACACTTCCTCTCTGCTCGTCTAAACAAGCCCATAATCGGAAAGGCACATCTCTTAAACACAACATGCAATACCATTGAACTGTAAGATTGTATTAAAGCAATACACTAATAAAAACAACAATGCTTCAATGTATCCAGTTCCAAAGCAAAAGTTTTGTAACCTTCACTTGGACCTGAATATTTTGGCAAATGCACTAGCGTAAGTCATGCAAATTCTTTAGCATGAATAAAAATCATTTTACTCTGAAGTAATTACTCCACACAAAATAAACATGCTTTTCACATTAAAACTTCATTTATGGTGAAAAAGTCTGGCCACCTGGAGAAGATCATCCAAAGAAAATTTCGCCCACAGTTGTCCCCAGTGACTTGATAGGACCTGCTCCTCCCAAACACTCAACTCCCATTCTCTTATTTCCAGGAAAATTCATCTTTTCATTTCTACTCACATCTAACAGTTTCCTATTTCTTTCTTTTGAATCCATGAAACTTATGGGTTTTGTTTAAAACAGACTCATGCTCTGTGTGACCATTTCACAGTCCATCTTCTTTCTCAGAGTAGCTCTCACACTTTCTTCCCTTTTCCTGCATCCATCCTTTTTCCATCCTCATACCAATCAGTCCATTCACAGCTATGCCTTCATACATAGGTGCATCAGCTGCAATTGTCCCTCATGCTTTGCTCAGACCACTCCTGTTTTGCCCCATGGCAAAGCAGAGAGGTGCAACAGGAAGAAGCTACATGAGCAAGCCATACACAGGATGATTTGAAGACTCGACTCTGACTAAGAATCATGGAATCATAGAATGGCATAGGTTCAAAGGGACTTTAAAATCATCTAGGCTCAACCTTCCAGACATGAGCAGAATTCAGTCACTAGATCAGGCTGCTCAGGGCCCCAACCATCCTGGCCTTGAACATCTCCAGAGATGGGACATTCACAACCCCTCTCAGTAAAATTCTTCCCTTTTCCCCCTAACATCTAACCTAAGTCCCTCTCTTCTGGTTTAAAACCATACCCACTTTCCTGTCACTATTAGTGTAAAAATTCATTTCACCTCCTGCTTATAAGCTCCTTTCAAGAACTGGAAGAATGCAGTGAGGTCTCTCCAGAGCTTTCCTTTCTCACACCTTAACACGCCAAGCTTCCTTAGCCTTACTTCACAAGAGAGGTGCTCCAGCCCTCTAATAATCTTTGTGGCCCTTCTCTACTCTCTCCAAAATCTCAACATCCTTCTTGCGTTGGGGGCCCCAGATGTGGACACAGTACTCCAGATGGGGCCTTACAAGGGCAGAATAGACAGGGACAATCACCTCCCTGTCTCAGCCAGCCACCCCTTTTTCTGATAGAAACCAAGATATCATGGGCCTTTTGGGGTGCAAGTGCTCATGTAAAGTTTTTCATCAATCGGAACTCCTAGGTCCTTCCAGCAGAGTTACTCTCAAGGAGATCTTCTCCCAGCTGGTATGCATATCTGGGATTACTCAACCCAAGTGCAAAACCTTGTACTTAGTTTTGTTTAATCTCATTAGGTTCACGAGGGCCCACCTTCCAAGTTTATCAAAGTTCCTCTGGATGGCATTACTTTCTTCTGCTGTATCAACCACGCTGCTCAGCTTGGTGCCATCAGCAAACTCGCTGAGGATGCACACAGTCCCACCATCCATGTCACTGACAAAGATGTTAAAGAGCACTGGACCTAAGGTGGACCCCTGGGGGACGTAGCTCATTACAGGCCTCCACCTGGACACAGAGCCTTTAGCCACAACCCTCTGGCTGTGGCCTTCCAACCAATTATTTGTCCACTGAATAGCCCACTCTTCAAATCCACATCTCTCCAATTTAGAGATAAGGGAGTGGTGGGGGACCATGTCAAAGGTCTTGGTCAATGGATTTGCCTAAGAATAAAGCTGTGAAACCTTGCTGCTCATTACACCTCTTAGAAACTTCACTTGAACTGCCACCCTGAAACTCCTGTCCAGTAAATCTTCAGAGAAAAGTTAGGTCTCTTGTAAAACACTGAAGGAATTTTATACCAAAACCCAGAAACTCTACAGAGAGCAAGAAAAAGCCATTTTGTCAATGTAAAGAAAGAATACGGTCTCCAAATATATTTGTCTCCAATTAACTTGGAGACAAAAACAGAATCTCACTGTAATACATCTGCACTGGAAATGCTGGAATCGTGTGTGCCCAACATGCCTTATTAGTTAGTCATTAGTGCAACTCTTAAACCTTCAGCACAGTGCTTAAGAGTAGCAAAAAGATTAAGTGAAACCTGCTTGCAGCACAACTCCTGGTGTAGGACTGACTTACTTTCCTTTTCTGTTCCCCTGACTTGGAGCATGCCACGTTCAGCCTTCACACTGCTGTTCAGGGAAGAAGCTCTGCCTTTGTCATCCACAGTTGGCAGCTCTGCAGCCTGAAGCCACAGTAGCAAGGCCTCAGCCCCTGTACTCGTGCTGTGGGGATGCATGCAGTCCAGCTCCAAACTGAAAAGGAAGAGCAATTGAATGACTGATCTGTAAGGAATATACAGGCTGCTTATTTTAGGCTGCAGTTACCTTAGTTCTTCTAGTATGTTTGGATCTCCATCCAATGGAGTAACAAACCTGGGAGAAGACATGCCTTATTACTTTGAAAACTCAGTGACAGCCATTCTCATCTCTATTATTGTCTGTAGGCATTTCAAGTGATGCAACCTTCCCAACACATCCCACAGACTGCGTATTTGGTTTTACTGTATTTTAGACACAAGCATGCCTATCAACAGCTTGAACTTTCTAACACTGGCAGACACTTCTCTAACTCTTTTGGTCCATCTGATATTTCATTACTGTCTCGATATTTCAAACACTTCTCATCTGCAACTGAACTTGGATATCAACTCCTTCATATCTTTTATTCAATGACACATAATTGCTATTTTGAATTTTTTTTTTTTTTTTTTTTTTTTTTTTGCTAAAATCTCCAGTGGGAAAAACAAAGAAATGAATTAGAAACAGTCTAAGCATGTCGTTCTAAGAACAAGTATCACAGCCACTGTACACATGGAGCTGTGTCTAAGCACTGAATGTAGTTATGTCAAACTTGGGCAAGAATAACAGCTGAATTGGTAAACACACTTCTAAAGTATGAAAAAGATCTTTAATATCTTCATCAATGACCTGGATGAAGAAATAAAGTGCACCCTCAGCAAGTCTGCTAATGACACGAAGCACGGAGGAGTGATTGACATACCAGAAGGCTGTGATGCCATTCAGCAAGATCTGGACAGGCTGGGCAGGGAGAAATCTGATGAGGTTTAAAAAAAGGAAGTGTAGAATCTTGTATAGGAATAACACAAGTCAGAACAGGTTAGGGGTTCTGTGGAGAAGGATCTGGTTGTCCTGATGGACAACAGGTTGACCATGAGCCAGCAGTGCACCCTTGTGGCCAAGAAGACCAATGGTAACCAGTAGTGCATTAAAATAAACGTGACCAGCAGGTAAGTGATGTGATTCTTGCCCTGCTGAGGCCACATCTGAAGTACTGTGTCCAGTTTTGGGCTCCTCAGTTCCAGAAAGACAGGGAAGGTCTAGAAAGAGTCCAGCAGAGGGCCACAAAGACTATGAGAGGCCTAGGGCACCTCTCTTGTGACAAAAGGCTGAGGAACCTGGCTCAGTCTGTAGGAGAGAAGTCTGAGGGGATCTTATCAATGTGTTTAAGTGTGGGTGTCAGCTGGAGGTGGCTGAGATCTTTTCTGCTCTGTTCAGCAATAGAATAAGGGGCAATAGGCACAAACCAGAACACAGGAAGTTCCAAGTGAGTGTGACAGCATCAGATATTATACTCCAAAATTAATCTCTTGTTCTCATTTTCCCTCTCACAAACACTCTCAAAAGGCACCAACAGCAGTTACAAATTATCAAGCTGAGAATGTGACGTTATTGTAAATTTATCCTGTAGGACATGTCAGAGCTACAACTCAAAGAAATGCTTCACTTACATAATATCCATATTTCTCAAGTAACATAGGGCCTATCATCAGACCAGTCCTGAAATGTATTGTCCTTGTTGCAATATTATTCTGTTTTCAAATGAGTGTACATGATTTTGGAGAAGAAACTTTACAGGCACTCTTAAATATCCCAATGATATTTTTATTATTCTTTTGAATATTTTTATACATTACACAGAGCTTAAGAGCATGACTATAAAAATCAATCACTACCTTTCTTTACCTTTTTAATTCACAGAAGGGTTTAAGAGCTGAGCAATTTACACGAAAGTGATAGTCCTTAAGATTTTCCAAGGTCGTGACAATACGAAATAATGCATGTATTCAATTCTTTACGTTGAGAACTGTGAATTTCATCAGGCACAGAGGCCCTTTTAAAGCATCTTTTTGTTTTGTTTTGTTTTGTTTTAATACTCTTCTAGAGTCCTTTTCTTTATTACATTACTTGATACACTTACGTTTTCAGTTCTGAGCTGCCCGATGATCTCAACCCGTTGTGTACCTCCCACAACACACACAAGCAACTGCAGACATCCATTTGGGTCCCCTCTTCTCTGAGAATAAACTCAGACCATCAGGTGAAGTCTATCAGATTGTGTAAGTATATTCTCATCATTTATATGTAAACAGAAGTCAGAAAAAATTCAGTAGAGGCAGTTTTTCCTCAAGAATAATAAAGAGCTTTTGTGAGAAAATGAGCCAATCTGCTCAACACTCCACTGATATTCCTTCAAAGATTGAAATACAGCATTAATGTTCGGTACAACAGCATTTATGTATAGTGAATTGGCTCAATGAGTAGGAAATAGTGATTTATTGCAAAGAGTAGGCTTTAGACAAACACATATTTAGAAGTCCAGTTTGCTATGATTTTATTTAAACAAGAGTTTAATGTTTTCATGCAATATTTGCACTTAAATAATCATGACAAACAACAGAAGTAGTTAAAGAATGCACTAATTATAGATCTTAGTGAATATACAAAAAAACTCAGCACTGTAGGTTACACTTTCCCAAAATACTGCAGCAGCCGAAACACAGTGATATGCCATACAAGGGCATAGGAATGTAATTCAGAAATCACACAGGAACTACCCATTTCCTTTAATTTCACAAACAGGACAAAAGCAATGTTCAACTCCACACACTGATTTTTCAAATAATGTTTATACAGTACCTTGAGTTATACTCAAATACTAAAAGTTAGACATATTGTTTATTCAGTAAACAAGTATGTGGTAAGCCTCTACTACATTTTCCCTTGGTTTTACCTGGAGTAGCCATGTTATTTAAAAGTGGGCAGGTTTGGCACTTTTATACTGATGTCACCAATATTAATATTTCTTGGGATCTCTGGCAGATTCATATTCTTTACAGCTGAAACAGCCCGGGCTGGAGCTCCTGCTAAACCAGCCTGTGTACAAAGTGAGGAAAAACATAAGTCAGGCACAGCTGGATAAAATTCAATAGCATTACACACAGACAACTAGCTTCTCAAGTATTTCCATGGTTTTACACAATTAGAAAGACCACATGGTAATTGTGTTTGGAATGAAATGGGTTATTTGGAAATATTAATCCAGAAAGAGAAAACAGTTCACACATTCCTTTTTATATGGTGAAACATATATTGCCAACTTGATGGAAAAGTGTGCAGGGAGGTACAGGAGGCTTATCCACCCGTGTGTCATGTATAGGTTACTGAAGATACAATCTTGAGATTAACTTAAAGTCCAATGTGCTGTCTCTGTTTCTCATTTATGCAAAGAGTTCATACTGATCACAGCTGACTGATATTGGTTACAGGTTCAGTACGTGTAACCTCAAAGCAACAAGTTACCGAATGTCAGTTGGACCACATTACTTATCTACAATCGTATGAATATGAGGCAATTCAAGGTGGCTTGGCCTGAAATGAAAAGGATAAAAATTCTCCATCTGGGTGATACAGATTTTATTTTTATTATTATTGATAAATCTATTATTAATTATTATTATTATTAGACTTTTATTTTGACACTTACAAGTAGGCTTAAAAATATTCATAAAAGGCAACAACCATAAAAATGATCTTCAGAACTACCGGAGTTGTACACTGTGCCATCTTGCAGGCCTTGTGAAAAAAAGGAGCAATCTACAAGAAGCAAAGCAACATGCCAAGAACTGGTAAAGAAAAGACTAAATGTAGGAACTGATGGTCTGCCATAAAGTTTGATTTTACTTAAGAGTGCCAAAGACTGAGGAAATCAGTGCACGTGGACACTAAATAATTCTGAAGAAGAAATACAGCACTTCAGAAGGAGAAAAACATCTGGAAATGTTTTATATCTCTAACTTCAATTATTAAATAACATTTGTAGGTAACCACTGCCCAGTTGTAACCTTTTCAGATTCAAGTTCTTCACTGAAATTCACTGCAATTGCAAGGGTGTAATTAGACTGTGGAGTGAGTTTCAATTCCTTGGTGCCTACCTCCACAACTACACAAAAGGTGACAGACACCTCATGCACTCCCGAGGCAACAACTCCAAAGACTGTACAAAAGTACTTTTTCCCTTTTACTATTCCTTTAATAAAGAAGTGAATGTAAGGTCAAATTAACATAAGGTTTCCAGTTTAAATCCTACCTACATTTCTGCTGCAGATACGTACGTTATCTCTTCTTCCCTTCAAAACTAATACCCATGGTCAAACTAAAATCAATTTAAAAGTGTCTGACTTTGAACTCAACTATTTATATTGTGTGGAAAAGCTAGAGGCTCATGAATCTCTAGGTGGCAGTCACAGCAGGATTCTCAGTACCAGGAACAGAGACCAAAAAGCCATGAGTCATCTGCTGCACATGTGCCCTGCCAAAACCATACCAGTTGTGCCTATGTTGGGGAAAAGATGTGGAGGTAGAGGAGAAAGCTTAGCATAACCAAGTAGTTTGCTCTCATTCTGGTTCCTCACATAATCCAAATTATCAGTTCTTAGTCCATATGGCTAACTAAAACTGAAAAAATGCAAGCAAATATTTTTAAAGCCTCTTTTTCCTCGGTTTCCATTCACATCACCAAGTGTTCAGGTCACATACTTCGAAGGTTTCAATTGCAACCCCTTTATGAAGGGGCAGCTATGGACCTAATAGTAGCAGCATCTGGAAATGCAAGTATCCAAAATCTGTAACCTTTAATCTGCAATGTCTTAAAGAAACAGCATTAGAAAGCATCTTTGAGGAAAAACTGAAATGGAGCAATGTAAACTGTTTTCCATAGAGGAGATGGAAATAATAATAAAGTAGGAAAAGAAAGCAATGAATTATACAATTTGTAACTGAAACAATGAGAAAACAGAAAAAAATATCATTAAGTTATGGACATGGTCCACACAAACAGGCATGGCTGGCAATTTGAGAGAGAGATGCCTTTTAGGTGACTAGGATGGAGATTCTTAACCCTTATTTAATGAAAGTTAATTACTCTCAATGAACAAATAAAAGTTTTAGTATAACTGGTCATCATTTTTACCTACCTGCAGCTATCCTCTTTACACAGATTTACAGTCCCTGCCTCCCGCCCCAATGGCATAGGATACAATGGAGACACAATGGAGAATTATTCAGAATACCACAATTGACACGACCATTGCCCTTCCTCCCCCTCAGGCAGCCACATTTCATTAGTATTATTCTGGACAGGGATGGGGATCAACAAAGATCCCTAACAAAAACACTATGAATTTCAGATTACATCTTTTTTGGAAAGCAAGACTGTCTTTCACTGCCATATACTGCAGAGGAGATTTTCAAACACTACAGTCTTTTCTCCCATTCTTGTCTATATTAAGTTATTCAGTGTGTATAAATATGCACAGCAGAATGCTGTTTATCAAAATTCATGTCAGCTCTATAAAAGTTAACACAGTGTTTCTGAGAGCAAAAATTTGTACAAAATATCTAAAAAAAAAGATAACTGATAAGTACTTAAACTTCAAAACTGCATAACTAATGCATTATCTCAAACGTGATTACATCTGCATTTATGTAGTCCTTTCATTTATTTATCTTTCACTGAAAGTGAAATACTTCACAAACACATAGAGTCTTCAAGAGGTATTTTCAGCCCAGTGTGTTGTTAGGCAACTTTTCAGAGGCACCTGATTAAAAGAGCCATCTTTGTAACTGTCTTTATTAGGAAACAATTCAGCAGGTATCTTGGTGAGGTGCAAAGAAAAACTGTTCCACTTTAAACAAAAAATCAAACCACGCAAGCTTTTCACATGCAGTGAATGATGGATTGTCTGTCACAGCAAGCAAATGACTTGATCAAGTGAAAATGAAACTTCTGAAGACACGTTAATGAAATCTCGGGAATACAGTACAAATTGCATAAAGCTGGCATTACAAATAACCAATACACCAGATTTTTGCCATAGCTGCTCTGTATTCTCAACTTCCTTTCTTATCAAAGGTTGTACTTGAACCTTGAAACACTGTGTATTATTGTTTTAGGTTCAGTTACAGAAAAAAAAATGCTTGTGAACACGGTCATACACTTTTAGAGCAAAAGAACAACGCCATAAATGCAAAACAATGCTATTTTAAAGATTGAAATAGAAATATATAGTAACAAATCTTGTTCTAATGGTCCTAGTAAATCAAGTGAGAAACATTAACTGCTGTTAGTTTTCTTAGGTCATTATTACTACGGGTATTTATTTTCTTTATTGTTATCATCACCTTTTCTTATAATGCCCCATTGGTAGCATTACAGGAAAGCAATCCCAGAAACACTGTTTTATTTAAAAATAAAAAATAAAATTCGTATCATCTGTAAAAAGCATTGTATACCACAGATTTAGTTCTTACGTACACTGAAAAAAAAACAATTCAGACTTCACCCCAAACAGAGCTAGCTATCACTAAAATAAACATTTAGAAATATACAGCCTACTGGAAAACAAAATAATGCAGGCTAAAGCTTTGCAAAATAAGCCATCCTTTTTTCAGGTATGCTGGAGGTACAAAGACCTCTCTGCTGCTGGTGTTTCATACTAGTGCTTCTTTCTGGAACAAGTATGACTTCAAAGCAGCAAAGTTATGAAAGAATGAAAGGATGCAATGCATAATATAAAGGAATGATTATGTCCTCTGCTTATGAGGTTAAATAAATGAACATAATTAGAGAAAAAACAAAATGAAGTCTGAAGGTATATCAAAATGAGGCCAAACAGATAAGAAGACTTAAGGACATACTCTTAGAAATTTTAAGCACTTGAATCACAAAGAATAATGGATGGGAATGATTAATTTTTTGTTTGTTTTTCATTGCCAGACCCAAAAATAAAAACAGAACATGTGTGAGCAGAACACAGAACACAGAAGTAAATAAATAAAAGAAAACCTGAAATCAAGCTCCCTACTGCTCCAATGAAATACGGATTATATGTTTCAAGTGTTAACATAATCGGTTGAATAAGGAAATTTCTTTGATTTTCATGTGCTACAACATACTCCAAATTTAGGTAATAGGTTTCATACTACCCAAAAGTACTTTTGGCTAATGTTTTATAACTTACTGCTACTAAAAGCAATTGCAAAACTGTACTTAGTAAGTTTTAAAGGTTTTTCCTGAAAAGATCACACAAAAAGCCAAGAGCATAGCTATTTATAAATTAAACTTTGTCTGCATAAGATATTTAAACTACCTGAAGTTCAGATACATAGACACTTAAAAGGAATGGAAATGAATTTAGTAGTAGTGCCACTAACGCTGACTGACATTCAAACCATTGAGCTGAACTAAATGTTTCCAACAGCAAATAACAGGGGACAATGACCAAAACTGAACTTCAGACATACTGTTTTATCTTCCTTTCCTTATTACTCAGTGATTAAGGGTACCAAGACACCTTAAAGCAAAATACGGTTATTCAGATGACAAGGGCAGCAAATGGACATCTGAAGGTTTGCACATGGCAATCACCCTTTCCATTTTACATTTGACACTCTTGAGGATTTACAGAGCAATTCTGGTCTACCTTCATCATCTTTACAAACAAGACTGATAATTTTATTTCACACGTATAAAACTGTCTGAATTTGCTAGTTTTCTTTTTACGTTTTGTTTGCCTGAAATTTACTCTAAAACTTAGTTTCTCTTTGCAAGCCACTAAGCTTTCACTTTGCGAAGAATTCTTCTTTCCTACTTTAGATTTTTCCTATCAGAGAGGTATTTTGATTGTATTCTTGCACTCTATTTTGCTTTCTTTCTCTTCAGTTTCTATTTAGATTAGTTTTGCAGCTTTTTACATGCAAGTTCATATTTCTTTGTTTATTGAACAATGATACAAAGAAAAGTTAAATTCTAAAATGCAGGAAGAGAAATAAAATAAAAAATATGATGTCAATGGAAAGCTAGTAAAATACACTATAGCCAATAAAAAGATGAGGGAACTACAAGAAGAAACTAGCACAAAAAGTAGGCTACATAGACTAGTATGGGTATTTTTACACGTAATTTTTGAGTCTGGCCTACATAATTTATTGCCTTTGACATCATTTTGCTTTCCCTTTTTGTTAAAAGTACATTTTTTCTCAAAGTCAGCAATACCTTTGTCTACCTGTCCTGTCTGGGAGACTGAAAGATAAAAGTCTGTAAGAGAGAAGAATGAAAGAGCTAGAAAAGATCAGGATGTCCGGAAAAAAATGAGGTCCAACTTAAAAGTCTAAATCACACATAGTTGAACACTCCAAATAGAGAAAAGGTAGCACAGATTTACCTAGAGTACTTCCAGAGGCACTGGATAAAATACCAATGATCCCTCTCCCAAAACTTCCCTCCCCTAATCACCATGATCTGTTGGCTTTAGAAGAGTTGACCAGAAATCCATTCACAGACAAACACTAACACGTTAAATGGAAATGCAGAAAAACATTTCTCAGCATAAAAGCACAATTTCCTTCATAGCTCATCCACGCAATATTAGGAGCTGAATCAGAAATCTAAGCTTCATCACAGAGATTTAAACAAATAATCTCTGCTGAAAGGATTAAGAAACCCTTTGAGCTGATAATATTTACAAATATTTGTAAATTAAATAAACGTGATTTATCTCCTTTGCTAAATTCCAATTGACAGTCTGTTTTGAAACCCAATAGAAGACTAAACAAATACCTGATGTCAAACGGCTGGATTTTGTATATTATGGAGTGTTGGCTGGGCACACTACAAAATTTAGAATGTTTCTGTAAATGGAGCTCACTTACAATTGTACTGGATTCATCACTTCAGGCTACAAACAAAAAGGCAATTCAACCTTAACGCAGCTATTTTATAGATGCAAGAACCACAACTGAGGTCAAAGAAGCTGAATAGACTAATGCTTGAGTGTGGTGGCATAGGTGGCAGTTCTATGATCTACAGCCAAAAATAAACACAAAAACCTGACTTATTTAAAGTTTTTTTTTTTTCTTTTTGAAGACAGAAAGCCAAAAGGATCCACTAGTTCTGATTTATTTGTGAGAAGCACTAAAATATTATTAATTGAGTTATTACCACTTCTAATTTTCACAAGCTGAATTTGATATTATATTGGAAAGACAATTTCAGGAAAGAAATGTTGAAAAATTTACAATCTTTATCAAAAAGCCAAAAAGTAAAGACGTAGCAACCGGATAATTTCTGATGAGATTCCATGTAACAAATGATTAATGATCTATGGAAATATTTATCAGGTGTTGTGAGGTATCACAGTACTAGAGTCACTGTTATATTTGAGAAGAAACAGTCACTGTGCTAAAAAAATACATTTCTGGTGAGCAAGACTGTTAAATGTCCTACTCTATTCCAGTCACCAACTGTTTTTTTTACAGCTGCTTCTTTGCCTTCTGTAATTCACCAATGAACATAAAATAATAGGTTTCTATTTGCCCTGCACATGCTATGACTTCTAAATTTTGTGTTTTGTTTTGTTCTTCTATCTTCCTTAGCCTAATTTTGTCCTGTAAGTACCTTTAAAGAAATAATGACTTACTGATGGATAATGGAAAACAGAAAATACTGTAGATGCATTCAGTGCCTAGTGAGAGTCTGCTCTCCAGTTGATTTGGTAACAGAATAAATATAATTAAGAAAAAACACTTTAATCAAACATGGTAGAACACAGCTGCTTAGTAAGTCCAGCTTTCGGGATACTGTGTTAGTCTTCCATTAAAAAAAGAAAAATGAATGTATTCAGAAATAATTCAAACGTGGCAATAATTAGTGAGACTTCCAAGTATTTATAATCAATTCTTCATTCTAAATTTGCAGAAGATGTTAAAATGAATGTCTTGGACATCTTCAAAATCTATAATGCAATTTTTCTGAACATATCCTGCCACAATATCGTATCACACATAGCTTATTCCAGCTTTTTACAGTATTCTGCTCTTGGAAATAGTTTGGAAGTTGTGAAAAACAGACAATCAAGTGTAACAAAAGACTCAAGAAGATGCAGTGTGAGATTCTAGAATGAGGAGAACAGTATACATTGTACCACAAAAAAAAAAAGGATGATAAATTAATTTCTCTCCTGGTTGTAAGATGTGCTCAATCTAAAACTAGTAAGTTCTCTGTGTCTTCCTCTCAAATGTCGTTTAGTTCATATTTATGCCACCTGTGATTTTTCAATCCATTCAGCTGACCTCAGATTTAGAAAGAATCTCCAATTTAAGGAGGTTTGCTTACAAATTTGAAAAATAAGCTCTGAAAATCTATGTTCTTTTGCAGAACTACTCTGATCAGTAAGAACCATTCAGACTTAGCTAAGAACTATTAATATTTTAGCTTATATGACAAACCTGATAATGCTTAAAAAGAGTTGCATTTTGTCATATAGCTAAAATAATTCAACAGTACTAAAGACAAGCATTTTAATATCCAGGTTTGTACACTCCGAAGCACAACATGGAATTACAAGTATACCCTGTACTTGTACTTTTCTCCACATGTGTGCCGCTTTTCTACTTGTCAAGAGGAAAGAGATTCCCTCAAGTTACGCGTGTCCCTCGCTTAGTATGTGCATGTAGTGAATTTCATCTTCTCACTGAAATCTACTCAACTAACAACCAAATGCTCAGATTATCAACATGATAGAATTCGCATTTAATTTAAAGTGCCTAAAACTGGGTTATAATTTCTATCAAGTCCATTTCAGTCCAATTCATTGTTTTGTGCTTGCAGGATTTTTGTGCACTAAATATACTGCCACTTATTTCAGCAGATAGAAGCATACTAGTACACAGGAATACATTACCTACACACTTCAGTCCCTCATATAAATTCACTTGTTGTAATGACTAGTGATAGTGACACAATAAATACTCTGGAAATAAAATGCTTTCTGCAAGACAAACTCACAGAACTACAGGTGTATCCCAATAGCAATGACATGTTCTGCTACTAGATACACGTGGTGAAGCCTAAACAGCAGCTCCTCTAAGCAATTACTACACATGATGAAAGATACAGAATACTAACTTAATGATAGATTGTGAATTTTCAGTACTTATAAGCAAGCAGCTCGAAGGATAAGCAGTATTACATAGCATGCATTTACTACAATTATGTTTTTAGTTTAGACACTACATGGTACTGCTTCATTCTTACCTCAGATTTTTCCAGTTTATTCTGAGCATCAATCTGAGTGACAATTTCATTCATGTTGGTCTCCAAAACCATTCCACCCATCACCATTTCAGCCAATATATTATGGACCTAAAAAGAAGACCACAAGAAAATTTTAAAACGTCCTATACACAGCTGACAGGCGATGTCTAAATTCACCTATCCAAGAACACATATATTATGTAAGTCAATTAATGTTAGCAAACTCTTTCAAACAATTTGGGCACAAAGCTTATAACATGATGTTCAATTATGCAATACGTTCTTTGCTCGTAGTTCTTTTACCAAAAATCTCATCAGCTATACTACTGTGCTTATCAATGCTAGCCAAATAAACATTGGCATTCATCTTTCTTTTATTATGTTTTCTACCCAAGGATATTAGAACAAGAGTTCTACTTAGCAGTGTCAGTAGTAAAGCTAAGAAGCAAGCTCTAGAATATTAACAAATGTCAGAGCAACAGTTAGGTAAAACTATTTTGCATTACATCTGTGAGCGATGAGACACATAATAATGCACACAGTTACCAAGGTTAGGCTTGGGAGCAGAGGTAATACACCTAACGTATAATATCATAACATCACAGAGTCATCAATGTTGGAAAAGACCTCCAAGATCACTCAGTCCAACCGTCCACCTATCAGTATTTCCCACTAAGCCTCAGTACAATATCTAAACATTTCTTAAACACCTTCAAAGACAGTGACTCCACCACCTCCCTGAGCAGCCCATTCCAGTGCCTGACCACCCTTCCACAGAAGAAATTTTTCCTAACGTCCAACATGAATCTCCTCTGGCACACTTTATGGCCATTTCCTCTGGTCCTATCATTAGTTACAGAGGAGAAGCAAACTCCCACCTCACCAGAACCTCCTGTAAGGGAGTTGTAGAGAACAATGTCTCCCTTGAGACTCCTCCAGACTTAACAATCCCAGTTCCATAGACCACAAATATGAAGACTTCAGCATCTAGGACTGGGACTGACAGTCAGGACTGAAACTGAAAGACTGAGCAAGCCAATCAGTGATGTTAATGAAACTGGCGAGTCTAAAATTCCTCTTCCCTGTAACCCTGATTTTAGAATGCGAGCTTTTCTTCACGAATCTCTGATTCAGAGTCTGTATTTGCACTTTACCTGATGACTTTTTTTTTAAGTGCATGCTTCTACACGCTTTTAAGCAAAACTCTTCAGCAAACATAATGTAAAATTTTTGAAGCCTATTATAATTCTGAAGACAAGGTACACATAATTACCTTTATGAAATAAAAACACTGTACAGTACAATGCATCAAAGCATAATTCTGCTATTACTTCAGATATTCTTCTGTACAGTACAATGCATCAAAGCATAATTCTGCTATTACTTCAGATATTCTTGCAAAATAGAAAGTGTAAAATGTTAACAAAAATCTCTACTGAACACTGAGAACTGACAAGGAATTGCAGCCACCGCCATCAAACCAATCTGATGCATTAGTTTCAAAAACACAAGGTCAAATGTCATACTAGTTTTATGATTTTGTTACTCTTTTTTATGTTTTAAATTAAAAAATAATATAAAAAAAATTACTTTGTATACATCAACTAGATTATATATTTTATGAGGGGTCTCAGAGAGCTCTGTTCTGAAAGTAACACCTCTTGTTTCATTATGTTGGCCCACAGAGAGGCAATGTTGGTGGTATGGCAGCAGAGGTTGAATCTTTCTACCAATATTCCATTACATTTTGTTGCCATATGTCAGCTGGTAGAAGAGGGACAGTTAGACAAAATTCTGTCTGACATGGAACTGTGCATGAAACAGAAGTGTGGAACAGAATTCGTCCATGCAGAAAAATGGCAACCATCAGCATTCACCTACACTTGCTGAACATTTGTGGAGACTAATTAATGGGTGTGAACACAGTGAGGAATTCAGTGCTGCATTTCAGCCAAGGTGACAGTGACGGTGGCTCACCTATGCTGGTATAGATTTTTACAAGCAGGAGAGACATGCAGGCTCTCTTTCATCAGTGGCAAAAGTGCACAGCTAATGGTGGTGACTGCATTGAAAAAGAGTGTCTTCTAGCTCAGAATTTGCTCTATCAAGCAGCGCTATTATGCTCTTTGTGTCTGTTGTAGTTTCCAATGATATAAATATGAAGTATTACTTTTGGTGCAACATACACATTGCTCCAAAAGCAGCCTAAGATAATAATTCATTCAGTGTGGTCCAGGTGCAGTGGAAATGCTAAGTCATGGCTTGAAGCAGCAACTGAGCACCTGGTGGGAAGGCAGAGCCAACCCAAGGGAGCTCAGGTGCGTGCAGGGTACCTGACCATCCAGGAGGGATGAAGCCAGGATACACCCCTTCCCAGACCTCACTTAAGGGTTAGCAGTGGGGACAAGGGTATCTCTTGTTAGAGATCCCTACCTACCTGAGAACTTCTAAAAGTAAGCAGCTCTTTTCCTTTATTTTCTGTATTTACTGATGTTGCATTTGGTCTCATTGGCTGTAGCCAAAGGCTTTGCTTCCCCTGCTGTTATCATGGAACTTTCCACTCCATCATAGCATTATACCCAAGCTATCTAAAAGGTTGGACGTCATTATGAAAGTGATGCAAAACAGATTCATAGATTCATAGATTCGTAGATTCATTAGGTTGGAAAGGACCTACAAGATCATCTAGTCCAACCATCCTCACACCACCATCCCTACCCACCAAGCTACTAAATCAAATCCCTCAGCACCTCATCTAAACGCTTCTTGAACAGCGCTAGGGACAGTGCCTCAACCACCTCCCTAGGCAGGCTATTCCAGTGCCGGACCACTCTCTCAGAGAAAAAAATTTTCCTCAAATCTAATCTAAATCTTCCCCAGCACAACTTGTGGCCATTCCCTCTTGTCCTGTCGTTAGTTATCTGGGAGAAGAGGCTGACCCCCTCCTCAACACAGCCTCCCTTCAGGAAGTGGTAGAGTGCAATGAGGTCTCCTCTGAGCCTCCTTTTCCCCAAACTAAACAATCCCAGCTCCCTCAGCCGCTCCTCGTAAGACATGTGCTCCAGACCCCTCACCGGTTTCATTGCCCTTCTCTGAACACGCTCCAGGGCCTCGATGTCTTTCTTGTAGTGAGGGGCCCAAAACTGAACACAGTACTCGAGGTGCGGCCACACCAGAGCTGAGTACAGGGGGATGATCACCTCCCTGCTCCTGCTGGCCACACTATTCCTAATACAGGCCAGGATGCCATTGGCCTTCTTGGCCACCTGGGCACACTGCCGGCTCATACTGAGCCGAGCATCAACCAACACCCCCAGGTCCTTTTCCTCTATACACTCCTCAAGCCATTCTGCCCCAAGCCTATAGCATTGCATGGGGTTATTGTGGCCAAAGTGCGGGACCCGGCACTCGGCCTTATTGAACCTCATCCCATTGACCTCAGCCCAACTATCTAGCCTATCCAGATCCCGCTGAAGGGCCTCCCTACCCTCAGGCAGATCGACACATCCTCCCAACTTGGTGTCATCCGCAAACTTACTGAGGGTACACTCACTGCCCTCATCCAGGTCATCAATAAAGATATTAAACAAGATGGGCCCCAATATCGACCCCTGGGGGACACCACTCGTGACAGGACACCAGCTGGACTTGACTCCATTAACCACTACCCGCTGGGCACGGCCCTCTAGCCAATTCTCAACCCAGAGAAGAGTGAACCTGTCCACACCATGGGCTGCCAGCTTCTGCAGGAGAATACTGTGGGAGACCGTGTCAAAGGCTTTGCTGAAGTCCAGGTAGACTACATCAACAGCCTTTCCCTCATCTACCAGTCTGGTCACCCAGTCATAGAAGGAGATGAGGTTGGACAAGCACAATCTGCCCTCTGTGAACCCGTGCTGGCTGGGTCTGATCCCCTGATTGCCATGCACGTGCCGAGTGATCTCCCTCAAGATCAATTGCTCCATAACTTTCCCTGATACCGAGGTCAGGCTGACAGGCCTGTAGTTCCCCGGATCTTCCTTACGGCCTGTCTTGTAGATGGGAGTCACATCGGCAAGCCTCCAATCTTGCGGGACCTCTCCAGATGACCAGGAATGCTGATAGATGGCAGAAAGCGGCTTGGCAATCACCTCTGCCAGCTCCCTCAGCACCCTTGGGTGGATCCCATCTGGCCCCATGGACTTGTGGCAGTTCAGATGGAGGAGCAGGTCTCTGACTGCCTCTGCTGGGATCACAGGGGGTGTATGATGCGCTTCGTCCCAGACTTCCAGGTCAGGGCGAAAAGTATCCTGAGGATAACTGGTCTGTCTATTAAAGACAGACGTGAAGAAGGCATTGAGAACCTCAGCCTTTTCCTTATCCTCTGTGGTTACATTCCCTGCCGCATCAAGTAAAGGAGGGAAATTCTCCTTAGTTCTTCTTTTACTGTTAATATATTTATAAAAGGATTTTTTGTTCTCCTTTACTGCAGTAGCCAGTCTAAGTTCAAGCTGGGCTTTTGCATTTCTAACTTCCTGCCTGCAAATCTTGGCAAGTTCCCTGTAGTCTCCCCAAGTAGCCTGTCCCATCTTCCAGAGGACATAGACTCTCTTTTTCTCCCGGAGTCTCAACAAAAGATCCCAGTTCATCCACACTGGCCTTTTTCCCCTCCGGCTTGACTTACGGTACTCAGGGACAGCCTGCTCCTGTGCCTTTAAGATTTCTGTCTTGAGGAGGGCCCAGGCTTCCTGGACTCCTTTACCCCTCAGGAGCGAGTCCCAAGGGACCCTTGCAACAAGCGTCCTGAACAGGTCAAAGTCTGCCCTCCGGAAGTCCAAGGTAGCAGTTTTGCTAGTCACCCTCTTGACGTCACCAAGAATAGCAAACTCTACCATTTCATGGTCACCCTGACCAAGACAATCCCCAACCTTCACATCTCCTATTAGTCCTTCTCTGTTAGTGAAGAGCAGGTCTAGCAGGGCACCTCCCCTGGTAGGTTCTTGCACCAGCTGTGTCAGGAAGCTATCTTCCACACACTCCAGAAATCTCATGGACTGCTTCCTCTGCGCGGTATTCTATTTCCAGCATATATCAGGGAAGTTGAAGTCCCCCATGAGAACTAGTGCTGGCCATCGTGCAACATCCACTAGTTGCTTGTAGAACACCTCATCTATCTCTTCATCTTGGCTAGGCGGTCTATAACAGAGCCCCACCACGATGTCACTCCTACAGACCATCCCCCTGATCCTTACCCACAGACACTCCACTTGGTCGTTTCCAACCTCAAGCTCTTCAACATCAAGACACTCTTTAATATAGAGAGCTATGCCACCACCCTTTTTTCCCCACCTATCCCTCCTGAAGAGCTTGTAGCCATCCATCCCAGTACGCCAGTCATGGGAGGGGTCCCACCATGTTTCCGTAATAGCAACAAGGTCATAGTTAGCCTGCCTTACGATGGTTTCAAGCTCTTCTTGTTTATTGCCCATGCTGCATGCATTGGTGTAGATGCACTTCAGCTGAGACATTTGCCTCACCCTTTGTTCCAGCACAGCACCCCTGGGCTCTTTACTGGAGAGCCCTGTTATATCCCCTACCCCCATCACAGTTAGTTTAAAGCTCTCTCAATGAGTCCAGAAAGCTCCTGGGCTAGAATTCGTTTCCCCCTTTGGGACAGGTGCATTCCATCAGCGGATAACAGGCCAGGAGCCTGGCTTGTGATGAGGTTAATTGTAAATCTTTCCAGCATCACAATAAGAAAATAAGATATAAACGTAGTAATCTTACATTAATACTCTCTACACTTTCAATCCAAATACACTGAAATATTCTACCAACATTTATTTTACTTAACCTATATTCACCCATTACAAAAGGAAATAGCTTACAGCCCTAACAAACAAGAGTTAGTATAAACCTCGCATGCACACAACATTGTGAGCTTGCATTTGGCTACAAACTTGACAAGAAAAATTTCATAAACTACTGATGAAGGATACAATGTGTTCAAAAGAATCACCTTAAAAAGAAACTCATCTTTCAATCAGTTCTCAATTCTGTAGGCACAGAAGGCTTGGTAACTGAAGTTCATAAACCAAGGATGACTTAAGAAATGGTTGGCATGAAAAACAAAGTACCAAAGATTTAAGCAAGGAGTTAACAATAACCATTAACACAGACCCCATTTAGAAAGCACCACATCTGTGCCCTTGGTGGTAGACATAAGGGGCACCCACTTGAAAGCAGTCTAACTAAAAATGTTGTAGAACATCTTTAGTAATTTTAGGTAATTATAACAGAGCAGATGATTCCTTAGGGATGTGGCAGTGCAAGTGTTGCAAAAGTAAACAGATTTTCAGCTTCATTCACAGTCAGACTTTACTCCAAATCAGTGATGTTTCTAAGTTGTGACACAGGCTAATCAAGCCTTCCTTGCTACACCACCAAGCTATGTGTGATCTCCCTCGCATTATAAAAAGGGCAGTTATTACAGGATGCAGGGCCATCAAAAACAAATGATCAAAGCCATAGAGATCTTCATAATATGGAAGCCCAGTATTAACCATGTATGAAGTGGTTCTTCTCCCCCACTTAATAAAAATACAGTAACAGTATCATCTGCTATCACATATAACAGATCTGAATTGTATTTTCTTTTTTAAAATGCCTGTGGCTCCAAAAAGACCAAAATCCAAGCCACAAAGAAGCACTCGGCATTTTGCTTTTTTTGGCAGAGCCGGTACTGTCAAGGAATGAACTTCAACAGTAATGTCAGCTGAAAATGCACTAGTAAGTACATAAGGTAGAATTTATACTCTCACATCCTAGAGAGGAAATTGAATTTAACTTAATTTCCTCTTAATATTCTTGAAGTCTTTGTAAGTTTTAGAACTTGTATCTTCTTCTAAAGAATTACAGTAATTCATACATATTTCTAACAGAAAAGGAAAGGAACGACAGTAAGTTCCTGCTTACTTTCGACTTTATTTTGCTAACCAGTGGAGAACTTCAGCAGAAGTTCTAGCAGAATAGAACAGGAGCCCATGAAAGAGCAGCTCTTGGACTTTTCAGATTGTTCATTTCCATATTAAAATAATATTTAAAGATAAATGATACATTTGCTCTCTCCCTCAAAAAAATCTATCAGGCAATTTCTTTTAAACTTACTGATGGCAACATACTGAGACATTCAACTCTGATACACAGACTGAACTCTGTATCAAATCTATGCCAAAATGACTGAACAGAATAAGTAGTGTTATCTCATCTTGTTTTTACAGATGTCGTAGTTTACCATAAGTAGATTAAAAGGTGCACAAAAGTGTAATTTGTTCTTGTCAGTTTCAGTGGCTACTGTTTCCTTCTAAAATACAACAGCGGGCAATTACAATCCTGTCAATACCACTACTAAAAAAGATCATTTTTTTCCTCTACAGCACCGATATAATAAATGCGTTAGGCTATATTTAATATACTTTGTGAAGTTCAGGGACTAAAAAATCCAAAAAAGATATTAAGAAACTGAAGTCAATTCAGTAGGGGGCCACCGAGATAGTTAGACTCAAATAGTTAAAGTGTGCAAAGAGTCTGGAGGACCAGAACTGACAGCACTCACCAGCACACCAGTGCCCTCAAAGGGCTTGTGAGTAGCTGGAGCTGGGCCTTTCTCAGGGGGACACAGAAGGAGAGCAAGGGGTAAACACGGGGAAACCTTTCCCTCAGGAGTTGTGTCCAGGGCTGTGCAGACTCCCTCCTGCCTGAGTGATCTGGTCTTATCCCAGGGCTGACCCTGCTGTCAGCAGGTTCTGACATCCCTACTAGAACTGTCCTATGATTTTATGGTACAGGCATGTTACCACATGATGTAGAAAGTTTCATTGTTATAAATAAATGCTTCAGAGCCAGGAACAAATTCAAGTTTCTGGAAGAAGTCAGATGCAGAGAATTACAGTCAGTTTAAATGTACAGCAGATGTCAGCAATATTAAGTGAGTCACAAGCAACCTTCAGTATTAATCATGAGGCACTGAATTTTACAAAGTGAAAAACACTTTAAAAACTCAAATTTTATTTTCAACAGCCTGGTAGAAGATACAGAAATAATGCCCAAGCAATGTCAGGAAGAGGCCCAGGCAACATCAGCTTAAGTTAGTAGCTGTTCAAGGTATCCACGGTAAGTACACATTCCAGCTCTGTGTGTACCACAGTAGAGCACTGAAAGTTCTCCATCATTCATCACATACCATTCATCACAACACAACCTCAAGAGTTTGTAAAAAGTATTATAGCACAAGACTCCTGCAAAACTTTTCAAAAATCAGCTATAAACTTAACATAAAACAATGCAAGACATAATATTTGAATCTCTGAATGATGTAGTTTCACATCAGCCTCTGTCATAAAAAATAGATCAGGCACATAGCAAGGGGGTTGGACTTGATGACCTTAGAAGGTTCCTCCCAGTCCCTACATTCTGTGATTCTGTTAACCCTGACAAAAAATGTGACAAAGGAGTTCCATAATTTAATTATAAATCATGAAAAATGTTATTTCTTTATTTTAAACTTCATGTGAATTTGGATAATGTGATGGAAAGACAGTTGTTCATCTCCTTCATGTCCTTAACATTCAGAATCTTAAGAGTGGCTTGGGTTGGAAGGGAACTTTAGGATCAACTAGTTCCAACCTCCCTGCTATGGGCAGGAACACCCCCCCACACTAGTCCAGGCTGCTCAAAACCTCAACCAGCCTGGTCTATGTGAGCAGTCACGGAACCTACCTGCCACTGATTCTGCAATATTACATCTGCCAACATTGGTACCTATGCATTTAAACCAATTGAGCTGAAGCTCAATGCAGTCTCCTGGTCATAATCAGCTAACGTACATGGATGAGCTGACAGAGATACTCCTCATTTCATGGTGTGACAGCCATGCATAGGTGTCTGCATGTGGCTTGTCTTTCATATCACAGTGTTAAAACACACCACTCGCTGCACTCACATCTACTGTCTGGTCTTTAAAAATGTTCAGCAAGCACCAGTCAGTGTCAATTGCCATTTTTTCCAAATTAAGTAATTAAATTACACACCTTCATCTCATACACACCTCCATGTCAAGACACCGTTCTGTCAGACTGCCCTGATACTGTCACCTGTTGCACAGCAACAAAATGTGATGGAATATTGGTGGGAAGGGTCACTCTCTGCTGCCATACAACCAATATCCACCTCTGATGCCATAAGCCAACAGAATAAAATAGAAGGCATTATTTTCAGAGCAGCCCTCATATTTCACATCTTAAGCTACAGATCAAAATCCTTGCCACAAGAGTATTGTGTGATTTGGGTGCTTTAAACTCAGAAGCTAATAAATTAGCCATTCATCTTATAAGTTCTTTCTGAACTTTAATCTGTCATTTTGGAAGCAGTCAAAGTATTCCAGCCAGGCTGAAATTCCTAATGACTTGTCACGAACAGGTTATCAATTCAAACACCTACTCAAGGTCATCTGCATTTCAGCATCTGGTCAAGGTGCTACTGGTTCTTCAACAAACAATTTCCTGATTCTGAAATAAACTTAGTCAGTTTGGAAGAGTAATTTCAGATAACTTGTTACTACTTTTATGCCACTTCTAGTGATCTTTGTCTTATTTTCCTTTCATGTCTTCCTGCTGAAGAAAAAAGGTGCTCACAGACAGGGAAAGCAATGGTAGGCACAAAAGGCAACTGAAGGAATAAAGGTATTACATGTTCAGTTCATACATTCTTGTACCATGAAATGATGAAGTCCTTTTACAGAACAACTAGTATAAGTTTTCTCAAAGCTAGCTTAATAAATAAGATACCTGAAAGCTGGGAATATTCAAAAAATCTATTTTTTACATGTTTAGTAAAAAACCTAACGTCCCTTAGAGATCTAACAGAAAAAGACACATGCAGCTTTTAAGTTAAATAACCACAGCATTTAACAGACAACTGCCAGACATAACAGAAAAACTCCTATGGCACGTTCAGTTCTAAGTAACATAACACCTAAACAAAACAGAACGAATTATTTAAGTCTTACTCTTACAAGTAAAAACAATATTCATATGTATCCAACACTGTATGCGTAATAACACCACACAAAGCTCTCAAATACATTTTTACTTAGAAAAGTAGGCTGTGTTCAGCTTTCAAGTTTTAAAAATAACATCTCCATAGAATCTGCCTAGACTCCACTAACAACAGAAGTGGAATCACTGCATATTTTGATTCAACTGACACTCAGTATTAAAAACTTTACTTGGCAAGAAATATTGCAGGAGCTTATCACTGTACCTTGTCTACATGGAAAATTAAATCCAGCTCACAGACATTTTCGAAACACTTGTCTAGTGTTTCCACAAATACCTGAAGAGAGGAAAAAATATGGTCAGAGGTCAAGCTCTAACAGAAACTCAATAGTTCCATTACTTTCGATGTTCAACAAAAGTAAATAGGCAAAATAAACTCTGGATAGACTTTAAGACATTAAAAACATCCACAGAGAATAGGTGGTTATCACTGTTAACAGAATGCTGTTTGTACATTGGAGGAAAAATCGTCTGTACAAGTCAGTTTATGCTGTAGCCCTGCTAGAAGTCACAGATGTGACAACAGTTGCATCTTAATGTATTATTTTCACCAGGGTCAGAAACGTTTACTTCAGTATCTCATAAATTCTATGTTTTGGTTCTAGGAGAAATGTAACACTGATAACATACCGACACTTATAATTGCCTGCTAAGCCAAGGTCATTCTCAGCAAAGGGCCCAAGGAGCTGAGAAGGAACAGAATTAGGACAGCTGACTTACACTGGCCAAAGGGTTATTCCATATTATATCAATTGGAAGGAGTTTTGAGGAGGGTGGGAGCTGATTTTTTTCTTTTTTTTTTCTCTTCTGCTGCTCAGAAGGCAAGCTGGACGTTGGTCAGGGCATGCTGAGCAATTGCTTGGGCACCACTTGTTACATACACTTACACACATATAGCCATAACTATTACTCTTTTACTTTTCTCTGTTTTCATAAATAGTTCTATTTTAAACCACAAGGTCTACCTTGTTGTTTTTCGTTTGTTTTCCTCAGTTTCTCTTCCCCATCCCACTGAGAAGGTGGAGAGTGAGCAAATAACCTGCTAGGTTAAACCATAACAGTAACACAGTCTATGCTACGATTTTCTCAACTATCACTCTGAATTTTCCTTGACGTTTCCTGGGAATGCAATTATTACTATGCTTACCAATTACATTGCATGTATATCCCAGTGAACCAGACTACAGTTAACTTTGCTACACAGAGGCACACATTTAACGCAAGGTGTCAGCACTATGGCTTCTGGGAACGTATCAGAGAAAATACATCAGCTTTACCATGGTTCAGATCTGCTGAATTCAGGAGGGAATAAAGTAAGAGGTAGCTGCTGTAATATCACACCTGAAGAGCCTTTCAGGCATACCACCACTTGAACTCTGAAAGGTTCAGCAGTTTGACCCAGGCAAAAAACGCAGCTCTGAATCAAGAATGTAAGTGCACAGGGCAGAAAAATCCAAGCAGCTGCTCAAGTACAAACACTGACAATCTTTGCCAGATATGGATCATACGATACTCTGCTCTGATATCTCCTTAACAGAATCCTTAGGAGGCAAGCTAGGTAAGCCGCTAAGAACGTTCCACCCTCCAACGATGCCAGACAATGAAATATTAATGGCGCCTGCACTCCCATAGCTCCTGAAGGTCATTCACTATGTGACTGTGGTATGCAGTGACAGAGACAGACCCTGATCTTACAGAGATATAAGCACAGTTTCTTCTAGGCAAAGGATAACTCTTGTTGGCTTAAATGAGTTGTGGCAAGAACTCCAATCGAAGCTTGAGAGTTTAGGGTCTTCAAAACGGGAAACACCATCTCTAAGAATTTACAGATCATTCATCAGTGACTAGTGAATAAATTGTAAATTCCATGAAATTGTAAATATAGTTATGTATGTGATTTTTGTTTGTTTTTGTTACAGAAAGCACTTAATATTATTTCTTAAATTGTCACATACATAATTTTTTTGCAATTCTAATCTCAGACCCGAAAGCAAGAATACAGAAGATGTTAAATTCCTGGGTTTTATTCCCTCTCTTGTCAACATGATTTATTCATCTCAATTTGAAGAGGAACCATATTTCTAATTATCTAGTCCTACAGAAATCAGAATTTCTGCTGACACATTCTGCCAACAAAAGGTGGATAAAAGGTCTGCCTTCACAGATACACATTTATGTTTACAGACTCAGAGAAATGTGGGTTTTTTTTGACATCAGTGGTTTCCAGTTGTCTGCCTTATAAAACAACAAAGGTTACTTTCATTTCCAATCCCTTGGTTTCATATCTTGCTTACACTTAAAAGAGTAGTACACTCTGCCATTGCTAATTACTACTGCCATTCCACTTTAAAGACAAAATCTAAGTTATGTTTCATACATTAAAACAAAGATCACTCTTCAATACCAAATAATCAGTGAATAACTTAAACTAGGAACATGGTATTTTCGTAGGCAGACTCAAGACAGTAAGGATTACTGACAACAGTTAACTTACAAAATGAATAGTTTATGTTAAATTTTACTGAAGCTAAACAAAGCAGATCTTTTTCTTCAAGTAGGTGTTAACTGGTTGTGATAATAACTCTTACATAAACTATACACAGGAGGCAAACAAATAAAAAATCATATTAAGCAGAACAAACTATACAGTTCACAACTAAGTGCAGCAAAACAAATGACTAGAGATGTTCTACTATTTTCCCTGCACATTAGGAGAATGTGGATACAGGGACACTTGGTATCAGCTGGAGAAAGACTGAAAACAGTGTAACCATAACCTTAACCCAAAAAAAGATTTAGTATTAAGAGCCAGAAGATTTAGACTGTTCCTGAAAAAAATACTCCTCATAAACTTCACCAAGTTTCAGCATGAATTTACATATTCTGACTTGGATATCCATCTAGTGCACTGAAAGTCGATGTTACACATTCAAAAAGAAAAAAAAAAAAAAAAAAAAAAAACCAACAAAAAAACAACCTCTCTAAAGGCCCAACAGATAGGTGTATTTAACAGCAACATGTATCCTCACATATCAACAACACTGAAATTTTATTTTTCTTCCTTGGGCTTCACCCATGAGAAACACTTGACTCCTAGTTGCAGTGGCTGCTTTCACACCTTCACCCACTACACAGGGACAACACAGTGAAGGAACTCACAAACCTCTGCCTGCAACGCATTAACACACTAAGTATGTTTTGATAAAAGGAAAATCAGGTTCCCCTGGCTAAGGACTTGTTACAGAAACCCTGGGAAGTTCATTCAGCATAATGCCAGCACTGATAAAGTTATGAACCTACTACAAATTATTAGTATTTAGTAGCACTGATCTACAAAGGAAGATAGACTTTTTTACACTGACATTTCTCCATCTCTTTTAAGATACTTTTAAATAACTGATATGGATAAAACATGAGCCACTTTGCTTTTATTAGAATTTTAACTGAGAATTAAATGAATTGCACACAATAGCAAGCATTGCCCGAAATTTAGCAGTTCAGTAAATACTGCATATACTGCAACCTTGTAGATCAAAATAATCAAAAGAGAAAACATACCAGTTGTTCCAGGGAAAGAAATAAAACAGTGCAAAAGCACCTTGTGATGTTATTGGGAAATAAATGGAAAAGAAACAGAAATACAGAGCAGATCATTATGTACCAGTGGATCCACAATGACTATCTAGCTCCCCCTTGAGCGTCATTTTTGAAACAATACCTTTAATTTATATACAGAAAACAACAGAATCAAAGAGGTCCCTGTGCATATTAACACATCAAAACAAAGACCACCTTTACTATGTAGACCTCATTTCTTCATCAGGCAAAAAATAAAAAAGGGGAATAAAACAGAGATTAATACTGGGAATATAAGGAAGCTAGCAGAAAAAGTATAGTATCAAATTAATTATGTGTCTGATGCTACATATCAACAAAGAACAGTATGTGCAAAGATGTAGAAAAACCAATAAGCATGATCCACTTCAAGAAGATCCCACTTATTTCTGAATACTTCAGCATACAATTAATTCTATTTCCTCACTTGAGTGTACCACCCTTCACTGTTTTTGACTGTTCAAAAGCTTCTTGAAACTCCAACTGATTTAGAACATAATATTCCTACAATAAAGCCAGTCCTCTGTACTCAAGGCTGTTTTATCATCTTTAAGGCTGACCTGCATTAAGTTATCATTCACGTTTCACTTCAAGCTCCTGAAGACTGTGTTTTCCCACAGACAGTTATTTTCCCATACATGCACTAATGTCCCATCTTTCTTTTAATAAAGATAAATAACAGGTACCCCTAGCTCCTACAGAGAATGCCACAATTATGGAGTAAGGAAGACAGCAAAAGTCTTGCTGATTAGTGAAAACAAAAGTTAGTTTTCAAGAATACCTATCAATATATCTGCTGTATTGTCAGTATGTTGGTTTTTTTTTGTAAAAACATCAAGCAACACGCTCTTTCCACTCTTAGCTCCTACTCACTACTTTCTGCCCAACTCTCAAAAGACTACCAGTGCTGACTGAGCACTAGCTGCATTTTGGTTTCGTTGGTTGATGTGATGGTTTTTGGGTTTTGCTGGGTTTTGTTGGGTTTTGTTACCACAGTAAGTTTCTCAGTTATAGGTCTCTCCCTTTACTAACATGAAACTATCCCTGATGTGCATTATTCACCCATCAGAGTAGAGAAACAGTTTTTCAAAGTGAACTGCACAGAATTTCCCATATGCATCTTACTGAGCAACAGTATCTTCCAAGGTTACAAGTAACTTTTCATGGAAGAATGACCACACAGATTTAGCTATTTACTGAGACTGGGTGTCATGGTTTTATGATTTTTTGTATTGGTATTCCACATCATAACATCATGTAGTGCATTAAGAGTTAAAGAGTTAATGCTCCAGCTCTGTGGATCATCGATAGTTATGGGAACACCTGCCTCAGAAGAGAAGAACTGCGTTCCCCAGAGGACTGTGCAATGCTTTGCATTTTTACCTGTTTCCACTCAGATGGAAAAGATAAAAACTGTCTGTTTTTACCTAGGAATACAGGTAGTGCCCTCCTCCATCTTCCTAGCTTGAGACTGAGACAAATGCAGAAGGAGAACAGATCAGCTGAATGACTGGATGCATGGATGGTGTGATACTTAGGGTTCTGTGCTATCATCTTGGATGCATATCCATGAGATCAAGCATACTATCATAGGATAGAACATAAATGACTAGGACAGACAAGAATGTTCTGGGAAGCAAGCTGCCTGGACTAATAGAGCTTTAACTAGATTTGGTAAGGGAAAGGGATGTACTTTTGAGTGAGAGAGAAGAACGAAGGAATGCTGTCACTTTAGGAAGCAGAACAGGAAAACCTCAGATTTGCACCAGAAAAATTTGGGAGAGCTCCACTAAGAAAATAATGCACCAATAGCCCAGGTGAAGTACCTCTATACCAACGTGCTCATCATGGGAAAAAAGCAGGAGACAAAAACCAAGATGCAACTCAAAAACCACAACCTAACTGCTATGGCAGACAAATCACAGAATTGGAACACTACAGAGAGAAACAGACTGCTCTAGAAAACAACCATAATCAGGTTGAGAGCTTGTGGAGAGCTTAGGGATCAGACTGACAAAGGATGTCTGGTGGCTGAGGTCTACTACAGGCCACCCGACCAAGGGGAGCCCATGGATGAGGCCTTCTTGCTTCAGCTACAAGAAGTATTGGCTCAGAGGCTCTCATCTTGATGGGGGATTTCAACCACTCAAATTTCTGCTCAGAAAGCAACATGACAGGCTTCCAACATTCAAAAAATGACTCCTAGAGTCTTTTGAGGATAACCTCCTGACACAGGTATTACATCAAGAGGAGAGGAAGCACTGCTGAACTTGGTGCTCACTGATGCAGAGATCCTCATTAAACAGGTACGCAGTCTGGGGTGCAGCAACCATATCCTGGATGAGTTCATAATCTTGAGAGACACCATCCTGGCAAAAAGCAGAGTCAGTGCTCTGAAATTCTGGCTCCTTATGGAATTATTGGATGGGATGCCCTGAGAAGCTGGGTTCAGTGACAGCGTAGCAGATCAGAGCAAGTAAAACTTTGAGGACATTTTTCTGAGAGCACAAGAGCTCTGCATCCCTCAGCATAAGCAAGCAAGAAAGAGGGTGGTGAGACACTGTAACAGACTGTTCAGAGAAGTTCAGGATTCCCCTTCCCTGGGGTTGCTCAAAGCCAGGCTGGATGGAGCCCTGGGCAGCCTGATCTAGCTACAAGACAGAAAAGACTTAAGTGCTACACAGAGGTCTGGGTTCATCTCATCTGTTTTTTGTTGTTGTTTTTCATGAAATCATTGGATAAGTAGATATGTAGAGGACCAGTTAATCAAGTCAATATACATAAGGCTTATGACAAACTCCAGATGGCTTACCATTCTCTGTATTGTCTCTGAACTATAATAAACAAAGACATAAAAATGCTTCAACACTTTCAAAAACAGTGCTAATTTAATTGAGTATATGCAGGTGTATGTACATATACTGCCAGTCTGCACTGCACATGGGGTTGAGATGTAATAATAAATTTTTTGAGGGTGCTTTTCCAGAGCAAGATCCATTTAACTCTGACTGCTATTGCTAAGAGGATCAAACAGATTGCGAGCCAGAATGGAAATCAAAAACGTTATTTGTGTATATTTCCTACTGCAATCAGATGGCTGAATTATAATGATCTAGAAAAATGGGGACACTGAACAGCTGCAGGTACTGTGGTAAGACTGTATTTAAACAGAAAATCATACCTTAAAAAAAAAAAAAAAACAATCAAGTATTACTGTCAATAAAATACTATTGATATTATTTGATATTATTGATATTATTCTGCTTTATTCAAGTAGCTACACTGGCATGCAATGCAGCACTGGATCATAATGGAAAAAAAGGTGAAATATACAGATCAAGTGATGGAAATCCATCCAAGAAATTTTGGCATGGGAAGTAACAGTTTAAAGTTTATAAGGTACTAGAGTCTTGCACCCAGGAAGGAATAACTGCATGCAGCAGTACAGGTTGGGGATGACCTACTGGAGAGGAGCTCTGTAGAGAAGGACCTCAGTGTTCTGGTGGATGACAGGCTGACCACAAGCCAGTAGCGTGCCCTCATGGCCAAGAGGGCCAATGGGATCCTGGGATGCATTAAAAAGAGCGTGGCCAGCAGATCAAGGGAGGTGATCCTCCCACTCCACTCTGCCCAGGTGAAGCCTCACCTGGAGTCCTGTGTTCAGTTCTGGGCTCCACAGCCCAAAAAAGACAGGGATCTCCTGGAAAGAATCCAGCAGAGGGCTGCAAAGATTATAAAGGGCATGGAACACCTCCCTTATGAGGAAAGGCTGAGAGACCTGAGGCTGTTCAGCCTTGAAAAAAGACGACTCAGAGGGGATCTGATCCACGTCTACAAATATCTTAAGAGCGGGAGGCAAAGGGATGAGGCTGGACTCTCCTCTGCACTGCACATTGTAGTGGTAGGAAAAGGGGAAATGGTCACAAACTGAGGCATAGGAAGTTCTGCACAAATGTGCACAGTGCAGTGACAGAGCACTGGCACAGGCTGCACAGAGAGGTGGTGGAGTCTCCTTCTCTGGAGACGTTCAAGACCCGCCTGGATGCCTACCTGCACAGCCTGGGCTAGGGAGCTGCTTTGGCAGGGGGGTTGGACTACATGATCTCTAGAGGGCCCCTCCAACCCCTACAATTCTGTGATTCTGTGAAAGGTACTGGTCTGTCACTTTTAGTATACCATAACAAATGAAATGATAGTTGAATCTTTATCTGAAAAACATTCCTAAGACACATGAAACATTAACATGCTTCTTTCCTCAGTTCATAAATATTTTAGAAATCACACTGAGCAATCAGCAGCCAAGCAGGTCCATAGAACAAACTGCTGAAAGCACTTAAGGCCAGTATAGACATTCAGTAACTCACACAATTCAGCATGTTTCTATGAGTTAAAGACAATATAAGCAACTAGAAAAACAGTTTCTGCTCTCACTCTCCACGAGCACATTTGGAGAGAACATTTGGGTTTACAGTCCAGCAGAGTACTTCACCCCAAAGAGGTATTCTGAACACCTGTAGATAACCACAAGAAAATATTCAGCTCCACCAAGAAAGGTTTGTGGGGAATCACAAAGCCTCTGAGGTTCATGGTGCTCTCTGCAGTAAAATAATCCATATGTGCACACCCATGTCTCAGGGCATCACATTTTAATCAAGTAATAAATCTATTTTCTTGATGCATGAGCTTTTAAAGGTTATAATATCCTAAACATGTATACAGTGCAGATGTAAACACAAGTATACACAGTTCAGGAACATGAATAAATTTATCAGTACTAAATCAAGTTTTAAAAGATTTAATAATGAATCACATATCCAACACCTAATTTTATGTGATGACACATGCTATCTCAGGGTGAGAAATAATTCTGTGGTTCACACCAGTGGCTACAGTGACAATTAGTGAAATTGCTTACGGACAACTTCTAAGTTGAGAAATCACTGATATATTTCTCTTGAAATGAATCTGTATAACCAGACACAGTTTTCCTTGCCTCTTTATCTTCAATGATATAGACACATTTAGCAGCTTAAATCATACATGCTGCATTGGGAGCATTCACAGAATTACTGATCTTGAACAAGCCATGTTTGCCCTATTGGGACTAGTACATTGGGACTGAGAGGACCATATATTATTAATGTAATCTATAACTTAAGGTATCTTTGGGAAAAGTGTAGTGAATCAAGGATTGCAATACTGATCCTGGACCCCTGTGCATTTAGGAGTTAGTGATCCACATTACATTTCAAATAAGCAGGCAGTGGCTTGTGTCATGCTGCATGTACACTATGGCTTCTAGGAACTGTGCCACGCTACAAAAATACCTGTATCACAGGACACAATCAGTTAGTTAATCATAGCTAGCACAGAGCAGCCTGAAGGCAGCTTTCACTTGACCACAGCAATTACACCACTCGCACCTCCTTGCCATCATCAAAAATGGCAGAAAGAGGTTCTCCTGAGAACATCTTTTAAGAACTTAAGTTTTCCTAATGAATGAATATAAAATAGCTGAAGGGATCAAAAAGGTGAAATTCTCTGCATGGACAGGATCTGCTCAGCACAGTGGTAAAATCCACCTGTGTTCCATTTGGTGCTGCACAAACACAAGATGCCCAGCAAATGAAGGGATGTAAGATTTACTATCTTTATTCCTTTTCTTGCTTGGTTTTACCAAGCAGTTACCCTGCTAAGCTCATTTCTTGTCAAGACTTTCATACTTAGACCCCCAAGAATCCTCTCTGTTCCCCTCCTACCCTCCATTTCCCCACCCTCGCTCCTGAATAATTCTTAAGGCATATCTGAATAAAAACTCCTAATCCATCATGGTTGCTTTGAAAAGTTCCATCCTAACACGTTCTGGATGCTATAAATCTGTTACCTGTCTGTGGTGAATGTACACACACACATATGCATATGAAAAAGCATTATGAACAGCTTTATGGATCAAAGTTTATGTATCACCATCTAAAATTGTCTTGGCAAATGCCTGAATTGCATAATCTTGACTTCCAGACAAAACAAGGCCTGCAATGCTGCAGCAAAAATACAACTGAAGATTGCTCAGTAGCTTCCAAATGAACTATTCCCTTACTTTCTCATGAACCTGGGAAATTAGTCACTCAAAGAAAGTACAGAAAAATTACAGATGTTCAAAAATAATACTCTGCCCTCTGAATACACTCACAGTATGAAAGTCTCCTTCATTACAAATATTATGGAGAAAGACAAAGCTAAATATTGAAGTTCCAAAGTACTTAGAAATCTACTTTAAAATAAAAAGTAAACAAACTTACTTGTATCAAGTCTAAAATGCCAAGCTCACTTTCTGAAGAATCCACACAAAACACAAAATACAAGGTGGCATAGTGTCGGTAAATTAGTTTGTTATCAGATCCACCGATTAATCTGAATGAGAAAGAAAACACAAAACTTAGCAAAAACCCAGTTATTTCTGTTAAAAGGAGGCTTACTGTTAGTGACTGGCTGGAGCTTTTCAAAAATTAAACTCCTGTTCTATGATACAATTACAATGGAAGAAAACAAAGCAACAAGATAGCCCAAGTTACATTTTCCACGTGAATATTGTTACTGTTAAACACACAGTTATTAATTATGTCGATATACAAACCATCATATTATAATCAATTCAAACTGATTGTGCAGGTTCATCCAAAAATGAACTTCCATTACACACTAGCAGGCACTGTACAGATATTAATGTGCTTTATAGCTTAAGAGAACACATGCTGAAGAATCATACCCTGCCTTTCTCAGAGGAGCTGCAAGACTAGAAGAAATCTATAATGCAGACTGGCATTCAGACTACAGAAAAACACTAACTGGGCTTACGGTCCATACCATCAGTGTAGTATAGGATGTCTGATGTTAAGAAAAATAAGACAGAATTCCAGTCAATAGTTTGTGAAGCAATGTTAAAGTCCAAAAAACATTACTCCTTCTGTGATTTTCAAATCATCAAGTTAATGAGCAAGAAGAGAGGACGTCTAACAGTTATTTCCTTCCACTATTCTGCTATGTTGTTCCTAAAGAAGATACATACATCATCTTCAGTTCATCAACATTCACTCTGAGCAGCAAGTCTGAGAAAATAAAATTGAAGTACTTTGTAACTTGAATCTACACGGCTACGCATCTGATCATTCTCCCTTAATTTAATACCAGGTAAAAACCACCTAAATTCTTTCAATTTCAGCGAACAAAATGAGGTGTTTGGCCAAAATGCAAAATACAAAGTGTTCCCTGACAAAAAAACGTGCATCCTCTGTGTTCAGTTTATTTTTGTTGCCCAGCCTTATAAAAAGCCTCCAAACAGCTTATCCTACAGCTTTCAAGTCAGCACGTTTCTAGTTTAGAATCATCTGCAAAAATCTGATGAATTAATGAGAAGATGGGCAGCTGAAAGAAAAGCATGTTATTAAAATAATCAGGGACATCCAGGACAGAACAAAGAAATCATTGCTGGCACAGTACAGCTAAGTATTTAACTGTGACTCTGCATAAAGCAACATTAACATATTAGCTTTCAGCCATTAGAAAATTTACATCATCAGAGCACTTACCAGACTAAGACATCTCTATGTTTATATCGGAGATCATGAGTTTTCTCTGTCAACTATGACTCCTTTTCCTAGCAGGTGTTAACATAACTATCCAGACTGGATAGAAAGGTTGGGGAATCCTGCAACCAGCGACTGTGCACTCAAATCCTAGGAGCACAAGCCCAAGCATCAGCTATGAAATTTTTTCACTTACTCAATAGGTATGGCCAATGTCAGTGCATCTTCAAGCAAAATCAGAAATCTTTAGGGAAATTATGGGGAAACTGGTTAGATATCATCTGCCTTTTTCTTTCCAATCTCATGTTTGAACCATTTGTAAGACTAGATACAGCACTGTGCCTGTTCCGCCTACAAATATTGTATATTCCAGCTAGTCAAAAATATACCTGGTACCAATATAACATTATTACTAGTATGTGACATCTCTCAAATCACATGGCATTTACATTAGAACTGTAAGAACAAGTATGATACTATCAACAGAAGTATTTTTAAGTATAGAACATTTATTTTAAACCTGATACTTACAAGCCTCCTTCTAGAAAATTACAGACATTTTCATCACGTTTGGATACTAAATGGAAGGTTTCTCTGATAATTTGTTGCTGTGTATCTTCACTCTATAAAAGAAAATGCATTTTGCTATCAAGCACAATGGATTAACCAAAAACGCTCAGCACCCACAGCATGTAAACAGAACACAAAGCATACGAGTATCCTAAAACCATCCACTTTTGATGCCTTAAATGTGCCAAGTAACAAGCTATATACTGTTTTTACGTCATTTCAACATCAATGGTAAAAAAGAAGACATTTTTACAAGTTGTTGAAGAATATATTACTGAGAAAGAAAAAAATCTGCCTGTTTCAAGAAAATTCTGCAGACACCAACATTTCGAATTAGTTTCTTTAATAAACAGGATGTGTTCTGAAGTATTCGGGAGTTGTCCTATCCCCACTGCAGCTGAACAGCTATGGGCATCCTTTGAAAGCACCTTCACACCTTATTTGGCAAAATGTACTGAGAATAGAGCTAAAAAGCAAAAATAAAGAATAAAAAAAAAAAAAACATTCAACCTAAGTCTTCCAGAAATATGCTGTGAATGGGTTTGTGAACAATACTTTCTCTTCAGCTACTATCTCTCCCTTTTAATTGATCAAGAACATCACTTCTAAGTTTGAGTTCACTGGACCCTTCTTGAACCCCCACTGCAACTGTCCATCATTCCTCCACATTCACTTTTGCTACGCATCTGTATGAGTGGACTTGTTTCTCAGAAGCATGCCTGTTATCTTCCACTGTGGTAATCTCAGTTTCCTCCTCCATGCTTTTTATGTTACCTGGGAAGAGAGAATGGGTCTTTTTTCCTTAAGAAAGCAAGACAGCTATTGAAAATAACTTCTGTTTCCTGCCTGTATTCTCAAAGACGTTCTAAAACTTATTGTGAACCTTGAGATGGCTACAAATACACATTATGAAATGTAATACTACATACAAAGGGATAATTGTGACAAGGTTGCAAATATTGGGCAACTAATTCTGGAGAAGAATAATGACATCATTTCTTCAGTTTCACTTCTGATTTCCATCTTCAAAACTACCAAGTGTTCTGTTTATACAGTTGTATTATACTACTTCATGTACTGAGGATTTCTTCTAATTCCAGTTATGAAAGAAGCCAAGGGAAAGTGAAATTCACACAGGAAATCTGTTATTCTCTTATCATTTACTTCTTTCCTCTGACTGCTTCTCCTTCTCCAACTTAGCAATCTGCAAATGCACAGCAGTACCAAAAGACACACACACAAAAAAAAAGCAAAAGCGAATGGAAAACAAGAATGGAATTGAACTGCTTCTCATTAATGATGCAGCTGTATACCTTGCTAAAGTATTTCATTAATACTCTTCAATTAACTGTAACATCTACACTGATTGGGAGGGGAAAGGGGTAAAACCTTTACAGTAAGTTACACAAGCTCTGTGAGGTTACCCAAAAAGAAACGTATGCACGCAATTAGGAAAAGAAACAGGTATGGTAAATGAGAGACAGCAGCTCGGTAACACAGGATAGTTGAGAAAGATGAAAATGACTTACAGATATATATAACAGAATTTCTCAGTACTGACTCCCCAAGGAGAGGGGATTAAATTCAGTCACACATTGTAATTAACTGTATCAGTTACAGGCCTTTAACAAAGCCTTAGAGAACAAACTGAAGTGCCACAGCCATTATCGTAACTCCAAGGAGCGCAAAGTAAGATCCACTCCTTCCAGTAAGGTTAAAGAAGGCTTCTGTAGTGGCCGAAATTATAAGTAGCTGTCCACAGAAACAAATAAGGGCACTGTTGGAAAAGAACTATTCATGTACAGAGCTCTGGGAAGCATTTGTTTTTTCCTGGATTTTAACACCCAAGGTCAACTCAAGCAGAGCTTAGCCTGTTTGCTAAAAAAAAAAGCTGTAAGGCATCATTTTAGAAGCTCCCATCCCTGAATTAAGTCAAGCATTGCTGTACGTATTCCTCAGATTCCCTGTGGCTACAGTTCCTTTTCACTCAGACCCAGTCCTTATGTTGCATTTTCAGAGCCGGTTCAGGGTGACTTCTCCCATGTAACAGAATACCTACGTCGAATCCACTGTCTTATTTATTTATTTCCCCCCCCCCCCCCCCCACACACACACACATCATTTACGTTTTCCTCCTACTCCCAGAGTTTACACAGCTCACTCCCGACTGCCGTTGTGAGCCCTGTAAAATTCCCCTCCCGCTCCTCGCACCTCTGCGCAGGGACACACGGCGCGGCGCCAGAGACACCGAGAGCCCAAAAGGAGCTTCAGGTCCGGGGTCGAACGAAGCTTTCCTCCACCACCAGAACCACCACAGGGCTACTTCCAGAAAGGAAGGCCGGAGAGCTCCCGTTCCTCAAGGATCCCTCCCACCAGAGCGGCAGCAGGCCTCGAGCGGGGCAGCCCGCGACCCGGGAACCGGCCCTCCCCCCCACCCCGAGCGCCTCCCCACGACCTCCCCGACGCGACGCGACGCGGCGCGGCCATACATAGCGCTGGTAGAACTTGGAGAGGCGCGGCTTGCCGTGGTTGTTGAAGATGAGGATGGCTTTGATCATGGTGGCGCCGGCGGCGCTCCGCCGAGCCGCAGCCCTCAGCGACGGATCACCCCCGGCAGCGCGTGACACGCCTCGGCCCCGTCACGTGACGGGGAGACGGCGTCCCGCGAGGGACAAAACGCGCCGCTCCGCGCGTCACGTCGCTTCCGCCCGAAAGACGGGGGGGGGGGGGGGGGGGAGGCGGCGGCGGCATGGCGGAAGCGGAGGAGCAGGCGCCTGTGTCGCCTCAGAGCGAGGGCCGAAGCGGGGCCGGGGAGGAAGCACCGGAAAGGGCCCCGGAGAGCGGAGCGGCGTTGGGTACTGGAGAGCCGGCCACCTCCCCTGCTGGCTCGCCGGGCACCGAGGAGCCCGCCGGTGACGCCAAGAAGAAAAGTAATAGGGGCGGTGGGTCGGCTGTGGCGGGCGAGCGTGGGGTGGGACGACGCGGTGACCGGCGGGAGCGAGAGCCAGTCAGTGGGGAGAGCGGGGCGGGTGGAACTTCCGCTCTCGCTGACGGGCGGGAGCGAGGGCCAATCAGCGGGGAGAGCGGGGGGTGCTTCGGTCCGTGAGGGCGGGGCGCGCGGCATCGCCATTAACGGCCGTTCCGTTCCCAGTTGATATCCTGCTGAAGGCCGTGGGAGACACCCCCATTATGAAGACCAAGAAGTGGGCCGTGGAGCGCACCCGCACCATCCAGGGCCTCTGTGACTTCATCAAGAAGTTCCTGAAGTTGGTGGCCTCCGAGCAGCTGGTACGGCCCTTTTGCCCTGCGCTGTCAGGCAGTGAGTGGGGGCTGAGCCAGCAGTGAGGCGGTGCTTCCCGCAGCACGGCCCTGGGGAGGAGTAGCACCCGTCGGTGGTGCCTCCTTGCGTGGACCCAGGTGCCAGCTGTGACCTTCTGTGTCTGCAGTGTCTCCATTCCCACCACACAGCGGTGTGTGCATTTCAGAGCGCAGCGTAGTGTTTATGTGCACAGTGTAGCTTAGAAGTCTGGTGTAATAATGCTGATTACTTTTTCCAAACAGTTTGTGCAGGAACGTGTGCAGTTTGGTAGTGTTGCACTGCTGTACGGTATCATTGTTTCCTCCCTTTGAAGCCCATGCGTCCTGATGAAGGTTGTAATGGACTCAGAAACAGGACTGTGCTAACTTCACAGTTAGCAGTGTACTTTCAACATCCATATGCTTTTCCATTTAAGCTTTCACAAAATGGTAGGGTCACAGAATGGTAGGGGCTGGTAGGGACTTCTGATGATCATCTAGTTAAAGTTAGAGCTGTTACACAATTCAGTAGTGATAGAAGGGGAAACTGTTCTAATCGTAGAGGGGAGATTTAGGCTAGGTATTAGGAGGAATGCTTCAGCATACCTTATTGGGGTAAACTCCAGATTGTTTTCTTTTTTTTTTTTGCAGTTTATATATGTAAACCAGTCTTTTGCTCCATCTCCAGATCAGGAAGTTGGGACCCTCTATGAGGTGACTTCTGTTTTAAAATATCTTTTCCAAATGTGCTGAACAGAGTTGCTAATATACTTCTGCAGCTTGGAATATATTATTTCTACGTATACTGGTAATATCATGAATTTAGTGTAACAGAGGGATATTCTTATACCTGTATTAATTAGATTTAAAGAGACATTGCTTCATACAGTCTTTGGAAATGCAGTCCATCCCATGCAGTATGTCGTGCCCCCAGTTACAATGGAGAATTTTGTTAAGAGTAGCCCTACGCCACGACACATTTATCTAGATTTTTTTTTGCTTTGTATATATGCTAGTCCATGCATAACAGCTTTTGTTTTCATTTTCTTGCAGTGTTTTGGAAGTGATGGCAAACTTGTACTACATTATTGCAAAACCCAGGCATGGGGGTGAATCACAAGCAATAGAATTGCTTAGGTGTGATCTTCAGAATGGAAGGACTGACTTTCTGGAACTCAACCTTTAAACACGTAGAAGAAGAATTTGGAGATTTCTGTTTGACTGTATGCTTATACAAGTGATGTAGTTGAATAGCATGAAGGAAGAGCTACCAAGGCTATCCAATTGCATAGCTTTTCACTGATGTTCATTTTGGGTCCAGGAAAAAAGCCCTGCATCTGCTGTCTGTAGAGTAGAGCCAGCTCTGCTGCTGCTGAGCTCCTAATTACTGTATATGAAAGGAAGCTTCTTCATCACTGTCTTAAGGAGTGGGCAGTACAGTCTGTGTATATGCTGTATGGAACATAAGAGTTCCTTTTTATTAAAAGCATATAAGTTGCACACAACCTGGGATTTAGTTTGCTTTGGACATGCACATCTATTAGATGCATTCTGCACTTTCTGAAGTCTTCTTCTTGAGCGTGCATAATCTCATTTCAAGATGTTTTGAATTTTTCTGGTAATTAATATTCAGATTTTCAACCTCTGCTGCCTTCACACTGGCAGTGTAAGTACCGTATTTAAATGACACTGCATATTGGTGTGCCCTCCTGTGAAGTTATTACTAAGCTGAAGGCTGAACAGTCGAATCATGGCTGGACTCTTTTACTTCTGGCACAGCTTAACCACTGACAGAAGTTGCTGCATAACATGAGGTGCTTAATCTCTGTGCTCCTTTTGGCCTGCTTGTTTTCCTGCTTCAGTGATAGCATGTTCAATCAGCAAAACATAGTTTGCTTTATATCCTAGTACTATCTGTTGTAATTAATATTTTTTATTTTATTTTTCATCCTTGAGTGGACTTTGTACTTCCACTAGAGTGCCAAGCTTTTACCTATTGGAGGGACCGGAGGGTGTGGTGGTTTTATTTATTGGAGGGTTATAGGAGGTGTGATGGTTTACTGTGGGCTTTGTTGTTTGTTTTTGACAGTGGAGGTGAGGGGATTATTTTGTTTCAGTTGGTCTGTAGTACCTCTCATATGTTTGTTTAAGCTGTACTAAAGTAAATGTTAGTTGTCTGCTTGCATAGTGTTGTGCCTGCTGATAGTCTTGGTTGCTGATACAATCCACTTCTTCAGCACACTCAATCAGAGCAGTCTCTTCTAGTTCAAAGCATGCCCGTGGAATAGCTGGAGTCATTTGTTGCTGTCTCCTGTCTCTCCTAAAAGCAACACTGGAACCGGTGTATCAGATTGTTTACACCTTTCTAGAACTTCTTCACATCCTGTGCTCAGTTAAATGACGTGCTGCCAAGTGCAGCCAAATACATGGGGTGGTGCCCTCAATGTTTTGCTCTTGTTATGATAATTACCACAGTTTTGGTGTAAAACTTAGCTGAATGTAATAGATTTTTATCTAACAAGGTGGAATTGTTCGCAAACTTAAACTCTTGAAATAATTAGTAACTTCTGCTGTTCAGAACCTTGATCTCATGGATCCTTGTTGATGTAACAGAACTAGTGCAACAGGAGGCACAAATTCCCTCCTTCCTGATGAAGAAACTGCCTGCTGGTTACTGTAAGACAGTGTAACCTTGTGTAGCCACTAGAGGGTACACAAGGACAAAGATTGTTGCATAATTTCTTTTTTTTTTCCCCCAGACTTTTTCATAATATGTTCACTTTACCCACCTGCAAATGTATGTGGTCTGTTCTGTGTGGCAGCATATTTGCTCAAGATAAGCTGATAGTCTGACTGTTTGTTCTGTTGGTGCCTTTCACCTCATTTGATCTTAACAAATGAAACAATTGATGTGCTGCAAATGTGCTCTTTGGGAATGATGCAAGAATATGTGTGTTTAGGTTTGTTTTTTCCTTAACACAAAAAAAAAGAAAAGAAAACCCCACTAGGGTCTTTAAGTGAAAGTAGTCCATTAAAGTAAGACCCACTTAAGAAGTTGCCTTTGTTCACTTCAGCATTTGGACAACTTTCCCATACAGATTTGAATTATAATTTTATTTAAGATGCAGTGCCTTCCTTGAACGAAACTTTTTTTCCAATGTTTTTACTTCTATGAGAGTTTCTAATGTTTGTTTTAGCTAGCATTGATTTAACCATTTCAATAATTTGTTTTGCTTCTTCAATTACTTTAATTCCAACCCGTTTTGATTATTTTTTGTGTCAGATTTTCAAAGGTCAAGTTTATTGAACTTCCATATTTGTAACAAGTGAAATAGTCAAAATAGTAAATTATTTGCAGAATTCAGTTGGTCATTCAGCTACAATAAGTTACAGAGCATACTGTTACCCTAAAACAACCCCTTTCTGTGGACTTGGATTGTGTTCAGCAGAAACATTTATGTATGCACAGATAAATACCTGAATCAGAAAGCAAAGATTGCTCAAGATACGTGGAGAAGGCCATGAAAATGCAACTCATAGGGGACTCTTCCCTACCCACAGGTGGGTCTAAGTGTACCTTGTTGTTCCTGATGTGTATTTAACTAGAAAAACGTGAATATTCTCATAAATTATGTACACTGTCTTCTAGTAATTAATACTACAGTACCTCCCTAAGGTGTTGTTTTTTTCCAACTCCTTTGCTGCTGTATATTCCTATGTATGAGATCTCATCTGAATATAATGCCTCCCATTTCATTATGTTAGTTGTCATGGTGTTGGAGGCCTGCACTTAGTGGTGTTCCTCAGGAGTCAGTGCTGGGTCTGATCCTCTTCAGTGTCTTCATCAATGACCTTGATGAGGGAATAGAGTCCACCCTCGGCAAGTTTGCTGATAATACAAAGCTGGGAGGACTGACGTGCCAGAAAGCTGTGCTGCCATTCAGCAAGACCTGGACAGACTGGAGAGCTGGGCAGAAAGAAACCAGATGAGGTTTAACAAAAGCAATTGCAGAGTCTTGCACTTAGGGAGGAATAACCACATGCACTGGTACAGGTTGGGGGATGACCTGCTGGAGAGGCGTTCTGAGGAGAGGGATGTGGGTGTCCTGGTGGATGACAGGTTGACCATGAGCCAGCAGTGTGCTCTCATGGCCAAGAAGGCCAATGGGATCCTGGGGTACATTAAAAAGAGCGTGGCCAGCAGGTCAAGGGAGGTGGTCCTCCCCGTCTACTCAGCCCTGGTGAGGCCTCATTTGGAGTACTGTGTCCAGTTCTGGGTTCCCCAGTACAAAAGAGACAGGGATCTCTTGGAAAGAGTGCAGTGGAGGGCTACAAATAGCACCTCCCTTATGAGGAAAGGCTGAGAGACCTGGGTCTGTTCAGCCTTGAGAAAAGAAGATAGGAGGGGATCTGATAAATATATATTCTATAAATATCTAAGGAGCGGCAGGCAGAAGGACAAGACCAGACTCTTCTCTGCAAGTTGTAGTGATAGGACAAGGGGAAATGGCCACAAACTGAGGCATAGGAAGTTCTGCACTAATGTGTGTGGGAACTTCTTGACAGTGCAGTGACGGAGCACTGGCACAGGCTGCACAGAGAGGTGGTGGAGTCTCCTTCTCTGGAGATGTTCAAGACCCACCTGGACGCCTACCTGTGCAACCTGGGCTAGGGAGCTGCTTTGGCAGGGGGGTTGGACTCGATGATCTCTAGAGGTCCCTTCCAGCCCATAATATTCTATGACATGGCAGCAGAGGTTGGGTGAGCCTTCTCACCAGTGTTCCCTTACATTCTGCATCTGTGCAACAGATGGCAGCAGAGGGACAGTCCAACAGAAAGGTGCTTGGTATGAAAGTGTAGATGAAGTGAAGTGTCATGGAATTCCTCCATCTGGAAAAGGTAGCACCCACTGACATTCATTGTTGCTTGCTGAACATTTATGGAGATCAAACAGAGGATGTGAGCACAGTGAGGTTTTGGGTGGAGCGTTTCAGCCCTGGTGACAGCAGTGTGGAAGACAGGCCACGTGCTGGACAGCCATGCAGATTTTTACAAGTGCAGTAAGCAGGCTCTAATTCATCGCTGGCAAAAACGGTGGTGACTGTTGACACATAGTGTTTTGTAGCTGAGTATTTGCTCTATCAAATGGTGGTGGTGTGCTCTTTGTGTCTGTTGTAGCTTTAGTGGAAATAAGAAAGAGGCATTTGCTTCAGTTTTTCACTACTTTCAGCATACATAAATCTCACCTTTTATTTTAAAAGCTTTTCCCCTTGTTCTGCCATTATCAGACCACGTAAAATGTCTCTTTCCTGATTCATAGCTCCCTCTAAGAACTGGAAGGCCAAACTAAGGTCTCCACAGAGCCTTCTCCAAGCTTAAGGAGCCCAACTCTCTCAGCCTGTCTTCGTAGGAGACGTGCTCCAGCCTTCTGAGTATCTCTGTGGCCCTCCTCTGTACTGCCTTTAACAGTGCCACATCCTTCTGTGCTGGGGGATCCAGGCCTTGGATGCCTGGATGAGGCCTCACAATTGTGGAGTTGAGAGTCACCTTGGTCTCCCTGCTGGCTCTGTCAAAGAAACGTTAGTTTCTACAGTAGGAGGAAAAAATGCATTATAGTAAGGCTAGACATTTTGGACAAGCCTGTAAGAGCTGGACAGAAGAAAAAGAAAAAAAGAAAAAGCCCTAAAAAGTGTAGACATATATAGAAGAATGTTGTGTTCCATCCAAAGATGCTTATCTAGGACTTAGCTGACAGTATTTGCAATGTAGTCTCTTTATTTGATTTTATGTAACCAGATGAACCAAACAGGCAAATTGGAAAAAATAAGTACACTATTTTTAAAGCTTGGGATGTAAAGATATTTAGTGGAGAGGAAAGTTATTACAGTGGATTCGTGTAAGATTTAGTACTTCATGTTCTTACACTGAGTAGTGCTATATAAAATTGTTACCCCGTTTCCAAGGTAACAATTATCAAGTAGGCAGTTAGGATGTTGCCCCCCTGTTCTGGAGACTAAAAGGTTAATAAGGTGGCTACAATCTGCTCTTTGCTGGCTTGCTCCTATGCCAGAGGTCAGTCCTTGGCGCATTTACTAGAGGATACACAGTCCCACCGCTCACACCAATGAGACTGGTTTCCTTGTATCCACACTGAGAAAAAAGCGTAGATAAATTTTGGGAAACAAAACACTGACCCACTTAGAACTAGAGAAGAAACCTGGTATCTTTTTAAAATCAGCCGTCCAGCTTTCCTTCCTTGTAATTATCACATGCATACTTGCTCTAAATGCCTACTGACAGCTAGAAGCTACGTTTTTAAGTGCTGATTGCAGGCGGTGAGGGAAGTACTACTTGCTTATCTAAATTTAGTTGTGCTTTTTCTTACCAGAGGTACCCGATGAAGGCTAAACAGTAAGAATTAGGAAAAAGTGCTCTACATCTGTTTATGGAATTGTTTCATTTGTATATTATTTATATATACATCAATCGTGAAAGTAATGTTAAAATACCATGGCTTGGAGAGCTTTAGCACTTAAAAAAAAAAAAAAAAAAGAGTTAGTTTTTCTGGCTACAGAAGTCACTGAATGAAGCTGAAGTAGAAAAAGGTCTTTCCCTCAAACCCAGCTAGGTAACAGAGCTTTGACAGCTCTCGGGAATTAAAACGCATTAAGAGCTCTCCCTCTCTGAAACAGGAAGCCTCAAAGAACAGAAGGGATTCAAACAGAACCACACAGTAAATATTGTCAGTGCAGAGAAGGCTAGGCAGGGCTTTATTTAGCTTTCTCGATTAAGTACTGCAAATCTAAAGGAAAAGTGTTCTGCTTTAAGTAGTTTTTTGCACAGAGAGGCAGTTTTTTGCATGGTTGCCTGTATTTTATATTTTATTTCTAACATAGACACCTTTCAAGCAGCACACTAACCACATGCTGAAATTGGATCAAGCTGTTTTTTTTAGGAACCTGTATGGTTTATGCTGCACAGCTCTTCCACGCGTTTTCTCATGTGTTTGGTGCGTGGCGAGACTTGGTATGTACTGCACTCATCTCACCTACTGATGACTGTGCTTTGTTGTCTGATTATGTTTCACTGCATGATGTATGATACAATTTATTCTCAAGCTCCTTTTGTGAACTGTTTTGCAGGCAGCAGATTCTCATACTGAGCCTGTTGTGCACTTGTGTGTTCAATCTCACCAGGTTATGTGGTGGAAGGGACACTGCAGTGCTGCTCTGTAGCCCCAGGATGAGCCAGCCCGTGGGGATGTGTGGACTCTCTCATCATTTTGCTTTGTCTTCCGGATCAGAGTTTGGGAACTGCAGTTTTTGTTGGTGTACTGTTATACATTTCCAAATGCCAGTTTGAGAGACATTTGCAACAAATATGTACTTCTGGTTCCTCCTGATTTTAACACTAAAGGCGTCTTCTGTATGAATTTTATCTATCCAAGAGTTCTTGTGGGAGAAAAAGGGACAAAAAGCTGAGTCACCTTAGTTTCCAGATTCAGGACACAGTCTTTAAAACATACAAAGTTTGAAGAGAAAGGCAGAACCTGTACTGTAAATCTTTGGGTCTGTAAACGCAGTATGTTTTAGTAAGGCAAGTTCTGGGGAAGATTGTTTACCTTTTGTCTCTATTACCAACTTGTGACTGAACACTGTTCTCCTAGCCCAGGAGCTGCTCCCCCTGAGCACCAAAGCCTGCAGGGCACAGTGCACATGCAGTACAGCTGTAGGTCCAAACTTTCTCTTAACACTCAGTAGATGTGAAGAAGCTAAGGTGGACGAAGTAGCCATGACTATATGGTTATGGTTGCATTTTGTGGAGGAGATGTAAACTCTCCTTATTGGGTTGAAGTCTTGTTATCTTTTCAAGCTAACAGAATAGAACAAATGAGCACAGTACGGTAGTTTACCACAGTGGTCTGAAGATTCAGGCGCCTTGGATTCTGCTTTTACCTTGCCCTCTAATTTTATCCGAAATGCAATATGGATCACAAATTCTTCAGTCCCAAGGTATGTCTTCAGTTCCAGCATGTAGTGTAAATTGTCTGATGCTGGAAATCATAAATCCCATCACTAAAAATAGAGATATTTTTAAATGAGTCAGGGGACAACAAAACAAAAACAGCTGTGTGCTGCACGGCCAGAAGAGATGGGCTGCCATTACCTGCTTGAATCTTAAACTGGTGTCTTGCTTGGAGTCAGATGTCGCATCCAGTGATTGCTGATAGTGCCTGCACCTGCCCTTGCCAAGAGCTGTGTTGTTAAACATTTGTTCATGGAGCAAATGTTTCTGTGATAATAGCCTAACCTCCCATTGTCAAAGGCAGGGCTCTGTCCATCAGCAGGAATGGTTTACTATCTTCCTCTGTGCCTCCCAGTGAAGAGATGTGTCATAACAAGTGCAAGAACAATTCACTTTTTGTGTGACCCCTCTGCTCTTCACAAGGACAAGTGATGTGAAATAGAGGAAAAAGATCCTCAGACCTTTGTGCTTCTTCCCTTGCTTGCTCTTGCTCCAGCCCAAAGAATGTAAGTCCACTACATCTGAATACATTTCAAGTAGAGGTGATGGCATCCTGTGGGTACCGTAGCATCATACAGATTCAGCAGTACCAGACGTGATTATGTGTCTCCTCTGAGAGATGCCAGTGAGTGCCATCGTTAAAAAAAGGAAAAGGGCTCATTTATCAGAGAAACAAAGCAAAAGCCACTGTGCTGTTTGCTTCTGTAACTTTGGTCTTCCTGTTCAAACTCGCTTCAAGTAATCAGTCTTAAAATGGACCTAAGCTTTTTGAATTAAAACTGAAAGTTACAGCATCCATTACATTTGATGGAATAGACTCCTACAGACTTGAGTGCTATTCCAATGAATAGTTGAGAACACGTGCATTAGGTAATTGCTATCGGAGTATAAACAGATGACTTTAAGAAACAAAATTAGCAATATACTTCTTCATAAGGAAGACAACTGAGATTGTGAAGACAGTTCCAGTTGTGTGTGGATGACAGTGCTGTGTCTTACTTTGATTTGTCAGTGGCAGATGCCCTCAGTGACTGAGACTGGAATGTATTAGCTGCTGTATATGAGCTTGGATCCTTGTGTCATTTCTGTCAGTGGGGTGAGCAAAACCTCATAAACATTGCACCTCATGATTTTCGTGTAGTCAAATAATGAACTCCTTCAGAGGATTTCAGAATTAACACCTAATGCTGAAATGTTATAATGAAAATATTCGTGAATAGAATTGAATAGGAACAAGTAGGAGAACAGGGAAGGAGTATACTAGAAAAATATCAATCTTGTAACAAAGTTAGTGAAAAAAAACTATGAAAAACTTATGCTTACAGCATTATAAGTGAGCTGTAATCAACAACAGTGTGAAACTGCAATAAGTACATCCAATCTGATCCCTTTGCTGCAACACAAGAAGGTATGAAGTGCCCTTAAAGGTGTCACTGATGATGCCATCAACGCTGTGGCAAATGAATCAAAGTTCTGAAGTTTCTGGAATTACCAGCAGAAACATAAGGGTTTTTTTTTTTTTCCTGTATAATATCACCAAACACTGAACGTGCCACCGAGGGAAGAGACGTGCTTGTTCTTTCCCTGTTCTTTTGCTGAAACGTATGGATGCTTTTCGTTTTACCACGCGGTGGCCGTTGCTATCATTACCAGAGCATCCTGGTTGCAGTGCACGGGTTCAGGTTCTTTTAAACCTTAAAAAGCCGGCTTGAAATCGCCGCCGTTCATCCATACGCACAAGCACAATGCAGTAGGGGAATAAATAAATAAATAAATAAGCGGATTACATATAGACAATGCCGTGGCATAGGGTGAAGCGAGCAGAACTCGCTGGCTACAGCGGCAGGCGCAGCTTGGCGGTGGGCTCGGTGAGCAACCTCGGCACTGACCGTCCACGGGAACTAGGCGGCTACCACGCTTTGCTACAGCGGGGTTCCGAGGTGCCCGCGCCGGGTCAGCAGCAGCAGCCCCCGAAGGTGCTCCCCCCCGCCCCCCAAGCCCGCTTGCTGTCCCCGGCCGGGGTCTCGCGGTGGCGGGGAGCCGGGTCCCGCCCGCCGGTGTCTGTGCCGCCGCAGGGCCGGGCAGTCCCGGCCGCGGTCCCGCCCGTCGCCGCACGGCCCCTCCGCCCGCCGCGCTCCCGGCACATAAAAGCGGGCGGCGGAGCGGGGCAGGGCAGCGCAGCGGACGGTGAGCCGCAATGGAGCAACCGGTGCAGACAGAGATGTGGAAGGCGCGGAGCCTGGAGGAGCTGATCCGCATCCTCCACCGGCTCTTCTCCGAGGATAAAGTCAGCGTGGAGGAGGTGCAGGCGCTGATGGAGTCCTACGAGAGCAACCCCGAAGAGTGGCTGCAGTACGCGCAGTTCGACCAGTACAGGTAGGGCAGCGGGGGGGGAGGTCCCGCCGAGACCCTCGCCCTGCCGGAGTCCCTACGGCAAACAAGCCGGGGTCTGGCCGCCATCTCGGTCGGCGGGCGGTGGTCCTCGTGGAGCCCCCGGAGGGCCGAGCCGGGGCGGAGAGCGGGCGGGGCGGCGGCGACCAATGGAGGCGGCCCCGGCGCGGGCCCCCTCGGGCCTGGAGGGCGCGGGGCTGCGGCGCGGGGCTGCTCCTGCCCCTGCCCCTGGTGGCTGTCCTCTCTTGCATTCAGAAACAGACTCGATTTGAGCATCTCCCGTGGAATCTGTAGACCGAACAGTCCCTTCTGACCTCACCGCGGTGAAAGCGTCGTGCTGGTCTGGGCTTTTTTTTTTTAGCCCCTCTCGCGTTTTCTCCATTTGGGTCAAATCACAAGCTTTAGGAAAGTAAGGATTAGAAAAATCCTCCGCATGCCAGCTTGCCTGGCAGCCTTTTCTTTTGGCCAGCCTGACCTGCTGACTGAAATAACAGCGCTTGAAGAGTTCGTTCAGATGCCAGCATTAATTGCTTGTGTTCTGACATGGTGGGAGAAACATGCTTACCTAATGCACGCATAGATCGTGAGTGTGCTAAGAGGCAGATTGTTGGCATAGCTGTTAGCTTTGAGTGTGATCTGCTGCAAGCATCCCATCTTCATTACAATAGAATGGAATTAAGAAGAAACTATAAAAATCAGTTGACATCAGGCAGTTTCTGTGTGTCTGTTCTTGCATCATTTAGATAAAAGCAAGTCACCTCTCATGGGTATAAATTCGATTTACTTGGCACAGTGCTAATAATCATGACTGAAGCTAAAACAAAATCAGCGGGTGTTTTGCATCGTAACAGAGGTGTGAGTCTTGAATCATCACAGATACAGTATGGGGAGCAATTTATTGGGCAAAGAGAAAGAAGGGTGCTTCTGTAAGGGAGCTTCTCAGCAGCCTGAGGTGAGTGGAAAAGGCATGCCAGGAGCACAAGGAAACCAGCATGGCTGTTCAGAAACCACCCCTCAAGCCTCAAGAGCAAACATTCTAGAGTACACATTGATTGCAAAGCTTGATTCAAAGCACTGGCACAGGCTGCACAGAGAGGTGGTGGAGTCTCCTTCTCTGGAGACGTTCAAGACCCGCCTGGACACCTACCTGTGCAACCTGGGCTAGGGAGCTGCTTTGGCAGGGGGGTTAGACTCGATGATCTCTGGAGGTCCCTTCCAACCCCTGCAATCCTGCGATTCTGAATGCAAGTATTTATCTTCTACCTTTAAGTTAGCAAAATGCTGGCAGAAGTTAAATCCATCAGTATGTGTCTAGGCACAAGAACACTATGGTGTGAGATGTATATTCTTGTCCTGGAAGTTCTAAGTGAAAACCTGGCCTTTTTCTTTCTTTTTCTCATTTTCTTTTTCCCCAGTACAAATGAATACTGTCTAACAAGCAAGCCAAGAATATCCAAAAAATAGCCGTAGAATAATGTTACCATGTATTTTTCTTATTTCATAGCAAAATTCTGTTTCTAATTATAAGCCAGTTGCTGGAGTGACTTCATTCAATAACTATTTTGATTTGATCCCGTCTTCCACTCTAGTCTTGGACTCACAGTTCCCAAACTCTGATCCATTTATGTAATTCAAAAGCAATATGACTGTCAAATATTAACTATGTCCAATTTTTATCTTCTGAGGAAAAAGTACTTTCACAAAAACAGCTTGAAAGTTCAACTTTACTTTTTCCAAGAAAAACATTGCTTTCAATAGCAAGGTTTTTATTTTGCATCTTTCTTTTATAGCAGTGTTTATATCATTTTTTTTCTCTTACGAACATATCAGTACAGTGAGAAAAACAAACACTTTATATTGCAGATACACAAGAAATCTTGTGGACAATGGAAATGGAAAGTTCAACTTGATGATCTTGTGCTGGGGTGAAGGACATGGCAGGTTGGTATTCAAAGATTATGGCTTCAGCAAACAGATATAAAGCTACTATATCTTTCATTGTTAAATAAGAGGAAAATAATCAGCCCTACATGAGCTGTTAGAAAACGTCTGGCAACTAGACAGTGCAGAACTCCTCATTTTTCATTTTGGATAGCAGTCCTGAATATTTTTGGTTGTTTATTTAGTTTTTTCAAGGCTGTACCTCATGGGCATTTTTAGAGCATTTGGAAGAACTACTCTTGCCAAATTAAGCTCTCCTTCTGTCTGAGGGTGTTTTTATTCCCAGTACTGCAGCGTGTCCAGTGGGTAGGGCGGGTTGGACAGAGCCAGCTGGTTCTGAGAGATCTGCCTCACTTTGTTGCAGAAGCAGGACTTGGTCCAGTTTAATCAGCCTTTGCTCCCTTGTGTTGCTCCGATCTAGTCTCTGCAACACAACAGTAAAAGTACATCTGGATAAGAACTCTGATCTGTGGGTTCAGACATCCCATCTCTTCCCTGTGAGCTGTGTGCACAGGCTGGATTGTGTGGTCCTACGAACACGAGGGAAGGATGTGTCCCATGGAGAGTTTTTCACGAAATGTTGGCCAAAACAGTATGAAAGAACAAAGGTTGCAAGTTCTGGCTGCTTGACCTCCTGTGTAAAAAGAAACCCTAGGGAGCTGTTAGGAGAAAGTTTATGTTTGTTTTAAATGAGCACGCGTAGTAAACTTTTGCAGTATTCCCTAGTGGATGCCTTGAGGTTATACCCAGAGAGATGTAAGAATCAAGTCCACCACCTCTACTCCTCTGGTTTGTTCTCGCAAAGACTGATTTCTGTTAAACTGTTTGAACTGAATGATCCTTGACTAGAGCTAGACTGAGACCACAAGCAGGTTTCTGCTTCCTACATGAGGTGGATCAGGTTGTTCTCATGGCTTGTGGAAGGACCATGACAATGTGTCATTTGTGAAGTGTTCTGTGCCTGAAGTAAGCTCTGCTCTCTTGACATCTCATTTTGTAGGGAAGCTAATTTGTTTATTGAAGAAATACTATGTTTAAGGAAATATGTTTATTGAAAACAGTAATGTACAACAAGTTTCTGATTGAAGCTTAATAGGACTATGCTTCAGAGAGGGCAAAATTCCCCTTTCCTCCACAGGCACGGCAAATGGGAGTGTTATCCCTTTTGTCCTAGTCTACTGGCTGCTGTCAGTCTTCTATTAAAAAATAGTCTTCTATTAAAAAATAAAAAATAAAAAAAAAACACTCAAGTATGAACAAAATCCAGCCCACATAGCTGCAACTGTAGCAAATAGAGCATACTGCTAAGCAAGGAGAAAGACCAAGTAAAGGCACAGACAGTGCCAGATCCTACTGTTTTTGTTCATTTTTGCCATACCAATGAAATTAGCAGGTTGCTATAGCTGGTTGTGTCAGAGTGAGAACTACAGTGTTTTCTTTATTCAGCAAATGCCTATGCACCCCAACAGAAAACAATCCATAGAAACTAAGTGGAAGGCTCTAACTTATTCCATGTTTTGGGAAACATGGTAAATCTGCAAACATATTTTCAAGTTTATGCTGGCCTCTGCTTGCAGATCACTGTGGAAAACATTGTTTTGTTTCTTGGCCCAAAAGAGTTGCTGTTCTGAAGAGGGTTTTTTTCTGTCCTTCTCAGACTTCCTTTGTATTTTCCTCCAGCAAGGCCATGTGCTGACCAGTTTCTAACATTTCCCTAAATCCTGCTACATGTCGTCTTACCACAGTGCAGTTCTAATGTATTGTTCTTAAGTAGGCATATCCTAGTCCCTCTGAATGTTCTTGTGTTGTGTTTTTTTCTTTTTTTTTTCCTAAGATTTTTGAGCATGACCCATTTGCAATTGCATATAATTCTAGGGCTACATCCAGATACTATGTGCTGTGCTATCTGTGCAGCTTGGTGTACTTAAATATGCGTATCCTTCTGAGTTTGGTTATTCTTTTCACGTATACAGCAGCATCCATGACCACACTGACTCACACTGCTTTATGAAGATTCTCCAGGGAAATCTAAAGGAGACTCTGTTTGAGTGGCCTGAGAAAAAAGGGAATGGTGAAATGACTAAGAAATCAGAGCGAGTTTTGAGAGAAAATCAATGTGCCTACATTAATGGTAAGCTCTTCTAATAGTTTGTTTGACAGCTACTCATCCTTCAGTCCCATCTCTAACAAAAAGGTTTGTGTGCTCTCTAAACAGTCTCCTCTATCTAACATTATGATGCTAAAAGCATTTTGCATAATTGTTGAAGAACAGAGATTCTGCATAAACCACACATCTACATTCAGTGAGACGACAAAATAGTCCTTTAACTCGCTTATAAGACACTGCAACAATTGCTTGATACTTAAATGTGGTGGATAGCTCCTATACACCAATCAGTGCTATGTCCCAAATAATACCTGAAATTGCTTATAAACTTAGAGCTTTCATGAGAAATAAGGGAACCAAAGTTTTGATGGTTTCATCATCTTAATCTTTTTATTGTTTTCCAAAGAAGTAATCCTTTTGGTCAGCAGTGAAAATGCTAGGTCAAAAAATACAAAAGCTGGACCTTGAAGAGGCAGAAGCAAAGGCCCTGATCCTCGAGTTTATTGTTCGTATTATCAGGAGAGTGTAGTGCTGAAGTGCAGTGTCAGCACAACTGGGCAGACTTGAGCATTTCAATTTACAAAACAATTGCCCCATCCCAGGAGCGCTGAGATGCAACCAGATCGTTGCCTAGATACCTAAAGCTGTGCCACCGTGTGTATTCATAACTGTAGCTATCACCCTGTTGTGCTGTGCTGGAGGCCATCTGGAAATCACCAGCTGGTTATCATGGTCTGATCCTTTGAAGAGCATTACACATCATGAAGAGCAGTGAGTTCTGCTGACAAGTGGCAAAGCCCTCAAGAAGGCGGCATCTGCCTTCTGTGTGATGGCTCAAAAACCGTAGAGTGCACCTCCTGGGGCTGAGCCCTGGAGCTCCTCAGTAGAACGTCTTATTTGGTTGTGGATTAAGCATGGAGGAAGTAAGAACAGGACTCTGCAGCCCTTACTTGAAGGAATGCTTTATTAACTGAAAACACAAAATCCACAGGACAGGAAAAGCCAACAGGAGCTTAACGTGTCCCCTGATGAAAGGGTTGCTCCCACAGTGCTGCCAAGGATCTCAAATCTTCCTCACTATGCAATTATTTCCCTTGCAAGCAATTATACTCAATGTGCAACTAATCCAAACTTTCTTGGTTATTAAAAAAAAAGAAAAGAAAAAAACCACCTTGGTATTTGCTTCTCTAGGGCACTTTGGATCTCTGACATGTTTCCTGGCTGTCAGTTCACTTTAAAAAGAAATAAATAATAAAGCAGATAGATTAAAAAAAAAAAAAAGTAGAAGGAAAACACTGTCAGTGTATTGATTACCCTAACTACTTCAAAAATGCACTTCATGTTTTTATTGCGTGCTTCTTGGTTATTGTTGTACTTTACTTTTAAGATTAAAATCCACTCAGCTGAGTTCATTTGTGCCTTCCATTACATTAGCGTAGAATTAGTACACCACTTCCTCCATTTAAATAAATTATGGAATTGAAACCTGGGGCTTACACTTCCAATGTGTCCATAGGATTCACAGAGTAAGATGCCAACATTGTGCAATACAAGTGTAGGTATTATATAATGAATTCATTCGAGTACGAAAGCCTGAATTGTTTTTACAGCAAGGTCATGAATTTGAATATGAGATCTCTTCTACACAGCTCAAAATATCAACTTTATTGTAGAAGGCAAATGTTTTGGTTTTTTTGAGGGGTGGATGTGATTCTTCATACCTTACATTTTCATGTGACAGCTTGATTTCTACTCCATTGCTCCAGCAAGCACCATTACTTTGTTAGTAGCCACACAACAGACAGTGCCTTGTTTTATTACAAGTTCAATTATGCCTGCTATTCAGCTAAGGCTGGAAGTGTGCCAGTCACTAGTAATTTGTCACCTTATTCAAAAGATCAGACAAATGAGAAGGCTGTTGTGCTCTGAACTAACACATTGGAAAGATTGATCAGTAAAGAGATGCATCCAACAGATGATAACTACGTCTCTGCCCCAGATTCAAGTAGCTGGCTGTTAACAATGTGACTGACATCTTTGTAAAGTGGGCTAAAGGTTAGTAACACAAAAACTTCCTCCCTGTAGAAGGTCTTGATGTTTTTAAGAAACACAAACTTTCCTGCTTCTTGGGCATCTAGAACAAAATCTCTGAGGAAAGTAAATAACCTTAAGCTCCTTTAGAAATGATAGCTTGAAAATAACTGTCAGCATGGCTGTTCTCAGGCTTTTATGGGTCTATTGGCCCTTAGCCAGTAGCAGATAATCCAGCATTACAGGAGGTGTGGAAGGCTGTAAATTTAAAACTGAAGTACTTAAAAGCCTGTGCTGGAGATCAGCAGTTAGATTTCCTGCACTGACTTATGGGTTGCCTGTAAAAGCGCAGGAATGCCAACTGCCTTGCTCACTAGTTTAAGTTTAGATTCCATTTTTTTCCCAGACATTTGAGATCTCAGTAAATCTGCCTGTTAACTCTTTTTTCACGTCCCCAACTTGTGTAGACTCCATTGGCCTGCACCGTGTGGAGAACATCAGCCACACAGAGACCGCTGTCAGCCTGCATTTGTACAGCCCACCCTTTGACAGCTGCAACACCTTTGACCAGAGGACTGGGCACAAGCACAAAGTCAAGATGACCTTCTACAGCCAGTTTGGAGAAAGGACTCACTGTGTAAGTAGGAAGCAGCGTGCTCCCCAGCAACCCTCAGCACTGAGCACAGGGCTGGGGCTGAGGCTGCGCTCTTGCTCCCCACGTGTGGGAGCAAAGGCTCCAGGCACTGCACAGCTCAGGCAGGAGCTCCTGGAATACCCATGCCTGGCATCAGCATAAAGCCTGTTTCCTAACACCACTCGATTTGCCTGTTAACACCTCCCTGCTATGAAGTTTTCTACTTCGTAAGAGATCACGGTAATGAGCCACATATTTTATAAATGGGAAAACCGAGGCTGAGGGCTTAGCACATGCGGGTGATGACACTGGATTTGGCTGCTGAGCCCACAAACCCCTTTCTCCTTCCCTATGGACTCAGTCAACCAGTTTGTGTAAGTGTTGAAACAGTCTACCACCATTTGGTCAGCAAGAGATCAGTTTGGTGCTGAAAAATGAGAATTTGGCTCTTAGCTTTGTGTCTTCAGGCAGCAAATGATGGTAAATGCAAGCTAGTCAATGGAAAACAGCAAAGCGGCCAGATTGTTTTAGCCAATTTAAGTCATATTTAACATTTCCTGTATAAACTGTTCTGCCAAAAAGCATCAGGTTTCAAGTCAGATGTTTTAAGCCTCATAACTTACAGTGAACTAAGTATTCTTTAATAAATTGGATGTAATTCTTCAAAATTGAAACTTTGAAATGGAAAAAATATGCTTTGAGAAATAGTCAGCTGGTTGGCAACAACATGAGCTTGTATTTGGGTAGAACAGAAATCTTAATATCAGCCTTAGGAGACCACACCAGGATAGCTGAGAGAGCTTATTAGGGCTCCTTCTAGCACTATTCCATGCATTAAGAAACCAAACCTCTTGCAAAGGAAGAAAAGATTCTTGTTGGTCAGCCATATAGGAAGTTCAAAGGCTGTGTTCTTTTAGATACAGAACAATTTCACCCTTCATAGAAGCCAGAAATTTAGTGCTTGGTAGTTTAATAGAGTGAGCCCTTAGTAAGATCCTGTTAAAGTTTTATATGGTCAGTGAGAACAATGTAAATTATTTGAAGCTTGTCACATTAAATGATTGTCAGATGGCTGAAACACAAACATCAATACTCCCAATTTTGAAAGGTCTTTGAGAAAGCAAACTCAAACTTTAAATTCAGACTTTTAAGGAAAATTAATGTGGAAAAGTGTTGAATAAGATTAATATGGGAGTTTGGTATTTGCTTGTTTCCTTTTTGTTTTAAGTGTGTGAAAAATGTAAGGGTGAAAAATGTAAGATAAGCAAAAGGAGTCTTGGACTGTTTTGCTACTCTTGATCTATAACCAACTGTTACTGCTTATACCTTTTGTGGGAAATTGGATCTGGCTTACTGGACAGAAATCTGAGTCACTGGGTCTCTTCCATGAGTGCCTGTAAACAGAATTTCAGCAAGGGGAAAAGCAGTGTCTGGGCTGGGCCACCCAGCCATCTGAAATGACCTCATGCTACCAAAGCCTTCTGGCCTGGGTGAGGGTTTCTGGAAAGCTCAGTGGAAACTCAGGTTTTCTTCTGCTTCTGCTAGTGAAATCTGCCTAACCAAAGCACATTCAGTGCTTTCCCATTTTCCCATTTTGGGTTGTTAGAGTTAGGGTAGCATGGTTCAGTTGTGGCTGGAATTGATGGTCTTGAACATCTTTTCCAACCTCAGCAATTCTATGAATCTACGGTTCTGCAAGTAAAACGCTCAGGTAAAAATCCCTGGAGTCTACTGGCCATGCTGGAGTTATAATTCAATAATTCTGCGATAGATTCTGCAGATAAATAAGTTAGGTAAGTCTAATAATTTAAATCACATTAAATGATGCTACCATGGCCTTGCTCATGAAAGTTACTGTTGACACAGTCCAGGTACAAACTGTAAGAGCTGTGATGCAAAAGTTCTGTGAGGGAAAGCTGGCAGTGCCTTCAGTTCCAAAGCAGTTCCTTGATGCTGCAGGTCTTACTGGGGAGGGCAGCTTCTCACCACTGCGTACTATTCAGGCTGGACTTCTGTGAGCTCAGGCCTGAGGGGTCCACTCCCTTCAGCTGACTCTTTGGCCAAGGACTTGCTCATGGTTCTCCTCCATGCCAATGGATGAGGAGACTGCTTTGGTCATGTCCACAGCACCCTCTATAAAATGTGTGGAATGCCTTGCAAGCAGTACTGAGAACCAGTACACCACGTACAAGGACAGTCACTGTCTCTTTCCTTAAAACAGCAACCTGTCCTTTTCACTTGCAGGCCATGGCAATGCCACAAGAGAACAACTGAGGAGCACCAGCACGCATTTGCACAAGACCTGCTGAATGTTGAACCAGGGACAGAAGACTCACGTGGCTCTTTGTATACTTTGTACGTAGACCTACACTAGGGCAGCTTCCAGCTAAACCCCCATTTTCCCCGAGTGAATGGTGATCACGGGACACTAAGCCAGCTAGTGCCATCAACTACTTCAGAGGTTAGGTGCCTTTCCTTGGGCTACTGCTGAGTCAGAATTAAGTAGTTTGTTTTCTGATTCTAGCCTCCTTTTAATTCTGCTTCTGTTAGCACACTGAGAGTATCTGAAATAGGGTTTTAAGCATCATCTGGCACTACTTAATAGGCCTTGCTGTATGTATATTCTCAGTGTAATTAATAACCATGTACACTTGTAAGCTTCCAGTCACTTGTACCTATGGGTAGTACACTAGATACAATTAACAGATTTTTTTTTTATTAACTCTTTCAGGTTTTAATGATCTAAGCTGTTTTGATAGTTTCGTGCATTTTTTTATATATATAATTTCATTTGTCAGAACTTGTTTTAAATAGAAGCAGCAAAATGCTTCATGTACAATGATTTTCAAAACTGATTGGGCATAGATTTGGGATTTTATTAAGACTAATCATACTTAACGCAGCTGATGTCCAGTTTCCAAAGTGTTCTGTTTAGCTACTGAAGACCTTTCAGGTAACTGAAATAAAACTGGATTTATGCACAGATTTCATAGTTTTCAACCTTTTTATCTTTGTAACTGAAATATTCATCAAAATTAAAATTAACATCTACATTGATCTTAACCATAAAAGACTTACTGAAGTAATAAAGCTTTAAACAAGGCTTTAGAAAGTTGGAAGTATTTCAAACATGCAAAGAATTCTGATGCCAATTAAGTTGGTGGGAGATTTGCCATTTAGTTCACTGATGCTTGGTTTTATCCTCAAATGTAATCATAAGGAAAGCAACACCTTGGAAAAAAGTAAACTCTGTTTAAATGTATGAACATCACTGAAGCTGCCCTCATTAGGACTGTGCTAATCACTTAACACAATACAAATACAACAATAGAGAATGTGTGAAATGTCTCTTTAGATGGCTGCTCATTACTCAGTTAGCAATGTAAGTTTTAATGGTAGCCTTTTTAGATCAGTCACATATCTTGACCAGCCCCAGAAATGCTACTTACGTGGTGAGGCCCTGTTTTCAGGGGGGCTCTTTCAAATTTTCAAAGAATGTTTAAGCAGTGTCACAGTTTTTAAATTAAGCTATGACTTTGAGTTGCAATTACTCTGAGAGCCTATGGGAAGGCTCTAAGTGCTTCGCACAGGGGAGAGAAAGGGGTTATAGAAGTAAAAGAAGAAGAGAAAATGAAATCCAGAGTAAACCTAAAGGCGAAAGAAGAGGAGGAACCAGTAGCAGTAAGTGACAACTGTCTATGTGAGGTGGATCTGGAGGCTGTGCCAGAGGGAGGGTTAAGGGGGATGCATGGTCCCAAACTGGAAGTAATACTAAGAGCACTGGCACCACAGACATAAATAATCCTGATTTTTCTGGGCTCTGGGCATATCCTAATGTTTAGCATGTAGGGTTGTTTTTTTATTTTGTCATTCATAGAAGCCAATTCTTGAAAAATCTTGTCAAGACAAATGTTGACTTGACAAGCTAAGATTTGATGTGGTTTGTCTTATGAGCGTCAGAGATGAGCTGAGGCCGGCAGATGCCCCTGGAAGCTGTGTCATCCAGGTGCCCTCCAGTGCAGGGTCACTGCGAGCAGGTAGCTCACTGCTCTGTCCATGCTTTTGCTTACTAGCTAAAACTAGAAGGCAAACCCAACAGTTCATAGAGCACAGGTTCTGTCAGGTCAGGTGAACTGTGAAGAACAGAGAGAGCCAAGGAGCATAACAGTGGTCAGAGAAGCAGTTATCTGCACTGAGATCAGCAGTATGGAAACTCAGATGGTACTGCAGCTAACCGTGCACAGCCCTCGCAAGTGAGATAGAAGAAATAATAGCAGAATAGAAAGAAACCCTCTATATAGTTTTGCTCAAACACTGTTTAGCCATGGTAAGTAGGGCATCATACATTGCATAGAATAAGACAGGAATTCCAGTGTTTCAGAATAAGGTACTTATGCCTGACATATTAGAAACAAGAGGGTAGCATAGCCAGCATAAAGTGTAAGAAATATCCAGAGAAATGATGAATGTGGTCCGAAGCCAGACAAACACATACCACAGCCAACTTCCTTGCTAATTGCTGAATACTAGCTATATCTCATGCTCTAAACAGCGCAAGTTAACTTCTATGGAAAGCAATACAGAATCAATAAATACATAGGTCACTGCAAAAGTGATAGTTCCTATATGTTTCCATGGAAACTATAACAGATACAGAGAACATAATAAAACTATTTGATAGAGCAAATTCTCAGCTACAAAATGCTAGTTGTCAAAATAGTCACCACCATTAACTATGCTTTTTTACCAGCAATTAGTAAGAGCCTGCATGCCGCCCATGTAAAATGCTGTGCCCATGGATGTGATCACTGTCACCGTCACCACTGCTGAAACACTCCACCCATCACTTCACTCTGCTGACATCCTCTGTTTGGTTGTTCAGCAAGTGTTTGTGTATGTCAGTGGGCGCAAACTTTACCACATGCTTTTATTTCACAAGCACTTCTATGTGAGACAACATTTTGTCAGACCGCCCCTCTGCTGCCATCTGTCATGTGGCAACAGAATATAATGGAATATTGGTGGGAAGATTCAACCTCTACTGCACCTACTGCTGTACCACTACCATTCACCACATGTAACCTGCGCTGGCTTAAAACACAGAAACCAGTAGTAGCAAAATGGTATTTACACATTATTATGATGGAACAGCCTATGCATTCTACCTAGCATGTGAAAGCCCTTGGGCTTCAGAGCGGCCCATCTGGCTAACTGGTGAGGCAGTAACACACAGTGGGTGACAAATAGCTGTCATTCAGAAACAAACAGATGTTTCATGTACGCTTTTAACTAGTGAGTGCTATTGATCTGGGTCGCTGCGCAAGAAGGCTGGTTCAACATCTGCTGTGGTTGCTGTGAAGTGCTGAGAGATTCTACTCTGAACTATTAATACCATCAACCCCATCAGGCTGACAGCAGCAGGAGGTCATCTGAAGAGTGATTTGTGATGTGACTGCAAATCCAGTGAAGGAGGTTCAACAGAAAGATGCAGGGAGGCCAAACAATGCCAGGAGTGCAGCAAAGTGCAATATTTCCACCAGTTCAAACAACTGCAAGGCTTTGTTGATTTTCTGGTTTTGGAGAGCCCTTATTAGAAATTTTGAAGGTGAAGTGGTTTATCAAAGACATTTTGTAGCCAGGCAGGGTCTGTAGCATGCAAGACATTTGGGGAATGCCATCTCTGTCTGTGTGGCTGTGGCTGATGAGGTCAGCAAGTGTGCTGCAGAGTTTCCACCAACACACAGCCAGCAGGTGAGCAGCTTTTTCTCTTCTCATGCTAAATGTGGGAGCCCTGAGGCTTCTAACAGGAGCTGTTTGTGAGAGAGGGTCCCTAGTTGAGTAAACACAGCATCTTATATGTTCTTGTGGGCCTAGAGTTACTATCTCTTTAACTCACTACAAAAACCTAGAATAAGCAAATAAGCTCATTTTTAAGCCTGAATGACACTTATTTATATGTCTTGATGTTTGATTTTATTCTTCTCCTTTTGTCAGCATATAGAAAGACATAGCAGAATCAAAATCCACCTGACACATAGCTCTGTTTCCATTACAAAGTTTTTCCCTAAACCACAAGGATACAAGATGTGCTATTCGCTAACTAATCTTTATAGTTATTTTCCACACTTCTGTCACGCTCAAGGGAAAGCTATGTTGCAAGGATATAACCCTTCTAAGGTTAAAAGAGGTGATGTACCTATGGTAACTCTGCAGAGAGAAGCAGAACAATTTGGAGCTCAATACTTTTCAATCATCCTATGAGGGCTGCTCCAAAAATAATGCTTCCTATTTTATTGTGTTGGACCATGATGTCTGGGCCAGGTGGTCATGATATATTACTAAAGGCTGAACCCTCCCACTAATATTCCATTACAGTTTGTTGCTGTGGGACAGATGGCAGCAGAGGGGCAGTCTGACAGAACGGCATCCGACATGGAAGTGCGTATGGAGGAACAGTGTGTCGCTGAATTCCTCTTAGTGGAAAAAATGGCACCCACTGATATTCACTAATATCACAAATGCTTGATGAACATTTATGGAGACCAGTGGATGTGAGCACAGCAAGGCTGTGAGTGGTACATTTCAGCAGAAGCAATAGCGACAGTGTTCACCTCCTCTGGTACAGATATTTACAAGTGCACCATGCAGGCTCCTGTTCACCACTGGCAAAAATGCACAGATAATAGTGGTGGCTGTGTTGAAAACTAGTGTATTGTAGCTGAGAATTTGCTTTATCAGTTAGTGTTATTATGCTCTTTTTACCTGTTGTAGTTTCCCTGAAAATAAATCAGAGGCATTACATTTGGACCAACATGCATATACATTGTGCTCCTCACAGTTTATCCCACAAAAGCCTTTCCCATCCTTAACACGTCAGAGTACCTTAAATTCCAGGCACTGGCAGTAGATCCAGCCCCTCTGCCAGGTAAAGGAGTATTGCATTGGGCCTTCAAGGATAGTTCTGACCTGTACAGCTTGTATGAAGCATTAGTCCACAATTAATCTCAAATGTTTGACTCCTGGGTACTTACCAGTGTTTTTTCAGACATTTCTTCAGGGATGGATGACTTCCAAAATAGGGACAGGTAAATGCTTCTGAACTGTTTGCTTATTTTTACATGCAAACACAGAAAATGTTTGTTTTATTCTTTTTTTTTTTTTTTTTTTTTTTGAGTAAGTAGCAAAACAGTTTCTCTCCGAGACCTGGTTCATCTCTGCTTTCATTCTCCAGTTCCCTACAAAACTGTGGTATTGGTGGGCACTTCCTTCTTGACTCTTGACTCTTGAGAAAGACAATGTCAAAAGTAACTATGCTTGCAGTTTTTTCCAAGTTTGATATATCCTCTCATGAACCACAAATATAAAAAGATTCTGGTCATTGGCTTGTAATTCCATTTATTTTTTATGCTGCTTCTTGCTCCCCTTGGTTTCAGATTTACTTTCTTGGAGGGTCCTGTCCTCTCCCAGGTTCTGCTGTCTTGCATCAAAAGGCACTGAAGAAAGCTTAAAAATGTTTGAACATGAAGTTTTCTTAGTCCATAATAAGAAAAACACCATAAGAAGGCTGTGCTACATATGCTACTGGGCCTTACCACTGTTCCTGAGCACCTCTCGAAATGCAAAGCCACCATGGACAAAACACACCCCCTGTCAAGAAAAGAAAAAATATTTTCTGAAAGACAGCTACAGCCTGCCCCTAGCCTCCACTTAGTATTTGTATTCAAACCCTCAGTACCCCTGTTATTTGACTGCTGTTTGTTGTTTTTTATATCACTCAATGAATGCAAAGTGTTTGGTCTTCTATACATTGGTGACAGTGTGCTGTTGCCATGGGAAGCTCTGACAATGATCCTCCTCCTCCTCCTCCTCTCTCCCACACAGTCAAAGCTGCCCCTGGGACATGTGTCTCTGTTCACACTCTGACCAAACAGACAAGCTGAAAAGTGTCTCCTCCCCTGGGCCTATCTGCAGGCAGGTACAAAGCTTTGCCCTTTAAAGAATTGCAAAACAGCAGTGGTGAGCCAGTGCAGAGACCTCCTGTCCATCACCCGCTTGGAAGATGTCCCTGACACTGTTGTAAGCATGAGGACAGGCAGCTCTGAGGAGCAGGAATAGCTCTGGAGATTAGAGAAGTGCTCTGTAAGTGCATCTGAGGTCTGACAACATACAGTCACAGCAGCCATGGCTTGACCCCTACTGAAGACCTGCTGGGAGGCAATGGGACCTTTGGCATGCAACAATTTCACTGTGGTGACAAAGTCTCTGAGGGGGCCTGGGGTTGAAGTTACAAGGATCTTTGCTGAGCATATGCACAGAGAAAATGGTGCTTGAAAAAGCTTGAAAAAGTTTGCTTCAAGGGTAACATACAGAATAGCCCTCTTAAAACATGGGGGCTGGAGGAAGCTTTCATCACCTCTTAAGCTGGATCTTTACTCAAGTGTAGACTGAAATAGAAATGCAGTCATTGACTGACATAGCGTTTTACATCCACTGACATAATGGTTCTTATTTTTAAACCTTCACTGGAAATGAGTGCTTAATTTTGGTTAAATTTATTAACTTAGACTTCAGACTGTGGCCCTCAATAAACATGGTTACTGACGAGTGGAAAAGGTACTCACCCGTGGCTTCAGAAAGACCTTGACACCCGGTGCTTCAGGTTGGCCAGAAGCAGTCAAAACTACAGGAGCCAAACAAAAGGCAAGTGTGAAAGGAAAAACCTCTCCCTGTCTCATTGGATGAGTTAAAACAAACAGAACACCTCTCAGCTTTTGCACTTCACCTCATTGCTTATTTGCAGCATGAACTCATTGATGAGGCGCTTTTATTTGAAGTACATATTTCAGGGTTTTGATATACTGGAAAAATGAAACTCTTGTGTTACAGTCTGGTCCTTGTTCTGTTGGCACAGCACACTTAAAAAATTGTTCAAGTAATCCGGAGACACCCCCGTCTTGGTTAGCAAGCTCATTAGGTGATTTTGCAGAGATACGCAATATTGCAATTGTAAACTTTCTTACACCAGAATAGGAAAGTACTCAAAGTTCTTGATGAAAATGAAGTGCATAAGGTACAGGATTGCAAATCATTGTTGCTATCTGAAATGCAATGTGCCATTGCTAGTGCTGTCCCTCCACAGATAGATCTCATGTCTTGTATTAGACTGATATGGCAAGTGAGTTGAATCATGCCTACACTACTTCTATAGCTTGAAATTCAGCAGCATTTGTGCCCCTAAAACTATTTATTCCTTCTGAGCCAAACTGTGGTATGTGAACAATATCAAGACCTTTAATAGAAAATAAATTGAGGTAATGTCAAGCCAGTGAGTTTCTGACACACAGGGCAGAAAGCACTGTGTAAGCATAGCTAGTTTTCCACCCACTTAACTAGTCTGCATTCCTACTGCTGTCTGAAATATCATCAAATTCCATGGAGAGATTAAATATAAGGAGAGTAAATGTTTTTGTGCAGTGTCTATAACTAAGTAGCCTTGCACTTCTGTTGTAGAGCGCAAATGCTGAGCTAAGGTCTAGGCGTATCAACAGGGAAATCCCATTCCCACAGGAGATAACAAGACATTATGTAGTAGTCTTTGAAGTCACAATTGCAGTATTCAATAAAAACATCTTTCATAATCAAAAAGTCCCAAACACTTGTGCAGGTCTTTTCCACAGAGATTAAAGTGATTCAAAACAAGCAGAAAGTTCTTTCCATGGAATCATGCTAAAATAAAGGTGAGTTTTTGAAAACTTGCTGATGCTGAGCAAAAAAAGAAGATCAAAATATTAACATGCAGAATGCCATTGGAATTCACATCTTTGAACCAGTGGGGCAGCTTGTTAGTGAGGTAGTGAGTCAAGGAGTAACCACGATTAAATGCTCAGCTCACATTCAGGTACATGTGACCTTTCACAGCATAAAGAAGATGAGCATGTACGATCTTATCTTGGAAGAAATTTATGGATGAGATGGCAATCTGCAGTTTTAAAGAAGATTCCTGACAGAGCTTGACCCTTTTACAGAGCAGTAATAATGGTAATAATAACAATAAATACAATGTGGTTGACAGGAAGCTTGTAATTATAGTTCTATTCAGAAAAGCTCTTCAAAAAAAGTGTTTTTGTAATAAATTTGAGTCTTCCATGGGAGCAGAACTGGATTCAGTGGTTATGGTGATAACAGTAAGATTTTGCTTTTTTGGTGCTCGACAGAACATCAGCAAGGCAATCATTTTTTTCACACCTGTTAGATCCCCGTCAGCTTAGGCAGCTATCATTTGCAAATTCCTTGAATTATTTTGCATAAAAAAGGGGAACAGACTGTTCTTCCAAGAGGCGCCTTGGACTGGAAATGGCTGGGTTAGAACCTTGGTGCCTGGGGTCAGAGATTGTGTTGGCTTTTTTTGTTGTTTTGTTTTGTTTTTTGTTTTTTGCCATATTCTGATTCCAAACTCCTTGTTTTCATTACTTTCATACTACTTTCCTTTGCTGAGTGCAATATTAGCTCATCTCAAAGGAATTTGTTTACCGTTTTCCACTGTTTTCAAGCCTCTTTCCTGGTTGGCTTTCAGCTGAGGAAATCACGTTTTTCAACACAGACACAATATTTTTCGACTAGAGTTGGAATCAGACCTTACTTTTGCTTCACTTCTTTTCCTACTCTGTTAAGTGTCCCTAGTACTCACTGAGACATGTTGCTTGGTCTGCAGTTGTATGTTACATACTCTAATACAGATGCAGTTCAGAGAGTCTTTACTGCTGGACATTAGCCAGTAACTTCTCATTTAAATAAATGCTGTGTAAATAAGCCTGACATTCTTTAAAGAGTGGTCTTGATGTGATTTGTACAATATTTTCCACTAGCTTAGATCTGTGGGAAATACTAGGCTACAGTCTGTTTCTATCTCATCTTTTTTTCCTCTTTGTATCTTCTTTTCCTTTTATTCCTGTATTTCTATTTCAATTCCTTCCTTTCTCCTGTATCTTATTTTGCGTGCATCACAGGCTACAACTGGTACAGGTGAATTTGGTTTTGCAGAGGGACTATGACAAAGTGGAGCAGTCTGTTTAAAAGGATAGGAAAACAGCATATCCAGTTTGGGAGACATACACATTTCCCTTGCACTCTCCTACAATTTTATTTTCAAATATCTTTTAAATGTGTCTTATTCCAGTGATTGAACCTGACAAAAGAAATTTATCTTGTTGACAGGATTCACCATCTTGCCTTTTTGGTAATCATATCTGGGCTTACATTACTCTGTGTAGGAGAGGTCAACTATTTCCTTAGGAGCCTGATGTCTGCTAGTGTTATGGCTTCCAACTATAAGTCAAACAGACAGGATGGTACAATTACAACTGGGACACTGTAGGACAAAGATATTAAGGTGACAGGTAAATTGTCCCATAGAATGAAGGTTCACTAAAATCTGAAAACTCTTTTCTTGGGGAATCCTTTTCATAATTAAGAACAAACTCTCAAAGATTATATATGGCTAAGGGTAGCGAGAAAAGAACAATTCAAGACATACATCTGCTGTATGTGCAAACAAAACTAGCAGCACCTTCTGGAGAGGATTGATAGATATCTTCACTCATTCATCCATGCCATGGAGAAAGATGGAAGTGGAATGATGCCCCATGGAACCAGAACTGCTCAAGATTAAAAGCAGCACAAGCCTTGGTGGCCAGCAGAAAGGCCGTGCTGGCACATCACACAGTAGTCATGGTTTGATAACTTTTGGCCCTGACTCACAGCCTCACTTATTTAAGTTTCCAGTGCTTCTCTTTTAGTAGTAAAATACTTTAGAACTTATTGCAGATTAAAATAAGAGTACAAATTATGTCACATCATAAAAAAATTGTCCACTTTCACTTGTGAAGACAGAAACTCAAATACTGTTCCATATGATGCAAACACTTAAAAACAATTAAACATTTTGGCTTTTCCAAAAGACTGTGCTTGTTATACCCTCTCTGGAATACCAGCTTGACACCTATAATTTCAGCTGAACTGATCAAGAAGAAACCATTTTTGGATTTGGGGGGGGTAATTTTGCCTGTTCTGAATACGTAAATGGAATAAACAGGTAAGAAAGATGTTTTTTGGTCGGATTTGCACAATGAAAAGAATTACATTGTATGATGTGCCAGTTTATGACAGATTATTATATGCAGACAGCTGTATCTGTGTGTATAGAAAACCAACTGCAAAAAACTGTAGCCGTACCTATGTGCAGCTATGAGCATGCCTGCAGTAAGCAGCAGGACATTAAGAGTCTCACAGGGGGAAATACTCTCTCCATCCACACAGGCTGGGGTACTGCTTGTGCACTTTTCTCTTGGATCTAACTAGAAATGTCTTGCCTTTTTTTTTTTGTACTGTAGTTGAGCTGATACACTGGGCTTAAAACCACCCACAAGTTGCTTCTCTTGCAGCTTTGATACCACATTTCTTAGCAGCTTTATATTTACATCTTCACTCCAAGTAACTAAGCTGCATTCTGTGGAATGTCTCTTTTTTTTACAAGACCTTCACTCTGATAACATCAATTTTTAGCTCCCGCCTCTGCTTTTAAAATAAAACTTTGTAATGTAACTTTAACATGAAGCATGTGAATCAATGATTTGATGGCTTGAGCTCTACTTTATTACACTGATGTGGAGCTGGTGAAATCACATAGTTATATTGATCTGAGCTCAAATCAGGGTTGAGTTCTGACCTTGAATATATTCAGTTAGAATTCCTGCTGATTTCAGAGAGAACCCAGCATATGTAGCCAAGGCTTAGCATCTGGACTTCATTTAGAATATAGTTAGTTTTTGCCTCTCTCGTTCTTTAGATATAGACTATGTGTCAAAAACATTGTCCATTCCTATTTTATATTTACATACATATATATAAAAAAGAAGAAATAAAAGTTTTGTTGTCTAAAGAGGGATTCCTTTTTGTCACAGTCGTCTGATCCCAAATGTAACTCACAAAGCTAACTTCCAAACTGACCAACTGCAGCTCTCCAAACCTGCCACTACTTTTACATGCAAAATGAGGTCAGGTCACATTTCCCAGCTGACACAAAGATATGCTTTGTGGAAAAGTACAGGCATGGCACAGTTGGCTCTGCCTGTCTGTTTTACAAGAAAAGCATTACGAAAATTCTTACTGTAAATTCCCCCCAGCCAGGAATCTTGTGAAAAATGGTGTTTCACATGTTTAGATGTTAGTTAACTAGTTAAGTTTATGTAGGAATAGCTAAACCAATTCAGCAACAACATTTTTTAAATGACCATCTTGCACAAGGAGTAACAGCTCACCCGAAAGTAACATAAGTTTGAAAGGCCTCAACAGAAGTGGCCAGATATTTTTAGCATATATTTGAGTGCCTTTGCGACCAAGTGCATAAGAAGTTGAAGATGAGACAGAATTTTCTCATTCTGGTTCCATACAGAGACACAATAAGAGGTTTCCCACCCCAGGAGCTCACAGTGTCTGGAGATAAAAGCAGGATAAGTTCTGGGAACGTAGAAACCGAAATGGGTTGGAGTTGGGAAGAGGGGAGATCAGTTTTACTGCAAAAAGAAAACATGAGGATGTAGATAAAACTCTAAGACATCCTAGCTCACCTGGCCAGAATTAAAAGAGACAAAAAACCACCATCATCTCAGATACTTGAGTCCTTGCAGCAAAGGCCACTAGTTAGGCTGATAAGACAGACATGTATTTCTTCGGCCACTGTTCTATGAAGATTTCCATGAGTTTTTAAGACTCTTGCACTGATTCTGGCTTCTAATGCTTCTAATGTTAGGATAGTCCTCCACTGTAACAGCCTGGAATTCAAGATTTGGAGTTTCAAAAACAAGAGGGATAAATAACAGTGAATTTGAGGGAATGGTGGGGATCCTACAACAACTGACGTTTATACACGCATACCTGATCACGTATATCTATATAGATAAAGAACTTTAGGTGTACATAACATTGAAATAAAGACTCATAATAAAATAATAATTTAAGGTGATGGAAGGAGATTCCAATTACAGAGAAGGAAATAATTTTTTTATTTTTTAATTCTTAAGAAGTGCTGTGGTATTTATTTGTGTTGTTTGTCTATTTGTTTTTGTCTTCAGGGTGTTGTTTTTAGTAATTCTTGGAGTGCTGCAAGCACAAAGGCCCTGCCAAAGTGATGGCTAGACTGCTGCAAATAAAGTCCTCTTTCAGCAGGATTATTTTCCTAATTTTCTTCTGAAAGCATTTCTAATAGTTCTCCCTTGTAAGATATTCTGTCTTAAGTTTGAAAGATTCAAGTTGTAAACAGAATTTCCATTTACATCTAGTCTTTCTAATCAAACATCTCTTCTTCCATCATCTTGCTCCCAAAATCTTATCCCTAAGATGTCCACAAATGTTCACTGATTCTTTTTAAGAGCAAAATCAGTAATAAGAGAAATGCTTTTGTTAAGGTCATAATAATGGTTTGATATAATGGTATTGAATAACTGTTTCAAAGGAAAGCTTGATGTAATGAAGAGATCCACAAACGTTTCAAATACTGAAAGGCCGATGACACCAGTAATATGGAAGAGGACACTTCCTTTATCAGGACAGCATGAAGAGTTGATATAACGTTTCTCTGTATGACCACCACAGTCAGATGTCTTCTAAAGTTTAAGAGAACGTGAATAGCATGGCAGTCTGTTCTGAATCAAGTGACAGAGGAACAGAGGAGTGGGTGAAAGTTCTGAAGACAACAGGGAAGGTCACTTTCAGAGCCTGCATGCTTAGGACTATGGCAAAGGAACTGATCAAACAGAGAACAAAGTCACAAAATTTCTCGAAGTGCTAGCTATTCAGTTCTATAGCTTTTCTCTATTTTTAAAAATTCTCACACTGGCCTTTCTATTGGTTGTGTTATTTCACTATTTTTTGAAACATCAGAATATTCTGAAATACTAAATTATATAAATCTTTCTCTTGGAAGAGAAACAACTCAAACGTACTTGATGTAGAACCTTTATTCCTGGTATAGTCTCATACTGAATATTAGGACTGACTCTATGTCATATGCTGTATAAGCATTCAGAATTCCCATCTATGTAATGCAAAGCACATCAACCCATGTAACTTCCAGGTTGCTCCCATGTGCCTGAAAGACAAAGGTGAATGTATTAGTCTTGCATTAAGAAGTGATTTGAAGTGGGACTTTCAAAAATGAGAACTCAAAATATTAGAAAAAGGTGAAAGTGGCAGTTGTCTAGAAATTTCACAGGAACTTGTTGAAATTGTTTCAGTGATACAGCTTTAAAACTTAAACGTTATTTTCCTTTACAAGATGTGAAACCAAAAGCCTTATTCTTCAATTTTCAAACCTGTTATTGGAAAGGCAAAGTGCATAGTGACATAAACAAATTCTCACCACTTAGCAATACCTCTTTTTTTAACTTCGCTTCCTCCCAACATTCATAATTCAGAAAAACAACAACAAAAAGCATTTTGAAGTTTGCCTTCTATCTACTGAACTGATTTTGCAAGAAACAAAATACCCAATGGAAAAACAGGATCTCACAAAGTGGCACACTTATGAGAATGGGAGTAATACTTCCACTGAGCTCAGAGGTCAGAGCATGTCTGTGTAGTAATATTGCTACAGAGGAAAGAACTGAAAACAAATACTTTCAATTTGTTGCCTGGCTTTCCAAAATTCAGTACTCTTTCAACAAAAGGCCCTTTTGATTCACTGAAAGGGGCAGATATTTTAAATTGAGGAAGAGGTGTTCAGTTTCACTATCAGGTCCTTCCAGTTAAAGCTGCAATTCAGCAAGCTTTCACCAGCATGTAGAAGAGGTGTCAATCAATGGTTAAAAAATGACATGAGTCACTGTAAATATTTCTGTTCTTCCTTTGAAAACACACCAGGCAAAACAAGAAATCTTGTGACAGTGTGTAAAAAGTAGAACTAAAGTGTTTTAACAACCATTCCGGGCTAGAAAGATGACAGTATAAACTCTTGAAATGTTCTTTTTCAGCTGGAGCAGACCCTGTGTTCAGGCCTCTGACAATCAAGCAGCCCAGCAGTGCAGCTATGTGTATTTAGAAAGTGTTTCCTAGCTGTATGAATTGGTTCATTGCATTTTTATTCACATTCCTGAAGTGTTTTGCCATCATCTTTGTATTCACTTCCCTTTTGGAGTCATCAGTAAGACACTGAGTAGGTTCCCGAATTTAATTCAGACCTGATATATTGCAAATTCTGCCAAATGAAGCCCCAAGTGAGTATTTCCTTACCTGGGAAAATAAGGATTTTGTTCTGTCTCTTTTTTTATATGCTGACTGCATTTAGTGTTACAGGCTCAGCCTCACTGTTGGCAGCACCAGGAGAAAGCAGTGGATAAAACAGCCTTGCATAAAGTTCTTCTCTGCATAATGTCTCAGTTCAGTTAAGTCATGTATGAATGCCACTGACTTTAACTACTGGGATGTTTGGAACTATTCCTAGATTTAAAGAGAGGCAAACACATTGCTGAACTGTTGTCCAGTTTCTGAGGAGTTCTGCTTGTACTCCGTTGGGATTTCCACCAAAATTAATGAGACTCTTACTTCTGTAATGAAGTACTACTACACACAAAATGAAAGTAGCATTGATAGAGGATTTTTTTTCAAGCTCCTTGGTTTAGGTACTAGAGGCAGTAAGGAAAGAAGAGCTTCTCATTAACAATTAAAGTATTTTCCATATGTATGAGATTATAATCCTTTATTGTCTCAATGATGTATATCATAGATAGTGATTAAGAGAGCAGGGCAGAAGTGGAGGAGCTACCTTGAGTCACACAATAATACTTGCAAAACTGAATATTCAGAGATATTTGGCTAAATCTGTAAACGTGTCTGCTGTTTCTATGGTAACTTGCCTTTAATTTTAACCTCCACTAGAGATGGTAGGAGAACTGTAGGTAACTCATCCACTATCTGGTAGGACTCAAGAGTAACACCACTACTGTCAGGCTGCAAGGAGATGAAAATAAGAATGCAATAAGAAAATTCAACTGCAACAAGATTCTCATGAAAATTCAACCCAAGACTTTCTGTCCTGTGCCTTGTATTTGTGAGAAACTTGGTATTTTTACAAGATAAACTGTTTTCTGTTCGTATACAACAAGTTAGGTTTGTTTTTTTCAGCCATCTGGCATCTTTTTCCATATCAGTTAATCCCTGTTGGCAGGGTGAAAGTCTATTACAGAACTGTGATGTTTTCAGGAAAACAATTTTCAGCAGTTTTCTAAACTTAGATCAACAGTTCCCCTTCAGTCAGGTCATGCCACTGCTATGGCATTCTGCACAGATTTAAAGCCAAATTAACCTGCATCTTTTGTCCCTAGGTCTTTTAAGGTCTGTTGTGTTGACTGTAACCTTCAACTTAAATTTTAAAATTCAACCAGACTTGGTAAAATTCCAGTTTGTGTTCACTTAACAACATTGCCTTTACAGCAGTCATGCTTCCTACTTTCAGATGCATTTGGTAGGAAGGTCTGCAAGTATTTTGTCACTGGAAGAAGAAATAAACTAAATTCCAAGACCTAGCAGTACTGTAAATGCAGGAGGCAATCCTTGGGCAAGCATCACTCTTGCTTCTTCTGTAAAAGAAGACACCTGTTAATGCTTCCATAGAGTTACATTTCTGCATACAGAACATCAACATATTTGGAAAAGATTGTCTGGGGAAGTCATCTAAGTAACTTCAGATGCCCAGGAGTGATCTCTGTACCAAACAGAAAGACATTCTTCCAGACAGCCATGGCTTTTTTCAGCATATCAATCTTAATTCAGAAATAGGATTTGGAAGTTACATATTTGAAAATAAGGTAAATATTTGTATTTTCAGATGCAGAACAAGCCTGCAACTACGGCTGATGGGAATACTGCTAGTTAGAATGAAGGCTGGAATAAACATCCTGATAACTATGCAGTGTAACTCATATCCTTAATTTAAAGCAGATTCATACAGAAGGAAATGAGTGTAAACTTCTGAGGAAGAAGTAATTACTGCCAGCACTGAGAATATATACTTGTGGCTACATGGAGGAATGTGTGCAGAGAAGAGAAGCCTAAAGTGTAGGATTTGGGCTCGAGTTTTGTGGAGCTCGGAGGAGTGAAGCTGTTGTTTTCTGTAGCAGCCACTTTCACAGCAGGAGATCTTTCCAGCTTGTCCTTGCTAGAATAGTAAAACACAAAGCTTGTAGTGAAGGGCAGAATAAAACGGGGTGGGTCCTGGTTTTGTTCCGGCACAGTATCCTTATTGCAGTCACTAAAATCAACACTTATGTTTTGAATTTGAAGTGCCTGTAGCAAAATACTGTTTTTCCAGATCTTTATTTGTGGTGTGTAACTATTTTGCCTACTGAAGTCAGTGAAGTAATAGTGACCTAAATAATCCTAACGTAATCCTGCCTGAAGCTGGGAGTCCTGGCCCTTGGTGTTTTCCTCACATGCTTTGCTGTAGCAGAAGGAAAAACATTAGAGAGAAGTTGTATTTTTGTTCCAAACCAGAGAACATTTCTCCTTTTTTTTTTTTTTTCTTTCCATTGATTACTTCTTTATTAATTAACTGACACCCAAATTGATATTCTAGTTGAAAACCAAATGGAAGATAACTAATTCCAGGTGCAGTGATTTAGCATGAACTGAGAAGACAATTAGAGCTATGTAAATATGATCAGCAAGTAGTGTAACACAGTCATAGGGGATTTGTGAAGCAAAACAGTTAGTGCCTGGAGATATGCCACAATTAATTAATTTCAGTGATTTTTACTCCACACTGCTCTGATTTGTGAACTGACAGCCCCATGAAGCTGGAGCACTTCCAGAGGTGCAACTTCTGGGCCATAGGGACCTGCAAGTAATCCACATCATATGCTCAGAGTCCTCTGCGGTGTGGATCACTACATGACACGTGGGAGTGAGCAGGAGTTTTGCTTCAAAACTGCACTCTTGGTGTCACCTAAATACAAGGGCTGCTCTGAAAGTAGTGCCTCCTATTTTATTCCGTAAGCCCATAACATCAGAGGCAGATGTTTGTTGCCATGGCACTAGAGGTTTAACCTTCCCACCAGTATTCCATTCCATGTTGTTGCTGTGTGACAGACGGCAGCAGAGGAGCAGTCTGACACAATGGTGGCTGATGCAGAGGTGCATATGAAGCAGAAGTGTGGAACTGAACTCCTAAATGCGGAAAAATTGGCTCTCACTGACTTTCACTGACACTTGCTGAATGTTTATGGAGACCAAACAGTGGACGTGAGCACAGGGAGGTGGTGGGTGGTGTGTTTTAGCAGTGGTGACAGTGACTTGAAAGACAAGCCACGTGCCAGATGGCCATGCAAATTTTTGTGAGTATGGTGTGCAGGCTCTTGTTTATTTGCTGTCAGAAATGCACAGCTAGTAGTGGTGACTATTTTGAAAACGAGTGTTTTGTACCTGAGAATTTGCTCTAGCAAATTTGCTACTGCGCTCACCATATTTGCTGTAATTTTCCTAAAAATAAATAGAAGGCATTACTTTCCAAGCAACTCATGTATAATGTAGGAGCATGGCTTGTCACTCTGTCCTTGAAAGGCATTAGTTGCACATCTTGTAGTAAGTGCACATTTTTTTGTGTATTCAGATGACCAATGAGGCTTTATATTTAACGAAATACGAACTTTATAGAGGACAGAGATTAATTTGGAGTTATAACGCAACCCATCAATATACTTATTTGATGATAATGCTTTCTGTAGTAAGCCTGAAACCTCTGCTGCCACCAGCATCACGGCTGGTGATACCACTTTCCAGACCAAAGTCAGAGGTGGTCCTGACAGCTGCTCTGAATTGTCATGTTGCACATTCCACAGTTTAAACAGTAATTTATTTTGCAATCTCTGCATCATCAGCTCTGGGGTGTTTGTCCATAATGTTTAATGTTTAAAGAGGTCAATATTTAAAGAGATCTGTGACAACAAATAAAACCTCTAGACTGTTGGGAAGTTAATATGTCACACTCTGATGGTGATATGATCTAGAACCGCCAGTGACAAAATGTTAGTGCCTGAATTAACATGAGAAATTAGGGTACCAAGGAGAACTACTGGTGAGAAAGACTATTCAAAACCAGTGACACAGTTTCTGAGTATCTTGGTAAAGTTCATCAGAGCTTAAAGGAAAATCTCAGTTTGTTAACCCTATTCAGGACATGAAGGCAAAAAAAAAAAAAAAAAAAAAAAAAAAAAGATGAATAGTACCAAATAGGGTATATACGGTTTGCCAGTGTGGATAAATGAATATTCTTGCTGCATTGCCTCCTCCTCCAAGGCAGCATGGGAAAAAACAGGCACATGTACTGACAGACAGCAGGACACAACTCTGCAGTCATCAGTGCCTGTCAGAGCTGCCACAATATCTTCCTGCAGGCTCACTGTTCCAAAGCAGTGTAGTCATGGCTCTTTAAGGTTCTCAAAGTGATGCTGGAACAGAGAGAGTTGAGTTGGCTATAGGCGAATATGACAACAAGAGGCAATTAAAGCCGGTACTACAAGAACTGGAACAAGGAGGCAGCAAGGGGAGTCCTTTCACATGCTAGTGACCAAGGTTAGTATCTTCTCCTCTGCCACAGCTGCAGTTCTGGGCAGCTGCTTGTCCTGCATCCCTCCCTCTCACTGACAAGTCCACTGGTACAAAAAGTGCACGGCAGCAACACTGGGAAGCACAGCCTGCCCTCCTGCAGGGAGGATGTTTTCCTTCACAGCTGTGAGTAAAAGTAAGACTAGCACCAAGCAAAGGGCAGGCAAAGAGCATCTGAGCAAAAGCCAGAATTATCAGAATTGAAAAGATAATTTTGCTTTTATGAACAGGATTATTGGATTGGTGAAGGAAGGTGTGATTTTATCTCATACATCTGATATATATGCATAGTGTTTTCATCTGACTTTTGTCACTCTTGTAAGCACTAAGGAAAATTATTCCACTGATTTGGAAAGTATCCTTGAATCTAAAATGAATCAGGTTAAGAATCCTGATGTGGTCTATATGCAATACTAACACCAAAGATTCTTTATTTTGTTTTCTAATTCTGTTAGGAGCTGTGATCATTTGTTTCCAGAGACTCAGAGCAGTTTTGAGAAGGCATTAAATCATAACTTGCCTTTCAACAGGAAAATTTGGTTTCCAAGCTGAAGTAATAAATCACTTCTATCACAGCTAATAACATCTCTGTCCATTTGTCAGTAATCTTTGTGCAAAAGGAGGACGAAATGTAGTCTAATACTTCTATATAAATAGGAGATGTGGATTGTTTCCTTGACCTAATCTCTGAGAACAAGATTCTCCATAGTTTCAGAAAGGCGTGAATAGTTTCTTGAAAGTCGAAAAGAGAAACAGAAACAACACATCTAAAATCTTCTGAATATTCAAGTCTCTTTTACTCTCTCTTTCTGTCTCCAGACTTAAGAATACAGTGAAGCTGAGGCACAGTGCCAAAAGTTTCAGATCCAGTGCTGAATTGTCATAGTGTCAAAGGTTGCTGGTTCAGTTCAGATGCCAAAACATGACTATGTCTCTAACTACTGCCTTCTATACATCCTATTCCAAAGCTAGATAGTTTGCATTTTTTGAATCTCCATTAGATTTTCAACACTTCCTTTTCCAAGTTTTTCTTGAGCACCAATCTCACAAGCTGGTAAGAAAGCACCCAGCATACTAAAATTTCTTCTTCAGTGCTAGTTTTTGATGAAGGTCCTCCCTCTACAATGGGACAGTAAGAGCCCAAGAACACGCCTGTACCTTCCTTCAGAAACAGAGGGCACTGAGTGCAATATTGCCCTGCCAGTGATATTTCACACCTGATCTTTGTTAACTGTATATGAATGCACTCAGGGTCTAGCCACTGCCATTTGGAAAGCAAACAGGCTGCAGCTCATGGGACTAACCCTACGTTCTCACAACTGATTTATACCTCAGAGGGTTCTACATCACTACAGCAGTAGTAGCTCATAACTTGCAAGCACATTTGGGTCACCTGGGCTTTTACGTAATGCATGCTCAGACTGACACCAATATGGAGCTAAGAAATCTCAGTCTCAACTTCAAGCTTAGTAACATTTCTGATGAACTCATTGGGACTATTCACATGTTAAGAAATGCTATGGAATCAGTCACTCAAGGCTGTCATCTCCCAGATCTGCTTGAGTATCCTTCCTGTGTGTGTATTGAAGCATCTGACAAAATGACAGACTGACAAGCTGCCAGTACTTCATATTGTAGCACTTTCAGCCAAAGCTCTGCGCTGTGGGAGAGCCAGGAACTACACAGAAGGGGTAAGCATATCAGGAAGGGTGGGGAAGTTGCCCTCTATGTTAAGAGATAGATAGATTGCAAAGAACTCTGTGAAAGATTCACAGTCACCTTGAGAGCTTGAGGGTAAAGATTAGGGACCAAGCCAATGAAGGATGGATGGGACCTACTACAGGCTGCCTGAACAAGGGGAGTATGGTGATGAGGCCTTCTTGCTTCAGCTACAACAGGCACCACACTCACAGACTCACATTCTGATGGGGCACTGTAACTACCCACATGTCTGCTGGGAAGGCAACACGACAGGCTCCAAACAATCCAGAGGCTTCTGGAGTCCTCTGAGGGGAACGTTCTGGTCCAGGTACTGGATAGACCAACCAGGCGTGAAGCATTGCTGGACCTAGTACTCACCAATTCAGAGGAGATCATTAACAAGAGTGGAGGCAGTCTGGGCTGTAGCAACTATACGCTGTTTGAGTTCTTGATCCTGAAGAATATGGGCCTGACAAAGAGAGGAGTCAGGACTCTGAGCTTCAGGAGAGTGAATTTGGTTAAGAAATTATTGGTTGAGATTGTTCCCCAGAGAAACTGTCCTTAAAGACGTAAGAATGGAAAAAAAAAAAAAAACTAGAAGCCTTTTAAGAACACTTTTATGGGAACACAAGAACTCTCCACCCCCCAGCATAAGAAATGAAGCAGAAGAGGCAGGAAATTGGCATGACTCAGTAAGGACCTGATGGTCAAATGGAGGGATACTGCTGGTCAAATGGAGGGGTAAGCCAGCAGAAATACAGATGGGCTGGGAAAAATGAAGGGATGCAAGTCACATATGTGGCAATAGGATGGGGAAAGCTGAGGCACAAATGAAGCTGGACTTAGCAAGATATATGAAAAATAACCAGAAGGGTTTCTACAGGTACATTGATCAGAATAGACAGGCCCCTCTGAAAAGTGAGAAGCGAGAATTGGCTTCCATAGACACGGAGAAGGCTGAGGTATTCAATGATTTCTTTGCCACAGTCTTCAGAGGTAATCAGCCTTCCCACATCTCTCATGTACCTAAACCTTTACGCAGGGCTTGAGGAAGCAGAATTCCTCCCACGATAGTGAAGAGCAAATTCAAGTCTCAAACCTTTTGAGACTGAATGAATAGAAGCATGCAGGACCAGATGACATGCATTCCAGGGTCATGAAAGAACTGAATGATGCTGATGCTAAGACACTTTCCATCATATCTGAAAAGTCATGGATGTCAGTCAGAGTCCTCAGTGGCTGGGCAATGGGAAACATCACTCCCATTTGTAAGAAGCGGAGTCTGCTCCTGGGGATATCATGGAGCAGATCCTCCTGGAAGCCATGTTAAGGCACATGCAAGATGAGGTGATCTGAGAGAGCTAGACTAGCTTCACTGAGGGCAGATTGTGCCTGACCAATATGGGTGCCTTCTATGATGGTTTGAAGGTATCTGTGGACAAAGGAAAGGCAACTGACTTCCATCTACCTGGACTTGTGCAAGGCCTTTAAGATGATTCTGCACCACATCCTTATCTCTAAATTGGAAAGAAATGGATATGAAAGATGGACTATTTGGTGGATAACTGTTTGGATGGTCAGAGCCAGGGAGCTGGGAGGTTGTGGTCAGTGGGTCTATATCCAGGCAGAGGCCAGTGATAAGTGGTATTCCTGAGAGGTCAGTCTTGGGACCAGTAGGATCATGTACAACCTCAGCAGGTTTGCAGATGACACCAAGCTGAGTGGTGCAGTTGATAAAATAGAAGGAGGAAAGTCATTCACAGGGACTGGACACACCTGAAAATGGGTCCATTAGAAGCTAATGAGGTTCAACAAGCTGAAATGCAAGGTGTTGCACTTGGGCCAGGGCAATCCCAGATACATGTACAGGGAGAAGAAATCACTTAAAGCAGCCCTGAAGAGACAGGCTTGGGGGTCCTGCTCAATAAAATGGTAGACAAACCAGCAGTGTGTGCTTGCAGGCTAGAAGACCAACTGTATTCTCATCTGCATCAAAAGATAGGTGGCCAGCAGGGCAAGAGAGGCAACTATCTCCATCTGCTCTGGCCTTGTGAGGCCCCATCTGGAGTACTGTGGCCAGATCTATGGCTCCCAGCTCAAGAAGGATGTGGAGCTGTTGGAACAGGTCCAGAGGACAGCCATAAAAATGATCAAAGGAATGGAGCACCTTTCCCATGAAGAAAGGCAGAGGAAGATGGGCTTGTTCAGCTTGGAGAAGGGAGGACTCCTCGGAGCCTCATAGTGGCCTTCTAGTGCTTAGGAGGTTTATAAACAGGAGAGACACCAATGTTTTACACTATCTGTGTAGTGTTTTACAGTATCTGTGATAGGACAAGGGGAAATAGTTTTGAACTAAGATAAGATTTAGGTTAGAAGTTAGGCATAAATTCTTTAGTCAGAGGCTGGTGAGACACTTGAACAATTTGCTCAGAGAAGTTGTGAATTCTCCATTCCTGGAGAACCAAGACTAAATTGGATGGGACAACGTGATCTGGTGTGGGTGGTATGGCTGTTCATGACAGGGGTGCTGAGCCTAGATGATCTTTAAAGTCTTTTCTATGCCATTCTATGACTCTGTGATCACTGAAAGCTTTGTGTAATATTATCCCATAGTGGAAACCCAGCAGGCTGAGAGGAAACTCATGTAGCTGAACAGATGCCTTCTTGCTGAAAGGCAGAGTTAACTCAGGCATCAAGAGAAATATTGGGAAGTATTTAATCTCTGTTCTCCTGTGCAATTCTCAGCACCACAGTAAAGGAACACACACTGCAATTAATGATTTACATATTTATAACCCAATTCTCTTGACCTTTGTTAACTGAAACACCTGAGTAAACCAATCTGTATGCTTAAATATCTTGTAACAGTTGGGAATGTGGCAAGTGCTTTAAAAATAATTGGTAAGGAAGGACAACCCTTCTGTTTTTAAGGGTAACAAAAAGATGGAAAAAGAAATGGTAAGACAGACAGAATTTAACAGTAAGATGACAAGAGACAACTGCTACAAACAGAATGTAAAAAGCTAATAGGCTTGTACAGTTGCACACTTTGATTTTGCAATGGTACATTTTTTTGTTTAGTCTCAGCTACTCAGTTCCTCATTTTGTATCCCCACAAATATCTGACTAGGTGAAAAATGTTGATCTGTAATTTTGAGGACTCTAGTTAAATCTCTGCATTGATTTCAAGTTAACAGTCATAAAAATCTAATATTCTTTGCTATAGTTACTTGGACAGAATGCAGTATTTTAATTATTTTCTATTCTTGGATAGCAGATATAACCTGAATTTTAACACTACATGTACTCTTTTAGAAGATCACTTCTTTTGGCTCCATCCACTTTAGAGCAAGGCCTGAATTCCTTTTCTGAGTGTGTCTCACTGAAATTTCTACAGCCTGCAACTAGTATTTAGAGTTAAGACAGCCAGTGATGCTTGTAAACTTTGCAGTTATAATGAGAACTTAGAGGCATATTTGTTTCAGACTAGCAAGAGACGGTCACACAAAGAAGCAAAGTCAGAAGGAAGAACACATCTCCAGTTTTTGACATCCAAATTCTCCATTACTGCCAGTGAAGAAATTTCTGCCTACCCTGAGCACACTGCTATAGAAACTAAAATAAGCTAGGCCTTGTAGGATTCCTTTAGCTTTACCTAATATCTGTAGTGGCCACATCAAAGCTTTTAACTGAGTAAACTAATCTATGCTTCCATATTTGAGTCGAATGTGCTTGATTATGCACACTCTGCTGATAAAACCTGTGCTTAATCAGCATAAATGCACACTTTGTGTGCTGGACCACGATGTTTGGCTGGAATTATTTGGAGAATTTTACTTGGGGAAAATGACGGTTGACCTGATTGCCAGCAATCTGGAATGTTGTTTTTATGTGCATACGTTAGGTACACATTGAGTACCAGAAGGAAATGACTGCCAGATGATCCCACATCTGCATGACATACAGAAGGCGTTTGAAAGCTTAATTGTTAGAGAGGTTTTGAATGGGAATAGAAGGCTGTTTGTTACTCATTCCATCCTGAAATAAGCACGATACCAATACTGAACTTTATAGATAGCAACTACTTGGAAGAAGAAAAGGATATAATTATCAAGTTCCTAAGTACAGACACAGTGCTGATAAGTTAATCCTCTCTGAAATGATAACTTTTTATAGAAGTAAAATAGCTACTAGTGAACACACAAACAGAAAACTGTAATGAACATTTTGAATATCCTACAAAGATGATACTTTCTATCCCTAAATCCATTTTTGCTTTTCCTAGCTGTGGAGTAACTTTTTTTTTTTTTTTAGCATTCTTCCTGCCAATTTCCTGATCAATAAAATAAAGAAGACTTTAATTTCTGAAGTGAAATAATGCAGAAGTCACACTGATTTGCAGACATACTTTGTGTTTTCTCTCAAGCTCAGTGCTCCAGAGGACCCAATGTTCTACTTCATTTGCAAGATTAAGAGGGAGAAATATCAAGAAAAGAATAATCCTCTTTAATTTTATACATGCACCACTTCCTTATTTCCTTAGAAAGAAGGCAAGCAACCTGATCACAACGCTATTTTCTTTGACTTCAGTTGCCAGGCAGAGGTTCAGCTACAGTACAGGTGTTCTTTTATTTGAGAAGCACTTAAAATCTCAGTTTGAGTTAACTCCTAACTGATTTGAATCTCAATGCTGTGCTCCAATCTGTCCCTGCAACGCTGAAATGCCTGCAGGGAAACTCTGAAGTAACCATGTCTCATGTTCTGTACTACATATTTGAGTAGCTAGATTTGCTACCTAAGGTTGTCAATGAGCATTTTCTACTGATTTTATTTATGGTGTGGACTTCACATCTTCTTGCATCAATAGGATCATTTCAATGAATTTTATAAGATAAATTATACTAGACAACCTTCATTACTGTACTTTCAGTGCTCTCTTTTATCATATCAAACACCTCTATTGGTCTGCCCAAGCAGACCTGGAAAAAGAGGGGAATAAGTTTTATACATCCTTGCTAGGCATGGAGCAACAGTTGCAAAAGTCATTATCAACAGTGCAGAACATCATATCAGGAATATAAACAATATAAACATATTTGCCTTTAAGGATGTTACATTTGATCTATTAGAAGAGTAGCAAAATGACATAGCCAAACCATAAATGAGAAATTCTGGGAATGTAAATGTTAACATTCCAAGGTAACTTGTTTCAATTTCAGCTTGTCACAAGGGAAATTGCTTTGCCTAATTGGGGCAGGGAACAACTGAATTTCTGTTTTTGTTCTTTTTTTTCATTGAAGTAAATAGACATCCTGATTTCTATCTGTACCAGTGATTCCTGTTGATAGAAAAACAAGAGTTCTGTTTCTCATTGTTTTGTTTCTTTTCTTTTTTTTGGCATGTTCTGTTATGTAACTACACGTCTCCCATTTTAACTGATGTGGCAAATTACATATATGACTTAAAAACTAATGTTTTGGGAACATAACGGGGGTACCTTTTCTTTTGAGAAACAACTACATCCAGGCTGATCTCCTACTCACTGAGTTAATCTATCATGTAATGATATGCTCCCCAATTAGCTGGTTCACCTTTTTACTCCCTAAGAAATATGCTGAGTTGCAAAATTTGTGTCCTGATGTAGAAGTAACAGAGAACAGAATTTCATGTTCCCAACTTTGTGACGTGTAGATGCAGCTGTACAGAAGATCAAGTAGCAGTATCAGAGGTATTATGTAACGATCCACAGTAAACTTCGGATATCTCCTCATTCCCGTAAGTGATCTTTTTGAACTGGGAAGAACTCATCTCACAGTGAGAGAATTAGAGAGAGTGAAGAAATGTTTATATTTTCTACATTTTATTCCTCTGTTTTCCTGGACAGATTAGTCAGGACTAAGGATTTTCACCCACTTTCTATTCAGCACTGGTAAAACAGAACAGTGTTGTGAAGACAGACAACTGGATTCCTCCTCCTTTTTATCAGCAAATATTTTGAATAGATGTTCACAAGGAGTTCATGCATTTAGGTCCTTCGGCACACACAGAAAGCTAAAAATGATCAACAGTAACAGATGACCTTGTCAAAAATATATTTTTACTCTGCTTTTATTTATCATCAATTTATTATTTATTAATAATTTTACAATAAGTAACAAGATCAGATAATACGATTCTTAGTAACATTTAATCAGGACTTTAGCATTAGCCAGTTTAACACAATGGTTCAGAAGGTGGGAACTGGGGGAGCGATGCCCCTCCTGCTGTAAGCAAAGATCACGTTTGTGACCATTCGAGAAACTTGAACATCCTCAAGTCTATGGGTCCCAACGAGGTGCATCCCACAGCACTAAGAGAACTGGCTGATGTAGTCACCAAGCCGCTCTTGATATTTGAAAAGCCATAGCAGTCAGGTGAAGTTCCTGGTGACTGGAAAAAAGGCACTGTCACATCCAATTTTAAGGAAGGTAGAAAGGATAATCCAGCAACTACCAACCTGTCAGCCTCACCTCAGTGCTAGGGAAGATCGTGGAGCAGATCTTGACGAAAGCTATGCTAAGGCATCTGGAAGACAGGGAGGTGACATGAGACAACCAACATGGCTTCACCAAGAACAGGTCCTGCCTAACCAAGTTTGTCACTTTTTATGATGGCATAACTCTATCCGTGGACAAGGTAAGAACCACTTTTGTCATCTATCTGGACTTCAGCAAGTTCTTTGACATGGTTCCCCATAACACCCTTCTCTCCATGTTGGAAAAATATGGATTTGATGGGTGGACTGCTCAATGGATGATGAACTAGTTGTGAGATTATACCCAGAGAGCAGTGGTCAATGGCTTAATGTTCGTACAGTGATTGGTGACAAATGGTAACGCTGAAGGGACCAGTGCTCTTTAGCATCTTCATTGATGGAATCAAGTGCACCCTTAGCAAGTTTATGCATGATACCAAGCTGTGTGGTCTGGCCAATACACAGGGATGCCATTAAGAGAAACCTAGACAGGGTTGAGCGGTGGGCCCAGGTGAACCACATGAGGTACAATATTGTTGAAACAAGGTCTTGCACCTGGGTCATGGCAACCCCCACTATCTGTACAAGTCGGGAGATGTAAGATTGGAGCGCAGTACTGTCATAAACGACCTGGGGTAGTGGTGGACGGGAAGATGGACAGGAGCCAGTAATGTGCCCTCACAGCCCAGAAAGCCAACTGTATCCAGGGCTGCACAAGAGTTGTGGCCAGCAGGGCAAGGGAGGTGTGATTCTGCCCCTTTGCTCCGTGCTGGTGAGACCTCACCTGGAGTACTGTGCCCAGACGTGGAGTCTGCAACACAAGAGAGTTGTGAGCCTGTTAGAGCACATCCAGAGGAGGGGAAAAAAATAAAAATAAAATAAAAAATAATAAGATCCAAGGGATAGAATGCCTGCCCTATGAGGACAAGCAGAGAGAGCTGGGTCTGTTCAGCCTGGAAAAAGTACTGGCTAGATCTCATAGCAGTCAGTCAATATCTAAAGGCAAGCTATAACAAAGAAGAGAACTGACTCTTCAGCATGGTCGGTTGTGACTGAACAATGGAAAATGGTTTCAAACTAAAAGAGGGAAAATTTAGACTGGATATAAGGAAGAAGGGTTATTTTACAATAGGAGTGGTGAGGCACTGGATCAAGTTGCCCAGGGAGGTGGTCAAAGCCTCATCCTTGGAAACATTCAAGGTAAGGTTGGTTCATGTTCCGAACAGACTAATCTAGCTGTAGATGTTCCTGTTCATTGCAGGGGAGTTGGACTGCATGATCTTTAATGGTCTGTTTCAACTCAAAAGATTTTAGGAATCTATAATTCAATGGAATTTACTACAATCAAATACAGCAACTTACACAGTGACTAAAAAATGATGAGGTTCACATGAGACTTACTTCATAATACTGGAGGGAGAGGTTTCTAAATCTTGCTGTTTACTTGAGGACTCTCTACCCTGCTGAGGACTACTCACCCTTCCTTTTCATCAGCTCTCAGTAGACAACTGGGGTCTGCTCCAAAAAATGTCTCCTTATTGAAATCTGTCAGTGGTTAATCTCAAGAAATTTACATAGAAACATTCCAGGCCAGGGGGTGATCAAGGATCACAGCCTACTGCAGTCCTCCAGAGCTCAACAGACTCTCTGCTTAGGACCATTATTATAGGACTGCAAGACAATAGATTTGAGTCTGAAAACTTTCCAACAATTTTAGTGAGGTAATACCAGAATTTCCCTTAACCATATAGTCCCAGTACTCCCACACCGTACAGTTCTGGTACCTCTCAGATCAGACCACAGTTCAAGGAGCAGGAATTCCCAGTGAGGTCAGGGATTGCTTGATCATCCCAAATCATTATACCTAAACAAAGGCAAAAGCCTAATGATGACTTCTGAGATCACAAAGTGGCTCAGAGTTCGGCAGCATCACAATCCAGAAGTCAGTCTGTCTCTCCACAAAGTGGCAGCGTGGTTACTCTTGCCTCTATGCTTGTAAACAGACAGCACTTCTTTCCCCATCATGTTCTATTATGTAAGTTGAAAATGCAGTCAGTGTTGTACACATGAGGGCATACTTTCAGCAGTGCAACTTGGCTAGCCATTCTCCAGACTCTGATGGATAAAGCAGTAGTTGACGTAATAAAAGTCAGTGAAATCACACTGGGTTGTAGCATTTAGGTTCAGTGCCCCAGCTGCTGTAGGAAATCACCCAAGCAGGACTTCCCACCAATATTCTACATCCTTCTTGACTCTCTCCAGTAGTTGATGGATCTCTTCACTGTCGTGACAATCCATAATAAGACGTTTTTTCCCCATTCTCTGTGCAACAAGGTTGTCAGATCAAGATGATGGAGTGGTGCTTGATTAGACTCAATAGTAGTCATTCAATAGTAAGCCCATATTTCCCCTAGTTTTTCTTTTGCTACTGATACACTTAAAGAAGTCTTTGATCTCCCTTGCCAGATTTAATTCCAGGTGGACCTTAGCCTTCCTTGTCACATCCTTGTGTGCTCTGAAAACGTTCCTATATTATTCCCAAGTGACAATATTCTGCTTCTTCCACATTCTGTAAACTTCCTTCATCCATCTGAGTGTCTCCATGAGCTTGCTCACACATATGGGTTTCCTGTCACCATTGCCTGATTTCTTACTCTTAGAGCTGCACAAATCTTGAGCTTAAAAGAAGTGGTGCTTGAATGTTAACCAGATATCTTGGGTCTGTTTATCTTCCAATGCTCTAATTCATGGGATGCCTCCAAGTAGATCTAAGTTGGTTCTCCTGAAATCCAAGGCTGTAAACTTACTGTGCTATTTCTTCCATGTAAGACACTGAATTCCACTATCTCATGGTGGCTACAGCCAAGACTGTCCCCCACCTTCACATTCCCAACCTGTTCTTCCTCATTTATAAGAACAAGGTATAGCAGCACAACTGTATTCATTGGTTCCTCCATTAACTGTATCAGAAAATTATCACCCATGCACTGCAGGAGCATCCTGGCCTGTTTATATCTGGCACTGTTGCTTTTCCAGGAAATATCAATGACTGGAATACCCCATGAGAACCAGTACCTGTGCTCATGAGACTACTTTCAGCTGTCTGTTGAAGGCCTCATCAATTTCTTCCTCCTGACAGGACAGCCTTTAGTAAACATTCAGAACTGTATCACACATATTTGTCTGCCCTTTAAGCTTCCCCCTTCATTCTTACACATTAGTTCTACAGTTGTTCACATCTCATCTGCAGGGAGTACATAATGCATTCCAGTTCTCTCATGTGAAGAGCAACTCCACCTTCTCACCTTTCTGCTTTATAGTGGGGAAAAATATCCAGCAATTGTATGAAGGTTCTCTCTCAAATTTTCAAACTTAAGAGTATTACTCATAATCTTGGTCATATTTTTGAATGAAAGATCATTTTGCTTTCAGAAATTGAATCAGTATTCTAAATGAACCCCTTGAATCCCTCAAAATCCTTTATTTTCTCAGCAGCATTTCTTCATGTCAGCTGTTTTATCTAATGTGGAGAAAGCCTTTGTCAAAATGTTGTCTGTACCTTTGTAAATTACACAGGAAATTAAAAACATAATAACATGCGGTTGAAATCCTGCCTTTATTTCTATCCAGAACTCTAATTGTTATATATTTTTACCCCACAGTAAGTTTTCAATGTATTTTATTTTTATACTGAAAATGAGTACTAACAACAAGTTATAAAAAGAAGCTGAAAAATGAAAAACTGCAGATACTGATGCCAAGATGTTTGAGACCATAGAATTATAGCTGTCCCAACAACATGGCTTCCTCTATAGCCTTTTCCCACTTAGACCATATCTCTGATAATTTCTCAGTCATCTTCATCTGTGACTTAATCTTTCTTTTTCTCCATACAATCAAACCTTGCTGTTGAAGCAAAGGTGTCTTTGTGTTCTTGGTCTCACTTCCCTTTCATAGTCACGTTGAAATTCCCCCTATCTACTTCAGAATGCCTGCATCATGCAGAACCATGTTTTTCAGACTCCTGAAAGAAAACTAGTAAGACCAGCCCTTCATAATGAAAGAACTTGTGAGTTCCTGGAACACAAAGTATTCGCTGCCAACTGAAAAAGCCACTGAAGGAAGGATCTTTTCAAGGCAACTATGAGCATATGCTTAACTTTGCAGATTGTCACAGATAGCAGTACTGGTATAGTGTCTATGTTATCTATTAGCCTAGTGGTAGCTACCTATTTTACACGTGGTAGGTCCCATTACAGTATCCATTATACTGTGCATATTATAAACAATAAACAATTAGCATTTGGATGCGTTCTCTACGGAAATAAAAAGAAGTTAAAAAAAGAAAAACTTTTCAAGAGACAGGTGAGATGACTACCAGATGATTTCCACAGAAATGATTCTGAAACAGAAACTATGAGTCTGGAATGGAAACCTCAGTAAGAAGAGAATGAACAGATTTTACCATTCATCACTATTACTCTTTTACTGTTCCAGAGAGACACTAAGGCAATGCAACATCAGCAACAAACCTGTAGAAGCATAGAATTTTCCTTGTTCTTTCTTTCTTTGAAAGAAATCTTGTCTTGTAGCTTCCTGTTGGATGTCCTGTTTCATCCTCATACATTAGTTTTAGTAATAGGATTTACTTTAATGTTTCCATCTAGCCGAACAGCAGGACTTGGTAAGGAATGCAGTGTACACTGGTTGCAATAACAGCTCAAACACCAGCTGTTTCTGTACTTCCTCATAGGTTAGTCTTCCATGTGGGTGACAGCTGAATTTTGTCCAAAACAAATGACTAAGGCTAAAACAGGAACAAAGGAAAGTCTCTTGGATTCCTTTCTTTCTCTGGCAGACGCTGCAACTGTGGAACAGAGGCTGCTAGAAACAAATTCTTCTTAAGCAGGCAGGCATTAGCTCAGTTCTGACACCAGTATTCCAGCCCAAAGTCTTGAGCAATCTGCACTGAGAGATTTCTGTGCTCCTGTGTTAAAGCTCTTTTTTAGGCTTTCAGTTTGAGCCAATTTGTCATAGAGAGAACCACTTACTGAAAGCCTGTTCTGGGCAGACAATCTTCATTGTTCATTGTGTACAAGCATGTTTTCTGAGATTTCCATCACATTATGCTTTGTAACTTAGACATAGACAAGACTAAGTTTCTATGTCTATGTTTCTTTGTGTTTCTATGTCTATATTTCTTTGTGTAGGCTTTGTATGATACAAATCAAAGAGGAATAATGTATTTTTACACCTCTTCACAGCTCATTAATTAATCCTTTGCTTTTTTTTCTGTGTAAGTGAGTGAAATAAACAGTGGGCTCATATCAGGTGATTCAATAGCTTATTCTCTGGCTAACTGTGATTTCATCATAGGAAATCCAAAGTTGCTCTATACTGCAATCTGACACACAGGTTCTGAACAGAGAATCATAGAATCAATCATAGGGGCTGGAAGGGACCTCAAGAGATCATCGAGTCCAACTCCCCTCCCAAAGCAGGTTCCCTACACCAGGTCACACAGGTAGGCATCCAGGTGAGTCTTGAATATCTCCAGAGAAGGAGATTCCACACCCCCCCTGGGAAGCCTGTTCTGAAGCATTTCTAACCACTCTCCGTTATTCAGTTATTTTTTGTTGGATGTTTCAGAGAATTATACATACATTGCATAAGTGTGAGTTTTACTGCAATATACATTACAGACTCTTCAACGTCAGTGAAAAATAGATGAATTTAACTATAACGAGATGATGTGTTTCTTCCTCAAACTCCAAAATACACAATGATGTGAATGCATCCTGTTCTGCAGAACAGCACTGCAATTTGACAACAGCTGTGGAGTAATAGCTTTCCTCCTATTTTTACTCCTACCTGAGATGCTTGCATTTCATATTAGTGTTGTTTTCCCCGTTATTATTCCACTTCAAGAAACACATTTGATATCTCTTCCTTTATCTGCACATGACACTTCCACATGTGTTTCTCTCAGATCTATTTAATGACTGACCTTTGTCTTGACTTAATCTGTTATAAATTGCCACACCTGTGAGATTTGGACTCCTATTTTCAAATGCCATGGTAACACATTGCTTTTCCAGATGCTTCTGTTTCCTCAAGGAATACACCCAATAGGAATACCAGTTAAATATCATAAGGGCAAGAAACCATGCAAAATAAATGAGAAATACTACAAAACAAAATGCCAACTGACTCATAGAATACCTGATTATTTTGCTTTCCAAGTTATTAAAACTGTTGATGTGCTGGCTAAGAGGAAAAGCAGAAATTCTCTTCTTGCTTAAGAGTACTTGTAATACTTGAGATGCCAATGCTTACCTGGTATCTTTTCAATAGGAAATACCTTGTGCTCAGCGTATCACCCAAGGTTAAGAAGGATGGTTTTTAAATGAACAGACTACACTCAAGTAGCCAGATAGGGCATCTATGGGCATCGTTATTCACTCACATGACATTTTGGGTTGCTTCCCTTGGGAAATACAGCAGCAGCAGTAGACAGCCAGTCATATTAAATGCTTTGTTTTCAGTTGACCTTGGATTATAAGCAGTAGTTATGGCGTTACAGATCATAACATTCCAATATGTTCATTTTCATCTTTACAGTCAGAGAATGAATAGATGGGATTACTATAAAACCACTTAGGTATATAACAGATAATAAAAATGTACTGAATTCTTTTTGCCCTGTCTGCTAAATCCCATCCATTACCTCTGCAGCCACAATACTGCTTAAAATGCTGTGACTGACAAAGTTCCTGTAGAGAGAATGATACATTTTGTTAGACCAACTGCATACAGTTGTAAAGACTCTTATTAAAACTCTTACTAAGAGTTTTAAAGCACATCCTAAGCAACTCAAATCAGAGCAGATAAACTGCATGTACTAAAGAACAAGTCTTTCTTTCTCTAGGTAAGTGCAACAGCACTATCAAAATTCAGTCACTACTGGGAGGGAACCAAATTAAAGCAACAAACAAAACAACGAACAACAATGAGCTGTTGTGAAGAGCGCTGCAGAAAGCATACCTAAATTCTTCATATTCTTTGAATAAAACCTAGCTAGGCATCATCTGCATTTCTCATCAACGCATTGTTTCATTCTGTCTGTTTCTAACGTGTTTCAATCCCTACCGAAATCTTTTCTCACAGTCCATAAAAGTCCAGCTTCAGCCAGAGAAGAGGCATGAAATGGCCCTTTGCACACCCTGAGCCTTTCAGTCTGGAAGAAAATGTATGAATAGCAGCAGTCCCTGCCACCTAATCCTAGCACCACCTGGGAGGGCTAGGAGCTGTGAATGTTAATCAGAGACTCTCTAATAATCAGACACTCAAAGGAATCTCTGTTTCTGAGCAAGGCATGTTCATCCAGAACATCAGAAGACAGTCTTTTCTCCATTTGCCATGGAGTTTTTGCAGTGTTCTGATCAGTGAGCCTCACTGTTGAACATCTCTGTATGCTGTACAAGGAGACCCGGAACCTAAAAGGACTTGAAACCTAGCTTTCACTGCTGAACTCGAAGTCTGACCCGTGCAACCCATATCTTATATCTAAGCCTATATTATGTACAGACATGCTGGTTTTGTTTTTGTTTTAACCTTCCAATATCCTCTTGTCACTTAAACTGAAAAAGCCCATCTGAAAGAACAGTATTTCCAACAGAACAGTAACACTGGAAAGTTGTTGTGAACAACAGCTCCCTCTTGTGTGCTAAAGAAACAGCAGTAGGTCCCTGTCTGCCTTCGCCTGAGATTGGGGATGTACAAATGCGACAGACTTTATGGCGAAACTGTACCCTGCAATTGGGTCCTGCAGGGGGAGACTAGACAACAACGTCTGACAGTGGCTGACAGAGCTCACAGCTTATATGTGCTCTGGATAAGCGCGGGACTTTGTCGTGGCAGGGTTCATTACTGTAATAATATAAAAACCTCCAGCAAAGAAGGAAAGAAGGAATGGAAGAAGGACTGACATTTTGAACAAACTCGAACGCACTTGAACTTCTTGCTCATTAGTACATTTATTTAAAAAAAAATAAATAAATATCATATATCTCCGAGTACAGGCTCTCAAATTCTTGCTGTCAAAAAGACAAAGTGGTGGCTCTGCAGCAATGCATGTGGTGTATCTGAGAAAGTAACAAGGAACACAACCTTCTCAATAATCTCTTTTCTTCTGATCCCACAGTGGCTAGATCCTGGCACAGGAGCAGCTATGAGTGCCTTCCTGCATGCAGATGTACTTGTGGACATACAGTAAATGTTTAATTGTAGGTGGAGCTACTTTTTATTTATTTACTTGACATTTAACGCAATAGTTAACATTTTTCTTGGGATGTTCTGTTTGGATACTTCCAGATTTTTATGTGATCAGCAATCATAAGCATGAACAGTAGTGCAATGAGTTTTTAAACTTGAACAAATTCATGTCTCATTCATTGCGGTTTTGAAAGCATGAGAACAAAGGTTATAGAATGCGCTGAACCCTGAAAGAAAGGATAAATTCAAGTGTTTTTTTTCCTTCATGTAACAAATCACAGTGAATCTGCAGGCTGAAACTCTGTTAGCTGATAGTATACTTGGCTGCACTTTGAATGCTTTGCAGGTTCCAAGGCTGTTCAGGTCCAGTTCTTCAAGCATGAAGGCCAGTGAAAATGAAGACAACTTTGTATTATCAACTCAGCTATATATTTCAGTTGTTACTGTCTATCAGAAATTGAAACTTGTTATCAGCATTTTTTATTTGGATATCAGTAACTTTTTTTTTTCTTTAATGTAAAATCCGAAAAAGCCCCAAGCAAAGGTTTTAAAATACAAAGTTTTAAAGTGGTGAAGTTTTATCGTGCTAGGCAGGTTTGAGAAATTAGATAAAACATGATGTAAAATTTGCTTTAAGTGTGAATTAAATGGTGCTGCTAAAGTGATTTTATTTTTAACTGCACAACCAGAGTCCTAGCAAGCCATGATATCCACATGGATGAAGTAATGTCATGAAAAGACCTTCAGTAGGGAGGGCTGCATACTGACGTACGGCATAAGTGAAGAATGACTTTTTTCTGTTTTACTACTAAGTCATTTTATCTGCCAGAAATTGCACCTGCATCTAATAACTCAATTAACAAATAAATCAATAAAGAAATGCCTTTTCCTTGAGTATTTGATGATTTTCAACTTATCTCAGCAATAAAGCAAGGAAGAAAAAAATACACACATTTCCTGTTCTTTGCAGCTTCCTACAGTCTTACTGCAGCTGATCTCCATGCATTTATGAAGAAATGAATTGCTTGTATCACTACAGTTCATCATCACTTCTTGGGAGAGCAGGGTTTAATTAATGCCTGCACAAGAAACATCTGCTGTGTGACAATTTTAATTTTCCACAGACAGAATGTGACATCATATGTTTAAAAACTTAAAGTCAAACTAACTTGACCATGAAATTAACACATAAAGTCAAAAAAGCATCCTAACAAAATCATCTAGCTGTGCAGTTAAGTTTAGGGAAGACTGTAATTGCACCTGCAAGCACTCTGTCATAATAGAGAAGAGGGGAGAAAATATTTATCAAGAGCTAAACTGAGTAACATCTGAAAATGAGTATCATCCTAATTAAATGTGTTTTCTGCTTGGAAACCAAAGATTTTTATATGACTCTCTCTAAACCACACTTCATTAACTTATTTGGGGTTTAACTTTCAGAAAGACAATAGAGACAATTACATGAAATTCCTTTATTCCATAAACAGACTGTTAACACATAGGGACAGAACAATGAAAATCAGAAAGAACCTGTTAACAGTAACAGCAGCACATTACCAGTAATTAACTGGGTAATTCAAAGATCATTTTAATGAAATCACTAAGTTCTTAGTCAGGTGTAATTTTCTTCTGAAATCAACAGACCCCGCCATGTTACAAATGAATCTCTAGATCCATGCATCACCCAGGGAACAGGATACTACTGTGACTGGAATGCTTAGGAGACAAACAAAGCTTCAAGCTTCAAAAGAAGTACCAATGTTCATAAACCATTCATGTTGCTAGTGATTAGTTTTTAAATATTTTACATATAAATATATAAAAATGTCACTTGTTATCACCAATGCGAAACAATTACTCCTTGATAAATTTAACCTAGATAATCTGTGAGCATAGCACATTAGAGATGAAGCAATGTGGACAGTGCTGATGGCAACATCACTGATGGTACTTAGTCACCAAGGCCAAGGTGATCACTCTTGGGAGCACTTTGTAAGCACCTTGTCTTCCATCCTCTTCACTCAAATCTTGTTGACCCCTCCCAAAAAGAGCACAAAGTGACCTCATCTGCTCTTGACAACTGATTTTGGAGTTCCAGAGTTGTTTCATTTTTGCTTGCTCTGCTGGGTTGAATTACCTTGCTATTGCTAGGTATCTTCAGCACTTGGTCCCTGGTGACAGGCTTTCAATTGCCATTTCTTAAGTGAGAATGAATGTGCTTTTAAGCTATCTCAGGTATCAGCCAACATAGGGATGCTTCCTGAAATAAAACCAGTGCGTTTAAACAAAACTAGAAGAGATCTGAGAGGTAGCCGAAGGTAGAGAATTCATGTGCCAGAGCGGGGGAAAGTAGAAATATGATAATCCTTCTACCATAGCATTTTAATTCACACCTGCCAATCTATCAGAGCCTTCAAGACTTGAATTTTGGGTACCATTAACAGGCACTCTGGCTTCATCTGCCATGCTAAGGATGAAATTCACATGCTTCAGGAGACCGGTGAGGAGTCATTCTGCCCAGGACAGAGGGTCATGAGGTGGGTGCCACGCAGAGCTGAATGCTCTCTGATCCTGGTGGAGCCACAGGGGAGGCCAGTATCCCTTGGGGAACTGGGGAGCAGTTCTCTCTTTCTGCTCAGCCCAGCTAGACACAGACATTATGTACCAGCAGGCTCATCTTTTAACTTCGTAAAGTTAACTGTGTGTGCTGGAGAAGATGGAGCAGGACATACTATCTCCTTGGATTCAACGCTCAGCACCTGCCTGGAGGCACAGCGAGGGCGCAGCTCCAGCGTTTCCCCCGCCTCTTCGGCCCCACAAGAAGTCACAGGAGAGGCTGGGGTTATTCAGCGTCAAGAAAAGGAGGCTCAGGGGAGTCCCTGCCACCTCAAAGAAGGCTGTGATCAGCTTGCTCCCCAGGTGTTAAGCGACACGAGGAAGCAGCCTCAGCCGGGAGGGGCAGGGGAGCTTCAGGCTGGATACTATTCACTGATAAAGCTCCTGCTCCCAGAAGACCTCACAGCCGCCCGGCGGGAACAAGCGGCGACACCCACAGGAGGCAGCTTCCCGCCCTCTGCGTCACGCACCACGTCCGCAGCAGCCCGGGACTCACCCGGAAGCGCTTGCGGAGGGCGGCGCCGGGCAGCGCGAGCCGTTCCGCTCGGTCCCGCGCTCCCCCGCCGGCTCCGCCCGCGCCGCCGCCGCCGCTTCGTCGCCGCGTCCCGCGCCGGGTCTCGCTCGTTCTCCGTCCTGCCTCGCCTTCTCTCCCCGCGCTGTACCATGCTGCCGCGGGGCTGCGGGGCTGCGGCGCCGCGGGAGCGGCTGGCGCTGCTGCTGCTGCTGCTGCTGCTGGCCTGCGCCACGCGGGCCTCCGAGATCACCTTCGAGCTGCCCGACAACGCCAAGCAGTGCTTCTACGAGGAGATCGCCCAGGGCACCAAGTGCACGCTGGAGTTCCAGGTAGCGGGAGGGCCCGGCTCCGCGCCACGCGGCCTCGTGTGCGGTGCCAATGGCGTCGCGTCGGCAGCGCGGAGAGGGGACGGGGCGGCTGGCGGTGATAGCGTGCCTCCAGGGGCAGCGGCGTCGCCTCCGTGGGCAACCTGTGCCAGCACCTCAGCTTTCTGAGAAGAAATTCTTCCTAGCGTCCAGCCTCAGCCCCTCCCTGGTGCAGCTTCAAGCCGTTGCTTCTCGTCCTGTCGCTGTTAACTGATAGCAGAGGCTGAACGCCTCACCGCAGCCTCCTTTGTGCAGAGCCTCTTGGGCCTCCTCTTCTCCAGGCTGACCCATCCCGGCTCCCTCAGCCGCTCCTCGTAAGGGCTGTGCTCCAGATCAGTCATCAGTTTTGTTGCCCATTTTTGGACACGCTCCAGGGCCTTGATGTCATAGTGAGTAGCCCAAAAGCAAACACTTTTATTTGAGGTGCAGCCTCATCAGTGCCACGTATAGAAGGGGCTTTCCGCAGTTTGTAACACACTGAACTTTTACCGTCTTAACAGAGAACTGTTGTGCAGCTTTGAGGTTCAGCAAGCTGCAGCTCCGGCTCTTCTGATACCTGTGAGTCTGCCACTGCAGGTGGCAGCCACTGACAGTGAAGCGTGCAGCAGCAGCACCAAAGCAAAGTCAGCCTTGACAGTGGGAATCGTGGCTACTTTGGGGGAGTAATATGCTTTTATGGACTGACTTTTACCTTTTGCAGTCCCCTTTTTTCTTTCTCTCTCTTTAGTATTTTGTGGATTTTTGCTGCCAGATAACTTTAACTTTTTCCTTTGTGTTCCACATCTTTGTCAGATATTCTTTTTCCTGTTCTTTCTTTACCTTTATTGTGTATGTGTAGAATGGCCATTTTGAGGTTTGTGCCTTGAAAAATTTCATATCGTGCTTTAAAGATTTTTGTGCAGAACATTTTCATTTTTTTGCTTTCACTTCCAACCAGGTAATCATTTCTGTATGGAAATCTCCATTAGGTGATAGACAGCTGGAGGCCAGGCATCCAGTTGCTTTTTTTTTTTTTTTTTTTTAATTTGTCATCACATTTTTGGAAAATCAGAATGATCTCACAGCCGAATGCGTTTAAAATTTGCTGTCTGAGGAGTAGGCAATTTTCATTTCTTTTGATATTTCTTTTTTACTGTATGGTTCTATTAAATTGATAAATAGAAAAATTGCTGTGGTTTTGAACAATATTATGTGAAGTACACATCTAAAATGAACTCAAACAGTTATGTAAAAGATACTCAATTCAACAAACCTTTATCTTAACCTTAGAAGGTTTCTGTACAAATACAAAAGGGACATACCTTCATATATGAGTATTTTCCTAATTCAGCATGCTTTATCTTAAAAGGAAGAAATTTGGAGCAAATGTTAAGCTTAAAACTGTTAGCCTGAGAGTTGTGATAGTGGCACATTTTGTGTACCTGATTTACAAGTGCGACTTGTTACAGAGGCACGGTATCTTGTCTGCTTCTACAGCGTAATGTTCAACAATAACCAAAACCTGAAATAAAAGTCATGAAGTTTGGAGTCACTCATGGCCTTTATCTGAATGTGCTGATTTTGGAAAGAGGTACTGCTGCCAACTGCAGAAGTGAAGCAGCAGACTCCTCAGTCACTGTACTTTGTTGACAGGCTGGTAGAAGGACTAGCCTTGCTGTAATACCTGTTTTACTGGTTGTATGCCATTCCTGCGGTGCCAAGCAGCTTGATCTAATAGGGTAGTTAAGCTCCTTAGGCCACACAGAAGGGAGCTGTCCTATCACATTTTTACAATCTTGATGGCGTGGTGGGGTGTTGGATTTAGTTAGTGGTTGATTCGTTACAGTACTGTCTTTGCTGCTGCAACAAGTTTTATCTATGGTAGCCTTTGCTATAGTGCAATTAGAAAGAAAGCAACTAAAATTTATTTTATAAGCTGTTTGAAAATGTAGTTGACGATTCATATATTGAATTTAAACTTTTTGTTGTTATTGTTTCGTATGTGTTTTCTGTAAAAGAATGATTTTTCCAGGCTGGCTTCAAACTATTTTCAAATTAATTATTATTAATCAATTAATATATTATAATTATTATATTTCAAAGTGTACTTGTCGAAGTTAGAAACTTTGCAGTACTGCTTGACAAATCATATTTTTGGGGAGAAATGTATTAATCTTTTTAGCAAGACAGATTTTTATTCTTTGTTTTTTCTTCGCAGGTGATCACCGGAGGCCATTACGATGTTGACTGCCGACTGGAAGATCCTGATGGAGTTGTATTGTACAAAGAGATGAAGAAACAATACGATAGCTTCACATTTACTGCATCCAGGAACGGAACATACAAATTCTGCTTCAGCAACGAATTCTCTACGTTCACACACAAAACTGTGTACTTTGATTTCCAGGTTGGAGAAGATCCACCACTGTTTCCTAGTGAGAACAGAGTAACTGCACTTACCCAGGTAAAATTCTCTTGTGCTTGATGGCAACTGTTAGCTTGAAATAAGGTTTTTTTTTCCAGATTCAGCTGCATTGGATATTTATATCACTTTTGAGCATCAGTTAGGTTGGAGCTGTTAAAGTAATTGAATTTATCGAGCGGCAGAGGAGAGCTGAGTAGGAGATAACCAGTACTCAAGAGAAAGTTAGGGTTAGTAGTATTAATTTTAGACCTTAGTGTTTTAGTTTGTTTGTTTGTTTTTAACAGAAGCACATAGAGTGCAAGTAAGGTCTCTGGAGAAGGAAAGGCTAGTTTTCAGTACACAACACTTTTTTAGTAAGAAGACTGTTATTGTAGTTTTCTTGAGGCTTGTAATATGACCAAATTTGGGCAGCTTTTCCATAGGGACAGTGAAAGGTGAATGTCTGAGAGCAGAGGGGCTTGGCACTGAGACACCTTCTGCAGAGTAGACAGCCAATGCAATTAGTGACACCGATGGTAGAATTTAATTAGGGAAACCTCTTCCTGGATCTCACTGAGAAGAATAACTTAGGACTTGTTCAGAGACCAGACTTGTAAAAGATGGTTAAACACAGATGTAAGTAACTGCAAGTGGCTATACTAGGGTGTTAAACTTTTCCTTTAATAATCATAGAATGATAGAATGGGTTGGAAGAACCATCAAAGATCATGTGATTACAACCCCTCTGTGACAGTTTGGACTGCCAACCATTAGGTCAAGCACCAGATTAGGCTGCCTAGGACCCATCCATTCTGGCCTTGAACACCTCCAGGGTCAGGGCGTCCACAGCCTCTCTGGGCAGCCTGTGCCATGGGCCTCACAGCCCTCTCCATGAAAAACTTCCCCCTGACATCTAATCTAAATCTCCATTCCTTTAGTTTAAAACCTTTCCCCCTTGTCCTATCAGCAAAACCTGTAGTAGGTTTGCCATTTGTTCTTCAGGAAATCCTATTTTTAAGACATAAAACTGAAAAACCTGTTAAAATTTAAATACTTTGAAGATTTGTTGATTGATTTAATGGTGATCAAGGCATAGTGAAGAGTCCTGAGGTTTTTTTTTTTTTAGATAACATGAGCTGAACATGGAAAAAGTTTGTGGAAGACAGTTTAGGTTTCAGAAAACTGGTATTGAACAGGTTAAGTGGTTTTAGTTTAGGAGAGGAAGTAAGAGAATTGGGCAAGTTTTTCTGAATTATTTGTTTTAGTGTTGTGGACCGTTTGGAAACTCTGAAAAATAACAGAATTGTCCTTTCTCTAATCATTTTTTTTATTTTGCATACTGAGTAAGAGAAAGGCATCTTGGTGGAAGAACACATTGAGCTTGTTTAATTAACATGACAGTTAGGCAGTGAAGAACATTATAGTTGGGATGTCACTGTAATTTCATTAGGTTTTCTAATATTCACTTCTAAAAACATTTTTTGTTTTGTAGTTCTCAGTGTAGTGCTAAATATACAGTTTTACATGCTTCTTATTTAAGAGTCTGTGTGGATTAATATATTAGTTACCTAAGTTAAAATGTTAGAGTATTTCAGCCTGACAATGAACTGCATTAATCAATGGGAAGTAGTATTGTATGAGAACTCAAGTAATATCGCACTAGTACTAAAGCATAAGAATTCACTGAAAATGTATTAGAGGAGCTCTTAACGGGGAATACTGCATTTGCTTGCTTCTCTAGATGGAGTCTGCCTGTGTTTCAATTCATGAAGCTTTGAAGTCTGTCATTGATTATCAGACTCACTTTCGACTGAGAGAAGCACAGGGCCGCAGCAGAGCCGAGGATTTAAACACAAGAGTCGCTTACTGGTCTATAGGGGAAGCAATCATTCTTCTTGTTGTTAGTATTGGGCAGGTATTTCTCCTCAAAAGCTTCTTCTCAGATAAAAGAACCACAACAACCCGTGTTGGATCATAACTGGTAGTGATGATGCTTCAAGTTGTTATGATTATTAATCTGTAAAGTTATTGTTCTCCAATTAATTCTAGGTACAAAGGATTTAAGTATGTGCAGCATTCAGGTGTGTCTACCCATCATCTAATAGAAACACAAAACAGACACAAAAAGTTATGGAAGGGACACATGATCGTAACATTAAAAAAAACAAAAAAAAACGATTCTGCTTTCTGATTCCTCAATTAAACATGTTGCATTGACCAGCCTATATGTCTTTTATATATTTTAATCCAAATTTAGTTTGTTTGTTTGTTTTTTTTACCTGAGAAGTTATTTATCTTCATTATAAAACTTTCTAAGAACCAGGCAATCACATGTCTGATACGCAGAAGCAGTGCACATAAAAAGTGTGGTTTGATTATAACTTTATGATTTCCAGGTTGAGTGGATTGCATTATAAACAAGCAGACATGATGAACTGTAATGTTATTTTGATTTGCTGTTTAAAAAAAAAAAACACACAAAAAAAAGCCGGTTACAACCTTTGCTTATTTTTAAGTCTGTGGCAAGCATGACACTACATCACTCTCATTCTGTCAGCCTGGTAAATCTCCACTTTCAAAACACGTTACATTTTATAGTTGAGAGCATTTGCTTAAGTACGTATCCTTTTATAATAAGTGTAGCGTGGTGTAGGGTGAATACCCTGAAAGAATAGTACCTACACAATATAATGAAAACAGACAGTGTATTTTTGGACAGATTATCCAGGTGGCATAAGGATACCCAATAAATTAGGAATGGCTCACCTGTCACCAAAGGTCAAGGCTTGCCTGGAACTCCACACAGGTGGTCAGCCCTTAAATGGGGTCTGGGAGAGGTGAGCCAGACTCCACCCCTTCTGGTCACACAGGTGCATTGCCTTGACCTGTGCTCCTGCGGCTGACTCAGGTGATCAGTCAGTGGTTCAGACCATGATTCAACAGTTCCCATACAAGTAAGGTATAATGTTTTCCCTCTTCTATGATACTTGTTTTACTGAACAGATTTTAAACTGAGACTACTCAGGAAATCGTTTTTCTGTCTTTAAAAAATCCAAATCTCTGAATTTGTTTTAAAAACTTGCAATAAAATAGAGAGCTGTAACTTCATCACTGAAGCTGGGCAGTGTCTGGGCACTCGCTGCTTCTGCTTTTTGGATTTAAGACCAGAGGTATCTTGGTTTGTTTGGTGACACAGCACCAGCACTGGCCTAGGCTATATTACATGTGAGGCACATACAAAGGTTTTTACCAAATTGTTTTCCTGTTAAGAGGCCGATTTGATATTGATACTGCATTGCACGTGTGCTGTAAATTTTATTTCCTTGTGTGTGGTGCACTGATACAGTATGGCCTTGTGCATCTGATTGCTACTCTTTTTTGCTAGTGGTCAGAAAATGTTTTAAATATTTCAGGTTATCTTTTGGTAGAGTTAATAGCCACGTTGTTTCCACTGCTCGTGTATTTAGTAGCTTATGTACTGTAAAGTCTTGCTTTATTTGGATGTGGATGGAACTAAGTGTATGAACATACATGTAGCTTAAACTGAATGGTCAATTCCTTCAGGTGCCTCTGGAGGAGTAAGGAGACTGCAACTTGTAAATGCACACAGACTAAACGAAGGTGGGAAAAAAAATGTCATGTGTTACTGACTAATTCAAAAGATGCTTCTTAAACCTGTTTTCAGCAATCAGGGGAAGAATGCTATATCCTCATTCATAGCATGTGTTATCTCTAGCAAAAAGTTGGAAGTGACCCTGAAGCATTCTGAAGAATCGACTGAAGATAACTTCATTTAAAATGTTGTGATGATTGAAAAATAAAAAGTATACTCATCTCTGTTTTGAAAAAATTCTTCTTCAGAAACAGAATAAAAACCTGAAGGAAAGGAGCTCAAAATTAAAGTAAAATTTCACAGAGATAGCTTAACGTGTGTAAAATTTGTGATTATGTGTAATATCTTGAATTGAACTTCAAATATTGCATTCTTGTTTTGGTATGCAAGCTTCCAAGAAATAGCTAAATTTAGAAAGCAGAAAAAGTTAAAAAAAAATAGTCCTTTGCTTTGAGACAGGTATGTGCCTGTGCACTATGTTCTTAATCATACCTAGATGTGTGTGCTTCTGCAGCTGATACTGAGTAGCTTTTGGCAGCTTTGCACACAACAGTGAAGCAAGTTCTGCACTTTGGGTGCAAGTATCAGATGAGAACATGATTTAATTACCAGTTTTTCTTCTATAATCTTCTAAATTTTGAATATCAGTTCTGTAGCTTTAATCAGAATGAAGACACTTGTTTTGAAGACTGAAACTTTTTTCCGCTGTGTTCTATGTGCTATTAAAATTGGTAAACCAGTGGGGTAAACCAGGCACTGGTTCTCCATCGTATCCATGTCTCTATTCTTCCATGTTTGAATGTGTAAGGTGGGACTGTTCTACTCAATGTTATGCCCACTGCAGAGGTTTAGTGGACTTGACTTTTTCATTATAATTAGTTATCTGAAGCAATTCTCTGATGTTTTGCTACATAATACGCAGCAATAGTTTAAAATGCCTTTTTGTCTTATTAAAAACATGGCACAGACACCCTTTTAAACATAGCTGTATATAGTTTTTAAATTGTGATGGAATAGGATATAATAAAACACATGCTAATATGAAAGTGAAGAAATGCTCTGTGACTTTTTGTTTAAGCTCCATCTTTTCATATATGAAAAGATTAGCTTGATTAATGGTGTCATACACAAGTCAATTGCCATGCATTAATGGGGATACAACTGTGTTTTTAACTGCTAAAGACCCTAGTTTTCAGCTATTCCTTCAATGTTTTGTGTTTACGCAACTTCTTTTCGTGTTGTGAAATGTCAGTTTTTGATTTAGTTTGGGAAAAAAAAAAAAAAAAAGTTTGAGTAAGACAAGAAACAGACTCTGTGAATACTGTATGGGAAAATAAAAAATTAATATATGATTGTGGTCCGGTTGTTTGGTCTGCTTTGGGAGTGGGGAGCATTATTCTTTTTAAAAAGATCTGAATAGCAATCTGAGTTTCAACTTGTATTTCAATACATCACATTGAAAAGTCTGTATCTACCTGAACTTTGATCACTCTTCTGTTACTGTGCATTGAGAAGTGATTCAGTTCACTGCTGCTGATAATTAGCTGTGCTTTATGGTCACTGGAGAAAAACAAAAGTTTCAGTTCTGAGGTGGAATAGTGGGGCTGTGCTTGGCCAGTGCTGCCCTGCAGAAGATGAGTGCAGTGGGTGGGGGCAGGGCAGTGGCTTCTTTTTGACATGACATTAGCTGCACCTGCTTGTCTTTCTGTGTGCTTCTCTTCTTTGGGAGCTGAACAACAGTTGCTTTGGTTTATGACAGCCTAGCGTAAAGTACAGCATATGTGTCGGTAGATGTGTTACTAACACAGCTTCTTCACAGTCTCGTGTAAACCATGGTGTAGGGTCTTCAAGTACTTGGCTAAAAATGCAAACATAGAGCTACCCTGCTTAAAAATGTTTGCATTCAGGAACCAAATGCAGAGTGGTGATGGCAACTTCATTTTGAGCCCTTATGGTTCAGAATGCTTTGACAACTTGGTATCATCTTAATATTTACGTATCCATGTTATATATCTATCTATAGGAAGCTGTGATGGAGCATTCGTGAACGCTGTGGCCCTGACATCACTTTCTGGAGAGTCAGGTTGAGTACAGACAAAAATACAAGAAATGCTGGCTCATACAAGGCATTCTGAGATGTTACACAGCCTGCATTTTCATCTTACTCTGGTTACTTAAGCTATGGAAAAATGGCTACCATAAAGAGAATTTTAGGGGCTTTTGTTGGAGTCATAACTCGAAACTGAAGAAAAAAAGCGAATCAATTCTTTTTTCAGGTCTTTTTGTTTTCCATTTAAACTGAACAAGAATATAATCAGCACAGAGGATGTTTATATTGATTATGAGGAAGAAAACTTGTGTGTCTTTCAGCAGGAAGAGTATGGCCACAGGAGAAGAGCAAGCTTGTTTTACTGGGGGAACAGGGAGGATATAAAAATTACTTTTATGGATTAAAATAACATGAAATGTGGAAGTGTTCTCTGAGCAGTACACACACCGCAGTACGTCTGCGAGTGTGGTATTTTCTTGTGGGACCAGAATGCTGCTATGCTCTGCATGTGTGCTGGAGGGCTGGGAGGCTGTGGAGGTGAAATAAGAGCATGGAATCAGCAGAGCTCATGGGGAAAAACATTTGTGCTTCAGTGTAGCATAAACAGGCCAGGGCGGACTTTTGAGTATAAAGTACTATTAACATAATCATTAAATAACATGTAATTTCTGGCATATTTGGAAAGTGCTGGACTTTCAGGGATCAGAAAAGCAGGAAGGCTGCAGCTGATTTATGGAAGGAGGTGCTCCTGGGATCCTGCCAGAGGCATCGCTTGGAGAGGCTGGCTGTAGGCAACATGATGGAGCTGTGGATGTCCCTGCTCATTGCAGGAGAGGTGGAGTAGATGACCTTTAAGGTCCCTTCCAACCTTAAGGGTTCTATGATTCTTTCTTAACACTTCTATGTTACACTACATGAAAAATACAGTGTTTTATCAGAGTTCTAAGTTAGTGCTTTGTGCCTTGACTAACGCTGGGCAAAGAACACTCCTTTATCAGATTTTAGAATAGGATCAAAGAATCATAGAATCACCAAGGTTGGAAAAGACCTACAAGATCAACCAGTCCAACCATTCACCTATCACCCATAGCTCCCACTAAACCATGTCCCTCAACATAATATCCAGTTGTTTTGTTTCTTGCTTAAATCTTTTAGATTGTAAAAACAAAGATTTGACCCATTTCATACAATTAGAAAACCAGGAAAGGGAAGAAAACTAGTACTCGATACAATTAAAGACAAAGATGGACAAGAAACATAAACAAGACCATAGTTAAATCATCACTACTAACACTGAAATCTACTAAACAGGTTTTATTTGGAAAAATTTAGAAGGCAAAATACAATGTGACGCTGCTACGGAGCAAAACCATCACATAACAGGCATACGTGATGCTTCCGTATGAAAACTGGGTTTTTTTCCTCCTTAATTTAACAAAAAAAAAAAAAAAAAAATGAAGTGTTCTTAAGCATAGTAAATGTCAGGTTTACTTGCTGAAATACCTATTCGGTGGTAGGCTCCCAGCACCGTGGATGGAAGCAATGAAAAACTGAAAAAAAAAAAAATATATATATATATAAAATAAAAAGTAGCTCCAGTATCACAGTGGGTGAATTGCAATGTACAGATGATTAAAGATGCTGGGAAATAAATAATACAGAAGTCTGCTGAAGTGGTCCTGTATATATTTGAATTGCTTTGTATACAAAATCAGTTTACATCTGCTTGTGTTTATCACATTACAAACACATTTATAGATTGCCCTCACAGAATAAAGAATTGACTTGTGTAATTGGATATGGATTTGTTACTGCACAGCCTGCATAATGATTTCATCTGATGTTTAAACCTTAGCTAAGCATGTAAAGTCTTCTCTTGCAAGTAATTAACACAGCAGTGGTAACCCAGCAATCTGAACAGTGACTTCTGGATTACATACATATTACAAATATTGTTACATATTTACTAAATATCTTCTTCTGCATGAAGCATCTGCTTACTAATGGGTTGCCTCACATCACACGTTCTTTTAAATGCACTGCAAACTTTGATTTGTTTCTACTTTGAGAAAGGCTTTTTAAATGCTAAAGAAATCACTAAGCAATAAAATCTAGCTAATAAAAGTTTATCAGATTACCAAAGGACTTCTAATTATGTCTAATATATACTTTTAAAAGAAACCTGAAGCTTGAAAGAATTACTTAGTAAAGCGTGATCAATTATTAATAAATGGGAAAGGTGGTGGGGGTGGGGAGGGATGGGTTAATATTTAACTCCTGCAATGGAGAGAAGCTGCCAACACAGTTCTGCAGCCATCTGTCCTAGCATGTGGGTTGTCCAGCAGAAGTGTATGAAGGCTGCTCTGAAGGTAAATCCTACCACTTTATTATACTGGGGTAAATGGTGGTGGTATGGCAGCAGAGGCTGAACCTTACAACAATATTCCATTCCATGTTGTTGCTGGGTGACAGATGGCAGCAGAGGGGCAGTCTGAAAAATGCCTTCTGACATGGAAAGGCACATGAAGCAAAGGTGTGGAGCTGAATACCTGCATGGCTTATAGCATGTCCCATTGGTATGCAGCGATGCGTGGTTAACCTTTTGGAGACCAGCAGCGGTGGCAGTAACATGAAAGACAAGCCGCATTCTGGACAGCCATGCCCAGCTGTCACACCATGAAATTAAAAGCACCTCCATCAGCTCATCTGCACAAATCAGATAATGATTGTGACAATATTGAAAAATACTGCTCTGTATCTGAGAATTTACTCTATCAAATACTGCTCTTAAGCTCTTTGAATCTTTTGTACCCTCCATGGAAATAAATAGGAGAGGGTTTTTTTTGGTTTGTTTGTTTTGTTCTTTCTTTGAGTAACCTACAGAATTAATACCAAAATGCTTTGAATCAGTTTCTGAATGTTTCTGAACATAACTCGATTCATATATAAGAAACTGATAGAAAAGGGAGTGTATAGAGCCTGAATGCATTTAGAACACATATTTTAATTGCAGAAAGGTGCACAGTGTTCCGGAGAAATGCAAAGAGAGAGCACTGAGAAGTAAAAGAGCCTTTCAGCTCCTACAGGAAAGAGGACAGGTGGCTGAAAGGGAAATGAAGAGCTGAAATAAAAAGCAGGGAGGAAACAATGGCAGAAGGATTTGGTGCAGTAGTTTAAGGGCTGCAGAGCTGTTCCATAACCTTTCGTAACAGACAAGCACCAAACACAACTAACAACTGCTTTGCACAAGAAACAAACTGCTTGTGAAGAAAGCAGCAATCATCTACTAGCTTTCTGTGCATGACAGCATATGAAGTTAGTGCAACTAGAGCTACCTAATCACACGTATGTAGCAGATCTGTAATTAGCTGTGCTTTCTTTACCCAACAGATGCAGACAGCTGCAATCATAGTTACCACAAACAATTATTTCTGTTTTTACATTGTTATTAATGACCACATAAGTGAATTAGAGGTCACCTTGAGCCTTACTTTAGCAAATACAGATATTATCAGAAGACATTCTTCTCCCACTGAGAAGAAAGCAAACCAAAGCGTCCTTAACTTTGAGTACATTATTTTCCCCAGAGGAGAGAACTGACCCAGAGGAGTGTGTCAGCTGACAGCTCTTCTGGAAACCAAGGCTCTCTCATTGTTCTGATAAACTTATACCAACTCTGCAGAACAGAATGTGGTTTGCTAGTAGATGTTATCAAGCTGGTATTGCTGCAAAAAAATTGGGAAAGCTTTTGGGCACTCATACTTGGAACTCTGAAGAAGGGCTTGAATGCCTTAAAGTATGTAACACACACATCATTTAATAAAACACATTACCTCTTAATTCCAACCCATGAGCATCATTAGAACATCGCTTTTATGACAAAATGTAACTCTAGTAAAGGCAGGGGCAATAATTTAATAATGAGGTGCAACTGTTAGCTGTTGAATAGTGAAAGCTTACTTGGAAAAACAACATCAGGAAAAGGATGAGTTCACCAACAGCAGAACTGCAATTCTGATCTAGTCAAATGGCTTTTATAAACTGAAATTCAAATCTCTGGATGACTGTGATCCGCTCATCAGGAGCTACGTTTTCCAAGCACAGCACAGTAATGCAGTGTGCTTCCACAAAGAATTGATTTCCTTTTCTCTCAGATTACATATTTTGTAAGTTACCTTCTCAATAAGCACATCAGAGCCCAAACGGTGTTACGTTATTCCCTTAATAGTAGCCAGTACAATCCTTGATTTTTAAGGCAGAGGAAAGAGCTGCTTTGTAGAGGACAAAAAGTCAATGTTACATCTTTTTCATACGATGCATATGTCAATACCTACTGTGTATCTTCCCACAGCTTGTCCCATCTGCTTTTTGGCACGGCGATGAGACCTGTTTGGAGAAAGAAGTGGAAAAGAGACAATGAGAAATGGTTCTTATATCTCCTGAAGCAGTTACACACCCATGGAACTACAGAAGTACTCATAATGAGTGCTTCATCTGACATCAGATAGCAGCACGGATGTTTGTCACGTGGAACTTTTGACTTTCAAGCTACTTAGAGTACCACGCTTTTTGGAACGCAGTTTTTTGTAAAACAGCAGCTACTAAAGCTCCTCTGTATTAGATGTTAGAATGCTGACTCTTATTCCACTTACAAGCCTGCAGTGATCTACGGATTGTTGCCTGCTAACAGGATGACACTGCAAGACAGCCTGCTACACCTGCTGAACCATAACGTCATTTACAAAGCCTCACTGACATTTCTGTAATTGGTGTCAAGATGAGTTTCAATTGTCAATTTGAAAAGTTTTTATTAACACTGTGGGAAAAATCGAATATTCACAACATTTTGGTACAGAGGTGCTAGAAAGATTAAGGACTCCAAGTGAGAAATGCAAGATTTCAATAGAATTCCCTTTTAGTCCTTGTTCAACTTGCTTGTTTCAAGATCCTAAAAGATTTAGTCCTTGTTTGGAAAGGGTCTGATGTACTGTTGACAGCAAGCTACTTTTTACCAGACTGCGCTCTTGAGGAATGAAACTTCAGACAACAGCTGGTGCCGGTGTGACAGAACAGAAACCAAAGTCGGTGTTCTGCTGCTGCTGAAGCTGTAGTTCGAGGCTGTGCACTGCACTCCTTCCCCAAGAGCGTCTCCTGCCTGCTGCACGTGTTCTCACTGGGCTCTCAGCACAAATATTTGTTCTGTGGACGAAAGTGCACAGGGCAACGGGATGTAACACTGAAAGCAGCGCTGTGAGGAAAAGATCTGCGTACAGCTGCGCGCTGGCTCGTGCAGCTAACCACCAGGAAAGCGGGATGCTTGCACGGAGTGGGTACTCCATTCTGCAGCAGCTCTTGAGCTGGCACGACGCGGGACCTTCTCCGTGGTAACCTGCAGCTGCTGTGATAATTTCACAGACTAACGCATGAAGCCAATAGATCGGCACCGAAGCGGCACTGCGGGTGCGGCGCCGGGCCGGGCGGTGCGGCGAGCCCCAAGGCGCCCCTCCTCCACAGCGTGCCCTGAGCGCCGAAGGAGCAGCACCGCGCCCTCACAGCGCGAGCGGCGCAGGCGCAGCGCGCAGGGCCGTGGCGGCGCTTCCCGCGCCCGCGCGCAGGTGCGGCCGGGCGGGGCGGCGCGGCGCAGGTGCGGCCCTTCCGCGTCCCGCATCGCCGCCGCAGGGCCGGGCGCGGCCATGTCGCGGAGCGCCGCGTCGTCGCCCGCCGGGGCGGCCGCCCCCTTCCCGCCGCCCCCGCTGCCGCTGCAGCCGCCCTTCGGTCCGGACGCGGGCCCCGGCGGCGACTGCGGGCGGGCCGAGCTGAAGCCGGTGCGGCGCTTCATCCCCGACTCGTGGAAGAACTTCTTCAGGGGGAGGCGCGGGCGCGGCGCGGGCTGGGACGGCGCGGCGTCCGACATCGGGTACGTGTCGGGAGGGACGCGGTGCTCGCCGCCCGCCTCTCCCGGCCCGCCGCGGGCACGGCCCGGCTGCTCCGCGGGGTCGGGCGGCAGCTGCCGCTCGCAGGAGGCCGAGGCCATGCTGCGCGGGGACTCGCTGGGCGCGCCCACCGGCCTGACGTACAGCGAGCAGGTGGAGGCCTACCGGCAGCGCTACGCCTACATGAAGTCCTGGGCCGGGTTGCTGCGGCTGCTCGGCGTGGCCGAGCTGCTGCTGGGCGCCGCCGTCTTCGCCTGCGTGACCGCCTACGTGCACAAGGACAACGAGTGGTACAACACGTTCGGCTACTCGCAGCCCTACGGCTACGGCACCGGCGCCGCCTACGGCGGCTATTACTACGGCGGACCCAAAACGCCGTTCGTGTTGGTGGTGGCGGGCGCGGCGTGGATCGTCACCATCGTGCTGCTGGTGCTCGGCATGTCCATGTACTACCGCACCATCCTCCTGGACTCCAGCTGGTGGCCGCTGACCGAGTTTGGCATTAACGTGGCCATGTTCCTTCTGTACATGTCCGCTGGCATAGTGTACGTCAACGACATCAATCGCGGGGGACTCTGCTATTACCAGCTGTTTAAGACGCCGATAAATGCCTCTTTCTGCCGTGTGGAAGGAGGTCAGACTGCAGCCATCATCTTCCTGTTTGTCGCGGTGCTTGTCTATCTGATTAGTGCGTTGGTTTCGCTGAAGCTGTGGAGGCACGAAGCAGCCAGGAGGCACAGGGAGCAGATGGAGCAAGAGGTGAGTCCTGCTGGGCCCCCTGGTGGGCACAGCCTGATGGGCACAGCTGGCACAGAGCAGGCGCTGAGCCTGCAGTCACTTGGCCAAGTAACAGGTGAAGATGTGAGCCAAAGGCTTCTTGTATTGGCTTCAGTAAGGAACAGGTGCTGTTCTGTGAAATACTCTGTTGTCTTCTCACATCGAGTGATGAAGCGGCTCCTAAGTGTGTGTTTTCCAAACAAAGGAAGACACAAACCGAGTTCCTGTTGTGCTTTTTAGTAGTGTCAGACCTAAATCCACCCCATTTGTTTGGAAATTGCACTCTCAGCATATGAATCACTGTTGTGATTGATAGCAAGAATGATTTGCATTTTGAAGCAAGAATCTAAGTGACTTATTTCTGTCTTTCCAGCTTTCATTAACCGTAGTATTGGGTAATAATAGAGCTGGTGTTTCAGTTTCCAGTTGATTTTGTCTTTTAACTTAATCTGTTTTGCATTGCTGCTGGCCTTGCTCCTGCTCCCGCTGTTCAATACTCACCTAGTTAATGATAAACTGTCATAGTGTAGACCTACTGCTATCAACCGGAGCAAGAAGTCATTTGCATTACATTTCTTCAGTATGAAAGCACCCTAAAAAACACGTAAAAATCACTAAAACATAGGATAGCTTAAAAATTCACTTATGTGAAGCCAGCAGAAGCCTGCCTTAAGTAGTTGTCACCACTTAAATGATTTTACTAAGGGAAAGCAAGAAGCTGCATTCTGTCTGCTTTATGGTTGTATTTCTGTTGATTTGTAGCATTTTCATTTAGTGCTGGTTTCCTTTCCAAGATCTTGCATGAAGCTGGGACTCACCTTTAGAAAAGTGCTAGTTTTCAACTAATTTTTAAGTATGTCCTGCAAGAATGAGGCTATACCTGTTGTTACCAATGTTCTTCTATTCTAGTTACTTCCAAATATTTTTAACGTTAACATTTCTGTCATACAAAGTAGAATTGAGAGTGCAGTGCAGAAGAGTAGCTGTTTGGTTACTGGTGTGGTGCACTGCTGTGTTTTCTAGGCAGTGAACTGAACCGTAGGGGATCACTGGGATGTGAAGCGGTAAAGGTGATTGCAAAGTGATTTGAGTATTTCCTGCACACTGTTCCTCACAGCTGTGCTGGGTTTTATGTGTCTTTCTTCGTTCCACCATTCTTCAAACATCGTCACAGCGCTTGATCCGAATACATCCTTTTGCCAGATATGTCCATTATTTAATATAATGACATAACATTACCAGCAGCTCAGCCATATATATAAATTTAAAAATTATTTGGACTTTTTAACTTGGGGTTTTGTTTTTTTCGACAGATGAAGACACAGTTGTCTTTACCAGACAAAAAGGTAGGAAGCAAATTTATTTTTCTGTTTACTGGTATTCCCAATTGCATGTTGTTCTTTTGTTGTGACTCATTGTTTTGGCTACCTTTTGTCATTGTTTATTTTTGTTGTTGTTGTTGTTGTTGTTTTCCTTAGAAGAAGTTAGGTTTAATTCTTTAGTATAGTCAGATCATTCTCCTGCCTGAAAGATCTGAAGGAAGCTTGTGAAAAAGTTACTGCTAGTTTGTCTAGTAAGATCTACTGTCAACAGCATGTGCTTTTAGTCTGTTTCATTAAGTGAGGAGTTCTGTAATCTTCATCATAGGATTTTGCAGGCATGGTTTTAGCAGCGAAGCATCTGATGCACTGCAGGTAGTAGGGGTTGCTTTTTTCCTTGTGGCTGCCTGTTGAGGTTGTGGAGGAGCCAGTGGAAGCTCACTGTTGGGTGCCCTGAGGCTTGAATTTGTTCCCATTATTTCAAGACTACTCCAGGACTGCCTTGCAAGCTTTGAAATATCAACAAAAGAAGGATTTTAGTGCTTCTGCTGCACAGATTTGCAGATGCATGCAGCTACAGAGTTTGGACAGGATTTTTAATGCAATAGATTTTGACAATTCCTAGAAAATATGTGGAGTGTTTTTTTCAGTCTTCAGTACCTCCCGTTAAATAGTGCAAGCATCCTGCTGCTGTCTTTTCTGTTGCTTACTTCAGTACTGAGTCAGGAGCCTTTGTGACCCCATTTTACATTATTTTTGGATCAAGGATTAAACTAGAATTGGAAGTAAGGGAAAGAGGGATCTGTAGAGAACTGAGCGATTCATGTTTTTACACAGATAAGATGGCTATCCAGAATAGTTCCATTAACAGTTTTTTAAGATATATGGGACAGATCTTTTCAAGCCCCAAATGACTGTCTGTCTGTCACTGGTACAGATACTAGGTTCACTGCCAAGAATATTAGGACAAACTTAAGATAACCATTTCAAGTTCCTAACCATGTAACTCTTTCCTAATTTTCTAACTATAGTAAAGCATGTAAAGAATGCATGTGGTTTGCCTGTGCTGCTGTTCAGGACTCTTAACTCTATCTTCAAATGAATTGGATACTTTACAGAACTTGTATATTGCATTTGTATAAAGTCTTATTTAATTGGTTCTTTTTTTTTTTTTTTCTTTTAATACTTAGTATGACAATATTGATGCACCAAGAGAAGAGATCACTTACAGGCAGCTTAAACCAATGGAAAGGAAACCAGAACTACTTAATGGTCATATACCTGCAGGCCACATTCCCAAACCTATAGTGATGCCAGATTACTTGGCGTAAGTGACTTGACAAACTTAACAGAAAATCATGTTTTTCAAGCAGCATTTCTCAAATTCATGTTTTCTCTGTGCCTGCTATAGAAACTTGTGATTATTTATCAGTGCCGCAATGCCCTGAACACAGTAATAAAAATAAGTATTCTGAAACTTGAAGGAAAAAAAAAAAAAAGCAAAATCCCAGCCCAAATATTGGAATGCACTGTTATAATCTAGCGTGTAATTACCGAAGGAACAGAAGACACAGGAGGTATTGATGGGAAATTACTTGGTTTTTAAGCTAAGTCTAATCCTGTATGAATGCTAAATAGTTATAATCATCCCCCTTAAAGGGTAGGCTTTCCATGATATCCACAGCATTTGTGTTTTGGTTTTTTTTTGTTGGTTTTTTTAATGATTTCCATGATACAGTGGGTGTCAATCCTGCCTACAGTAGAAGGGTTGGATCTTTAAGGTCCTTTCCATCCCAAGACATTCTGTGATTCTATAGTGAAGTATTAGACAATAAATTGTTTTTTATGCTATTTGGTATATGTTTCAATGGTTTAGATTTGTGAAAGCTTCAGCATGTTATGAGGTGAGCAGACAGTACTGAAATTTGCTACTGATGTCAAGACTCTGTTAAAGTTTTATGTCTTAATACTAGTATTAAATATGTTTTTTATTTTAAAGGAAATACCCAGCAATTCAAACAAATGAAATGCGAGACCGGTATAAAGCGGTGTTCAACGATCAGTTTGCTGAGTATAAAGAATTGTCCGTGGAAGTTCATGCTGTATTAAAGAAGTTTAATGAGCTGGAAGCATTGATGAGACAGCTTCCTCACCATCCTGGAAGCATATATGTGAGTATCTGTGAGAAAAGGGCAGACTGAAAGCCCGTGGCTTTTAACTTCCTTTGCTTAATGTCTGGTAATGTTGGCCGTGGCTCAGTAGTAGAGACTGTTCTTCCCAAATACGCTATTTCTTCTTTGGTCTTCCATCTAGAATGCAATTTATTGCATACGTATATGTGTTCTTTCTAATTTTTCCATACTGTTAGCTTTCTAGTTTGAATAAAGCACAGTTAGCTTGTTTTCACTATTTCTCAAGTACTGAATGTACAACTAAAATAAATCAGAAAGGATTTGATCAACTGAAAGATTGACTTTTGACGAGTATATTGTAGAATTTATTTGAAGATACAGGCAACTCCCAGTGTGTCTAAAAAATATGTGGTATTTCTCCGTAGGAGCAGGAGAGGATATCAAAAGTTCTGCAGGAATACGAGAAGAAGAAAAATGTGAGTGTTTTCAGCTTTACATTGCTGATGAATCTAAAGAACAGCAAAGAGAATGTAAATAGACAGCACTTCTGATAGAAATTTACTACTTTGGGGTTTCCTATAGCTATTACAGGGCGTTGTGTGTTTTATATTTTAAATCTTTGGCAAAAGTGGGAATGGGCTTCCTATCCTGTTCGTGGCAACAACCTGTTGTAGAGAATGATTCTTTCAGCCACATGAGGAGCAAATAGTTAAGTATTTTTATCTTTTTAACATTTTCCTTTTAAAGGTCTGCTCACTTCTTAGGGTGTAGTTTGTTTATGTTTACTAACTGACATGACCATCAGGTATGTTAACAGAAAAGGCAATGTTACCCTTCAAAAGAAGCATTATATTTTGTTGGCAGCGTGGAACTTGAGTAGGCTTCCAAAAATAAATTTCCACTGTAATCCAAAGATTTTCACTTCGTCATTTTTAAATGCAGGCAGTAAATATGTACCAGCGTCCTTATAACATCCATTACAGGTACCTGTTTTTTGTCTATTCTTAATTAAATTTGAGTTGTGTCCATGTTAACTTAAGTTTAATGGCTTTTTCTTTTTGGAGAGGTATTTATTAGACATATGAGAGCATATACATTAAATAAATATTGTTTAGTAAAATGTAATTTACAACTGCAGGCTTCTTTTTAAGAACTGTTCTTTCATGAGCAGCTGCAGTGTATTAAAGCAGAACTTTTTTCTCTAGCCCTTCATGAAGGAAGAGGAAACAGGAAATAAAATATTGCAGCCAAAGGAAGTGTATTATTCTGGAGAATTATTGTATGCTGTCCTTAGTCAAGAATATCATAGAGTATTACTGGATAAAACTGAAAGCATAAATGTTAATGTAAGGATTTATGTTTTCTTGGCAGGATCCTTCATTTCTGGAGAAAAAGGAACGGTGTGAATACCTAAAGAATAAGCTTTCTCACATAAAACAACGAATTCAGGACTATGATAAAGTTATGAACTGGAAAGTACAAATTTAGCAGTGCCTTGAGCTTGGATGTAATATTTTTCTAGTTTTTAAATCAATGAGCCTATTTTAAAATATTTATTTGCTCTCAGATCTGTATACTTTCAGCGGGGATAACAGCTGCCTGATCACTTTGTCACTTCAGTAAACGTTGTATGTTACTGATAGGTTTTATATGGAGATCCGATTATAAACACATGTAATAAAGTTGTCATATATGTTTAGAGTACCAGTGTTAAAGTACGTATCCTGACCTCTTAAGTAAGCATAGTTAATTTGACAAGTTGGGAAGGCTACTAGTGAAGGCAGCTCTAAATATTGCATCAGAAGTGTGCACGCAAATACTGTAATAATGACATAGAAGACAATATCAGAAGGAGTTTCATTGCTCTTTGTGGCTGGGGCTTGGTGGAGTATTTGATCATATTGAGTTTCAGCAAGTAGGAAATGAGTTTTACAAGATCGCTGTATTATCAAATGCACTATTGCATATCAGAAATTATTGGGAATGTCACCTCGTGAGAAACACAGAATAAGTTTTGGTGTAAGCAATGATTGTATGCTGGTTTTTGTTTTGTTTTTGTGCTCCTCTGTAGAGGAGATGCAACAAACTTACAAGTGACCTTAAAAGTTAAGAGTGGCATTGAGTAAGAATCGTGTTTAGTGCTCCACTAGTGTTGCTGTAGACCAGGGTGATCTGCATATATTTCTGGGACATCTTATTAGGCTTTGATTGGGTTAAAGAAAGAGTACTTCTTTTCTTTGTCAGCAAGGAACGGGACTTTTTGCTTTAACCCAGTTTGTGATTATTTAAATGCTGCAGTCTGTGAACTTCTTCTTCAGAGATTACGAACAGCGAAATTAAATCTCAGAGTATAAATTATTAGCATCTTTTATAAGGCCAGGAATGTTGTTTTCTAGAGTGTATCTATAAATTCAGTATAAATTTTCATCTCTGCTGGGGTTATCGGTTTATATATGCTAATGTTCACATGAGCCTGTGAATTTTATCTTTGTATCTTTTTTCACATTTTTTTAAGAACTTTTTTTATGTAGTAAAATGGTTGAAAGCGTTGCTAGTTTCCTTGTACAGTTTTATATAACTGCAAATTGACTATTTTTCTGAAATGCATTTTAGTTTCATTAAAAAAATGAAACAACTTAATGATGTTAATAGATGGCTTTTATAATCATTTCATTGGGAAAAAGTAATGTGTTGCCACTGTTGCTCAGTACTGAAAACAAACTAAGACAGCTAGCTGTGGGATTTACTTCTGTTTTGATTTTTGAGCTCTAATTGTCACTTGTGTTGCAATCTTGAGGTTACAGCTCACTTTGACTTTCCAGTTTTATCAGCCACTTTAATTGCATGAGTTTTAGTAGATGAAGTAAATAATACAGGATAGAAAAAAAAAATCCTGATTTGTAGGGCATCAGCCTTCGCTATCTGGAAGATCTCTCAGTATTCTCTCAGTATTTCTTCATCTAAGGTCAGACAACAGTATTACATTTTGTTTTCCTTCTTTTCTCTGTTGTCTCAGGTTCAGTTTTCTCTCCTTTTTAAAGGAGACCTCTCTGCTTTACAAGGGGGCTGGGCCAAGTGTTTTATACCTGTTGTAGTGTATGCATTCTAAAGAACAAGCTTTTGTTGGTAAGCTTTGTGTCCAAGTCTCTTAAATCTAAATGCCTTTTTGCTGTATACTTGGCTTTTTTGTCAGTGGAAATTCTAGGTTTACATCTGTACCAGAAGGCTAAGCATAAGGAACTTGTGTTTTTTAGCATGTTACAAGCAGTTGGTAGCTGTGTTGGTTACAGTGCTGGATACATGGGGGATCACTCCACCAAACATGCGCCACAAAGAGAGAAACGAATCCATATTTAAAGATATAGCACATGCATATTCATCACATTCCAAACTCCGGTTATCGAGGGGATTAAACCTAAGGGTCAATTTTGCTGTAAATTTTCCAACCTTGAAGGGGGAGAGCTCCTCACCATTCCTGCGGGTGTTTTGTTTTCAGAGAGACGTCTGTTTGGTTATCTTGTTGGGACAACAGGATGTCGTGTCCTGCTTTCTTTAGCTGCCTCCGTGTTCTGGCATTAGTTTATGCCGGCCCGACAGATAAATCAGCAGGGAGTAGCACCTTCGGTGCCATACAAGTATTATCGTCCTTTGCGGTGATCAGCTTCTCCAAGCCGTACCCCGAAAAAGACTGCTTGCCCCTATTTCTGCTTATCTTTACAACCACGGAGACGCTGAGGCGCCGCGACAACCATCTGGGTGATTGGCAGCTGTCCATTAGAGTCTTACAGCCAGAAAGGCCCCGTGAAGCAAGCTTTGAGACAACACAAGTAAAAAACAGTTTCTGTCTTTCACAGGAGCCGATGTAGTAAGAACGCGTCGTAGTTCAGAAGAGGTATTTCAATACTCATAGAGGGGAAAAAACGCTTTCCGCCGTTCCCCGTTTCTGAACGCTTCTCCAGGGCGCGGGAGAACAACCCCGTTACGTCCGTGGGGGGCGCACAGCCGCCACTTCCGGTGCGGGGCTGCTTCCGGCGGGCTGTGGTGCTGCGGCTGCGCTGCCGGGAGCGGAGCTTGGTGCCGGGTGCGGCGGCGCGGCCATGGACGACGAGCCCGAGAGGACGAAGCGCTGGGAAGGAGGCTACGAGAGGACGTGGTGGGTTTCCGTCTGCCTTCCGCGCCGTGCTGTGGGCGTGGGACGAGGAGAGCGTGCAGGCGCTCAGCGGGGTTCTCGCTTGTCCGTAGGGAGGTACTGAAAGAAGATGAGTCCGGGTCGCTGAAGGCAACCATCGAGGACATCCTCTTCAAGGCGAAGAGGAAAAGGTACGGTGCCGTGCCCCGGGCCTGCTCGCGGCCCTGCCGTGGCCGAGCCGGCCTGCGGGCGGCTCTGCGTGCTGCTCCCCGTGGGCTGCGCCAGAAGCCCGCTGACAGCGTTTGTAGGGTGCGATGGCACCCGGCTTCTGTGCCACGGTGCCAGAAGGGCACCCAGATAAAACGTCTGGGTTGGGTTTGCTTCGGGTTGTGTTAAAATAGCGTCACGTGCAACTGTAAAGTTTTGAACCTTGTGGCGAGAGCTCTCTGCAGCTTATTGGGTTTCCTTTTGTGTGCTTTGAGAGCTGTGCAGTCTGTCCGTGATGAAAGGTTGACCACAGTCTCTCACCCTTTGCATCTTAGTGGAAGTACACATCCGTGGCGCTCGATTATTTTCTCTTTGCTGAAGGCTCTGTGTTAGGTTTGTTCCAGACTTTGTTTCAGGCTCCGTTCATTCACCCACGTCTTACTTGAAACTCTGTATGTTTTGTCAGACTCTACGAACACCATGGACAAGTCCGGCTGGGAATGGTACGTCAACATCCCGTGGCCATGCTGAGACCGCAGCAAATTCAGCACAGGTGGCATGCCCAACCTGAAGCAGCTTCTACTTCCTAGATGTGCTTGAGAGCAGAGCTTGCATCTTCTGTCGCTCAGTCTTTTCTGGAGGCTTTTCCCGTGTGTGGCAGCAGGGTGGGCAGTGCAGCACTGGTTTGGTGTGTGTGCAGTGCACGCCTCACACATGCAGCCAGCCTGTGCTCACTTAGCTGTTGACTTTTCTCCATGTGAGAAATGAATTGCTTTAACGAGCTGTCAATTGCAGTGTTGCCTCATGCAACACCAAGGCCTTCAAATGAAGAGATTAGATGAGTGCAAACGATGCTTAATTTGTAGCTTGCCTTTAGAGGAAAAGAACAGTGAATGTTTTTTGAGATAGATAACCTTTTCTTCCGTTTCAGAGAAGAAAGGGAAAAATGCAAAAACTTGACCCTTGTGTTAAGGCATAGAACTGTAGCAGAATTAACATTTTGTGGTGATAATACAGATGCGTCACCTTTATGTGGTTGTTGATGGATCAAGAACTATGGAGGACCAAGATTTAAAACCCAACAGACTTACTTGCACTTTGAAGGTATTTCTGTACTCACAATTTACCTCTTTATTAATTCACTCTTTTTCTGTAAACCAGTTCTTTGCATTTGAAAGAACGGCAGTCTCCTGCAACCAGATTTTTTATGTTGTCATCTCTCCTTCCATACCTAATGTTTTTTTTCCCTTGTTTATGTTGTTGACCAGCAATTTTCCTTGGGTAGTTTGGTTTCCCTTTTTTGAATAGTAAAAGCTATGTAACATCTGTGTGCACCTCAGGAGCACTTCTGTTCAACAGAAACAGTGGAAGTCTTCAACAGTGTGGAAACTGAAGTGAAACAATGTCTGTAATGTTGGGTGGAAGAGCAAACATTGAACATTACACATTTAACAGTTTTTTTTATTACAATTGTACATAAGTTCTGCAGTGAGTAGGTGCTAGACAGGAGTTTGCATTTCTGCTTCAGGTGGTAAACTTCAGACTTGAGCTGTACACAGTGTTATTATGGTCATATAATACGAACCATTAAAATCCTGAGTTCTGAGGATTTTGTACAGATTAATGCTTTTTGGTGTATCTGTGAAGTAACCTAATATGGAGATTCAGCAGATGAAGTGAATAGAGCATTGCTAGTATCCGATACTGATTTGCAAAGGTAACACTGGGAGGAGAACGATGGAAGGGCTGAGGCAAAGGGCAGTGAGTGGCAGGGACCACCCCCACCTCCTATTGTTTGATTGACCAATTTTTTGCAAATACTAGCAGCAAATTGTTACATGTGGAGCAAAACTGTATTTGGTTTTCAACAGTCTTATTTTTTCTTTATAGTTACTGGAGTATTTTGTTGAAGAGTACTTTGACCAAAATCCTATTAGTCAGGTGAGTAAAACCATGCTAAGAACAATGTTGTGAATGGCTTTTTACGCAGGTTTGATTTAGCAGCAATGGAATATTTACTGAATACTTTTATAGTAAATTGCAAGATTGGATCGTGTGATGTTAATAGCACTTAACCAGCACTTAATCATCAAAGGTTGCAGCCTGCTGCAGTCCTGCAGACCTCGAGGGTCAATTTGCTTAGGATCATAATTGTAAGGCCTCAAGATAATCGAGTTCTGTCAGTAAATTTCCACTGTGGCCACAAGTCAGGTGAGGTCATTCTGGAACTTTTCACCCAGGATACAATACCAGTACACTCCAGACTGAAGATTCCAGTCCTCTTTAGATGAGGTCATAAACTAGGCAGTAGGAATTTCAGGTGAGGTCAGGAGGTGCCTGACCATCCTAACTTGCTGTGCTTGGGCAGAGGCAGTGGTGGCTTACTTTGAGATTGCTGAGCTGTCTAGGGGGTTGCACCTCCACAATCACCCTGTGACTGAAATCTCTCCACCTCTCCACCTCTCCACAGAGTGGGATTGTGGTCACCTTTTGCCTCTGTGTCTTATAAATAAAATGCTGTGTATGACTTTGCTTTTGTGTGCTCTATTGGATTAACTGAAAATGGAGATGGTGTTGTGCACACGACGGAACCCTTTCTGCAGCACAGCTTAGCTAGCCATCCTTCAAGCCCTGGTGTATAAACCAGTATTTAAGAAGAAGGATAGTGTAACAAGAGCTGGTAAAATAACGATGGAGTGTATTATGTTCAGTGTTTCAGTTGCAGTAGGAGACTGTCCAGGCAGGACTTGCCACCATCAGTGTTCCCTTCTGACCCTCTCCAGTACTTGTATTTCTTCACTACTCTAAGAAGTGGTGATAAGCATTTTATGTCCTGGGTTATGTGCTTGTATGAAGTTGAGATCAGGATGATGGAGGGATCATTTGGCTTAAGTCAGACTCATTCCAGTAGGTGTTGGTTGTAATTCATGATATGGAATGAAATGAAAAGACAAGTCTTTGTGAGCAATTACAAGTGTAAAGAAAATAAATCATGGAAAAGTTACACATGCATAGTTTAGAATGGTTGGTTATACTTTGAGTAGCATCATCTTTTAAGAAAGATTCACAAAAGATTCATGTGCATGCACATCCTTTCACAATGTATGTAACTGTGGTTTTGTGAGCCTTAGAGTCACAGAATCGTATTCATTAGGGTTGGAGAAGTCTACTAAGGTCATCTAGTCCAGCTGTCTACCCATTTTGCAAGTCCCACTCTGTCTCTCACAGCCCATTCCTGTTTGTTTGCTGCAACACACATGAACTTAGAGGCAGCTTGTGGTGTTTTGACATGCCTTGTTGGGATGTGTTTTCAAAATTCTCCATGTCTAAACAGATATCTTGGGCTTTGAGAAGATTAATTTTGCAAATGAAACACTCTTGTTCCTGCACAACACGTGCATTTGCATCATTTGCTTGCCACCTTTCTTCCTGTTTATGGGCCCACAGCTTGTGTTCTAACAAGAGAGTGTCGTCCTGTTAAAACTGGTTTTATAAGCTAGTTTTTAACTTCCAATACTAAACTTTTCAACTGCTGATTTCTTTCCCTTTGCATTTGCTCTAGGGAAATTCTTGGTTTTGCAGCAACTAGTGAAAAAAAGAATTCGGCCATTTCTGTATTTCTAAACATTAATTCTAACAGAGAAGACTTGATTATATTTTATTTTGGCCATTTTATTATTTTTTTTTAATTGTTCACTGTGGCAGTAGTAAACTAAAGATAAAGGAATGTACGTTAACTGATGCATTATGGGCTGCTGCTGTTAGACATATATGGAAACCCGTGTAGTTAAATAATTGTTGATCTATAAAGAAATATGAGGCAAAACACAGCAGGGATGTAATTCAGTGTGTTTTTGAACTCATTAAGAAGAGTTTTGCTGTTTTCTTTCCCTCTCCAGATGGGCTTAATTGTAACCAAGAGTAAAAGAGCTGAGAAAATGACAGAACTTTCAGGTAGGGAGGCAGTGTCTTTTTTAAGAATTGCATATCTGTTGCCAGTGCAATTACTCAGTCTGCATCTGAGCTTATATCTGCTGGTGAAGCAAGATTTCTTGGGTTCTTGCTTTGTCACCAGCAAGAAGTGCATCGTCAGATTTGCTGTTATAAAACTTGTCTCTTTACCCACCTGAAAGGCTGGAGGAATTTGGAGAGTTCCTCAATGCTTAAATAGTACTTTAAGGATAACAGGAAATGAAATTCTGTTTCTCCTGGAACAATTTGTGAGGCAGTTAACTCTGTGACTGCTTTGTTCATATGAAGCACTTAATGATACGCGTTGGTTTTCTGCCTTCTTAGCTTCTTGGAGTGTCTAGGGATTGAATGTCTAGCTTTCTGTAGAAGACTATTTCCCATGCTCAGATCAAGAGGTCCACTTCTGAGGGACAACATAACATATATTTGGAAGTCCCTGTTTGAAAATTGCTGCTGTATAAGTACACTTCATAAAATGTATTGCTTAAATGTTACATTTTTTAACTAATTATTTCAGTGGAACTGTTTTATCCACTTGCAGGTAACTCAAAAAAGCATATAGCTGCTCTGAAGAAAGCGGTGGATATGAGCTGCCAAGGAGAGCCATCTCTGTATAATTCTCTAAACTTGGCCATGCAGACTTTAAAGTTAGTATATAAATGGGGTTTTGTGTTTTCTTTATTTTCCGTAATCAGTATGATCTTGATTGCAAATGTTTGAAGGTACAGAGTCAGTATTTTTTTTTTTAACAACTAGTGTCTTGCATTGTGCTGCAGTGAGTCTTTAAAAATGTGGTTTTGAGTGCTGATACAATGCAAACTGTTAAGGAGTTCACTTCTAGACAGGTATTATATTCAGTTTTCTAACATAAGATATTTCCACTTAGAGATGAGCTTCTTACAGCAAGCAACAACATCATAAAATAAGTAGATGATGTTATGTTGTGTATAAATATGATAGACCCTGCAGTGAAATTTCAGGTTAAAGAGAGAGTTGAGGATTAAAAATGGTGAGAGAGGAGGAAAAGAAAACATGCTGAATGACAGTAATCTGATTGAAGTTTTGAAAGACTTTAGAAAGGTAAAATTTTGAGGTAGGGTAGACTTAAAGATTTTATTTTTTGCCTGTGTGTGCCATTTAGATCAAGAGAACATTTTGGGAAAATGGTTTAGCAGCTGCTTTTATTCTGACTGTGTTTCTAGTAGTCGGTGTCATGAAATGTATTTCAAGAAGTGCTTAGAAGAGAGTTCTCAAGGAGTAAGAGGAAAGGCAGACTTTTAAGAAGCTGGGAAGACTTACTGCAGTGTTGCTAGTTGGAAGGTGAACGGGAGTGTATGCATAACGTATGGGGATAACTTGAGCATCATCACTATTGTACAATTGTATAGTAAATGTTAGATACTAAAAAACAAAATAAAAGGGTTTTGGACGGAGAAATTCTGGAACTCAGAATGAACTTAGTAAAGCTTTTCAGGATTTTACAAGCAGCTTCCTTTCAGGCTGTTTTCTGATGTTAATACATGGAAGTCCTCAGAAACTTTATCATATGCGTTGCTTAATGTACAGAGGTAAACTAACTGTATGCTTTCTTTAGGCATATGCCGGGACATACAAGCAGAGAGGTGTTAATAGTCTTCAGCAGCCTTACAACATGTGATCCAGCCAACATCTATGACATAATCAAGGTAGAGAAGCAAAGTTTGACTACTAGTTTTAGCCTCCAAGCTGTTGGACTCACAGCAGACAGTTATAGTATCACCAGTTAGTTAATTTTTCTTCACAACTTCAAAAGGTTTTTACTGTTCGGTGTACTAATCTGATTGTTTTTTCTTTCTCTGCATGAAGTGTTTAAAAGCAGTCAAGATCAGAGTGTCAGTCATCGGTCTAAGTGCTGAAGTTCGAGTCTGCACAGTACTTACTCGAGAAACTGGAGGTATGTATGTGAAGTTCCATAGCTACACTAGTCAGATACATTTTCAATTAAAATTAAATAACTAAGTTGTTATTTTCTGCAACACTTCTTGGTAGTAAAGAATGAATAGTTTGTTGTGCTAGTGGAAGGTGTAAGGGCTTCTCAAATCTGTGACATAACACAGTGTTCAGTGAAATGGTACGTGCTGGTAGCTGCAACATTGGAGAGAAGAAATGCATGTCTTAGAACAGGATTCTACATACAGAAGTGTATGATGTGGAATGTGCTACAGTGTGTTAGTATCATTTATTGCATTAGTGGTAATTGTTACCATGTAATTGCTGGTAATACAGCTAAGGGCCTTCACTTGTAAGTGAATGTTCTGTTGTATTAATTACAAAACTTGTTTTCATTAATATTCACAGTGTGGGATTTTTTCTGGGGGCGAGGGGAGAGGTTAAAAAAATATATATATTTAGTACCAAAGTTGTTTTTTGTTTTTGTTTCTTTTTTTAATATAGAAATATTGTTATTTTCTGTTAACTGGAATACTCTTCCCTTGTTTTCTTCCTCATAATACATAATATGAGAGTAAGGCATTTCTTTGTCATGACAGGAACATACCACGTTATTTTAGATGAAGGTCATTATAAGGAACTTCTGATGCATCATGTTAGCCCTCCACCTGCCAGTTCAAGTTCAGAGTGCTCCCTTATTCGAATGGGTAGGATATGGTTTTTGGTGCAAGATCTGCAAATCCTCTGTCTTCGTCTGTCTTTGTATCTTCTGTGTCAAAACAAAGCAAGCGATTAGAAGCATGATAAAGGAGTTATATGATTTTTTTAATAAGTTAGCTTTTATTTTGTTAAGTATATTTCTAGTTACTTGACGTTGTTCCTACAAAGTAGTAAGCTTTTTTAAAACAGTGAGTAATTATAACAGAGGCTCACCTGGTGTTGGAGCAGTAAGGTGAATAGTGCTGCCTGTGTAGCAGTTGGTGTAAACATAACGTTTAGAAAATGGAATGATGACTGACTGTGTTTCTTCTTCTGCCTACAGAAGACAATTGGCTTGAAGACTGTTCTGGGCATGTTTATTAGGAGCACCATTGTGGTGTCCATTCTATAAGCAAATGGATTTGGAACCTTTTCTTCTCCTGATATATTTTACAACAAATTTAAGCCTAGAGTTAAACTAGAATAGTACCACTAATGTCACTGATTGGAGCATTGACTTCTGTCTTTCATCCATGCATTTTCACAGAGGGAATGTTACACATTTGTGTGTGTATAAATAAATAAACTGGATACTTGAGATGAGCTGTAAAAACATCTGGTATACAAAGACTAACACCTTTTACCCTTCATAAAGAGCTTTGCATGGTGATATATGAGACTGAGCTCAATGTTTGCATGTTATTTTCCCCTTAAAAAGAAACGGTTGCTCAAGTGCACATTTATGTCACGCTCTTTCTAATTTCCAACCATTGCACATCATTCTTTTTTTTAAGCTTTTTGTTCAAAAACTAGTTCCAATAATTTTCAGTTAATAGGAAGTTTATGAAAAATAAAGCAGACCAAAAAAATCAGTTATGGGAAATACAATGAGGAATTTGTTGGTGAGCGTAGGTATTGACTTTTAGGAAAACTTGTTCCTTGGCAAGAGTTTATTTACTAATTAAGTATTAATTCCTGTAATGTTTAGCATGATATTTGAACATCTCCGTTACCATAAAAGCTGAAGGATTATTTTTGTTAAAAATTGATAACAGAAAATGTTTTTTCTCTTCAGGTTTTCCTCAGCACACTATTGCTTCCCTTTCTGACCAAGATGCAAAGCCAGCTTTTAGCATGGCGTAAGTAGAGCTGAGTAGAATTCAGTGAGCTGTCTGGAATTCAAAGATGTGTAGTAATATTTATCAAATCTGCTTTTAAGTGACAGGACTGAAGAATAACATGAAAAAGGACTATCAAGCAGTGTCTTGAGACCTCTCAATGGAAATCTTACCTTTATTTGCACATCCACACTATGGCCATAGTTACCTCTTTGAAATACTTTTTATAAAATCAACTTTTTTTTTAATAAAGGTAGTAAAGGGCTTTTGTATTGATACTGCCAATTTTAAACACATTTCTTTATTAAAATATTCCTATCCTTACAGAAATAAAACAATAATAAAGAGAAGTATTATCTATAGTAAAGATTTTTTTTTTAATTTACTTACTAACTTTGCTTTAAAAGGATGTTTAGAACTGAAGCCTTGTTTTGCTTAATGTGCTGGTCCTTGTAGTGCAAAGAATTGTAGTCTTTAAGGATGGTAGGAGAGTCTGAGTTTTCAGGAAGAAGCACGCTGGTCTTTGAAAGAGTAAGTACTAACATGCAGTCAGTACAGAATGTTGTGGGGCAGTAGAATTACTAAGACAAGTATCTTCAATATTTATTCTTTACCCCAAAGTTATATTGACTCCTTGATGTGGGAAAATTTGGTCTTTGCTGTATTTTAGTGGGAAAATGTGGTTACTGGTATCTCGTGCTGTCAGTTTTCAGATACTTCCATACACTTGGAAGTGTTGTGTAGAAGCTACTGAAACTTCTAGAACTATTTGTTATGAGAACTGTGTGTTTGTTCAGTTATATATTATCACAGTGTTATCTCTTAAGTACTTAACTGTCTTTCTCTGTTCCAGACAACTGGAAAACAATACTGAGCCATGTCTTACACTGGATGGATATTTCTGTCCCCAGTGCAGAGCCAAATACTGTGAACTTCCTGTGGAATGCAAGATCTGTGGTGAGTAACAAAAGTGGGTGAGCACATGCTTTATTAGCTAATGACAAAAGTTAAGGGGGTGTTAAAATACAGCTGTGCTGAGGAATTAAAGGCCAGCTATACTTCATTTCTGTGTCTTGGAATTTCAGCTTCATACGGGGCACTTTCAGGACTGCAGTTGTAAACCCACGTGACAGTGTTTACTGTGAATAATCTGTTGTTCATGTGCCTGTTGCGGAAGTCCTTGTGTGCAAAAATTATTGACATTGATGAGCCTAGATGCAGCGTGTAGGTATCTTGTACGCTTCACAGAACGTATGTTTGCAATAATTACATCAAAAGTTGTTGTTGCTGTTCTCCTTGATTCCTGGAATCGAGATGATGATGGAAAAGAAAGGCAAGAACACTAGAAATGCTTTGCTAACAAGCATGTGTTTCACCCAGAATATCAAAATGTAACAGGCTGTAGGCATTTTACTACCTTACATCAGTGACTAGTACATGTGTGGTTGTTCACCAGAATGGAACGAGTAGCTGACAAGGTGCCATTCATGCCATTCACCTATCTGGGATAGATGGATATTGAAATTTACACACAGCAGGATTTGTTTGCAGTGACTGTTTCCGCTGGTTTACAATACACTTCAGTGGTAGAAGTTGCTTTCAGGGAAAGTAAACAAAAAAGAGTTGGGGTAGAATAAGGGCGTGATGAAGGGAAGGAAGGAAAGGAGGAAACTCCTCACTGGCCTTCTAGGAGGAGAAGCAGGATCTGCAAGACACTATCCTCTTCAGAGTGCCTTCTTCAGTACAGTACCCACCTGGTACTGCTGTCAGAGTGACTATTGCTTTAATCAGGATCACTGAATCTCCTTTTTTTTACTCTTGCTTATTATCTTAGTAGGTCTGATGGAAACATGCATCAATTAGATGAAGATACTGCACGTAGTAGTTGTTTTTTAAACTCTGTACTTATGTTTTGCTGGGTTTCTGTATTTGTTCCATCACTTCAGGAAAAGAGAGGGTGGTTCACAAGTGAATGGTGGTGTTTTTCTCAAGAATCCTAATAGGCACGCTGTTGTTTCAGGCTCTTAAGTACAAGGCCTTGAGGATAAAGAGCACTTTGGAGTAAAAGAACGGAAGTACAACCCATCTCTGGGAGTGCATGGATGAAAGGTTTCAAAGCTGAACCCAGGGGCAGACTTCATAGTGATATGTGAAAGGCTACAGAGCTGTGAAAGAAAGCTCTTCTGCCTTGTAAGGTTAACAGACTGCAGTTGGTGGTGCTTCTCTCTGCTTATTGAGGACAGGAGGAAGGATTTGCATTTTTCTAACATTGATACCGTGTGAGCAACAGTTGTTCTGTCAGCTTTCCTGGGTGTGTGACTAAAATGTGATAGGTCTTATCAATCCATATTTGGAGACATCTTACCCTAGTTTCACGAGGAAACTCGTGTATCAACAGCAGGTTTCTTTCAGTAGAGTAATAATGCAAACTTAGAAATCATGTGTGTCATCAAGAGAATTTCCATGGCTGCAACAGTAAACAGAACAGGAGCCTGACAATCCACTGTGCACGTGAGCAGGTGACAAAGAATTTGGAGCCAGCCCATACTCCATTGTAAGCTTGTGCTGGCTTCAGTAGCCCCGTGGTATGGCTTTCCCGTTATTGTAGTTGGCTGCAGCATTGCTCTGTAGCAGGGCACTGTTTCAACAAGAGATCTAACACAGCAGAGCCATCACTGCCAACAGTGCATGCTGCACTTTAGATTTGATTGGAAGATTCTTCTGTGGTTGCATTTTGTTTATGGAACATGGGTAAAAATTTAATCAACTTTCCAACTTTACATCAGAAGTGCATTTCTGAGGATTGAGTTGAACCTTCTAACCAGAATTCCAGGCAAAATAAAGGAGTTGTGTATTTATTAGCTTTCTTTTATAGTAATACTGATTATTTTTTTTATTTGCAGGTCTTACGCTAGTGTCTGCACCTCATCTGGCTCGGTCTTACCATCACTTGTTTCCTTTGGATGCCTTTCAGGAAGTGCCACTGGAAGAGTATCAGGGAGAACGGTATGCAACTGATACCTGTGGTAGTAACTCTGCCTGGCAATAGCTTTTATACTGCTAGAGAGACTGTAAATGCTTGGAGATTTTTGATCACCTCTGGCAAAAAGTGTTTGTAGCTACTGCTAGCAGTTATCTGCTTGTTCAGCTAAATACCTGAAATTGTCCTAGAAATGATTAATATGCGGGAGATGTTTTTTAAACACTACTATGTAGTATCTTGTAACTTCTCAGATTAAAAACACAGTCTTGTTTTTAGGTATTGTCAAGGCTGCCAGGCAGAAATCAAAGATCAAAATGTAAGTATTCTGGAACTTGCATGGAGAGTTGCAACAAGTAGAACAGTCATAAAAAGTACTTTTCTGTTGGCTAATAAATAAATAAACCAACCAACCTGCAGTGTTTTTCTCATGCTAAATGGAGTTATCTTTCATAGTTGTGCCCTTTAGACCTCGGATGCTGTACAATTGTGGGCAAGGACTAGACTTAATTAAATGAGGTTCCATTTGGAAGCGGTGGAAGCAATGACTCAGTGAGCTCAACCCATTTGACATACTTGCTCTTTGAAATCCAATTGCATTAAGGTTTCATTTGCGTATGCATTGCATGCAATATATATTTAGTCTTTTTTTACTATCTTGATGACAACTGTTGCCCTACTGTAATGTTGTGATGCTGGAAATTTTCTTCTAAGTTAACTTGTTTTTCTTCCTTTTCCAGGTTTATATATGTAAAATATGCAAGAACACATTTTGTGTGGAGTGCGACATGTTTATTCACGATTCTCTTCACTGCTGTCCTGGCTGTATCCACGAGCACCCTCCTCCCACATCTGTATGATGTCTACTTTTCTTAGAGATTATTTTATCCTTCTAATTCTTGTGTAAATCTGTGTTGTTTGTTCAGGCTTGGCTTTTCATGAGGCACCTCTAAACAGGAATGGTTACAGAAGAATGAACACTGCCTTGGAAGCAAATATAACGTTTACCTGATGTCTTAATATGTTTTTAAGTGCTAATCAGATGCATATAATTCAGGAATATATTTAAGTTCTTTGTTTTTCTGACTTTTGCTGTGGGTTAACGTGTACATTTGTAAATGTGGAAGTAATAAAATTAGTTTGTATATTAGCATTATGATTCTCATGGTTCATGTTTACTTGTTTAGAAGAGAAGCCCTGAAAATACACATATCATTTTCAGTGGATTGTGGGATAGAGCAAAATATCTACTAAGAAGTTAACCAAGATATTTTAGAGCAATTTCTTCAGTGCTCTGATGGACGAAAAGCTTGACAGGAGCCAGCAGCACGCTCTTGCAGTCTGGAAGGCCAACAGGAGCCTGGGTTGCATCGGAAATGGTGTGGCCAGCAGGGACAGGGAGGTGATTGTCCTCCTCTGCTCTGCCCTTGTGAGGCCCCATCTGGAGTACTGTGTCCAGGCAGCACAGACGTCAGCGGGGAAGCTGTGCTCCATAGGCAGAGGCACAGGCTCTGCAGGCCATAAACTGAGAGTGCTGCAGAAGATGGGACAGGACAATCAAGGTAATCATGTAGAGCACAACTCATCTGCTTCTTCATGCACCAGAGTGCAGAGCTGTTGTAGAGCTTCTGGAGACAGCATCCTTCTGTGCTCTGCACAGTTGGGATATCTATGAAACTCAGGTGTGAGTCCATGCTGGGCTCTGCATTCTCTGAATTCTCTGAAATCTTAAGAGTGAGGCTCAGAACCCCTTGTGTCTGTGACCTCCACTGCTGCTTATGTTGGTTGAGGCACCAGCCTGGGCCTCCAGTACTCACCCTCATCCAGTGATTTTCCTTTGTAAAGTAGGTGTGTTTGGGAAATTTAAGTTACACGTTTACCATCTCCACAGTAATCCATCTCCTGTGAACTTCTGAAACTTTTAGAGAAGACACTTTTTTTGCTGTTCCAGTTTGTATGCAATACAAATCAGTGGCAATCTCTACATCAAGCTTACATTCACATACAGTGCTGATATCACTGCAGGTGATTTGCTCATGCTTTCCTGTTCAATCTATTCTACAGGACCTGCTTCAGCAGAGGGGTTGGACTAGATGATTTCTAGAAGTCCCTTCCAAATCCTACAATCCTGTGATTTTTTAGCACAATTCTTAGAAGTATTTTTTCAAAAGATAATAGCACTTGAAGATATTTACAGCTTTTGAAGGACTTTGAAAAAGTGCTCCAAAAGGTAACTCAGGAGTAAGTTTGCTATAGCAGCAAAGTGCCCAGGAGCTTTACCAGCCTTCTGCTACAGACGGCTGCCTCCTGGAAGTGGCCAAACAATTATGACTGTTTGTAGCAGATGATGGTGTTCTGTTAATTTTGAAGGCAATAAAGGAAAGTTTTCGTTTTCTGAAAACATAAATTTGTGGTACTGAAATGGTAGAGAGAACATTAGAAGTTAATAGTTACTAGATTATTAATGAAGATATTTGTTCATTCTTTGCATTTACCGACAAATACATCTTCATTTTACTGAAAGTGATCGTGGTTGTTTCTGGAGGGAAGTCCTAGCCCCCTGGCTGCGGCAGAACACCCTATTCTGTCTGAAAGTCTTCAGGAAATGAGCTCTCTGCTGTCACCTACTGGTGCTGTGCAGGAGGAGCCTGGGAGCGTCTCAGGGTTTCGTTGTACTTGAGTCAAATACACAAATAAAATGGTACTGCTGCTTTTGAGATAACAGATTACTGTGAGTTGTAGTACTTTTTTGAGAGGACAAGAGGGGAGTTTTGGCAATGCATACCACAGAATGGTTAGCTTGCTTCTCACCATGTAGATGGACTAGTTGCTAGAACTAGTATAGTAACAAAACATTTCTTGAATACTTATTTAGTACAATCTCAAACCAATTCATAGATAAGCTAGGGAAAATGATTTATTTCATAAGCAAATACTGTCTGTTGTATCATCTTCCTTTATTTTTGATATTCAGTATACCTCAGTGATTTGACGTTGAGAGTCCCACCTTCTAAGTTGTTACTGTCCTTTTACTGGAACTTTTCAACAATTCTTTCAGCAGGAACTGAACAAACAGAAAACCGAGATGCCTAATGTAAAAGTTCAAAAAGCAGAACTTTATTAACAGGCATGTCAAACCAAAAATGAGCTTCTACGGCTGCCACACTTCTGATCAGACCCACCAAACAAGGTATCTTCTTAAACATGGAGGCATACTGTTTTTCAGGTCATTGCCATCAAAGGCTACAGTAACACAAACTGCTTTCATAAATGTGTACTAACATAGTATACTGCAATTGCTAGTTCAGGTGTTACCAGTTAGGTAAAGAATCTAAAGAATACAACATTAAAATAAAGGATAACAAAAACAAAACAAAACAAAATCAAGAAAAACAAAAGAACTCCACACTTTATTGTACCAGTACCTTCTAAACACATATCCCAAGATGTCTTCAAGAAATAACTTGTTTCAGTGCACATATAATTACTAGCCTCAGGTATCTACTTGTTACCATCACTGTTAATTGAACGAAGATTTTTCATCTTTGCTATTCTGATCTTCACCATCACCCAGTGCACAAGTGATGCAGATCTCTCAGTGAGAAACATTTGCACCTGTCTTCAGAAAAGACAAGAATTAGTATTACAGATTTAGAAACAAAACAAAAACAACAAAAGAACAACAAAAACCAAGAGCCACTCCTCTGCTCAGAAACAGCACAGATGCCACAGAAAAATCAGAAAATGCACTCCTAAGAATCTAGCTTTGTCCTACAAGGATACAAAGAATATATTGGAAAGTTCTAAACAAATGACTGCAAACAAATGCACAAGCACTAAAGTTTAAGGGAAAGTCCAGAAGCATGAACCCAAAATGCTGACCCTGTCCAGAAAACAAAGTGCAGATACACCTCAGGCTAGAAATAGTTGCTTTTGAAAATACGTACGTAAATACGAAAACTCTGTTTTATGCTTTTACTTAACAAAATTTAAACAGTAGCTAGATAGAGTGTGAGTCAACCATCCTGTTAAACCTGACACAGAGAGATACAGCACTCATACCTCTCATCACAGCACTTAAATACTTTACTTCATTCCACCCAATAAAATAATTCACTCTGGCAGATAAAGGAATGAATTCTAACAGACACCATCTTTACTGAAAGCCGTGAAAGCAGGTGGAATTCCTGAAGCTCAACCTTTTTTGCATAGAATTAAAAACTCTCCAAGAGCTAAATTAATTTTCAGGTAAGATTGTATTTAATTTAGCACAAAATTACTGTACTTACAACCCTTCAAAAAAGTGATGGTTATTCATTTATTTTGGACAGGCTTCTCTTTCTAGGGCTGCTTCCATTCGACTTTGTTTTAACCCCTGCAGAACACAATTTAGGTAAAGCTTTTATTTCCCTGTAAAAACATCATTTTTTCAGTCAAAGCAGGAATAGTGTTCAACTGTATGGGGAGATGAGACCTGGAGGATTAAGGAGGACTGAAACTAAACTATATGCCTCCGTTATGCAGTATATCTCTACAGAATAATTACAAACCTGTACTTCTTGTCCAGTGACAAGTAATTTACAGAAATCCATGGTTACATAACCCAAATAAAGAAATTCTAAAGTTAGTCATTTGAACATACCCTCAAGAGCCAAATCCCCATTCCCAACTTTCTCAATATCAAGAGTTAAATTCCTCCTATAATTCATTCTTCCATCACTACGCACACAAAGAACAGAAATCAATCCTTCATGTCACACATTTTCAACAGCTATACTGACAATTTTGCTAGGCCTCCGTAAGCACCTGAAACAATTACTGGTGAACAAAGTCTCTGAAAAATGCCATGTCTGATGCCAAATGGGATACTACCATCTAAAAAATACACGGAACGTCATATTCAGACATAGAAAGCTACATTTGTATTGACTTCACCTACCTACAAACACAAAACCTATTCTTTATAAACACTGCTTAGATGAGTCCTTAATGGGATAAGTAGAAATAAAAACACAAAAAACAAACACTGAGGCTCATGTGACTCCCACCCAAGGATAAGAATATGTATACAATAGAAAATACACTTAAATCTAACAACTATAAATCACAGCAGCCGCAATAATACTACAGACATTTCCAGAAAGAAATAGTACGTACCAAGTAATATCCAGTGTGATAACCACTCATATACCAAGCTATCAACATGCTACCCAATGCTTCATCATCCTCAGGGGAATCTGGCCCCATAGGTGGTGGAGGAGGAATCAACTAAGAAAACACAAAGAGAATCCAAGTTGTCTTTGTTTCAATGGGTTATCTCTCAGGTTAGATAGCAACAGATTCTAAATAATCAAAACATAAAACTAAAAACAAGAAATACATCCTCGACTCATTCCCTGAAAAGGAGTCAAGCAAGGGAATCTTCTCTGAAAACATTTTGAAAGCCTAGGAGAAATATGGTTCCTGCAGCTTGGTTGTTCAAAAGTTTAATCAGGCAAAAATACTTATCAGTGAAAATAATCCTTTATAACCCTACTAACAGCTTCCCTGACACAAAAATAAGCAGTGCTCAGGCCCCAGGCATTAGGTCTTTGTAGCATGTGTAATTGAATGCGTGATCAAATATCCAGGAAATACAGACTTTAACACAGAAATGCGTTTTAATAAACAGGTGATCAGGACACTCAGAAAATATTCATCTTAACTTACCGGTGGTCCTGATGGAAATGGTGGGGGAAAGCAAGATAAGAACGGTGGAAACGTTCTGCATTTTGATCCATGCTGTATTGAAACAATTGAACAGTGCAATTAGAAAGAAATACAAGGCATTAGGATTTTATTTAACAGAAGTATCTGAACCAACTCACAAACCTTAAACTAAAGGCAACACATCCCAGCAATTCAATGACTGCAGTAAGAACACATGACAGCTATTTCTGGGGAGCATTTCACGACTAGAAAAGTAAAACTTACATATACCCTGAGGTAAAGTGCTGGAACAGACTTGTAGTTAACACACGTTTTTTTTTTTTTTTTAAAGACTTTATAAACAGAAATAAGCACTGACATTCTCAAATGAAGAGGCATATACGGTGTTTGCAACAGGCACAGAGACAACTTCTCTGTTCCTGCATGGTGGGGGATGCACGATAGTTCAATTTACTAAGTTCAAGCTGCCATTTTCATAATGCTAATGAATATTATCTGTTTAATGAGAGCTAAAATACAAGACTATGATAGAAACAAAACAAAACAAAACTTTGGCATGAAGTCTTGTTGAAATGCTAATTTTTAGGAAAAGCAATGCAGTGTCTAACAGCACTGTTTAAGACTTCTCCACAGCAGGAAAACAGGACACAGTACCAAGACCTCAGCTAAGCTTCTACAGAAGCTACAGCAGAGAGCTTCTGTGAGCTCTGGATATCACTTTTGCTCCCTTCACTGCTGTATAAAATAAAACATACCAAGGGGCTTGTAAAGGTACAGGCTTAAAAGATTAAGGGTGCTGCCACTAACAGCTTTAGTCCACAAACAGCATCCTTCTTTCAAGTCACGAGGCAGAAAGCTCTGCAAAAGGTCTACACAGTAGCCACATTAACTGAAAATTACCCATGGGTGCTAACAAACAGATTTGCACACCCATTCTCAAAATGCTGTTCCTTTCCTTCTCAGACAATGACTAGGATAGCAGGGCACCGCAACTGGCTCCCCAGGGCAGCAGTCACTGCTCCCTGGTGCTGGAGAGTTTATGGAGAGTTTGGACCACGTACTCACATGTAGGGTCTGATGTCTGGGCAGTCCTGTGTGGAACCCAGACTTGGACTCTGTGATCCTTATGAGTCCCTCCCAGCTCAGGATATTCTACGACTCTCTGACAAATATTACCTTACTGTCTCAGAATGCAGACATCAGGTTTATAGTGGTATCAGAATTATTACAGATAATGCTGAGCTTACCCTTCCGAAGCCTGGAGCTGCTGGCGGTACGGGAAAACGTAAGTTTTTAGGAGAGAATCTTGCTTTTGTACAGTTATTTTCATTCTGATGTGACTGGGAAGATTTTTCACTTTCATCTGTGGAATACGGAGTCTCATTTTCGTCCTAGAAGACCAAAACATTTTTATGAGATGCACAAAATAGGAAACTGCAGAAAGCAACTTCAGTGTGAGCGACGGGAAGTGCTGTCCACACCCTCCATCTAAACCTCCCAACCCTCCTGATGGAGCATCTCAGCCTTATCTGTTCATCAATTCCACTGTAATTTCCGTCACCTGTAAATTTCTTATTTCCCACAGACTTCAAGAAGTAAGGGGAGCCTTACCGTTCCCACCATGACTGTGTCCCTTCACAGCGGAACTGGGTTTCAATTCTCACACAACCCATCTGGTCACTGCAGCAGTGTCAAACACACTGATAAAATACCCTTCACCCGCCCAGAATTCGCTGTTTATTTACTGTTTCATTGCCAGCCAGAGGAAGTATATCAGCCAGGTTCTGTTCCTCCTTATTTCCATATCCGGTGTAAGTCACAACACATGTACCCCTCTTCAGGTTTATGGAGGCAATAGTTGCTGGGTACACGTTGCCATCCTCAGACCAAACAGCGTTACAGCTGTCACCAACTTTCCACTGCAAGAGAAATGAGAAAGGCAAGTAAACACCCACACCCAAAATCACTGAGAACAAAGACTCGCCCTAAACTACTTCTTAGCCTCAGTCACGAGAGTGATATCTCTTATCCAGAAAAATGTGCAATGTAACAGCTGCCTGTAGCCAAGGTCTGTCATCTATTCCCTCGCCCCTGCTCCCTGAAACGTTACTTTCAAGGCAACCACAAAGAGCTCGTTCTGAGTACCACCAGCCCACCCTGCAGGCCCGACGTTATCACAATGTAAAGAAAGAAGACCTGTTTCAGCGGCCCCGCGTTGTTCTTGTTTCTGTTCCTGTTCTTCTTGCTGTTTTTCCTTTTCACCCCCGGCCGCTGCTCCTGCTTGTCCGAAGGCTCTGAGCTGTCCCCGTTCTTCAGAGCGTTCTTCAAGGAAGAAACGGAAAACAAACGGCACAAAGCACAGCGCGGGGTCAGAGCGCCCGCAGGCCGAGCGAGGCGGCCCGCAGACGTAGCTCCCGCCACCCCTCACCTTGAAGGAGGCCACCGCCTTGTCGTACGCCTTGATGAGGGCCGTGTCGTCCCACATGTCCGTTTCGTCGCTCTGAGGAACGCACAGAACGCTCTATAAGAGCCCGCTCTCCTCGCCGCCCGCTCCCCACACCCCCGCCCCCCCCCCCCGCCCGGCGCCCACCTGCCCGGCGCCGCGCCGGAACAGCACCCGGCCCGCCATGCCCACCCCGCCCCCCGCGCACGCAGGCCGCGCATGCGCGTCACGTGCTGCCGGCGTGCGGCCGCGCCCCCCAATGGCGCCGGAACTGCGCCTCAGTGCGCTCACAGCCGCGGGGAGAGCCCGCCACGCACCGTGACGCTTCCAAGCTACCGCCAGTGTATTTTCATACATTAAACAAAGCGGTGGGATGGCTTAAACCCAGCAGGCGCTCCTCCTCCCGCAGGTTTAAGGATCCGTCAGCGCAGCACTCAGCTAGCCCGCCCGCAAAGCGAGGGCAGCTTGCAGACTGAACAACACATGCGCTGTTCAAAGTACCTTCACGTATTTTGTGTTCTTTGCTCGCTTCTTCAAAACCAACCGGCTGTCAAGCGTAACCACTTCAGATCAGACAGTACTTCATGCAACATTTTATTGTAAAAATACCACGGGTTTTACAGTTCAGACCTCCGTTAAGTTTAAGCACGTTTCACTAGTGGGTTCCATTGTGAATGAAGCTGTACTTTAAAAGTTAAGACAAGAAAAGCAGGTCTCACTGTAGATTCAGAAAACTGATTACGGGAACCATTAGGTAAAACCTACAAATGCAGCAATAAATGGAGTAAAGCTATTGCTTGGTATGATCGTTCCTATGCATGCAGAAGACTACAGTCAGTATTGAAACAGCATTCCAGACGACCAAGCCTATACTAAATAAAGAAACTAATGCTAGTTGAACAAGGCTGTATGACAAACACTTTATCATTTAATGCCAAGCCATTTTATGAATCATCTTCTAGGCCCTTCTGCTTGACCGATGTACTTTCTCCACACAGACAGTTCATTTGGCTCCTGCTTGCAGAGACTTCCTTTCATTAGCTGCCTTCTGTTTCTGCTGCATGATTTCAGAGTCTCTGTGAAGAGAAAGAAAAAAAAAATTCAAAAACTGGCTTACTATTTTTTTTTTTAAACCAGAGTTTCTTCCATCTTTTTTTGCAGCCCTTCATCAATCCCACTTCAATAAAAGGCATATGTTACAAAATAACTGGTTAGCCTCTATCACATCCTCATCCTGGTCTTCTCAGCAAGGTACTCTGTGACACGGAAATGTCACTTGCCATAGTTTTAAAAATAAAGAGCACAATGAATCCAGTATCTTCAAGAAAGCGTTACACAATATTTCCCTGTTAATACTAGACAAAAAGCTGCTCGAAAGACCTTTTCAGGTCTTGCAAAAATAAACACGTCTAACAGCAGATGCAGTTAAAACCTACATCCAGATTTTACACTTTGATACATGAGTGGACTATGAACCAAATAAAAGTACTTAAACCCTGTTTCAGCTAAGACACCGGAATTTTTTGTCTTATTTTTCCTCCTATTTTGCACAATCACTCCAATCAATGGTTCTGGGTGTCTTACCTCTGCTTTCTCTGAGATGCAGACAAGCTATCCTCTTTCCTTTTGCCCTTGAGAGTTTCCTGGGTCTTCTTCAGGTTCTTTTGTCGGGCAAGTTCACGCTGATTTCCACCTACAAGATACCATATAGTTTATTCAGGTGGCACCACGTTCTAAACACAGTTAGCATGCCCATTACAAAAGTGTTAACATTTGGCTCCTTCTGCTGTTGCAAATGACACTAGCTTTTGTTGTGGTCTCTCTCGCACAGTGAGGCAAGAAAGTCTACTGAGTGCACCCTCAGCAAGTTTGCAGATGACAGCAAACTGAGAAGTGCAGCTGACACTCTAGAAGGAAGGGATGCCATCCAAAGGGACCTGAACAGGCTTGGGAGGTGGGCCCACACCAACCTCACAAGTTCAACAACACTAGGTGGAGGTCCTACGCCTGTGTCAGGGCAATCCCAAGCACAGATAGAGGCTGGGTGGAAAATGGCTTGAGAGCAGCCCTGAGAAGGACTTGGGGGTGTCAGCTGATGAAAGATTCAACATGAGCTGACAATGTGTGCTTGCGTCCCAGAAGGACAACCGTATCCTGGGTGACATCAAGGGAAATGTGACCAGCAGGTCCAGGGAGGTGATTCTGCCCCTCTACTCCACTCTCATGAGAGCCCACCTGCAGTATTGTGTCCAGTTCAGGTGTTAGGGGCACCAGTGTTGGAGCCCCCAGCACCTGAAGGACATGGAGCTGTTGGAGCAGGTCCAGAGGAGGGCCACAAAAATGATCTGAAAGCTGGAGCACAACCACTACAAGGACAGGCTGAGAGAACTGGGGCTCTTCAGCCTAGGGAAGAGAAGGCTCGAAGGAAACCTTACAGCAGCCTTCCAGTACCTGAAGGGAGTCCACAGGAAAGCTGGGGAGGGACTTTTCAATAAGGGCAGGTAGTGACAGGATGAGGGGAAATGGCTTTGAACTGGAAGAGGATAGATTTTGACTAGATATTAGTAAGAAATTATTTACTGTGAAGGTGGTAAGACACGGGAAACAGGTTGCCCATAGAGGCTGTACATGACCCCACCCAGGAAGCATTCAAGGCCAGACAAAATGACACCAGTTGCTGTTCCAATGAAGATTCATCCTCAAGAAGTCATGAACGATGTCACCATTCAATATTGCTTACAAATTAATTTTAGGCTGAAAGAACGGCATTAAAATTAAGGGAAGCTGAGAGAGCTTTTGAAATCTCTTCAAACTGTTCCCAAGGCTCTCTTAAGAAATCAAGAGGTATTTCAGAATCCAGAAAAATCCACCTGCTTTCTATCTGCAGTGCTATGGTGCAAAATCACTGCTGGATTCAGCTTTACCCTGTAGTCAACCAGCCTAAACCTTTTAAATCTTGCTCACACTTCGTAAGAGCAGTTAGAAGCCTCACACATTTGTAGAAAAAATACACTTCCAAAGATGACACTTAGAAGATGACCAGTATGGTTAAGGCATAAAATCAGATCTCAGAATTTTTTCTCTACATTTTATTGGATAAATTCCTCCAAAGTAATTAAAACAGGATTCAATTACTATATATACATATCCCAGAAGCTCAGTTAGGACTACTACTGCCTTCCCCTAGAACTGTGAAAGCATGGACTACACAGAGAGCTGAATTTATTTTTGCTCCAAGACAGCTCCACTGTACTCTGTATGAGGCCAAGGTAGACAGTGTTTCACTCCAAGACTTAAGTTTACAGAGTTCTTAACACAGAGAACCTTGGAAAAGAAGCAGAGTTCACAAAGCTGAAATCAATGCACAAACAGAACACCATGTCCTCATCAAGAGGCCCCATTCAGAAAAAAAAAAAAAAAAAAGTTAAGCACATTGCCCAAAATAAGTGCATACAATGTCCTTGCAGAGTGGATACCCCTAACACTGTTAACACGTTGACAGCAGTTCTATGGTATTCAAAGAATTACTTGAACAAACATTCAGGCAAGTCCTTGCCACAGACTTTTGTTCACAACCTCCCTTCTTCCGCCAGCTTTTTGATTTCCTTGTATACCAGCACCTTCTTTTTATGAGTTTCTCTACATAGGTGTGTAGGGTGAATACCCTGAAAGAATAGTAACCACATAACATAATGAAGATGTACAGTATATTTTTGAACAGATTATCGAGATGGTATAAAGACACCCAGTAAGTCAGGAAGGGCTCACCTGACACCGAAGGTCAAGACTCATCTAGAACTCCACAGGGGAGGGATCTCCAACAAGAGATCCTTCCCCAGTGGTGGTCAGCCCTCAAATGGGGTCTGGGAGAGGCGGAGGCTGACTCCACCCCTTCCAGTCACACAGGTGCATTGCCTTCACCTGTGCTCCCACAGCTGACTCAGTGCTCGCCTCAGGTGATCCATCAGTGGTTCAGGCCGTGATTCAACAGTTCCCATACAAGGTAATACCTTACTATGGCAGCAAGGACACAGTTATTGCTGATCTATCTACATTACACGTGAGGCACAGACACTAGCTTTTCTGTATTAGCTGAAAATCTTTTCTGTAATATCCACTTCCAGCATTTCTAGATTGCTCCATCTCATTTGCTAGAGCTGGTAAACTTGCTTAGTATTCCCTCTTGCCCTGCTTTTTCTGGAATCAAAAAGTATTCCAGGATGCATTCACTTGCACTCTTGGACAGACACAAACATTTTTCCATGCTCAAAAATGCAAGCTCAGTTTTCCTATAATTTTACTGTACCTCTCTTTTACCATCTCTCCAGTCTTAAGACTACCTATACCACCTCTCAACCTCCAAGAGCAAGCTCTCCAAAACTCACATGCCTGTAACTTCGGGTATACAGACAGTTTAGAACCAGGTGAACAAGAAAATTTGAAGCTTTACTGTGGATACAATCCACAGCTTTGTACTAACCCCGGTTCTGAGCTGATAAAGGTACCTGCCATGCCAACAAGACTTTTAAGAGTGTTCCTTCTACACACCTGTCTGTGTAGCCCCTGGCAAGAGGTGCTACATACAGCATATGACCACTGCTACTTCCTGAGGGGCTGGCTGTTCCTGCTTTTGAAGGTGTATTTCACCTGTGACTGGACTACCTTTTGCTAAGAGAATTTCTGCTTCATCCCTCTCTCAAGCACTCAGTCAGATCCTGTTCCCAGAATTCTGCCATGCAAAATGGCCAATATTTTTTTCAGAAATGGAAATGAAATGGCTATCTCTGACAGTATTGGAAGTTGATTAGAACTTGATGATTCATAAGCAGATGACACATTCCAGGCTATAAATGGTTCTTCAGTTTTGTAGGGCTTAGTGCATGAATGTCACATGAGTAAGTTTGCAGCAAGGTCTTACCTGGTGCTTGAAGAAACTGAATATTTATGATGAGGAAAAAAAAAAAAAAAAAAAGGGAAGTCAAAACACATTGTTTTGGACAGAATTCATACAGCAGGTATCCTCCATCCTTAACTTTACATGTCCCCTTCATTTCCAGTCAAGCAGCATCTGCAGACTTATTCCATATATGCATATAAAGCCTTCCAAGCATAAGAACCAAGCTGAACAGTGGAATGAAAAGCTTGGCTGCTATTTCTGCACAGCAAATGAGAACAGGCAGAAAAGTACAAAAGCATTTCATACATGCTAAGCATACAAAACAAGTTGCTATTTGAAAATAAACTTACTTGCACTATTTATGTTTCCAAGAAAACATCATACGGACTATCTGTCCCTAACACTTTAGCTGAGATGCTGACTGAGTATCCCTTAAGATATCTTAAGAGGTAGGCTCTTAAGACAGATGGTGCTGTTTACATTCTGTAATACCAACCTAAATCTTCCAAGAAAGGTGCTTCTGACAGGAAGCCAACTGCACTTCCTGTAATGTGAAATTCATGCATGAGCTACCACGGAAAAACAATACGCCCCTTCTGCCAGTATCTCTGCCCTAACATCCCATCCTGGCCTGCCTCCGCAAGGCATATGGACTTTGTTCTGCCTGCTGCACTCTTTCATTTCCAAGACCCAGCTGTCTTTTCAGGGAAAGATACACAGAGAACTTCTGTACAGCACTGGAAAAAGCTGTAATCATCTCTCCTGGTAGAGGCCAAAGAAAATGGCAGTAAGGCCTGAGTGCAGATGCCCCGATCTCCACAGTACTTTCTGAACAGCAAAGGATCTAATCACATGTCAGAACTCGCGCAGAACAGAACTGACTGCCGTTACGTTCCAAAAGCAGAATGCTGAAGTAAACACGGCAGTGATACAAGCACAAAGGAATAATGGAAGATGAGTACAAAAAAAAAAAAAAAAAAAAAAAAAAAAATCCCTTCATTGTAGTCATCATCTTCACAGATGCCCTGCATGGCACTTCAAGGCAACCCGCATATTTGTAGTTTCTATTTGTTAGTACAAGAACTATCGTGGATTAATGAATTCAGAGGCACAGTTTCTAAATAGCAGCCCAGTCTCATTCTATGTTACCACATGAATACTTGAAATGAGAGCCCAGTCCACATGTGACCGAGACCACGGGTGTGAACTCCAGAAATACACAGTACAGCTTAGAGTAAACAGTGCGGCAGCGCAACACAGCTGCTGCCCCTCAGCATCCTGGCACTGCACTGCTGTAAACTGCCTTACAATGAAACGCTTCAGCTCCGTTATCCCTACTTTTTAATTAATTAAAGAATTTTTAACAAACGGTTATCTCGCTATTTTTAAGAACGGGGAAAAACCACAGAAAGCCATTAGTCTTCCACTGCCTGAAAGCCAAGGCGCGGCCTGTGAGAGCCTGCTTATGACCTCGGCCACCCCTGGCACTTCGGGCGGCGCAGCAGATTCAGAGCCGCGCTGCTACTGGCTCCGAAGCCAGCTCAGCACAGGCAGCACCCGGCTCCGGCTCGCAGCTCCGCACCACGCCAGCGCGCATCCCCAAGCGCTAATCACAAAGGAAGCTACAGCGACAAACCGGCGCTCTCCCCGGCAGCCCTAACCGCACACAAAGCGGCGCGCTGCTCCGTGCCGCCATCCCGGCAGCCAGCCCGGAACCCGAGCGGCCCCGTTACGAACGCAGAGCTCCCGCTACCCTCACCACCCCGCTCAGGGTACATCTCCCCACCCGCCCCGCGGCCACTCACGGGTCATCGCGAGACGCTCAGGCCACGCAAGAAGCGAGCACCAGCTGCTAGAACCTTCTCGCGCCCCACCCACCGCGCCCGCTCCTTATCAAGCACCACCGGCGCTCGCGTCACAGCATGGGCGGGCGGAGCCCGGGGGGGGGGGGGCCGCAGAATGCGCGGCTCTTCTGGTGCGTGAGGCGGGAGGCCGCCCCGCCCCGGCCCGCCCCGCGTCGCGCGCTGATGGCGTTGCGGCCGCACCGCTGCGCTGCCTGCGTGTGGGAGCCGCGCCGCCCTGCGCGCATCGCCCGGCGTCATGTTCCGCCGAGCCCGCCTCGCCGTGCGGCCCAACGTGCGGTCCGCAGGGAGGAGTGCCTGCGGCGCGGCGGGCGCGGAGCCGCGGGGCTCCCCGGCGGCTTCTAGGGATGAGGCTGCGGCGGCGGGAAGCCTGCCGGCCGCGCTGCGGGCCGACCGGTGAGTGCCGCCGCGCTGCTGGGTGCGGGGAGGCCGGGCGGGACGCGGCGCTCGGTCGGAGCCCGGCAGCGCCGTGCCCCGGTGCTGGCGGCCGCCTCCGGGTGCTCTGCGGCGCTGCGTAGTGCGGGAGCTGCGCGGGGTGACTCGGCATTTCTGCGTTCGCTGCCACGCCGCAACGCTCCGGCTGTCTCTTCGGGCCTGCTTAGCGATTGAAGGGCTTTTCGTTGTCATATGAGTAGCCGGGAGCAGTGGGCTTGGGAGCAGTTCTTCGGAGCTGTCTCCAGCCTGGAAGCTTCCCCTTCAGAACAGCATTCCCACCTGGCTGGTTTTGCCTGCTGTGTTAGTATCTGCTTTTCATTTCTTTTAAGTTGGAATCTGTCCCTTATGACATTCTGTGGGGGTGTTTCTGCAATTTCTGTTTTTTCTGACTAGAGATTCAAGTATTAATTTAGTCCAGTGCAGTCTGTCTATAGTAAACCCATGAGGCTTTTTGTCACAGAATCACAGAATTGTAGGGACTGGAAGGGACCTCTAGAGATCATGGAGTCCAAACCTCCTGCCAGAGCAGCTCCCTAGCTCAGGTTGCACAGGTAGGCGCCCAGGTGGGTCTGGAACGTCTGCAGAGAAGGGCACTCCACCACTTCTCTGTGCAGCCTGTGCCAGTGCTCCGTCACTGCACTGTAAAGTTCACACACGTTTGTATGGAACATCATATGCCTCAGTTTGTGACCATTTTCCCTCGTCCTGTTGCCACATGCTACTGAGAAAGAGTCCAGCCTCATCCCTCTGCCTCCCACTCCTTAGGTATTCATAGACATGGATCAGATCCCCTCTGAGTCTTCTTTTTTCAAGGCTGATCAGACCCGGGTCTCTCAGCCTCTCCTCATTAAGAGAGGTGTTCCACACCCTTTATCATCTTTGTGGCCCTCTGCTGGACTCTTTCCAGGTGATTGATCCAGCTCATACGTTTTGTACTTAAACTTGTTTTACACTGTCTTCTAAAGTACACTGTCTTCTAAAGACTACTTTCCATCAGAATCTTTTTATGAAATGTGTGCATTACCCCAACCAAACCAGCTGATCTCTGATTACGCAGAATTTCATTCTTAAGTGAAGATGCAGTTGTTTTTCAGTTACTCAGCAAATTTATCTAGTATGCTGAGTTTGTAACTTTACGGGTGTTTTGGTATAATCTAATTGTAACTTTTAAGCTACACATCAGTGCTGTTCTTGGATGGAAACTATTCTAATAAGTATTTTCATGTCTCGAAAAAATAGGCCCTCACCTGGCGGATAATAGGCTCATGGCTAACAGTAAATACAGCAAATATCCACATAAGCAAATTCACATATCTGGATCCTGCTGTTCATAAAATAAATAAAAAATAAAAATAAGTGGTTATGTAAACTTGGACTGTAGTTGTTCAAGTCAATATGTAGTGTACCAGTGCTGACCTAGTGTAATACATGGGGTGGTAGGGGAAAAGGACTAGGAAAGAGCTTCTCTAGGGAATCACAGAATTATAGGGGTTGGAAGGGACCTCTAGAGATCATCTAGTCCAACCCCCCTGCCAAGACAGCTCTCAGGAAGTGCATGCTTAGAATATGATGCACTCACAGGAAAATTCTTATGGATCACTGAAGCACCGTGGTGGCTTACAGAACTCAGGCAGTGGGAGAAGGTAGTACCCAGCCTGAAAGTAGAGGGTGACTAGGGGGAATTTTCAGTCCTGGGAGCAGGCTGTAAAAGCTCATGTGAGAGCTGCTGCCTTCTTTCCTACATTTGCTCTTCCTAAATTCCATTGAATTAATGAAGCTTCCATTTGGTTTTGAAGGCCCCTACTAACCAAATAGGTGAGGGTCGGTCCAGGGATTTACTGCAGTGTAGGCAGTTATTAGCTTCTTGGAAAGCTGTTCCTGTAGGTGATGCATTTTGAAGATTGGCTGCCTGTGTGCCTCTGAAGATTCAAGGACATGTAGTCAATCAGTTCGACTTACTGAGTTTTAGTAATAGGTGGAGTACAGCAGAATGCAGTTCTTTTTTGTTCTGCAGAAAAAGTAATGGCAAATATGGGCATCTTACTTATTTTCTTGCCCCAGCTGAAGCATTCTGTCCTAGCCTCTCCAATCTGTACCTGTACTGTATTTCCTTTGTTTTATAAACTCTAAATTGGTTTCGGGGTTTATCAGGGAACTGAAAATTTTCTTATCATAAGGTTTGAAATATTTTTAATATGGTCTCTGCTAATTTTGTGAGCTGACTGAAGTAGGCAGCTCAGCCCCACGCAGCTGTGCACTCGTTTCTTCGCAGAGGTACGTGAAGAGAATTGGAAAGGTATAAAGAAGAAAATGCATGGGTTAAGATAAAGATAGTTCAATATGTAAAGCAGAAACCATGCATGCAACTAAAGCAAACTGAGGAGTTCGTTCACTTCTTCCCCGTGACAGCCTTTTCCATGAAAGCAGAGCCCATCATACGTGATGGTTATTTGGGAATATGAATGCATTCACCCTGTACATTCCTGCCACGTTCTCCTTTTCATCAGCTTCCGTTGCTGAATTCAGCCTCATGTGATACAGGGCATCCTTTTGTCTACTTTGAGTCAGCTGTCCTGGCCATGTCCCTTCTCCCAGCCTCTTCTGCATCCCCACTTCTGTTAGCAGGGCAGCATGAGAAGCAGTCAGGGCCTGGAACATGGACAAATAACAGTTAGCAACCACAGAAATGTGATGCATTATCAACAGCATTTTCACCACAAACCTAAAACATTCCAACATAGGGGTTGCTGTGGTGGAAATTAACTCTGTCTGACGCCAAGCCAGAGCAGCTGAATTATATTTAACTATGAGAAATCTAATGTGGTACTGTAGGGAGAAAATATTTGAGCTACAGATAGTTTGGAGAAGTTGATCAGACAATTTATTTGCACTGTTTCATGTATAATAACTGGAGGACACTGAATGGAGTTTGCCAGGGGGTTTCATTCAAAACACCAACAATTTATGGTGAAGTTGCTCGGTTCCTTCTTGAAGGATCTGTACTAACTGCATATAACTCACAGTGGGGAAGAAATTGATACAAAAAATCTGCTACGTTATCTGTAGTGTATGCACACCCTACATATTGTGCTGAGGGATTATTTGGAGAAGTTTTGCTGTTTTGTTTTTTCATTTCTTTGGTTTTTTGCTTTTCTTCTATTCCTCTGAAGGCTTTTGGAGTTGGGTGACCAAACCATAGGTTTGATCAGTGGTACATATACAAAAAAGACATAGTTCCAATGTGAAACTGAAAAGCTCTTTATGACTCAGTTGTAATTCTGCTGTAATTTTACTGTGAGCAGCAGCCAAGGAGGTGAATGCTGGAATTGGTTACAGGTTTAAGATGTAAATAGTGATGAGCAATTTTGCTAGCTTTTTGAGAGTTATTCCTATGTGAGAGGGTAAAACAGTACCTAAGTAAGAAAGTTTCCAAGGGGAGCTAGATGTTGCCCCCTAAAGTCCATTTCTGATGTGTTCAGTGGAACAGCAGCCAGTTTCACTCCTGAATTATTTTTTTTTAAATCACAGATTAGATATCCTCTATTTATAGTAGAGGAATGCACAAATTGCAATGAAAAATCATAAAGCTACTTGTGCATACCTTTATTAAATGATTTTTAATGTGTAACACATTATGTTGGGTACTTTTTTTTTTCTTTTTTTACATTCATTTGTTAACTTTTTCATATCAGGAAATCTGGTATTCTCCACAAAAGAGAGGCAAAAGAGAAATGTGTGGTCAACAAATTTGTGGCTTTAATAATTAGTGTTTGAAAGTATGCCCTTTCTTATCAGTTTGAGGAAGTGACAGGTATTGGACAATTCAATTATGACTTCTTGTATAGAGTCGTATTTTTCTGTACTATGTTTGTGCTATGTATATAGTGGTGCATTAGCATGTTTTGATAGCAAGAGTTGTAAATCTGTCACTGTAACATGTTTCACGCTTATCTCTTACGTTTTCCAGTGATGAGAAGACTAGCAGCTCAAATGATGCTGGAGAAGCTAGTAAACCTAAAGACATGCCTATGCAGAGACGAAAAAGGATTTCCACTATGCCCAATCTTGTCAAACCCAGAGCTGGGCCTTCATCTGATCCGCACACTGCCTCAAAACCACAGAGGCGAGCATCACAGGCTCCGGATGGCAGTGCTCCACTTCAGAAGGATTCTCCTCCATCAGAGAAGAGTCATCTTGAAAGCTCTGCTAAGTCTCCCATGCTACCTGAAAAGAAAACACCTGTGCCACAAGTGCCACAGTTTTCCCCACTGAAAAAATCAATGAACAAAGAGCAAACTGTGGCTGCTCAAAAAAATGATGATACCTCACAGAAGAACATACCCTCCCCACTTAAGGAGAGACCAACACAGGAAACATTGGTGACGCAGGAGGAAAAGTTACCTCCAAAACCATCTCCTGTGAAGGAGAAAAGGATTTGTTCTGACCGTGAAAGGATCCTCAAAGCTCGGAAGTTAAGAGAAATGCTTAAAGAAGAGCTGAAGAAAGAACGAATGGTAGGCCTCTACCTTGAGCATTGCTGATTTATGAAGGGCAGAGAAAGGTGTTACATGCATAAAATCATCATTTCTTCTTTGCAGTAGTGTCTCCTGACAACAGTCATTACCTGCTCACTGGTTAGTGATGATAATAACCATGTGGGGATTTAATTTGTTCTAAGCAGTGGCAGCACTGTGTTTCCTCATAATACAGATTTCACGAGAAATTATGTCTTTAGTTTTAAGTATACTTAAGCTTTTTAAACATGAGACCTTGCTACTATATCATCACTAACATGCCAGTTTTCATAGCTGAAAATACAGTGGTGAAGAATGCTGTAAAAAAGTTTGGGATTACTGGCGTGTTTTAGGCTTTTATTGGCTGAGTTACATGACTTAGGTCTGCCAAGCACTGAATTTCTCTGAGGGGGTAAATCTCTTAGGGGTAATGTGGTCTCCTCTCTGATAAATACACACTTTACACTGAACTGGTAAGTTTATCATAAAAACAACAACAGAAATAACCCAAATAACCCCCAGATCCCACCAATGGAAGAACAGACTTCTACATATCTAGAGTACATAATAAATAAATAGCACTGTTTATGAAATAGAAAGTACTTCTGGAATGAAATTAAGGGATTTTTTGGTTTTGTACAGAAACAGTTGAAACATAGGCCTCCAGTAATTGAAGGATGTTCTCCACCAGATCGCTCTAAAATGACCATGAGAGACTTGATATACTATCTACCAGAAAACAATCCTATGAAGTAAGTATGGCTTTTTTTTTTCCCTTGTGTTAAATTATTCTGTTTCTGACAATTTAATGATTGTGAAGAGAAGAATTCTCAAATATGGAGAGTTAGCACTGATGCAGTTTTGCTATAATGGCAACAAAAGCTAAACAGTTTCATGTCTCTTCAGTCTTTGTTCAGAAATGACAAGGGAAGTTGTACATGTTGAAGTGTAAAAGGTAAAATCTTTCCCCACTGTTAATTCCTCTCAGTACAGATGCAGAATAATAATAAGTTGTTTTTTGTTAGCTGGATTATGTTAGATTTGTTGTTAATGTTATGAATCTTTGCAAAATCTAGTGGACTCTGGGAAATAGAGCATTTCTTTTCCTGGGTTGAGGAAGTGCAGAATACATTGCAAGACCTTGAAGATATCTTGATCCCATCTGAATGGGTGTGGCTTCTGCTGCTCTTAACCACAGTTACCATAAGTGCAGCTACCTGAGTCGTTATTTCCTCTCTAGGTTCATAGGCACACTCATATTTATGAGTCCTAAGAATTCAGTACAGCTTCAAAGTCTCCTGTCATGCCCAAACAATGGCCCTCCCTTACCCATTATGTGAATCTCTTATTCCTGCTTGTTCAGCTGAGTGTTTGCTAGTAGAACAGATGTGTGCGCTCACATGCTGTTTTTGCAAATACTTCTGCAGTCACAGAACTGTTGAATGTGGGCTCTTAGTCTGTCTGATGTCCGTGCCTGGATGGGTGGTGGACCTTTACCAAGCTGCTTGTATGTACTAGCTTCTGCCTGTCTGCAACACTGCCTGCAGTGTTAAATGGTGAATGTTCTGCTCACTTAGAAGCAAAATTACTTCTGAGAGGTTCTTGATGATACCAAGCAAAGTATTCACAAGTAGACCAGTAGTCACATACAGAATAAGCAGAACTCATCTATCTGGTGAAGGGACTGTGGCTATGCAGCACTCATTCTCAGAAAGCAGCCTAGGCCCTCTCTTCATTGGCTATCCCTTATATAAGTCCAGGGGGCCTCCACCCTGGAGCCAACCCTCTGGTATGCAAAGCTCTCTTATCCAGTAACCTGTCTCGTTGCTGGTTACGGCCTGCTGGTGCAGTGAAATGCGGCCTTTTCTGTGGTAGTTGAGTTTTAGATCTTGTGGCAGAGCGATCATTTAGAGCATCCCTTCTGCCACAGACAGGGACATCTTCCACTAGATAACGTTGCTGAAAGCCCAATCCAGTCTAGCTTTGACCAGTTCAGTAGTGAAGTGTCCACAACTCCTGTTTGTGTATCAAACCACCCTCATAGTAAAGAGCTTCTTCTTAACATCAAATCTGTCGATTTTATTTTATTTTAGTTTAGTTTAGTTTAGTTTAGTTTAAAACCATTCCCCCTTGTCCTATAACTGTGTGAAAAGTTGATTTCCCTCCTGTTCATGAGCTCCCTTCAAGTACTGGAAGACCTCAACAAGGTCTCCCAGAATTTTGCATAGCTGAAAAACCTCAACTCTCTCAGTCTCTCCGATGATGATTGTTGCTTTCCTCTGATATGCTTTAAGTATTTGGTCCATGTATCTCTTGTGCTGGCTGGCTCCAGAGCTGTACACAGTGCTGTCACAAGAGTGGAGTAGAGAGGGAGAATTGCCACAGTTAACCTGCTGGCCATATTTTTCATGGGCTAGTTGAGTTTCTCTGATCCAGGTGTAGGAACTTGTTCTTGGTCTTGTTGAACTTCATGAGCTTCAATGGGAGATAGAATAGGCTGTGATGACAATATGGGAAGGATCAGTCATTGGATATAATGACTGACAGTCTGCTTATAGCTTTTTCATCCGTCTGCTTATATGGTGAAGTAACAGCATTAGTAGACAAAGGAAGACTGACCAGTGTCATTTATTTAGACTTACATGAGGACTTTGGTGTGATCCTACACCCGTGTTCTTATCTCTGAATTGGAAAAATAGAGATTTGGAGGGTGGACTGATTGGTGGATAAGGAATTGGTTGGTTGCTAGCAGCAGGAAGGTTGTTAGTGGCTCTATGTCCAGTTAAAGGCTGGTCATGAATGGTGTCCCCCAGGGATCCATATTGGGACTGGTGTTCTTCAACATCTTTATAAATGATCTCAGTGATCTGGATAGTGGGAAGTGCACTCCCAGCTAGTTTGGTGATGACACTAGGCTGAGTGCTGCAGCTGATCAGAGGAGGGGATGCCATCCAGAAGGACTTGGACAAGCTTGGGAAGTGGGTCCATGTGAATCTAATGAGGTTCAATAAGCAAAATGTTGCTCTTGGTTGGGGCAATCCCATATATGTGTACAGACGAGGAGAAGAATCATAGAATGGCATTGGTTGGAAGGGGCATGAAAGTTCCAGCCCCCCTGTCATGGATGGAATTACCACCCACTGTACCAGGCTGCTCTGGGCCCCATCCAGCCTGGTCATGAACATCACCAGGAATGGGGCATTCACAGCTTCTCTAGGTATCTCGTGCCTCACCGCCCTCCGAGTAAAGAATTTATGTATAACATCTAACGTAAATCTTCCCTCTTCTAGTTTAAAACCATTCCCCTTCGTTCTGTCAGAGTCAGACCATGTAAAAAGTTTCTCTGTCCTGCTTATAACCTTTTTGGACGTATTGGAAGGCTGCAGTGAGGTGTCCTGGGTGTCTTCTCTTTCCAAGCTGAAGAAGCCCAGTTCCCTTTACCTTTCTTCATAGGAGAGCTTCTCTTGCCCTCTGATAAATTTTGTGGCCTCTTGGATGTGATCCACATCTTTCTTGTGCTGGATGCCCCAGACCTGTATGCAGTACTCCAGATGGGGCCTCAGGAGTGCCAAGTAGGAGGGGACAGTCACCTTTCTCACTTTGCTGGCGGCCCATCTTTGGATGCTGCCCAGGATGCAGGTGGCCTTCCAGGTGGAAGTGAACACGGCTGCCTCATTCCCAGCTTTTCATCTACCAGGAGCCCCATGCATACTGAGAGCAACCCTGAGGAGAACTGCTTGATGGTCAAAAAGCTGGACATCAGCCAGCATTGTGAACTGAATATTGTTTCCAGGATTGGGGTCCCCCACGATCTTATGACTGTAGCTGGTGTACAGTTGTTGTATTATCACCTTCTATCTTGTTATGTAAAGCAGCAGGTACTTATGTCTCATGGACTTACGGTCCACTTTTTATCTTCAGTTTCTTGTGGCAAGGTAATCTGCACTTCCTATTAAATGCTATGTTAAAACTAGTTCACAGTGAATCAGGTCTTGATCACTTATTGTAGCCTCATGGATTACTGTGTGAAATGTTTTGCCCTTCAGCATTTGATGGTCATAGGAAAAAAAAAAGCAATGAAAAAACCACACAATTCATTAAGCATTGATGATTGTTCTATTAGACCAAGTTCAGACCTAATAAAAAAGATAGAAAATAAAAAAGTTTGTCTTTGTTTCTTTTTCTGTTATTCAGAGAAAGTGGGTTGAAGGGAATGAAGCAGAAATATATCTGTACAAACTTTTATCTCTAACTCTTTAAAATTCTAGGTCTTCATTAGCAGAAGAAAAGAGAACAGAAAAAAACTCTGCACTGAGTCAAATGAAAGAGTAAGTCTTGGAGATGAAGGTACTTAGAGTGAAAAAAATAGTCTTCTGATATTGGAAAGTAATGAGTTTAAATTAATAACATTAAGTCTTCATTTACTGTTTCAATATCATAACCCTCATTTAAAACTAACTGTGAGAGCGGTAAAAAAAGCCTCTTGCTTTTCATACTGTGGTTTTGAGCTTGTCCATTGCACAACAGAATGAAAAGCAGATTTCAGAGTCTGTATCAGCCAACTTGCTTATAGGTTGTGCTATTAAGTGGTTAATTAAATTGTCGAGCATTTGGCATGTAGAGCAACATTTCAGTACAGCACTACTGAAAATAATCTCTTTTGCTTTTTAAAACTGTAGACAGGATGAGAAAAATACTCCCAATGATGAAGAGGAAGATGAGGAGGAGGCAGAAAATGGGGAGGAAAGTCAGGATGGTCCACTTCTAGTTCCTCGTGTGAAAGTAGCAGAAGATGGTTCAATTATCCTGGATGAAGAAAGGTAAGTTCTGTGTTTGCCCCATAGACAAATCATGCTAGATTGCTGTTTGGCTTTGGTTGTTTTTTTTTTTTTTTTTTTTTGAAACAGGACTGTTGTTTGAGGGAGAGAGGCATGAAGTATGTGATGTGATGAGAGCTGAGCTATCCTAATTCAGAGAACTGTGCAAATATGAAGCAGTAAATGAGCAACAATTATCTGTATCGCAGTGGAGGCAAACTTCCTTGGAAAAACACCATTTTGGAGAAAGAGATAGCAAGAAAGGTGTCAGTGTAACAGTGCTGAATGTTTGTCAAGCTTCCAGTGTCTCCTGTTTAGTTCACTTCTTTGCTTCTCGTAGTTGCAAATCTCTGTTCGCCCTTGTTCAGCCATCAGTACAGTTTGCTTCAGCCTTGTATCTTGCATGTTGCTGCTATTCAGCTGTCAGTGACTTATCTTAGGATGTGAAACTTAAGAAATACCAGTCTCTCCAATTAGGTATGTGCATATTCCAAAAATATGTTACTACCATGAGATTAAGTTAGAAGTATAAGGCTAGAACAGTCTAGGAAAAGTACTTAAAGTTTATCCAAAAGAGGTGAGACTATTGTATGATTTTTCAAAGCAATTATCTTGTATATAAAAAAAGACAGGTATTTATGGTGGTTTTTTTAAAGCTATTTTAATATCTCTTTGTACTAAATGTAATAAAAAGACAAACTTACTTGCACAGTTTGAGTAGGCTAATGCTTTCTTACCACATTCTCCAATTAAAATACGCAATAATGAAATCATTACAGCGGATAATACTGTGAGCTGTGGCTTATGGCAGGAGAAGTTTGAATAGTTGGCCTGTAATTGTCAACCATATGTCTTGCTAGCAGTATTGTCAGGTTAAGTGTCTTTCTGTCTTTGCTCTTGTAGTTTAACTGTAGAAGTTCTAAGAACAAAAGGTCCCTGTGTTGTAGAAGAAAATGATCCCATCTTTGAGCGTGGCTCTACAACTACTTACTCCAGCTTCAGGAAAAGCTTTTATACCAAACCATGGTCAAACAAAGGTAAGTATACTTTTGGTTGTATGTTTTACATCTACAGAAAGATCTAATTTCCACCAGAGCTTTATGTTTAACAAATTTTATTTCCAGAGAAGCTTATCTTACCCCTGGAAGTTCATTCAACAAGCATAGCTCTGATGTTGATTCTGAAAATAGGCAAGTTTAAAGAAATACAGTGCATTTTGTAGGATATGCATGATTATTTCTGTTACAGAAGTTTACATGCTCCAGAAATGCTTGCTTGCCTGCCTTTTCAGATAAGTAATTTTTAATTTAGTTATCAGGATATTTGAACTCAGTTTGGAGCAGGTATACCTTAGCAACTTGGTGCTTCCAGTGTGGGCCAAAATAAATACAAAGCTTTTTGCACATAGTTTGTTTCTAATGTATAAAGAAGCTATCCTTTTGTGTTACACACACACACATACACATACACACACACACACACACACACACACACACACACACACACGCACACAGAATTGTAGGGGTTGGAAGGGACCTCCAGAGATCATCGAGTCCAACCCGAGTGTTTATGCTGAAAAACTTGCCCTATGGTGTACCAGTCATTATCTATAAGCTGACAGTGCTGTAATCTTGTAATTAAATATATATGTATTTAAATAACATTATATGGAAGATCTTGCTTCTGAGTGTATTGTGCTGCTCTTGGGATGTGCTGCTATCTTGTTTACAAGGAGTAGTAACAATGTGTTTTATATATTCATAGAAATACAGAATGGCCTGGGTTGAAAAGGACCTCAAACATACCTAGTTTCAACCCCCTGCTGTGGGCAGCACTAGAGCAGGCTGCCCAGAGCCACATCCAGCCTTGCCTTGAATGCCTCCAGGGAAGGGGCACCCACAGCCTCTCTGGGCAACCTGTTCTGGTGCACCACCACCCTCTCAGTGAAAAACTTCCTCCTAACATCTAACCTAAATCTCCCATCTCAGTTTAAAAACATTCCCCCTTGTCCTATCACTATCAACCCATATAAACAGTTGTTCTCCCTCCTGTTTATATGCTCCCTTCAAGTACTGGAAGGCCATAGTTATTTGCCTAGATCCTGTTCGAGGTTGTGTCCATAATAAAAGTAATAATTGCCATTTTGAAATCTTTATCTTTCACTTACTGTGTATCTACAAAACATATCTGTATATCTACAAAACATATTTCATATTCTGCAGTTTTATAATAATTAGACTATTCCTTCTATTAATAGTTCATGTAACAAATGTTTTTAGTAAAATAACACTTACACCAGCTCAGCTGAACTTGCAGTCACTGTAGATAGCCTGAAAGTTGTCTATCTAGTTGCACTTAGTTTGAAAGTTGTTTGTATTTTAGATAACAATAAGGCTGATTGCCTTAAATATGCTTAGTTATGTGTGCCTGTGTATAGCTATGTATCTTTTGTTTTCTCCCCAGAAACAGACATGTTCTTCTTAGCAATCAGTATGGTTGGAACAGACTTCTCCTTGATCGGACGATTGTTTCCTCACAGAGACAGAGCAGAAATTAAGGTAAAGGTTATAACACTTAATGCAACAATTTAGCATCTGTTTCCCATTTTCTGTTTCCTCTTTCTGTTACTATGATTCGTATTAGTATTGATTATCTTAATGCTAATTGGCTCTGTAGAAATTATTCTAATGAATGTTTCCAGGAGATAAGAATCTCAATTATGAATGTGGTGATGTGAATTCTGAACAGAATGTCTTCTAAACCTAACATCTGAGCACAATTTGCCTTGATTTTATTTTAATTGGAAAAAAAATGATCAACATTACTACGAGGCTCTTTTTTTGTGGTGCCTTTCTTGGTATCTGACTGGGAAAACCTCTAGTATTTTGAACTCTGCCTGGATTAGGAATAAGAACAAAGGTGTTGAAAAGAATAAAGAACTGAGTGAGTTGTGTTGATGACAGTAAAAACATACCTGTTTTAAAATGTTAAAGCGACTAAACTTACGTTCTTTGAGCATGCTTGCAAGTGTTTATGTCTTTCCTTTTTATAAAATTTTGTTGTGTTGAAGAAGGCTTATACTGATCTGTGGTGTTGTATCATATCTTGTTGCATTTCTTGCTTACTGAAAAAAGCAATTTTTTTTTTTTTAGAACAAGTTCAAACGTGAGGAAAAAGCAAATGGATGGAGGATAGACAAAGCTTTCAGTAAGTAAAGTGTGCCTCACCCTACTGTGTGTCTGTTAACTAGCAGTTGTCCTTTTGCATTTTCACTTTTTGCTTTGCCTAAGTTAATGACACAACAAGTTTTTGGGTCATAGGTGAGTTCAGTAGCTGAGAAGCCTTGGGTTTTTATAGAATATTCAGCTGACAGTAGAAGTTTTTATATAATGTTTACATTAATGGGCTGTCCGTATATATTCAGTTAGTCATTCTGGTCCTGTTTAGCACGGTTAGTACTTGTAAACTGTTTTGAGAATCTTTAAATTCTTTGTACGTTGTTTCAGTGGAAGACATAAAGTCTCAAAGTAGCATGTGTTCTGTTCGTGAAGAAGCAGAATCACTCCTGACAGGTTTTTTGTGTGTGCCAGGAAAAGCATTCACAGGTAGACCAATAGTGATATCCAAGAAGAAGAGCAGAACTCACCTAACTGGTGGAGGGGCTCTCTAGCTATGCAGCACTCATTCTTAGTTTTTGGAGACTGCTGAATCACATCCTGAACTACTGATTGAGCACCTGAAGGAGAGATTTGGTCAGCCCTGGGAGCACAGGTGCTAGCTGTTCACTTGTGTGACCGGGAGGGGATGGAGCCTGGCTTCACTCCTCTTAGACCTCATTTAAGAGCTGAGTGCCACTGAGGAGCGATCTCTTGTTTGAGATCCCTGCTTTGGAGTTCCTTCCCTACAAGCCTAGATGCTCAGAGATGGGTGAGCATTCATTTTTCCTTCTGTTTGTAACGTCTCCTTGTTTGTGCTGGTCCTTCTGCCTTTACTTTTCAGAAAGCAGCCTAGGTCCAACAGCTGCCCTCCCTCTAGTGGCCAGCCCTTAGAAGGGCTCCATTCTGGGTATACTGCTCGTGCTTATGTGAGGAACACAGGTGCAAACAATGTGCCTGTGCTCTCTAGGCCAGCCACAGCCCTTCTCCAGGTGCTCTATCACCATTTCAACCTGTGTTAATATGTTTTATGATAGTAAGTAGTGTAACCTTTTCACTATCCATTTCTTAAAACTGAGCTGCTGAATAATTTTTGTCACAGAAATTGATAAAGGATTCTCTACTTAAATATACATAATCTTTGCTTTTTATTATCACAGTGCATTAATGAATATTTTACAAAGGAGGAACTTGGAAAAATTCTCACCTTTGATTTTTTTTCTTTTTTCCTATTTTGTTGTTTCATTTTAATCTGGAAGAAGAAAAGCGGCCCTTTGATTTTGAATTGTTTGCCCAGCTTCTTGAGAAAGTCTTGGCAGATGAGGAAAAGAGGAGACAGAAGACTGTTAAAAGCCAGAAGCCAAAGGAAAAGAAGCCTTTAAGGCCTCGGAAGAAGCCAAAAGGTATTTCAAAAGAATGTGTGACAGTATTACAGGCCAGTGGTTAATAAGATGTTGCTAGCAGAAGTAAAATCCCATGGAAAATTTCTTTTTTCCTTGTTCTAGACAGAGTGAGAGAATTCTGCCTTCATAGTTGAACTCTTGTTTAGATGTATTTTGTTGATGCAGTAGACAGAATCGTTGAGGTTAAAAAGACCTTCCAATCTAAACCTCCCTTGTGCAAGTTAAGGCTGTTTCTTCGTAACCTGTCCTGATAATTGGTAGCAGCCTGTTTCTTGAGGTACCTTTTCTCTGGACAGAAGTGTGAGACTGCACTGAGCTTAGTGCAATTCTATTTGAAATGCTGATTTTCTGGAATAAGTATTCTGATTCAAGTTAATAAGAATCTCAGTGATTTGCTAATGGATTTACTGCCAGAATCCATGGCTGTGCCCACGTTTATGGGTGCTGGTCTGTGACTTTTTAATTATCCTTCTTTTTCATATATTTTAAACAGTTATTTTAAAGATTCTGATTTCCTTTTTTTTTTTTTAGTTCATGTCCCCAAATCTGAATGATTTTTTTCCCCTCCAGAGAGTACTGTAAAAGTTGTTTTATTTTCTGATTTGTTTAAAATATATGATAAAGGTTATGGTGGTAATAGTTGCTAAATCTTATCTTACTACTTCAGTAACTGTCACAGGTCCTTTCATAAATCTACCTTAATTAGAAATGGTTATACTGACACCTTTTCAGAAAATTTGTGGGGTTTTTTTTGTTTGTTTTTTGTTTTTTTGTTTTTTGTTTTTGGTTTTTTTTTTTAATGTTCACTTCATAAAAGCTGATTTCCTTATTAACAGTATTGCCAGGAGGGGTGGGGGAAGGGGAAGAGAAATTCTTTTTAGGGGGTGCTAGCCAGGAAACAGCATGTCAATTTAATTTGTAAAATTGACAAAGTTGTTTTTCTATATCACTTCATATTGGATTGAGGAGCACCAACTGGATCTTAAAGCTGTATCTAAAAATGGTGTTGCCAGACTTCAGTGGTAGTATGTTTAATGTGCTTTGTGCTAAGCAGTGTGAATATGCTTTTCTATTCTTCCTGCATTTTGAATTACTTAGAGGGTATCAAATACAAGAGTAATAAAAAGACCGGGGAAAAAGTGCTTGTTGGTTGTCTGATATTCCACATAAATTCAAGATCATGACAAAATGTTTTGGAAAGTGGAGGATAAAGGATTTTAGGCATTAAATCTAGAAGAGAACTTATGAATTATTAGCCAGGTAATATTTTAAGCTTTCTTATGTAAAATAAGAATGGTTAACTCACATGCATCTATTGATCAAAATCATATTTTCCTGACACAATTTCTGTGACCATGACTGTCTCTTTTTGCAGAGATAGAACAATTCTTTTTATGAGTAGCAGTGTGTATTTTCCTGGACCCAAAAGTGATTTCATAATCCAATCAAAATTAGAGGAACAAGAATATTTGATAACTGCATCCTTTGTTGGCTTTATGCTGGTGGAAGTGTGGTCCCAGGTGCAGAATGTTTTGTTTAGTGCTGAAGCTTTCTTGTTTTCTGACAATGTATTGACTCTAATGTATGAATTCAAAAGATACTGCTAGTGGGAATATCTTCTAAATTTGATTCTTAATACTCTGCTCGAGTATTAACTGGAGCCATATTCTGTCAATAGCAAAAGTTGCCAACACAGAAACTACAGATAATCAAGCTGACCTTCAGGAAGCCAGAGTTTCTGATGCAGAAACAGAAGCAGATACTGTGACAGCAGAGAAGGAGAATAAGGAATCACTGGATGTTTCTGAAGAGTCAGAAGAACAAATTTCATTAGAGCCAACATTAGTGAATAAAAAAAGAAAAAGGAAGAGAAAAGATGATCTTGAACAGGAATCAGCAAATCATCTGGAAGAGTTGGATGTCCCTTCAAAAACTGCTGAGGAAGGGAAGTCGTCTAAGAAAGGTAAGAGGCAAAAATGCTTACTTGTTTAAATTTTGTGTAAATACACTCCAAGCTTAGAAATGAAAATTGAGCTTTTGTTTCACTGATCTGCCTTGAAACACTGTGGGACTGTGCCCTTCAAAGTCAACTTTCTTCCTAAATCTAATGTTGTATTTTGTCATAGCTGGAAGCAGTTCTCTTAACATGTATTACCTAGTAGGTATGTTCCGCTGGGATTTTTTTTTCCTCCTAAATTAACACTTGCTTTGCGGTAGTTAGGATGCAAAAGCTGGAATTCTAAGCTGATGTGCAGAATGCCCAGATTGATTTAAGTGTTTTTTTATTAGCAGGAAAAAAAGTAGCTAATGATACAAACGCTACTGGTCATACGGTCTGCAGAGAAGAACTGGGCAGTGCTATTGAAGGAGAACAAAATGATCTACCTGCTCAGGAGGAGGAGAGATCACGGTCCTTTTTACCAATGGATGACATAACAGAGAGAGAAAGTGATGCCAATTCATGCAGGTAATGTTTTCAGCGGAATGCTTGGGAACAAAAAAGTGATCTAAACTTTTAACAGTGGTTTTATTTATTTATTTTTGCCATCACATTAAGTGGCAGCAAATGGATGGGTTTTTAGTTTCTAAGAACTTTTCTGGGTTTAGGTAAGATGCTTTTAATTTACAGTGTTAATATATTCTCTGCCCTGATAATCTCTGACGCACTGTTCGTGGGAAAAAAAATCCATTAATATAAGAATTCCATCAAAAGCTGCTTCCCTGTTTTGAAAAGATTGTTGGGTTAAACGTAGCTGTTCATGAAAAAGATTCATTTATCTTGACTACCAGTATTTCTCAAAGCACTGCTTGGTAATGTTGCTATGTAGCATTGCTTTACCCTTGGAATTTTCATCTATGGAATTTGTGCTGAATTTGGGAAGAGATGCAGGCTTTTTTTCCATTTGGGGATAGTGGAAGTCTTTTATATATTAATTATGAAGCTGTCAGGACTGATTAATAATATTGTTATTTACTCTGTGTAGTAACATTGGTAGATGTTTTACTTAATACAATTTCCCAGAAAATTTTATGTGCTGTAATTCCTCTTTGGAAATACATGAAACAACGGTACTTGTCCTTGAACTCAGCATAGTTTCAGAAGATAGGGAAAAATTCACCTTCATATGGTGTTGGTATCAGTGAAGTCTGTTTTTAAGACTACTTAATCTTGAACATTCAAGTGCTGTTTTAACATCTGATGTTTTAAAACTGCTTTTCTACTTACACAGCTCAGATCATGGGAACATCACTAAAATGTCAGATTGTGTTAAACAATCATTTGAAGTCAAAATTCCTTACCGAATCTAGATTTTTATGTGCAACTTGATCTGTCTGTAAAAAACAATAGCTTTTAATTAAAATACAGTGTTATTGTTTTTGTGTGCTTTTATTGATTTCAGCTTTCAAGATAGCAGTGGTGCTGAATTAGTAACGGATTCAACCAAACTGGGAAGCCTAGATATCACAGGTGATAATATATCACATGAAATTCAGCTTTCAGAGTTTCCAGTTTCAAGATCTAGAAGCAAAGAAGGACAGCATGAAGAAGACAGAGAAACAACAGTATGTGGTTGTTTTTTTGTTTTTTGTTTTTTTGTTTTTTGCATGATTCTGATTTAAGTCTTCCTCTTTATTATTTAAAATATTTTTGTAGATCAAAGCCGTTTTTTAATTGGGTGGGGGTTTCTTCTGGCCATGCTTTGCCATGAGGTGGAAAAAAAAGCAAGAAGCCTGAGAACGTTACCAAAATCTAAGTATTGCCAGTTTTCATTAGCTTTAATGGGCTGTTATACTGCTTATGTCTGCCTTATCTCACAGGAAATTTATAAAGCTGGAGAGTTTGTTTATTCAAAATTGAAGCAATTTAGTATCAGTAGTAAAACTTCATGTCTTGCCTTGGAGCCAGTTTTTTCTGCTCCATGCTTATAAACAGAATGTGGAAACTGAGGAGGATAAGCACGGGGTTGTTTGTGATGCCTCAGAACAGAATCCTGTCTAAACTTTTGCTTGCTGATCCTGGCTGGTGTGGGATATTCCAGGAAAGATGCAAGAAACTGAAACAAGATTTAGTTTTCTTTGTTTGGGTATGTTCTAATCAGATCCAGCAGTTTAGAAACTTCTTGAGATTTCATGTATCTTCTTTCATACCCACAATTTCATGTTTAGTAAGCTTTTCACATCTGCCTGTGCCTTTTTCAACAACACACTGAAACTTTCTCACTTTAATTGACGTAATATAAAAGTATACTTCTCAGATCATTTTAAGTCTGATGCCTGAAACCTAAAGTATTCTTTTATAATATCATTTTTATGTCTTCATCTTAGTGGAAAGTTAACTACTTTAATTCTTCACAACTCTAAATGCTTGTACTTGAGGGTGTTAGAGTGAGACAGTATCACGATACATAGTTACATAGTAGTTGGAATAATATTTATAAACATAACTGAAAAATCTTTGTTTATTCATTCAGTGAATGAGCTCTGCATACATCAGCTTGTCATAGTAGTCTTAGTAGCTAGAGTAGCCAAGTTCTCTGGCAGATGAATTGTGGCTTTCTAATGTGAGAAAATGACAAATACTCTCTAGAACAGACTATTTCAAAAGATCTTTAAGGGAAGTTCTAATTGTGTCAACCTACTGTGGCTGGTTTTCTTAAAAAAATAAATAAATAAATAAATAAAAAATTAGAAATACTCAGCCAACTGGTGATGTGGAATCTAATTTTATCAGTGTAATTAGAGGAGTGACTCAATTAGAGAATAGGCTTTCATCTTAATTCAGTAGCTAGGTTCTTTGGAAACTATTGTGATTGGTTTGCTGTTGTTACTTATTCATTTTCAGAGTTCCTGTCAGTGTTCTGTAGGAAACTGATTTAAATACTAAACCTGGAGACCAATCTTGTTACTGTCCGAAGAGTCCGTTGTCAGTTTCATGCAGTTAATCACTTCATTTTTTTCTTTTTTTATCTTCTTGTTTCTGCTTGTTACCTTACAGCAGAGAGAGTTCTTGCATGCTTATCACTTAATTTCTAAAATAATTTTTTAATCTTCCTTAGGATGCAGACACACATGTTTTACATAAAGCAGAGGAAAAGGAGACTGCATCAGAAAGTGATTTGCAGCCTCAAATAACGTAAGTAGAATTCTTTTTTAACTTTGCACGTTACTTGAGCTAAACCTTTACTGACTGCATTTGGCTGTATTTCCGTTTCACACATGTAGGCTAAACTAGGTGGTAGATAACTCTTAACTTTAAGGAAGTTTTTTGGGTAGAAGTTTTGATCACTGAGGAGAGATTAATGCTTCAACTAAGACATGCGTAGTGTTGAATATATGCCAGAAGGTGGCTTAAGAAAGCTTACAGATAGCTGGTCCCTCTACCGTCAGCAACAGTGAGAGATTTCTTTGAAGAAGTGTTTTGATTTTGTGACGTAACCTTTGTTCTGAAAGTTGATCTTAAAAAAAGCTTCACTGTATTCTTTGAATATAGAACATCGCCATCGTAGAGTATTTGTTATGTACATTGTGTGCGTGTATTCAGACCTTCCTAATTGGAAGTTGTTGCTCTCTGGAATTCACTGAAAGAATTTTAAGTTGAGATGCACCTTTCCAGAAGGTATTCCCTATTGTCTGTTGTGACTGCAGTCTGTTGTGAGGCTAATCTTTTAACTATTTTTACTTTAATTTCTGTAACTGAACAATTGTGTTTTAAGAACTTAGTCTAAAGCTTCTATTTTATGTGGTCAGAGATTTAATCTATGAGAGTATGTATGGTGTAATTCTTTAAAGTTGGTGTAGAGGTGGTCTACTAGATCATGGTAATTTTGCAGCCCTTTCAAATATTAAAGTTTCTCCCTTCTGTCATTCCCATAACGAAGGGCAGCTCATCATCATGGTAAAAGATGTCAGTTTTATTTTATTGAGGGGGCTGGAAGAGCATGAAAAGCTGGAAGGGGACAGAACCAAGACAGCTGATCTAAACTACCCTAGGGGGTAATCCATTGGTGTTCAATGTTTTGGCTTGCCTGGGCTACATTGAATTAAGAGGAATTACTTGTCTTGGGCTGCTCGCACAGAGGCTGTTCTGAAAGTAGTACCTCCTATTTATTTCTACGGAAACAACAATGGATAGAAAGAGCACAATAACACTGTCTGGTGGAGCACTACCTTTCCATATAGTCTCCACCATCAGCTGTGCATTTTCACCAACAGTGAACTAGAGCGTGCATGCTGTGCTTGTAGAAAGCTGCACTTGCAGAGTTGACCCACTGTGACCATCACCACTGCTGAAATGCGCCATCCACCACCTCACTGTGTGCTCATCCACTGGGTGGTCTCCATAAACGTTCAGCAAACACTGATGGATGTGCGTGGTTGCCATTTTTATTTTTTTTTTACATGGAGGTATTCATTTCCACTCCTTTGCTTCATTTGCACTTCAGTGTCAGGTACCATTTTGTTAGACTGCTGCCATCTGTCACATGGTAACAGCGTGGTATGGGAATTGGTGGGAGGGTTCAGATTCTACTGCCGTACCACCAACATCCGTCTCTGACATTGTGAGCCAACATAGTAAAACAGGAGGTTTTACTCTCAGAGCAGCATTCAAAAAATGTATGATACAGTTAATATTTATAAATAACACTAATTTTTTTGTTGTTTTAAAAAGAGGACAATAAAAACACAAAACCACTGGGATATTTTACTTTATTTTTGTATAACTAATGCATCAATGTATGGTGCTCTCTAGTTATAAAGCACTTCTTATGTCTTAAGGAAAACTGAAAAGCCAACAGAGAGGAGGCGCTTGCAAAAACCTAAACCCAATATAATTAAGTTATCTGGTAAGAAAGAAGCAGCAAACTATGAGAAAACGGAGGCTGACACTTCCTCTCCCAGACTTGTGGGTACTACTGAAAAGGTGAGAAGAAATAATTTTTCGTAATATGCTAGGTGCTTTTATCAGTTCTGGTCAATGCTTATCCTCTGTACAAGCTACTGCCTAATATGTAGTGTTGTGAGAACTGTCTCTGAGGTATCTGTACACTCAATCCAAGAGTAATATTTCATGCTATACTTGCTTTTATCAAGATAGAGTTAATTTTTTAGTTAGTAGTCCATGTGGTGCTGTATTTTGAATTCATAATGACAATAGTGTGGATAACAGATGTGTTAGCTGCTGTTGAGCACTGCTTACACAGAGCCAGGGTCTTTTCAGTTTCTCATATTGCACTGTCAGCAAGAAGGCTGGAGTTGCTGAAGAAGCTGGGAGGAAACAGAGCCAGGATAGATGACTCCCAAGTTGCCAGGGAGTTGTCTCATACTATGTATGTTGTGCTGAACAATGAAATGCTGGAAGGGTGAGAGAGTTTATGAAGGCTGCCAATGCAGAGGAACTGGCTGTGGTGGTGGACAATTGGTGCTTTTCTTTTTCTTTTTTTCTTTTTTTTTTTTTAATTAAGAAACTGTCTTTATGCCAACCCATGATTTTCCTAACTTTACTCTTCTGAATCTTCCCCTGCATTCCTCTGGGAGGGAAGTAAGAGCCTGTGTGGTGCTTTGATGTCCAATGTTGTTAAACTGCAACATTTGCCTTAATTACAGTGCTCTGAGCAAGAGAGTGGAGGAAACAGAAGTGAAATCATAGAAGCAGAAAGCATGGATTTGGGTACTAAATCTGAGTAAGTATTGAGATGACTTTTTTAGTCGTTATTTATTTAGTCATTAACTGGCTATAATTGTTAATTTGTTTTGCATGATGCTGTTAGAAAAAACAGGTCTTAGATTTGACTGTTATTTTCAAGGATGATTCCAGTAATGGTACAGCAGTAGAAAATGTGTTATTTATTTTTTTGGGGAAACTGTGGGAAGTGTTACTTCTATAAATTACAGACTATGCTTGGAATTTGGGGGTAAGGGGAAGCAGTAACAGTGGCCTTGCCACCATCCCATCTACCAGCTATTTCTGATATTTGGAGAAGCAGCAATGGCATGCAGCCTGCTTACTGTTCTCACCAGTGTGATTACTTCACGTATTTTTAATATCTAGATAAATGGAATTTCCACTCTTATGACTAAACAGTGTTTGATACATACATGAAGGAACTCGCAAAACTGTGCAGATCTTTTCAAAGCTAACTCAGTGTAACATTGACTCCCATGTGAAGAAAGCTATGTGAGTCATTGGATATTTGGCTTGAACATTATGTGGAGTAAATGTCGTTATTGTGAATCCTTTGTGCAGAAGAGAGCCTGAGAAAACTGTGTTTGCAGTGGCAAGAATTAGAGGAAGTCGACAGAGATTTAAGCCTAATCTTACAAGAGCATCTGGAAGGAAAGAGCGTGAAAACAATGCAGAAAATGTTAAAATGTCCTACCCGGAGTCTAAGGAAGAAACTGAAAAGGTATTAATAGCGTAAGAGAACTGGAAATAATGTGCTAGCTGTTGGATGCAACAGTTACATTCTCTTCTAATTTCCTGACTGTGACTGGGAATTAGCACTTAACCATCAGTGACTGAGGTGTTGTGTAGCAATCTCAGTTTAGATGAGAGCTTGTTGGACAAATAGTAGATGCCAGTATTCTCTTGTGCTGTGCAGCAAGCAACTTTGGTTTTCTAAACTAGATTTTATTGCACTTTTCTGGCCATGTGATATTTACTGTGTAAGTGGTTGCATTTGTCAAGAGCAACCTGATTTGTATCTTGTCACATATAGTTACCTTGTCTGTTAGGTAATGCTGCACTTGTTAAATACAAGGAAGTTAATGTCTTAATATTCTATTTCTACTCAGAATACTGACCAAAGTAGTAGTTGTAATGTTGCCAATGGAGAAGCTGCAGAAAAAGTTGATAAAGTCTTGGAAATGGTGCTACAGTAAGTATTTGAGGGGGAAAAAATGTATGCTGCTTTCTTGCAATTTGCCATCCTCCCATCTGGTAATGTTACATAGCATGGTAGTTATAGCAGTAGCTGTTTAAGAAAATTGTATGAGATGAATGTTGCTCTACTCTGAATTTCTTTATTTTATGCGTGAAATAAGTTAGCTATTGTTAGTTTTAAAGCAGTGCTTTTGAATGAATCAATCCCCATGATGAATGAAAAAAATAAGCTAGTCCCTTGCAAACTAAATCAAAGCTTTAATACTGACGTATCATAATTTCTTTGCAAGTTTCTGGTACCTTTCGTAGCCTTCATCGAATTAGGTTCTTCTAATTCTAGACTGGATATGAATATGAGAAGAGCTATTGTGGATCAGAAAAAAATCTGACTAGTATAGTATCCCATCTCCAATGAAGAAAGAAAAGAAAGTTCAAACAGATTTTACTTCTCAAGCACTTTTACAGTCTCCATGGACTTAGTAATGCATAACTCTGCTTTATGGAAGTGTATGTTATTTAGCCCTTAAAAAGGGAAAATATATTTTTCTTAAGAGCCTTTCAATTTAAGATCTGTAAGTACTCAAGATGTTTTATATATTTTTCTAGGTCTGATGAAACAGCTGGTTCACAAGAAGGCAGCAAACAGAGTGTGCTGAAACTAGCACCTTTAGAAAGAGGCCAGGTTCAGAAACAAAAATCAAATCTAGAAAGAACTATTGAATGTGAAAAAGACCACAGACATGAAGAGGATCCACAAGTGGAGAAAGCTGAAGATGGAGGAGCAGAACATCATGTGATACACCATGTGAGTGAAAACAGTGATTCATGCCACATGAATGTAAGTTTCTCAAGCAGCTGCTTAGACATATTTTTGCTGGGCCCAAGTACAAGCCTTCAGTAATAAAGACTTAGGTATATACCACTTGATTTGTAAGCATAGCAATAGTTTACCCTATACTTTCCAGTTAAATTCAATTGTCATAGAATTTACTGGTGTTTGTATTTAGATTCTGCTTTCTGTGGAGACAGATTATATTTCACTTTTTTGTTATTGGTGATAGCAGATGTGGGAAGAGAAGTGCTGTACAGAAAGGATAGTGTTGAAAAAAAGACAATTTCAGATGGAATGTATGCAGCAAGTTAACAATTGTTATCTTCAAAGTTTTCACTGTTTTTAGCTGATGAACATGAAGAACGTTGAGGCTTTTTAATGAGTGATTAAAATAAATATTTTTCCTTCCTTTCCTTCCAAAGAAGGGAATGACACTTTTTTTCTTAGTGGAGTGAAATTTATGTTCCTTTTAGGATATGGCTGGTGCTCCCAAGAGAAGTCCGCAGAAGCTAAAAGCTGTGGAAAATGGAGAAGGATCTTCAGGTGTCTTGAAAGATGTTTCAGATTTCGGTACAGGGTAAGATTATTTTTTTAAGTGAAGAGATGGGGTGGTTCAAAACCACCAGTATCTCCAGGCACACCACATTTGACCATTCTACTCTAGAATTAAATATCTTGTTACAAATATAAAACTTGCTTGTAATAAAGAGAATACTAGACTTAAACAACAGACAAACAAAAAAAAGATATTACATGGCTACAAATCTTACCAGAATATTGGTGGAAAGGTTTAACCTCTATTGCTATACCACCAACATCTGATGTTATGGGTCGCCTACGTAATAAAACAAGAGGCATTCCTTTCGGAGCAGCCTTCATATGTAATATATTTAATGTATATAAATGATACGACTTTTTCTTTTTTTTTAATATTTCTATTAAAATATTAAAAAGAGGTAGCAACACAGGCACAAAACCAGTGGAATATTTGACCTTGTTTTTTGTGAGCCTTACACATCAGTATCTCGTTTGATGGCAGTGGCTGCAATTCTTAGTGGGTTCTCACTGTGTTTGTCAGAGATTTTGGATCCCTGTGCCCTAGTTTTGGCTTGGACAACACTGATTTCACACTGATGTTTGGTGGTGGCTGTGCAATGGGTGTGTGCCTGGGGCCAGGCTGGGCTGTTTTGTGGGGAAGAGCCATCACCATGATGGTGCAGGGCAAGAAGCAGCTGCAGGATGGGCAGAGCTGGACCAAGCTATGTGCGCCCCACCAATCATGGGTTGGGCATGTCTGTGATAAGTTGTCCTTTTGATTGAAATTTTTAATTCATTAATTAAAAAGAAATGCTGTAAAACTGTTTTGAAGTTCTAAAAACTATTAGGTAGATAAAAGACTTGGTAAACATGCTTACATTCTTCCCAAAGCGTAACTAAAAGTTGCAGTTGTTTTGAAATTGCTTTTTTTCTTACATTTGCAGACCTACTTACAAGATACAGGTTCTTGATGTTCTCTGTGCTTTAAATGGATCTTGATCACTATTTTTCTCTTGCTTTAGCTACTGTGGAAAATTAAATACAAGTGTGTGAAATATGATTTGGAGAATTCATGTTGTCCCATGCTGTCAACTGTTTATCTGTTTGTTTTTGTAGGGAATCTGGTCCTGAGAACCAAGAAGACAAAACTTCTGTTTCATCAGCTCGGTTACTGAGGAGTCGATTCCACAGACCAAAGCCAAATCTCAGAACAGCTAGTAGAAGGGAAGTCACGAATATAAAAAAAGCTGTATCACAGGAGGATACCAACAAGAAAGTAAGTTTGGTGTGGGGTAGTCAGGAATGTTGCATCCTTCTTGATACACATGTATGGCTTTAAGTCTTCTGTTGGATTTCTGCTTATGAGTTGTGGAACTGGAAGAAACATACAGTGATTTAAAGAAAGGACAGATTAATCTTTATAGCTATGGGAAACTCTCACACTTTACAGTTGCTTCTAACCTGAGATGAACTTCATGAAATGGCAGTGGAGAAATAAAAGTGCTGAAAACAAAGAAGAAATCTATGTTACAAAGTATTTAGTTAAAAAAAAAAAAAAGTTTTTTTTTTTTTGTTTGTTTTTTGTTTTTCTTGGAAAGCCTGGGAAATTATTAGTGAGCAATTAAAAGGAGATGGCCTTTTTGGACAGGAAATGCTTTGAGGATTGTTTAGTATTGAGATTTGTGGACATAAAAATATCTCCTTTTTGAGTTTAGTATCATAACTTTTTCTTGCCTATCTATATCTATCTATATATATATAATTCTGTTTTTCAGAAAGCAGAAAACTGTGAAGTCCTGCAATCATTGGAATCCTTAGGAGACGAAAAGTCAGTTGGCCCTCAGGATATTTCTGAGAGCTCAAGTTTTGAGTCCCTGGACACAGTTTCTGGATCAGAGTATGGCAAACTGGAGGCTTGTCTGCCTGTAGATAAGCAAAATGAGACCTCAAGTACTGATGCTGGGTAAGAGTCTAGCTACAATTATATCTTGACTAACAATGAAGGGATTTTTAAAGGAAGCCATTCTGCTAGTGGATTAATTGGCTAAGAAAATCTAATAAAAGTACTGAATATTACTTGTTGTAGTTTTGATGCTAGTTGTATTGAAGCTCTAGTTACTACTAGGCTAAGCATCAAATGAATGGATGTTTGCTTTAGATTGGCAGAATGGTTTGGGCTGTAAGGGGTCTTAAAAACTATCTAGTGTCAATTCTTCTGCCTTAGGCAGGGACCCTTCCAAATCGATTGGATTGTTCAAAGCTGCCAACCAAGCTGTCCTTGAACACCTCTAGGTGTGAGGCACCTACAACTCTGGGCAAGTTTTGCCAGTATCTAATCACCATTTTGCCTACTACCTAACTTCAGTTCACCCTCTTTTATTTTAAAACCACTTCCTCATGTCCTATTATTATAAGCCCTTGTAAAATCTTTGTTTTAATCCCGCTTTAAATGTTGAAATGATTTAATGAGGTCCCCGTGAGCCTTCTTTTTTGCAGGCTGAATGAATCTAGTTCTCTGTCTTTCTGCATAGGAGAGATTTTCTGGTTCTGATCATTTTTGGTGGTACTCCTCTGTACCTTCTCTAATAGATCTACATCTTTCTTGTGCCGAGGACCCCAGAACTGCATGTAGTGTTCTATGTGGGGTCTCCTGAAAGCTAAGTAGGTGGGGAGAAACACCTCCCCAACCTGCTGGCTTCTGTTTTATACAGAGCAGAATATAATTGCCTCTGGGCTGCAGGAGCACATTGCAATCCAAAGGGGTTGGAAGGGACAACCTACTGCCAAAGCAGCTCCCTATCCCAGGCTGCACAGGTAGGTGTCCAGGCAGGTCTTGAATATCTCCAGAGAAGGAGACTCCACCACCTCTCTGTGCAGCCTGTGCCAGTGCTCCATCACTGCACTGTCAAGAAGTTCCCATGCACATTTGTGCAAAACTTCCTGTGCCTCAGTTTTTGGCTATTTCCCCTCATTCTGTCACCACACACTACAGAGAAGAGTCCAGCCCCTACCCTTTGCCTTCCTCTCCTTAGATCTTTATAGATGTGGATCAGATCCCCTCTTAGTCTTCTTTTTTCAAGTCTGAACAGACCCAGATCTCTCAGCGTCTCCTCATAAAAGAGGTGTTCCACACCCTTTATCATCTTTGTAGCCCTCTGCTGGACTCCTATGAGGAGATATCTGTCTGTTTTGTACTGGTGAGCCCAGAACTGGACCCAGTACTCCAGATGAGGCCTCACCAGGGCAGAGTAGAGGGGGAGCATCACCTCCCTTGACCTCCTGGACACACTCTTTTTAATGCACCCCAGGATGCAAGGCCTTCTTGTCCACCAGGCACACTGCAGGCTTATGGTTGGCCTGTCATCCACCATGACTCCCAGGTCCCTCTCCTCAGGGTCACCCCCTAACCTGTACTGGTCCATGCAGTTATTCCTCCCTGGGTGCTTTGTTGCTGCTTTCCGTTTGGACACTGAGCTGTTAACCACAGCTCTCTTCATATGCTTCTATTCAGCCAATTCCTAATCCATCTAATAATCCATCTGTCATGTCCCTATCTGTCCAATTTAGAACTGTGTATGTTGTGGGGGATGTCCCATCTATTCCTTGATTTATTTTGCCCAGCAAGAGAACAGTGACTGTGGCATACTTCACTGACACTGATCAGGTGCACCAAAACAATTTAGTAAATGTATTCTGAGCAAGATGTACATATATCTATAATTATATGTATTCTAAGCAAACAGCGTATTAGCCTTTGACTGATCAGTGTTCTGTGAAGGTAGTAAATTAAAGTATGGAGTGCTATGTGACCTGATGTCCCCATTGCAGGATGGGGTATGGGGGGGTGGGGTCTTGGAAGTTGAGGGGGCCTCAGGTCTGCTTGAGGGTGCTCTGAAAGCTGTCCTGCAGCATCTTGACTATACCAGTTTTACACATTGTTTGCCATGATAAACAGGGGAGGTAGTTTAATGAACTGTTACAAGGTATGCAAACAAAGATATAAGCAGCGTTGTGAAAAATGCGTGACTTCACAGAAAAGCAGAGAAACTTCTGGTTTCTTAAGATGCCATTTGTGATTCCCTTAAACGTTATGGATTGTTAACATGGTAATCATCTCATGGTTTTATGGTCTCTGTGTTTTTGACAGAGTCAGCACTTCCTCTATTCCTTGTTAACTTCCAGTCATAGCTCAGGCCCTCGACATGAGTACTAGGCTGCGCATTATTAGACATAGGTAAGGCAAGTGGAGTGACAGAGGCATAGCTATGATCTTATCTGGCCTATATGGCTAGGGGCAGTATATCTTGATATCCAGAGGACAATTAATGGATCTATGCCCTGTCCTGTTCTCCAGCCTTGCATGACCTTTCCTCTTCTTCAGCAGGGTATGCTTTAAGCTGTACTCTACAGGGTAGCATATCAAAGCCTTACAGAAATCAAGGTAGATGGCATCATTCACTCTTCCCTTATCTACCAACGGAGTCATTCCATTGTAAAAGGCCCCTAGGGTAATTGGGCATGATCTGCCTTTTGTGAGCTGATGTTAGCTGTCTCTAATCATAGAATAGCACAGGTTGGAAATGACCTTCAAAGTCATTAAGTCCAACCTCAACCTAACCATGGTACCCCAACTCTAACAACCCACCACTATGTCATGTCCCTGAACACCACAACCAAATGGTTTATATACACATTCAGGGATGATGACTACCACCACCCTGGAGAGCCCATTCCAGTGCTTAACAGCCCTTTCTGTAATTAACTTTTTCCTTATATCTAACCTAAACCTTCCCTGGCATAACTTGAGGTCATTTCCCCTTGTCCTGTCACCAGCAAGAAGAGACCGACTGTACTCTCACTGCCATCACCTTTAAGGTGTTTTGAAGAGAGTAGCAAGGTCTCCCCTCACCCTCCAGTTCCTTCAGTCACTTCTCATAGGGCGCATTCTCTAAGCCCTTCACGAGCCTTGTTGCCCTTTGGTCCTGCTCCAGCACCTCAATTTTCTTTCTGTATTGAGGTGCCCAAAACTGAACACTATGCTTGAGGTGGAGCCTCACCAGTGCCGAGTACAGGGGGTGGATTACTTCCCTAGTCCTGCTCATCACACCATTCCTGATACAGGCTAGGATGCTGTTGGCCTTGGCCACCTGTGCACCCTGCTGGGCTCATATTCAGCCGACTGCCCACCAGCGTGTCTTCCTGTATTCCATGTATATTAACAGAGCTACCAGGATGATCTGTTCCATGATCATAACAGGTACAGAGGTGAGGCAGGCTGGTCAGCAGTTCACAAGGTTTTCTCTTATACATTTTTTTTTTTTTTAAGAAGTCTGTAATGTTTCCACTTTTTTCAGTCACTGAGAACCTAATGCCATGATTTTTCAAATCTGGTGATGATTGGCTTAGGTACTTCTTACCACAGTTCCTTTAGAATCCTGGGATTCTGTCAGTTCCATGGATTCAAGTACTTTCATGTTCCTCTTGTGATCGCAGACCTGATCTTCTCATAAGATGGGTAGGATTTCATTCTCCCAGACCCTGCATCTTGATTCAGGGACTTGGGAGATGAAAGATGAGCAGTTGTTGAAAACTGTACCTCAGCATTTACCCTGTTGTTTGTTTGCAGATACTCTTGTCTTGTTCATCTGAGGGGCTGCAGTTTCTTTTGTCTTCCTTTGCTGACTCGTACCCATTAGAATCCCTTGCAGTCTGACTTTCCTGATTCCATTCCTACGCTTCTGTTAGTATCTCAATATTCTTCCCAGGATGTGTGTTTCTACTTCTACTGCTTGTGCATTCATTCTTGTATTTCATTTTGATTGGGAGGTTTTGGTTCAGCCATGCTTGTCTCCTGCCTTACTTGCCCACTGTCTTGCATGTGGGAATCAAGAGCTCTTGTGCACCAGGAGTGATGTCTTCAAGTATCTGCTGGCTCTTTTCTGCTTCTTTATTATTAGGGGTATTTCCCCATTCACTAGTCCCTTAAAAATCTGGAATTTCACTTCCTGGAAGGGTACTGGAAAGAAATGCCTGTATCCATCTGCTGCAACAAAGATTTGTACATAGCACTCAGATGAACTTTATATTTGTGTAATGTCTTTCAAATAGTAAGCTGTATTTTATATTATGATACAGTAAAGCTGTGCTTTTTAATGACATGCTTTTGTATTAAATTAGATTTTGTTTGTTTCTTATTGTCTTAGCAGTGATAGAGAAATCTCAACTCAAGGTGAAAGTAAACAAACACCTCTTCAACCTGTCCAATTAATGAGGAGTGGATTCCAGAAGTACAAGCCCAACTTGGGAAGAGGTGTTAGAAGGAAGGAATTACAAGTACCAGAAAGTAATGTGGATAAAAAATCTCAAGCAGATGACTTGGAAGTGCAAAAAATTGAGTCTGCTCATAATGTGCCAACCATTGTAAGTCTACTAAGAACAGCTACTTTGCCTTCAAAAATATGATTCCAAGTTACGTGTTACATCTTAGGTAGTTATATTAGAACATTTCACTTTCATCCCCTGAAGCAGAGACACCATCTGCTGTGAAAGAAATTTCACAAACCCTTGTATGTTGAGATATTGCAATTAGTGAAGTCTACGGCTTGTAGTATTAATGTTTTCTGGAAAAGTAGGATCTAGTTTTGGTTGGGTTGCGTAACAGATTATGTACATTATGTACAAGCAGCTAGAATTCAAGTTTGTTTTATACTGCAGTACATGAAGGTAGGCATTTAGCTCATTTTTTTCTTTCCTGTTGGATGATTGAAGTCTGTGTTGAGCAATCCAGAAAGTATCAAGAGAAGGCATAGGGTAGTCTGTCTTTCAGTAAGAGTTAAAGTCTTATTTGGGTTTTTATAAATGCACTTCTGCTTTATAGCCTTGCTGGACTCTTCTTTTTCTTTGTGTTGAAATTGATATTTTTATTTTACTGCAAATTAAAGGGTGAAAATGAAACTGCATTGCATCAAGCAAACGTACTGAACAGTGAGGAACAGACACAGGAAGAGGTGCCTCAGGTGCCCTGTATTTCTGAAAACCTATTGTGTGAACAAAGCAGGTAAGGTTGTAGTTTAGCAGGAATCATGTATGAAAAGTTTTCATTTGATGCATGAAGATAGGTCTTTGAAGGTGTCAGTTCTTTTGTTCCTTTACTTGTATTTCTTTGATTTCAGTGCGTGTAAGGCAGCTTCAGCGACTGGATGTTGTGTTGAGGGACATGGTTTAGTGGGAGCTATGGGCGATAGGTGAATGGTTGGACTGGTTGTACTTGTAGGTCTTTTCCAGCCTTGGTGATTCTATGATTCATCCCATGTTTTCAGTGCATGCTTTTTAGTTAAGGTGAGCTACTATTGGTTTAGTTTTTGATTTTTTGTTTGTTTGTTTTTGTTTTTAATTTGTTTTAAATAGTGATATGCTACTTGTCCAATTGTTTCCATACAGAAGTATGTTTTTGAGCTGCTGGCTCTGAGCTGTGCTAGTTGTTTGTTCATCACAGAATATTTCTGATGTAGTACCTTTTTGAGAACCACTAAGAATTGCAGCCACTGCCATCAAATCAGGGTTTGGTTCGTTAGATTCACAAAAAGAAGGTCCAATATCCCACTACTTTTGTTGTTTTGTTCTAATTTTTGTTGTAATAAAATAATAAAATAAGGGTTTTTTGCTGAAATACATGAACTTTACTGTCTGTGTTATGAGGGCTGCTCCAAAAGTAATGCTTCCTGTTTTATCATGTTGGCCCATGATGTCACATCTCAGTGGTATGGCAGCAGAGATTGAACCTTCCCACCAATGTTCCACTCCATTTTGTTGCAGTGCAACAGATGGCAGCAGTGGAACAGTCTGACAGAATGGTGTCTGACATGAAAGTGTGAATGAAGTAAAGGAATTAAATAATTCTAGATAGAATTCTAAACAGAAAAAAAATGCAGCCATTGACATTGATCAGTGCTTACTGAATACTTACGGAGCCCACACGGTGGATGTGAACGCAGTGAGGCGGTGGTGGTGTTTCAACAGCAGTGACAGTGATACCTCTATTTGTGCAGATTCTTATGGGCGTGGTATGCAGGTTCTTGTTCATCACTGATGAAAATGTGACTAATGCTGGTGACTGTGCTGAAAAATGGTGATTTGTAGATTAGAATTTGTCTCATCAGGAAGTGTTGTGCTTTTTGTAGAGTTGTCGTTTCCCTGGAAATGAATAGGAGGTGTTACTTTCAGAGGGACATATGCAGCCCAAGGCAGTACTGTTCATTCAGTGCAGCCTGGGCAAGCCTGAAGACTGGACAGCTAGGTACTAGCCAATTTCTGAAGCCTGTTCAGGTCCCTCTGGATGGCAGCATGAGCATCTAGCATATTGGTCATTCCTTTCAGTTTTGTGTCATTTGCAGTTTTGCTGAGGGTAAGCTCTTCTGCATCATCCTGATTATTTGTGAGACAGTAAGGACTGGAATCAGTATTGACCCCTGTAGCTGGTAGCCCTTAGTTGCCTTGTAACTAGTTTTTGTGACAGCGATCTCTACCTTCACGGCCCAGCTGCTCAGCCAGTTTTCAGTCTACCTTACTGTCTGCTCATACAGCCCATAATTTTATCAGCTTCTTTATGAAGGTGCTAGCGCATACAGCGTTGGAAGCCTTACTGAAGTCTAAGTAAATAATTTCTGCTGCTCTCCCTTTGCCTACCAAATCAGTTATTTATTACAGAAGACAATTAGGTTGGTTAAGCTTCTTGTCTTTCATGGTTCTGGAAGTGGTTTACACATTTTATTGTTGCATCGCATTCCCCAAGATCAAGATGGGGCAGAGCAGCCTCTAGTTTGTTTCCTTGATCCTCCTTCTTGCTTTGTTTAAAAGCTTCGTATTTCTATTGACTGATCTGAATGAAATTGAAGAGAGATGAGAATTTTATCCTGTTTAAAAGCAGTAGTACCTCAAATACTGGAATTAATGATGACAGTGTTCCTGTGGTTAATCTAGGGATCCCATGGTGAGAGGAACCTTTATCTCTACCTAACATCTTAATGTTGTTTTCCTCGAGAAAGGTTTTTCCAGAAGTAAACTTAGAAAGTCTGTTACTGCAGAAAAGCAAATGGTGTTTTTGTTGTTGTTTTTTTTTTTTTTTAACTCTTTTAACTCTGTTTTGTTTGAAATATGCAGGACACTTGAATTCATTCCTAACAGTATGTTTTAAGTATTGGATAATAAGATAAACTAGTAGAATGTATTTTGTAGTGCCTGAAAAGTAAAAGTTGAAACATTTTTTCTAGGTCTAAAGAAGAATTAATTTCTGGAGAAGAGAATAATCAAGGCGATACAAAACCTTCACAGCAAGCAAGGAGCCCAGAGCCAAACCTAATGAGACCTCATAGAAAAAGGGGTCATCCTGAAGAAGATATAGGAGATGAAGGCAATGCCAAGACTAGAAACGTGGAAGAGTGTTTGTTAGAGAAAACAGATGTATTGATGGTAAGTGCTGATCACATGTTTTGATCCTCGGTTCTTGTGTTTAGCTTCTTAGAACTCACAGATAACATAAAAATTCAGTATATAAACACAAAAAGTTAAGGTGATGCTTTCATTTTTGTGCTTCACCGCTGGAAATGATGCTGAGTTAACACTGAGGAAATACTAAATGTACAGTGCTGACTAAAGTTTTACAGTTTACATGTGGAAATCTGAATTACCCTGCTTGTGGCAGGAGGATTGAAACTTGACTCTTGAGGTCCTTTCCAAACCAAGCCATTCTGTGATTCACTGATTATCATGCTAATACCGTTGCCATTGAATTTAACATTTGTTATCCATTAAACAGTGGATAGAAAGGCAGTTTTCTGGTATCCAATACTACCTACAACTTACATTCTACTAGTAGTACGGATCAGTTTATAAGTTGATAAGCACATGAACAAAGATCAGTCTTGTACTTCAGTTCCTCAGGTAGTTCTGAGCTATCTGATACTGATTCCTTTTCTGTCAAAAGTTCTGGCATGTAAATAAGCTGTTATTTCTTTTTTTTCTGGTGATCCCTGTTTTTGTGATGGATTACTAAAGTCTTTCAGTTGTCTTAGCTGAGTACCCATAGTTGGTAGAAATGTGTTTACTGCTGGTTTTTTTTTTTCTTTTAATTTGAGCAGAATTGCAAAGTTTTCAAATGACAGTTCTTTTCTTATCTGAGCAATATTTTTGTGAGAACTGATGTATGTAGGAACTTTATGACAGTACATAATGTATACGAGCAAAATTTGAGGTTCCTTGAACTGGTTCCTATAGAAAAGTAAAAAAAGTCCTTTGATATGGTCCCATTTCATTTTAGTACCTCTGAATTGAGTAGATATAAATTTGAAGGGTGGACTATTTAGTGAATAAGGAATTGGTTGGATGGTTGCAGCTGGAGTGTTATGTACAGTGGCTCCATATCCAGGTGGAGGCTGGTCATGAGTTGTTTCCTTGAGGGTTCCATCTTGGCACCAGTGCTTTTCAGCATTTTTATCAGTGACCTGTATAGTAGGATTGAGTGCACCCTCATCAAGTTTGCTGATGATACTGAATGGTGCAGTTGATGCAACAAGAGGAATGGATGCCATCCAAGGAGACTTGGACATGTTTGGGAAGTGGGCCAGCATGAACCTAATGAGGTTCAACAGGGTAGAGTGCAAGGTCTTGCTCTTGGGTCAGGGCAGTCACAGAACTTGAGAGCAGCTCTGTGCAGAAAAGCATAAGCTTGATGTGATCCAGCAGTGCTTGCAGCCCAGAAAGCCAGCTGTATTCTTGGCTGCATCAAAAGAGCAGTGGCCAGCAGGGTGAAGAAGGCAATTGTTTCCATCTGCTCTGATCTCATGAAGCCCCATGAGTACTGCTTGGGGCCCCTGAAACAAGAAGGACATGTTGCTGTTGGAGTATATTCGGAAGAGGATCACAAAGATTGTTAGAAGGCTGGAGCATCTCTCCTATGAAGTGAGTTAAGGAGCTGGGCTTGTTCACCCTGGAGAATACTCCAGGGAGACCTCATTGTGGCCTTACTTGAAGGGAGCATATAACCAGGAGAGAGATTGACTTTTTACAGTGATAGCACAGGGAGGAATGATTTTAAGCTAAAAGAGGAAAGATTTTTTTACTCTGAGGATGTTGAGGTTTTTGAATGAGTTGCCCAGAGAATTGTGTAATGCCCCATAACTGCAGGTTGGATGGCATGTTCAGGTTGGATAGGACCCTGAGCAGCCTGATCTGGTGGTTTGACAGCCTTACCCATAGTAGGGGAACTGGATCTAGACAATCTTCAAGGTCCGTTCCAACTTAAGCCGTATTATGATTCTCTGATATAAGTAATATTGTATTCAACGTGATTATGTTTGTGTGATTTTGTGTGCATGTTTGAATAACTTCTAAACTCTGTGCTGTAAACTGTGGTAGTTTCTTATTTTTAGTTAGTTTCCAGGGCAGATTTTTTTTTTTTTTTTTTTTTTTTTGCACCCCTCATATTTTACTCCTAAGTGAACAGGTAAGAAACGTGTTTAGAAAACAGGAGAAGATTTGTATTTCCACTTGCAGAAGTCTTACTGTTGGTAAGCTGTGTATGGAGTTGATGTGTTAGTTAACATCAGTGGGAAAGTCAGGCATCATATTTAATACCATCTAATTACACTTTAAAAATCCGAAATGAAAAGAAAACACAGGGACAAAATGACCTATGCTATCAAATTACAACTGAACATGTTCAAGAACTTCAAAATTTGTTCTTCAGATTCTTGTATTACTAAAATGAGTTTAAAAATGTGATACTTAATGTGATTGCAATTGTCTCTTCTATTCAGCAAAATGTAGAAGAAGCAGCATCTTTCACGCAGGCTACAGGAAAACATGATTTTACAGACTCTGTGGAGAAACGGTCCTGTAAAAGAATCAGACAGAATAGCAGTTTCCAGTCTCCAGAGATACCATTGCAGAGTGAGAGTGAGAGTCAAGTAAGACAAGAAGATTCTCAGCTTTCTACATCTCAGCAGAAAAAATCAGACAATCAGACAAGGTAAAACAGCTAATTTTGGTTTGTATGGTCAACTGATTGTTTTTTGTTCCTAGAACTGAATAACTAGCCATAGTTCTGAAGTGTGTATGTGTGTGAGAGAGTGAACACATGCAGGATTTAGGCACTTCTGTCTTCCACCTGAACCATACCAGATGCATGCAGATATCTCTATACCTTCTACTCTGTTAGCAGCCAGCTAACTCTAACAGGGAGTGCAGCCAGCACTCTCACCAGCGTACTCTGGGGTCCACTTTGGTCTCAGTAAAAATTTTGGATTTTAAAAGGAGGACTTTAAAATACCATTACTGGGGACAAAGGGATTACGGGGTTTATCTAAACAAACTGCTGGAAGTCCCCTCTGTTCACACTTGGTTTCATCTCCCTGCCAGATGACTATGGAAGCTATTTTAATGGGAAATTTGGAATTATTTTTGTTGCCTGAAGTGGTTGTGACCATTGCTTTGAGGATGGAGATGGTAACTAATTCAAAGAGATTGTGTTCTAAAAAACCTGATCAAATAATTAGCTATCATCTAACAGTTCTGGTTTGTAGGCATTACTGAGATTAACTAAAATCTCATAGTTTGGGTTTAGTACTGTACTTCTAGCAAAGGGTGAACTAGAGAAGTTCCAATGATTTAAAAAGTTTGCTACTTTCATCTATCTCAAAATGAAAGTTAACTTTTTCAGTTTCTTATAAAAAAAACAGTATCTGTTAGTTTTCATAATGCAGCTTTTTAGCACTCTGAAGTTGCTTGTTGTGTACTTAAAATCAGTGCTTTGTGCTTACGAAGATATGTTTTTCAGATAGAGTAATATCTGAGTGCATTTTTGTCAGTGTGTGTCAGGCAGTAACAGGATTGCAGTGTTGATTACAGTGATACTTTTCTCCTATTCGTTGAGTTTGTTTTGATGTGTGGTGTTTCTTTAACGTTTTGGATTGTATTAGACTTGATTATTATTTTTAACATACTCATGTTATGTGTTCTAGAAGACTATCTAGGAGAACATCAAAACAGATAGCATTACCAAAACATGGATTGGAGATGAGAACTGGTTCATCTTCTGCCTCTGAATGTGAGGCTGATCCCTGTGAGAAGGGGAATCAAAGGCAAGAAGTGAAATTGAGTGTTACTAGAGGCAAAAGCATGAAAAATGTCCACAGAAAGAAACCTGTGAAGGAGCTGAAAAGTTCAAAAACAAACAGCTTGGTGACGCTCCGGGCTTCTCAAGAAGATGAGGAGGAAGCAGATGACTTTGAGCCTGATGATGAAGATGAATGTTTTGCTCCAGAGGAAGTAAACAAAGCTCCGGCGTTTGTTCCTGTGGGTCTTAGATCTCCTAAACCTGTTCCTGTTCAGATAGAGGAAATGATGGAAGAGGTATAACGTAGCTGTGTTCTGTATGTGCATGTTTATTTTGTTTGTTCAAAAGCTTTTATTCTAATTGCAATTACTAGTACTTGTTTTCTTCTCATCCCAATTTGGTTTAATTCATTAAGAACAGTGTTGACAGTAGTGAGGATGTTTACTTAACACCTGTACTTGGTTCCAGATGAAACTACATCAGCCTAAGATCCAATTAGTGTTATGAACTGCTGGTAGGTCTGCAGGGTGCTCACCAAATAATTTATTTGGGACTGCATTTAGGCACAGCCTGACATGCTTGCTGCATGCTTTGAGGCCTAGGATTGAGCAGATAGAGCATTTCAGTTCTGCATTTGAATATTAGGAAATAAGAGATGTTTGTGTGTGATTTCTGCCACTGCACACCATCAAGGAATTTTAATGGTGTGGTAGATTGACCCCAGCCAACAAGTCACCCATGCAGCTGTTTCCTCACTCCGCTCTCCAGCAAGACTGGCAGTAAAATGATTGATATAAAGACCAAGTTGATATACAGTTACATAGGCAAAGCAAAAGCTGCATGTGAAAGCAGAGCATAATAAGGAATTTCATAGAAACACAGAATCACCAAGGTTGGAAAAGACCTACAAGATCAACCAGTCCAACCATTCACCTGTCACCCATAGCTCCCACTAAACCATGTCCCTCAACACAACATCCAGTTTTTTTCTTTTTTTTATTCACTACTTTGCACCAGCAGAGTACTTCCTGAAAAGCAGGGTGAAGTTGTGTGAACATAAGGGTTAATAGGGAAGGCAAACACCATAATCACAAATGCCTCATTCCTAATGCTCTTATAGCTTCATCCTGTCCATACCCCGTGCAACCTTCACCCCATTCATTCATTCGTATTTATCATTTACTTATCCTATGCTCTCCAGTGCATCCTTATTTAACTTAAATCTCCTTTCTAGTCCTTTGATATACACATGCATAACATCCCCTTGGTCTGTGTTCTACCCCCTAAAATGTCTGTCAGGTATCCACTGGGTTCATTTAATCCGTGACCTGTGTTCCATTTATTATGATGGTTGATCAGGACAGTTGAAGTGGTGTGTTATGTCTTATCTTTTGCCTTTCAAAACTGTGCAATATTAGGTATGGGAATAATCAACAAGTTACCTCATATTAGCACACAGGAATCATAAACGATAGTAACAATTATGATTAGATGCCTGAGGGCTCAGCTGTTTCCAGATTTAAATAGATCATGCAAAGTACAATGAAAGTAAAAGCTTTTGTTAACTGCAGAGATTAAGCAATTTTTGTAAGAAACTGATAATATTGTAACAGCTCTGCCATATTTCAAGTCCATATTTCTGAAAATGCCAAGTATCTGAAGTTAGTATTTTCCTGTAGTCTTGAAAAGCAGAAAAAATGAGAAAATTAACAAAACCCGTTTGAGTTAAACAGCCAGCTCAAGAGGTCTCAGCCAGATAATGTAGGTTTTCTGATGCTTAGTTACAAGCAGCAGTGCCAGTTCTTCCTCCAATTGCTTCCTTCTTTAATCTGCGGTATTGTTTGGTACTTGATTTGTGGAGGGATCCCATGAAATGTTCAGTAATGCTAAGCATGTGGTTTATTTGGAAGAAAAAAAAAAGTATCTGACAGATTTTCTGCCAGGGCTGATGAACTGAAGTGCTTTCAAAATAATTTTTGCAGCTGGATATATCTGTGAACATCCCAGATGTGCCAGTGGCTACTGATGTCGAAAGTCTTTCTCATGTGTCTGTCCAGCCAATCATGCAGAAGAAGGAAAAAGGGAACACCATACCAGCTGTAAGAATGTCTCTTTTTTGACACTGTACTCAGCATTGCCATCATCTTTGTACTTCAGGAACCATCTCTCAGAAACTATTGATAATTACACACTAATTTTTCTCACTGGGGAGTTGTTTGATGGGGGAGACAGTTTCCCATTGTTTCTTCACCCTCCCTTTCCCCTCCACCTTCCTTTTCTCTGTCCTGTTTTATGGCAGATACAAAGCTGTGGTCTCCGAGTTTCCAGGCGTGCTTGTGATTGTATAGATATGGAAAACAATAAATTGTCAGCTTCTAATATACCATTTTAAAGACAAGGTGACTTTTGGGCAGAGAATTAACAAGTATGTATTAGATTAACATTGCAGACTGATTTTTATGTAGATCTATGATATGTTTTTCTTTTTGTTTAAGGAGGCAACTATACATGAAAATCCAGAAGTGGAAAAAGGTAGATATGCAGTTATCTTGATTGTATCTTCCCCATTAATGTGCTACCAATTTTTTAGTTATTCATGGAGAAAATTTCAAGATTCATTTCTCTTAGAAAAAAATACTTGTCAGGTACTGGATTCTTTTGTTTTTTGAGAAGACTTAAACTATTTGCAGTCTCTGTTCTCTATCACTAAATGAACCAAGTGTTGCAAAGTTCAGTTTCTTAGAGTCAGAAAGTGCATTTTCTGAGTCCTTTGCTGTTGCTAGCTGTACTGGACCATAGAATCATAGAATGGCTTGGTTGGAAAGAATCTTGAAGTTCATCTAAATCCAACCTTCAACTTTCAGCTTATTTGATGTGTCCCAAAGTGATATTAAGAGTGGGCAGAGTCATAGCTTTGTCCTCTTACAGTCTCTAACTAGACTCTGACCAGAAGAAAATATGCTTTCCATAGGAGATATGTTTCAAACCCTTACAGGTGTATTTTTTTCAGAATTGCTTTCACTTGAGAATTTAAATGCATTCTCAGTCTTTCTAAGGAGCACTTGATATTGACTAGGTTACTGTCTTGGTTGAAGAAGGTAAAGTCTACTGTCTTGCTTTGTTTTATTTCAGTACAATAATTTTGGAGGATGGAAATGTTTAGTTTTGTATGACCAGTTTGTTAGGAAACAGAAATTTAGACTAGGATATGTGTCAGTGCTACAGGTTATGGATTTCTGTATTTAAACTTGCTCCTTTTCCATTTGTGGTGGCTTGGCTGGCTATGGGATGCATAACCATCTGCTCTGTCAATTCTCTTCCTTACTAGGACAGTGGGAGAAAATAGGATGGAAAAGTTCACAGGTTTAGATATAGACAGAGATATCACTTTTTACAAGACAGACTCAACTTGGGGAAAGTTTATTTTATTTTAGTGCTAACAAAAAGCAGAGTTGGGTGGTGAGAAGTGGAGAAGACTAAAATACCTCTTCCCCATGACACTTCCCTGTCCTGGCCTTTCCCAGACTTGACTGACTCCTGACTCCCCTTTCCCCATGCTACTCAGGAATGGAGGTAGCAGGAGTTGCACTCAGTCCATAATACTTCACCTCTGCACACCTACCTTCTCATGCTTTTTCTGCTGCTCTCATATGTGGTCTTTCCCATGGGGTTCAATCCTTCAAACATCTCCTCAACATAAGCCTTCTCCATCGTGTCTCCTCCAGACTGCAGTTCCTTCAGGGAGTATCATTCAGGGAATACTGAATTTGGTGGATGGGAATTGCCATCTGTCTGAGTATCTTAATTTATGAATAGCAACGATTTTAAATACATTCTGTGCTGTACTGATATAACATCAAATGCTTTTTGAATGTGGTAAACAAATTCTTTGTAAGTCTGCTTGTGATTTTTAACCTGTTGTTTGAAAAATTTGGCAGGAATTAGTGATGGAAGCACTGAAGCTGCCATGACTTTACTTGCAATGGGTGATCCAATGTTCCAGTTAAAAGCAAGTAATGAAGGTATGATCTGATTTATGAGACAGTCTTGTGCTTTCTTGGTCTACCTATGGAGAAACAGAGCAATGGCTGCAGTGCTCCCTTTCATGTGGCTGCATAGCAGGAGGTCAGGAGTCTTTCACATGTTCAGTCCTGATCAATTGTGGCACACACGTACTTACATTGGGTGACTAAGCAATGCAGCTGAGGTGGAAAAAGCAAACAACCTTACTGAGTACTACCAGCTGCATCATAGTGTGTTTCTGAGAGCTATTTAAGGAAGGATATGTTTTAATTGATCTATGTTGGCAACACAGATGGGATGAAAAGAGAGAATCTGGAGTTAAATGGATGTAAGTGATCTTTCCAGGCCTTTAAATTGAAATATAGGTCTTTCCTTTGAGTAGCTGTAAATTGGAATTACAAGTCTAGTTTTTGATAGATTTTCATGTAGAATTTATCATCTACTTCCATTGTTTCAATAATAACTTGTCTTTTAAGTTATGCTATTCTGTTTCGTTTGGTATTCTAACTAGAATGGACATGCATGTTACCCGCACAAGATGAACTGAACATGGCCAGTAGCCTTGTGACCCATGATGACTCAGAGCAAAACAGAGCTGCTAATCAATATGTAGTTTCTCCGGCTACTTCTGCCAAGGTCCCTTGCAAGGATGGAAGCAACATTAACGTAGAGGATCAAAGCACTGGTGCAGGAGCAGGTGTTCAAGAATATTTTGAGAAAAATGCAACAGATACCAGGTTAAATTACTACTTCAATTAATTTATAGAGACAAATCCTCTGACGCTGTTTACTTTTGCAAGATTCTCTCTGGAATTTTTTCTTGATTTGCAAGTAGGCTGTCTTCTTGCTTTGGTGAAAATTTCTCAGCTTAGGTAATTTTCTGTGTAAACACCCATTCTTATCTTTATAATTTTTGAGATGTTGATATGTGATTTGAGAGATGTGAGATTTCTTCTTCAGAAGTTAATTTGTGGTTGGGAAGGGAGAATGACGGAACTTTCTTGGTATGAAATTGCTGTTAATCATTACAATCATTTTCCCTAAATACTTCACGGCTAATCAGGCCAAGGCAAATTGCTTAAGTGACACTGCTGCTGCGCTCTACCTGTAGAACAAATGGATATCAAGGAGCAGTAATCTTCTATCTTTGTATCTTTGAGTTTTACTCAAATATTCTTAAAATTTAAAATAGCATGATGGAACACTTTTTCTGAAAAAAAATCTAGTGATAATCATGTTCTGTTATTTGGAAAACTGTTGATTGCTTGAACAAATCATCAGCTTCTACTCTTCTGAAAAGCTGCAGTTGAAGCTTTTACTTTAAGTTAAACAGTTATTTTATTATATTTTTAACCAAAACGTAGTAGTGTGTGATCAGTGTCAGATCACTGATCATCTCGCATCTTTTAATGTTTCTGTTATTTTGATAGAGAGCATACTAGTTTGCAATAAACTTGTTCCAGTTACCAGTGTAGTTGAGGTTTAATTTTTTAATTCTGCTAAATAATGCCTCCTCTGTCATCTGTTCATTGTCATCTCTTTTTACCTCTCTCATCTTTTTTGTACAATGGTCTTTGTTTAAAATGCTAATTTTATCTTATTGCTAGCTAGCTATCAAGATGTCAAGAGCCATGCTGATGGCATTTTTCCTTCTTACCTTTAGCAATAGCTCTCTGCATGAAAGTAGTATGAGACTGAGAAGAGGCAGTCTCCAGAGTTCAAGTCCAGACACTGGAGAACTGAAGTCCAGTGAAAGTGCAATTCAGAGCCCTCTAAGTATAGAACAAGACCATGTTCAAAGAGGTAAGCCTGTTTCTTATCCTAGGGTTTTGAAAATAGTTTCTTCTAATGGATTGATGGTTCTTTATAACATAAAACAAAGCTGAAAGGATTTTTCCAACTCACAGAATCATAGGGGTTGGAAGGGACACCTCTAGAGATCATTGAGTCCAACCTCCCTGCCAAAGCAGCTCCCTAGCCCAGGTTGCACAGGTAGGTGTCCAGGCGGGTCTGGAACATCTCCAGAGAAGGAGACTCCACCACCTCTGTGTGCAGCCTGTGCCAGTGCTCCGTCACTGCACTGTCAAGAAGCTCCCATGCACATTTGTGCAAAACTTCCTGTGCCTCAGTTTGTGGCCGTTTCTCCTCATTCTGTCACCACACACCGCTGAGAATAGTCCAGCCTTGTCGCTTTGCCTCCCAATTCTTAGATACTTATAGACATGGATCAGATCCCCTCTGAGTTGGTTTTTTCAAGGCTCAACAGACCCAGGTCTCTCAGCATCTCCTCATAAGACAGGTGTTCCACACCCTTTATCATCTTTGTAGTGCTCCGCTGGACTCTTACGAGGAGATATCTGCTTTGCACTGGGGAGCCCAGAACTGGACACAGTACTCCAGATGAGGCCTCACTAGGGCATGGAGGGGGAATATCACCTTCCTTGACCTCCTGGCCATGCTCTTTTTAATGCACCCCAGGATGCAAGGCCTTCTTGTCCACCAGGCACACTGCAGGCTCATGGTTGGCCTGTCATCCACCAGGATACCCTGGTCCCTCTCCTCAGAGCTCCTCTCAAGCAGGTCACTCCCCAGCCTGTACTGGTCCATGCCGTTATTCCTCCCTGCGTGCAGGACTCTGCACTTTCTGTTGTTAAACCTCATCTGTTTTCCTTCTGCCCAACTATCTGTCCTCTCCAGGTCTTGCTGAATTCTTGTTCACGGATTATGCATCACTACTATAACAGGATATTCATTTATAGTAGTTTTATACATGAACGGAAGCCTCAATTTAAAATTAAATATCAGCATCAATTACAAGGCCAGCAATGACAGAAGTACAGTCCACCGTGCTTTCTTCCTGTTATTACTGTCTTTGTCTTGTATCAAAACTGGAAGGGGACATGTACAGAATAGGTTTGGTATTCTGAAAGTAATAACAGACAGTAGTGGTATGTAAGGTGTTCTGATTTTTAGTTTTTAATTGTCTCCATAGCACTGGCAGAGAGCACAAAATACCAAGGTAAGATGATATATATGCATATAATAAATGTGAGACCTTCGTTTTAACCTATACATATACAAACATTTTTTAATATAAAATGCATGTATATTATATGTATAAACTTTAGTATGTATCTTTATACAGTTCTACATATCTGTATTTTTAAATACAAAAACTTGTATGTAAAAATTATGCATAAGAGAGTACACAAATTATTTAATGTAACATATATCTTAAAATACAATCTTATTTATCTTAGAGTCTATGGACTTGAGAGGTACTGCAGAAATGCAGAAGGTTGAACCAGTCGTGGTAGGACCAACTTCAAGGGATTCTGCAGTTCTTGAGCATTTTGCAACTAGTATGGAACTTGTCAAGCAAATGAGCACTGAAGAGAGGTGGGAAGAAACCGTCAGCTAATACTGACTTATTCCTAGAGTCTTCTAAAATAAGAGCTGAGGTGTACATGTAGCACAGTTATGGTGGAAATCATGTGCTTATGGACAGTGTATGTTAATGTATGTGTTAATGCATAGAAGTGTAATTTAATCTGTTGATCTGTTTTTATTTCTTGGATGTTGCCTTAAAACTTTAGGGGTAAACACAAATTAGTGTTCGCTACTTAACTGTCTCCCATTAAACTGTGTCTGGAAAGAAACGTTAAAGAGTTGATCAATTTGAAAGCACTAATGTGCTTCTAAGGATTTTGCAGTGAAGTGTTGGGTTAGTGGTGTTAGGGGGGCTTTTGGCTGAATATTTTATGTAGTTTTGTTTGAAGGTTATGCGTTTTCTTTAATAATTTTTAAACAGGTTCTCTGCTTTAGAAATACGTGTCAACAGTTTATGGGCTGGTTCAGCCCAGTTCTGTTATGAATGGGATGGGGGACCTATGGGCTCATGCCCCAGGAAGGGGGAAAAGGGAAAGGGTAGGGAGGTGGGCCTAAAAACAAAACATGGGCAACAATCTGAGGAGGAAAACTTATTTACTAAATAAGATATGGGAATGCAAAATAACACAGTATAGTACAGTATCATCAAAATTGAACCTAATAAATCAAATAAAATGAAAGAGCGTCCAAAGTCTGAAGACCTTATGCTAGAGCTGAAGGTGAGATGGCTAAGGAACCTTCACTGCTGAGGTGACCAGCAAAAGAGGAAGTCTCAGGGCCTGTGTGCAGTTTCATCTTTCCCTCTGGGTGGAAAACAGGAACACAAAGTCCTCCGGGGTATGGAGTTCTCTTCTGAGAGCTAGGTACCTGGAAATTCTGCCGTCTATGGAACTGAAGCATTAACTCTTTAACTCCTCGGGCCCCACATGATGTTACGATGTGGAATACCAATATAAGAAATGATAAAAACATGAAAATATGTAGACTTCACATTAAACACACAATTAGAATTGTATTATACAAAGCTTAGCCCATACACGGGGTACCCTTAATTTGTTTCAAACTAAGTGGGTATGTGTCTTACAGAACACAGAAAGAGATGATCGATGTTTGTGGAACTTCCAGGAACTTGTCAACAGAATGTGAGAAATCTCACCTTGGACTAGAGGATTATCTGGATGGAAGTTCTGTGGACAGACCAGCTGTGCAAAATCCATGTCCTTCCACAGACATTCAGTGTGCAGTCAGCTTTGCACAGGTAAGTAATTTAATTACAGTCTGCAAGTACCCAGTTTCTCAAACTCTGAAGAGGGAGGAAATTTTCAGTACAAATGTGCTCACCTGTTTTACAGACTTGGTATCTCACATGATGAATGAAAACTTTTTTTTTTTTTTCCACAGGCATAGTTGTATTTAATCATTCCAACAAGCCTCAGTTTTTAGGATTTCAGCAATAAATGTTGCTTGTTAGCAAGATGCTGGGGATTCCTCAGAGTTTTGATGGAAATATTAAGACTCCCATATCATTCAGTCTGGCCTCCTACTGTTCGATCTCTTTAGACTAAAATTATGTACTGCCATGACTCTGCATTTTCATTGTCATCTCCATTTGCTTTGCTTAAAGCAAACTTTTGTATAAATAAATTTTATCCTTTGCTGTACTCTTTCTCATTCGTTCCTGGACATAACTAACTTCTACATATACTTATTTGGCCATTGTAATATATGTATTTCGCATCTTTAGTGGTTTATGCTGTTCCAACATAAATACTAATTTTTTTTTACTGAGAGGGAGTTCTTCACACTTCCTTCGAGATTCCAGCATTGCTTGATGCCATCATACTTGCAGTTACTTTGGAATGACTGAAGTGCAGTAACTTGTCTCCTCAGTGCAACCTGTAGATGTGTCATTACTGATCTTTGTTTAGAACAGAATGCAAAAAAAGATTGTGCTCTTACTGGAGTGTCAGAAATGGTAGGAGGAGGCAGCCAGCAGTGGAGTATTCCTTTTCTCACCAAAGATAGATGCCATAGAAGACAAAGGATAGGTCTGTTGGCAGAGCTTGGTGCTTCTCTTTGGCACTCAGTTGTTTTGTGACGGTTGGAGGAATTTATGTTCTTGGAGCAGTTTATTATGTGAGTCATCAGTGACAGTGTTGTGCTGTGGGAAATACAAAATTATTTCCATAAATCAGCCAAAGAGCGAGCTGCGTATAAATTATATATTGCCTAAGTGCTTCTTGTTCTTGTCGGTCTGCTATCCTTCAACTTGGAATATCTGCAAGTATAACTGAGAAAATGCAGCTATAGATTTTCTGGCTCTTCAGTGTTTGACATGTTTTTTTTTTCTTGTTTTGTAGAGTTATTTGTCAAGCTTACCAACTCGTTTTATTTCATGTATTTATTTCCAGAATGAAACACATGCTCGTGATTGTGAACAGCAACATATAAGCAGCACAGAAGAGACTTCAGGTATAATGCATGCTGATATTCTAAGTTAGCAAAAAACTTTTGCATCTTGCAGTGATGCAAAGGTTAAAAAAAATAAAAATGCTTTCTTACGATTGAATAATCTACTTCATGGACAAACCAAAGGACCAACAGTGTAGTGCCATTCCCCACTCTTGTCTCTTATTTAGATTTCATTAATGCAAACTAGACTTGGAAACTTTATGGATAACTCCTTAAGGTTAGATATCAATAGAAGGGAAAGTTCTTGCTCTTTCCTCCCTGCAGTGAGCTCCTGCTGCTTACCTTTGCTGGGTTTACCATTTGTTAGAGCTCCTCGTAAGACAGACTCACCTCTCAAAACTGAAGGTGGTAGAGGGAGAAACCTTTTTCCAGTAGTTTAGTGAGGTTAGTGGCTCATGACGTTTTGAAGGGAATGCCAGTGTCAGTGAATGTGAGTAGGTGGGCTGAACTGTGCAAGTATAGGGCAAGAGGAAAAGGAGAAGAGGGGATAATAGTGGAAGAAAACAAACTTTCTTTTTCAGCTGCTACCTCTTAAAAAGTGATGCAGGGTGCCAAGGTGATAGCTGCTTGTCAATTTATTGACAAACTGAAACGGAGCTTGGTGGTTTGGAACTAATATTTGGCCAAGATATGGGAAAATCAGTGTTAGAAGCACAAAATACTTCATGCAGACTGCAGTCTTCCTGTGAAATTCCCAATCACATGCAAAAGGTAGTGTTAGTATATATATTTTTTCAGATGGTCCATCATAATGCTCTGTTGATGTGTCTTGCAGAGCATTTTAAATCATCTTTAATTAGATTAAAAAAAAAAAAGTGAGTTAAAGTTGGAATAACAGCTCTACCTCATCAAAAATTAGAGCATTCTTAAGTCATAGAGCAGTGCTGTTGCTTTCCAATTTTGAAAAATCTTAGAAATGTTATCTCCTGAATTCATTTTAATAGCAGATGGAAGTTGTCAGTTAATACCCATCTTTTTGACTAAATATTATTTCTCACTACATTCGTGTTCGTACTTTTTAGGTCTTCTGCAAGTCAACAGGGAAGGAAAAAAGCCACTACAGTTTATTTAAAAGAAAAAAAAAAAAAAAAAGGAGGGGGGAAACAAAACACAAAGAAAACCCACAAAAAACCGTCAGCAGGCTTCTGTATCTTAAAGAAGTAACTCCTAATACCTCACAGTAGTATTAAGAGAGAGAGGGCTTTCTGACCACCACAGTTACACAGGTTTGATTAAACAGCAAATTGTTCTTTATTGCTAGTACTCTTATCTTAAAAACTTCATCCCTACTAGACATTCTTAATATTCTTCTGAGGGATAAAAAGGATTCTACTGTGGTGAATGAGCTCCCAAGAGTGATAATGAGTATCTTGTCATAGAAGAAACAAGCGTATTGTGTGAAGGATATCCCCAGTGTTTCATGGAATAACTAGCATGTAAATAGTCATCACTCAACATGGGAAGGGTATAAAGAAGAGAACAGTGTGATTTTAAACATGAGCAATTGATTTTTGTTACTTTTTTATTTCTTTGGAAAATTATGGTAGTGAATGATCACAGGTGTCCAGAGGAAGAACAGACATTCATTTTAACATTGGTGGAAATCCTTGGTGACTCAGAAGAGTTCAGTACGTCTGCCTTGCAGGAACAAACTTCAGAACCATTACTGCCAGCACCGATACTTATCAGTCCAGTGAAATCAAGTGGAACCAGCTTGACTGAAGTGGAGAGGTAAATACTTTTATTTTTGAGCTTAAGTGTATATTGTAGTAGTAGTATTCCTCAGTGCAAGATAACTGAATTATTTCAACATTACAGTTGGAATTAAATCTGTTCAGCTTGGGAAGAAGGGGGAAAAAATTAAAGGAAAAAATTCTGAGGTATAGTGAGTGCAGTAAGTGTTGCAATTCTTGAAAAAATACTACTATATTTATGTAAGTTGTCAGGTAAAAACAACAGGTGTGATGCTCCAGCAGTGTAGAGGACTTTGCCCTGTGACTTGAGATTTTAATGTTACTGAATGGATAGATCTTTAAGAGTGAATTTTGGCTACACAGTGTAAGAAATACTGATGATAATCAGGATTTCTGACAGGCAGAGTTAGGGTACATCTTCTCTGTCACTGCTCCCTTACTGCTTTACGTTATTTCCCTACTCTCTGCAGCTTCTTGAGATTTCTCAGTCTTTTTTGTGATCATACCAGGAGGAACAGGGAGAGGATGAGAATCGAGATGAAGCTGCATGTACAAATAATATCGTATTTTGGGACTATTTGAAGCAGTTAGTCAACTCTTTTATGGACTTAACAAACGGAGTTGAAATAGAATAGCTTCTAAAGTAATTAGATTTGACTGTAACTAGAAAAAATCATTTTTCTAACATGCCTTAAGGTAGTGCAGTGAAATGTTTCTTGATGGTAAACAGTACACTTGAAGCAAATACTGACTGTAAGTAGAAATTAGTATTATCAAAGATCCGTGTGTAGTTGCCACACAAATGTTCCACAAGGTGAATTTTGGCTTATGTCGCGTCCTGTTTTTTGCTGGGATAGAGTTGATTTTTCTTCCTAGTGGCTGATGTAGGGATGGGTTTTGGATTTAGCGTGACAATAACATTGATATCACACTGACATTTCAGTTGTTGCAGAGCAGTGTGTAAAGGGACTAGGCTTTTTCTGCTTCTTGCGCCGCCCTGCCAGCAAGTATAGGGGTGCACAGTGACCTGATATTAAAAACAGCCAGCGACCAAAGGGATATCCCATGCCGTATGCTGAAAAATGAAACTGGGGATGTTGGTTGAGAGGTTGCCTGTGGCTCAGTAGGCATTTTGCATCACTTTTTATGTACATTCTTTCATCATTACTGTTATTATTTTCCCTTCTTTTTCTGTGTTATTAAACCCACGTTATCTCAACTCCCTAGTTTTGGCTTTTTTTTTCTGATTCTCTTGCCCATGCCACTGGGGAGGAGAGAGTAAATGGCTGTGTGGTGCTGGGCTGCCAACTGGGTTAGCCATAACAAGTCACAAAAACTTTATGACTTTATGTAAACAGCATTGGATCCTCGACAACTGCGGCTGATGAACTTGGTGAAAATTCGAACAGCAGTATGGAAATCACACAACAGAGTGCTTCGGTAGAGCCTATTCTAAATTTGGTGCAGATGGCTCGAAAAAGGTCAGCTGCTGAGCTTGCGGAGACTGATTTTCCTCTTGCCAAGAAAACCATCTCTACTGTAGTGGAGAGTAATGTGGAAAGCCCTTGTCAGGTGAGAAGGTAATTTGGTAGCAGTGTCTTTATGTATACTGTAGTTGCTTAACACATAACGTGTAGTAGAGCATTTTAAGCTGTCTAATTTAGAGTTGGACAAGGTTACTTATCTGTACAATTTCAAAGGCAAATTGACATCTGTAGGTTGCTTTTTACTTTGAATGCTAAAACAGTTTTTACACTATTGATTCTAATTTGTTTTTTGAGAATCTGTTTACTGTTGGATATTTTTATTAGGCTTTTCTAGCATGCAGGCTGGTAATACATCTTCCTGTTTGGTTCATTCACTACAATCTTTCTGACAACAACATCTCAGGAGTGAAAACTGACTGTATACTGGATGACTGGCAGACAGTGTTGATTTACTGGATGACATGTCTGTTACAGAAGGAAGTTGCTAGATATGTTTGTAACATTTTTGACCTAGTGGACGCTAGTCTAAAGGAACACTTCCAAATTAAAACTGGCCAGCCTGTTTCAGCTTCCCTCTGCACTTCCTGAACATGACCCAGCCTGTTGGGATGACTACCATTAATTTCTGTGAGCAGGCGAGGATTTTGTAGTGTGACTATGTGAAGGAATGAGCAATGATTTCATGTATGATTCAGAGAGCTTTTCTAGGAAGGACTGTATAAAAATGCTTCTCCTTCATTGACCATCTATCTTGACATCCTCGTCTTGAATCACTTTTAATGGGAATACCTTGAAAGCCTGCTCAAGAAATGACTTAAATGGTAAATCTTCAGTAGAGTATATTTCATCCTTTATTGCTTCTGTTCTTAAGAAGTGTACATACACAATATGCCTTTGTCAACTTTTATTGTCTCTTGAATAGTGAGATAATTTTTTATGTTTTTTTTTTAATACAGGGCTATTCAAATAAATCCACGAATACTCAAACAAGGACTTCTGGTAGGTAAATTTAAACCTGCAAAAGCAAATTATAGCTAATCTAAATGCATAATACACCACAGTTTAATGTCTGTTGTCATTATCCTAAGTGGTCCTGTCTGCAGCTAACTTAAAAGTAGAAATTAATTTTTCCTGTAATACCATAATACCTCAGTTTCATGATTTCCACTTTAAAACTAAATATGTTGTATTACATAGCAGGCTATTAATTTAGCAATGGTTCTATGAGCAATGCTGTAGTTATTCTACTTGTGAACTTCAGGAGATTTTTGGACCAAACCTATTATCTTCTGCTTAGCAAATATTTTTCCGTTGCTAGAGAGCACTAATAACCAGAGGTCTTAATATTTATCTTACCATGCTGTAACAAAATTCATTTTTTATTTTGTATTAGTCTTTAAAAAAATACATTTGCAGTTTAATTGGTCTCTGGAGAAATCAACAGTAGGAAAGCAGAATTCCTGATGATACAGTTTTAATCACCCGAGCCTTTGAAGGGTTTGGAGAACTACTTCTTGGTGCTGAAGTAAACTTAAAAGAGAGATTGCGGAATTTTAAAGAGCTAGATGACTTGACTAAGCTCTATTGTGTGCTGTGAAGATAGGGGATGCAGTTGTAAAATTAAACTTCCTCCAGCTTTTTCACATAATGTCTGTAAGATTTTTACAGACTTTAAAAGTAGATTGTGAATTCTTAAGGTCTCAGTGGTTTCAAAAAACAAATTAGAAAAAAAAATTAGAAAAAAAAAACAACAACTCATCTTTTAAGTCATTTTAACGTCACATTTATATTTTGGACTGCAGTGTTATCGATGACAGTGACTAGCTGAAGTTTTTTAATTACTCTCAACTCTTTTACAGGTAATCCTTTTCAAAAAAATGGGGCTTCAGCAAAGAAAAATGTACTTACTACTTCTGCCTTGCTGTCTGAGTCTGTTTCACCAGTAGATGAGAGAAGCCAGCGAGAAATTTCAGAGAATTTAGGGAGAGCATCATTTCACAATTTGGCATCCAGTCAGGAAGAGGAGGTGACTTCTAGGTTAGCCTCCAGCAGAAAAACAGAAATAAGTGAACAAGGAAAACTGGGAGATGTGCATGAAGCAGCACAGTTGGAACATTCAAAAAGTCTAACACAGTCTTCAATAACTCCATTACTCAGGTATCTATGGAATAGTGTTTTTGTCAGCCTTTTCTGTTGGACATTTTTTTTTTCCATATGTAGTTATTGATTCCTCTTTCTTAGTATTACAAGAACAGCACTACAGTTGTTTGTGATGTGTAAGAATTATAGGTCTATCCTCCTCAGAAATTAAAAGGATTAATTGTTGTCTTTGAAATTTTAAGTGTTTCAGTTATGAAATGGGCAGATTGACCAAGGGACTTTACTGATGTATGATTCATCTATTTAGGCACTGACATGCCTCTTGCGAGGCAGATGTCCATGAGGCTATATTACAGACTTAGACTGATCTAAGAAAAACAATTATCCTAATGTTTAGATGTATGCACCCGTCCATTTGTCATGATTTTTGTCCTTCTGCCAAGAAGATTTGGTTTTGATGTAGCACTCAGTATGTTTCTACAAGTACTTATTTGTGTCTTTTCCCCATAGGACTTTCTAGCCTGACACCTCAGAGGATATTGTTCTTATCTGTCCATCCAGATATTTGAATTGTTTACTTCTTTTAATATGCCTTTCTAGAGTATTTAAAAGTTTTAGTTTCTTTTCTCTGTTGTACTTGTGCTCCGTGGTTTTGACTGTGGTGATCCACAGGTCTGTACAAATCCTGTTATTTGCTCTTTTGTTATTTGGTATTTATGTACCAAACAAAACTGGTTATTTGTATCTGTGATATCTATAGCAGCTGGGTAATGATGCATTGAAATTAAGAATCCCTGCTTTCAAGTTTACTTCCTAAGCTGTAAATTCTTAGCAACATGTTGTCATGATCTGAGGGGGAAAAGCTAATTTACTAAATAAGACATCAGGAAGTAAATAACACAATATAATGCAATACAATTTGGAATTAAGCCCAATGAATCAAACAAAATGAGTAAGAGAGAGAGAGAGAGAGAGAGAGAGAGAGAGAGAGAGAGAGTGCCCGATAAACCGAAGGCCTTACGCTAACGCTGAAGGCGATACGGCAGTGAGCACCCACTGCTGAGACGATCCCGAAGGAAAGAGAATGTCCCGTGACTGCTGAGGGTTTTTATCTGTTCCCTCTGAGCGGAAAACACGTAAAAATACAAAGCATCGCAAAGTCCTCTGGGGAATGTAGTTCTTCTTCTCTTCTGAGGCAGGTATACCTGGAATTATCAATGATCTATGGAGCTGGAGTATTAGCTCCTTAACTCTTAATGCAATACATGATGTTATGATGTGGAATACCAGAACCAAAAATCATAAAACCATGACACATGTAAAGTATCTTTGATACTTGAGAACGGTGCCCTTCTGAGTTCTTACTTCAGGTTTATGACTCTGTTGCTCTCAGAAATCTGTCTGAAGATGTGGTAGTTACAGGCTTTATTTCAGAGACAAATGACGTATTCTTGTTCTCAAGGGTGAGGGTTGTGAAGTGTTCCTCTAACACTTCGTAAACTCCTCATGTGCCAGAATAATCAGTAATACAGAAGTCCTTCTTGGGGTACCTTCTTGTTTTTTCCTTAAGAGTTTTCAAGCATTTCTGAGGAGTGTGCTTGCTGTATCATGAACTGGATTCTTGTAGTACTATTCATGTCTTGCTTTTATGGATCTATTCAATTGCATTGTCTATTTATTCTGAGCAGGAATGGATGAAAGCCACTGGGATTTTTATCTTTAATTTGCAGAAAAAAAAGATCTGAATCATCAGAAGAAATGCAAAGGAAGAGAGGAAAGATCACAGACCCAGAGGAGCAAAACCTGAAAAAAACAGCTCCATCCAATACGGATGATAGAGAATCTTGTTCCTTTCCCTCTAGAAGCACGTCATCATTTGTGGAGTGTGACAGCATAACTGCTGATGCTGTAGTTACGGTATGTTTGTTTCTGAATGGCTTTGCTTTTTTGAGATGTGAGAAACATTGAATTAGTTGATTCAAGAATGAGTAGGGGGCACACTCCACTTTTGATGGTTTTATCTGCTGCAGGGAATGGATGCTAAGGTGTGCATTTCTAGGAAACTTAAAAGGGAACTGTGTTGCTTTCTCTGTGAACATACATTTGAACCTTTTGTTTTCTATGAGAGTTGTGGCCCTTCTTTTTTATTTTTATTTTTTACTTTGTTACTATAGCAGGAGTTGCACAAGGTTTGTACATTCCTTCAAGACTTGGGTGAAGCTGTGAGGGTTTCTGCTGGTAACTGTATTCATGTGTGTAAATACAAGATGGTTATCCTGTGAATCCCTTATGATTTTGAATTACCTTGTAGGAATAATTCTCTGTTTAAACTGGCACCCACAGCAAATATGTGAAATTAGTCTAGTGGGAATTACTGCTGCCCAGTACACAGTCCATCTCAAAATCTTAATCAGCTTTTGCTGCAGAAATGTTCTTGGTGTCAGCAGAGGATGAGAGGGGAATCTACTTGTTTTCCTTTCTCTGATAATTCCTAGTTTTTTAATGTGATCTTTCTATCTGAACTGGCAGCACAAGCATCTGTGTGTGCTTGTAGATGTGTGCACGCACATCGTGTTAAGAGTAGCCTTTTCTTTTTCTCTTAGGTTCCAAATAGTGAACCATCTGAGAAGCCTCCCCATTGTGCTGAAGATCAAGAAAAGGAAGAAGAACCAACTAAAATCTCTGAGTATTTCTTCAGTGACATCTTTATGGAAGTAGATGACCCAGAGTAGCAAGTTGGCTTGATAAAAATTATGGGATCTTAATACAACTAAATTAAAAGCTATTATATTTTTAGGAAAACGTGACTTGTTTAATATTAATTATGACAAACTTAGCATCAGTTACTGTTAGTAGCTTCCATAAAGATGGAATCACTTTTTTTCTGAAGTGACCTGGATGTTTTCATAAGGTTGACGTAACCTAAACCACTATGTTGGTGTCATTGGACCAGAACAGTGGCTACAGGATTAACTTTCACTTGTTTGGATTTTGATAATGGGTGCATGATTGTCTTCCAGAAAAGTGCAGTGCAAAAAAACCACTTATTCTTGTGACAAGCTATTCCTTTGAATTTAATGCTAAAGACTGTGGTACTGATTATACAAGTTCTTTACTTCTTTTTGTGAAGTATGCTATACTGGGGGTTGGACTCGATGATCTCTTGAGATCCCTTCCAACCCCTATGATTCTATGATTAGTATGGTAGAAGGAGAAAGAAACCCTTTATTTACAGTGTAATCTCTGTAGATCACAGAATCACAGGATTGTAGTGGTTGGAAGGGACCTCTAGAGATCACTGAGTCCAACCTCCCTGCCAATGCAAATTCTGAAAGTACCATAATAAATGCATAGTTCTGTTCAGCACTGTAGCTATTTTATTAGCTTCTCCAAATTATGTATTTTTTTGTATTTAAGAAGTCTTACATAAGTTAAAAGACCTTATCCTGAAAAACCAAGTGGCTTTAGCTTAGCATTTAAAATGTATAGAGGAAAAACCTGAAAAACGTTTCATTTAAACAATAATAATCTTTGAAACTGTCCTATTGGAATGAGAGGGAGAGGTTAATGTTTCTTAGTAGAAATGCTGGTTTCCTTCTGTTGTGGTTTAACCCAGCAGGCAGTGAAGCACCGCACAAAGTCAGATGAGGGAGAGAACTGCAAACAGAGAAGTCACGGGTTCAGTTTACTAAGATAGAAAAGAAAAATGAAGACAACACGCCATAGCAGTATATACAAATATTTCCACAGTGCAGCTACTTAGCGCTCGCCAAGCAACACCCAGCTAACTAAACAACTGCCTGCCAACTGATGCCCTGCTGTCAGCACAGAGGTCTTGCTAACTGCCAGCTGATTCCCACACAACCACAAGCAGCATCCCCTCCCGACATCATTACATCCTCCTGCATGATATCTAGTGGTATGGAGTAAACCCCTTGCTTAATTCTGGACAGCTGTCCTGGCTCTGTCCTGTGTGGGGTGGCTCTTCCCCACTGAGCCCTGGCATTGCACAGGTCTCAGCAAGAACTGTAGCTGTGCTATCAACACTGTCTCAGCTGGAAAAAGGACATCTATATTTGAGGACAGAGGGATTAGATGCACTTTCTTCTTGTTTCTACATGTAGTAGTGAAGCTTCTACATGTCTGTAGTGAAGTCCTTTGCTTCACTTGTTTGAAGCAGCACAAACAGCTGAATTTAAGCAACAGTGAGGTTACTTTAAGGATTTGCTACTTGGAAGCAGTTGTATTTGAACCATTTTCATCATGTTCCAGGTCTACTTGTACTGAAACTCACTGTGAAATTGTGGTGCAGCTTGAGATTCTTGCTTAGTTATTTTCTTGCTTAGGAAAATTAATTGTCTTGTTGAAAAAGAAGTATTACTTTGAGTTCTTTCAGGTGGTCACTGAAAGGTTAAGTAATTCTCAGGCTTTGTTACACAGAAAGGAGCATTGTAACTAGTCCCAACTTTTTTCTGCTGGTACTTAACAACAGCAAGTATTTTTGCTGAGGAACTTGTCATAAAAGAAATCTGAAATCTGTTATGCTGTGCAGAAACCTGGCTTCAGTCTGGGGCTGCGTAATAACTTACTTGCAAATGTTGTCATGTAATTATCCACTGAAATTTGACATACTCCCAAGTTTCAGAATGTTTGGTGGTGCTTACGAAGGAACATTTAAAACTTTGTCAATAAGGAAAAATACACATTAGAACTACTGCTACTGTAAATTGCTGTATTAGGAGACCTCTCAACCAGACGGCGCTGGGGGCAGCATCGTCTTGAGGTGTTGGAAGGGCTGGTGGTCCCAGCACAGCTTACTGGAGAGAATGCTGTCAAAAGACAAAACAAATGAAAGCCCTCTACACAGATAATCCACCACCACCCGTTTCTGTTTGTAAATCTCAGATCTTTTGGTCTGCGCAGCACATTTGACTTGAAATGTTTGCATATTGTCTTAACTGTAAGCATTATGAAATAGATTATAGTATACATGGAGCTCAGTGTGTGTCTTGCGGATGTTTCATTTAAGCAAGCGCTTAGTTCTTAGCACGCATGGCATGTCTCAATCCCTTTTGTTCGGACATAGCCTGAAATTACATTTCTGGGGATTTGGCTATGAGATAATTGCCGTAAGTATTTTGAGGTGATAACTATTATGATTTCATTGCAGACAGTTTGGCTTGCATTTGTATTACAGGATAAAAAACAAAATTATTACTAAGGCAGGTGCCTTACCTGTCTTGTTACTGAGGCAATGCTTTGTTGTTGGTTTTTTTTTCCCCTTCTGTAAACCATGTGCACTTTGTTTCAAAGAACAAGTTTAGAGATGAGTGGAGGTGGTGGTGTGTGCTGCAATCACAGAACTGCAGGGGTTGGAAGGGACCTCCAGGGCTCGTCTGGTCCAACGCCCGGGCAGCTGCGGTGGTGAGGGGCACGGTGATGAGAGAGCTGCCGGATCTCGGCGCTGAGTGACCCAGCGTTTCTACAGCAGCGGGGGCGAGGATTCTGCTGGAAGGCGCCTGTAGCATCGCCTGTAGGCTTTCTGTTTCAGAGAAAGTTGTCATTCTGTTATGTAAATGATGTAAATAAATTATTTTATATTACCCGCCCCTGTCTATTGATCACACGCTCTCAATACACCCGCCGGCTTTCTTTCAGGTGCAGTTTTGGGAAAATAACATTGAAGCCCGTTAAGCTCAACCCTTTCCCCGCTTCACGCGTGACTCGCGGCGCTCCCCGCTCCGGAAGAGCTCGCTGTTTCTCCCGCGGGTGCCGCCGAGGCCGGGCGGGCCGTGCGCCCATTGGCTGAGGCGGGAGGAGTGGCGGCGGGGCGGGGCGGCGGGCAGCGCTGTGCCGCCATGCTGCTGGGCCGCTGCCGCCTCCTGCCCCGCGCCGCCGCCGCCGGCCGGCCGGGCCGCGCCTGCTGCGGCCAGGCGGCGGTGCTGGGCTCGCGGCCCGACGCGGGCTCCCCGCTCTACCAGGTAGGGTTAGCCGCGCGGGCCGGACCGTGCTCCGTCCGCACGGCGGGCCGCGGGGGCTCGAGGCGGGCCTCGGCGCCAGCGCCTGTCCGGGCCGCGGGGTGCCGGCGGGAGGCGCTGTCCCTGCGGGAGGGCGGGCGGCAGGCGCGGGTGGGGTTCTTTCCTGGCGCGGCACCTGGGCTTGGTGTGGGTTGTCTCATTTTAATGGCGCCTTATTTGCATCTGCACGTGGAATTCACACTGCGAACGCACGGGGTGCGTTACAAACGCTGTGCGGTATTTAACGATCTGTTAAATAGCTCTCGTGCAGAGAATGATGTCGCAAATGCGAGAGAGCTCGGCAGGGTGTGGGGAAGGTCTGGCCTGCAGCAGCTGCTGTTTGCCCTTTGGCTGAGAGCTGTGTGTTGAGCCAGACTGCTCTCAGTTGAGGAAAGCGGAGGAGGAGCTGTGTGAAGACTCTGAAGCATTAGCTCTTACAGCTGCTTCGTTTAGATAGCGACTGCTCACTCATGTACCAGCTGTAGGGACACGCTGTTAAGTTTTGCTTCTTGATTCTGCTGTGAGTTCCTAAGAGCCCTCACACCAAGAGCAGAATTTGAGACGCTGCTGGTGCAGGTTGGGTTTCCAGGGAAAGAGCGTCCACTTGAGTTGCTGGCAGTAATTAATGAAGAGCCTTCAAAGATGCAGCAGAACTAATAGGTTTGGTCCTGTGGGGAGCCATGCATCCAAAACCTGTACGCATCCTCACTTTTCCTTTGTAACATGCAGTGGTGTCACGTTGTGGTTGAAGACATGAAAGGTTAGAAATTAGCTGAATTTAACTCAGATTTTGGAACATGCTATTTTTACTTATGGCGTAAGAAATCCTTTCATGAATTTTCCTGCTGGAGAGTTGATAGAATAGCTACAGTGTTTGTTAATCCAGAACTAGATAAGCAGGACTGTGGTTGCTGTGCCCATTTTAATTCCCTCTTCCATTTTTAGCTGCATTTTTTCTTATGGTAAAGGAGAATCCCAGTAAGTGTGTGAAGAAGCTGAGTGTGCTCGGGATCACAGTGACAGAACAAAGGGAAACAGGGACACTGTGTGCTGTGAGGAAGCTAGGTGAGCCGAATGCCTGGGCGTACAGTAACATGGAGTGATGTGACAGATTTTTGCAAGTATAGACTTTTGCAAAGAGTAACTCTAAGTTGAGGGATGAGGTCAGGTTTGCTTTCTTCAGTGGTGTGTGACTGTGGCCACAGTCACTGTCCATTAAGCCCATCACAGCGGTGGTGCAGTCAAACAGATGTGGGTGACTTGTTCGTATTTCCCCAGGTGCAGTCACTGAACCACCAGTAGGCCAATCCCGAGTCGTTCCACAGCTGAGGAAGAAAAGAGCAGCTGCATAGTAATAAACATGCAGAGGTCCTCTCTTTGCACCGTGTTGTGCACGCTCTGAGAGGAGCCCACGAGTGACACTGGTGGACCTGCTGCTGCAGCGTCTCCTCCTGGTGGAGGATATCTGAGTGTTGATCTCACCAGTCAGCCTGCATGTGCCAGCTGGTGGAATTCCTAGGGCTAAGGGCTGAGGAGTGCTTCCTTTATAAAGTCCTTCTGGGCAGCTAAACCACTTTGAAGCAAAGTGCATGTGTTTTCTTTCTGTTTGCCCTTCACGTTGTGGTGCCTTCCTGTGATCTGCAGGCAAACAGACTGAACTACAGCACTTACTACTTCCTAGGGTAACCCTAATTCACCTTGGAATATAAAGTCTCCAGACTGTTGTGTTTTTCTTTTTCTGTCCTATTATTCTTTAGTGTCTTCTAAATGAGGATTAGACAAGACTATGTGATTTTTCTTATGCTGCTGTTAATACATCTTTATGCTATCTTGCAGTTGTAGTTTTTGAAGAAGTTAAGTAGCTCTTAACATAGCTGAAAAGCCAAGTTAAGGTTGACTAATACCTTTTAATTCCAAGGAAGTGGTAAAAACAACTGTAATGACAACAGTGGTGAGGTGACTACTGGATAAGTCATACCCAAAGCTAAAGAGTCTTTGTTATTCTAAGAGGTATATTGGCAAGAAGGTCACACTTCCCAGTTTTGAAAAGCTTTAGTGTATATTTGTGTTCTGCTTAAATAGTGAGAATACAGAAATTTTTACCAAGTTTATTAATTGTACGTCGTTCATCTTCTGGTACGAGGGGTACAGCAGCACTTCGTTTGAGTACTCATGATTTATTTTACAAAATTACATTTGTAGAAGGCAAACAAATGTGTAACAGTAAGTTAACAGAACCTGAAAAATATCGTTCCAATGCTGTAATGACTCATTTGGGTAGTGGTTCATTAAGTTGGCAGCTGGGCTTTTACAGTTAAAACGTAATTAGAGTTTTTGTGAAGCTTGTTTATTAAAAGCTTTGGGATGACATAGGGAAGCATGTGTGTAAAGGTAAAGGCAATACAGAGCAAGTATTTAATACGGTAAATTGAAATTTTGGAAATGAAGAAATGCTGTGTACCGTTTTCTGTGTTTCCTTAGTAAGATTTAATTCTATCACTTTTGGTTAAACTTGAAATGTTTGTTTCCCCATGTAGGAAAACTATGAACGAATGAAAGCACTGGTAACTGAACTCCAAGAACAAGCAGAAAAAATCAGATTAGGTAAGTGTGCTAGTCCAGATTTTAGACTACTTACTTAAACTATTCCTCAAACAGAGTGCCTTTGCTTTCTTTTTTTTTTTAATTATTTTTTCCCCTTTGTTGTGTATTTATGGATGTTCAGATACAGTATCCTGAGGTGGACTGCGATAGTCATACAGAAGTTTGTGTTTAAATCTGCTTTCATCAGCTGAAAACCTTAGAGTTTGTATCCAAGTTAGCTTGGTTGAAAGTTTAGTTGATTTTTTAAGTAACTCGGTTTAAATATGAAAAAAGTACGAGTTTATCACAGTATTTAATTAATGCATTTGTTTGTCAGATAGATTAGGTCTATCCTAATGCTGCACATCCATAAATTACTGGAAAAAATGAAATAAATCAAAGCAAGGCTGATGGAATCAAACAAAAGATTAATTTCATTCCAAGAGAGGTAAAAAGTAAGCAAAGTAGATAATGAAAACTAGCTATTTAATTTTTTATCAGCTGGAATTTTAGAATATCAGTAGCAAGTATGTTTCTTTAACAAATGTAATGGGAGTATATTAAAAACAGATAAGACTATAAACAAAAGGCTTTTATTGTGGTTTCCTCTTTACCTACTTCTTTGCTTCATTCTACTGCCTGCTTTTGTGACATCTTGGTGTGGCAGATGTGCCTTTGTTCAAGTTGCCTGTTAGTCTATACTTGTAAATGGGTTTTGCAAAGACCCCTTGTGTCCTTTTGCTGGTAAACAGAAGCAAATCTGTACTGATTTAGAAGATGGAAATATCTCTGTTTCAGTGAATTAACTGATTAGACTGTGTGAATTCATTCCAATTGACTGAATACAAGAGAATTTTAAAAGTTTATAAATGTTTCAAGGATGCAGCTTTAACTGTCCACTTGGTAGAGTGCGTCATGATAGTATACCGTTTCTTATTCCGTGCAATCTCTTTTGCTGTTTCAGAAGAGCACATTTAAAATCATGAGCTGTGTGTTTTTTCTTACTTTCTGTGTAAGGAAACTCTAAGATTTCATCATGATGTGCTGAATCCTGCAGATTCCCCATCGTTAGGGGTGTAGAGATTGTTCAGTAGTTCTTATGATTTAATGATCATGAGCTTCTTTACTGCATCACCTTTCCTGTTCTTGTTTTTCGTATGATAGCAAGACAAAAGCCTGAAGGATACTCTGCCAGGATGTTAAAATATCTACCTTGAGAATGATTGCTTGACCTGTCATATAAGTATATGAGAAGAATTGGATACATACACTGAAGAGTTTTGAGGGATAGCTGCAAACTCTTTCTTTCTGAAAGCTGTCTTTCAGAATGAGCTCTTGATAGACATCTTTGTCTTGCATGTTTCATTTCTTATTGCTCTGTTGAGTAGGTCCTTTGTAAACCCATACGGTCTATCTTGTAATCCCAAGCAACAGGAATAGGATCCCTGCCCTAAAGAATTTGCAGGATATAATAAGTAACAAGAAGTAGATTTCTGGTGACAGGGAGAAGAGGCAACTAAGGTACTCCTTGTCTCTTGAAAAGCAGCAGTCGTAGCCCATCTGTAGTCGCATTGAAAACTAATAGGCTTTGCTGCAGAGGAGCTGTTGAAGAGGAGCTGCCAAATTAAATGTTCCCTAGTTCATTTCATCATTTGGGAGGCTGCTCCAGGATGGAGGTTACTGTAACATTGATTGAACTTGCCAGTCCTGGAAGGGAAACTAAAGAAAGACTCTAAGTCCTGCAGGGCAAGCATTTATGGTTAGTGTGTGAAGAGGGGAGGTGCACTGAGATGACAAAAATTGCAGAATGGAAAATGACTCTTGCAGCAGCACTCCAACAGTAAATGGGAAAGGCAAGATGGTATCTGCCAAGCTCAGATAATTTACTATAGTAGTCATGATGTGGGATGCTGAGAATTTGAGTGAAAGTATTAGCTTTGTGAGTAGATAGGAAATGTTTTATCTTAAGGGACTTCTACAGAAAGAATGTGCAAGATGTAGGTTTAGGCTGGATACACACACCTGGTGAACATACGGAATCAGAAATAAGTCTGCGGGCGTTCTGGCCAGCCTGCTGCTTTGGAAATTATGTCTTAGTTTCAGGTGAGGTGGAACTGTTTTCTTTAGTGTCTGCTGTGATTCTGTGTTTTGGTTCTGCGAGAAAAACATTGATAGCACACTGACGTTCATAGCTGCTGCTAAACAGTCTGTTCACAGTGAAGGGCCCAAGGAGCTGGGAGGGAACAGAATTAGGACAGCTGACTTTAACTAGACAAAGGGATATTCCATGCCATATGACATGGGGCAGAAGGAGTTTTGAAGGGGGTGGGAATTTATTTTTTTTTTCTCTTCCACTGCTTGGGAGGTGAGCTGGGCGTCACTCAGGAAGTGATGAGCAATTGTTTGTGAGCCACTCGTTATGTACTTTTATAGATATATGTAGTCATAGCTATTATCCTTTTCCTTTTCTCTATCTTAGTAAATAGTTTTATCTGAACTTTTATCTCACATAAGTTCAACTTTTTTTTTCCCCAGTTCACTCTCCCATCCCCTGGGATGGGAGATGTGATGAGGAGTGAGTGAACGACTGTGTGGTGCTTAACCAACTGCCAGGTTAAACCTCAGCGTCGTAGTGGTTAAGGAAGGAAGGAACACAGAAGGCTTGTCAGGTAGGCTTAACAGGTCTGTTGGAGCAGTACTTAGCTGACGGATGTAGAAGTCTCAGGAGAAATGTTAGCAAAAAGTACCTTCCTTATTTTGGACAGAGGGAGACAAGTCTAGGTTCACAAGATAGATCAGTGTTTTGTCTACCTAAATACACGGTTTGGATAAGCTATTGCTATAAAGAGGCTGAGATGCATCAACTGATGTGAGGCTGATATTTCTCAGGTATTGAATGAAACAAAGTTTTGGACAGCAAAAGATATGATTTAGGTTTTCCTCAAGTAAAAGGTTGAAATGATGAAAGATAAGTGAACTTTGATATTAAATGCTGTGTTTCTGAAATCTGCTGCTTACAGTTTTGGAGTAATCTAAGGAGGTGAATCCTCATTGCACTGAGTCTTTCAAGACTGGATTAGGCATAGCTATTTTGAACTAGTTTGGAGAAAAAGGTATTTTGCATTTTGCTGTGCTTTTGTCTGTGAATTTGTGATTTCATTCTGTTCATGTCCACATAGTGAGGGAAAGCCTCAGTCAGCTGTGTTTATTAGTATCTTTCCCTCAAGACTATCTCTAAAAGAGAGGAGGAAGAGTAAGTTCTGAAAGGCAAGCATTTGTACTGATACCTTTTATCTGTTTGAAGTGAAGAGTGTTATTTATTAAATGCATTATTAAAGTCTGTGCATGAAAAACTGGGAACTCTTTAGTGCTTCCATTCTAAATTTTAATATAACTGGTGATTTGTCTGTCTGTGTTCACAGTAAGCCTAATAAATGACTCTTATATCACAGGAGGTGGAGAAAAAGCTCGTAAGCTTCACACATCAAGAGGAAAGTTGTTACCCAGAGAGAGAATTGATAGACTTATTGATCCAGGGTAAGTATTTTCTCATCTTAAAAAGACATCAAATTCTCATTCATAGGTAATATCCTAGGAGCTTTATTTTCTCATTAGTTTTTACCACCATTTGGAATTTTACAGATGTGTGGTTTGAAATTCTCATCTGTTGGTCTTGTTTTGTTTTTTTTTTTTATCACATCTTAAAAAATTGAATCTTACAAGTAAGATTCATTGGTGACTGAATCATTAGACTGATTCATCTTCAAAATCTTGTTATGATATTTGTCATTATCAGGTCTCCGTTCTTGGAGTTCTCCCAGTTTGCAGGCTACCAGTTGTATGGTAATGAAGAGGTTCCAGCAGGAGGTATTATCACAGGCATTGGACGAGTATCCGGGTGAGAGATACAAGTGATCTACATTATTGGTGTTAAGAAAAGGAAGAAGGTATAGCTTTATTTAGTTTACAGTATTAAGCTACTAGCTTTTCTTAGTGACATCTTCTTAGTGACATTTCAGACATCCAAAAAAACATCAAAGTCAACTTCTTAATTCATTCAGTCTCACCTAAAAGGAAGTGATTTTTGTTTTTTTACTTAGTGTTTTGCCTGTTAAAGTCTGACACACATCGACTTTCTGTTGTCTGGTGGACTAAAGAGATTAGTGTATCTGTAAAGCAGTTTGCAAAAGATAGTACTGTGTTCTAGATTGAGAATTAGTTTTGTTCATTAAAAGTACTGCTGAAGTTGAAAATACATATGAACTTAGACGGCAGTACTTTGGGGAATTAAGGAACTGTGAAGCAGAACACGGTAGTGCTGAGACTGCTGTTACCAGTCCTGTCACTGGAAGGGAATGCAGGTGAGGAGGGCTGCTCTCTTGTGCATCCCAGAGGTCTCACGTGTCTCGGTCACACTGCAGTTCTTAAGCAACAAATGTTTTTATTTACTAGAAATACATTAATCTCTCATATACTTGTTTTATTTTTAGGGTGGAATGTTTGATTGTTGCCAATGATGCAACTGTCAAAGGTGGTACCTATTATCCCATCACTGTTAAAAAACACTTACGTGCTCAAGAAATTGCAATGCAAAACCATCTGCCTTGCATATATTTGGGTAAGTCACATTGCAGAAACAGCAAGTGACCCTTGTCAAGGGTATCTCATAATCTCTAGAAAAACACTGCTTCTTTTAAAAAGTATTACTGAGACTGATGAGTCCCCAAATCTGACTAACCAGGTATGTATTTCAGTTACATTTATCCAGATGCATTTTCATAATGCCATGTTACTTCTATACATTAGCAGCAAAATTTGCTATTCTGGCTTCTCAGCGTTATTTTCTGCACTGCTATAGAGCTGATTTCACAGAATACAGGTGTAACCATAGCAGTCTTGTTACTTAATTTTTATTCATTTTCCTTTCCTTTCAAGCATGAGCTGTCAGTTTTATCTCAGTGTCCTCAGTAGTATTTTCTTAGCCTGGTTTTTAGAAATACTATTTGTATTGAATTTTGTACAATGCTGACTGCTTTTTCATTCTCAGATCCTAGTCTAATAACTTTTTAATCCAGTAACTAACCTCAGCCAAGTTTTACTGTGAGAAGTCTCACAGAGTGTGTATACTAGTTGATTTTGTGTGTATGAGACAGCATTAAAGTACAGAATAACCATCTTTGTATTGTCCCCATTAAAAAAGACAGGATAGTTTAGTCCTCTGTTCTGCTTGGCATAGCAGCTCAAAGGCGTTACTTGGTTTACCAATTAGGACACAACAAAATAGTCAGCATAAAGATAGGTAGGTCCTGACCAGTAACAGCACGTGAAAAATTAGGATAAATATGGACCTGAAAGTATTGGTGGAACGGACAGGGGGACATCATGGATGGAGGCTTTGTAGAGTTGTCATACTGCAGTGGAAGGTGTTTTAAAGTAAAGAGGGCTGTAATCACTGATAGAGTGTGTCGGTCATGAAAGCCGTAAGAAATTTAGCCTGTTTGCAAAACAACTGTGGTTTCTTTTTCAGTCTGACTTACCAGCAAATTCAGACAGCTGTTACCTTGTAGTGAACATATCAGTGAATAAAACTGTGTTGTGCTGGTATTTTAAGGTCTCATGGAATAAGGAACTATGGGATATAGGTTTGCCTTTGAAAAATGTATTGGAAACAGGTGTCTATTCACCAGTGCACCAGAAATTGAAGAGGTGGATTCCTGGAATGCGTTGATGGTAATTTCTTCTTCTGAGTGATAACAGGAAGCACCTGTCACCTTTCTTCCATGTGATAACAGGAGCACGATAAGAAAAGGTGCTCTGCTGGGTCTTGTCCTCACCAGCAGGGAGGGGCTAGTGAGTAACATGAAGCTCATGGGCTGCCTTAACTGTAGTGACTGTGAAGTAGTGGAGTTCAAGGTCTTTAGGGCATCAGAGAGGATATGCATCAAGCTTGGTACTCTAGACATCAGGGGAGCAGATTTTTCCAGGGAACTGCCAGGCAGGATGACATGGAATAATGCCCTGGAGGAAAGAGGGGCTGAGGTACTCATTGACTTGTTGCTTGTCAGCAAGGGCTCTAGCCACACCACCCAAGCTGCAGAAAGTGAAGGTAAGAACTGAGAAGGAAGATCTGCCTGTTCTAAATGGAGATAATGTTTGAGACCATCTGAAGTACCTGAAGGTGCGCAAGTCCGTGGGGCCCGATGGAATCCATGCACGGGTTCTGAGGGAACTGGCAGATGAAGTTGCTGAGCTGCTAACCATCATATTTGAAAGGTCATGGAAGTGTGGTAAACTTCCTTCTGATTGGAAAAGGGGAAACGTAGCCCCCGTTTTTAAGAAGGGAAATAAAAAGTGATGCAGGAAACTACAGGCTAGTTAGTCTCACATCTGTACATATTCTTCTGATGCCACTACTGAGGCACAAGGGAAATAGAGATGAGGTGACTGGTGGTGACCAAGATGGCTTCATCAAGGTCACGTCATGCCTGACAGACTTGATGGCCTTTTATTGGTGGACAAAGGAAGAGCAACTGACATTGTCTACCTGGACTTTTGCAAAGCATTTGACACTGTCCTTCATGGCATCCTGATTGCCAAACTGGAGAAAAATGGATTTGAGGAATGGACCGCTCAATGGACTAAGGCATTGTCTGGATGGTTGCACTAAGAGTTGTGGTCAGCAGCTCAGTGTCCAAGTGGAGATTGCTGCGGAGTGGCATTCCTCAGGGATCAGCACTGGGATGGGTGTCATTTAAGATTTTTGTAGGCAACGTGGACAGTGGGATTGAGTGCACCCTTAGCAAGCTTGCACATGACACCAAGCTGAGAGGAAGTGTATGCCTGTGTGAGGGTAGGAAGGTCCTGCAGAAGGATCTGGATAGACTGGATAACTGGGCCGAGGCCAGTTATGTGGGCTTCACTAAGACCAAGTGCCAGGTCATGCACTTTAGTCACAGCTCCTTGCAGGAGGTTGGAAACTAGATGCTCTTAAAGGTCCCTTCCAACCCAAACCATTCTACCATTCTGTGAAATCAGTTTTTGTATTCCAACTTTGAGTTGTATAGTCATTGTATACATCCTGCCTGTCAAGGAACTCAGCAGATTTGAGTGACCTCAGTTTTTGTACCTGGGTTTGTGTCAGTTCATTTCATTTGTGATATCAAGAAGGAGCACTCTATATTCAGCCAGCCCTTTGAACATGTAATTTCCACATCATTTCATTTTCTGTTTCCCTCAGTGGTCCCCATGTGGATGTTAATTGCCTGATGTGGGCTCTTGGTGTTGTTTGTCACCAAGAGTCAGTCACTGGTTTGGGCATTTTCTTTTGTGTTCAGGGATGGCCTACTGCACTACACTGGCAGTAATGACCAGTTGGGAGTTTGTGTCGTTGCCAGAGTTGATGCTGCATTTGGGAGAGTGGGTCTACAAAAGCTGAATAAACAATCAAAAATTTGCTTTCACAGTAAAGCTGAGTGTAGGAGGTGATTGAATACAGCTGTGCTGCATGAAAATGTACATGTAGACAGGGGCTCAGGAAAGGAATTTGACAGAAGCCAGAGTTGTCAGATGCTTGGCTTTCCTCTGCATCTTCTGCTCTTTAGTCTTTTGATGTGTTTTCCTGTTTCTGGGTTGGAGCAATAGCTGAAGACAGATAGCTGTAATTTGGAAAGCACATCTTGAGGCAAGAACACATATAAATGGAGACAGTGAAAGGTCTTCAGTATGTCTGTATAATCAATGTGTGAAATTACATGTGTTTCAAAGGTATTTAGTGGTAGTTTCTTCTTAGGGACTTGTGATGGAGTTGCAAGAGAAAAATAGATTTTAAGATGTATGCTGGAAGTGTTCTAGGTTTAAATGTTTTGCATTAAGTTTAATTTAGAAGTTTATGTGGGGAATTAGGATCTCTTAGCATGTCTGAACCTTTTTCTTATTGGGAGGGAGAGTAGCTGCTAGTTGGTTAGTGTATGTGATGTTAACTAATGTTGCATTTTAAATAAGGGTATTATAGCATACCAAGATACAGGACAATACAAGCAGCATGAGCATGTTCTGGATATTTTAAATGACATGTGGATGTTTTACGACTAACTTCAGTATACAGCACTGTTCAGAGATATGTTTATGTGTTTTCATTTACCGTAGTTGATTCTGGAGGAGCAAATTTACCTCGGCAAGCAGAAGTATTTCCAGATCGAGATCATTTTGGTCGTATTTTCTATAATCAAGCAATCATGTCTTCACGAGGAATTCCACAGGTAATTTGCTTTGACTTGAGGTTGAAGCTTATTAATTAGTATTTATACTCTGTGCTTTTGTCTGATTTCAAGATTTATACCAGTGCTTTATTTTAGACAGCAGAGTTGTGCTGACCTGATGGCCCACACTGGGCATTAGAGGCACTGTAAACACATTAACTATCCACAAAAAGTCATCATTTTGAAAAGGCTGTCTTCCTTCCTGGCCTTAATGCTGATTGCATGACCTACCTGCTTCCATGTTGGAGTGGGAGCAAAGAGAACTTGACAGTACAGTAAGTAGGTTTGTGTGAGGAAGTGGTAGGAGATCTTCTGAAACAGGTGATTATTCTGCATCATCTCTGTAAGGGAGAGGATCACTTTGATGATGGCTAGTAAATGAGATACACCTTTTGCTAAGAGTGGTATGTGTATATTTATATATACACATTCTGTATGATAAAGCTGCTCTGACAGTGAAGTCATTTTCTAATGTATTACTGATACATAGAATCATTGTGACTTTTAGTCACAGTTCCTGGATTTAGAAATGGTTCTGTGTCATGGATATTTCAGGAATGTGTTAAGGGCAGTTTTTTGATGTAGCTGTCCAGCTAGGAGAGGTGCTCTAATGGGTCTGTTACTCATGAAGAGTGCTGAGCTTTTAGAGGCTATAAGTACTGACTGCACTGAAAATGAGGTGCAGAGTACAATATCCAGATGTTAAGTGAAGAAGGCAAGTAGAAGGATGAAGACCCAGGACTTCAGCAGAATAGTCTTTCGCTTGCCAAGGGAGCTGTCAGCTGGCACCTGTGAAAGGCCATCAGGAGGGAAGAGGAGTTTGTGGTCTATGAAGATAGCCTCCAAACACAGGAACTTTCTGTCCTGGTGTGCAGCAAAGTAAACCAGTTCCTTTCAACGAAGTTACTGTCTAGTCAGCCAGATCCCAGCTTCTTCACCACTTTTACTTAGCTCAATCACTTACCCTCTTTGCAGGCTGAAGAATTCGAGTTTATTTAGCGGTTCCTCATATGAGTGTTTCATACTTCTAATTATCCTTGTTTGTTTTCCCTAAATCTATTATCAGATTGAGTTGTGTATTTTCTGAAATGAAGGGAACAAATAAAGTCTTTGACTGTTGTTAAAGGAGACGGTCACATGGCTGTTGTACTGAAAGATTCTTTTTTAAAAAAGAGAAGTTTCAATAAACTGTTTGGTTTTTTTTGCTAGGGACTCCAATCATTATCTTATATGGGAGTAGTGTTTTTTAGATATTACGCTGAAGATGAATATGTAAACCCAATTAGTAAGGCTGAAATTACTGAGGTTATGTAGGACCTTGATAGAAAGTCCTGTCCCTTAAGTCATGCTGCTGTTTTTGGATATCTTGAAACAAGATTCATGCATTTACTAAGTCCTGAATGTGTCTTTGAAGTGCTTCATTAGAGTAGCACTATAGACCTACAGTGACCTTAATCAAAAGTAAGTGTTGGAAAGGTTTGCCTTTTAATAGTAAACTTACATTTCTGTTTGGTATGACATGGATAAAAGTAATTTTCTTGAAATGACACTAGTGAAAGTTTTACTTCATTAAAGTATTTCTAGATGGCTGGGGATGAAAAGGTTGTTACTGAAGTTATTTCTTCATTTAAAATATGTAATTAATGTGTTTTGTTTGAGGGTTGTTTCTATCATTTGTTTCATTTCAGGAGAACACTATTAACCTTTGTAAATGTGCTATTGATTCTGTGCTAACTGATAGCTAGAAACATCTTCCCTGTCTGAGAGGATGCCTCATTAGGAAGTAGTATTAATTAGGAAATACCTGTGATTTCCACTCATATTAATTCTTCTGAGAAGGGAGTTTGGATAATGTTTTTATCAGCTGTTACTCCTCGTGGACTGGCTGAAGGTCTCTTTCATCGATTCACTCATCAACCTGTCTCAATTTTGATGGTACAATAATTGCTTTTCTTTTTTTTTTTTTTTGTTTATTTTTTTCCCAGTTGCCTGTGCTGCTTTTAATTTCTCCCTCCAATTTTACCTGTGACTAATTTATTATACTCCTACTGCAGATTTAAATTGCGCTGATGTCTGTATAGCTGTGAATCAGAATGTGGTGATTAGCTTTGCATTAGCTACTTATGCTCTCTCATACTCATGTGGCATGGATACAACAAGGGAGCTGAACTATTGAATTTTATTGCTTTTTTAGGTAATTTTCAGTGTGTTAGTTCTGAGAATGAAGTCAGAAAATAACATTGGTTGGAAAATTTGAGGCTGTGCTTTTTAACAGGTTGATTTTAATTTTGCAGTACATGGATAAACCAGTAAATGTATTAGAGAAAGTTAAGACCTGAATTAAATTTTAAATGCACTTATGTTTTTCAGCATGAGCATGAGAGAAGAAAATCCTGAGAGGAGGGAAAAAACACACACCCTGGATAAAAAAATCAAATGAAATTTTCCCTAAATTACTCCCATTTGTAGAGGTTTACATTGCGGTTGTATCAACCAGGAGATACTTAAAAAATGCACAATTGCAAATTAATTATATGTCTCTGAATATAGTTTAAGAAACTGAAAGCTGTTTGCTTAAGGAATTTGAATTAGTGATTACAAGTTAACAAATTTAATCACCTTCTGCATTAGGTATGGGTAACATGACTTCCGTCTGGTGATTTCTTTTAATAGCAAACTTTAAGACAGAACACTGCTTGATATCATTTCCGTTAAGACAGAACACTGCTTGATATCATTTCCGAAACATATCCGAACAGGATTACCACAAAATGATACTGTTTTGTGCTTTAAATTTTATTTTTTGTGGTTGTGGAAGAAAGCATATAATTAGAGAATTATTTTCTTGATGTCTTTTCATTATGAGCGTTTTCTTTTTTTCTGTGATATAAGCTGTTCTGAAAATGTCTGATTTTTTTGGAGGAACTCATCTGAAGGGAAACTTCAGAAATGGAAGAGTGACTTTATTTTCAAGATTGTTTGCTGCTGCAGTGTTCATGACATATGAAATCAAGTCAGGGTTTTTTTAGTCAGAATACTACTGGTGGAGGGCGGGTACTGGTCGATCTCAAAGTTATGCATAAGAGCAAAGCAGATACTATTCATGCTAAAGTAAATGATGAGCTAAACAACAAACCTTGAGAGAGCGGATCTAACGTGGCATCTGTTTGTCAACACTGATGCAAAAGAACTGAAGTCACTTATTAGTAGATGTGCAGAGTCATCTTCAAAGGCTGCTAATGGTGTTGGAGTTATACTGATAAGCAGCTGATTCCCTGACTTAAGTGTCAATGCCAGAAGCAGTTTCTGTGTTTCACCCTGTTACAGTTCATTGGCCAAGACAGACTCCATGGTAAAATGTAAGCCTCTTCAAATATTTCATATATGTAGCTTACAGTACTTCATATATGAATTTTCATGCAAGGAGGTCTAAAGGTGGACTGTTAAAGACTGCTGAAAACTGGAATGATGCCCTGTTGTTTTTGTCGTTGCTTTTGAAAGGGTTGAGCAATTATTAACTCGTGTTTTTCGTTTTCCTTATAGATAGCAGTAGTGATGGGATCCTGTACAGCAGGAGGAGCATATGTACCTGCAATGGCTGATGAAAGCATTATTGTTGGCAAACAGGGAACAATATTCTTGGGAGGGCCACCACTGGTAAGCATAGGATGTTTTTGGTAACATAATTCATCAAATTGCACTGCTGACTGCTGGGTATGTAGTTGTTATACCACAGAATGAAGAGTGCCTCCACCAGCTTATCTGTACGAATCAGCTAATGATAGTTACAGTGTTGAAAAATAGAATTTTGTAGCTGAGAATTTGCTCTATCAGCTAGTGTCACTGTGCTCTTCGTATCCATTATAGTTTCCATGGAAATAAATAGGAGGCATTACTTTCAGAGTGAAGCAGTGCAGGAGACTTTTGTCAGGTTAGGCAGCTGAAAAATGCCAGCCTGAATCAAGCCTCAAAGGGAAGACTTGGCTAGGCAAGTCAGTGAGAGTAAAGAGACTATGTAGTCAGGAAGGAAGAAAACTTTTCAGTACTTTCAGAAGAGATTTCACAACTATCCTCCCATTTAATTTGTTTTTTAGCAACCTGCAGATGCAATGATCTTTATCTTTGTGTGTATAGATCAAACTTTAATATCACCAGCTGTCAGCTTTCCTGTTTGAGAGTGGTTTTCATATTCTCACTGAAAATATTTTGCTTGTCTTACTGTAAACATCAAAATTACTTCAGAGTCCCTTAGAAACATCTGCTTCATGTTCTTGCAGATATTTTGGCCGTTAGTGTGTATGTGGTGTTTCCCAAAATGTCATTCCTATATGAAAAAAATTGGATTTGACTTCACTGCTCGCCTGCCTAAAACAAAATATCCTAAGGAAACAAAAGAATAATCTTGATGCTAGGTGTAATCACTCTTTGAATGTGTTTACTTAAAAAAAAAAAAAAAAAAAAGAATAAGAAATTGCAGGTACAGTCCAAAGTCTGAAGTTTTCTCAGGGCATTTTTTTGTAAGGTGGGTAGCACGGACTTAATGGGCAGCTAGATCTCGGTATTAAGAGGAGGAGTATAATGATAGCAGCAATGTCACAGAGACGTTCTTCTGCACTTCCCTCAAGTTACAGAATGAATATCTTTACCAGAAGTGCTGCTTTGTAGCTCGGGTGCTGTATTGACCAATAGGCATCTCCATCCCATCAAAAATTTCTGATCCTTCATTCCTTAGGGAAGGTTTGCTGCTTTCTGCATACCCTTCCCAGCAGTGAAGAGAAGTCTTGGAAAATAATGAAAAGTGCAAAATTTCCATATATTTTCGTGCTAGGACCTCCTCTACATAGCAGCATTATCTGTTTCCAGAAATGTGATTTCTTTATAAAGTTTGTCTGCATTTCTGCCGTTGGTTTCACGGAGGGAATTCTTTGAAAATCTGAAAACATGTGGAGGCTGCATCTGCAGTGTCAGAGTTAAATAGTACTAACGTTATAAAAGTTCATTAAAATTACTGTTTTTAGAATTCTCTATGAGTGGCAAACATATGTAGAACACGTAGTCTGAAGATACAGCCTGAAAAAGAGCTTGGAAACTGCTGTTCTAAAATTCTGTAAGAATGTTGGTCATTTTCCTTCTCACAATATGCTTTTGTATTCGAGAGTAGGAGGTCTTAGTTGTATTGTAAATTTCTTTTGTCTGTATTGTTACAGTGTTTTTAAAGATTTGGATATGTGACTCATGGAGTATTTGGTTTATTGAAACCTGGGCTTTTTTTATTAATTACTATTTTTTTGAAATATAGATATATTAGCTAATAACCTCCCAGATTTATAAGCGGAATATATTCCCTTCAGAAGTGGCTGATCTGTATTTCCTAGTGACATGTTATTCTATTTCTCATTAATGAAGACAAGGACTTATTTAGTCAAGACTCATGCTTTTTTTCATGGGCCTTGGAGGATGGGTTCAGGAAAGGCATAGCCCACTGGGAGTTCAGTCTGGCTGAAGGCATGAAGAGCAAGAAGATTAGGTTCTGTTGGTACAGCAACAGTATAAGAAGGGTGAGAGAAGATGTGAGGAGACTTCCTGTTTGTGTAGGAGGATCAAAGTAGGGAACACGTGAATGGCTTAGATGTAGAAAAGTCTGTGGGGTCTGATGAGATTCCCCTGGCCTGACCAGCCAGGTAGCTCTCTTTACTAAGATAATTAGTTCAACGGACGAGGACGGGGTGGTGAATGTTGTTTATCATGACTTTGAAAAGGCATTTGATGCAGCCTCCTGAAACAACCGTAACAAACTGATGAAGTACAGACTGGATGAGATGGAGGGTTAAAAAAAAACACGTTTAAATGTTGTAGTAAGGAAGATATATTTGTGGGTGGTAGGTGGACAGTTGGGCTGGATGATCTTGGTAGTCTTTTCCAACCTTGATGATTCTGTGGACCCAGCAAGTCTGCAGACACTATAAAACTGGGAAGAGTGATGGACGGGTAAATGGGCATGGTGTTCCATGAGACCCTGACCAGCTGGACAAAGGATTCACAACAGCCTCTTGTAGTTCAGCGCTTTCTTGGAGGGAATAACACTATGTGCTGGAAGAGTCTGGAGATTAACCAGTTGGGAAAGTGTGTCAGAAAACACTGTCTCTTATGGTGGACAACCAAATTAAACATAAGCCAGCATTGTCCCCTTGCTGCAGAGCAACTGACAATATCCTGGACTGCTTTGGGAAAGTGTTTTTAGCAAGTCAGGAGTGGTAGTTCTTTCTACTCAGTACTCATAAAACACACTTTGGGTCTTTGGTCCAGCTCTAGCCTCTCCTGTGCAAGAAAGTCATGATCTTACTGAAGTGGATTCAGTGAAGGGACTGATCCATGATATGTGGAGGGTGTGTGAGCTCAGGCTTTTCAGTCCTACAAAGACTCAAGAAATCCCTCCATGTGTGTGAGCACCTGATGGGGGGAGGTAAGGATGGTGGAGCCATCTTTTGAGAAATGGCATTTCAAGAGGCTGTGGAAAGGCACTTTTACTGTGAGGGTTGGGTGGTCATGCACCAGACCAGATTGCATCTTCATCCCTGGAGATACTGAAAACCCATCTGAATGTGGTCATGAATCTTGCAAACTGATATCCAATTTGGAAGTGATGGTAGTTTTCTCTGTCTTTTGCTGCCTTCATATTCTGTGTGGGCGATGAATAATGGTTTCACTAGCTTGTGAGGAATCCTTTTCAAAAGGAGCACAGAGGAGCTTGAGGGAAGTGTATATCAGTGGAAATGTGTCAGAGATTTTTTTGTTTTGTTTTTTTAAACCATGCTGTAAATGATACTTTATTTTAAGGAGGAATATGTTCACTGTTACATTATTTTGTCATGTCTGTGGTTTGATTTAGTTCACGCCTTCCAGATATTTTTACAGAGACATCATAATTGGTCTGAACAGTTTCATGCCCTTATTGCGTTCTTTTTAGAAAAATTATTCTTTTTCATTTACTGTATTTGTAATGGAAGATCTAGAACATAAAAGCTAATAATAATTGGCTTATGATCAGCGTTAAAACAAGTAACTAAAATTCACAGAATAAAAGTTTGCGCAGTAAAGAAGCAAGGTAATCAGTGGTATTATTTTTCTTTGAAAAAATGCATCACATTTTAAATAACTTCCTTGTTAACTGCTAAAAAAGCCCAAATATTTTTTGAAAACAATTGTTCAGTAATGTGTAGGTTAAAAACAAATACATCAGCAAAGAGCAGACTAAATGGAGAATCTTTCTCAATAGAAACTATATATAAATCAAGCAGATACCAAATTAGTACAGTTAAGTAATTCTGACAGAATTCTGTGTTGTCACGTTTGAAATGCTGTGAAGGACAGGAGCTGAAGAAGTACTCTGCAAAATGTTTTTTCAGTAATACGATTATATTGTTTTGACCAGGCCTGTATAAATATTACTGCAAGGCAAGTGTTATTTTCCTTTTCTTGCTGTAGGTTAAAGCAGCAACAGGTGAAGAGGTGTCAGCAGAGGATCTTGGTGGGGCAGATCTTCATTGCAGGTTTGAAGAAATATTTTTCTTCCATTCTTTAGAGTTTATATAGTGTTTATATATGTATATTTTTAATTATTGTTGTTCAGGTTTTAAAACTATATTTAAATCTTAAAAGTTTATGATTTTCTGTGTAATTATTAGATAGTGATGAGTAACTCTATTAGAGTAGTATGTTACTTAGTATTATTCTAAATATAATCTTCTTTCCATCGTTCATGACTTTAAAGTACTTGGAGCCTATCATACAGGAGCACTGTGCACAACACAGTGGGCTTTGCTATAGTCTTTTATGCTGAATGCTATTAGAGTGATAATTTTTGAGAAGGTTAGTATATTTCTGCAGGGTATACCTCAGTTGGAAACGACTGCAAATGAAATCAAAATAGCCTGCATTTTTTCAAAGGGTGGGTTGTAAGGCATTGGCAAAGGTAGCCCAGAGCTGCACTGAACCTGGAGGTGTTCAGGGCCAGGTTGGGTGGGGTGCTCTGCACCCTGATCTGGTGGGTAGCAACCATCCCACGGCAGAAGGGTGGGCATTAAGGTGTCCTCCAACCCAAGCCATTCAGCGATTATCAAAATGAAGGCTTCTGTGCAATTTCTAGTTCTAAAAAGGGAAGTAAAAAAAAAATGGTATTACTTACAAGAAATGTTTAATTTTTACTTCAATTTATTGAGTCGACTGAATAATCACTTTAAATAGCAGTTCATAGTATTCTTTTGTAAGTATATGTTTTACTTTATAATCTAGAATTATTTTCAATTTGATCAATGTTTGTCCTTCTTTATATTGTCATTTGGATTTTTGGCTTGTTGGTGTTGATATTTTGTGTCTTGTCTGATAGCATGAATATACTCTTAAAAGAAAGGTCCAAAAATACAAGTTTTATTTTGAATGTAAGATTAGAAGATAGCATGTGGAGCTGTGATGTAGTATATTTATTTTAAATATACAGCTTTGAAAGTTTTAAAAAGACTTATAAAAGTCCTTATATTCTTACTTGTATTTAAATACAGACATTCTGGTGTAACAGATCATTATGCTTTGGACGACAGTCACGCACTTCATCTGGCAAGGAAAACCTTACAAAGTTTAAATCTCCAAAAGAAAGTAGATGTAAGTATATGGAGCATTCTTCTAAAACGACTGCATTTTTTTAAGGTAGGAATGGTTTTCTTCCCTTATTTCACACAGTATGCTCTTCATTTCTGCCTTTAGGTGCTTTGGAAGTAGAATTTGTGGTTCTTGTCTTTACTGTGGTGTGTAATACTTCAGTTCTGTAGTTACCTTCCTACTGCATTATTCCCAGCAAAATCACTGAGATTACATGCAGCACTGAAACACACACTATAACTGCAGCAGCATTTCAGACTTGTGGAATTCCAGTTTAAGGATGAGTTCAGTCTGGTCACATGCCTAATTTAATTTTATATTCACATGTTCATTCCCATGGACTTGAAATAACATACCTGCTGAAGTATCTCTTAGAACACTTATTTTGTGCAGTTATTAACAAGAGAGATAGGACTGAGAGGTTGGAGCTACATCGTGTCATTTTGGTATCTTAGGCTTTGTAATGTATTGTATGGATTTAAAAATCTGTTCTAGAAAACAGGACAAATGTCATATAGTGGAGGTACTGTATTAACCTACTGGAAAGATATGTGAAACCATCAATTGAAGATAAAATCTCAGCAGCTGAAGGAGTAAAGGCATTGTTTATTTGTTTTTCAGCGTACTAGCTGTCTAATAGGGCACAGGATATAACACCTCTCAGAATCATAGAATCCTTAGAGCTGGAAGGGACCTATAAAGCTCATCTAGTCCAGCTCCCCTGCAGTGAACAGGGGCATCCACAGCTTGATCAGGCTGCCCAGGGCCTGATCCAGCCTCACCTTGAAGGTCTGCAGGGATGGGGCATCAACCACATCACTGGGCAGTATGTTCCTTCCTCTTTGATTATTATTTTTGATGACATGGGAGAAGTTGTAATATGAAACACATGCAGAGGTATAGGCAGGAGCAAAAAAAAAGGTCCACACCTTTGTTTCAGTTAAGGAAGAAAACATTATTCTTCTGTTTAAGAAACTTGATCTTTTTGCAAAATGAGGACAAGCCACAGACATTTTGAGGTGGTTGATGAAGACTGGATTCAGAGCAGCTTTCAAACTAACTAGTGTTATTTTGTTTTGTTTTTAAAACATAATGTGTACAAATAATGCCCTTAATTGTGAAAATTGTTTTGTTAAATTTCAATAGATGTCTATAGAACCATCAAAAGAACCTTTATTTCCTGCTGATGAAATATATGGAATAGTTGGTGACCAGCTAAAAAGAAACTTTGATGTCAAAGAGGTAAGAATATAAATGAAATGTCTGCATGCCCATACATGAACGCGCTCACTTTTCTGGGAAATAGAAGGAATGTAACATTGTAGTTTGTTTGCAGAAATCCAATCTGAGGCATTTAGTATATAGTTAAATCTTTGTGAATCTTTTAACCTTTTTCTGGATGTTCTTGTCTGACAGATCCATTGCATGTTGAAAATACAATGCTTTCAAGTCCTAATCTTAGGAAGGGTTAGCAAAGAGTAGAGATAGCTAGTACTCTGAAAAGACAGCCAGTAAACTGAACTTGCCAGACATTCTGTAGACTTGCCAACTGATAGATTTCTTCTTTTAGTAGCCCAAAGAAAAGTAAAGGGCAGGTATTTAAAGATCTATGGAGTGTAAGCACCCCAAATAATTCAGAGCTTTCCAAACAACTTACAGCAATTATTGTATTGTAACACAGATCTAGTACAATTACTTTCCTGGATAGCTTTAGAGATGACAGCCTCTGTACTGGATTTCCCTTGAAATTGAAGTAATCAGAAAAAAAATTTGCTTGTGTAATTTTACTGTTTAGTTACAATATTCTTAATCTATATACTCTTTGTTTTTTTGTGTGTGTGTGTGATCATATGAATAAATCCCACTTCAAAAAGTGAATGGACATAGCCTGCTTTCCCACAGCCCACATAGTGGCCTGCTTGGTTATCTCTTAATGGAAAGCATGAAGGCAGATATTAGTATGTTCTTTCCTTCTAAAAACAAAAATAAAACTGTGAAGGATTAGAGATTTCATTTTATTTTTCTGTTTTTTCTTTTTTTCTTAAGGTTATTGCTAGAATTGTAGATGGAAGTAGATTTGATGAATTCAAAGCCTTATATGGAGATACTCTAATCACAGGTATTAAAATATAATTATTTTATGTATTCATTGTTTTTATAGTTGGATTTGTTTTGTTTGGATCACTCAGTTGAATTAATTTTTTCCTCAAAAGAATAGCTGTTTCAGTTGACAAGGGAAAGTGTTATTTTTATGTGTTGCTGTTAAATGAATGGAAGTTTGCGTATTTACCTTTCTTCTCCAGGATTTGCAAGAATATTTGGTTATCTAGTAGGAATTATTGGAAACAATGGAGTTCTCTTCTCGGAGTCAGCCAAAAAGGTAAATAGAAAGCTTCTTAGCAAAATTTCTGGTGAAGAGTTTGGGAGGAACTTCTTTAAATAATGAAAGTGAACAGGCTGCAGGTTTATCAAATGAACAAGAAACAACTTGATACAATAAAAATAATTGATGTTATTTTCTAGAGTCATAGGGTAGTCAAGCCTTCAAATCTGTATTTCTCCAATTTAGAAATAACAATATACAGGACCATGTCCAAGGCCGTGCATAAGTCCAGGTAGATAGCTGAGCTGCCCTACCTCTGTCCAGCAGTGTTATCCCTCCGTCACAGAAGACCACCCAATGGATTAGGCGTGTTCTGCCCTTGGTAAAGGTGTGCTCACTCTCTCAGATCACCTCCTCATCTTGCATGTGCTAGGAACTTCACCTGACAACCCTGACTGTTCAAATTGAACTTTACATACTGGAGAATGTTTTGAGCATTGCATTTAGTGACATTGTTTTCAGCTGTGTTTGTATCAACATGGTTATTTCAAAGTTGAAAATAACTTTCAGTATTTTGATAGTCCTGGTATTTCTGTAATGATTTTGAGGAGCGATACCTTTCCTACCAATGGAAATAACGACAGGAATCTTCCTCGGTTTCTGCTTTTGCTGATATATCAGTAATCTAAAGAGGAGGTGGTCTCATTTTGTTTGTTTCACTTTGTCCACAACATTGCTGATATAAACTTATTCTTAAAGTATGGCAAAAGTACTATGGCGTATCTCCTTTCCCTTGATCATTATACTTTCTGTGCATGAAGTCCGTGGACTTCAAAGTGCTGGTAGTGGTGACTTCACCGATCTGATACTCGAAGGCTTACTGCTTCTGTTTAACCCTCCACAGGGTACACATTTCATCCAGCTGTGTTGCCAGAGAAATATTCCCATTGTGTTTTTGCAGAACATTACTGGTAAGCTCAGTATTATGAAGTGTTGGTACACTGTAGTCTTTGCTTCTAACTGCTGTGACTCTTACCTTCAAGGCATCATCTTTTATGCTTATCTACATCTATAGCCTCTTCTAGAATCAGCCTGTCTGCAACTGATGAAGGCCTTGTTATGTTGATGATTTTTTTAAGCACTTTATTGTGCATGTTATGAAGTACAGTGCAGTATGATAGTATAGAGATCATACTGACTCTTTTTTTTTTTCATCATGTAACTCATTAGGTTTCATGGTTGGTAAAGAATATGAAGCTGGAGGGATAGCAAAAGATGGTGCAAAGATGGTAACCGCTGTAGCTTGTGCCAGTGTGCCTAAAATAACAGTCATTATTGGTGGCTCTTACGGTGCTGGAAACTATGGGATGTGTGGAAGAGCATACAGGTAAGTGTTACTTTAAATTACAGCAGGAATAGAGATAGAGTGATAAAGTGCTACTCTGAAAAGCTACTTGATTCTTGCAGAAGTTGTACTGGAACACAAAGCTATTTTCAGTGAATGTGGTCATAAGTAAATGACAACTATACAAAACTGTAAAGGTGGATAGACTCATTATTAACATAAATTCAGGTGGCAGAAGATTTTCCAGCATATAAGCATGCTGACGTGGTTTTCTGACAAAGCTGGGCTGGAGAGAAAGCGGATAGTCTTAAACAGTTGCCATTTAGTACAGACTGGCCCTTTATTTTACATTCATGTGGAGAAAACTAGCTTGAATTCAAAAAATAATGATTTAAAAAACATGCCCTTTAAGAAGTCTGGTTCTTATGAGCCGTACTTGCAAAACCCGTAAAGTGTTTTTTTTTGTTTTGTTTTGTTTTGTTTTGCTTATTGGACATGACTCATTACAGTTTCTAAAATTAGTTTTCAATGTCCCTGATACTACTGAAGTTGTTAGTGATACTTATCCAAGAAAAGCTCCTAGGGGATTCTAATAAATTTATAAGGTGCTTGGATGTAGGAATGAGCTGAATTTCTGTATTTTGAAACATATTGCTGCAAGTATTTAATATGTTAATTTGTATTCCTCAAAAAAAACCAATAAATTTTAAGACTGTTATGCATAAAACATATCTTAGAGATAATTCTGTACTGTGAAATTATGCAGTGGCTTATTTTAATACTCAACACGTTATTTTTTCAGTCCAAGATTTCTTTATATGTGGCCAAATGCTCGCATATCAGTGATGGGAGGGGAGCAAGCTGCAACTGTTCTTGCTACAATTGCTAAGGACCAAAAAGCAAGAGAGGGAAAGCAGGTAAATCTTTCATGTATGGTTCTGTCATTATCATTTACTGCTTCACTGGGTGTGCTCAGATTGCATACCTGGAAGGTATGTTACAGAGCGAGACACCAGGTGAGCTGCGGTTCTTGTAGTGCCACTGGGTACACTGACAGCAATGAAACATTTGTGAAACGTTGTCATTTATGTCTTCTAAATGTGAGGGCTATTCATGACATTTCTTGGCTTTGATGAAAAAGTATTTCTTATATCGTCATGTTACGGGGATTTTTTTGCATGCAGTTATTTTTTTCTGCCCAAGATTAGCGGTAAGGGACTCCCACTCCCCTACACCCACTTAGGAGTATGAGGAATACGTGAGAATAAAGTGTCTTTCCAATTACTTTTGAAGTAGGCAGTTCTGCTGAAATCTGATCCTGACATTATTCAGTGACTGAGAATAATGAGACTTAAAATAGCAGAAGCATGGGGAGGTTTGAAAAAGATTTTGACTTACTTAGTAATTATAGCTAATAGTTATTGCTATTTAGTTGAATAATATTTTCTAGTTTCTCCATATGATCTTCTCTGCTGTGATTTTTAAATTACCTAGTTTGTGTTTACATTAATTTAAACATACGTTAGTTGGTTTCATAAAAAGTGGTTTTACTGCAGTGTTATAGAATTGCTTTTCTTACCAAGAGTACTTGCTGAGAATAGTGAAGCAGTTATGTGCATCTTACCTCTGGAGTTCTTTATTCTACTCTGTATTCTGTCTTTCTGTGAATAAAACATATTCATACCTGTTTCTCTTTTTCAACTTCTCAAGTCCCTAAGATTGATGGTATTACATACAGGAAGTCAGTGAAGATTGTAGTTATGAGGAGACTTGAAAGTTTCCTGAGTTACAACAGTCACCACTGTGTATTATAGAGAATCTTAGTACTAGAGTAGCAGTGGTTTGTTTTATTAAAAATCTTGTCAAAGACAAGTCAGAACAAGCTGTATTCAGTCAAGTAGCTTCAGTAATTTCTCTGATGCTAATCCTCAGTTTCTCTTACACTCATTCAAGTCTATTAATCTCACTATATCAGCAAATAAATTTGACCAAAAAAAATATGGTGAAATACGTTTCTTTTTGCCATTTACTTTCTTTTTCCTATTCATCCCAGTTTCAAGAAGTAATTCCACAACCAAGTATGCCAGATCTGTAACTGTAAGCAAAAAAGTGAAAACAATTTGGAGCAGTTATTTTGGCAGTTTCTTCTTGTTTGATGCTGCGTGTAAAGCTCTGCTGTCACTGTGTAAGAAAATATCAAAGAATGTCTTTTCTGTGCTCATTGATTTCCCTGTTCTGCTGCAGTTTTCTAAGGCAGATGAAGAAGCCTTGAAGGAGCCAATCATCAGGAGGTTTGAAGAGGAAGGAAACCCTTATTATTCCAGTGCACGGTAACAAGAAAATGACTTTTCCAAAACCTGATTATAAGCACAGGACATAATAATAACTCTAAATCTTAGTGTTGAATGACAGGTAAACAGAGCACTCAGGAGCAAAAGTTTAGTTTGATGTGCAGGAGTGCAACTCTACAAGCATCAAATAAATACTTTGTCTCATCTCTGAGACTTAGTACTGCATACTGTTTCAGAAGAAAACGGGCTCTTGCAGGAATTACAACACTGTTTCTGGAAGTAATGATATGGTTACTCTGTGCTAGTTTCACACTATGTAATAAATCATTCTGCTTATTTTTCTGGTTGTGGTATATTCACAGTCCAGTTCTTCATTGAGTCTTCGGTGCTGTGATAAGATGTGTATTCTCAGTAGGGTAGCATGGCATTTGCACTGTAATTTAGGCAGATTTCAGTGATGGAGTTGTATAGCATGTGGGTCAGGTGTTTGGGGAGAGTTTTTGTCTCATCTGTGATCTTTGCTTCTGGTTGAGGTCTGCATGGTAGTGCAAGTCATCACGATTACTTTCTTGAAATTATAGATGTGAGTGCAACCTCCCACTGGTACGAAGTTACAATTATTTGGGGTTTTTGCATATAGTCAATGAGGATAGTTTTGTGAAATCCAAATCCTTTATTGATATGAACTTCTCAGTGGCATAATGTTTTGGGTTTTTTTTCCCCCAATCTTTTTAATGGTTTATTTATTTATTTTTAGGGTTTCCCCCAAATTTTGATGGTGTCAGTTGTGCTGTCTCTGTTAGAGATAAAGCCTGGTACCTCTACCACAAAACCTTGTGCTATTCCTCCGGGAAAAAAGGATAAATGGAAACACATATTGTCATCTTCTATAATTGGATTTAAGGAAAAGAATTTTCCACTGAAATAATAACATTAAAGAAATGAGTCAATCTGTCTGTATTTAAAATGAATCCCTACAACGAAGGAGGAAATGAAAGATCTCAGTTTTCTTATATTTTCTCTTTTTAATATGTTCACTGAAGACACAGTCATAGTCTCTTAGTACTCATGATTGAGAATAATTGGATTCATTTAGCATCCAATATATCCAGTATAATGATTAAACAAAATCTTGTCCCTTCCCAAAAAACTGCAGAGCACTGTCATGATTTGCAGCAATAAATTCACCTATGTGAATAAGGTTAGGATTTTAAAAAGTAATAATTTGGGTATGAAACTTGAGTATTTAATACCAACTTTCAGCTCTCTCTAGACCATGTTTTACCTGTCTGTTCCCCGTATATCTTACTGTTCTGTAAAGCTAGGCTGCAAATCCATCGGCACCTCAGGAAATACCCTAATTTTGCTAGGTATTAGGAAATACTCTTAGCAGTAGGAGACATGTTCTTCACTTGGAAAAGGCAGGGTTGTTACACAGTGCTGCTTGTAGCTTGGAAGGACATTGTATGTGCACTGGCTGAAAGCTGACTGGGAACTAGCTTTGATCTGGATTGCTTCTTGTCGAGTTCTTGTGGTGCTGATGCTGTACTCAAGCTAATAAACCCAACTGAGCTGTGAAGTCAAGTGTCAGAGCTGACGTTCCTCTGAGACTGATCTGTCTAAAAGCAAGCAAAGTGAAATGCCTCTTGTCACTGAGCACTCTTGAGAGCGGTGAGTGATTGACCCAGGTCAAGGCAGTCCAGGTTGGTTTCTCTCTCTCTGTCCGTGTCGGTGTAGTCTGCACTGCATAGGAGCTTTTAATTGCTCTCTGCTGTCCGGAAGGTATCATTGGATGTATTATAGATATTCTTCAGTTTTCTGCCTCCATTTTGAGAATTCCTGTGAGGGCTGCTCTGTGTGTGCCTTTTCATTTCATTTCTTGCTCGTTCACTGATATTTTTTAAACTGTGGAGTAGTCTGCCCAACCAGAAATGAAGATTCAAGGTAGGATTACATTCCCTGTGGCATGTAATGTACACAAGGGAGGGATTTTGCACCATGAAGCCAACCTGCTGTTACCCAACGTGAGTAGTTGCTAATTGAGCTAGCGTTTGTTGTAGAGAAAGGTAACCTGTTCCCTTTGCTCTAAGGGGGTCCCAAGCATTGTTTAAAAAAACAACAAACAAAACACAGCAGTGAACAGTCATCCATGTGTCAGTGTGTCTGTTTGAAACTGGATCTAGAAAGCCTTTGTTTTGTCAGACCATAACCAGTTCCGTCCACCAGGGAGACAGAAGTTTGTTGGAGAAAGCTTTTCACTGTAGAGAGAAAAGAAAGATAAATGGAAATAAAGCCTGCTTTCTTCTACTGCTTGGTTCCAGGCAGTCTGTGAGCTCGCTCATGCTGTCCTCTTGCTAATTTATGAGGACGTTGTCTCACCTCTGATGTCCACTGAGATTGATGTGGCCCTTCCAGTTGACTTCGTTGGGCTTTGACTCAAGCTTTGAGTCGTAATGAGAGGAAAGAAAAATGCCTTAATGATCTCAAAATACAGGCAAATTTCCTTGTTTACTCTTCATATGTATTCTTTCTTAAAAATGTCGAATTGTTACATGTATGGAATGTCAATTCTGTTCCCCATAGTTGCATTATCTGATAAAACTTTAATCAATTATTTGATTAGAACCTTTCACACTGCGCAGTGTTAATTAACGGAAGTCATTAGGCAGCACCATTTTTAATGAGCTATATTAATCTACAGGTTTCTAAAAGGAGTTTCAGCAGTTTGGACCATAACAAATTACATGAGCATTTCACTTTTTGGGGCTGTTCATTTCTTTTACTCACCGTGTTTCTGTTATGAATGTTTTATGAGTGTAGATGTGACTCATGTTCTAGGAGTGGGGTTTTAATAGATAGTTCAATTATTCATGTTTCATCCCAGTAGAGAATGTAGTTTTGTTTAAACAAAGAGAAGCAGAAGCCAGGGGGTGACCATCTGAAAGTGGCTTGACTTGTACGCAGCACAGAACCTGTGTGTTTGTGGATATAAGTTAATTGTGTGGCAACAGAAAACAGATCTGCCATTTTAAAATGTGCCTCATGTTTGGGTGTGTTTGTTACAGCAGTAGTCGCTAGGAAGTTGCAGCATGGAGGTGTATACCACATGAAGTCGGCAATTCTTTTTCATTCAGTTCATCTCTGCCCTCCCCAGACCTCAGCGGATTCATTAAACACCCCTGAAGAAGTATGAATTGCTTCATTTAGTTTCAGTCTTCTTCGTAAATAAAAAGCACAGCACTAGTATTTGTTACAGATTGTGCTTCAAGAATACTCTTGTGCCCTGTTTGGGGTAGGAGGCTCCTCTGCCAGGCAAAGTATGGCGAAGGTGGAAGGCTGTCAGTAGTGTCTGGTTGTGCCTCAACATGATCAGCATGTACTGAGAGCAGGCTTTTACATTTGAGAGAAATGTCCTCATGATAATGCTTTCTTTTTAATCGGATTTTTTTCCAATTAATATTCAAACAGTAGGTAATTTGCAACTGGAAAATTTAGTTAGAAAGGGACGATTACGCTTTCTATAATGAAAAGACAGGATGAGCTTTCTCTTCATGACCCTTTCTTCTTGTTTTAAAACAATGTTAGTGGAGTACTTTTTTCCAAAGACAGAGAAGAAAACAGCAGACATGACAGCACTGTAGTAAGTTCAGAAAAGATAGAAATGAAGTCTCACTAGGGTAAGATGGGATTAAGGAGTATTGCTGTCCTAACTGAAGGACTGTACCTCTGTTTGCAAACCTTGGTTAAAATATCTGTATTTCTAAGGAAGACTTGAGCTACAATAACCAGTGTGGTATCTTATCCTGTGGAGGAGGTAGTAGATGCACAATATTTACAGTTTCGTGGCCTGCTGCGGGCTTTGGGTTGGCTTTTGTTTTGGGTAGGATGTAGCTGCAGAGAGCTGATGTAGCAAGAACTTTAATCTTCAGATAATGCCGAAGAGATTGTTTCCAAGTGTTTGTGGATTTGAAGACTTAGTAATCTGGTGTTGGCCAGAGATTCTGACACAGTCTGCATTCATTGTCTTCAGAGCTGTAAGAAGGAGGGTATTAGCTTACTCTTGTTCATAGAAATGGACTTCAGAGAAACAACAGCAGCAGATACTGGAGGTACTTAAAATTAAGCAGTCTCTTCTAATGGTGAAATTATAAAAACATTAAGCAAGCTTATCTGGGAGCTGGATTAAGATGAATAATGTACATAATGGTATGACATAGTCCTTGAAGTACTAGCGTTTTTAATATATGAAGGTATTGAGAAAAGGTCATTTTCCATGCCGCCCTAAGCCTCTGCTCTCTTTTAATCAACAAACAGGACAAAATAGTACACACTGGTCTTCTTCGTTCATAATAAGCTGAATTAATGCCTTGGCTTCATATACAGTTTGGCTCTATGCCTTGCTATTTACTGCAACTGTTTTCAGTTTTGTGTGCTTTGAAAATGTACCTGCAGAGTATGTTAATTTCTTTTAATTATTGTTGTTTGTCTTCTTCCTAGGCTGTGGGACGATGGAATTATTGACCCTGCTGACACGAGACTGGTTTTGGGCCTCAGTCTCAGCGCAGCACTAAATGCACCCACGAAGAAGACAGAATTTGGTGTTTTCAGGATGTAATCTGAATGTGTGCTGATCAGAATTACATCTGTGTGTTTCATCAAGGGCTGGAGAGTGAAGTTGTTGCAACTCCAAAGTGTTTTAAACTGGTTTAATAAATAAAGGCTTATGTGATGCTATTCCTGATGGAAATGTCTTAATTATGTATTTTCACTGAGTAATCATTGTACAGGCCTTTGATGCCTTGATACTGACTTGAGGTCAGTCACAGTGCTTGTGGAGTGCTGCATTGGTCAGTTCATGAATAAACTGCAACTTCTGGCATTAAGTCAAAATGTTTGATGAGAGATCATTCATCCCTGACACAAATACATCTGCAAAATACTCTCCGAATTTGCTGTGTATCAGCTCCTTCATTTTGTTCAGTTTCTTCTTTCTCTGTCTCCTACAAATGCAAAATTTTCTTGCAGTCCAACAACCAAAAGTGAAGTCCACATTTTGTAGTAAACAAATTTTTGCAAGAGAAGTGCAGGAGCAGTAACCAGGGAGTTCAGCACAGCAGGAAGTTATAGATTTCATGCAGCTGTTGACATTTTGCCCTTTCTCTGTCTCTCATCCAGAAAACATTCCTCTCTATGTGTTACCCTGAAGTCAAAACAAGGAGAGAATCTGATGGATGTGTAACTTTGTTCTGTAAGAGCTGGAGAGAGCGCGCTACATCTGTGTGAGCTGCAGGTTGCTGACAACACCTCTGTAGATGGGGGTTGGCTGCTGAGGTGTTTCAGCTTCTTCATTCAGTGATGTGATCCTCCAGGCAAATTTTCAGGAGACTCAGCAGGCTCTCCAAATGGGTCAATGCTTGACCCAGACAGAGCACTTGCCTGAATGCCAATGACTTTGGTGTTAAGATGCTGTAGCACTTTGTTAAATCTCATGATTTGTTTAGTGTACTTCGTTGCAGTGTAATATTTCTAGAGAATTCAGTGCCTGCTATTTCATGTGTTTCTTATGGAAATGCTTGTACCTCAGAAACTGAATGCTTTACATTAATTGTGCCTCGAGTGAGGAGGCAAAATCTTGTGGATTTTGACCCAGATAGGGTCTCCAAAGGGGCCGATCTAGCTTGGTCCTGCAGGCACCTAGATACCAGTAAACTGCAAAGTGACAGAAATACTTGTGACTGACAGTCAAATTCCAGAATAGTTTTAAAAGCACGGATGGAAGTCACAGAAAAGCACGGATGGAAGTCACAGAATCACAGAATTGTAGGGGTTGGGAGGATTTCTGGGAATGATCTCATCCAGCCCCCTGCAAAAGCAGGTTCTCTGCAGTAGGTCACACAGAAAAGCATCATGACAGGTCTTGAACCAGAGAAGGAGGCTCCACAACCTCTCTGGGCAGCCTGTTCCAGTGTTTTTACCCTCAAAGTAAATAAGTTCTTCCTCATGTTTGTATGGAACCTTCTGTTTTCCAGTTCTTGCCCGTTTTGCCCTTTGTTCTATTGCTGCACATCACTGAAAAGACTCTGGCCCCATCCACTTGAGTCCTGCCCTTTAGGTACTTAAGAAATAGTTATGAGATCCCCTCTCAGTCTTCTCCAGGATGAAGACTCACAGGTCTCTCAGCCTTTTCTCATATGGAAGTTAATCCAGGCCCCTAATGGTCTTTGTGGGCTACAGTTGAACTCTCTAAAAGTTGCCTTTTTTGAACTGGAGCCCCAAACTGGACATGGTACTCTATATGAGGATGTGGCCTCACCAGGGCTAAGTAGAGGGGGGGGGGATTACCTCCCCCAGACCCCTCCGCAATCTTTTTAATGTCCCCCAGGGTACCATTGGCCTTCTCAGTGACAAGGGCACTCTGCTGGTTCATGGCCAACCTGTTGTTCACCAGGACACGTTCTCAGAGCTCCTTTCCAGCAGGTCCACCTGGAATGTGTACTGGTGCTCAGTCACTCCTCGGGTGCAGGACCATATACTTCCTCTTGTTGAAGCTCATCAGGTTCCTCTCTGTCCAGCACTTCAGTATGTTCAGTACTCACCCATGGGAAAAAGAAAATCACTCAGGAATAATCATCCTAGATGGAAAGCTGGCTGTATTCTTTCTAGACTTGACTGAGAAAACCCCATGGGCCCAGGAGGGGAGAGGTAGATGTATTGCCTAATGCCTGTCGCAGCACGTTTCTGGCACAGTGCAGAAATGAAAATAAAAGTATGAGCAAAGCCCAGTTCATGCTGAGCTATGGGGTATCTGGTATGCCTGTACACTAGAAAACCAGTTTTCTGTCCCTGATTTGATTGAGAAGAAATTTATCCAAAACTTAGTGTGTTTGGCTCTGCTAACAAGCTTACTTGTGAAGGTCTGCACCAGTGCATCCTTTCTGTCATGCTCACACACGTGTCCTCACATTAAATACGTAGCAGAGTGAGAGAGTTCAGAAGACTGCAGTAAAAATGGCAACAGCTGTGTTCTGGTGATACTGCTTCTTGTCCTCACTGTGCTATGAGAGTTTGTAGTTGTGTTGGGCATTGCCCCAGGATTTAAGTATCCTGAAAATACAGTGACACTGTTGCTGAATTTATCTTTTTAAATGCTCTATTTTCAAGTGTGTGTATCAGGAAAAAGGAAAGACTCAGACTGTGAAACAATTGTTATTAACAGCTTCC